>OW964840.1:6017784-7451534 GCA_943142095.1 Ophonus ardosiacus
TAAGTACGTTTTCATGTCCCCAGAATCCTATTTTGTCATTTTTACAATGATGTCTGTAGGTGTGTGTGTGTGTGTGTGTATGTGTATGTATGTGTGTGTGTGTGTGTATGTGTGTGTGTGAATGTGTGGATCCTGTGGGCACGATTACTCAAATACTATCAATCAGAAAATTTTTAAATTTTGTATACCCATTCTATACTAATGTCGGAAGAGCTCATTAGTTATTAGTGTATTTCAGATAACCGGAAGTATCTCTTATACAAGATTTTAACAGTTTTTCTTGAAAAAAGTACATTGAATATAATTTTTCAGCAACTTTTACTAATAATAATTAAATATATTGGTACAATCATCAATTCTACGATAATAGCATTTAGTAAATAACTCTAAATAATTTTAAATATAAATTTATAATATAATTTATTTTCATATATCATTTTGCCTATGCCTCAAACAGAAACAATATTTCAGTAACAATTTTGACATATTTAAACAAATGTCACTGTCAGGAAGCAGTTACATTAAAATTAATAATGAAACCGTGTTAAGGAGAATGTAGTAATAATATATGTATTTGAATCTAATAAAATTAAGGTTTGTAAAAATAATATATTTTCAATCATACATAAATATTGGAAGTACTATTGATTTGCTTCATTGTCTTCCAGAATACGGGTTTGAAAAGACTTTGTGTCAAGATGCGAGTACTATTTTGATTTTTGTTGTTTCTATTAGTTTTGTCAATATTTTTGAAATTTATTTTGTGTATGATATATTTGTTAATTGTAAAATAAAGATTGTTATGAGTGAATGTCAAAATATTTGAACATAACGATTGCTTTATTTATACTGCGTGGTTAAATACCCAGCGGGAAGTTATGGGCTGGCCACATCAGATTTTTATGTTTTGGTGCAGTAATTTTTTTGTAGAATAAATAAATATATCATCACGGCATATTACCTATTTCTGAGTGTGTCACAATCTGCTTTATCGCAGATATCAGTAATGATGATGACATATTTGTAGCGTGCGGGCGTTTACCAGGCGTCACCTCACGGGTACTCATTGCTGGCGTGGAAAGTACACCACAGGGGTCACTTTTGTGCCATTTAAAATACGAAATATTTGGCGTCGGTCGGGATCGAACTAAGTTCTCCAGGTTTGCGACCAGACACTCAGGCACGCGGCCGACGAAAGTATGATTTTCCAAAAACATTAGTTACACGTAATATCTCTAGGGACAGCAGTCAGTGACCCCAAATTTTAGAAATTTCTAAATATGTATTTGTTATTAATTGTGTTTTCTTTGTTTTTAGATGGAAGGTCTGGTACGAGAAATGCAAGACGAAGAAAACGGTGTACCAGTGAGAAGCCAGAAAATATTTTTAACATCAATACCGTCAGCCTTTATGGGTAAGCTATCATAAAGTACATAACATTGAAATAATTATTTGTTTCATTAATGCAAAAAATCTAATGTGGACACCACATGACTTTCTTGTACATTTGTTAAACTATACACATTTTGTTAATAATTAAAATTATATTATATAAAATGTATTATAACAGACCCAATCATAAAATTGCACGTATTTCACATAATTTAACATTAACATTTTTTTTTTATTTGTTTGTTATATTTTGTCCTAATCCATAGCAAACTTAATTACAAAAACCAAGTACATAATTTTTAAATTTACATATCTCGCTTAATCATACTTGATGCGATAGACACAAAATTCAATTATCTAAAACATTTATTTGAAGCATTTATTTCTAAAATCAAAATAACGCCATTTTTTTTTTAAGAAAACCTGATAACAGCTTCAAGTAAAGTATCACTTCCGGTTAGACCATTTTAACCAAAATATACTATGTTATTTCCATTGATATAAAAATCTTATATCCCAAATTTGAAAAGTTTTGGATCATATTTTAATATATTTTTTTATTAAAATCTATCAGTTTCTTTTCTAGTATCAAGTACCATCTATTCCACTCTCTGCTAACTAAAACGATGTATATTATTAACTTTACTTATATTAATGGAAATATGTATTTACTATATCAGTATAAATAAACATATGAACGTATGTGTAACTATTATATTATGTTTACATTGCCGCAATATACTCCAACAATGTTGAATATGTCAATACATGATGCTATTAATGTAAACATGATGAATTAATAATATTTTCAAAATAAAGTTATAGTCCTGTCAATATAGGATCTCTCTCTCTCTCTCTCTCTCTCTGTGTGTGTGTCTGTGTGTGTGTGTGTGTGTGTGTGTGTGTGTGTGTGTGTGTGTGTGTGTGTTGTGTGTGTATGTTAGAAGAACGATCTCTCAAAAACTATAAAACAAGATCTGTTCAACTATGGATTAATTTCTTCAATCTGACATTCCTGGGAAAAGCTGAAAAAGTTTTGGTAACAATTGGACAACCGGAAGTAAAAGTTTCGTAAAAAAATCTTCTAAACATTATATTTTGGAAATTTATGTTATTACAAATATTAAAGAATATAAAATTCTCTATCCAATACATTAAACATTGTTATTATATCTTCTATAGATTTAGAGATAGAGAATTATAAATATATAAAATAATCCATTGTATAATGAATCAAACAGCCCATAGAAACCAGTTGAAAAATTAAAATGTTTGTAATTGTCATAAATGTCTGTGTCAAAATTCCGGAGACATTACTAAAGGCTTTTTATGGGAAGTACATTTAATATTACTTATTTTGTTATTAATTATATATTTAAAATTGTAGATATAGCTGTCGCACGTTAAGTTGACATTAAAATTGGTACTTGGACAAGTCGAGATGTAATAGTAATTATTGAGATGCCGGGAAACAGTTGGCTTTGGAAAATTTTTAGTGCACAAATGTCAAACTACAATTTATTTAAAATATCTGTCCGATAATAACATCTGGTTGAAGTGATTTATTGTGGTGGAATTCGAAGTGGAAATAAACTGCAACATGAAGTTAGGAAGAGAGCATTATCGCGCTATGATTTACTACGACTGCCATGTATCTAAAATTTTCTTAATTTTCATCTCCTGAGGAAGGCTCATGTGGACCTCGAAACCGGTCGACCCGAGAATTTAAATAAAATTTTGTGACTGCAATCCAGAAATTTTTATTACCTCATAAACAATGACAACTGTTTATTTACTTGGTAGCGGAAAATTATCGGGGTAACGGGGTTTTATCAGTATAATACTGTTCCCATTGGTTGAATTTTCAAGTGACAGGTAAAAACTATAGGTTTAAAATTAATAATAAAGAAAATGGCTGTTTGTCCTTATTTTTTATCACCCTGTATATTAAGTCCATGAATATTCAAATAACATGAACCCCAAATATGTCTTGAATTAATTTCTAACTCTTCCCCCATAGTTCCGTCAATTTCCACTTCCTTCATATCGATTGGAATTGAAGGTAAGAATTCCAAAAGAATTCCAGCGGAATTCCAGATATTTTAGTACTTGGGAAGCAAGTGATAAAATTATTAGAATTCCTATCTTATCCTTGTAATAAAAGGTATTAAAAAGCGTGTAGAAAATGTTAGCGTGTAGTTCTATTTTATGAAGAATGTTGTCTACAATAAAGGATTTTACTGCTTCGTCTAATACAGAGTGATCATAAAGAACTGATTTAGTTGGCAATAACAAAAAATGTTATCTCTCCAAATACTAGCGAGTTAATATTTCAAATCAGTTTTCTCGCCATATTATTTTTTACCTCCCGCTACCCTAGGTAAGGGAGATATAGGAATCGTGCTAAAAATCGGATATAGAGATTTTAGTGAATAAGCACGTTTTGATGTCCCCAGAATCCGATTTTAACATTTTTACAATGATGTCTGTAGGTATGTATGTGTGTGTGTCTGTGTGTGTGTGTGTGGATCTTGTGGACACGATTACTCAAATACTATCAATCGGAAAATTTGAAATTTTGTATATCCATTCTATACTAATATGTAACCGGAAGTATCATTTATACAAGCTTTTAACAGTTTTTCTTGTAAAAAATTCATTGAATATAATTTTTTAGCAACTTTTACCAATACGAATTAAATATAATGGCACAATCTTCAATTTTACGATAATAGCATTTAGTAAATAACTTGAAATAACTTTATATTATGTTATAAAATAATTTATTTTTGTACATCACTTTGCCTCTGCGTCAAACAAAAACAATACTTTAATAACAAATTTGACACATTTAAACAAATGTCACTGTCACGAAGCAATTTTCATTAAAATTAATAATGAAACCGTGTTAAGAAGAATTTAGTAGTTTAAATATGATTCTAATGAAATTAAGGTTTGTAAAAATAATATATTTTCCATCATACATAAATATTAGATATACATATGGAATGCCGTTTTATCATTTATTCCTACATTTTAAAACAGTCATACAAATTAATGTATCGAAAAAATAAACTCTCATTAAAAAGAAAGATTTAAACTAATTGTTGAATTAAAATGTTTGTTGATAATATAATTACCAATTTTTTAAACAAACATTTTAAATTAATAGTCAACACACAACTTTCTTTTTAATATTAGTTTAATTTTATGTTTGTTCAATTTATATGATTGTTGTTAATCTCTAAACAAACGTAAAAATTCAAGTATCATAGAAATGAAGTAACATTTATATGAATGAATTAAATTGACTCTTTATTTTCACGACACATGAATTAAAACGATTGTTTATTTCTATGATACTTGAATTAAATTGTTTGTTTCATTCTATGATACGTGATTTAATATGATTGTTGATAATTTTATACCAATTAATTTAAAAGGCACTGTCATATAAATTCATGTATCGTAAAAATAAACTCTTATTAAAATGAAAGATGTAAATTGATTGTTGTATTAAAATGTTTGTTGATAATATAATTACCAATTTTTTAAACAAACATTTTAAATTAATAGTCAACACACAACTTTCTTTTTAATATTAGTTTAATTTTATGTTTGTTCAATTTATATGATTGTTGTTAATCTCTAAACAAACGTAAAAATTCAAGTATCATAGAAATGAAGTAACATTTATATGAATGAATTAAATTGACTCTTTATTTTCACGACACATGAATTAAAACGATTGTTTATTTCTATGATACTTGAATTAAATTGTTTGTTTCATTCTATGATACGTGATTTAATATGATTGTTGATAATTTTATACCAATTAATTTAAAAGGCACTGTCATATAAATTCATGTATCGTAAAAATAAACTCTTATTAAAATGAAAGATGTAAATTGATTGTTGTATTAAAATGTTTGTTGATAATATAATTACATAGTTTTCTAACAAACATTTTAAATCATCGGTCAACACAAAAAAATCTTTTCAATAATTGTAAAAAGTCAAGTATCGTAGAAATGAAGTAAACATTTATAGGAATGAATTAAATTGACCCTTTATTTTCACGACACATGAATTAAAACGATTGTTTATTTCTGTGATACTTGAATTAAATTGTTTGTTTAATTCTACGATACATGCATTAAAATGATTGTCGATAAATTTAAATGTATCAATTTAATTAGCGCCGTGGTGTCTATTTCAAGAACTATTTGCAATTCGGTCATACTTTAACAGATGGCTTTACATATGAAATATATGCTTATGCGTACCGAGTGAAGTTATAAGAACTATAAGATAGCTATAGGCCATAGCCTTTCGGTCATTTTTTATAAAGTATATTTTACTGTGCTCGCAATCGAGCGTCACTAATAAATTACAGATCTATGTACAAAGCTACAATATGTGGAGCCATCTGCGGAAGAATGACCGAATTGCAACTAGTTCTTGAAATAGTCATGACGGCGCTAATTAAATTGATACATTTAAATTTATCGACAATCATTTTAATGCATGTATCGTAGAATTAAACAAACAATTTAATTCAAGTATCACAGAAATAAACAATCGTTTTAATTCATGTGTCGTGATAATAAGGGTCAATTTAATTCATTCCTATAAATGTTACTTCATTTTTACGATACTTGACTTTTTACAATTATTGAAAAGATAGTTTTGTATTGACTGATGATTTAAAATGTTTGTTAGAAAATTTTGTAATTATATTATCAACAAACATTTTAATACAAGAATCAATTTACATCTTTCATTTTAATAATAGTTTATTTTTACGATACATGAATTTATATGACAGTGCCTTTTAAATTGATTGTTATAAAATTATCAACTATCATATTAAATCATGTATCGTAGAATTAAACAAACAATTTAATTCAAGTATCACAGAAATAAACAATCGTTTTAATTCATGTGTCGTGAAAATACAGAGTCAATTTAATTCATTCATATAAATGTTATTTCATTTCTATGATACTTGAATTTTTACGTTTGTTTAGGGACTAACAACAATCATATAAATTGAATAAACATAAAATTAAACTAATGTTAAAATGAAGGTTGTGTGTTGACTATTGATTTAAAATGTTTGTTTAAAAAATTTGTAATTATATTATCAACAAACATTTTAATTCAACAATCAGTTTAAATCTTTCTTTTTAATGAGAGTTTATTTTTTCGACATATTAATTTGTATGACTGTTTTAAAATGTGGGAATAAATGCTAAAACGGCATTCCATATATACAAGATAATTCGATTTAAGTTTGATGTTTGCAGCATTATATATCAAACAGCTCTCAATAAGAACGTGATTTCAAAGTGTCAAATAATAGTTTGCAACTACACATTTACGAAATGGATAATGTACGGCGAAGAATTTACTCAGATTGCGTTTTAGAGCATAAGTTGGTGCTGATTTTGAATTTGCTGAATTTGAAACAACATATTAGATTTTGGCTATATATGATAAACTGGATGTAGTACTTAATTTGAAGCTTTAACAGATTTTTCAGGAAAAACATAATAAAATATAATCCAAAATTTCGTATTACAAACCGTTCTATTTATAGGAACAACAAAGTAGATTTTGTTTACAAACGATCAATCGGAAGTGAAACTTTACTTAAAGCTCATTTCTATTTTAAACATGGAATTGGCTGGAGGTCATGGGCTGGCCACATCAGATTTTTTACATTTACAACCTCGTTTTTTTAAACCCGCCAAATAATTTGAAAAGAAAATCAGCCGTTAACACCAAACATCAATAGTTCGGATGTACCAAAACTTCTAATGTTCCAAAGTCCAAAGTGCAAACTCCTGTCTGATCCTAGTGATAAACAGTGTTGACAACTCACGTAAATCCAATGTATCTACGGAAGTTTAGTTCCAAACTAGCTTGTAGGTTGGCAACAATCTGCAGCTAACATTACGATTTACAATACAATATTATTAGATATTGCAGTACCAATAATAAAGTTGGCGCAGTCAGTAGGATAGTACAAACTTAATCCATACACATACACACACACACATACAGACATCATCGTGAAAATATTAAAATTAGATTCTAGGGGCCGTAAAATGGGGTTATTTACTAAAATCCCGATTTATGATTGATAGCGCACTCCCTACATGTCCTTTACCAAGGATAGCGGGAGGTAAAAATTAAATCTATTATCTTTAATATTATTTACCCATCATTTATTTACATCAGTCATATATTTGATGTCTATTATTAATGCGAAATCAATGAATTTGTATAAATGCCGAATGACTGATGTCACAGATGATTAAATTCGTTCTGGTAAATATAGAAACCGTTGTTTGAAGCTATTGATAGTGCCAAAAAGCAATTGAAATTTTGAGGTAAAGGAAATAGGAATAGATTTTGTTTATTTATAGAAATGCATTGCTTTTAATATTGATTCAATGCACAAATTTACCTACCTTGAGATTTTTAGCAATATCTTACTGACTGAGCGAAATATAAGATCATGTAGATTCTTATACTTAAAAATTAATTTTTAAACATGCTAAATTACTTGTTTAAGCTTTGTATAACTCTATTAAAGTCAGTCACAATAATTTTTACCTCTCGCTAAAAGAGGTATTGGATTCATGCTAAAAATCGCATATAATATAAATAAATAAATATATCATCACGGCATATTACCCATTTCTGGGTGTGCCAATCTGCTTTATCGCAGATATCGGTAATGATGATGACATATTTGTACCATGCGGGCGCTTACCAGGTGTCACCTCACGGGCACTCATTGCTGGCGTGGAGAGTGCACCACAGGGGTCACTTTTGTACCATTTAAAATTCGAAATATTTGGCGTCGGTCGGTATCGAACCCGGTACCCCCAGGTTCGCGACCAGACACTCAGGCACGGGACCCCATATTGCATATCCAGATTTTAATGAATAAAGACGTTTTAAGGTCACTAGAATCCGATTATAACATTTTTACAATGATCTCTTTCTCTCTCTCTCTCTCTGTGTGTGTGTGTGTGTGTGTGTGTGTGTGTGTGTGTGTATGTGTGTGTGTGTGTGGATGTTGGAGAGACGACTCCTCAAAAACTATAATAATATAGAGCAATTAAACTACGTATTCCTTAATCTGACATTAATGGCAAGAGCTGAAAAGGTTTTGGTAAAAATTGGATACCCGGAAGTAGCAGTTTCTTAAAAAAATCTTCTAAATATTATTTTTCGGAAATTTATGTTATTACAAATATTAAAGAATATAAAATTCTCTATCCAATACATTGAAAATATTTATTATATCTTCTATAGATTTAAAGATAGAGAATTATAAATATATAAAATAATCCATTGTATAATGAATCAAATAGCCCATGGAAACCCGTTAAAAAATTAAAATGTTTCTAATTGAAATGTCTGTGTCAAAAATCCAGATACATTACTGAAGGCTTTTTCTGGGAAGTATATTTAATATTTATTTTAATAATTGACACTGTTCTTTAATGCGCAAAACCTAAAATTGGTACTTGTACAAGTCGAGATGTAATAGTAATTATAATATGCTATTGTTATAACGAGGAAAAGACTCCGTCAACACCCAAAGTTAGTGTTTCACAAAACAAGATTTCTTGTCTTGCTAGGCTATTTCTTGTCTTGTCTTGCAAAACAAGACAAGAAATTTAAATAACTCTTGTCTTGTGTTACTCTTGCAAGCAAAAATCTTGTCTTGCTTGCAAGACTCTTGCATATTTCTTGTCTTGCAATTTCATATCAATAGGAACAACATATTTAAATCGGAAGTGATATTTTACTTGAAGCTGTGAAGAGATTTTCGTGAAAAAATGTATTATGCTATAATTGAAAACTTTTCAAATCTTGTATTAACACTTTTATATTAATGAGACCGACATATTAGATTCTTGTTAATATTAGTAAACCTAAAGTGGTACTTTACTTGAAGCTCTGAACTTATTTCCTTGAAAAAATATATTAAAATATGATAAAAAAAACTTCTCAAATTTGGTTTTAAAACTCGTATATGATTGAAAACAACATTAGATTTTGAGTATATATGATAAGTCGGATGTGGTCCATAACTAAGAGCTCTTAGCAGATTTTCAAAAAAAAAACTTGATAAAATATAATACAAAATTTGTTATTAAAGACTTTTCTATTTATTGAAACAACAAATTAGATTTTGTTTACAAACGATAAAGTGATATTTAACTCCAAGCTCATTGCAATTTTAAACATCGAATTAGCGGGAGGTCATGTGCTGGCCATATCAGATTTTTTATCTCTAAATCTATAGAAGATATAATAAGAAAATTTAAATCAGATTGAGTACTTAATGCTCTTTATTATTTTTTGTACTATAAATTTTCAAAATTTAATATTTAGAAGATTTTTTAAGAATCTACTACTTCCGGTTGTCAATTGTTAGCAAAACCTTTTTAGCTTTTCTGATTAATATCAGCTTAGCTAGAGATAAAACCTATAATAAAATGTTGATATATTGAATTATAATATAATATTGCAAGAGTGCAAGAATGCAAGAAAATACTAAAAAATCTTGCTATTCTTGCACTTTTTTTGCAACGCAGATTCTTGTCTTGTCTTGCGACGAACTATATAACTCTTGTCTTGTTCTTGTCTTGCATTTTATGCAAGAACAAGACAAGAATAAGAAAAATGCAAGACTCTTGTGAAACACTACCCAAAGTTGGTATAAAAAGAAAGGGGATTCATTTATAAGCCAAAGTATGTACAGTGTATCAGTGTCAACTAAACACGCACTTGCTATACATATAATTCATCATATACCCTTCAGAAATACCGCCAATCTTAACAATGAATTGGAAGAATCTCGAACATTTAGAAGAGTAGGAGGAAACTTGTTCATAGAATGAATTGAAAAATAAAGAATAGATGTAATTAGAATTTTTGTGTGTACCAGAAATGTTAAATACAATACTTATATATGGCGAGAGGTATTGTGCTGGCCACAACAGATTTTAATTTTTTACCTTCCGTCACCTTTAGGTAAGGAAGGTATTGTCTTTGGTCAAAAAATTCGGTAGTGAGTTTTTAATGAATAAGCACGTTTTAGGGTCCCTACAATACGAATTTACTATTTTTAAGATGATGTCTGTATGTATGTATGTATGTGTGTGTGTGTGTGTCCGTGTGTGTGTGCGTGTGTGTGTGCGTGTGTGTGTATGTGTGTCCGTGTGTGACAATTTTTTCTCCGACGATAACTCCAATACTACAATTCTAAAAATTATAATTCTTTCGTATTCCTCTTCTGTACATCCATATGAAGAGTTGATTAGATTTTGGTTATAATTGATCCACCGGAAGTACCCTTATTTGAAGTTTTTAACAGTTTTTCTTAAAAAAACGCAGTTAAATATTATTTTTTGACATTTTGTTATTATATTTATTAAAGAAAATACTCTTCTCTATATGGTTTGATTATTCATTTACCTTCATATTCAATAGATGTAGAGTTAAAGCATTATAAAGAAATTAATTTTCAAAAATTAGTCAGCTTTGTTATTTATCATGGAAACAGCTGACATAATTATTCAAAAAAATTTAATTGACAGATGTCAGTTGCAAGTGCAAAACCAAATATGGAAAAAAGTATATAGGATCTAAAATTGGGATGTCATAGTGTTGCTCGCAAGTGACACGCAGAGAAAGGCCAAAGAGAAGATGGAAGGACATTACTTAGTGTAGTTTATGTTATAATTTTATTGGATTTATAGAAGCTTTTTAAATGAACTTTTGGTATGGAATTTGTAAAAAATAGTACCTATGTGTTCGTGTTCGATTTCACATGATATTATATAGAATCTGTTCCAAGGAACTTTTGGTATGGGATTTGTACAAAATACATGGAATTGACGGAAGGTCTTGTGCTGGCCACAACAGATTTTTTTAAATTGTTAGTTTAAAGTATGCTACCATATAATTATTGAATTTTGCTATCTCTTTGCAATGGTTGAAATCCTTATTGATGTTAGTGTCACAGATTTTATGTTTCTTTCTACTATACTAAATACTTTTTTTCTTTTCTAGGTTATGATCTAATAGAATGGCTGATGGAACGTCTAGGAATCGAAGAATCAGGTAAAAACAATCATTTTTAAAATGTCATACGATTTTTTTCCTTTGCTTTAATAGAACAAATAAGAAAAAACATATTCTTTTTCTTTAAATAATGAAAAATAATCATCCACCAATCAAATTCGTGAAATCCCGACAGGTTCTGACGTGCTACAATCTCATACAGCGCGATAGTCTATTGTCGCGCACTAATTTTCCAGTATTATCAATATCGCGTCCAGCTGTTCTGCTTCGGGCACGCTCGGCTACGGTCGGGCGTGTTCGACTCACGGCCTACTTGGTCCAGAAATAGCTCCACCCTACAGGGTTGAAAAGAAGGGGGAAGGAGGGTTGTATCGTGCGAAGCAATTAGAAATTGTTTTATTTTAATTTAGTCGTAATTTAATTTGTTTTATTTATAAACTGATTTTTAACCGTTAATGGGTATTTCGCTGTTATGGAATTTATGCAAAATAGTAACTTTTTTCTATAGTAGGAAAATAAAAAAAATACCTGTTTAGGAAAAGTTTTCATTCATAATTTGATGGTAGAAAATTGAAATTCTTTTTATAAGGAAAATGAAATGGCAGACCTGAAAAAACCTTATAAAATGAAATATAACTCGTAGAATTATTTATTTACTTGATGTTTTCGACGCAGAATTAAATTCTCTAAAACTTTTATTTGAAACATTTATTTCTAAAATCAAAATAACAACATTTTTTTTAAGAAAAACTGATAACAGCTTCAAGTAAAGTATCACTTCCGGTTAGACTATTTTAACTAAAATCTATTATGTTATTCCCATTGATATAAAAGTATTAAATACCAAATTTAAAAAGTTTTGCATTATATTTTAATATAGTTTTTCAATAAAATCTATTATAAGCTTCAAGTAAAGTACCACTTCCGGGTAAACCATTTTAACCAAAATCTATTATGTTATTCCCATTGATATAAAAGTCTTATATACCAAATATGAAAAGTTTTGAAATATATTTTAATATAGTTTTTCATTAAAATCTATTCTGGCTTCAAGTAAAGTACCACTTCCGAAAGTTATGTAATGACCAAAAAGGGAGGTGCACAACTAGATGTTATAACAGTCCTAAATACAAAATTTTAACTTTCTACGGCTTCCCGTTTTTCAGTTATGCGAGATACGTATGTACGTATAGACGTCACGACGAAATTAGTCAAAATGGATTCAGGGATGGTCAAAATGGGTATTACTTAACTATAGATACAAAGATAAAAAAAAATGAAATCATCCCCTATTGTATCGCCTTGAGGGATGATTTTTCAAAAACGCTAAAACACTCTTTATTTCTTACCAAAAGCATAAATAAGAAGTTTTATATCCCGAACTTGAGAAATGATGGGTTCTTCATACAAACTTTCATCCCCTATTTTACCCCTTTCAAGTTTTATTTTCGCGACAAAAGGTAGCCTATGTCCTTCTCCTAGGTCCAATCTATCTCTATACCAAAATTCATCAAAATTGGTTCAACGGTTCAGGCGTGAAAATGTAACAGACAGACAGACAGACAGAGTTACTTTCGCATTTATAATTATGGATTTAATATTAACAATTAAATAAAGAAAAAATCAAAATCACAATTAATTTTTTTTTATTACAATAATTAGTATAGTTAATAATGATGACAATAATTTGTGTGATAGTTATTTTTATTATTGCAATCAGATTTAGTCTACTGTAGGTGAAAATTGTTGTAATCAAATAAAACTACATTGTTATTAACTTTAAAACTTTTCATTGTTGTAATCAAATTTAATCTTTTGTATTTGAACGTTTATTTGTTCTAATCAAATAAAACTACACTGTAATAAACTGTAAAAGTAATAGATGTGAGAAAGAATATGAGAAATACCTGGAAATCAAAATTTTTAATTTTGTTCTTTCTCGGAGAATTTAATTTTGATTCTGGATTATTTAAATTTCTTTTTGTTTTCAGCTAGAATCCTTTTTACTGTACTTTGTGAAATATTTATTGTAGAACCTTGCTTATGCTTTCGATTCATTTTGATTATTAAATTTTGATAATTCAATTTTTTCACGTAAGGTTTATCTTGCGCTACACGCCAATGACAAAAATTTCATTGTCCAATTAACCAAAGAATTACTCATCATGCGTCAGTGACGTTCAATTCATTATTCAATTGTGCAACTGTACTAATAGAGCGGTACAAACTTTCATCCCTATTTCACCCCTTTAAGTTTTATTTTCGCGATAAAAAGTAGCCTATATCCGTCTCCAAAGTCCAATCTATCTCTATACCAAAATTCATCAAAATTGGTTCAGCGGTTTAGGCGTGAAAACGTAACAGACAGACAGAGTTACTTTCGCATTTATTATATTAGTATGGATAGTTATATTCCAAATCTATATTTCACATTTCTAAATTTGTAAATCGTTCGTAAAACATCGTATGCGTTTTAAGTGAGTTTATATGTTAAAATCTAAATTATATTTAAATCGTAAATTCGTAAGTTATAATCAACTAGCCCTAACGCACAAAGCCCATGAGACCTCATACACATAAAATTAATTATTTCAGAATTCTTGTGTAAGAATCTGCGACTTTTCTTCTACATTCAATACTGTTTGAAGTTTATAAAAAAAAGAAATGACGCAGAAAATCAATGCAGACTTTAGGAATATATTAAGAGCATTTTCTTTGAGCAAAATTTCAAAGAAAATGTAAGACTAAAACAATTTCTTGAATACTTATATAGAGAAATGTTTATGCAAGAATTTATATACAAAATATGTACAGAAAATTTCAAAAAAGGGTACACATTCTTTATCATTTAGCAGCTTTTATGATTCAACAGTTGAAAATACAAGAGCTACTGGAAAAGTTTCTGCAAACACCCTGTATAAATATAGAATTCTTCCAAATAGGTATTATTTTTTGAAAATTTGTTTTATTACTAAAATTAAAGAACATAAAACATATCTGAGACATTTAAAATTTTTATTGTAGCTTCTACACAGAAAAAAAAATCTTTTGTGGCCAGCACAAAACCTCTCGCTATTTCCATATTAGGCTATATAAGTATTTTATTGCACTTCGCTTTCGAACCGTCGTTTTATAACAAAAAAAATACAGAACTTTACCCAAATACTGTTTTTTATTGTATTTAACATGTCTTCTGCACACATATAATTCTAATTATATCTATTTTTCATTGTATGAGGAAGTTTCTAAATGTCAGAGATTCTTCTAATTCATTAACCAGATTGGCGGTATTTCTGATGGATATATGCATTTTACCAAATTTTACCTATAATTTCAAATATTTAATTAATAAAACAATAAGAAAGATTGACACTGACATGTGTCATTTACAAACTACATATGTTATAAACATTGGAATTTGTCAACTGGTTTCCTTATTGCCTTAGCCTCTGCGATTAGATTACTCTATAAATTATAGTGTTTTTATCTGTAAATCTATACAAGATATAATAAAATTTTCAAGTGTATTAGATGGAGAATTTTATGTTCTTTAATAATTAATAAATTATATTTAGAAGAATTTTTCTAAGAAACTACTACTTCCGGTTGTTCAATTGTTACCAAAACCTTTTCAGCTCTTCCCAGGAATATCAAATTGAGGAAACTGCAGTTAAATATTTTTTAAGTCTTATAGTTTTTGAGGAATCGTCCCTCCAACATACACACATACGCACATCCACACACACACACCACACACACACACACACCACACACACACCACACACACACCACACACACACACACACACACACACACACACAGATATAATTTTATAAATAATGTTATAATCGGATTCTAGGGACCTTAAATCATGCAGGAATCGTTCCTCCAACATCCAGACATACACACATACACACATCCACACACCCACACACACACACACACACACACAACACACACACACACACCCACACACCCACACACCCACACACACACACACACACACACACACACACACACACACACACACACAGACATTTTAAAAATGTTATAATCGGATTCTAGGGACCTTAAATCGGGCTTATTCAGTAAAATCTGGATATGCGAATTTTAGCATGAATCCAATACCTCTCTTAGCGAGAGGTAAAAAACAATATTTGGGTAAAGTTCTGTATTTTTTATTTATTATAAAACAATGTTTCGACAGCGAAGTGCGATGCCCTACTTATATAACATGAAAATGGAAATGGCGAGAGGTATTGTGCTGCCCACAACAGATTTTTATTTATGGCATATAGAATTTAAGGTTTCTTTGTGAACGTAATTGAGGAGTGTGTAATCGGTTTATTGTGATCCCTCAACTTCTGGTGACTTACACCAACAATGGGGGATTACGGCTCAATCGAATTAAAGGAAAATAGCAAAAAAATACGAATTTATATGCTGAATAACGAATATTAATAAAAAAATGAAATGGTATTATTGAGATATTTCGGAAATAAAAGGTTTTTTGTTATAGCGCTTCGACACTAATATGAAAATATTTTGATTGGCGACCGAGAAACCGCCTATACATGCATTACAAATAACGTGTTAGGAGGTGGGGGTTACTACCAATGGAAGTTAAGAAATTCAAATTCGAAAGGAGGGGCTAACATTCCTGTACTGCAGTTTCCGAACAGTTTTTATTTTAACATAAATTTCTTGCATTAAACTTAATAATTTAAATACACCTGTAATTATAAAGTATGTATACTTATACAGTGTTATAATATTCATTTATTTTTATGTAAATATAACTTAAAACAGCATATATTTCAAGAACATTTAGGTCCATGATAAAAACAGTTTGATATAAAAACACATAAGCGTGACGTCACGTCAATCTTTTCAAAATTCCGGAGACCATAACTCGCTTATTAATAGGAATTTTTTCACTGGATTTTCATCAATAGTCTTAGTTTTCCTAATATTTTCTGATGAAATTATAAAAAAAAATGGTGTAATCCCCCATTGTAAAATATAACAATAGCAATGATATTAAAGATTATTTCTTACCTATAAAGAAATAAAAAACTTCAATTTACTAGGTAATCATCAAGTATCTTTAATATCTGCGTGTGTTCTAAAATCGATCGACTATAATCTAGAGCTCTTTGTTTGAGTCTATTGCACTTGTTTCTGTTCATTTATTTAAGGGTTTGTAAACTATAATCTATCAAAAATGACATAAAAATTACTTCAATAAAGTCTTTGAACATGTAACTCAGTTTATTATATTTTATATTGTAATCAATTGTCTTAACATGTGTCGTAAAAGTTTCCGGAAAAAATCAAATGGATGATACTGTGGTTTAAGAAAAGTACAGTGTGTCCAAAACAAAAAAAAACCTAACTCGGAGTAGGCTATGAACAAAAAAAAAGTATGTCAATTTGAAAGTTTTCAATTAAATGTCAATTTGACATGAGATATTATCAAAAACGTTATCTAAAGAAATCAAAACTTTTTACCTCTCGCTAAGAGAGGTATTGAATTCATGCTAAAATTCGCATATCCAGATTTTATTGAATAAGCACGATTTAAGGTCCCTAGAATCCGATTATAACATTTTTAAAATGATGTGTGTGTGTGTGTGTGTGTGTATGTATGCATGTCTGGATGTTGTAGACACGATTCCTCAAAAACTATAAGACTTAAAAAATATTTAACTGCAGTTTCCTCAATCTGACATTCCTGGGAAGAGCTGAAAAGGTTTTGGTAACAATTGAACAACCGGAAGTAGTAGTTTCTTAGAAAAATTCTTCTAAATATAATTTTTTGGGAGTTTTTTTTATTAAATATTGAAGAACATAAAATTCTCCATCTAATACACGTAAAATATTTATTATATCTTGTATAGATTTAGAGATAAAGACACTATAATTTATAGAGTAAACTAATCGCAGAGGCCAAGGCACTAAGGAAACCAGTTGACAAATTCCAATGTTTATAACATGACACATGTCATTGTCAAATATCAACAGTTTTAGTGACATTTTGATAGCTTTTTCTGGGAAGTGTATTTAATTTTTCTTATTGTTTTATTAATTAAATATTTGAAATTATAGGTAAAATTGTGGTAAAATGCAAATATCCATCAGAAATACCGCCAATCTGGTTAATGAATTGGAACAATCTCTGACATGAAAATGATATAAAATAGATATAATTAAAATTATATGTGTGCAGAAGATATGTTAAATACAAAAAAAGCAATATTTGGGTAAAGTTCTGTAATATTTTGTTATAAAACGACGGTTCGAAAGCGAAGTGCAATACAATACATATATAGCCTAATATGGAAATGGCGAGAGGTCTTGTGCTGGCCACAACAAATTTTTTTTTTAATCCTTATTTTAGAAATAGAAATAAATTAGAAAACGGTGGATGGCAATATTCTGTATCCTTTTTTTACCTTCCGTCACCTTTAGGTAAGGAAGGTATTGTCTTTGGTCAAAAAATTCGGTGGTGAGTTTTTAATGAATAAGCACGTTTTAGGGTCCCTACAATACGAATATACCATTTTTAAGATGATGTCTGTATGTGTGTGTGTGTGTGTGTGTGTGTGTGTGTGTGTGTGTGTGTGCGTGTGTGTGTCCGTGTGTGTGTGTGTCCGTGTGTGACAAATTTTTCTCCGACGATAACTCCAATACTACAATTCTAAAAATTATAATTCTTTCGTATTCCTCTTCTGTACATCCATATGAAGAGTTGATTAGATTTTGGTTATAATTGATCCACCGGAAGTACCCTTATTTGAATTTTTTAACAGTTTTTCTTAAAAAAACACAGTTAAATATTATTTTTTGACATTTTGTTATTATATATATTAAAGAAAATACTCTTCTCTATACAGTTTGATTATACATTTTCCTTCATATTCAATAGATTTAAATTTAAAGCATTATAAAGAAATTAATTTTCAAAAATCAGTCAGCATTGCTATTTATCATGGAAACAGCTGACAAAATTATTCAAAAAAATTTAATTGACAGATGTCAGTTGCAAGTGCAAAACCAAATATGGAAAAAAGTATAGGATCTAAAATTGGTATGTCATAGTGTTGCTCGCAAGTGACACGCAGAGAAAGGCCAAAGAGAAGATGGAAGGACATTACTTAGTGTAGTTTATGTTACAATTTTATTGGATTTATAGAACCTTTTCAAATGAACTTTTGGTATGGAATTTGTAATAAATAGTATGTGTTTTTACATGATATTATATAGAATCTGTTCCAAGGAACTTTTGGTATGGGATTTGTACAAAATATATGGAATTGACGGAAGGTCTTGTGCTGGCCACAACAGATTTTTATTGTCTGTTCTCTTCATAAAAATTATTGTTATTGTTAATGAATGTTCTTTCGTAGTTATAATTTAACCTTAAGACTCCATCTTAGTTTTTAATTATTAAGATTCAATATATTGTCCTTAAATGATAGTATCGTTCATTCCATTTTTCTGAAAACTTATGTGATACATGTTATAAACCTTCTCATAAAATTTATCATTTTTCTACCAACAATAGTTGTTATGTGATGTTAATTTTTGTATTATTTCTGTTTACAGAAGCGCTCAACATCGCCAACCAAATGTGCCAATATGGTTACTTTTTTCCAGTCAGTGATACGAAGAACTTGACCGTTAAAGATGACAGTTCTTTATATAGATTTCAGGTAGGTCTTATCCTTCAAACAACATAGTCTTACGATAAATTACTGTCACATGGTTTACTGTACAAGTACAATACAATAAGTAGCACCATATACCTATTAACTAATATATTGCGGATCCTTTGCTTTTCTTAAAGGAAACATTGTGAAATGGAAATATCATTTCTGCATAAGTCTATCTCACACAAACACCCAACCGCGAATTATGCGCATGCTTGGAAACCTTGACTACTATTGGCTAACGAGGAAATCATGATCACTTTATGTGAATCACAGAGTTCTGTTTATTAACGACTAGCGCGAGAAATTTTAAATTTAAATTTGAGAAATTAAACAATGTACCTACTTTTTATTTTGTATGTAAATTCTTGAATATAAATATTAGTAATAATGAAAAACATTGACATATTCTAGTGCTAAATTTGAATTAAATAATTTACTTTGTTGTACTGTAAAAATAATAGGAATACAATCTGGTCAGGATTAATTTATTTAGGTGACAATAAATTACTGTATGAAACACAAAGCAAATGCTTTCGAAGTGCAACTACAAACAGAAATGAAATCAAACGTCAAAGTCAAACCACGTGCTCGCTGCATCACCAGGGCAGCGTTCCAAAACCAAGAATACCGAGTTTTGGCGTAGAGTATGATATGTTGTGTTTTGAAACTAATGAGAGTTTTGTGAAAGTACGCTCCATAAAATCGCTTTTATTATAAACGTATGCTCGTAATACACGCCAACGTATTTACTTATGTTTATTTTCAACCAAAAGCATGTTTTCTTCCTCAAGAAGGCAAATTACTTTCATATGTTGAGAATCGTGAGCATGTACGTTTGAAAATATTGTGGAGTAATTTCTATACCCTCCTCGTTAGTAGAGTAAGTAGAACATCACTTTGGAGTAAATTCTGGCTGTTTTGTAACAGGTTGAGTAAACTCTGAGAGTAAGGTTATTAGTTTTGAAACGACTTTGAATAATTTCGTACTCTAAGAGTAGGATTTTGGAACGCAGCCCAGCCAGCGACGCTGTCAGCGTTAGCCAATAGTAGTCAAGATTTCCGAGCGTGCGCATAATTCGCGGTTGGGTGTTTGTGTGAGATAGACTTATGCAGCAATGATATTTCCATTTCACAGTGTTTCCTTCACCTACTCTTATGGGAAAGATACGAGCATTAGCAATATATTAGTGAATAGGTATATGAGTAGCACATGCTTACTATGGTCAAAATGAAATGGCAGAAGACTTACGTCATCAACCTGAGAAAAATGTAAAAAAATGAAATATAACTTGTACAAACTTTTTATTTTTAAATACAGAAATAATGAAATTTATAAGTATATCTAAGTCAATCTCTATTCTTTTTACAGAATATAAAATTATTTGAAATAATTGTAGTTGATTTTTAATCTATACGTTATATCCATATGTGATAGTATTAATCGCAGGATTGTATATATTACAGTTTACATCATTTTTCTATATAATCCCCATAATTCTATGCATTTAGTCTTAAGAATTCTACCTTACAAGAAACAATTTGATGGAGCACATAATTTTCCAAAGTTTAGCCCATCATGGATGACTGAAAATCCTGATCTATAATAGACAAATCACCAACAGTGCCTCAATATTGCTGTTGGCCAACAATGAAGAACGACTACATCAACACTCTTCATCGCAAAGAAACATAACAATAACAACTATAGAGACTGGATACACATAATGTGGCCAATAGCCGCCATATTCTGCCAAATGATTATTATTATCTAGCTATTAACCATATAAAATAAAAAAAATATATCATCACGGCATATTACCCATTTCTGGGTGTGCCAAAATCTACAACATATATAGACATCGGTAATGATGACGATATATTTTACCGTGCGGGCGTTTACCAGGCGTCACCTCACGGGCACTCATTCCTGACGTGGAGAGTGCACCACAGGAGTCACTTTTGTGTCATTTAAAATTTGAAATATTTGGCGTCGGTCGGGATCGAACCCGGTTCCCCAGGTTCGCGACCAGACACTCAGCCACGCGGCCAGGGGTATATGATATAGTTACTTTAAATTCACATTTAATTCATAAACAATATCTGAAACTGTCACTTTTCTGTACTTAATGCCTGTAAACAACGTCCAAATTGTAATTAAGAAACACAGAATTAGTGGCGGCTTAAGACGTGAGCCACTTAGGCACTGGCTTAGGGCGCCTGGCTTTTTGGGGCACCCAAAAAATATAAAAACTAAAGACAAATATATAAATAATTTGTAAAATTTATTGAACATGCCATTGCGAAATAATAAAGTCAGGAAAAATGATACATAAATTTGCGATAATGAAGGCACGGAAAGTTACCATATAAATTAATCATTCTTGGATTCTCGTTAGATTTAAATTCTGATAGGTTTTTTTTACCTTCCGTCACCTTTAGGTAAGGAAGGTATTGTTGTTCAAGTATTCTAAAAATGCGTACACTTACGTAACATTTCTTTTACAATCAAATAATATTACTACCAAGTTTATATCTTTACCCATTTTTGAATTATTGCCCCAAAAGTAAATATACCCCATATTTAGATAAAAACTTAAAAATTTTCAAAAATATAATTTTTATGTATCTAGATACTTCTCAATGCGCTGATTCCAAATTTTGAAACCGCAGGTCGATATCTCTTTTCGTTCTCGAGATATTTAGATTCAAAGTTTTGCTCAAAACTGCCCATTTTTGGGTAATAACCCGAAAATGGGTCGAGATATGAATTTGGCGGTAACACCATTCGATTCTACGGACAAAAATACATAAGTATAGCAATTTTCATAATTTTTGTCCAACCGGTTCATTTTTTATGAATAAAAGTTTGAAAATGGCCAAAATTTGAAAAAATCGTAAGGGGTACCCCTTAAGATTTTTGCGATTTTTGGTCATTTTTAGTTATTTTGCTTTAGAGATTGTATGCGGTGTTTAAAAATTCTGAAAATTGGTGTACTTATGTAATTTTGCCCGTAGAATCGAATGGTGTTGTCGCCAAATTCACATCTCGACCCATTTTTGGGTTATTACCCAAAAATGGGCAGTTTTAAGCAAAACTTTGAATCTAAATATCTCGAGAACGAAAAGAGATATCGACCTGCGGTTTCAAAATTTGGAGTCAGCGAATTGAGAAGTATCTAGATACATATAAATAAGATTTTTGAAAATTTTGAAGTTTTTATCTAAATGTGGGGTATATTGACTTTTGGGGCAATAATTCAAAAATGGGTAGAGATATAAACTTGGTAGTAATATTATCTGATTGTAAAGAGAATGTTACGTAAGTGTACGCATGTTTAGAATATATATCTTTGCGTACATAATGTATATTCATCTGATAATTTTATTATTATTTTTTTTTATGGGGTCCCGTGGCCGCGTGCATGAGTGTCTGGTCGCGAACCTGGGGGAACCGGGTTCGATCCCGACAGACGCCAAATATTTCCAATTTTAAATGGCACAAAAGTGATCCCTGTGGTGCACTCTCCACACCAGCTATGAGTGCCCGTGAGGTGACGCCTGGTAAGCGCCCACACGGTAAAATATATCGTCATCATTACCGATGTTTACATGTGTTGTAGATACTGGCACACCCAGAAATGGGGAATATGCCGTGATGATATGTTTATTTATTTATATATAATTTTATTGGATTTATAGAATATTTTCCAAGGAACTTCATAGTGTTATTATTGGTATTGATTATAATTTATATATTATCAACTTTTAAGTTCTTTTTCTTTCAAGTCCAAAAAAATCAGAAATAATTTTTGTGACGGGTGGTGGTGTTCTAATCTAATTTGGCTCAGGGCGCCTATATATCTTAAGCCGGCCCTGCACAGAATAGCTTTAATAATATGAATTGAAAATCCGCTTCCATCAGAACTACATACATTCAGATTTGATTTAGGGTTTCGCGCTAAACAAAAATCTTAACCTCACTAATGTGGTCTACAGGGTGTCTCAATAAGCTTGGTCACTATTGGTAACTTTTTTATTTGAAGAGGTACGAGGTTGGTTAAATGAGCAAAATTGTGCCATTTTATATTAGAAAATTGGTCATGTAGGCAAAATAAAAATTGTGTCAGCGTTTCTCAAAATTTGGGACAAAATATATATTTTTTAAATGGAACTATATATTTTTTATTATCTTATTGGAAAGAGGAAATTTTTCTCTTTCCAATAAGGTAATGTTGTTTATATACAATTTTTTCAAATAAACGAGTTATTTACGGTGAAAAATTTTAATTTTGTAAACTATTTTATTAGTTTTTTAGTCAAGTAAGCCATGGAAACAATTGATTCTTTGTTTGTTTGACGTTTAATAATATCTCCCGTAAAGTTATCTGTGTTTAATAATGTTTAATAACTTTATAAGTAAAGAAAAGGTAGAAATGATCTTGCTATATGGAAAGTTATACACAGAGAAAAAGGACGTATTTAATCCAATACGAGATGGCGTGTTGAAAACTTATTGTTTGAATCAAACATTTTTGTTTTGTTTTAACTAATATCATTTTATTTGAAAACATCTCAATTTCTTGAAATAACATTGACAATCGTTTTACTCTTATTTCTTGATTCAAATAAACATTTTCTTAAAATAAGTATTTTTTTTCTTAAATGTACAAATTGTTGTATATTAAAATAAATAAATGTACTTCTAGAATGAAAACAAGAATAACATCTTAATTTAAGAAGTAATTTTTTTATATCAATACATTAAGTGCATTGAATTATAACATTTTGTGTTGGCTCAATGCATTTCTTCTGTTGACCACATTTAACGTGTTGAATCGTGTTGATGCTCGACGCGAAGGGTTCGTGCGTCGCATCGAGTCAGCGTCATACGGTGATTTGCCAGTGGAGAAACAAGAAGCAGTATTTTCGATTATCAAAGTAAGTGTAATAATGGGTGACTGTGAAGTACGAAATCTTTTGATCCAGTGGGGATTCGAAGAATATGTAAAAAAAATCGATGGTATGGTAATATACACTTAAAATTGATATACCTATGTATATTGTAGTGCAGTCATTTTTTACTATAAGGCAAGCTGTATTTTAGTCCAAGTGATATAATTTATTAAATTCCTTGTGACTACTCATGGAATATTGTTATATTATAGTTTATTTATATTTTAGTAGTTAGTACAATAAAAATGTATATTAATAATGTTAATTAGAAGTTATATTTTTATTTATATTTAAAATAAAACAATAAAATCTATTTGATTTGAAACTGTGCACCTCTTAATCTAACCTATCAAATTTATTAATCCAACATATCAATTCATTAAAATAAATGTATGACTATGTTAATTTAATAAACTCTAAACTTTCTTCTAAAATAATTACTATATTAAAACAAAACATTTCATATATTAATTCAAATTATATATCGTGTCAAATAAAGAAAACAAATGAAATAAATTTACATTTTCCAAAAGTTTTA
This sequence comes from Ophonus ardosiacus, assembly GCA_943142095.1. NCBI lineage: Eukaryota > Metazoa > Arthropoda > Insecta > Coleoptera > Carabidae > Ophonus > Ophonus ardosiacus. The sequence continues at coordinate 6,042,499 of OW964840.1, forward strand.
CTTTAACACATTATTTACATTGAAACAACATTATCATATCAACACTTTAGCATTTTTTAAAATAACTCAGTTACGTTTTTGTTTCTCTACAACAGTAAAAATGAGTAAGATCAAAACGAATCCTTTTGATTGAACACTTTTTTTCTCTGTGTGTATCTAGACACCAGTTACGTAGAACGGTCGGCTCTCTTTCCAAAAGAGTTTAAATGTGCGAAAGAAATAATGGCTTTCAATTTGAATATTTTCTTTGTTTTGTTATTACTGTAAAATAAATTAATAAAATAATAATTTTATAAAAGACAATTGTTTCCATAGTTTACTTGACCTAAACTAATAAACGATAATTTTTATCTTCAAACGTAAATAACTCGTTTATTTGAAAAAATTGTACATAAACAACATTACCTTATTGGAAAGAGAAAAAAATAGTCTTTCTAATAAGATAATAAAAAATATATAGTTCCATTTAAAAAATATACATTCTGTCCCAAATTTTGAGAACCGCTGACACAATTTTTCTTTTGTCTACATGACCAATTTTCTAATATAAAATGGTACAATTTTGCTCATTTAACCAACCTCGTATCTCTTCAAATAAAAAAGTTACCAATAGTGAGCAAGCTTATTGAGACACCCTGTATATCTGTCATATTCTGCTAATTTCGTGCCGACCAATCAGAATCCACCCCTATTGGCCGCACTACGTATATTCAATCATTATAACAACAACAATTTTTAAATCGGTCTATCTACCCGTAGATCTACGATTTAAATTATAAAAAAAGCAATTCTGAGATTTCTTTTTGTTCTAGTCTCCATATTTTTGGCCATGGCAACAAAGAACTCCAGACAATGTTGAGTACGCAATATACCTAGCAAAGAGAACGTTAAGAAATAAACAGCGACATGGATTAGAAGATTATGAACTAGAAGCGCTGACGAGTCTTCGGAAGAACTTACAAAATAAATGGGAGTTTATTACTATGCAAGCAGAGGAACAGGTAACTCAAGTATGCTATCAAAAAAGGAAGTATCTAGAGACTAGAACCCAAACTTTTTTTTTAATATACTCATATACAGGGTGTGCAAAATTAAATTAAAATTTTCAATTTACAGTAATATCACAGAATAAACATCTATACAGAAGCGACAGTCAGAGAGAGAAACGAAAATTAGAGAGAGAAAGAGTATGCCAACAAATTTAAAGGGCTAATCGGATAAAATCGGATTGTTTCGGCATATCTTCGTATCTTACGATTCTTTATTCTTTTCATTATCTCAAGGAGAACATTTTCTGTTGGGGTCAATAATAAAAGTATATTGAGAAACACAAATTGATTTCTAATAAAAACAAATTTGTTATTTTTTCAACAAACGATAGGAAAAATCATTATCATAAGGAAACACATTATATTTCACGTATTCTGAAAGAGCTGTTGTCTCAGCTTGTCACGCCCATGTATTTTAGGGTTATGGCTAATTCAAGCAAACCAAACACTCTCACTTATGACATGTCATTTTATGAAATGTTTGTGAATTTTTGAAGTGCTATTAGTTTCTAATTAAATGGATAAAATGAAGAAAGTAGAATCGGGAAGACTTGTTTGTTCATATAAAGACTGTATAAATAGATTTAAAAAATGGAGAAAACGAAATGTAAGTTTTTTTCATTTCCGAAAGATCCAGAAATATAAGTTATGTAAGACGACTACCATATCATGTAAAATGTATATTCATTTAATAAATATAAGTGTAAAATGTGGCCCAAGGCCTGTGGAAGAGGAGATTTGATGGAGAAGAATATATGGGACATATTCATCGAGTCTGACGTTTGTTTCCCACATCAAAGATATAGAAATTCTGCATATGTGATTATTTTATCTGATTTCTTTTTAATTAACAATTTAAATTTCGCGCGTAAACTTGCCAACAAGTTCAAGGTCACAAACGTAAAATCGCAACAACAATGGTGCCGGCAAGGAGTGTCGCTTCTGTATAAATGTATTCTGTGGTAATATTTCAGAGTGCCATTGAATTACTGATGTTTTATTTGTTTTTATTTAACATTAAACTTTTGACACATTATTATTATTGTTATTATTATTTTGAATATTATAATAGTATTCCAAACTTGAATCATTTTTTATTTTCTTTTTGTGTTTAATTACACTAAACTACATTAAAATTGTTTGTTTACATCTTAGTTACCAGGGCGGGCTTTTTGCCAGTTTTACCGCCCGCCGGGCTGTAAAAACGCCAAAACGCCCGGTAATGATACTAATCTTTATTTAATTATACGAATTTTAGAAGTATTTCCTTAATTATATAACGAGAACATAAGGTTAACCTGGCCACGTAATATTTTTACATAGCAACAAGCTTTACATGTATTAAAAAATAAATTTAATAGTTATTTATGTATTAAGAGCGTAAGGAGGCTTTTATGGCCTGCGGCGGGATTTTGAGCCCGAGGCGTAAGCCGAGGGATAAAAACACGTCAAAGGCCATAAAAGCAAATTACGCTCGTGGTACATACAAAACTTTATGCACGGACGAAAATTTTCAAATTATGAGCGTTAGAAAAATTGTATCGCAAAGAATTTGTCCTCGTACATCCAGTATCTAGTGTTGCTATGAAAGCGGAGAACAACAGTTTATTGTTTGTTTATTAGTTATGTCATTTGAGTTTTATTTTGTGTATCTTCGTGCTTGCCATATAAATATCACAAAATTAATTTTCATTTTTCATTAAAGAATATAAAAATTTTCGATTTGTAATAAAAACTTTTCATGTTGCCTGTTTAAATTGTTTATATTGTAGGTTATAATTTGGTTTGAACGAATAAAAGTTTCAAATTTCGTCCGCGGGCGTAAACCTTTTCTTTCGGCCCTCTATACGTAAATAACTATTCTGACGGGAGTAAAATTATGAGGAGTACCCCTTAATACTTATTTAATACGCAGTTTTGTATTATTGTTCTTATATAAAAATCCCGGGTCAACAACTTCTTAAAGACATGGAAAGGTCAATTTTTATTAGATTATTTCGTGACCACTGGAATATTTATTCAAATTACATTTAACTTTTCTACTTTGCATATCTATCGTAATTATAATACAGTTGATCTTGATAGTTTGCGTACAAATATTTTGAACACGAATTTGTAAGATGAAGAAGAAAATCAAGTCTCGTTCTTTATCTATCATTTGAAATAGATTATAACACACTTATTTTATTAATGGCTATATTACACAAGGGGTCGTCAAAAATGCCACAAAAAAAAATGGGAATAAATAAATAAGATTCACCGTAGAAGTTGCTTAATATTATTAATGTAAAAAAAACCTGTGATTTATAATAAACGCCAAAGATATCACTTCTAATCAATCAGAAGATTTCGGTATATTTCTTTAAAATTTCGCTCACTTTTATTTATTGTCTTTATATGAGATAAATAAGTATAAATAAGTTTTGTATATAAAATAATTTAAATAGAAATGGACAGTGACGAAAATATAGTATTTATTTTTTCTACAGTCACTATAGAAAGTAGCCATTTGCGCTCTCTTTTGTCAACGCAAAATGTCACTTTGCCGCTCATGCGCGACAAAGTAGAAAAACGCTCGCTGTCCAAATTTCTAAGTATAAAATATTGAGAAATGTCACTTGTCTACATTCTTAATGAAAATGTTTAGTTAGGAACTAATGGCACTGTAATTTCACATTTATCACGTTCACAAGTCAATTTGACATATGTTCTGTTAAAAAAATGCCACACTGCTGTGAAAATGAAATAGGGCATTCATTTACAAAAACGACAGTATAAAATGCTTAGATTAGATTGAATAAAAACTCAAGAAGAATGTAAAATAACGATAAAATAAAATTAAATATAAAATAAATTGTGTGAACAGTTATGTTTAGCAATGGGAATGATTGTACACAGATGGCGGTAGGATAGTTGCGAGTCGTACTGACATCTGATCTCTAGTTAACTGTTTATTTTGATTACAATAAAGTTATTAGTTATTTCGTTACTTAAATAATTACGAGAAGTAAGTCAATGCACATACATGTCTATTTAATCACAAATTCCTTGAAATATTTGTTAATTTTTTTCAGTGTGACAGGCGTGACAACTAACCACACATTTTGCTACAAAAACTCATCAAATCATCACAAATCCTTGCTTCCACGCTCTAATTTTGGTTTTTTTTATGGAATAGATGGCTAATGTAACGATATAATCATTTAAAAGCCTTTTTAAGTTTAAACCGTATCTTTTGTATTAGCCAATCGTTATTTATTGAGCAGTACTGTAAGTATAAAGTGTACATTTTATTATTTTTTGTTATGGTGGAGGACCCCATTGTGGCGACTGTAGAAAAAAATCTTGTGTTTCGAGCGCAAATGGACATTGTCGGCAACAACCTCTCAATCGACAATGTCGCATTTTGCACTCTTAATACACAAATAGCTATTGTAGTTACGACAGTTCACGAACATGTCGATAATACAGACTTTTATAGTAAAACTTAAACACTGAATTCTGATTGGCTAGAGGTGTAGCATTAAGGTAGAAAGATGAGAGTTGGTCTTCTTCTACGTTGTGTTTATTGCGTTACAGATTAGACGTTAATTTTCATTCTAACTCAGAATATATGTAGGAATATTATGCGCTCATGTTTTGTGTTACATTACTGCAACTGCGTTACTTCACTATAAATAGTCCTTAAAGATTAAAATTTCGCAATTGTAAACAATAAAGAATAATAGAAAATTAATATTTTCTAGGTAAAGGTAGCGAAAGATCGTAAAAAAGGCGACAAAATAGTGTCTGACAGTCAAGAGAGGGCATATTGGAGGGTATATCGACCACCACCTGGTATTGTTTCGAGCTTGGAGCAATGTCCTGTTCCAAATCGTAACAGAAACGGTACAAGACAGAGGAGGAAGACCTTAGAAGACTGCAAAAGAGATGTGAGTCGCTATTTTGTTTTGTAATCTAAGTAAAAATTGTGCACGATAAATTCTGAACACCTTATTGGTACTTTTATAATATTGTACCTATACTGTTTCTGGTTTAAGATGTAACATAAGACGACAGCTTCTCATTTACTCTTACCCAACGGTGACACTTTAACTTACTGGTACACACTTTACTTCTTTACCGCCCGACTACTGCTTTATTGAGCAGAAACACCCTTACACTCACTAACACTTAACTGATGTTTGATGAACATATCTTTTATGGATAACGGACACACTTTATATTTTTATACTACTTTTATTTACTTATTATTTACAATTACTATTACTACTAACTTATTATTATTATTGACTAACTGATCCGCCCCGGCTTCGCACGGGTAAAGCTAAAATAACGATTAGCTACACGTGTACCAGTAATTTTTCACATTTACTTTGGAGACATGCGCTGCGTAGGGAGCCGGCAACCTGCCTCGCATCGTACATGTAACAGGCTCCGCCCACTGCCCTCCCGATCCTCGCACCGCACCTAACAGGGCCCTTTTCTAAACATGTCTAACTATAGATACGAAGATAAAAAAAAATAATTGAAATCATCCCCTATTGTACCGCCTTGAAGGATTATTTTTCAAAATCGCTAAAACATTCTTTATTTCTTACCAAAAGCATAAATAAGAATTTGTATATCCCTAACTTGAGAAATGATGAGTTCTCCATATGAACTTTGAACCGCTACTCACCCCCTTCAAGTTTTATTTTCGCGACAAAAAGTAGCCTATGTGCTTCTCCAAGCTCTAATCTATCTCTATACCAAAATTCATCAAAATTGGTTCAGCGGGAGAAATGATGGGTTCTCCATACAAACTTTCATCCCCTATTTCACCCCTTCAAGGTTTATTTTCGCGACAAAAAGTAGCCTATGTCCTTCTCTAAGGTTCAATCTATCTCTATACCAAAATTCATCAAAATTAGTTCAACGGTTCAGGCGTGAAAACGTAACAGACAGACAGACAGAGTTACTTTCGCATTTATTATAGATATTAGTATGGATTTAATATTAACAATTAAATAAAGAAAAAATCAAAATCACAATTATTTTTTTTATTATTACAATAATCAATATAGTTAACAATGATGACAATAATTTGTGTGATAGTTATTTTTATTATTGCAATCAGATTTAGTCTACTGTAGGTGAAAATTGTTGTAATCAAATAAAACTACATTGTTATTAACTGTAAAACTTTTCATTGTTGTAATCAAATTTAATCTTTTGTATTTGAATGTTTATTTGTTCTAATCAAATAACACTACACTGTAATAAACTGTAAAAGTAATAGATGTGAGAAAGAAAATGAGAAATACCTGGAAATCAAAATTCTCAATTATGTTCTTTCCCGGAGAATTTAATTTTGATTCTGGATTATTTAAATTTCTTTTTGTTTTCAGCTAGAATTCTTTTTACTGTACTTTGTGAAATATTTATTGTAGAACCTTGCTCATGCTTTCGATTCATTTTGATTATTAAATTTTGATAATTCAATTTTTTTCACGAAAGTTTTATCTTGCGCTACACGCCAATGACAAAAATTTCATTGTCCAATTAACTAAAGAAGTACTCATCATGCGTCAGTGACGTTCAATTCATTATTCACTTGTGCAACTGTACTAAGAGCGGTACAAACTTTCATCCCTATTTCATCCCTTTAAGTTTTATTTTCGCGATAACAAGTAGCCTATGTCCGTCTCCAAAGTCCAATCTATCTCTATACCAAAATTCATCAAAATTGGTTCAGCGGTTTAGGCTTGAAAACGTAACAGACAGACAGACAGACAGACAGAGTTACTTTCGCATTTATTATATTAGTATGGATTATTTAGAATTACTATTACTACTAACTTATTATTATTGATTACACTAAACTAAGGCTGTGTCCGATGTTGCACTTTTATCACCCTAATATCTAAATCTTAAATTTATATGCCCTAAATCTAGTGATTATTTCGGATTTTAGGAATTAGATTTTAGGGTTTTGCAGGAGCACACTATGCCTTGAAGTCGACGCGCACTAATTAATCAAATCATTTTCGTTGCTGTAATTTGTGCAAAACGTCAAATGTACTGTCAAAGAATAGTTTCTTAGCTTCTATTTTATGAATTATAATATTAATATTTACTCTCAAACATCAAATTGAATCGAATTGCATAATTTATTTTTGTTGTAATTGTCTGCACACTAAAAATGTCTATAGGCATTTAACATGGGAAAACAGTTTTTTGTAAACAAAAATCTGTTGTGGCCAGCACAAGACCTCTCGCCATTTCCGTAAAAGGCTATATAAATATTGGATTTATAACAAAAAAATTCAGAACTTTAACCAAATATTGTTTTTTTATTATATTTAACATGTCTTCTGCACACATATAATTCTAATTATATCTATTTTTCATTGTATGAGGAAGTTCCTATATGTTATCCAATTCATTAACCAGATTGGCGGTATTTCTGATGGATATATGCATTTTACCTATAATTTCAAATATTTAATTAATATAATAATAAGAAAGATTAAATATACTTCCCAGAAAAGGCTATTAGAAAGCCACTAAAACTGTTGATTTTTAACACTGATATATGTCATTTTCAAACTATGTTATATATAATAATAATAATAATAATAATAATAATACTTTATTACTCAAACAGGTAAAAAAACCCTTCACAAGTAAATGGACATAATATAAACAACAAAAGACAAAAAGTCAATGAAAAGTTATACAAAATATCTCGATCTGCACACATTATGTTATATAAATTACACATAACGTACATAGGTGACTTGCACAGAATATTAGAGTTATATGCAGGAAGGTAAAAACTGTCGTTGCAACGTGAACAGAAACGGGGGACACGAAAATCGATTTTAGATAGCAAAAGAGGACTATCAATTTTGTTATTAATGATTTTGTAAAGCGTATTAATTGAAGCATTTATATGTCTGGTTCTGATGGACTCAATTTCAAATGTCTGAAGTATAGTGTCAGTACTGACAAAATTGTCGGGGTACACACCGTAACATTTAAACCAGATGTATTTTAAGAACTTGCGCGGAAGAGCTATTAATTTAGTAATATGAGCTTCATAAATTGGAAACCAAATTATAAGCGAAAAATCTAGTTTAGACTGTACAAAAGCAAAGTATAAGGACTTAAGTGCGGAAATGTGTGAAAAATTTCGGCAGTTTCTGATTATGAAACCAAATATTTTATTTAGTGAGGTAATTAAGCAATCCAGGTGGGAAGTGAAGGCTAAATCTGGATCAAAATACACACCTAAGTCTTTTGTGTGGACTGTACGTGATAAGATCTCGGAATCTATAGTATATTCGTAAACTATAGCTTATAAACATTTGAATTTGTCAAGTCGTTTTCTTAGTGCCTTAGCCTCTGCGATTAGAATCTGCTATATATTATAGTGTCTTTATCTCTAAATCTATACAAGATATAATAAAAATTTTAAGTGTATTAGATGGAGAATTTTGTTCTTCACTATTTGTAATAACAAAAATTTCCAAAAAAATATATTTAGAAGAATTTTTCTAAGAAACTACTACTTCCGGTTGTTCAATTGTTACCAAAACCTTTTCAGCTCTTCCCAGGAATATCAGATTGAGGAAACTGTAGTTAAATATTTTTTAAGTCTTATAGTTTTTGAGGAATCGTGTCTACAACATCCAGACATACATACACACATACACACATCCACACACATCCACACACACACACACACACGCACACACACACACATACACACACACACAGACATCATTTTAAAAATGTTATAATCGGATTCTAGGAACCTTAAATCGTGCTTATTCAATAAAATCTGAACATGCGAATTTTAGCATGAATCCCATACCTCTCTTAGCGAAAGGTAAAAAGTGTCCGGCAAAAAATTAAGCCATGATATTAAACATGATAATAGTACATTACTTCCTGCACGTTTTTTAATATTAATTACTGTATTATTATGGGGGATTACACCATTTTTTTTTATAATTTCATCTGAAAATATTAGGAAAACTAAGACTATTGATGAAAATCCGGTGAAAAAATTCCTATTAATAAGCGAGTTATGGTCTCCCGAATTTTGAAAAGATTGACGTGACGTCACATTTATGTGTTTTTATATCAAACTGTTTTCATCATGCACCTAAATGTTCTTGAAATATATGCTATTTTAAGTTATATTTACATAAAAATAAATGAATATTATAACACTGTATAAGTCTACATACTTTATAATTACAGGTGTATTTAAATTATTAAGTTTAATGCAAGAAATTTATGTTAAAATAAAAACTGTTTGAAAACTGCTGTACAGGAATGTTAGCCCCTCCTTTCGAATTTGAATTTCTTAACTTCCATTGGTAGTAATCCCCACCTCCTAACATGCTATTTGTAATGCATGTATAGGTGGTCTCTCGGTCGCCAATCAAAATATTTTCATATTAGTGTCGAAGCGCTATATCAAAAAACCCTTTATTTCCGAAATATTTCAATTTTACCATTTCATTTTTACCTCCCGCTACCCTTGGTAAGGGAGGTATAGGGATCGTGCTAAAAATCTCATATCGAGATTTTAGTAAATGACCACGTTTTAAGTTCCCTAGAATCCATTTTTAACATTTTCACGATGATGTCTGTATGTGTGTATGTGTGTATGTGTGTGTGTATGTGTGTATGTATGTGTGTATGTGTAGGGATTTTGTCTTCACTCTAACTCAAATACTATCATTCAGAAAATTCTGAAACCTTGTATTTCCATCCCATTCTAATATGAATAGAAGCCATTAGATTTTGGTGTAAATCGGATAACCGGAAATGGCACTTTACCTGAAGCTCATAATGGTTTTTCTTCAAAAAATACCATTAAATGCCATTTTTTCGCATTTTATGTCTTATGAAAAATAAAGATTATTGAATTTTCTACTGGAATACATTAATACTTTTTCTATATATTTTACACATAAATTTAAAAATAATTTTTTTTATTAGTCGCGAAGCCTAAGATAAAGACAATAATTCGTTTGTTACGCAGTTCATATTTCAAATGAATGTAACTGACAGTTAATGTCACTGTCAAAAAACTAATCACTTCAAATTAATAATAGTGACATTTTAAAAAGACAATAGTAAATAAAGCAATAATTTTCTGCAATGGAACAGTTTGCAGCGGTAGTAAATACGTAAGTATGTATTTAAATTTAAAAAAATTCAATAGCGGGAGGTTTTGTGTTGGCCACATCAGATTTTTTTATTAATATTCGTTATTCAGCATATACATTCGTATTTTTTTACTATTTTCCTTTAATTCGATTGAGCCGTAATCCCCCACTGCATAAATTGGAATAAATTATAAAAATTTTCAAATAAATAATTATTTGAATTTTTTATTATGCAAAATGAAAATATTATCAAATGTCAGTGTGGTACATTGGTTAGCATAGCTACCTTTGCCATTGCATTTTTATATTTAAATTAATGTTTTTCCATTACTGCATTTCTTGTTTCTCATTCTCTCTTTTATTTTCTTTATTTGTTCATTCGCATGTTTTCCATTTAAAAAGTTGTTACCTTAGGGAATTTTTCATTAAGCAGGTGGCAATTACTACATTTTAATTAATTGCCGAGGCTGTTAATTCATTTCAAGTGTTTGTAATTTAAAGATTAAAATACTAACATATAAAATAATTACCACACATGCTTATTCAAAGCTATAAAAATAAGAAATATAAATAAAATTATGAATAAGAGTTTATGATTGGCGTTCACAGCTTAAAAAATAAAACGTGAATTAACATCAACAGTCAGTTAATATATACATAATTAACAAGCAATAATAACAACTATATATCTTTTGTACGCAATCATATATGCGAACTTTTGTCTTAAGACAGCTTTTTAAAATTATATTTAAATGGGGGATTACGGCTCAATCGAATTAAAGGAAAATAGTAAAAAAATACGAATGTATATGCTGAATAACGAATATTAATAAAAAAATGAAATGGTATAATTGAGATATTTTGGAAATAAAGGGTTTTTTTGTTATAATGCTTCGACACTAATATGAAAATATTTTGATTTGCGACCGAGAAACCGCCTATACATGCATTACAAATAGCGTGTTAGGAGGTGGGGATTACTACCAATGGAAGTTAAGAAATTCAAATTCGAAAGGAGGGGCTAACATTCCTGTACTACAGTTTCCAAACAGTTTTTATTTTAACATAAATTTCTTGCATTAAACTTAATAATTTAAATACACCTGTAATTATAAAGTATGTAGACATATACAGTGTTATAATATTAATTTATTTTTATGGAAATATAACTTAAAATAGCATATATTTCAAGAACATTTAGGTCCATGATGAAAACAGTTTGATATAAAAACACATAAATGTGACGTCACGTCAATCTTTTCAAAATTCGGGAGACCATAACTCGCTTATTAATAGGAATTTTTTCACCGGATTTTCATCAATAGTCTTAGTTTTCCTAATACTTTCAGATGAAATTATAAAAAAAATGGTGTAATCCCCCATTGAAACCTTTTTGCCAGATCGTAAATTGGCAGCTCAAATGACAGTTATTACCTTTTGCTAAGAGAGGTATTGGATTCATGCTAAAAATCACAAATCCAAATTTTAGTGAATAAGCACGATTTAAGGTTCTTATAAACCGATTTTAACATTTTTACGATGATGTCTGTGTGTGTGTGTGTGTGTGTGTGTGTGTGTGTGTGTGTGTGTGTGTGTGTGTGTGTGTGTGTGTGTGTGTTTGTAAGTGTGGATGTGTATGTGGATGTTGGAGGGACGATTATTCAAAAACTATAAGATAAAATCTGTTGTGGCCAGCACAAGACCTCTCGCCATTTCCATATTAGGCTATATAAGTATTGTATTGCACTTCGCTTTCGAACCGTCGTTTTATAACAAAATATTACAGAACTTTACCCAAATATTGTTTTTTATATCTATTTTTCGTTGTATGAGGAAGTTTCTAAATGTCAGAGATTCTTCCAATTCATTAACCAGATTGGCGGTATTTCTGATGGATATATGCATTTTACCACAATTTTACTTATAATTTCAAATATTTAATTAATAAAACAATAAGAAAGAAAAATGTACTTCCCAGAAAAAGCTATCAGAATGTCACTAAAACTGTTGATTTTTGACACTGACATGTGTCATTTACAAACTATGTTATAAACATTGGAATTTGTCAACTGGTTTCCTTAGTGCCTTAGCCTCTGCGATTAGATTACTCTATAAATTATGGTGTCTTTATCTCTAAATCTATACAAGATATAATAAAAATTTTAAGTGTATTAGATGAAAAATTTTATGTTCTTCAATATTTAATAAAAAAAACTCCCAAAATATTATATTTAGAAAATTTTTTCTAAGAAACAACTACTTCCGGTTGTTCAATTGTTACAAAAAACCTTTTCAGCTCTTCCCAGGAATGTCAGATTGAGGAAACTGCAGGTAAATATACACACACACACACACACACACACACACACACACACACAGAGAGAGAGAGAGAGAGAGAGACAAACACACACACACACACAAAGTTTTAGTTACGTTCTGAAACTTTTTCTTAAATGTTTATAATATTGTTTGTAAATGACAGATGTCAATGTCAGTGTCAAAAATCATCAATTTTAGTGACATTTGATAGCTTTTTCTGGGAAGTACATTTAATCTCTCTTATTGTTTTAATAATTAAATATTTAAAATTATAGGTAACATGCATATATCCATTAGAAATACCGCCAATCTTGTTAATGAATTGTAAGAATCTCTGACATTTATAAACTTCCTCATACAATGTAAAATAGATATAATTAGAATTATACGTGTGCAGAAGACATGTTAAATACAATAAAAAACAATATTTGAGTAAAGTTCTGTAATGTTTTTGTTATAAAACGACGGTTCGATAGCGAAGTGCAGTACAATACTTATATAACATAAAATGGAAATGGCGAGAGGTCTTGCTCTGGCCACAACAGATTTTTGTTACAGATTATTCATAAAAAATCTGATGTGGCCAGCACATTACCTTTCGTCAATTCTATGTATTTTGTACAATTCCCATACGAAAAGATCCTTGGAAAACATTTTATATATCCAGTAAAATTGCAACACGAAGATGTACTATTTTCTTTAAATTATATACCGAAAATTCCTTAGATAAGATTCTATAAATCCAATAAAAATATAACACGAACATAAACAATGTAAATTGCACTTGACATTGACATCTGTCAATTAGGATTATTTGAATATATCAGCTGTTTCCATGATTCCAGCAAAGCCATGTTTAAAAATCCGTAGAAAAATATATGTCAAGAGTCTTTTTAGAGTCTAACAAGAAAATCGAACTTTGAGCACTTAATAATTTGCTGATTTCACAAATTTCGTAGTACTTGAATTAAAAAATGTATTCTCTGCTGATCCTTCAAACTTTTTTAATTTTTACCTCTCGCTAAGAGAGGTATTGGATTCATGAAAAATTCGCATATCCAGATTTTAATGAATAAGCACGTTTCAAGGTCTAGAATCTGATTTTAACATTTTTACAATGATGTCTCTCTGTGTGTGTGCGTGCGTGCGTGTGTGTGTGTGTGTGTGTGTGTGTGTGTGTGTGTGTGTGTGTGTGTTTGTGTGTGTGTGTGTGTGTGTGTGTGTGTGTGTGTGTGTGTGTAGATGTGTGTATGTGTGTATGTCTGGATGTTGAAGGGACGATTCCTCAAAAACTATAAGACTTAAGACCTGTTTAACTATGAATTCCTCAATCTGACATTCCTGGGAAGAGCTTAAAAGGTTTTGGTAACAATTGGACAACCGGAAGTAGTAGTTTCTTAAACGATGATGTCCGTGTGTGTGTGTGTGTGTGTGTGTGTGTGTGCGCACGCGTGTGTGTGGATGTGTCAATGTTGGAACCAAGGTTTCTCAAATACTATAAGACTTAAAAAATATTTAAATGCAGTTTCCTCAATCTGACATTTCTGGGTAGAGCTGATTAGATTTTGGTAACAATTGGACAACCGGATGTAATAGTTTCTTAAAAAAAATCTTCTAAATATTATTTTTTGAAAATTTTTGTTATTACAAATATTGAAGAACATAAAATTCTCCATCTAATACACTTCAATTTTTTATTATTATCTTAGATATAGAGATAAAGATACTATAATATATAGAATATTCTAATCGCAGAGGCTAAGGCACTAAGGAAACTACTTGACAAATTCAAATGTTTATAATATAGTTTGTAAATGACAGATGTCAATGTCAAAAATCATCAGTTTTAGTGACATTTTTATAGCTTTTTCTAGGAAGTACATTTAATCTTTCTCTTTTTTTTATTAATTAAATATTTGAAATTATAGGTAAAATGCATATATCCATCAGAAATACCACCAATCTGGTTAATGAATTGGAAGAATCTCTGACATTTAGAAACTTCCTCTTACAAGAAAAAATAGGTATAATTAGAATTGTATTTGTGCAGAAGACATGTTAAATACAATAAAAACAATATTTGGGTAAAGCTCTGTAATTTTTTTGTTACAAAACGACGGTTCGATAGCGAAGTGCAATACAATACCTACTTATATAGCCTAATATGAAAATGGCGAGTGGTCTTATGCTGGCCACAACAGATTTTTAAAATGATGTCTCTGTGTGTGTATGTGTGTGTGTGTGTGTGTGTGTGTGACTTAAGACCTGTTTAACTATGAATTCCTCAATCTGACATTCCTGGGAAGAGCTGAAAAGGTTTTGGTAACAAAATTCTCCATCTAATTTACTTAAATACATATTTTATTATATCTTGTGTAGATTTAAAGATAAAGACACTATAATATATGGAATAACCGGATGTTCTACATCGCAGAGGCTAAACTACACTAAGGAACCAGTTGACAAATTCAAATGTTTATAACATACACACAAAGAAATTTATAACACTATTTCAACACTAGCTAGTGTCCCATTAGGTCCACACTATTTTTAGTGTTTAAATTTACACTACAAATAGTGTTAATGTTTAGTGTTATTCAGACACTATTTATAGTGTTCATTTTTCACTACGATGTAGTGTTATATTAAGTGTTATTGAATAGTGTAAAAAAGAAGTGTTACAGCAGTGTTAATTATCATTATGTTGTAGTGTAAAATAAAGTGTTACTGAACTGACACTTACAGTGTAAAAAATAGTGTTGTATTAGTGTAAATGTCGTATAATATTTAGTGTTAAATATAGTGTTACTGTAGTGTTTAATTTTTCGAAATGTAGTGTCATATTAGTGTTACAATAACATAATATTTAGTGTCAAATATAAAATAGCAGTGTAATTATAGTGTTATTTAAAATTTGTGTGGTTATATTGTAGTGTTTAACTAGTGTTCATTTTATTACAGGATTGTATAGGATTGAATGAGAACTACACATATAGAAATATATAAATAATTGTTTTATTTCATAAATAAATGAACAAACATTCTTTAAAAAAATCAGTCTCATTACATAAATACAGACTAGAACAATCAGTCTTCATTCTGTTAATAATTACGTATTTGTGTTTACCTATTATATTAAAGTTACATATGAAAATATATTATAAATATACTGAAAAATACATATAACAAAAATCAACTAGTCTTTCTTAATTTAAAAAATAAAATCACATTATGCTTAGATACATGTGCAGTAATTATATCATTAAAATGTAAAAGTAAATTTTGGTAAAATATATTCGGTAGCCGAGATGCAATTTTGATTAGATTCATATGTTTCTTTATAAAGTAATGATTTAATGTTTACTACATTTAATTTGTTCGAACATTTAATAATTTTATAACCATGGTAATGATCATCAAAATTTATAGTTTCATAAATATTTGTAATTAGCATCGGGTTCGATTCAAAAATAAATATGTCAACTATTTTTTCAAAAATCGGTAAGTTTGTATTAAAATTAAAACCCGAACAAACGAAAAAATTTTGTTTGTATAAGAAACCAACTTTTATCCACTTTAATATAGTAATTTTTAAGTCAGAACTATAAAGATCAATATGATTTATAATTTCATCTTTATGTAAATAAGTTTCTAAACTGATTACTTTTGATGGACCAGTTTCGCAGTGAACATCAAATAGAGAAGTATTTGTATTCCAAGTGGTCCATATATGTTGTTGATGTTTTTGAGCTAAGGTTTTGGCAATATTTTTAAAACATTTAATATTATGCGCAATACTTTTAAAATATTGATGTTTTGCCTCAAATCTAATACACCAAAGATTACACAAAGGCCCCATTTTTGTAATTACAGTTGGATAATGCACCATAAAATGGTGCTTGGGAATTAATTTTGATTTATACTGTAATTTAAATGCCTGATGATGTTCTTTTATTAATTTACAAAGTGTCTCTATCATAGGTGGCGAAATAATAGGGGCAAACACTATATTCATTATTTTCAGCAATAATCTTAAAACTCTCCACTTTTCCAGTATTTCGCTGTCTGTTACAAATAAATCTCCTATTAAAAGGGGTAGATATGTAATTAAATAAAAAGTTTGTGATGCACTTTGACCGATTGAATTTCCAATTTTATCAATTATTATAGGACTTGGTTTTTTGTCAGAAAATTGAGTTCCATATATAAAATGTTTTATGCGGTTATTTATAAAATCTATATTAGTAATTTTTTTTTCGTAAATGAGGTATTTCAAAAATAATTTTATTTCAAGCTGAACTACACCCTCTAGTAAGTCGTGCATAATGTCTACAGATGGGCAGTTGCAAAGTTTGAAATAATTTAAATCATTTAGTATGCTCCTTCGTTTAATACCAAAAACAATAGGATTATTTATACTTATGTTTGCACAATCATTTTCATAGGACAAATCATTTCGTAATAAATTGCTATCTTCCATATATGAGAATTGTATATCATTTTTTTGTATTTTACAAATTCTACAGCAATGATTAGCTACGAATGATTCTACCATTCCGAACAAACAGTTAGCACCCAAATTATCATGTGATAATCCAACAATTGTTCCATGAATAGGTTCAGGAAAATTATTAACAAATATACCATGATTCTCTAATATTTCCAAGTCGTTAATGAGGGGTTGTAATATGGTATTAAATGAGATATTATTTTTTAAATCAATTGAATAAAATAGTGCAATTAAATGTATATGATATAAATATGTATTTAAAAAAGGTGGTAAATTATTTATTGTGAAATATATTGCACCCATTTTGTGTGAGGCAGTTTTACTCCCAAGAGGATTCACTGTTTCAAATTCGTCAAAATATAAAATAATTTGAAAAATAGGTTGTTTTGTTTTATAAAGTGAATTATTTCTCAAACTTGAACCATCTTCTAAAAATTCATAATTGTTAGAGTGTTGGGTATATTTTGAAGAAAATATGTTCCTAAATGATTCATTTTTTAAAATTTTTGCTAAAGTTTCTAAAATGGGTATGTACATAAATGTACATGGCACGTTTTTTTCTTTATATGTTCTAATTTTATTGTCATATACTTTTTCGGACCTAAAGCCAATGTTAATTTCTTTCGGTTTAATAATATCAGCGTCAATAGATTTATTTCGTTTGTAAATACTATTGTAAGAAGCGAAATCAGTTTGAAATGCTTGAAAATAATCCTTAAAATTATTAGAAAATTCTTGCAAATTACTACTTTTTTCTATACAAAATTCTACATTACTGAACATTAAATTGGTTATATTTTCTACAGAATTAAATATAAATTGCTGCGTAGACTGGTGTAACTTACTAATACTGCATATTTCATTTTTGAAAGATGAAACTGTAAATTTTGACAATTCTTTAATTTCTTCATGAACATTATTACCACAACTATTTCGTTTATTTTCATATTGCTCTTTCTTGTCAACTTCATACTCATATATATTATTTTCTAAAGGCATAAAATTTTGTTCATTAATTTGGTTTTCATTAAAATTAAGATTTAAAGTTGTAGAAACAGTACTGTATAATTGTTCAGAATGTTTTATAAGGTGTTTACGAAAACCACTGAATGAATTAAATTTTTTTGTACAACTCTCGCTACAACATTTTAAAATTAAATAAGGACTATCGAACATATTATGATTAAGCCGTAAGTGCTTAATTACTGCATTTGTTTCTAAGAAAAAATCACTGCACATGTAACACTTATACATTTCGTACATAAATATCAAAAATTAAATAAAAAATTACTCACAGATTTATTCAGAATTATCCAGTGCATAAAATCTGGACAATAATTCGCGTAATTTTGATGTGTATACCATGTTCTCTTCTATATTGTAAAAATATAGCTGTATAAATGCCCAAAATGCAGATAGCGAAGTATCATATTCGGTCTGGAAGACGTAGTGTGCCATAAAAAGTAATTCGATCGCTTTTCCACTTGTGCAGTTAGGAGGGCACGGAATGCACTTATTGTCTACACATATAAAGTATTGCGTTATGCTGGATATGTTTGGACCTTCAGCTATTAAAAAAGGCTGGTTTGTAACTTTACTATATACAATTTCTGTATTTGAAACATTTATCTAAAATTTTACAAAAAATTAGGATGTTTGCTATTCATTTGTTTTAATTACTTTACCGGTTTGAAAACTATGATTTTTTTTCTGGTATAATTTATGCTTTCTCTTTTATTACCAGTGCGACCTTTCGCAGTGGCCGGTAGCATTTGCAATAAAGCAAATATAGCTCTGGTAAGTGTATCCCATCCTGAAAGTAAATATGTAAGAAAACAGTAAAAAATAAAACGAAAATAATTAATCCAAACCTTCATCTGTAGAGCATTGTCCGGTGATAGTTGGGCACTTCTTTGTTTCGGTTGTATTATATATTAGAAAAATTTGTTTGCTTTTAGATAATAATTTATCCTCAAAACTTTCAGTATTCGGGTACATAAGTCGAAAATCTTGCTCAATCTAAAATACAAAATTTAAATAATATATATACAATATTTAATTATTAATTACTAACCAAGCCAGGTGTGTCAAGAAACCGTGGAAATATGTTTAATATTTCCAGGCCCAATGATTGCCTATATTGAAAGGTTTCTTTCATTTTTTCAAATAAGGTCTCTTGACTTATATCGTTATTTTGTTTCAGTAAGGTAATTGCATTTTCCATCTCCGGTGTACAAATAGTATGCTGTTTTGGGTTAAAGATCATTTTTCTTTTTAAATTACTGGGTTCTGTACTAAGTTTTCTCTTTTTCGTCTCTTTTGAATTTCTTGAAATGGTACGAAAGCGCCAGGCTAAATAGCCTTCACCGCCATTTTTTGGATTGAAAAATGCTTCCTACAATATACATTTTTTATCAACATTTTTTTCATTACATCTATATAGAAAATGTGTAAAATTATATATTTTTTTAAAAAAGTCCTATAATCAAAAATCGCTGATACTTACATATCCAGTTTTTCCTGTCCGATCTTTTAAATTTGGAAATAGTTGAATTATAAAATTCGCGAACTGAGCTTTTATTGTGCTTTGTACGTTGCCATATTCCTTTTTCATTATATCAACTGTACAGTTCACCAATTTTCTCCTTTTCTCATTATTTAATATTTTATTTTGAGTATAAAATTCGAAAATATCTTCACAGCCATATTTCAAAAGGCGCTTCTTATATTCCTTAAAATTTAAGATACAGTATGTAGTAATTTCTAATAAATTAAGTAAATTTTGCTATATTTTAAAAAAATTAGTCCAAATAACAAAGTAATTAATATAGCAAATAACAATTATTATCATACACATACACTATTAAATGTATTCGCATACCTCTAATGAAATATTGGGTTCGGGATCATTTGGCTTCAAAAATATTAATTCTTCCAGACTTCCTATATCGGTATCAGATAATAATGAATTATCAGATGAAGAAAATGATGTAGTACTACTTGAACTATTATCTATAAATAAAAAATAGAATATAATAAAAATGTATAACTTTAAATACATTTTATGCAGCAGAGTATTACCGTCGTCATTTTTTGTTTTTATTTCGAATAAAAGGGGTGTTGTTGTATTTTCAATTAGTTCTAACAGATCAGTTTTTTCTATAATAGCATTGTCGAACATGAATGTAATTTCCTCCCCTTCTAGTTGCGGGAATTTCTGGATAACTGAAATAATATTTTTATAAAGAGAGAAAATTATGTGGTTGTAATTGAATTTAACAATATTTATAATAAAATAAAAGACAGATCAATTAATTTACATTGGCCCTTACTCGATAATCATATGTTGGTATTTTGACACACCAGACTTAATAATGGTATTTACTTACTGAATTAGGCACTAGAACTTACCTAAATTTTCATATTCTTCGTAACGTTCTTGCGTTTTTGCCCAAACAGTTACGGAATTATGTTTTAATTTAATAAATTTCATGTTTCTTCGCGATAATTTACAATTAAAAACACTTTAAACACAGTACCACACTTGCTGCTGTAATGCTCCGTATACTCCAGAATGTGAACCAGTCTTAACTTGCAAGTTTTAACACTGAACTAGTGTTATTTACACACTACTTTAACACTACGGTAGTGTTAAATTAAATCACGTGATACATACAGCACTAAAATAACACTACCCTAGTCACTAAATTAACACTCAGGTAGTGTTGAATTTAATCACGTGGTATTTGCAGCACTAAATGAACACTACGCTAGTGTTGTGATAAAATTTAACAACACTTCGCAAAATGACGTCATATTAATAACACTACTTTTTAGTAGTGTTGCTTCAACATTGTCCAGGTAAAATTAGTGTAATTAACATTTTTAGATAGAGTAAAATTTTAACACTAAAAAAATTTACACGGACCGATTTTTTACTGTGTAGTTTGTAAATGACAGATGTCAGTGTCAAAAATCAACAGTTTTAGTGACATTCTGAAAGCTTTTTCTGGGAAGTACATTTAATTTTTCTTATGGTTTTATTAATTAAATATTTGAAATTATAGATAAAATCGGAAATACCGCCAATTTTGTTAATGAATTGGAAGGATCTCTGACATTTAAGAACTTCCTCATACAATGAAAAATAGATATAATTAGAATTGTATGTGTGCAGAAGACTTGTGAAATACAATAAAAAACAATATTTGGGTAAAGTTATGTAATTTTTACCTCCCGCTACCCTTGATAAGGGAGGTATAGGTATCGTGCTAAAAATCACATATCGAGATTTTAGTAAATGACCACGTTTTATGGTCCCTAGAATCCAATTTTAACATTTTCACGATGATGTCTGTATGTGTGTATGTGAGTATGTGTATGGATTTTGTCTTCGCTCTAACTCTAATACCATCATTCAGAAAATTCTGAAACCTTGTATTTCTATCCTATTCTAATATGAAAAGAAGCCATTAGATTTTGGTGTAAATCGGACAACCGGAAATGACACTTTACCTGAAGCTCATAATGGTTTTTCTTCAAAAAATACCATTAAATGCCATTTTTTCGCATTTTATGTCTTATGAAAATTAAAGATTATTGAATTTTCTACGGGAATACATTAATACTTTTTCTTTATATTTTACAGATAAATTTAAAACTATTTTTTTTATTAGTCGCGAAGCCTAAGATAAACACAATTCCTTTGTTACACAGTTAATATTTCAAATGAATGTAACTGACAGTAAATGTCACTGTTAAAAAACTAATCACTTCAAATTAATAATAGTGACATTTTAAAAAGAAAATTGTAAATAAAGCAATAGTTTTCTGCAATGGAACAGTTTGCAGCGTTCGTAAATACGTAGGTATGTATTTAAATTAATAAAAATTAAATAGCGGGAGGTTTTGTGTTGGCCACATCAGATTTTTTAAAACTTAAAGCAAGTACAGAGCTATGTAACTTACAGACCCTGTAAAGATACAGTGTTGAAGAACATTTCTTCAGAACAGTGTCATAAATTTCACATTTTGAAACTCCCCTATTGTGATATCGGGAGGACGCCACTGTCTTAATCACATACGTGTTGTTAGCGCCCTTTGTACGTTAATGAGTCCCAGAACTCCTCCTAAAAACCCCTGCGCACGTCACTGCCTTTCAGCACCTCTTGCTCATGTAATATTCATTTGACCTCCCTACAGAAATCGAAGTTAGCGTAGAAAACAACTGAACTGAAGTAACAACTGAGAATCGCGAACAAGAGAATGAATAAGGAGATGTTAAGCTTAGTTTCATCTGTCGTTCTATCAAAACTAAATCTTCAACTGTTTGGATGTTGATTTTTAATTCCGTTGGTATTCTTTACACCAAAATTTCACTGTAAAATATCTAAATACATAAAAATTGTTTTTTTTCTAAATGTCAGAGATTCTTCCAATTCATTAACCAGATTGGCGGTATTTCTGATGGATATATGCATTTTACCTATAATTTCAAATATTTAATTAATAAAACAATAAGAAAGATTAAATATACTTCCCAGATAAAGCTATCAGAATGTCACTAAAACTGTTGATTTTTGACACTGACATGTGTCATTTACAAACTATGTTATAAACATTGGAATTTGTCAACTGGTTTCCTTAGTGCCGTAGCCTCTGCGATTAGTTCACTCTATAAATTATAGTGTCTTTATCTCTAAATCTATACAAGATATAATAAAAATTTTAAGTGTATTAGATGCAGAATTTTATGTTCTTCAATATTTAATAAAAAAAAACACCCAAAAAATTACATCCCGATATTCTATATATTTTATCGTCTTTATCTCTAAATTTATAGAAGATATAATAAAAATTTTAAATGTATCAGATGTAGAATTTTATGTTCTTCAATATTAGTATATCAAAAAATTTCAAAAAATAATATTTAGCAGATTTTTTAGAAACTACTACTTCCGGTTGTCCAATGGGGGATTACACCATTTTTTTTTTTATAATTTCATCTGAAAATATTAGGAAAACTAAGACTATTGATGAAAATCCGGTGAAAAAATTCCTATTAATAAGCGAGTTATGGTCTCCCGAATTTTGAAAAGATTGACGTGACGTCACATTTATGTGTTTTTATATCAAACTGTTTTCATCATGGACCTAAATGTTCTTGAAATATATGCTATTTTAAGTTATATTTACATAAAAATAAATGAATATTATAACACTGTATAAGTCTACATACTTTATAATTACAGGTGTATTTAAATTATTAAGTTTAATGCAAGAAATTTATGTTAAAATAAAAACTGTTTGAAAACTGCTGTTCAGGAATGTTAGCCCCTCCTTTCGAATTTGAATTTCTTAACTTCCATTGGTAGTAATCCCCACCTCCTAACACGCTATTTGTAATGCATGTCTCTTGGTCGCCAATCAAAATATTTTCATATTAGTGTCGAAGCGCTATAACAAAAAACCCTTTATTTCCGAAATATCTCAAGTATACCATTTCATTTTTTTATTAATATTCGTTATTCAGCATATACATTCGTATTTTTTTATTATTTTCCTTTAATTTGATTGAGCCGTAATCCCCCATTGTCATGTAGTTCCAGAATGTTATGTGGTACGGCACATTGTAGAGGCGCTGCGTGTAAGGTTAGAACCTCGGCCTACTAATCGTCAACATCAGTATGTCAACAAAAATTGAGGAATTGTCACACCTTATATATTTATACACCGCGGTTTTGGGCGTGAGCTCTCTTACTATTAAATGCAATTTAATTTAAATTTCAGTTTTGTTGTTTAATTTTGAAACACTCTGTATAATAAATAACGCCCTCGTAACATTTTGGTTGATATAGCAACATTTAATTTTGAGAATTCTCTTGGTCTACATTCTGCATTAAGTATGATAAAGATAAACTTTGATAATGCGAGAAATTAATTAGGTTTAATGAGAAAACTTTTTAATTAAATTCTAAGTCTCTTTGTAATACGTGTGTTTAGAAAATGATTCTCAATATATACAGCAAAACTTTGTATAACAATAATTATACAAGAATGTATTTTCAGTTTTGCTATGGGTGCAAATTTCGATTCGTTAACGATGTAATTGCTACACGAAAATAAAAAAATCTGTTGTGGCCAACACAATACCTCTCGCCATTTTCATAGCTATATAAGTATTGTATTGCACTTCGCTATCGAACCGTCGTTTTATAACAAAAACATTACAGAACTTTACCCAAATATTGTTTTTATTGTATTTAACACACATACACACAAATAATTCTAATTATATATATTTTTCATTGTATGAGGAAGTTCCTAAATGCCAGAGAGTCTTCCAATTCATTAGCAAGATTTTATCTACAATTTTAAATACTTAATTAATAAAACAACAAGAAATATTAAATGTACTTCCCAGAAAAAGCTTTCAGAATGTCACTAAAACTGTTGATTTTTGACACTCACATCTGTCATTTACAAACTATAAACATTTAAATTTGTCAACTGGTTTCCTTAGTGCCTTAGCCTCTGCGATTTGAGTATTCTATATATTACAGTGCCTTTATCTCTAAATCTATACAAGATATAATAATAGTATATTATGTGGCAAGTGTGTGAAGCTGACATTTTTACATGAGGGTGGAGATTGCGACACGAGCCGAAGGCGAGTGTTGCAAACCACCCGAATGTAAAATAGGCTTCACACACGCGTTACATACTATACTTTTTCTACGACCTTGCAATAAAATATATTTTTTCTTCACATTGTCATTCTTTAAACGTAAAGCGTCTGTATTATCGACTTGTGTAACCATGGTTACCAACGTTACGGATGTTTAACAGCTTTGTTTTATTAAAATAAAATTCAGTTTGTAATATTTAAAATAATGAACGGTGCGTGAAATGTTACTTCACGCACACTGTGCGTGAAGTAGCACTTCACGCACCGTGTGCAAAAACTCAAACTTCACACATAAAAATTGATACGTGAAGTACTCACTTCACGCATGGGAGTAGAAAAAAAATTTAAATGTATCAGATGTAGAATTTTATGTTCTTCAATAATAGTAATAACAGAAATTTTCAAAAAATAATATTTAGAAGATTTTTTTAAAGAAACGATTACTTCCGGTTGTCCATTTGTCCATTTAAAATTAAACATAGGGAACGAATTTGACATTTGACAAGACGTCAGTGGAGGTTTTGTTTAAATAATTCTACCTGCTTTCTAAATTAAATTTAGTTGTAGAAAAAATATTGTGTGTGTGTGCACCTTGTTCCCGAGTGATTTTCTGACAATACTTACATATAATATTTCTGTCAAATTCATTCCCTATGTTATAAATGAGACAAGTAAATACATAGCTGTCAATCAAATGTCAAGTCGTAAATTATTATACCTGTTTTCTAAAAATTGAATTTAGTTGTAGAAAAAATATTGTGTGCACCTTGTGCCCGAAATATGTTTAGTGCTCTTGAGTGGTTTTCTGACTTGGGTAAAGTTCTTACAATATTTAAATTATAATACATCTGTCAAATTCGTTCCCTATGTTTCCTTTTAAGTGGGACACGCAAATATATTGCTGTCAATGAAAAGTCGAATCGTAACTATGGATATGACAAACCCAATGTTTCACGTTAAAAAATACTCACGGTATATTAGAATTTCAATTAACAAAATGACATTGTTTACAGGCTACTAAAAGACTGTTTTTTTATAATAAAAATGATCTAAATCAATTATTTATGTTTTAATGTACTCTTATACCTTTTCCATTTTATTTAAACGTAACATATTTTATGTAGCTTAATTTTTACAAATTGTAGTGAATAAAAGATTAGTAATTATTTACTACTGTAATTTAATGTCTAGTGTATATTTGAAGTAACTTTTTACTATTTAATATTTCCAAATAGTTTTAAATTTATTTTCATAAGAAATATAATTATCAGTCAATCCCTTTTTTACCTCTCGCTAAGAGAGGTATTGGATTCATGCTAAAATTCGCATATCCAGATTTTATTGAATAAGCACGATTTAAGGTCCCTACAATCCGATTATAACATTTTTAAAATGATGTCTGTGTGTGTGTGTGTGTGGATGTGTGTATGTATGTATGTGTGTATGTGTGTATGTCTGGATGTTGTAGACACGATTCCTCAAAAACCATAAGACTTAAAAATTGTTTAATTATGGATTCCTCAATCTGACATTCCTGGGAAGAGCTGAAAAGGTTTTGGTAACAATTGAACAACCGGAAGTAGTAGTTTCTTAGAAAAAATCTTCTAAATATAATTTTTTGGGAGTTTTTTTTATTAAATATTGAAGAACATACAATTCTCCATCTAATACACTTAAAAATTTTATTATATCTTGTATAGATTTAGAGATAAAGACTCTATAATTTATAGAGTAAACTAATCGCAGAGGCCAAGGCACTAAGGAAACCAGTTGACAAATTCCAATGTTTATAACATGACACATGTCATTGTCAAATATCAACATTTTTAGTGACATTGTGAAAGCTTTTTCTGGGAAGTATATTTAATTTGTCTTATTGTTTTATTAATTAAATATTTGAAATTATAGGTAAAATTGTGGTAAAATGCATATATCCATCAGAAATACCGCCAATCTGGTTAATAAATTGGAACAATCTCTGACATGAAAATGATATAAAATAGATATAATTAGAATTATATGTGTGCAGAAGACATGTTCAATACAATAAAAAACAATATTTGGGTAAAGTCCTGTAATATTTTGTTATAAAACGACGGTTCGATAGCAAAGTGCAATACAATACTTATATAGTCTAATATGGAAATGGCGAGAGGTCTTGTCTGTTGTGGCCAGCAAAAGACCTCTCGCCATTTTCATATTAGGCTATATAAGTATTGTATTGCACTTCGCTTTCGAACCGTCGTTTTATAACAAAAAATTACAGAACTTTACTCAAATATTGTTTTTTTATTGTATTTAACATGTCTTATGCACACATATAATTCTAATTATATATATTTTTCATTGCATGAGGAAGTTTCTAAATGTTAGAGATTCTTCCAATTCATTAACCAGATTGACGGTATTTTTGATGGATTTATGCATTTTACCACAATTTTACCTATAATTTCAAATATTTAATTAAGAAAACAATAAGAAAGATTAAATATACATCCCAGAAAAAGCTATCAAAATGTCCCTAAAACTGTTCATATTTGACAATAACATGTGTCATGTTATAAACATTGGAATTTGTCAACTGGTTTCCTTAGTGCCTTAGCCTCTGTGATTAGTTTACTCTATAAATTATAGTGTCTTTATCTCTAAATCTATACAAGATATAATAAAAATTTTTGTGTATTAGATGGAGAATTTTATGTTCTTCAATATTTAATAAAAAAAACTCCCAAAAAATTATATTTAGAAGATTTTTTTAAAAAAACTACTACTTCCGGTTGTTCAATTGTTACCAAAACCTTTTCAGCTCTTCCCAGGAATGTCAGATTGAAGAAACTGCAGTTAAATATTTTTTATGTCTTATAGTTTTTGAGGAATCGTCCCTCCAACATCCATACATACACACACACACACACACACACACACACACACAGACATCATTTTAAAAATGTTATAATCGGATTCTAGGGACCTTAAATCGTGCTTATTCAATAAAATCTGGATATGCGAATTTTAGCATGAATCCAATACCTCTCTTAGCGAGAGGTAAAAAAGTAATGATATTGTTTCAGTTACACGTTTTTCGCATTTCGTACTTCAAAAATACCGCGAGATCCCCACTCTAGCTCGGGACCAAGACATATATGCGTCCGTCCCCACTAGGCTTCACTCCCCTTCCCCTCGCCCTTAGTATCGCTTTACGCTCCCTCCATATTTGTTTCATACCTCCATGGTTTAAACCTAGATTAAAATTTAAATCTTGTTGGTGCAACTGGGCATAAGTGTTCATTTTATTATTTTTTGTTATGGTGGAGGATCCATTGTGACGACTGTAGAAAAAATCTTATGTGTGTTTCGAGTGCAAATGGACATTGTCAGGAACGGATTGGAGAAGTAAATCGGCCCGGGCGATTATTCTTAGTCCGGCCCTTTTCAGAGTGAAAATGATATATTATATACTCGTATATGTACACTGCTGAAAAAAAATCGGACACTTGGTTTTTTAATTTTTAATTTTTGTTATTATCTCGAGAACTATAAGAGCTACGATGTCGGTTAATTAGACGAAAGTTGTCCTATATTAGAATGCCATTTCAGCAATGTATTGTTTATTCAGAAGAAACACATAGGTCATTAGATACAGGAAAATATGTAAATTTTATAGATTTTTTTTTTTTTGTTTTTGATAACTTCTAAGTATGAAATGATTCCAGATTTTGATTTGCACTTCTGTAGGACACTTTTTATGGCGATATTCATTTTTTGTCACTACTGTATTTCACGCTACACTAATAAGCCGACTTCGTACCTCTGATAGTTCTCGAGATAATGACAAAAATAAAAATTAAAAATCAAAGTGTCTGACTTTTTTATCCATCAGTGTAATAATTTTTATTTGTGAAAATTGTCACATTATCATATCATGTATTTCAAAATTGTCCAGAAACATGTTACCGGCCTAGGCCTATAGGCTAATAGGATTGGCTTTGAAAATCAAATTTTCCGATGATACCAACATAAAAAAAACCCTAGTATTTAATATTTGGAACGAAATACATTGGCAATATTGCCTCGGGTAAAAAATGCATATAATTTTTATTTGATAACTCGACCTTAAAATTACTCTTGGTAACTTTAACCGAAAACTGGAATCCATCAGAAACAGAACTTCGTTAAGTCTAATATTTTGGGGAAACTCCTAGTTCTTTTTATTTGGTTTGATTTGTAAGTTTTGAAACTGGACGAAAAATTTATATGTATGTGCAGGAAGATTTTTTTTTTATTCCAACAGATATCCATTTTTTCCTGGCGTACTCGTATTCAATTTCGAGTTATCGAAATTCCACAAAAAAATAACTTGTTTTCCAAATATTAGAGTAATTGTCCAAAATTTATATTTTTAAATATATTCTGACTACATTATTTAATTGAAAGTGGCCAACCGACCCTTTGGACCACTCGGCCCTTCGGGATTTGCCCGATCGCCCGATAGGGCAATCCACCCCTGGACATTGTCGATTTTGAGAAAATAACCTCTCAATGAACAATGTCCCATTTTCGCTCTTAATACACAAATAGCTATTCTTTTATAAGAGTTAACATAAGTTTGAATCAAAACTTTTGTATTCAACCGTATTTTTATTTTCTTTCAGGTGGAACTATTGAAGAACAGTTTAACGAGAACTCGGGTAAAGGTTTCCCAAGCACTGGAAAGTATGCTTCACCACGTGGAGACATACGCAGAGTACGATCCGTTGATAACTGGTACTCAACCAGCTAATCCATGGGTTAATGAAGATATTACATTTTGGCAACTTAACAGTCCACTGTAAGTATTATATCTCTTTGTTCTCTTCGAGAATTTTGAGTAAGTTTAATTTATTTGAAAAATAAGCCGAGTCATTCGCTTCACATTGTCAGGATGAAATATAGAATACACAGATTACCGCGAAACATCCATTTTGAATATTGTTTTATTAACATTTTTGTCATATATTGCGGATCCTTTGCTTTTCTTGAAGGAAACACTGTGAAATGGAAATATCATTTCTGCATAAGTCTATCTCACACAAACACCCAACCGCGAATTATGCGCATGCTTGGAAACCGCGACTACTATTGGC
This sequence comes from Ophonus ardosiacus, assembly GCA_943142095.1. Taxonomy (NCBI): domain Eukaryota; kingdom Metazoa; phylum Arthropoda; class Insecta; order Coleoptera; family Carabidae; genus Ophonus; species Ophonus ardosiacus. The sequence goes on from OW964840.1 coordinate 6,072,357, forward strand.
TAACGAGGAAATCATGATCACTTTTTGCGAATCACAGAGTTCTGTTTATTAACGACTAGCGCCAGAAATTTTAAATTTAAATTTGAGAAATTAAACAATGTACCTGCCATTTATTTTGTATGTAAATTCTTGAATATAAATATTAGTAATAATAAAAAACATTTACATATTCTAGTGCTAAATTTGAATTAAATAATTTACTTTGTTGTACTGTAAAAATAATAGGAATACAATCTGGTCAGGATTAATTTATTTAGGTGACAATAAATTACTGTATGAAACACAAAGCAAATGCTTTCGAAGTGCAACTACAAACAGAAATGAAATCAACGTCAAAGTCAAACCATGTGCTCGCTGCATCACCAGGGCAGCGTTCCAAAACCAAGAATACCGAGTTTTGGCGTAGAGTATGATGTGTTGTGTTATGGAACGAATGAGAGTTTTGTTGAAGTAAAAAATTGAAACTAAATTAAAAATAATTTTTATAAAACTAACAAAACTACTTATAATTACAACATTAATGTCAAGCCCGTAATAAAAGCGCTTTTATGGAGCACTCTCCTCAATATAATGTGAAAGTACGCTCCATAAAAGCGCTTTTATTATAAAAGAATGCTCGTAATACACGCCAACGTATTTACTTATGTTTATTTTCAACCAAAAGCATGTTTTCTTCCTCACGAAGGCAAATTACTTTCATATGTTGAGAACCGTGAGCATCTACGTTTGAAAATATTGTGGAGTAATTTCTATACCCTCCTCGTTAGTAGAGTAAGTAGAACATCACTTTGGAGTAAACTCTGGCTGTTTTGGAACAGGTTGAGTAAATTCTGAGAGTAAGGTTATAAGTTTTGAGACAGACTGAATAATTTCGTACTCTAAGAGTAGGATTTTGGAACGCAGCCCAGCCAGCGACGCTGTCAGAGTTAACCAATAGTAACCAAGATTTCCGAGCATGCGCATAATTGCCGGTTGGGTGTTTGTGAGAGATGGACTTATACAGAAATGATATTTCCATTTCACAGTGTTTCCTTCACCTACTCTTATGGGAAAGATACGAGCATTAGCAATATATTAGTTAATAGGTATATGGGCGTGATATGTTTGTCCAGTGCCGTTTGTGCTATTGCCAAAACAAAGTATTAATTTCTTGCTTAACTGTTTGCGCAGTTATTCCGCAGGCTCTGGTATATTTTTTAAGATTGCGACTACTACATTACAGAAACTTTTCCACCAACCCTCATAGTTTGATATTGAACATATCATTCTTGTTCTAGGGTTGAATGCCCTACCGAAAAACGCGTCCGTCGTTGGGCCTTATCAATGGAAGAGCTAGTATCAGACCCAACAGGCCTTTTAGAATTCACCTCTTATTTACGCAAAGAATATTCCCACGAGAATATTCGTTTTTGGCTGGCGGTATGCGACTTGAGAAGATCATCACATTCGCAGATCCAACGAAAGGTCCTGGAGATCTTCCAGGAGTTTCTGGCTCCTGGAGCACCGTGTGAAATCAACATAGATGGAAAAACCATGGAGAAGGTTCACCAAGAAATGAAAACGCCGAGTAGGTTTACGTTCGATTCGGCGGCGGAACATGTGTATACGTTATTGTTGAAGAAAGATTGTTATCCGAGGTTTATCAGAAGTGAGCATTATAAAGGGCTAGTAGCTGCTGGAATACAACCTTCCCACAAGAAAAGGTAAGATATGAATGCTGGTAATAGTGAAAAAAATAGTATAAACCACGGTTGAGAAGATCATTATTGACCAGGCGCCTTGATGCCTCAGGTTTCGGCGTTGGGGCACAATCTTGGCGCTGGGTAATAATTTGTTATACTTATTTTTTAACACCCTGTATACAGGGTGTAACACGTACACCGACCACCGCCATTATTACCTTTATTATTATAGTTACAAAAAAATACTATAGAACAAAGTTGTAGGGGACCAAAGGGGACATCCTTTCAGAGAAGAAAAATTTTTTTTAAATCAGTGGTTCTCAAGTTACAACACAAAGTTATATTTTTTCAAATGGGATTCTACATATTTTTTATGCCTATTCGATAGCATATTTTTTTATGAATTCAACCATGTATTAGTTTTATATCCTTACATAATAAAAATATTGAAAAAAATGCGATTGAAATTTTAATAAATTTTTATTTTTAATATTATTGTACAGTAGGCCATGGATGAAAAACAATAACAAAAGAACAAAATATAGCTGCTGTCAAATAATAATTGGCGTACTAATTGTTGTAAATTGTTATTCTTTGTGTTTTGAGATTATTTTGTGACAATATGGCCGATGTTTATACAAATGAAGATTTGTATCGTTTATTATTAATTTATGGTGAGTGTAATGAAAATGCCATACAAGCGTGCAATATTTAAGCCACGAGATATCCAAACAAATCGCGTCCAGGGAGGTCAGTAATCAGGCGATTAGCACGAAATTTGAAAAACTATGGATCATTTTCACAAAAACGTGAAAGGCAACATCCCGTGAGAAACAATGAAGAAATTGAAATCGCAGTTTTAGCTTCTATTGCGCGTAATCCCAATTCATCCACACGCGAAATTGCTCAAGAACATTTTATTTCTAATATGTCCGTATGGCACATTTTGAAAAAGCATAATTTAAAATCATATTCATACAAACTATTACATGCTATACATAATAATGACAATGAACGCAGAATAGTGTTTTGCGAATGGTTTTTGGTGCAGTATCAGGACGATAATAATATTCTTAGAAAAATTCTGTGGACAGATGAATCTAAATTTTCAAATAATGGATTATTTAATATAAATAATGAGCACATTTGGGCTGAAGAACATCCTCGTGAATTTAGAGAAAAAAATAATCAACACAGATGGAGCTTTAATGTATGGCTTGGAATGTTTGGGAATAAAATTATTGGACCACATTTTTATGAAGATAATTTAAACGCTGCACATTATTTATGTTTCTTGGAAAATGAATTATTAAATTATTTAGAAGATTTAAACTTGAATGAAAGACAAAATATGTGGTTCCAACAAGATGGAGCGCCGGCTCAAAATACTCGTCGAGTGTACGAACGGCTCGACGAAATGTTTTAAGGTCGGTGGATAGCAACAAATGGCCCGCTCGTTCCCCGGACTTGACACCCCTTGATTTTTTTTATGGGGATATCTTAAAGATAGAGTATATTCAAAACCAGTGACAAAGAAACAAAATTTGATGGACAGAGTTCGAGAAGCTTGCGCTGCTTTGACACCAGAAACTGTAATAAAAGCTACTTCTTCTGTTTTAAATAGAATAGAATTATGCTTAGAAAATAATGGAAATCAAATAGAACATTATTTATAAGGAGTAATTAACAATTATTAATTTTCAATTTAAATTTATCACTCTTGTTTCTCATCCATAGCCTACTGTACAATAATAAAAATAAAAATTTATTAAAATTTCAATCGCATTTTTTTCAATATTTTTATTATGTAAGGATATAAAACTAATAAATGGTTGAATTCAGAAAAAAATATGCTATCGAATAGACATAAAAAATATGTAGAATCCTATTTGAAAAAATATATCTTTGTGTTGTAACTTGAGAACCACTGGTTTAAAAAAATATTTTCTTCTCTGAAAGAATGTCCCCCTTGGTCCCCTACAACTTTGTTCTATAGTATTTTTTTGTAACTATAATAATAAAGGTAATAATGGCGGTGGTCACCTGTATATTCAGTCACTATAATCAAACCATATCTTTCCTTCCAGGTTCTTCGGTTTTGGGCCCCCCAAGAAAAAATCCTCCTCCGCAGCGCCCCAGCTGCTTCAACAAGGAGCCACACAGGGCTCTGCAGTGGGCTGCGGGGCCCTGTCACGAAGAAGGGGGTCCGATAGGTCTTTATCTGGTTCTGCGCACGAGTTGGCCATCTCAGGGATAAAGGATCCTAGTAGAGTTCCTCATAGCCATAGTCAGAGCAATCTGAGCGACATTCCGTACAGGTAGGAAATGTAGGGGAAGGAAGTGAGAGGTGGGGAGGGAATATTAAGAGGGGGGACTAAGGAGAGGGGAAGATGAAGTAGGTAGGTTGTTTCAGGTAAGGCGTAATAGGGGTTTTTTAATCAAAAAGTTCCAATGTTCGTGTGTGTAACTCCATAATTCATTGAGATATCAATTTCAAATTTTTATCTCATGGGGGTTCTGTGGCCATGTACCTGAGTGTCTGGTCGCGAATCTGGGGAACTAGATTCGATCCCGACCTACGCCAAATATTTCCTAATAACCTCTGTGATGCGCTCTCCACCCAACAATGAGTGCCCGTGGGTTGACGCCTGGCAAGCGCCCACACGGTACAAATATCATCAGAACGATGATAATTGATAACCAATTTCTTTTGCCCCAAATAGACACTTACAAAATTGCAATTTGCACGACCGCCTCTAACGGCAAAGCATAGAAATCAAGGTTGCTATGGTTACCCCGTACAAACAAAGACCTGTCATCAGCCGTAGACTTTACACTGTAGCCATCGTTTTAGTTAAATAATCGAATGATCTTCCTTATTATCAAACAAAAAAGTTGCCCCTGGTTTTAAACTCATTTTTATTAAACACAACGTACACATCACAATAAAGAATTAGGTTTAACACTGAATAACAGATGCGAATACAATGACAGATAGGAACAGGGAACGGGACGCAAGACAACGAGGGGAGGTTTGTTTGTATGCATGACCTTCTACATCTCTCTTGCAGTGACGTCAATTTTGTAAGTGTCTATTGTACGATATGGACGTAGACGACATGTGGTTCCAGCAGGACGGCGCTACGTGCCACACAGCGGATTCTGCATGAACGATTTGAGGGTATGGTTATCTCTCGCAGGGGACAGCAATATCGTGCGTTTTGACCCCACTAGACTTTTTCTTGTGGGGTTTCCTGAAGTAGCAGCTCTATACCAATAAGCCGCCATCAACCGATGCCCTTAAAATCGACATAACCAATGTCATTGAAAACTGGACCACTCGGATCCGGGCCACCGTGAGAAGCCTCGGCGGACATACATGGGCCTTTCAAATAAAAAATCTGTTGTGGCCAGCACAAGACCTTCCGTCAATTCCATGTATTTTGTACAAATCCCATACCAAAAGGTCCTTGGAACAGATTCTATATAATATCATGTAAAATCGAACACGAACACATACTATTTTTTACAAATTCTATACCAAAAGTTCATTTGAAAAGGTTCTATAAATCCAATAAAATTATAACATAAGCTACACTAAGTAATGTCCTTCCATCTTCTCTTTGGCCTTTCTCTGCGTGTCACTTGCGAGCAACACTATGACATACCAATTTTAGATCTTATACTTTTTTCCATATTTGGTTTTGCACTTGCAACTGACATCTGTCAATTAATTTTTTTTGAATAATTATGTCAGCTGTTTCCATGATAAATAACAAAGCTGACTAATTTTTGAAAATTAATTTCTTTATAATGCTTTAACTCTACATCTATTGAATATGAAGGAAAATGAATAATCAAACCATATAGAGAAGAGTATTTTCTTTAATAAATATAAAAACAAAATGTCAAAAAATAATATTTAACTGCGTTTTTTTAAGAAAAACTGTTAAAAACTTCAAATAAGGGTACTTCCGGTGGATCACTTATAACCAAAATCTAATCAACTCTTCATATGGATGTACAGAAGAGGAATACGAAAGAATTATAATTTTTAGAATTATAGTATTGGAGTTATCGTCGGAGAAAAATTTGTCACACACGGACACACATACACACACACACACACACACACACACACACACACACACACACACACACACGGACACACACACATACATACAGACATCATCTTAAAAATAGTAAATTCGTATTGTAGGGACCCTAAAACGTGCTTATTCATTAAAAACTCACCACCGAATTTTTTGACCAAAGACAATACCTTCCTTACCTAAAGGTGACGGAAGGTAAAAAGAATTTCGTTAATACCTCACACATTTATTATAAATAGTCAGATCTTGAACAAGGGGAAAAACCCGGGGGATTTTTTTACAATACAACAAAAGCATTTGATTGTTTAAATCACAGCAGACTTTTGAATAAGTTAGAAGGTACAGGTTATTATTATCAGTGGTTCAATGATAATTATCCTTATTTAAATGGATCCAAAACAACATATTTACAATTTCATAATTCTCATAATATAAATTATGATAATTTAAATATCCCTTAAATAGTAATCGTATTGAAAAATCTGAAGAAAAAAAAAACAAGTTTTTAGGTATTTCTATTGATGAGACCATGTGTTGGTGTTTCCATTGTGAAAATGTCATTACACCCAATTTCAACAGCTTCTAAAAATCTAATCTTGGTCTCTTTTGACTCTACATTTTCTAATCATTTATTGGAAGTAAACGAGATAGTCTAAGGAACAAAAACGATCTAAGTATTCCTACGTTAGTACTGACTAAACATTCGATATTCATAGACAAAGTTTGAACTATTTTAGTCTGTGAATTTAGAATCTACATATTATATATATATATATATATATATATATATATATATATATATATATATATATATATATATATATATATATACAGGGTGTCTCTTAAATAGGGGGACATGGCTTAACCACAGATTCCTGAGGCTAAAATAAGACGATTTAACCAAACTTGCTTCTACCGGAAAGTGTACCATTTAGCCAGAATTCTGCTTTAAAGTTCTTCGAAAAAAAATTATTTTTGCTTATAATAATCGGACGCTTTATTCGATTTGGATGAAATTTGGTATGACAGTTTATATGGTTATAAGGCATCTTTTAAGGTAATACTTGTTATTATTAGTGAACCACTAGTGTATGAAACTTAGGTGTCCCAATATTGATTAGACCGTAACTTTTTAATGGCCAGGCCGATAACGTGAAATTATTTTTTTTCGGAAAGATACATTCAATGGTAAACTTTTCTCTCTCTGTTTAATTTGTGATATCTGTTACGGTTCACACAGAAAAATATAAAATCTGAGTGTCTGCACTGCTAAATTTTTAAAATAAATTTAATCTAGCAGTCTATCCAAATGTCAAACAAGTAATTTTTAATTACAGTAACAATTGTTTTACGGGTTGTCAAAAATTTTCTTCGCAATATTCTAAAATTAGTAACACCCGTTTGTTCGGCCTAATAATATTTTACTACCATTATTATAAATAAGACGATTACATATCTCAGCTTACTCCCAAACAAATTGTGAAGATTGACAACTCGTTACTGTCATTAAAAATTACCTGTTTGACATTTAGATAGACTGCTAGATTAAATTTATTTTAAAAAATTTCACGATGCTGTCACTCATGTTTTATTTTTTTTGTCTGAACCGTAACCGATATCAAAAATTAAACAGAGAGAGAAAAGTTTACTATTGAATGTATCTTTCCGAAAAAAAATAATTTCACGTTTTCGGCATTGCCATTAAAAAGTTACGGTCTAATTAATGTTGTGACACCTAAGTTTCATACACTAGTGGTTCACTAATAATAACAAGTATCACCTTAAAAGATGACTTATAACCATATAAACTGTCATACCAAATTTCATCCAAATCGAATAAAGCGTCCGATTATTATAAGCAAAATAATTTTTTTTTCGAAAAACTTTGAAGCAGAATTCTGGCTAAATGGTACACTTTCCGGTAGAAGCAAGTTTGGTTAAATTGTCTTATTTTAGCCTCAGGAATCTGTGGTTAAGCCATGTCCCCCTATTTAAGAGACACCTGTATATATATACAGGTGTCTCAGGACGAGCTTACGCTATCTATATTTTAAATACTATTTAATATAATTTAACGAAATTTGGTATCTAGGGGTTATCCTACATGCTCGTTTCAACTAAAATATTTTCAAAGCAGTAGCACTTCCGGTTTGACCGAAAATTGACCTCAACTTTCTTATTTCAAATAAAATACGCTATATTTTATTTTACCATTGAATGCAGCGGAAAATTTTACATATGAAGCAATAAAAACATTTTACTCATGATCAACTACTTCCGGCGTTATTAAACTTTTTTTGTTTTTTGTCTGAAATCCGGCACATTTTCAAAACTATGTATATCGGGAACGAGATTGAATTTTTATAATCTGAAAAAAGCCTTTTATAAAGGAGACCTTAAGCTACATTATCCATAGAAGAATCCTCGATTATTTATAAAAATGTGACAGGTACGTTACACCAAAATTACAGTTGACAAACTTCAAAAAAGACAATTTTTATAAATGGAACCCCCCCTTTTTTATTACATAAATGTATTCTACGACAAAAAATAAGGGTACTTTATGTAACATGTCCTATGTTGAAAGTTGATAGAATTCTAGTAAATTAGAAAAACATGTAATCCGGGTATAATTATTTTATTAATACGGATAAGTAAGCCATGGAAAAAACAATGTTTGTTTTTACAAACTCATCTACTTGATTTCTTCACCTTAATGTTGGATCAAAGGAATTTAATATGGTACCAGCATGATGGCGCTCCACCCTACAGTAGCCATAGAATAAATACTAGTACGGGCAGCATTTAACAACATGTCTTCTTGGATGATAAAAAATGCTACACAAGAAGAAGTATTGAAGAGAGTAACAATGTGCTTACATATGAATGGAGGACAGTTTGAATATGTATTAAATTAATCATAGTTTTGTATTTAGAATTTATTTGTTTTTTCCATGGCTTACTTATCCGTATTAATAAAATAATTATACCCAGATTACATGTTTTTCTAATTTACTGAAATTCTATCAACTTTCAACATAGGACATGTTACATAAAGTACCCTTATTTTTTGTCGTAGTACACATTTACGTAATAAAAAAGGGGGGGTTCCATTTAAAAAAAATGTCTTTTTTGAAGTTTGTCAACTGTAATTTTGGTGTAACGTACCCGTCACATTTTTATAAATAATCCAGGATTCTTCTATGGATAATGTAGCTTAAAGTCTCCTTTATAAAAGGCTTTTTTCAGATTAGAAAAATTCGATCTCGTTCCCGATATACAGAGTTTTGAAAATGTGCCGGATTTCAGACAAAAAATAAAAAAAAATTGAATAACGCCGGAAGTAGTTGATCATGAGTAAAATGTTTTTATTGCTTCATATGTAAAATTTTCCGCTGCATTCAATGGTAAAATAAAATGTAGCGTATTCCATTTAAAATAAGAAAGTTGAGGTCAATTTCCGGTCAAACCGGAAGCGTTACTGCTTTGAAAATATTTTAGTTGAAACAGGCATGTTGGCTAACCCCTAGATACCAAATTTCTTTTAATTATATTAAATAGTATTTAAAATATAGATAGCGTAAGCTCGTCCTGAGACACCCTGTATAGACTGTTAACTCTTCGTTAATTATACGAGACTAAAGTTAAACATTCTCTATGAATAAATAGAGAAGTTAGTACCAAGATGATTCCAGTTCAGTCCGGCTTAATTTTTCTATGAATGCGCCTGATAGAGACCAAAGAACCAAGATTAGATAAACATTTAGGTAAACCAAGGGGCCAAAGAGGTGAATAGGGGGGCCCCACCCCGCCTCTCACTTGAATGTGGGCTAGTAGGCACGTGGCATGGCTTAGTCCCCGCTTGTTAGTGACGTTGGCTTTTGCAGGGGGGACCTCCCATGCCAATCCCGCAGATCTCAAGGCCACACGGTGTAAGTCAAGTCACAGCGCAGTCTCTCTCGGTGTTGTTTGTGAGGGGCCCACGGGGTAGCTGGACCAGGGGGTCCCTTTTTTCATTGGCAATACATGCATAAACACGCACGTAAAAATCTGATGTATCCAGCATATAACCTTCCGCTGGGTATTTAAGTTATTTAGAGTTATTTACTAAATGCTATTATCGTAAAATTGAAGATTGTACCATTATATTCAATTATTATTAGTAAAAGTTGCTAAAAAATTATATTCAATGAATTTTTTACAAGAAAAACTGTTAAAAGCTTGTAGAAATGGTACTTCCGGTTATACAATATTGAGCATGAGAAACTTCCACCAAGAAAGAGAGAGTAAATATAAAAAATCTGTTGTGGCCAGCACAAGACCTCTCGCCATTTCCATATTAGGCTATATAAGTATTGTATTGCACTTCGCTTTCGAACCGTCTTTTTATAACAAAAAATTACAGAATTTTACCCAAATATTGTTTTTATTGTATTTAATATGTCTTCTGCACGCATATAATTCTAATTATATCTATTTTTCATTGTATGAGGAAGTCTCTAAATGTCAGAGATTCTTCCAATTCATTAACCAGATTGGCGGTATTTCTGATGGATATATGCATTTTACCACAATTTTACTATAATTTCAAATATTTAATTAATAAAACAATAAGAAAAATTAAATATACTTCCCAGAAAAAGCTATCAGAATGTCACTAAAACTGTTGATATTTGACAATGACATGTGTCATGTTATAAACATTGGAATTTGTCAACTAGTTTCCTTAGTGCCTTGGCCTCTACGATTAGTTTACTCTATAAATTATAGTGTCTTTATCTCTAAATCTATACAAGATATAATACAAATTTTAAGTGTAGGTATTAGATAGAGAATTTTATGTTCTTCAATATTTAATAAAAAAAAAAACTCCCAAAAAATTATATTTAGAAGAATTTTTTTAAGAAACTACTACTTCCGGTTGTTCAATTGTTACCAATACCTTTTCAGCTCTTCCCAGGAATGTCATATTGAAGAAACTGCAGTTAAATATTTTTTAAGTCTTATAGTTTTTGAGGAATTGTCCCTCCAACATCCATACATACACACACACACTGACATCATTTTAAAAATGTTATAATCGGATTTTAGGGACGTTAAATCGTGCTTATTCAATAAAATCTGGATATGCGAATTTTAGCATGAATCCAATATCTCTCTTAGGGAGAGGTAAAAATTAAGATGGAACATCGTAATATAACAAACCATCGCCATTTTTAAAGTTCTGTCTTCTGTCACCTTTTTTTTCTTTCTCAGTATTGCCAACAAAAAGAACCCTAAAAGTCCTTTTACTCTAGGGCCCTCACGCCATGTCATATTGTTGTATTCGTTGTATGCACTTTCTACTTGGAATTTCGGGCAGCGTTATTTTCAATCCCTTTTATATGTAATTATGTAATATGTAACATGTACAGGACTGAAGAGCTATGAAGAACATATTCGTATTCTTACACACTTTTTGCACTTTCTATCCTGTAGGTGCACTCCTAATCCTTGCAACGCTTACTGGGTGCCAGAAAGTTTACTCTGATTTGACGCTAATTTAGAAAACGTTCACTGAAAAATTTGGGGACCCAAATGTATTTGCTAATACACATCAATCATAATTTAAACATTTTTTTTGCGTTGAAATGGTTATACAGGGTTAGGGTTTTTTAAACGTCACAATAGTATATTGTGTTATTAGGAGTTGGACAATAGGGGTTTCCAAGTTTTTTTCATTTTTTAATATGTTAATCTCTATTTAAAAATATTAGACCCGTGTTTTTTATTTTGGCCGAAAAGTGTCTAATAAGCCAGAAAAAAATTATTAAAGTTTCTATAAATGAGGATCGAGAAAATCATCGGTGGGGTGTGACGTCACCGACACCGCGAGAACATACGTTTCTAGAGCTGAGTGAGACGGATATATAACAAACACGGTGGGTATGTCGTTTCGCACATAAACATTGAACATGTAAGATCTGATGTAAACATATGATACATAACCCAAGAAAGTAACCAGTTGTTAAATTCTGTTCCTCAACTTATTTTGTAGTACTTATCGAAGATATTTTTAAAGAAATTGTGATTGTACATACAAATCAGGTAAAACTTGAGTACTTATAGTAATTTTGGAGATAATTAAATATAATTTTTCTATTTTTTTGTGGTGGTGATGAAATATTGCAATTTTCCAAAATGTTGTTGTCTCCTCAATCAACTGCTGACACAGTTCTTTGTCGACCGTCTGCTTTTACAAATTCAGGATCCATATTCTAAAGAAAGTGAACAGTTTTAATATAAACAGCATTATTGGTTATTTACTTCACTTGTTTTCTCAAAAGATTCAAAAAACTAACAGGAAATTCAGTAAAATTTCTTGTAACCTTAAATTTCGTCAAAATATCACTTGTTCTGGCTCGCTCAAATGTCATGTCAGAACCAGCGTGAACATGATCTGCGCGCTCGAAAAGCCATTAGCCAATCAGAATTTTCAGAGTGTCGTTGACGTCACAAAGATGGCCGATACTGAATTTTATGCACTCAATTTAAATGCATTACATTTTAATTTTGATTTTAGAGTAATAAAAATAAGCAAATTAACAATTTTATTCATCCTAATATTACTTATACATGATGAACTCTGATATCCAATAAGTATTTCTTAAAAAGCTGTAGCCTTGGAAACCCCTATTGCATGCGAGGCACTTTGTTTGTCAATGTCATTAATGTCAATTAAGATGTCAAAATTAAAAGAAAACGTGAAAGTTAGAAGAGGGGTTGTTAATTTTTCTGGAATATATTTATTAGTAAATTAAACGCAAGAAAAACTTGCTCCACCATAGGAAAACAGTAACATGATAGTGACAACTGTCAGTTGACACAATAAATTTTAAAAAGGTCGTATTTACATAGGTAAAAAATCTGTTGTGGCCAGCACAAGATCTCTCGCCATTTCCATATTAGGCTATATAAGTATTGTATTACAGAACTTTACCCAAATATTGTCTTTTATTGTATTTAACATGTCTTCTGCACACACATAATTCTAATTATATCTATTTTTCATTGTATGAGAAAGTTTCTAAATGTCACAGATTCTTCAAATTCATTAACCAGATTGGCGGTATTACTGATGGATATATGCATTTTACCTATAATTTCAAATATTTAATTAATGAAACAATAAGAAAGATTAAATGTACTTCCCAGAAAAAGCTATCAAAATGTCACTAAAACTGTTTACTTTTGACACTGAAATCTGTCATTTACAAATTATGTTATAAACATTTGAATTTGTCAACTGGTTTCCTTAGTGTAGTTTCGCCTACTCGACTTGATATTTCCCGATATTCTATATATTATAGCGTCTTTATCTCTAAATTTATAGAAATAAAAAATTTAAATGTATCAGGTGTAGAATTTTGTTCTTCAAAACTAGTAATATCAAAAATTTTCAAACTTCCAGCCATACACACACACACACACACACACACACACACATCCACACACACACACACACATCCACACACACACACACATCCACACACACACACACACACACATCATTGTGAAAATGTTATAATCGGATTATAAGGACCTTGAAACCTGCTTTTTCATTAAAATCTGGATATGTGATTTTTAGCATGATTCCAATACCTCTCTTAGCGAGAGGTAAAAAAACGTAAAAACTCGGTTACTTTATTTTTAAGGTGTACGCGATATTTTCATGCAAGCCAGTGTATCTTGTGAATCAAATCACAATATATGCCATTTTTATGACGTTTGAAGAAAAAAAATATTTTAGCCAGGGGCCCAAATATTGCCTAGGACGCAGAACATCATAAAGACGGTACTGCCAACTGCCATTTCTTAAACACCAAATCCGATAAATTTCTGGCACCACAACCATCTTTGTAGCATGTCCTTACTGTTCTATATTCTCTACACCTCTTATCATCTACCAAATATGTCTCTATATATCTTTTGCTTCATTTAGAGAACCAGAACCGGCTCCTGCCTGCGGCGTTTGTCCTTGGGACGAACCAGTTTCAGCTGCTGACGCTGAACTTCAATCGAGGGTCAAAAAACCAAGTATTGCTATCAACCCAGGAGCTAGTACTTCAGAAGATGTTTGCCCTTGGGAAAGTACGGATCCGCCAGAGAAGACAGAGAAAATAGATAAATCGGAAAGACCTGAACGACCTGAAAGACCAGAAAGACCTGAAAGAATTGATAAAAATTTGGAGGTAATAATAATAATAATAATAATAATTTAAGGGTGGTGACTGTACACCACGATTTAAAATACACTGGTTATGTCTTTTGTCATGTTTTTCATTGTTTCTGATGGTCCGCTTGATACGTGTTTCCTTGGATAATCCACTAGATGCGCTACGTGAAAACGACCCTACCACAGAAAACTACTTTTACATAAAATATAAAAAATAAAATGCAATTTAATATAAATTTATATAGTTAATGGAAACCTGCAGCAATACGTTGTTAGAATTAAAAATTGGAAAAACTAAATAAATTGATAGAACCGTACGCTTCCAGATTTCCATTCGGTAATAATATTTTCTTCCCGAAAATGTTTTCGACAAACTTTTCGCGATATTCTACTAATTGCACATTGCCATTTTTTAAAAAGTGATATATCGAGTGGAGCAGCAAACAGAGATTATTTTTCAGTGGATTTCTTGTAACCGGTTTCACATCCAGGAATGAAACATTTTCTATTTAATTTTCTTTTCATTTTGCATTAATTGCAATATCTTTCAACAAAATATTTATATTACATTACATATAATTCGAATATGTACTTCAAAACCTGTTTTATTTACCTTTCGATAAGATATAACATGTAATATTTTCAAAATGACATGCAAATGACAGGTGTCAGTTGGGTCGTTACTTTTAGGTAACTGTCATAAAATTATTTCGTAATTATAGCTGATAATTGTCTTCAAAAGTTGTAAAAAATTATTGCGCGAAAATTTTCTCGGTTTAGTTTGAAAATTCACTGTATCTACAACACTATACCCAAATCATTCAAGCAGCCAATGCACGTCATCACTTAGTGTAAAAACCTTAATGCATTAAAATCACTCATATTGCAAAATGAAATAAAATTTTAATCATTTTTAACCGTCAAAAAGTGTATGGCTTTATATAATTATTATTAAGATGAATAGTAGAGTTCATTACTTATCGTATATGACATGAATAACATATAAATAATGTACATCAACGTCATATTATTCGTTTAATTGTTGCTATAGTTGGCAACATTGATAATTTGTATGTTCATACTGTCAAAGTTATTATTTGAAAAATGTATCGTGTTTGAAATATTTTTGTGCGTTGTAAAGGCCTATTTATAATAAAGTAATGTTAAACGCAATGCAACGACGCAACGTGACCGTTAACGCAAACACAAAATCTGTGAATCTGCCAAAGGTAGCACTTCTAATCAATCAGAAGAATTCGGTATATTTCTTTAAAATTCGGCTCACTTTTATTTATTGTCTTTATATGGCATACATAAAATAATAATACCTATTTAGTAAGTTCAATTCAACCTCAACCAATTTCTGTTTTGTGTTGTGTGTAACCATGACGATGTGAGTATCCAAGTAAATAAATACAAAATTCTGTCAGTAAAAGATAGTGATTTTTCCTGCACTCCTCCAGATATATTTGAAACGGCGCAAAATACTTAAATTTATTATCTGCAAAATCAAAAGCATTATACGAAAAGAATTATAACCTCTCCTTTGAATGGTGTAAGTTAAAAAAATCAAGAATTACAGTGAAAATGTCTTACTAGCTTACTTTTTGTAAAAATCTAATGAAATCGTCTTCTCTTTGGTCCATTTATTCCATGCTAAAATCAACACTAGCAGTTAAGAACTGAAAACTCTAGTGAGTGTCACAGTCACAGAATCTAATTTATCTTCGTCAGCTGTTGTCAAGTTCTGGAATGAATATACAAAACTGCCAAAAGTGCACATTCAATTTTAACTTTATCCGCCAATAATTAAATCCAATAAGTTTGTTAATTATGAAATGTGTGTCATTAAATATTTAAAGTTGTAATACAATATACATTCACCAGTAGAGTTGTTATTATATATAATTATTAAATACCTAACCTAACTAAATTGGTAATGTAGCTAACTTCAAGTATATTGTTTGTAGCACGTTTCTAGTGTAAAAATGAACCTAACCTATATTTTAGATTTCGTAAGTATTATTTTGCTACGGGAGACGCGCGGTAAAGTATTTTTTTGCTCGTTCCTTAGTAACCATCAACTTTATGATGACAAAATAGAGCACAAATGTCAACTTTTCATGGTGGTCGTAGAAAAAAACATTTTGTTAGACCCCCTCACTATCGATCCATCGAAATCGTAAAATCTATCGGTAGTCAAAGCCGATGCATGCGATGAATTTACGATGGATAGCGCGGTAATTAGAAACGGTATGATGAATTTCATCTGTAATTCAGCAGTGAATAAAGAAACGATGTAATGAATTTACCATTCTTGCGCACTAGTCATCAGCGAATAAAGAAATTCGCCCTATACAGGGTGTTCTGAAAATGGGTGAAAAGCTTCAGGTAGAACGATTCTTTTATTTAACTTTTTTTTCTTTCATAATGAACAATTTGCTTTGCTTAGATTTAGATACTATTTGTAGATTTGGGAATTCTAGTGTATCATTTAGAAATATGGTGGAAGGCCAGCAAGTAATAAATAGTGGCCACATAATATTATGTGGTAAATATTTTCGGAGAAAACTCCATCGTAACTTTAACCTATAAATTGCATATCTTCTAATTTCTTCATTAATTTTTTAAAAATCAAAAACTTACCTGTTATATTAGCAGTAATTCAGATCCTACTAAGAATAAAACAATAATAGCCGAAGATAAAAGCGTATTAAAATTCGTATACAAGTAAATACAATCCCTGAATAAAATAACCACCTTCGTACATGTACACTTCACTCAGTTCAGAAATTTGCCACCAGTGGCGCAATGTAATTTTGGAAGCCCAATAAAACATTTAAACTACGTACATCAAACTTCTAAGTATTAAATTTGAAAAGATATTGTTCTTTAAAGAGCCGCAAATTTGAAAATATCACGAAATATCCTTTAGATATTTCACAATTAATTTTTGAAATTTGGATAAAATTTTGAATAAGTCACGTGATCTGAAACAAAATGTGACGTCAGAGTACATACATCTTCAGCGGTTCTAAGGTGTCAAGTGTATTGTCACAGTTGTCAAACAAGTGTCAAATAAGAATCACGACCAGAACTTTAAAGTAAAATACATGATCAATTTATATAGTAAATTCAGTTTTTATATTTTATTTTACCTCAACTCTTTAACACCCCTCATTTTGGTAGCAGTAAAACAATCGTTCTGATATAAATTCAGCCATCATCCAGCTATCAACCTTCGGTTAATTGTCCGATTTAGCTTGAGTATAATTTGAATTAGCCATTATTACTTTATTATTCATTTACATTGAGCAATGTCAGCGTCAAATGTCAAATTAAAAATTTTGTTATTAACATGTGACAAACTTTAGCCTACGTTTATTTATATAAATAATATGAATAAACGTAGTTGATGGAAAAACTATTTTCCTATTGGCTATTAATGATGTAATGTATGCGCTTCTACGTCACAGGAGTGGGGGGTAGTTTTTCAGGACGCCAATCTTTTTATTTAATTATTTCCACAAATAACAACAAATTATTAAAATAAAAATTATTACTAAGAAAATCATTCCATAAATTTCATTTAAAATAGTTTTTGAAAAATGTGGAACAGGCTCTTTCTGCTAGAATGTAAAAGATTTTTTAAAAAATCGCTTAGTTCTAGTTGCACATTTACAAGTTTGATGGCTTTTTGCGCCTTTACGAAGAGCCGTACAAATTTTTTGCATTAGGATTATCGACTCAGAATTAATCAAAGAATCGTTCTACCTGAAGCTTTTCACCCATTTTCAGAACACCCTGTATAAATGTTTATTCTGTCTCTGTCGTCTTAGGTAAGGTCCAGAAAAAACTCTTCCCAGATGGACAGCGGCAGTTCGAGCTCCGACATAAGCCTAGCAATTGCAGAAGTATCAGACAGATTTCGAAGAACATGTGGTTTGTCCCAACAACAAACATTAGACGGAGACAAAAAAGGCCAGCAAAGAAAATTATCAACAGCTTCTTGCATCGAAGTCCGTCGGGCTTCTGTCTCTCTACCAACAAAATTCTCGTCTGATAGCAATCGTCCGTCAGTCAGCTCTTTCGAAGAAATTTCCTCCACGGTATCAGTGTTAGACACAGACATTACCGAGTCTCAAAAAGTTCTCAAAAAGTCTCAAAGTCTCAAAAAGACAGAATCGTTTGGAGTTGCTGCTCCAATTATAAGTGTTAGTGCTGTAGCAGATGACATTATTGTAGAACCGGATGTTGATTTTACGCCATTTCCGCTCGCGCCATTGGCAGTTCCGGATAGTGAGTCGCCCGGAAGTGAAGTCGCGCCGGAACTGGCGGAAGCGGAAGATAAGGAAAAGGAAGAAGATAAAGAAAAACAAACGGATATATGTCCTTGGGAAGATGAGTAAGTTTTAGGTTAGAGTTGGCTCCTTTACGCTTTTCTTGAAGTAGATGGTGTTATTAGTTGACACTATACAACAAAATTAAATTTATGAGAAATGCCATTTTCTTTTTTTCTGTACCTTTAAGCGTGCATTACACGATGAAGTTTTTCTTTTCAAGTGACTTGAAAAGATTTTTCTCGCGCACAATAACATGAGTGCAAGAGAGACAAATGAGTAGAATGGAAAAATTTATGGTTTAATTTTGTGAATGAATGTATCAAAATCAAAATTTCTCGATATATATCATAAGATATACAGGGTGTATCAAGATAATGGAACAGTGCATTTTATTCGTGTATGTGAAAAGATACAGAAAAAAGTGATTAAGATATTTTGTAAGGTATAGAGGGGGACACATTTTAGCTTAAACTTTATTATCATAAATCCAGTGGTACTCAAACTACAGGGCAATACTATATTTTTTTAAATGGCATTATATATATTTTATTAACTCATTAAATAGAGAATTTTGTTCTGAATTCAACGATATAACAATATCATACCCTTACATTGCAAAAATTTGATAAAAAT
Source organism: Ophonus ardosiacus (assembly GCA_943142095.1). Lineage (NCBI taxonomy): Eukaryota > Metazoa > Arthropoda > Insecta > Coleoptera > Carabidae > Ophonus > Ophonus ardosiacus. Next base: position 6,091,342 of record OW964840.1, read on the forward strand.
TCATTCAAAGTTAGTATTTCATTTCTACTGTATCTAAGTAATCTGAGCAAACATTCAATCAATAAAACAAAATAAAATTTATTTTAGTTTTATTACATTCAAGTAAGCTACGATTTTGGCAGTAAATTCAACTTTTAAAATAATTTTTTTTTTTATTGATTGAATGTTTGCTCAGATTACTTAGATACAGTAGAAATGAAATACTAACTTTGAATGAATTTTTATCAAATTTTTCGCAATATAAGGGTATGATATTATTATATCGTTGAATTCAGGACAAAATTCTCTATTTAATGAGTTAATAAAATGTATATAATGCCATTTAAAAAAATATAATATTGCCCTATAGTTTGAGTACCACTGTATTTATGATAATAAAGTTTAAGCTAAAATGTGTCCCCCTCTATCCATTACAAAATATCCTAATCACTTTTTACCGTATCTTTTCAAATACACGAATAATTTTTAAAAGTATCCAAAAGTGAGGTTAAAATCACTTCTGTGAGGAGCAGGTGACGTCATTCTGAAATGGTCTATAAGTTTGACTATCAAGTAAATGTCAAATGTCATTTGTGTTTATATTTTTGATACGTAGAAGTATGGAGTTATCCTTTCTTACCTAAAGGTGTTGAAAGGTAAAAATAAATTGTGAAGTTTATCCTTGATAATAGGAGCATCCATTATAGCGTCGTCGTATCCTATCGACTGCGCCAAAATTATTGCTACCATCATATAAAAATCACAGGTTAGATTCTTCATTTACCGCATTTACCGACTGATTTACTCGATCCACAAATCATGGATCCGGTAGATGGATTTGGTAGATATGGTACAATTTTCGAACATGGTAACTATTAAACACTTGTGTTTTCGAACGCAGTCGGTAGGTGCGGTATCTACCGGTAGAATTTTCGTAAATGCCTAAAATCCTTTCTTACCTAAAGGTGTTGGAAGGTAAAAATAAATTGTGAAGTTTATCCTTTATAATAAGAGCATCCATTATAGCGTCGTTGTATCCTATCGACTGCGCCAAAATTATTGCTACCATCATATGAAAATCACAGGTTGGATTCTTCATTTACCGCATTTACCGGCTGAATTACTCGATCCACAAATCATGGATCCGGTAGATGAATCTGGTGGATCTAAATAGCAAAATGAGGTAAAGAAGTAATTGAAATCTTGATGGCTATATACGAAAAATTCACGTGATGAAAATTCAATGATAATTTGTCGCAGGTATACCTTAAATCTTGACACTTGGATATTTTAATTCACGCAAAACTTGATCGTGTAAATATACTTGCAAGGTCACTAATAAAGACACTTTTCAAGTCACTTGAAAATAAAAACTTAATCGTCTAATCCACGCTTTACGTCCAAGTAAATAATCTAATACAGTGTGTTCAGAAAAAAACATAATTCGAAGTACGATATGAACACAGAAACGTATGTCTGATCATTATTCAATTATTATTTTTAAATGGCACAAAAGTGACCCCTGTGGTGCACTCTCCACGCCAGCTATGAGTGCCCGTGAGGTGACGCCTGGTAAGCGCCCACACGGTAAAATATATCGTCATCATTACCGATGTCTACATGTGTTGTAGATACTGGCACACCCAGAAATGGGTAATATGCCGTAATGATATATTTATTTATTTTATTTATTTATTCAATTCAAAAGTCAAGTTGTCACAATTGATCATGAAATGTAATTTTAAGGAGAAAAAATAATAAAGAAGGACACAAAATATTTTCATTCACCGTTTTCTAATTTATTTCTATTTCTAAAATAAGGTTTCAAGAAAAAAGCTTTGATTTCTTTAGATAACAATTTTGGCAATGTCTCGTGTCAAATTGACATTTAATAAAATACTTCCAAATTGACATACGTTTTTTTGTTCATAACCTACTTCGAGTTATAAATTATACGAGCCGTCGAAATTGTTATTTACGATACCAGTACGTAAAGCTATACTTTAGACACGAATGGGTCGCTAGAATCTAAAAATCCAAGAAATATAAAAAATGTTTTTAATTAGGATAACAACATTAAATGAAAAGTTTGCCATGATAACAAAATATTCACTTGTTTTTGCAAATTTAGCACCGGCAACGCGTGACTAAGGGTATGTTCAGAGAGAAAGCAGGTTACCTGTTTCCGATTTACCCGCTTTACCTGCTTTAACCTGCTTTAAAAATGTTCACATGTTATTAGGAGTAGGCGTTCAGAGTAAAAGCAGACAACTGCTCAACAGGCGCTTGTCAGACAGGTACTACCCGCTTTCCGATTTTGCCGGAACGAAACCAATATTCTTATTGAGCAGGTTAAAGTAAACAATCCCAGAATGTATTCAGAAAATAACTTTGATATGGATATTCTATTTCCGAAGTTCAAAAAAGGGAAGCAATTTGGTACAAATTTCACAAATGTCATTCTATAGAAAAATTATTGAAAAATTATGGGGAGATATTTCTATCAATATGCAATGTGAAAGTATGAGACATAAATATCACCATAAAATACGATTTCTGTTTTATTAATTGCATAAATACATTTAACTTTTCATTTAATATTTTAAAGAAGAAATGAAAATATTTAAGAGACCAGTTTTCGGTTTCTTATTAAACAGCCTTCCAGTTTATGTAAAATATAGTCGAAAGTGTCTTTCGTCATCCTCATATACGCGAAAAAACTATCTTCTTACAATTTGAATCCTTGAAATAGGTGATGATACTCTTCGTATTTTAGTCTATTCTTATTAATTGCGTGGATCCCTATTTTCTTTCTACGTCATTTCAAATTATTATCACAACAGAGAATAAAATCTACATCCGTGGAGCTTTAGTACTAAGACATTATTTTTTGTATTCATCAGTGACACTGACACTAAGTTTGACACTTGACAGTACGAGCAGTATGGCCTGTTTTCTGTATGAACACAACCTGTGCCAGCCTGTTTCGGCTTAACCAGTTTTTCACGCGCTTGTTAAGCTGAAGCGGGAAACCTGCTTTCTCTCTGAACGTGGCTTAATGAAACCTTGTTACTAAACAACCGTTTTACAAACTTAAAACTAACAACTAATCCTCAGTTTTACGCACTATTGTAGCTGTGCCGATATTCAAAAAACCTGGGACAGCTTATGTACCAATGGGCTACTTGCGTGGTACTCAAAATCCGATTTCTATCACTATATACTTATTCTCTATTTTGGCACGAAACAACGTTCCATCGTCATTATATTAAACTGGAGAAGGGAACCATGTTTATGAGTAATGTATAGATGACATGGCGTGCGAGAAAGTTTTAATTTGAATTTGACATTAGTTCATTTTTCTTTCTCTCTGGTCTCTGAAATACATTAATTACTTTACAAATAAACACATAGGTAGTTACATGTAATTTAAAATATCGATACCAAAAAAATGAACTAAAATATTAACCTCCAAACTATTGTTGAAACGTCAAACAGGAGATCTACATTACCCGCACAAACAAACGCTATGTCTTTACGACCATTCATTGATGCGGCGTAATTCTACGTCATACATGGCGGTAATTCAAATAATCAAATTTCATTATTTTTTTTTTTTTGGGCTAATTAATAAAAAAATTGTCAAAAGAAAAAATATGGGTAGCAAGTTTTTACCTTCTCTTTAAAAATATTAAATAAAAAAATCTGATGTGGCCAACACAAAACCTCCCGCTATTTAATTTTTACAGACATAAGTAAAATCACGCGATTCCCACTTAGGGGGTTAGCAAATACCCGGAAACAATAGTAACAATAAGAAAAGGGATAAGAGTAAGAGCTCAGCTGACTCACTTCACTCTTTAACAACATTCTTCTTTCGCCTTGTCCACAATCATCATAGCATTCATACATAAGAACATATTAAAGTGACCGATTTTCGATAGCGAATAACCGCATCCGGACCACAATAATAGTTACGCAACAATCATCCTTCGATACACATTCCTAGCCTATTTTTATTAATTTAAATACATACTTACGTATTTACTAACGCTGTAAACTGTTCCATTGCATAAAACTATTCTTTTATTTACTATTTTCTTTTTAAAATGTCACTATTATTAATTTGAAGTGATTAGTTTTTTGACAGTGACATTTACTGTCAGTTACATTCATTTGAAATATGAACTATGTAACAAAGGAATTGTGTTTATCTTAGGCTTCGGGACTAATAATAAAAAGAAAAATTTAATTTATCTGCAAAATATATAGAAAAAGTATTAATGTATTCCTGTAGAAAATTCAATAATCTTTAATTTTCATAAAACATAAAATGCGAAAAAATGGCATTTAATGATATTTTTTGAAGAAAAACCATTAAGAGCTTCAGGTAAAGTGCCATTTCCGGTTATCCGATTTACACCAAAATCTAATGGCTTCTTTTCATATTAGAATAGGATAGAAATACAAGGTTTCAGAATTTTCTGAATGATAGTATTTGAGTTAGAGCGAAGACAAAATCCCTACACATACACACACACACACACACACACACACACACACACACATACATACATACACACACACATACATACACACACACATACATACACACACACATACACACATACAGACATCGTGAAAATGTTAAAATTGGATTCTAGGGACCTTAAAACGTGGTCATTTACTAAAATCTCAATATGTGATTTTTAACACGATCCCTATACCTCCCTTACCAAGGGTAGCGGGAGGTAAAAAGGTACGCAAGTAGCCCATTCTGAATTTTCGTCATTTGTAATAACAGTTACTGACCTTCTACTCCCAGGTAGAAGCCATTAATTCTAATATAGTTCTACTTTATTTTTACATCATATCATAAACATATCAAATCACTGAAACTGAAGGAGCCAATTCATCATGTGCACTGATTCCCACTTTATCAGTAGCACGTCTTCCCATAAGCTTCCCATGTTAGCACTGTAGATAGGCTTTGGTGTGTGTACAGGAATCGAAATTCCATCTTGAATTAACAAAAATGTCACTTTTTACATAATTGATACAGAATGAGCTTTGTATAGTCTATTTGAGAATGACTGGCAGTAATAAATCATTATTTGCAAGAGTAGTATTGGATTTTTGCCAGCAATGCGGCAAATAAAACTACCAGAAAAATCAGTTGTAACTACACTAGGATGGTCAAAATAAGCCGCACGCTTTGTACCTGGAACGAAACTTACTTGTCGAACAATAGAAATGCCGTCCGATAATCCCCGTCGGACTGTGTCATAGACGTAGATAGGATTTGTAGAGTGATTTACTAAAAATAAAAGTTTTTAATATTTCAATATAACTTTCTCAGTCATTATTATTATATTGCATACATTTAATATTTACATACATACGAGGTGTGTTCAAAAAATATCGCGAATTTTGTGTTTTTTCAAAAATTATTTATTTATTCATGAATATCTATTTTGTCCCCTTCAAAGTAATCCCCATGAGATATTATACACTTGTGCCAACGGTTTTTCCAATCTTCAAAGCACTTCAAAAAATCATTTTTTTTTATCTTGTTCAGCTCCTCCTTCGATGCCGTCTTTATCTCGTCAAGCGTAGCGTAACGTCGTCCTTTCATGGGCCTCTTCAGTTTAGGGAACAAGAAAAAGTCACAGGGGGCCAGATCTGGGGAATACGGTGGCTGCGGCATCATTAGTGTGTTGTTTTTGGCTAAAAAGTCGCGCACAAGCAACGATGTGTGAGCAGGGGCGTTATCGTGGTGCAAAAGCCAATTTTTGTTCTTCCACAAATCCGGGCGTTTCTGGCGGATTGCTTCGCGCAAATTGCGCATAACTTGCAGGTAATATTCCTTATTGACCGTTCTACCCTGTGGCAAGAACTCATGATGCACCACGCCCCTGCAATCGAAGAAAACTGTCAGCAAAACTTTCACATTCGACCGAACTTGGCGCGCTTTTTTCGGTCTTGGTTCGTGCGGCAGCTTCCATTGAGATGATTGAACTTTGGTTTCCACGTCATAACCATAAACCCACGATTCGTCACCAGTTATGACCCTCTGGAGCAAATTTGGGTCGTCGCGGACAGAGTCCAACATCTCATTAGCAATGTTCATGCGATGCTGTTTTTGGTCGCAATTGAGCAATTTTGGTACAAATTTCGCGGCGACCCGTCTCATGCCCAAATCATTGATAAAAATCGAATGGCACGAGCCAATCGATATGTTTAGGTCCTCAGCAACTTCTCTAACGGTGATTCGACGATTGGCCAATATCATTTTCTCCACTTCATTAATTTTTTCGTCTGTTGTTGAAGTGGTACATTTTGTACCACCGATAAACGTTGCTTTGGTCCAAGGTAGCTTCTCCGTATGCCACAGTCAACATTCGGAATGCATCCGCGCACTTAATTTCGTTTTTCACACAAAATTTGATACAGGTTCTTTGTTCCATTTTTTTGAATAGGTAAAAATCGAAGACGATCCAAAACACGTGCAAGCAAAGCAGCTGTCAACAATTAAGTGAACATTCAAAATGGCCGAGCTTGTCGACATAAGTGAGAGACATGAGTACCAACATAAAGCCACAAAAAGATCGAAATTCGAATATACGTAACCCGCGAAAATTCAAAATTCGCGATAGTTTTTGAACACACCTCGTACATTCAATATTTACATTTTTATTTGTTACATACCAAAATTTATACTTATTTCATGTGTGTTGTCAAGATATTGGTACCTGTCATATTTCTATTAAATATACATATTACATTACATATACTTATATATTTATACATAAATTATTAAAAATCAGAATCTGATTCTGAATCTTGTCCTACTGAAATTATAAATGGCTCGATCGTTTCGTCTATCAGATGGTCAAGTTTGCACATTTGGTCTTCTTCCTTTATGACATGTTGAATACAGTTTTTCCAATTATCGGCAGTCACATGTTTTAATGCATCCATAAAAAGTTTTTTCACATTGTCCAATTTTACATTATATTCAGGTAGTTTCATCTTAATTATTTAAATGACTTTACCTGACCCTGAAAAACAACTTAGACCTAAAACTATAGTTCTCTACCGAATTTAGTCATTTCGACTATCCCTGTGCAAACAATTATTGGCGCGCCACTGGAATGTCTTTGACAGAATGATTTATTACTGCCAGTCATTCTCAAATAGACTATAAAAATCTTTACATAACATAAAAAGAAGAAACAAGAATATATCAATAATGATTATCAATTTATGAATTGTAGAACACCCAATTCTTCTACATCAGAAGGAAGATATCGGTTTCAGAATTCATTTTCATTAATCTTCGGTTCCGGTTCCGAGTAATAGAACCGATCTTCGGTTCCGGTTCCGGGTAGAAGAACCGGTTCTCTGGAATAGAACTTCAGATTCGGGTTATGGAATCAATGATATTATTCAATTATAATTGTAAATTAGCCTCGCTATTTTTGGGAAATAAACAGATTTTCTGTTTTATTTGAGAAATATTATCGAACGATATTAATTTTTTTATGTAACTTACAGCGCGACAGCTTTGTTTAAGGCACTAGCCCTTAAGGCGAGTGCCTTTTTAGCTGTAAAATACTTCACGCACGAGAATTGTATCAAATTTTTTGGCCGACGATAATGAAAATCACTTTTTTTTAATGAGATAGGTTGTACTTCTGAAAAGGGTTAGTTTAAAATACTGGGTTAAGTCAATTTCCAAATTTGATTTTACTTACCTTCATTAGAGTATTTCTTCTAGCGAAAATTTATTTGTAATAATAGACGTTGTTTATGACTGATAATATATTTATTTGCTCATGTTTTCTTTGTAATAAATAATAGGTAGGTGTCGATATTTGACATTTCAGCAATGTTCGCCTCGCGTATTTGACAGGTATATCGATCGGTGACTATGTCGGTAACGGCGGATTTTTACAATGATGACAGATGTCGCTGCCGTGATTTTGGTTTATATAAATTAATTTTAAATATAGGAAATGTTAAAGTAAAAAAATAACTTAAGTAGGTAGTACTTTTTTACATGAACTTTATTATAGTTAAGATGATTTCTTTTCTAAATGCCCATAAACGTCCAGTGTATTTTGATTATTTTACCGCATAGTTAGACAAGTTACAACACAGTAAGCGTAAAATGTAGGTTACACTTGCTGTGTATACAATTGTAAAGTTCCCATTACACTTCAGAAGGGCAAAAATAACGTGAGCAACTGTTATCTACAGTTGCTATTGATATTTAACAAGAGAAATGGTTATTTGTAGTTGGTACATTTGACAAAAAGTTGCTAAATCAAAACATTAGGTTTCCAAAAAAGCAATATGAAAAAAATGTCATTTTAAATAGAAATTGATCGAGTATCAATTCAAGATGGAATTTTCTGTTTTTCCTAGTATCTCATTTTGAAATATTTGAATAGTATGTTCTTTCAGGGAGACATGTAAAGTCGACGGCCCGTTTGTGAAGACGTATGCTACGTTAGGATACCTATAGTATCATGTATAATTGTTATACATAGATTTAAATACTATATGTAACATATACAGCAGTATTATTACAGAAAAAGATGAAAATCATTGAAAACACATGTGCTCAAGAACTATCTAACTAAAAATAAATAAATAAATAAATAAAAGTATTTATTAACGACAGTAAAAAGGGTATTTACAAGATGGAGGATGGAAATTCAAGGTCATTTATTTGAACTAATAAAAAAATAAATTAAAGAAATGACGTTAAATAGTCATCTGTCATGAAACAGACTTGACATATTACAAAAAAATGGTATATTATTATGAAAAATAAAAATAAAATGAGGGTTAATGATATAATCTTCAAATTTGACTGAAAAAAAATATTGAAAATACAAAAAAAGTATTTTCAAACATCATTTGAATAAAAAACAAAAAAATGAAACTTGTTAAACAAACGAAACAAAACAACGGCGGGAATACAAACAAAACAATATCAACTTCTTAAAAAAAATAAAAAATAATGTTACATGTAGTATTTATATCTTTGATTTAGTAATTGTATTTAAAATTTGCTATACTTAAACCCCAAAAATTCTTAAGCTACCTACCTCTTAAAAAAAAAATATTAAGTTACCATTTGTAAACATTTTATAAAAAAATCATCATTTTTGGGAAAATTCAACGGATATTATTTCGTACAGTACTTGAAACAATATTTTTTTAGTGTGGTGCATTGTTCTGACAGCTCAGAGTGCCTGTATAAAATTCAAAACTAAACACATGAAATTTTAAGGTCAATATTTTTAAACAAAAGTCATATTCTTATTCACATAATTTAAGTTTTAATTTTAATGAAGAATTATTATTATTACATCGAAATAAATAGTAAAAACTATTTAGTATTGTTATAAAATCGCATACATCGAATTTTCTTTTAACAATATGTTAAAAAACAAATGCAAAATATACCGGATGGTTTTGGGTGAACATAAAGATTTGACATAGGATTTTAGTTTTATGCAATTTCGCCAAAAATAACTACATGACAACTAACTAACTTATTCTACTACGGTTTCACATTTACCTTCCAGACCTGCTTCCGTCTCAAAATCAAAAAAGTGGTAGGTTTAAAATAACGATGTAGAATTTTAAATAAAAGAATAAAGAATGTCCCTGAAAGTCTTTTAGAATAAACAATTCTAAGAACAGACGTAGCGAATGCAGAAGAGATATAAAATGATGAATTACGTTTGAAAGAACAGTGAAAAACATTTCTAAGAATGAGGTTATGCACGACTTTTTTTATATAACTTTAATCTATAGATAGTGAAAAATAATAAATCCGTATTTTTCATTTTTCCTCAATTGATCTTTAATCATGAAAAAATTGTAATTGAAAATAACATTTTTTAAAAATGTGACGCCACAGCAACGACCATTTTGATTTTCACGCTGTTTTAAACGTCAAAGTGACATTTAAAGATAACCTGCAATTTATAAAAGTAAGCATGTCGATAAAATAAGTTTGCCAGTAAATATTGTAGGTTATTAACTTACCAAAATAAAGAATAAAACAATATTATCCAACATAGTCAATGTCTCACATGCGTTTATAACCATCTAGCGTCTAATCCCAAATCAAAAGAGAAAGAAACAGCTGATGTGTAACGTGTTGATAAGTTCACGCCAAATGAAAATTATATTTATAAAAATGAATAGAACGATGTTATATTAATATATTACAGGATATTTAGATATGTAATCCTCAATTTATAGTCTTTATATACAGGGTTAGTTAAAAGTATGGAGACGGCGATTTATTGTCGTTAATATTCATTTTAGGAAATTAAGTTCAATACAAAAGTTTTTTAAGAAATTTTGATCTACATTTGAGAATACTTGAATTTTTTTTCCTCAATTGTTTTTGAGTTACGCTTGTCCGCGTAATTTTTTTAAGTGGGAACTTATTAATTTTACTCTACCATTCGATATGGGGTCCCGTGGCCGCGTGCCTGAGTGTCTGGTCGCGAACCTGGGGGAACCGGGTTCGATCCCGACAGACGCCAAATATTTCCAATTTTAAATGGCACAAAAGTGACCCCTGTGGTGCACTCTCCACGCCAGCAATGAGTGCCCGTGAGGTGACGCCTGGTAAGCGCCCACACGGTAAAATATATCGTCATCATTACCGATGTCTACATGTGTTGTAGATACTGGCACACCCAGAAATGGGTAATATGCCGTGATGATTTATTTATTTATTCGATAGAGTGTTTTTTTCTCTTTACAACATGTTTGTTTTTTTGTTTTTCAATTTATTTTAATAACATTTTTACAAGGAAAAACACTGGTTCAAGTATTTACGAATAGTAGGTACATCTAAGATAGACAAAAGCGAAGCGATAAACAGACTCGAGCGATGTAATTTACTTAGTTATTAATTTGTTTTTAATGATAAGATTGTGACCGACAACTTTATTGGAAATAATTTTGTCTATCTTAGATGAACCTACTATTCGTAAATACTTAAACCGGTGTTTTTCCTTGTAAAAATGTTATTAAAATAAATTGAAAAATAAAAAAACAAACATACTGTTGTTAAGAGAAAAAAACACTCTATATATTTTTGTATATTTTTCTTTTAGAAATTTTGTGTCCATATAAAATGTCTGTTTGAAATGAATCTGAACCTAGGTTTGGAACCTGTGACGTCACAACATGGCTGGTTTTTGCAATTTTTTAAAAATATACTTTAAAACTATTTTATACAACAAAAAATGTAAATAAAAAATAATTGAATCATACTGAACAATAAATTAGACCATTCTACTTCGATTTAAACAAAAAAACTACGATTTTTTTGCATAACCTCATTATGAAAGTCGAAAACATGGGTGAGAACAAAGAAATATTGAAATCAAATCAAAATTACATAAAATTAAAATCCCATGTTAAATCTCTGTTATAGTGAAGGTTGAAATTAAAATCGAAAAGTCTGCAGTTAAATATTAGATGGGTTACCGTGGATTGTCTAAAAAAGTTTTATTGTAAAAAAATAAATATTTAAACAAAAAATGAAGTGTTAACAATCAACAGGCTGTCAAATCTTATAAATAAAATAACCTATAATTGTTAAAAATCAATTATATGGTCCGTATTGGCAAAATTCTAACGGTCTGCCATTTCGTTACACTTTTTTGCAATCCAGGGCAGTAATGACAAATCTTTTACTGACACTCGCTAAACTGAGCCCTTGGCCTGTGTTCAGTGAAGATTTTAACTTAATGCGGTCCTGGATTAAAGAATTGTTAAAGATTTGGCTCAATCGTCAATCCAACGAGTCTTGCTTCAATGTTAAATGTTAATATATATTTCAAAGTATTTGATGTGTAGAAAAACAAAAAATATGAGTGTAACAGGATAGGATTTGATGAAATGTTTTATTTTTCATTTTTTTTACCGACTCACGTTTTTAAATCAATAGCTTTGTTCATAGAACGGTTTGAAACAGTCGAAGACATGCGCAGTTACATAAAAGCCGGGACGGGTTGACAACGGTCAGAATAATTTCCAACTCATAAAAATCATAAAAATAGTACAGTACAATCGCGTTAGTGCGAACAGAATAAATACAGGCTTGTTCATATTATCGAACTGTTCACATCACCGAAGGTTTATAAAACTTAAGATAATATAAGTAATAAAACACGCACCCTTATTAAATAAATATAAATAAATGCAAACATATATTTATTAAGACAAATTTACTGTAATATACAGGGTGTAAATTTTAATAGGGGTCATAGGGCTATAACATAGAAAAACAGTTTTTTAGACGCCAAAAGTTTCTATATTAATTTATTGAAAAAATAATTGGTGCCTATTATAAAGAAAAAAATTACGAATTTTTTTAATAATTGTACCACATTTCTGTTTCGTATAAAGCCAGAAAATAAATTTAAAAATTTGTACAATTAAGAAAAAATATCATTAGCCATGAAACTGACAGTAACAAAATATTGTCATTTTTTACTAACATGATAGGGGACAATTAAAGATTAATTTATGAACTAATACAAAATAACACAAAATAAACAAATGACTAGAATGTTTATTTAAGAAACAATAGGGTAGAAAATATAAAACTTTTCATTCATAATTTCCATAAATAAAGTTCGCGGTGGAATTCTTGTGACGTAGACTTTTAATAATTACATAGTTCGACCAAGTCTGTATGACTCATACAAGCTTGTTAGAATACCACGACAAAGCGAAGATGTTGAATCATATTTAATTGTATCATACACATATTTACAGTATAATTCTAAAAGAAAAATAACAGATACAAAAGTATTATTTAATACTAAGTTTATTTTATAATTATTTACTTCAATACCAGATATTTTCAAAATATTTAATTCTTATATAGACAACTTCATAATTTTGCCACCAGGTGGCTGCACACTCCAGGGAATGTACATGTCATTTTTAGTGACATAACCTATGTTTTACGTGTTAAAATCATATTTTTCTTTTCTATATCAGCAGATTTAAAACAAGGTAATGAAACTAATGAATTTGTGTGAAAATGAATAATTTCTTTTGAAATAGTGCTTCTCTCAAACATATAAATCGTTTCAAATAAAAATGGTAGTATTGTGTACAGAGTGTACAACCGAGAGTGTACCGCTAGGGCAAGAAAGACTGTGATTGGTATTAATAAAACTCGTCATCACGGGAAAATTTGAAATAAGAATTTATTTTAAAAAAATTATATTTTGAAAAATATACAGTTGCCAGACATAAAATATCTATAAAAGTGAATAACTTGAACAATTCTTTCAAAAAAAAAAAAAAAAAATGGAAAATGCGAAACTACCCTATTATTATTTATTGTAATAGGTATTTGCAAATTAAATATGATCTACATTTAATAAGAAATAAGTTATAAGAAACGAGAAAAACTACAAACTACAAGGGAATAATTAATAGATATTTACACACCAAGTGAGCTAAGGTAATGTTTAGTCATGAGAAGAAAGTTTAGCTCACGAGCCCGTAAGGGCGAGTGAGTTAATTTCTTCGAGTGAATAAACATTCTTAGCTCACGTGGTTTGTACAATATTTTATTCAATTTTGACGAAATAATAAAAACCATTAAAATATTTAATTTTGACAAAAGTCAAGTCATCTATTTAAAAAGCTTTATTGTCTGTCATTTGTGCCGTGAAATATAATGAAAATGGCTGATAATGTCTGATAAATATATGGTAAGTGTTAATTTCGTGCCTGATATTATTTTAAATGCATTATTTGTTGCAGAATGAATTACAAAAAATGTGAGAGTGATTTACAAATTTTTAATTCACTTGTGAAAAAAGTTACTTATAATTGTTGCTATGGAGTTAATAATGACAGTTTAAAACGTCAAAATTGAATAAAATCATTTAATAATTTGTAATTTTTCTTCATGAGATGAATTATCCATGATTTCTTTTTTATAAAACGAAAATAATTTAACAAATAATGTGCAAAATACGTTTTTTAATGAGCGTCTTAAGTCACAATTGTTTTGTTTTGTTTCTGTCAATTTCACGGCTAATGATATTTTTTCTTAATTGTGCAAATTTTTTAATTTATTTTCTGGCTTTATATGAACAAGAAATGTAATGTGTTTGGTATCAAAAAATTCGTAATTTTTTTCTTTATAATATGCACTAATTCTTTTTTAAATAAATTCATATAGAATCTTTTGGCGTCTAAAAAACTGTTTTTCTATGTTATAGCCATATGACCCGTTTTAAAATTTATTCTAATTTCCAACTCAGCTGGAAATTTATAGTTTGAGAAATCTGTATTTATATTTTTCAAAAGTTTAGACATTTCCACATGTTTGAGTTCGTTTTTTGTAGGTTATCTGTGAAAATGCTGTATTGTACATTAAAAATAAATTTATATTTACTATTTTAATAAATATTTTAATGTGCAAAATATTAAGATACCTATCAAAATAAAATTACCTTAATAATAGATGACGAATTCTGATAGTAATATGTCCACTAGAAAATTTGACTTTTTAAATGATTCTTCAAGTGAAGATGACGATTTTGAAAACGGCTAAAAACCCAAAAATGAGAATTATGTTAAAATGAAAATTTTTTGGTTAAAAAATTATCCAATTGAATCCTTTTATTGTTGACCACGTGTGCGAAAGTAACCAATCAAAACAAACTTACACTGATAATTATCCTAAGACAATTATCACTTATGTCACCAAGTTGCTAAGTAACAAACACTTTTTGACATATAATTAAAGATTAATTGTTTTATTTTTAAAATGTCATTTTCACGCTGTCAATAAAAATGATGATTTAATCAACAAAATTATAGAAGAAAACACATAAAAAATACTGTATTAAATAAAAAACTAAATGTGGAGAACATTTATGGACTTTTGTATGTCTTATCTTCTTCTCTTTGTCTCACCCAAAGAGGTCTCATTCTCATTGCACACTTCACACTAACATATTCATAGCCACATTCACGTTCATAGCTACTAGTGACATCTACTGGGCTATGTTAGACACAAAAATTCTGTCAATTACAAATTTTAGGCAAATTTAATGTTAAAACTGCAAAAAAAATTCTCACCGAATACCCCTCGATCATTGATAAATACTTATAATTTTATCACACTTCCTCAAGCACGTTGCTTTTGGTAACACCACCTCCGCCTTCGGCGTCGGGCTGTTACCAAGCAACGCGCTTTCGGTAACTGTCAAAATTATTTCGTAATTATCAATGTCCTCGGGATATTATAGCTGATAATCCTAAGACAATTATCACTTACGTCATTAAGTTGTTAACAACACTTTTTGACAGATAATTAAAGATTGTTTCAATTTGAATTGTTGTTTTCACGGTAGGCAGTGAAAATAACGATTCAGTTAATAAAATACACACTCACACTTACGATAAAACACTCTATTATAAATCAAAAATTAGAAAATATCATTGTTATTATTACCATTAAACGTTTGTATAATAAAACTCAAATGTGTCTTGGCATCTTTTAGTGTCAATGTCAATCTTGTTATCGTTACACACTTCACGCTGAACAATATTCATAGCTATTACTGACATCTATTGGGTGATTTTATAATTATAAAATTCTGCCAAATACAAATAATTCTTCATAAATTTAATTAAAATTGCAAAAATATTTCTCACCGAATAACCCTCGATCATTGGTAAATACTTATGAATTTATCACAACTTCCTCAAGCACGTTGCTTGCATACGCATTTTATCTTAAACTCCAACCGTTAGCAAACCGTTTTAAGAACAAAGCCATTATTAGCCCGAATTTTTCGTTAAACAGATTTATTTTATTAAAAAAAAAATAATTAAAATGGTAAATTAAGAAAAGAAAAATATTTTTTATATAGTTCACAACGAAATTAATTGGAAAGAATGATATGAATTTACAAAAAAATAGCTTACACTCAAAAAAAAAATAATAATACTTATTATAATGCATGTGTATTAATTTTAAAATATTACTATATAAAGTATATATGCAAAATGTTATAATACTACATTATTATATAAATGGACGTATACATATATGTATGTGATTAAATGAATGTTACATTTAAGAATACGTGTTATTATTGTTAGTCTAAATATATTATATATAATATATAGTAATTTTCGTTGGATTTTTTGGCTACAAAATATAAAATATATAATATTTGACTTTGAAAAGTGGAATAGAACATATATAAAGATAGATTTTGTTTACATATTTATTTATTTTTACAAAAAATATCATGGGAAATAAAAAAATTGTAGGAGAGACCGGGGATAGTTGTCACAATTTTTGCTTTTGAATTTTTTAAGAGGCAGAGTTTACAGTTACTCCTTTTATCATTAGTTCAAATTTTTGTGACAATCTGCCCTTCTCCGGGTTGGTTGTCACAGACTTTAGGTTAGTTGCCACCGGTTATTTAAATTGAAAAAATAACATTCTAAATTTATCAATAATTTTTTTCACGTGTGACAACCATCCCTGGGGTTTTTGTGACAACCAACCCTGTACAGACATTTCAGACAAATCACGATTTGGCGAAAATACCATATAACCTAACCTTAAAGTTGATACAGAGTAACATCATGTAACCTTATAAATTTACAGAAAAATAGTTGAAACATTGATTTCAATGAATAGAAAGTGAATAATCTGTGTTAATTATATCGTTCAACAAATACTTGAAGCTGCAAAAAACAAAAAAAAAACAATAAAATCCATAGAATTGTCACAGGGTACATGAAACTGCGTACACTCAATCGCAATGATGTAAACACTTAGTAGTTCGAGTCACAACCGCTACGTGGCAGTAGTGACTGAGAAATGAGACGTGGGACAACCAACCCGTGTGACAACCAACCCGTGTGACAACCAGCCTTGATCTCCCGTAAATTCAACAAATACACAAAACAATAATTTTAAAAAACTTTTCTGAAAAATAATCACGCACAAAATCAGTTATTTACTATTACATTTGTTTTATTATTTTTGACGTTTTATTTTGTTAGTATATGCCTTAATATATAACCTAAAAAAATGGCGGTATTTACAAAAATATCAATATATGTCAGCTTTGTTCATTTGACAGTTTGACAGCTGCTTTTTTTACAAATTGACATTTGAAATATCCAAAAATATTATTCATTAACAATATTAATGCATATGAAAAAAGAGTTATTTGTTGAACAAGGCAAATTAGGCAAAGCCGAGCCATTGCTTTTTGCCTAGGCAGTAAATCAGCATTTTTACCGAGTTCAAGAAATAATTTTTTATTGTAGTGCAAATTATTAATCATGATGATATAAAAACAAATTTGAATGATTTTATTCGCATTGGGCAACAAAGTTTTGCTGACGCCAGCAGAAAAAGTAGTCAATAAAATCATACTTTTAATGCTAATCGACAAAAAAATTGTTATTTATGACGATTTTTGTGCACTTTAGTGAAGATTTCAAATAAAGTCTATTACGTGACATTTTTTTATTTTATATATTTTTTTATATAACTTTTAACAAAGCTGTCAAATATTTATATTACATAAATGCGCCTTAGTAACAGTATTACATATATATTAAACAAAAATATTATTGTATTTTAATGGTACAGGAGACACAAGCAGCACGCTAATAATTCATGTTAAAATGCAACTAAAATCATTTGGGACTACATACTAATGGACACTGTTCAATTCAAGCAATAAGTTGACAACATGCACGTAAAAATGCAAGTAAATTATCAGAAATACAGACAGAAACATTGTTTTGTGATAGGGTAATTTTCCTATTGAACAGTCGTCGGTAAAGTGTTTATTGGCTAGTATTCATCGGGATTTTCGGCTGTTGCTGTTGAGTTATATCCATCAGTACATGCAATTAAAATATGTAGTTTATTATATGTGTAATATATTATTAATTGACACTTGATACAATGAATAAAAAAAATAATAATAAAGGAATATTTCCTTTGTAATAATGCGCACAATTTATATTTTTTTCTTGTAATTTATATTTTATTTTGTTTTTTTATATTTAATAATATTTTTTATATATTTACAAAAAAACAAACAAATATTTTATTGTTTAATGTAAGAATATGACTAAAAATATATATATGATTTATAAAACTTGAAGCAAATGTAACAGCAGTCAAAATTAAGATGGGGAACCGCTTTTAAACAACTGTACCTTTAGTGCTTCAGTTATTTATATACAGGGTGTCCAACTATAAATAAACCGGCAAATATCTCGTTTATTATTACTTTTAGCGATTAAAACTATACATATAACATAAATTATGTTATCTTCTCTAAATAATTTCGGAAGTAGTTCAATATTACTACTTCCGGTTTTCGAATAATAGACAGAAACTTAAAATTTTCAAATGGAACGTGTTATATATTTATTCAAATATGAAAATTTCCAGAAATTTGCTATACAATAGTTTAAAAACAATTATATGTTATATTATTAAAAAATATAATAACGAATGATTAAAATTATAGTGACTGGTTATACATAGTGTGGCCAATAGAGCTAACGCCGCCATATTCTGCCAAATGATGCCGCGCGAAATTTGAATTCTGTGTGGAAACTAAACAAAATTCGATAAACAATTACAAATAAAGGTGTTATATAATATTTTTGTATAATTCATCTCTAATTATACAAATATTTACATGCAAATAATAAATATGTACATACGCCCCCCATAATAAATAACTTGTAAATTAACATACGCTTTAAAGTTTAAACTATACTTTTGATTCTTCGAAAAATGCTAGTTTTAAAATATTGACGAAATTTTCTTTGTTAGATTCATTCAAAATCATTTGTTGTAATCAACAATTTTACACTTATAATTTGCAAGATAACAATTCCAGAAAATTATCCGATTGGGAGGATATTTCTTTTACTATTTTATACTAAATTTTAATTTTTTTTATGGGGTCCCGTGGCCGCGTGCCTGTGTCTGGTCGCGAACCTGGGGGAACCGGGTTCGATCCCGACAGACGCCAAATATTTCCAATTTTAAATGGCACAAAAGTGACCCCTGTGGTGCACTCTCCACGCCAGCTATGAGTGCCCGTGAGGTGACGCCTGGTAAGCGCCCACACGGTAAAATATATCGTCATCATTACCGATGTCTACATGTGTTGTAGATACTGGCACACCCAGAAATGGGTAATATGCCGTGATGATATATTTATTTATTTATTTTACTAAAATTTAATAGTAAATCAGGGAAATTCAATATTGGCAGAAAAGAAAAATAAAATTATCTCACTAAGATTTCAGAATTGTAAATCGTAAGAATTTGATTCTTTGCATCTTTGCAAAATGCTAGTATTTAAATATTGTCGGATTCCTTCTTGTAATAAATATTTTTGAACTATAAGAAAAATATTCTTTGTTGTAATCAACACCTTCACATTTATTATTTCAATATAACGACTAAAATAATATACGTTTGGACTTATAACTACTATACTTTAACTATGCATTATTTAGTACAGAAAAACAAATTATATCAATAACAATATTTGTATTAACGCATTTAACCTAACCAAACATTTTTAAGATAGAAATTTACAAATATGCATACAATTTAATTATTTACACTATTGGAAATATAAATATGATATAATTTCTTTAAATTCACATATAATTTACAAACAATATCTTAAAATGTCACTTTTCGATATTTAATGCTTGTAAACAACGTTTGAAGTTGGCATAATATGCGCCATATTTTGTCAAACTAGCGCCGACCAATCAAAATCAAGCCCTCTATTGCCCACACTATAGTGACTGTATATACATAGTGTGGCCAATAGGGGGATCGATTTTGATTGGTCGGCGCGAATTTGCCTAAATATGGCGGATATTATGCCTACAAAGTGACATTTTCAGATTTGTTACGTGAATTATACGTGAATTGAAGGTAATTATATCATATTTATATTTTAGATAGTGCAAATAATTAAAGTACACGTGTATTTGTATATTTATAACTCAAAGTAATACATACATATTTTTTAACATCACATCTTTTTTAGGTTAACTGTCAAAATTACTAAAAATGTCTAATATTAAAGTATATGTTTTAGATGCCTGGTTTTTTGAAAGGATTTAAAATGAAAATAAATATTTTGTTTCCATTTAATATGCTCTTTCATTAATTGTTTATCGAATTTTGTTTAGTTATCACATCATATGAATTCAAATTTCCCGCGCATTTTGCCTAAATATGGCGGCGTTTGGCCACACTATGTATATACAGTCACTATAGCACACACTATATTAGTTACTATAGTAATAATAATAATAAATGCTTTTGTTATGTAAACAAAGGCCTAATGTCCTGAAAACGATAAATAAAATAATTAAATATTCAAAATGATGTTTATGATTGTTTTTATACTATTGGACAGCAAATTTCATGTACTTTCCAAATTTGACCAAATATATGGGTTGTTCCATTTGAAAATGAAAAATAGTATATTCTCGTCTTTCAAAAATAATAAGAAAATTTAAAAAAATGATGATTACAATAAAATGTTTACAGAAATTCAAAACAATTTTTTTAAAATTGCTCAATATTTAAGTTCGTGTTGTAATAAACACCAATGTCAAGTCAAACTGTACAATATTGCAAAGAAAAAAAAACAATCAGAGTTATTGCGAGCAAAATCAAATCTTTGCAAAATAAGTTGAAAGAAACCCCAATATATTTAAATAGACGTATATTCCAAGTTTAGAGCTTAAAGGATCAAAAATTTCGTTATATACTCAAAATTTGCTTAAGAGGGCCTAGTGGTGTATCCAAAAGAGGTTTTAAAAGTGGTTTTTGAAAAAAAAAAATAAGTTAGAACAGATTTTTTGTTATGATTTACAAGAATTTTATATTATATTTGACGTTTGTGATTAAAATTAAGAATGTGCTATCTGGTGTCAAATCTTGAACTATTAATATATGTTGATGGCGCTCAAATCGCTACAAAATGGCGGCTAACAGCCAAATGAGAAAAGAACTTTATTGTCTCTAAAATAAAAGAATAAGGTAGTTCATCCGTTGATGGCCATAATTCAAAATGTGAGTCAAATAATTATATAATATTCATTACAAGTCTTAGGCTGTGCCCGATGTCTCATTTTCGCAATTAGTTTTTAGGATTTAGGTCTTCTTCACATAAATACAACTACGAATGGTACACTAGTGATATTCATTGGTTTGTATGACAACACTTTACAACAAAAATGCTTTGTTGCTTCACAGTAAATGTTAATATTATGTTTCATAAAATAGAAGCTAAGAAGCTATTCTTTGACAGTAAATTTGACATTTTGCACAAATTATTGGGCCTCCAAAATAAAAATGCGCCACTGGTGGCAAATTTGTAAACAAAAACAAATAAAAGTAAGGCAATATAGATAGAAATTAATATATGTAGAACTACAGCAATGAAATATAATCTAAATAAATTAAATCAAATATTTTTTTATTAAAAAAACCAATATACTGTTAATTAAAATATGGCTAAAATACTCTTAACCTACAACTACTTACTAAAATTAACCCTATTAACTAAAATATTATTAAAACTATCTCTAAATTGTTACTACTAGAAAGATCAAACTCAATTGTACCGAAATTAACAAAAAAACACTATACTACATCTCAAATTAAATTAAAAACTACGAAAATTAGTCTCACATGGAAGCCAGCGAAAAATGTATCATTCGTTTGAATTTTGACGTTTGACGTCAGCGCCTTCTCTTGCTAATTTGGAAGCCCAATAGCAACGAACATGATTTGTTTACTTGGTGCGCGTCAACTTCAAGGCATAGTGTGCTCCTGCAAAACCCTAAAAACTAATTCCTAAAATCCTAAATAATCACTAGATTTAGAGCATATAAATTTAGGATTTATATATTATGGTGATAAAAGTGCAACATCGGACACAGACTTAGAATTTCACGGATGAACTACTTTAATTTCCTGTTTTAAAAATAAATTGTACTCATTTCTAAAACCGGAAGTGATCCAAAATTCGTATGAGCCCCTTGTCTAGTTTAACTTTGCGTGTTGCAATTCAAATATTCCCGCCAAAACCGCCTTTAAAACCGACTTTAGTGAATACTTAAAAAGAGGTTAAGCTGTAAGAATAAACGTAAGTTAAATGGCCTACTAAATAGATGCTTAAGTTCATTTTAGTTAAACATAGGTTGTGATATTTAGAATTTTGTAATGAAATGTAAATTACAATTTGACTTAGTATTATTTTAGAATAACACTTTTTGTTATGTTGGCTACATTTGTGTATATAAAATAGACTGTTTTGTATTAAGATGCCAGAAATATTGCAAAACACAATTTTCAAATTTTGAAAAATATAAAAGTGTTAATTTAAATGTAATCATAAAATTGTCAAAAGAATGATTACAACAATAAAATTATTGTTGATTACAACAATGAAAATATGATCAATATGATATTGATGATATATTTATTTCATTTATAGTGTAGATAGTTGCAAAGTGATGTTTTTCGCACTGTGCGAAAAACACGATTTTGCAACAAATTACATAATTAAGTACAAGATTTTCTCTAATTCCTTTTAGATTCAACATTTATAAAAAAAAAAATTAATTTTCATATTAGAGGTTAGTTTAATAAATATACGCATTAAACAATGGAAAAATAGTTATTTATACAACAAGAGTAAAAAGTATATTATTTCACGAGTAGGAAATCCTATGAGTAAAATAAGACACTTTTTAAAAAGTGCCATAACGTTCCATTATTTCACGTGTTTGCGTTAAAAAAGTGCACTTTTTTCGCACTTTTATTGCATTAAAAAAAGGCATACAAATAAAAAGTTATAAGGAACGGAGTTAGAAAATAGTTAATTATCTAACACGTGAGTAAAGTGGAACTTTTTTACGAGGAGTTGCATTTTTTACATCTGCAATAAAAGAGTGAAAAAAAGTATTACATTTGTTAAAAAATAGACACTTTAAGAACGTATTTTAATGAAAAAGTGCACTTTTTTCACGGACGTAGAAAATTTTTATTATGCAACAAGAATAAAAAGTATAGTTTTATTTCAGGAATAGGAAAGTTTGACTGCACGAGCCGTAGGCGAGCGCGTCAAATCCTACGAGTTTTTACTCTAGTTGCTTACAGTTTTTTTTGCATCTAAAATAAAGGCGTGAAAAAAAGTGCCATGGAGTTTCATTTTTTCATCCGTTTACGTTAAAAAGTGCACTTTTTACGCTTTTATTGTATAAAAAATACATACTTAGGAACGTATTTTAATGACAAAATGTGCACTTTTTTAACATAGGTGCGTAAAAATTAGTTATTTATATAACAAGAGTAAAAAGTATAGTCTTATTTTATGAATAGGAAAGCTTGACCGAACGAGCCGCAGGCGAGATTGCCAAATTCTATGCGTGAAATAAGACAATTTTTATTCGATTTGTTTACAATTTTTTTTACGTCTGCAATAAAAGTGTGAAAAAAGTGCCATAACGTTTCATTATTTCACTCATTTGTGTTAAAAAAGTGCATTTTTTCACACTTATATTGTGTTAAAAAAGACATACTTTATAAACCCATTCTAATGAAAAAGGTGTATTTTTTTTAAAAGACGTAAAAAGGGAATTTTTGTTTGTCACTAAAATCGTGTTGGCAACATTGCCTGTCAAAAAAATTAATTTGATGTTTAATAACAATCATAACTTCTTAAGGCAAAAGTGGTGCATTCTCCACTACAGCAATGAGTGCCCGTGAGGTGACGTCTGGTAAGCGCCCACACGGTACAAATATGTCATCATTACCGATATCTATGTGCGAAGCAGACTGGCACACCCAGAAATGGGTAATATGCCGTGATGATATATTCATTTATTTATAAAATATGTATTATTTTTTGTATCTGTATAAAGTATTACAACAAATTATTATTGATTACAACAAAAAAATGTTGATTATAACAACAAGAAAATTAAATATATCATCATCACATCGTTATGCCGTGAAGATATATTTATTTATCAAATTATTATAAATAGTACCTTTTGCAGTATTTCTGACAAAAATATATGTATTATTATTATAGACTAAATTAAGAAAAATACTCTGTCAAACAAATGTGAATTAAATAATGTCTTTCAATTATTGTCGCAGACAATTTAATATACGTTGTTGTCGTTGTTAACGAATCGTATAGCGTTATGTTTATGTTGAATTGTTTTGCTTGATGTTTTTAGGGAATTCTTTAATGATAGGGCTTAGTTAAAATTGTAAATAGTTTTATATAATAAATAGTATTTGTTTTAATCACTGTACTGAATCTATAGTACTTGTTGATAGGTATGTTATATTAAATTATGTAGAAATATGCAAATAAACTACTAAAATGTTTAACAAAAATCATTTTCCTGATTCCCTAATGTTATTAACTAATATATCGCTAATGCTCGTATCTTTCCCATAAGAGTAGGTGAAGGAAACACTGTGAAATGGAAATAACATTTCTGCATAAGTCTATCTCTCACAAACACCCAACCGGCAATTATGCGCATGCTCGGAAATCTTGACTACTATTGGCTAACGCTGACAGCGTCGCTGGCTGGGCTGCGTTCCAAAATCCTACTCTCAGAGTTTACTCAACCTGTTCCAAAACTGCGAGAGTTTACTCCAAAGTGATGTTCTACTTTACTAACGAGGAGGGTATAGAAATTACTCCACAATATTTTC
Organism: Ophonus ardosiacus; assembly: GCA_943142095.1. Classification (NCBI taxonomy): domain Eukaryota; kingdom Metazoa; phylum Arthropoda; class Insecta; order Coleoptera; family Carabidae; genus Ophonus; species Ophonus ardosiacus. Next base: position 6,116,186 of record OW964840.1, read on the forward strand.
AAACGTAGATGCTCACGATTCTCAACATATGAAAGTAATTTGCCTTCTTGACGAAGAAAACATGCTTTTGGTTGAAAATAAACATAAGTAAATACGTTGGCGTGTATTACGAGCATACTGTTATAATAAAAGCGCTTTTATGGAGCGTACTTTCACATTATATTGAGGAGAGTGCTCCATAAAAGCGCTTTTATTACGGGCTTGACATTAATGTTGTAATTATAAGTAGTTATGTTAGTTTTTTAAAATTATTTTCAACAAAACTCTCATTCGTTCAAAACACAACACATCATACTCTACGCCAAAATTCGGTATTCTAGGTTTTGGAACGCTGCCCTGGTGATGCAGCGAGCACATGGTTTAACTTTGACGTTGATTTCATTTTTGTTTGTAGTTGCACTTCGAAAGCATTTGCTTTGTGTTTCATATAGTAATTTATTGTCACCTAAATAAATTAATCCTGACCAGATTGTATTCCTATTATTTTTACAGTACAACAAAGTAAATTATTTAATTCAAATTTAGCACTAGAATATGTCAATGTTTTTTATTGTTACTAATATTTATATTCAAGAATTTACGTACAAAATAAATAGTAGGTACATTGTTTAATTTCTCAAATTTAAATTTAAAATTTCTCGCGCTAATCGTTAATAAACAGAACTCTGTGATTCGCAAAAAGTGATGATGATTTCCTCGATAGCCAATAGTAGTCGCGGTTTCCAAGCATGCGCATAATTCGCGGTTGGGTGTTTGTGTGAGATAGACTTATGCAGAAATGATATTTCCATTTCACAGTGTTTCCTTCAAGAAAAGCAAAGGATCCGCAATATATTAATTAATATGTATATGGGTGTTACCTTCTGTCATCTTTTGGTAAGGAAGATACGGAAGGTATAGTTTTACTAGTGAATGAAAGTTGCAGATTCGGAAAGAGCGTAAAAAAATATGTTGGTTGTATTCGGAAACTTTTTTTGTACTCCCAACAGGTGGCGCTGCAATCGTAAAAATGTAGAATTAATTTCTGATAAAATGGAGTTGTCCAGTCAGTTTTTAAAAAGTTTCTTTTAATTCCCCCTGAGTGTTGAGGAGTAATATTTCTACAATTTTGTGTATTTATTGAAACAAAAACATCATTTTTTTATCAAATTATTAATAAAATATTTATCGGTTAATTTTTTTCTAGCAAATTTACATTGCCACCTGTTGGGAGTACAAAAAAAGTGTCCGAATAAAACGAACATATTTTTTTACGCTCTTTTCGAATCTGCAATAAAAAATATTATTTTTAGTTCAGTTTTTAGTACCCAAAAGTGGGTGGAGATAAACAACTGAAACCATTTTTGAAATCTACAGGTTGAATTACGTATACAGTATGTCCCATTTAGAGGTGCCACCATTGGGATCTCGAGAACTATAAGAGATACGATGTCGGTTAAATAGAACTTTTTGTGCGCCTTTGGGAGGCCATCTCAGATGTGCTTTTGTTTTTCCAAAAATTCTCATAGGGCACTAGATAATGACCAAAAACTGAATATTGTTGATTTTTTCTTTCTCAAATAACTTCTAAACTATTAGTAATTGAGAAAAACGTTTCAAATATAAAAGATAGATATTTTTATTAACTAACCAGTGGCGTACGAAAGAAATTTTTATATCCGTAAATTTTCGAGATATAACACAAACTTATATTTTTTTAAATGGAACCCATATCTGATTTTAGTCTCAAAAAATCAATATTTTTTTCTCTTTTCAATGATGTAAGGGTTATTATGTTTTATATTTGTTTTGCTCCTAAAATTTAATTTTTCTCTTTATTTTCCTGAATTTTCTTATTATTTCCCAAAAAAACATTATTATTTTTATTAATTATATTGTATTTGATCAAAATAATTCGTTTTATGCCTTTATTACTTAATATTTTCATTCTAGACTCATAATTACAAATTACACTATGATGTGCCAGAGCGACCTGATACAAAATATTATAAAAATTAATTTGATACGAATTTTGAGCAAAACTTTTTAAAGAAATAAATTATTTAAATACAAGGAGTATTTCCAAATAGAAATCTACCAATATTTTCAAAATAATTGTAAATTTAATACAAAATAAGGAAAAAATAATAATTTTGAAGGCAAAACAAATATAAAACATAATAACCCTTACATCGTTGAAAAGAGAAAATAATATTTATTTTTTTAAGACTAAAATCAGATATGGGTTCCATTTAAAAAAATATAAGTTTGTGTTATATCTCGAAAATTTAAGGATATAAAAATTTATTTCGTACGCCACTGGTTAGTTAATAAAAATATCTATCTTTTATATTTGAAACGTTTTTCTCAATTATTAATAGTTTAGAAGTTATTTGAGAAAGAAAAAATCAATAATATTCAGTTTTTCGTCATTATCTAGTGCCCTATGAGAATTTTTGGAAAAACAAAAGCACATCTGAGATGGCCTCCCAAAGGCGCACAAAAAGTTCTATTTAACCGACATCGTATCTCTTATAGTTCTCGAGATCCCAATGGTGGCACCTCTAAATGGGACACACTGTATACCCAAATTAATTGGCGGAAGGTACGGTTTTAATTTTACAAAAAAAATCGAATCCATGCTTCTAAATACATATGTATACTAAATATTTAAACAAATGGCCATTTAATTAATAAACACTAAAAGGTCATTGACCCCAAAAAATAACGATTGTCATCATTTTGAATCGTTTTTTTCTACGTGTAAACCACTCGTGCAATAGTTCTGAAAATTAGTATACTTATATTAAAAAATACGTAGAACGTTATGGTATGATCGACAAGTTTGTATCTCGACCCAGTTTTGGGTAGCAAATATCTACCCGTTTAGGGGTTGACGTTACTTTTCTAATTTTAACAAAAATCGATTCCTTGTATCAAAATACATATGTATACCAATCTTTGTTAATTTTCTCCGAAGGATATACTAAATTTCTGAACTTGTATTTGCCCTAAACTTTGTCCGCAAAAAAATCGTAGATTTCCGGTGAAATTCATAGTGTGTTTAGTTGGAATTTCTTCAATAAAAAAATTTGAAAATTGGTAAACTTATGTAAGAATATACGTAGAATCTGATGGTGAAGTCTAAAATTGTTTATCTGTACCCAGTTTTGGGTGGTGAATATCTACCCATTTAAGGGTTGAGGGTACGACTTTAATTTTATGAAAAATCGATTCCTTGGGTCATAATACACATGTTTACTAATTTTTGTTAAAATATTACAACAGATAATTTAATATCGAAACAAAATGTTCAGAGGTCGTTGACCCTAAATGTGTAGCAATTAGAATCTTGTATTACTGTAATGATATAAATAGTACATTAATTCTGAAAATTGGTATACATGTACAAAAAAATATGAAGATTGAATTAGTGAAGTCGACGTTCTTGTATCTGTACCCAGTTTTGGGTAGCGTTGAAGATAGGGGTTTAATTTTATCAAAAATCGATTCTTTGGTTCAAAATACATATGTATAGTAATTTTTACTAAAATATTTTGAATGGTCCTTTTTTAATTGTAACATTTATCAACAATCGCTACTCAAAAATGGTTTTACTAATCTATTTATGGTACTTAGACCAATTAAGCAAAAATTTGGAAAACTGGGTTGTTTATATAAGAAAGTTCGTAGAATCTAACGGTGCTAAAGAAAAAAACCTAGCTCCACCCATTTTTGGGTGATAAATATACACCCATTTTGGGGTAAGGGATATGGATTTAATTTTAACAAAAATCGATTCCTCGGTCCAAAATACATATGTTGACCAATTTTCATTTGAATATTCTGAAGAACAAAAAAGTTATTTGTTTTCATGCTTATGTTAAAAAATACGGGTTTCATAAATCGTTTTTTACTAGGCTTAAACAACAAGTACAATAATTCTGAAAGTTGACAAACTTACATAGAAAAATTCGTAGAATTTAATGATCAAGTCGACAGGTTTGTATCTTCACCCAGTTTTGGGTAGCGTATATATACCCATTTAAAGGTTAAAGATAGGGGTTTAATTTTATAAAAAATCGATTCCTCGTGTCAAAATACATATGTATACCAATTTTTGTTAATTTTCTGCAATGGATATACTAAATATTTCAACTTGTATTTGCCCTAAATTTTCGGAATTATGCCGGCGATTGAACGCGTAGCTTGCGCAAATTTTAAAGATTTGCGGTAAAATTCAAAGTGTGTTTATTTGGAATTCCTTTAACAAAAAAATTTTAAAATTGGTACACTTATGTAAGAATATACGAAGAATCTGATGGTGAAGTCTAAAATTGTTTATTTTTACCCTGTTTTGGGTGGTGAATACCTACCCATTTAAGGGTTGAGGGTACGACTTTAATTTTACGAAAAATCGATTCCTTGGGTTATAATACATATGTTTCCTAACTTTTGTTAAAATATTGCAACAGATAATTGAGTAATATCAAAAGAAAATGTTCAAAGGTTATTGACCTAAAATGTGTAAATTTCTAATCTTATATTACTGTAATAATACTAATAGTACAATAATTCTGAAAATTGGAATACTTGTACAAAAAAATATGTAGATTCGAATAGTAAAGTCGACAGGTTTGCATCTCGACCCAGTTTTGGGTACTATATATCTACCCATTTAAGGGTTGAAGATAGGGGTTTAATTTTATTAAAAATCGATTCCTCGGATCAAAATACATATGTACTGTAATTTTTATCAAAATATTTTTTAGTTTAAATTGTAATATTTATCAATAATGGTATCTGAATCGCTACTCACGAACGGTTTTACTAATTTATTCATGGTACTTAGACCAATTAAGCAATTGAAGACTGGGTTATTTACATAAGAAAGTACTTAAAATCTAATGGTATTATAAGAAAAAAATCCATCTTCATTTTCGGGTGTGAAGTTTATACCAAATTTTGGGTAACAAATGTGAACTTTATTTTATCAAAAATCGATTCCTCGGGTGAAAATACATATGTATACCAATTTTCGTTCAAATATTCCGCAGAATACAAAAGTTATTCAAATTTTCATGCACATGCATTTTGTAGTTAAAAGTTAAAAAAAAATATATCAATATAAAAATACAGTATTATGTAACTTTTAATTGTGAGTAAATATCTTCAAATAAACTTTTTTCAAAAATGAGAAATAAAGCCGTTATTTAATAATTTGTGAATCAATAATTCCAATATAATATTGGTATAGCCACCTATTGACAAGAATTATAAACAATGGTTGGACTTGTCGAATTTTATGTTATTGATTTTCAGAAATTATTATCTCAAAACTGGGGCGTTAAATAGAAAAAAGTTTCAAATAAAATTAGCTCATAATATTCTATTTTAATTATTTATATAAAAATCTTAATTATATAGTGTGTATTTTTAGAGATATAAATGTTTAAATAAATAAATCATTTTCTCAGGAACTATATGTAAATAAAATAAATTATTAGTTAAAATATATTTAGAATTAAATAATAGAGTTTGTTACAAAAATTGTTTTGTAAAAAATTTTGTATGCGAGAAATAAATTGATTTTTATTTTTATTCATTATCTCTGAAATTAAAAAAAAATATAAAAAAAAGTTTCAACAAGAGTATCTTTTATTTTTAATTACAAATATTTTTTCTTATGACAAACTTAGTCGAAATGTTATTAGTTTAGCCAAAAAATGGATTTTCTCAAAATTATTAATACCAAAACAATACTACTGCTGTACTCTATGATGAAACCTATGAACTATATTTTTATGTTGTGTTGTAAGAAAGTACGTTGATGTATCGTGTAAATGGGAGAAAATCAATAAAATCGATCAATCAATTGACCAATCAGGTTAGAGAATATGTGTATAGGATCTCAAGGCTGTTTCCATTCCATACCTGTCGATACAATTTTTTTGCAGTGGGAATATTGTTTATATGAGTATTTAAATGCATATTAAATTAAAGCCCCTTAACGAAAACGCCTGCACTGGTAAAAGTTAAACAATTTGAAGTGCTGCTATCTATCTTTAAAAAAATATATTTTTTATGGAATGCGAAATATGACTGGCGCTGGCGCTTAAATACCATAAAATGTACATTGGAATTTCTTCAAAATTTGACCACATACAATAATTTTTCAATTAAATATTGTTATTATATGTAATTTGGAGGTTAAATAAATATAAAATTGTACATCAATTGACCAATCAGTTTCGAGGATATGTATATAGGATCTAAGCGGGAAGAAAAATTGTTTAAACAATGAAAATTTGTAAAATTTATCATTTTAAATAAATTTATTATTAAAATATAGTTTGATACACGATTTTATGTTTATTATAATTAAAATATGCTTTTCTTTGTCAATTTTATTTGACGTTCGTTATATCTGCAGCAAGATGTCTCCACGTGTATTACAGCAAATCTGACCTTCATAAAATCCAGGACTGTAATTAAAAATTATTGTCTACAGAACATGTTTAACAGTTTTTTGGGCCAAAATTTATATGTATTTCAATAAAGATAAGACAATAGTTTATAACAAATACAAAATAAATTATCAAATTTGTTTATTTAAGAATATATACAGAAATATTGACTAGCAGAAAATTTCCTGAATACGTCTTGTGTGATAGCAACAAATTATTTATGGAATGCAAAATATGACTGGCGCTGGCGCTTAAATACCATAAAATGTACATTGGAATTTCTTCAAAATTTGACCACATACAATAATTTTTCAATTAAATATTGTTATTATATGTAATTTGGAGGTTAAATAAATATAATATTGTACATATTATTCATTTTTTATTATAATAAATACCATATTTTGTTATATACATTATAGAGTGTACAGAATAAAAGTATTTCATTATTTATTAATATTATATACAATAATTGTTAACTGTAACATATTGTAAACATTATGCTAATAATACAGTTTACAGAAATAAACATATAATACAAAATAAATAAAAGATATTATGTATAACACTGACATGGCATCTGCATTGTTTTGTATTAATTTTTCTTCACTAAATTTTCATAAAAAGTTAATGTGTTATACATCAGAAGATTCAGCACAAAATTCTGAGTATAAAAAATATAAAATTAATAAATTATAACTATAATATATCGCTAATATCTTATACATTTCATCTGACATACTTGGATTTTTTTCAGTTACAATTTTCAATACAAAATTTTCATTAAAAGTTAATAAATTATACATCAGCAGATTCAGCGTGAAGCACTGAGTAAAATGATACTAAATACTTGTACTAAAATATTAAAGTAACACTAACATTATCCATCTAGTCTTATTAAAGGTTATTTATCATTATTTTGTTGTTTGATGTCATCAGTTTGTGTTTTGTCTTCTTTGATTCGTCCCACATTCTTCGTCTCCATAAAAACAACCCCGGGAGTTTAGTCCTGCGATATTTCATCCCTTAAACAACATTATTCTTCGCTAGACAACTCCAAACAATTGTAATGTTTGCATTTAATAGGATCTTGTAATCATCTCATTTGGAATTCTATAAAAAACGTATACAATGGTAATAATAATGCTATGTATTGATTATTATATACAAATATACATATCGTAATATAATACATGAAATATTGCAATGTCCATTTGGTTTAAGAGGCATTGAAAGCTGTAGCATCTTTGCAAAAATCTATAAAATGAAGCAAAAGTGTTGTTGTTAAATTTGTAAAAATGAAAGTGCAAAACAAGCACTAGTATTGTCTTCGCCAGATCTTCTGTAGTGTTATGAGAACTCGTTATTTTAACTGGTTTTCATCTAAAAACCAGTTTTTCAAGTCTAGTACTTGCTCTGAAACCGGTTTTTGATTTAATATTTGACGTCAGACGGGTTTTCATTTCGATACTTCCTTGAAAACCGGTTTATTTTATACATTTCCTGAAAACTAATTGCCTGCACCTGAAATACGATTATTGTTCGTATATCCATTGTTTAAACAAATATTTTCTTACCAAATATAATTTTGCAATAAAACAAAAAATCTGAATTATTATTGTTTCCCGTTATTCTCATGTACATTTGTTATTAACAATTGCCCATCAGCTGACATTTGACGTTTAAGGTTATAAAATTGTTATTAACAATTAACAAAACATTGGTTGTTATTGATTTCTAATACATGAAGCTGAAAAATATAATCAAAAAAATATAATTAAATAAATTTGTTGGATTGTTTATTAAATAAATAAATAAATATTAGTTCCACGATATTGACACAGATGTCACTACCAGTATCGTTTTGGGCTAATGAAACACAAATATATCGATTTTTTTGTTTAAATCAATAATACAATCATTTTTGAAAATTGTATGGTTTAGTAAATGTTATTAACGTTACATGTTTCAAGATTTCAGTTTTATTAAATACATATTTTACTGAATCATTATTTTATACCAGATAATTTATAAAATATCGATTTATTCATTAATACAAGACACAAGGACCTTTTTCACAAATTTATTTAAAATTATTGTTCTATTATAAATTAATTTTAATAGGGATATTGTATTCAATAACAATTCTTAATAATTATTTATTTACAAGTTAATGTACAAATATGTCATTTAATAAAAAAACAAAATGGACCATTCAAAATATTTTGATAAAAATTACTGCAAGGAATTACCCAAGGAATAGATTTTTTATAAAATTAAACCTTCATCTTCAACCCTTAAATGGGTAGACACTTACCACCCAAAATTGGGTAGAGATAAACAATTTTCGACTTCACCATCAGATTCTACGTATATTCTTACATAAGTGTACCAATTTTCAAATTTTTTTGTTGAGGGAATTCCAAATAAACACACTTTGAATTTTACCGCAAATCTTTGAATTTTCAGTGCGAAAGCTACGCGTCGGACGCCGACAAGATTCCTGAAATTTAGGGCAAATACAAGTTCAAATATTTAGTATATCCTTTGCAGAAAATTAACAAAAATTGGTATACATATGTATTTTGACACGAGAAATCGATTTTTTATAAAATTGAAACCATATCTTAAACCCTTAAATGGGTACATATATGCTACCCAAAACTGGGTGGAGATACAAACCTGTCAATTTCACCGCTAAATTCTACGTATATTTTAATACAAGTATACCAATTTTCAGAATTAGTGTACGAATGGTTTAAGCCATAATAAGAAAACTATTTAAAATGGTTTAAATACAAATAAAATATGACACTTGTTTTCCTAGATTAAATTTTTTATGGCAGGTGGCACCATATGTAAAATCCACCCACACAACCTTGAATTTCTTTAGTTTTTCCAGTGCAGATGCCTTCTTTAGGCGGCCTGTTTTTTTAAATGCCCCCAAACACTCATATAAATAATACATGGCAAAAACTTTGCACCGACAGGTATGGTTTGGAATGTGTAAGATTGATCGATTGAAAAATTGTTTTTTTATGAATAAATTTATGAAATTTAATTCGTTTAATTATTTTTTTGAATATATTCGTCAATTTTATGCACCAGAACTTCATAACAACTAATATTTTATTAATTGTTAATAACAATTTTTATAACCTCAAATGACAGATGACAACAATAATGGATAAACAAATGTACATAATTGGAACTGAAAACAAAAGTAATTTATTTAGTTTTTATTTTGTTACAAGGTGATATTTGGTTAGTAAACATTTGTTTAAACAATGGATATGTAAATATATTGTATTTCAGGGCATGAAACCAGTTTTTCAGTAAAATAAACCAGATTTTGAGCGAGTATTAAACTTGAAAAACTGGTTTGGGAAGAAACTGTTCATAAAAACCAGTACCGAAACCGGTTTGAATAGAAACTAGTTAGAAAAACCGGTTTTCAAAACAGGTTTAGAGACAACAAGGTTTATTAGCTCTTACATAGAGCTTCAGGCAATAATTTTTACAAATTTAATAATAACACTATTGGTTATTTTATAGATTTTTGCAAAGATGCTACAGCTTTCAATGCCTCTTAAACCAAATGGACATAACAAGATGTCATGTATTATATTACGGTATGTATATTTGTATATAATAATCAATACACATCATTATTATTATCATTGTATAAGTTTTTTTTACAGAATTCCAAATGAGATGATTACAAGATTTTATTAAATGCAAACATTACAAATGTTTGGAGTTGTCTAGCGAAGAATATTGTTGCTTAAGGGATGAAATATCGCAGGACTAAACTCCCGGGGTTGTTTTTATGGAGACGAAGAATGTGGGACGAATCAAAGAAGACAAAACACAAACACATGACATCAAACAACAAAATAATGATAAATTACCTTTAATAAGACTAGATGGATAATGTTAGTGTTACTTTAATATTTTAGTACAAGTATTTAGTATAATTTTACTCAGTGCTTCACGTTGAATCTGCTGATGTATAATTTATTAAATTTTAATGAAAATTTTGTATTGAAAATTGTAACTGAAAAAAATTCAAGTATGTCAGATGAAATGTATAAGATATTAGCGATATATTATAGTTATAATTTATGAATTTTATATTTTTATACTCAGCATTTTGTGCTGAATCTTCTGATGTATAACACATTAACTTTTTATGAAAATTTAGTAAAGATAAATGAAAACAAATAATGTAGATGCCATGTCAGTGTTATACATAATAATTTCTATTTATTTTGTATAATATGTTTATTTCTGTAAACTGTATTATTAGCATAATGTTTACAATATGTTATAGTTAACAATTATTGTATATAATATTAATAAACAATGAAATACTTTTATTCTGTACACTCTATAAAGTATGTAACAAAAAATGGTATTTATTATAATAAAAAATGAATAATATGTACAATATTATATTTATTTAACCTCCAAATTACATATTATAACAATATTTAAATGAAAAATTATTGTATGTGGTCAAATTTTGAAGAAATTCCAATGTACATTTTATGGTATTTAAGCGCCAGCGCCAGTCATATTTTGCATTCCATAAATAATTTGTTGCTATCACACAAGACGTATTCAGGAAATTTTCTGCTAGTCAATATTTCTGTATATATTCTTAAATAAACAAGTTTGATCATTTATTTTGTATTTTTTATAAACTATTGTCTTATCCTTGTTGAAATACATATATATTTTTGCCCAAAAAACTGTTAAACATGTTCTGTAGTCAATAATTTTTAATTACAGTCCTGGATTTCTTGAAGGTCAGATTTGCTGTAATACACGTGGAGACATCTTGCTGCAGATATAACAAACGTCAAATAAAATTGACAAAGAAAAGCATATTTTAATTATAATAAACATAAAATCATGTATGAAACTATATTTTAATTATTAATTTATTTAAAATGATAAATTTAACAAGTTTTCCATCTGTAATTTGATTAATAATCAAGTGACATTTGTTTAAACAATTTTTCTTCCCGCTTAGATCCCATGCACATTTCCGCGAACTTGATTGGTTAATTGATTTGTCGATATTATTGATTTTCTCCCATTTACACGATACATCAACGTATTTTCTTACAACACGACAAAAATATAGTTCATAAGTTTCATCATAGAGTACAGCAGCAGTATTGTTTTGGTATTAATAATATTGAGAAAATCCATTTTTTGGCTAAACTAAAACATTTCGCCCAAGTTTGTCATAAAAAAAAGTATTTGTAATTAAAAATAAAAGGCAGTTTGGTTGAAACTTTTTTTATATTCGTTTTAATTTCAGAGATAATGAATAAAAATAAAAGTCAATTTATTTCTCGCAAACAAAATTGTTTACAAAATAATTTTTGTAACAAACTCTATTTATTATTTAATTCTAAATATATTTTAACTTATAATTTATTTTATTTACGTATAGCTCTTGAGAAAATGTTCTATTTATTTAAACATTTATATCTCTAAAAATACAAACTATATAATTAAGATTGTTATATAAATAATTAAAATAGAATATTTTAAGCAAATTTTATTTGAAACTTATTTCTATTTAACGCCCCAGTTTTGAGATAGTAATTTCTGAAAATGAATAAGATAAAATTCACTAAGTCCAGCCAATGTTTATAATTCTTGTCAATAGGTGGCTATACTAATATTTTATTGGAATTATTCATTCATAAATTATTAAATAACGGCTTTATTTCTAATTTTTAAAAAAAGTTTATTTGAAGATATTTACTTACAATTAAAAGTTACATAATACTGTATTTGTATATTGATCCACATTTGTTACCCAAAAGTGAGTATAAATTCACGACCCAAAAATGGGTAGAGATGAAATTGTTTCTATAATGCCATTAGAATCTACGTACTTTCTTATATAAATAACCCAGTGTTCAATTGCTTAATTGGTCTAAGTACCATGAATAAATTAGTAAAACCGTTCTTGAGTAACGAATCAGATACCATTGTTGATGAATGTTACAATTAAAACTGGACTATTCAAAATATTTTGATAAAAATTACAGTGCATATATATTTTGAATCAAGGAATTATTTTTTGTTAAAATTAAACCCCTATCTTCAACCCTTAAATGGGTAGATGTATAATACCCAAAACTGGGTCGAGATACAAACCTGTCGACTTCACCATTCGAATCTACATATTTTTTTATACACGTATACCAATTTTCATAATTATTGTACTACAGTAATATAAGGTTCTGAATCACACACCTCAAGGGTCAATGACCTTTGAAAATTTTGTTTTGATATTACTAAATTACCTTTTGCAATATTTTAACAAAAATTAGCAAACGTATGTATTATGACCCAAAGAATCGATTTTTCGTAAAATTAAAGTCGTACCCTCAACCCTTAAATGGGTAGATATTCACCACCCAAAACTTGGTACAGATAAACAATTTTCGACTTCACCATCAGATTCTACGTATACTGTTACATAAGTGTACCAATTTTCAAATTTTTTTGTGCAAGGAATTCTAAATGAACGCACTTTGAATTTTACCGCAAATCTTTGAATTTTCAGTGCGCAAGCTACGCGTCGGACGCCGACAAGATTCCTGAAATTTGGGGCAAATACAAGTTCAAATATTTTGTATATCCTTTGCAGAAAATTAACAGAAATTGGTATATATATGTATTTTGACCCGAGGAATCGATTTTTGATAAAATTAAACCCCTATCTTTAACCCTTAAATGGGTAGATACACGCTACCCAAAAATGGGTAGAGATACAAACCTGTCAACTTGATCATTAAATTCTACGAATTGTTTTATATAAGTTTATCAATTTTCAGAATTATTGTACCAGTTGTTTAAGCCCAGTAAAAAAGATTTTTGAAACCCGTATTTTTTAACATGAGTATGAAAACGAATAACTTTTGTGCTCTTAAGAATATTCAAGTGAAAATTAGTACACATGTGTATTTTGGACCGAGGAATCGATTTTTGTTAAAATTAAACCCATATCTCTTACCCAAAAATGGGTGTATATTTACCATTCAAAAATGGGTGGAGCTGGATTTTTTTATGTAGCACCATTAGATTCTACGAACTTTCTTATATAAACAACCCTGTTTTCAAAATTTTTGCTTAATTGGTCTAAGTACCATAAATCAATTAGTAAAACCATTTTTGAGCAGCTTCTTTCTTCTTCTTTCGGCTTACAACCCTTGGTGGGTCTTCGCCTGCTCTACTAGTCTTCTCCACTTGGGCCTGTCCTCGGATAACTGCTTCCAATTGTTGGTTTTTAGAGTTTTTAAGTCTGCTGATACATTGTCTAACCATTTCTTTCTTGGCCTTCCTCTTGATCTTGCTCTTGTTGGTGTCCATTTGAAGATCTTTTTTGGGTTTCTCTCTTCTGACATTCTGACCAGATGCCCTAACCATCTTAATCTTTGGCTTTTTACAAAGCGCACTATATCCTCCCCTCCTATTAGCTGATCAATCTCAAAATTCATACGTATTCTCCAAATTCCATTTTCTTCTTGTATCGGTCCAAAGATCTTTCTCATAATCTTTCGTTCAAAAATTCGCAGTTGATCTTCATCTTTCTTTGTAAGCGTCCATGTTTCGCATCCGTATGTTACTACAGGTCTTATGAGCGTTTTGTATATCTTCAACTTACATTGCCTATTCAGTATTTTGCTCTTCAGTAGTTTTAAATTTGCGTGGTAGCATTTATTTCCTTTTATTATTCTAGATTTTATTTCCTCCTGGCCGCTGCTGTCATTGTTAAATTTGGCGCCAAGGTATTCAAAAGAGGTAACGTTTTGGAAGTTGTAGTTCCCTATATTTATCTGGGCTGGTTGGTCCGGGAAGTTTTTCATACAGCACATATATTTAGTTTTCTGTTCGTTAATCTTGAGCCCTTGGTTCGATGCATTTGCATCTATATTTGCAGCTGCTTGCTTCAGCGATCTGATATTTCTTGATACTAGTGTTAAATCATCTGCATATGCAAGAGTCTGCACGGGGTTAATATTTATGCATTGATGTATATTAATATCCTTTATAGCTGACTCTAAAACTAAATTGAAGAGTACTGCAGACAGTGCATCACCCTGTTTGACACCTGTATTGATTTGAAATTTTTTGCTAAGCTCTTGTTGTATTCGTATGGAGGCGTTGGTTTCTGATAATGTAACTTCTACCATTCTTACTAATTTTTGCGGAATTCCCAGCTTAATTAGTGACATTAACATCGCTTTTCTGTTAACCTTATCAAAGGCTTGTTGAAAATCTATGAACAGGCAGTATAAATCTATATTATGCTCATGGCATTTCTCTTGTATTTGTCTCAGTGTGAATAGGTGGTCTACTGTAGATCTATTTCTTCTAAATCCACACTGGTATTCTTCCAGGATTTCTTCCGCATATACTGAGATTCGATTGTGAATTACTCCGGATAGTATTTTGTATGCTACATTCAGTAGCGTTATGCCTCTATAGTTTTTGCATATTGATTTATCTCCTTTTTTATGTATTGGTATTATAATACCGTGCTTCCAATCCTCTGGTATTTTTTCTAGTTTCCATATCTTCACAATTAGTTGGTGCAAACGTTCCCATAGTATAATTCCTCCATTTTTAATAAGGTCTGCCGTTATGCCATCATTACCAGGCGCTTTTCCACACTTTAGTCCTCTTATTACATCCTCTACTTCGTCATAAGATGGTTCCTTTATTTCTAATTCCGCCGTGTAATACAATGTGCCTTCTTCGTCTTCTTGTACCTCTTCGTTTAACATTTCCTCGTAATATTCTCTCCATCTATTCAAAATATCTTCGCTTGAGGTTAGTAATTCTCCTTGCTTATTTTTGCATTGATTTAGTCTTGGTGTAAATTTCTTTGTTTCATCCTTGACTTGCTTGTAGAACTTTCTGCTGTCCCTTCTGTTCTCAACAATTTCATTTATTCTTTCGTTCATCATGTCTCTTTTCTTCCCCCTACATAATTTTCTAGCTAATTTTCTTTTAATTTCATATTCGTTTCTGTTTGCTCTTGTGTTTCTTTGTAAGCACTTATTCCTTGCATTATTCTTTTGCTTTATAGCTTCCCTACATTGATCATCATACCATTCTTTTTTGGAATTTTTGTTTTCGCCTATTACTTCAGCAGCAGCAGCGGTTATTGCATTCTTTATTAACTTCCATTCTTCCTCTATGTCTAAGTCCTGCTGAAGTGGCAATTTCATTTCTATTTGTTCTTGATATTTTTCGTTCGTATTTGCGTCTTTTAGTGCTTCCACATTCCATTTTCTGGGTCGTTCTCTGTTAGTTTTATTCACATTTGCTATTCTATGCTTAAATTCTGCGATTAATAGATAGTGGTCTGAATCGCAATTTGCTCCTCGATAGACTCTACAGTTAACTATGGATGTTGCCCATCTTTTAGATATAAGTATGTGATCAATCTGGTTTGTATTATCTGTACCTGGTATTTTCCAGGTGCCTAAGTGTATAGATTTGTGTGGGAAGCATGTACTAATAGCTTTCATGTTATTTGCTGTGGTTAACTCTGCTACTCTCATGCCATTTCCATTCGTTTCATCATGTAGGGTGTTCTTGCCAAATGCGTCCTGGTAGATTTGTTCTTTACCCAGCTGCGCATTAAAGTCGCCTAATACTATTAGTGTATCGTGAGCAGGTGTACGGTCACACGCTGTTTGCAGGCCATCATAAAATTCATCAGATTCTCTCTCCTCCGCATTCTCTGTTGGTGCATATACATTTATAAATGTTATATTGTTAAATTTTCCTTTTATACGTATTTTACATATTCTATCATTTATCGGGACGAATTCTATCACCGACCTGCGGCAACTTTTACTTATAATAAATCCCACACCATATTGTCCTTGCCTGTTATCATTTCCGCTAAAATAGAGAGAATAGTTTTGTTTATTAATTACTCCGCTACCTTTCCATCTTATTTCCTGGACTGCAGTAAGTTCTAATTTATACTTTAAAACCTCTTCTGCTATCATGTTCATTCTTCCAGTTTGCAACATTGTTAACACATTCCATGTACCAAATCTAAATTCCTTTGTCCGTAGCTTTGTCCGATTTCCATGGATCCGTCCGGTTATTCCATTTAGAGCCTTCGCAACATGTTGTTTTCTACAGGATAGGGGCGTTAACCCTATGCCTAACCCCCATTTCGGAGGACCATTTCTCCCGCTTCCGTTGGTCCTGAGCTTACTTAGCTCAGGCTACCAGGGTTCACCACGAGGAGGTGGAAGTCGGAATTGAGTAGGAGAGGCTAAGCGGTGCCATTGAGACATTCTCCGTGCGGTACGCATGCACTACTCTTTTTGAGCAGCTATATATGTAAATAACATTGTTTGATAAATGCTACAATTAAAATTGGACCACTCAAAAGAATTTGATAAAAATCATTGTACATATGAATTTTGACCCAAGGAATCAATTTTTAATAAATTTAAACCTCTATATTCAACCTTTAAATGGGTAGATATATGCTACGCAAAAGTGGGTAGAGATACATACACGTCGGCTTCACCATTCGAATCTACATATTTTTTTATACATGTATACCAATTTTCAGAATTATTGTATTACAGTAATATGAAGTTCTGAATCACACACCTTTAGGGTCAATGACCTCTGAAAATTTTGTTTTAATATTACTAAATTGCCTGTTGCAATATTTTAACAAAAATTAGTAAACATATGTATCATGACCCAAAGAATCAATTTTTTTAAAATTAAAGTCGTACCCTCAACCCTTATATAAGTAAATATTCACCACCCAAAACTGGGTAAAGATAAACAATTTTCGACTTCACCATCAGATTCTACGTATATTCTTACATAAGTGTACCAATTTTCAAATTTTTTTGTTGAGGAAATTCCAAATAAACACGTTTTGAATTTTACCGCAAATCTTTGAATTTTTAGTGCGCAAGCTACGCGTCGGACGCCGACAAGATTCCTGAAATTAAGGGCAAATTCAAGTTCAAATAATTAGTATATCCTTTGCAGAAAATTAACAAAAATTAGTACACTTATGTATTTTGACACGTGGAATCGATTTTTGATAAAATTAGAATCGTATGTTCAACCCTTAAATGGGTAAATATTTACTACCCAAAACTGGGTATAGATACAAATTTGTCGACTTTACCATTAAATTCTACGTATTTTTTAATATAAGTTTGCAAATTTTCAGAATTATTGTACTAGTGATTTAAGCCTAGTAAAACCGTATTTTTTTTGGGGTCAACGACCTTTAAGAATTTTTAAATTAAATTACCATTTGTTTAAATATTTTAATAAAATTTGGTATACATATGTATTTTGAATGGTCCATTTTTTAATGTAGCATTTATCAACAATGGTATTTATATCGCTATTCAAAAATGGTTTTACTAATTTTTTTGTGGTAAACTTAAAAACTTCAAATACGAGTACTTCCGGTTCTCCAATTATAACCAAAATCATATCAGGTGTTCATATGGATGTAAAGAAGAGGAATACGAAAGAATTATGATTTTTAGAATTGTAATGTTGGTGTTATCGTTAGAGAAATTTTGACACACACACACACACAGACGCACAGACAGACACACATACAGACATCATCGTAAAACTAGTAAAATCGTATTCTAGGGATCCTAAAACGTGTTTATTCTTCTTGGTTCTTCTTCATCACGAAAAGACGCAAAGTTAAACCATGCATTTGCATTTTTTTCAAAGTTCTTAATAGAAAAATAACTCATCATTTAAAATGAAACATTTTCCAGCAACGTAATAAAGGTTAATGTACAACAAATTATATATTTTTGTAGAATGTGTTATAATATAAATTGATAAGAAAATAAGTTTATTATTCGAGAAATATATGATATTCTTCCAAAAGAACGATGATTAAACATAAGATTTTTAAATCATTTTATCAGATTTTGTACATATCTTAAACAGTATTTTACGTACATATTTTTATTTATATATCAATAAAAGTTAATGTACAACAATTTACAAGTATTTGAGACTATTTAACAACAATATATAGTTCCAAATAGCTTATATTTTTAAAGATATATACTTAGAAACAGTAACATCTTGGAATCAGCTGTTTTTGCAATAGCATTTAGAATGAAATTATTACATTTCTGTAATAATTAGGGCAATATAATAATTGGAAATATGTGAAACAATGTTTGAATATTGATTTTTTATTAATAAATTATAGTAATATTTAATGAAATAGTTTAATATGTGCCCCTATTCCCGGAGCCAAATCTACAATGAAAACATTGCAAATTTTGACAATTTATAAATAAATAATGAAAAATTGTTTACAGAATATTATAATATGAATAATAAGCATCAATTTTTCATAAAATTATATTGCAATGTTATTAAAACAAATACATAAATGACTGGTACAGGTATTATGTAACTCTGACAAAATACAACATTTTATTATTAATTACAGTAAAAGAAAGAATGAAATATTAAAATAGGATTAATACGGATCATTTTTATTCAAAAACATATTACAATAATGTTTAAACAAAGCCAATAACTATAATCAACATTTTAACAATGTTCTTGGTTAACAGCTGACAGTTCCAACTTCAAGTCGTTGAATTTTCGCCGATTTCTCGGAAATACTAAAATCTACAAATGTTTTAAGTACTTTTTCACGAATAGCATATAAAATGGCATGTTTTTATAAAGATTATTTATCATTTAATGATAATTGATAATTCCAAATCATCAATCATCAATCTGACGTTGGATATCTACTATCTCGCTCCAACACACGTCCTCTTATGTAAATTGCGTGAGCGACTCCATGATTCAGTCTAGATTCAGCTCGCGGTGTGTCCACGTCGCGCTGCTCCGCGAAGGCGCCATCTAGTTTCACGTTGTGGTAATATTGTACAAGATTCCAAGTTATTTCGTGTTCATTGAACGTAACTGGGTGTTTATCAACACAAATAATTATTTAAATAGTGTTTACGATATTTTAATAACATTTTATAATGAAATTGAGAAAGTGTACGTGTGTGAAGAAACATTGTGTTGTTGAATAACATTTGGTGAAATAAGTGATCAAATTTAAGAACATTTATTGATGTTTACGAACAATGCCGAGCCGATAATAGTTGCTGAGAACTTTGTTGCAATTTTAACACGCTGTTTGCTGCCAGTTTTATTTGCTGTTTGTTTTACACTGGTCCTGGATTAACCTCAAAAGGTAAGTGAAATTATTATTTTTTTCATGTTTATTTTTCAAAAGTTTATGCATAAATACGAGCCCCGTCGCATATTAGTTGGCCCACCCGGTTTAATTTAATTTAATTAGTTAATATATGTTTTAGGTAATATTTACTATAAATTATCGCCAATTTTTATTAATATTAGACATTTTGTCGTTCTAATGACATATAGCAAGATATGTTTTCTAAAATTGAAATGTAGAATGAAATTAATACTTTGTTTTACGGAGGCATAGATTCTGTGAGAATCCAGCGATTTTAATTGTTCAATTATTTCCATAATTAATAATATAAAGTTTATTATATTATGTAATTCTAATAATTACTTCTTAGCGTCTGTGATTATGCTAATTTTTTAAATCTTTATCTACTTGAAAGCATTTGGAACATTGATTTTTACAACTTATCTTTAGTTTAATATACAATTATCATAGTTTTAAAACTTATGAGTAATTTATTCGCCCTTATGTCAAGCAATCTTAAGCGTGCAGCACACGATCAAGTTTTTCTTTTCAAGTGACTTGAAAAGTTTTCTCTCTCGCACAATGGCATGAGTGCAAGAGAGACAAACAAATAGACTTTTAAAGAAAAACTGGAACATGCCCTACTTTTTCTTAAAAGTCCCTATAAATATGGACCTTTGTGCATATGTATATGAATTTTCAATTGTTGTTCCCAGCTGGTACAGTCAGAGAAAGCAAAAAACAAAAAATGGAAACTTCATATAGTCTGTAGTACAGTAAAAATTCAATCACTCTGTATTTAAATGAAAAGTATCATTTTCCCCTAATTCGGTCATACTGATCACGGGAAAAATGACGAAAAAATTCTTTGGGCTTTAGTTTCCAAAATAGAAATTTTTATTTTGATTAAAAATCTTTTACGTTTTTTTTATTTTGCCGGTCTATAACGAATGCACGGTAAAAGATACATTAACGGGGTTTGCGCCATTCGTTTCTGTGGACTTTTGTGCATATGTGTATGAATTTTTAATTGTCGTTCTTAGCTGGTACAGTCAGAGAAAACAAAAAACAAAAAATGGAAACTTCATATAGTATGTAGTACAGTAAAAATTTAATCACCTGTATTTAAATGAAAAGTATCATTTTCCCCTAATTCGGTCATACTTATTACGGGAAAAGTAACGGAAAAATTCTCTGGGCTGTAGTTTCCAAAATAGAAATCCCGTATTTTATTTAATTTTTATTTTGTAAATAAATTTTCTATCTGCATTAAATTAACAAAATCAAGCATAATTACGGTCGGCATTCCAAATTAAACTCGTTCTTGTTCGTCTGTAATGTTCTTACTTGTAACTTGTATAGCTGTCGTTTTCAAGCAAATATCTATTTTATTTTGCTGCTAGAAATGCATTTATTGTTGATATATTATTGTTTTAATAGTGAAATATTGTTATCTACTGTTGCAAATTAATAACAATCGTAAGTTTAAATAACATCCCAACTTCATTATATAAGTTAATAATGTGTTTGTATGAGAATAAAATGTTTCATAAATTTAGTTAAGCTTTGTGTATAATTTTATAAACTATTAAATATTTCATAGCAAACATATTGGTAACAAACTAAAATTTGAATAATAACAAATGTTTTTAACCAATTTATTTATTAGAAATCGATTAAAATGCATGCAATAGCAAACAACACTTTAATTTTTATGTTTTTGTCAATTTGCAGGTGAATAGAAATTGCCGAGTTCCCGAGTAATTGAAAACGAGTGTGCAGAAATACCGAGCAGTTGAGTACGAGATTGCAGAGATGCCGAGTAGCTGAGATCTTCTAATGTAAGTCATGCTAAATAAATTAATTTTTCTCTTTTGATAATAAATAAATCATCACGGGTCGAATATTTCACAATTTGTGGGTGTGTCAATCAACACAGTTATCAGTAATGATGATAATATCAGGGGCAATATCATAATTGCGTAAGCACCATTTGAACAATAGGGTATTTTTAATATTCTCTTAATACGATCACGCTGATTACAGGAAAAAATAAACTAAAAATTCTCAGGGTTTTAGTTTCCAAAATAGAAATTTTTATTTTGATTAGAAATCTCCCATAGTTTTTTCACTTTGCCGCCCTATAACTAATGAACGGTTAAAGATACATTGACGCGCTTTGCGCCATTCGTTTCTATGGACTTTTGTACATATGTGAGGCAATTTTCAATTGTCGTGTCCGTCTGGTACAGTTAGACCAAGCAAAAAACAAAAAAAAAATGGATATACAGTAATGGGCGTTGCGCCATTCGATTCTGTGGACTTTTCTACATATGGTAACCAATTTTGAATAACCGTGTTTAGCTAGTATAGTAAGAGTGAGCAAAAATGAAAAAAATGGTAACTTTAAACAATTCAGTAGTCCACTAAAAATCCGACCATCCTATAATTAATTGGAAAGTATTATTTTCTCTTAATTCAAGCATGCTGATTACGGGAAAAATAATGAAAAAATCTTTAGGCCTTAGTTTCTAAAATAGAAATATTTATTTTTAAAGCAAAATTGACAATATTTTTTGACTTTGACGGACTATAACTAATGAATGGTAAAAAATACAGTTACGGGCGTTGCGCCATTCGATTCTATGGACTTTTCTACATATGGTTACCAATCTTGAATAACCGTGTGTAGCTAGTATAGTAAGAGTGAGCAAAAATGAAAAAAAATGGTAACTTTAAACAATTCAGTAGTCCACTAAAAATCCGACCACTCTATATTTAATTGGAAAGTATTATTTTCTCTTAATTCAAGCATGCTGATTACGGGAAAAATAATGAAAAAAATCTCTAGGGCTTAGTTTCTAAAATAGAATTTTTTATTTTTAAAACAAAATTGACAATATTTTTTTACTTTGACGGACTATAACTAATGAATGGTAAAAGATACTGTAACGGGCGTTGCGCCATTTGATTTTATGGACTTTTCTACATATAGTAACCAATTTTGAATAACCGTGTTGAGCTATTATAGTAAGAGTAAGCAAAAATGAAAAAAATGGTAACTTTAAACAATTCAGTAGTCCACTAAAAATGCGACCACCCTATAATTAATTGGAAAGTATTATTTTCTCTTAATTCAAGCATGGTGATTACGGGAAAAATAATGAAAAAAATCTCTAGGCCTTAGTTTCTAAAATAGAAATTTTAATTTTTAAAGCAAAATTGACAATATTTTTTGACTTTGACGGGCTATAACTAATGAATGGTACTAGATACAGTAGCGGGCGTTGCGCCATTTGTTTCTACGGACTTTTCTACATATGGTTACCAATTTTGAATAACCGTGTTTAGCTAGTATAGTAAGAGTAAGCAAAAATGAAAAAAATGGTAACTTTAAACAATTCAGTAGTTCACTAAAAATCCGACCATCTTATATTTAAATGGAAAGTATTATTTTCTCTTAATTCAAGCATGCTGATTACGGGAAAAATAATGAAAAAAATCTGTAGGCCTTAGTTTCTAAAATAGAAATTTTTATTTTTAAAGCAAAATTGATAATATTTTTTGACTTTGACGGACTGTAACTAATGAATGGTAAAAGGTACGGTAACGGGCGTTGCGCCATTCGATTCTATGGACTTTTCTACATATGGTTACTAATTTTGAATAACCGTGTTTAGCTACTATAGTAAGAGTAAGCAAAAATGAAAAAAATGGTAACTTTAAAGAATTAAGTAGTCTACTAAAAATCCGACCACCCTATATTTAATTGGAAAGTATTATTTTCCCCTAATTCGGTCATTCTGATTACGGGAAAAATAACGAAAAAATTCTCTGGGCTTTAGTTTCTAAAATAGAAATGTTTATTTTGATTAAAAATCTTTCAAGTTTTTTTTCACTTTGCCGGTCTATAACTAATGAACAGTAAAAGATATATTAATAATCTACTTTGTATTTTACGAAAACTAATATTACATTTCGGGGCTATTTTAACAACATTTCTCTTTGTTTCAGCAGTTTGCGAACAAATAGTTCCCGGCGGAGTGATACACACGCGTCACGCTGCAAAACTCCCATAATCCCACGCGCGGCTTCTTCATACATGTGCTCGAAGAGAAAATTGCCAACATGTTTTTAGTGCTACAAATTCATGATTTTGTGCTGGAAAAACTAGGAAAAGCTGAGAAAATTTACGCGGAAAAGTGAAATAAAGTGCTCTTTAAACGTTTGTGATAAGAATTTTGTGGGAATCGATTGTTTAGTGCAAAAAAACAACCAAACTTTGGTGGCGTCCCTTTGATATGTAAGTCGAATTTTAGTTATTTTCTTACAATACCTGCTTGAAAGTATTGGAAATATTGTTTTTGATAATTTATCTGTAGTTTAATATACATTATTTAGTTTTAATTAATAACAATCGTAAGTTTAAACAATGTTTCAACTATATTAATAGTTATTTTTGTTGGAAATACGTTGTTTCTTATAAAAATTACTTGTTAATTTTTTCACAAGTTCAATCTTTAATTACAACTATAATAATTATTGTTATCTAACAATATTCTGTCTCATACAGACAAATATCATTCGAAATAATAATTTTATTGTATGTTACAATGAGTTATTTTCTTTTCAGTAGAAATCATTGAATCTGAGCTTTGTGTATCTGTATTATAAATTAAAAACCCATAGGTATTTCCGTAACTAAATTTGGTATAATTTGTATTGATATAATATTTTACGTTCGAATATTCATTAATAATTGCATTTTATAGTTCATCCCGCAAGAGAGACAAACAAATAGACTTTTAAAGAAACACTGGATCATGTGCTACTTTTTCTTAAAAGTCCCTATAAGTATGGACCTTTGTGCATATGTGTTTGAATTTTTAATTGTCGTTCCCAGCTGGTACAGTCAGAGAAAGCAAAATACAAAAAATAGAAACTTCATGTAGTCTGTAGTACAGTAAAAATTCAATCACCCTGTATTTAAATGAAAAGTATCATTTTCCACTAGTTCGGTCATACTGATTACGGGAAAAATAACGAAAAAATTTTCTGGGCTTTAGTTTCTAAAATAGAAATTTTTATTTTAATTAAAAATCTCTCGTTTTTTTTACTTTGCCGGTCTATAACTAATGAACGGTAAAAGATACATTAACGGGGTTTGCGCCATTCGTTTCTATGGATTTTTGTGCATTTGTGTATGAATTTTCAATTGTCGTTCCCACCTAGTACAGTCAGAGAAAGCAAAAAACAAAAAATGGAAACTTCATATAATCTGTAGTACAGTAAAAATCCAATCACCCTGTATATAAATGAAAAGTATCATTTTCCCCTAATTCGGTCATACTGATTACGGGAAAAGTAACGAAAAAATTCTCTGGGCTTTAGTTTCAAAAATAGAAATCCCGTATTTTATTTTATTTTGTAAATAAATTTTCTATCTGCATTGAATTAACAAAATCAAGCGTAATTACGGTCGGCATTCCAAATTAAACTCGTTTGTGTTCGTCTGCAATGTTCTTACTTGTAACTTGTACAGCTGTTGTATTCAAGCAAATATCTATTTTATTTTGCTGCTAAAAATGCATTTATTGTTGATATATTATTGTTTTAATAGTGAAATATTGTTAACTACTGTTGCAAATTAATAACAATCGTAAGTTTAAATAACATTCCAACTTTATTTATGGTTACATAAGTTGATAATGTGTTTGTATGAGAATAAAATGTTTCATAATTTTAGTTAAGCTTTGTGTACAATTTTATAAATTAATAAATATTTCATAGCAAACATATTGGTAACAAACTAATATTTGAATAATAACAAATGTTTTTAACTAATTTATTTATTAGAAATCGATTAAAATGCATTCAATAGCAAAAAACACTATAATTTTTATGTTTTTGTCAATTTGCAGGTGAATAGAAATTGCCGAGTTCCCGAGAAATTGAAAACGAGTTTGCAGAGATACCGAGCAGTTGAGTACGAGATCGCAGAGATTGCAGAGATGCCGAGTAGCTGAGATCTTCTAATGTAAGTCTTGCTAAATTAATTCATTTTTTCTGTTTTGATAATAAATACATAAATCATCACGGTTCGAATATTTCACAATTTGTGGGTGTGTCAATCAACACAGTTATCAGTAATAATGATAATATCAGGGGCAATTTTTAATATCCTCTTAATCCGGCCACGCTGATTACAGGAAAAAAATAAACTAAAAATTCTCAGGGTTTTAGTTTTCTAAATAGAAATTTTTATTTTGATTAGAAATCTCCCATAGTTTTTTCACTTTGTCGACCTATAACTATTAAACGGTACAAGATTTTTTAACGCGGTTTGCGGCATTCGATTCTACGGACAATTGCCGGGCCCTGCTGGTACAGTTAGACAAAGCGAAAAACCAAAAAATGGATACTTCAAATAGTTAGTAGGGCAGTAAAAATTCGATCAGCCTGTATTTAAATAGAAAGTATCATTTTCCCTTAATTCGGACACCCTAATTATGGGAAAAATAATTAAAAAATTCTTTGGCCTTTAGTTTTCAAAATAGAAAGTTTTATTTTGATTAGAAATCTCTCATGTTTTTTTCACTTTGTCGGCCTATAACTATTAAACGGTACAAGATTTTTTGACGCGGTTTGCGCCATTCGATTCTACGGACATTTGTATATATTTACGAATTTTCAATTGCCGGGCCCCGCTAGTACAGTTAGACAAAGTGAAAAACCAAAAAATGGATACTTGAAATAGTCAGTAGAGCAGTAAAAATTCGATCACCCTGTATTTAAATAGAAAGTATCATTTTCCCTTAATTCGGACACCCTAATTATGGAAAAAATAATTAAAAAATTCTTTGGCCTTTAGTTTTCAAAAT
This sequence comes from Ophonus ardosiacus, assembly GCA_943142095.1. Lineage (NCBI taxonomy): Eukaryota > Metazoa > Arthropoda > Insecta > Coleoptera > Carabidae > Ophonus > Ophonus ardosiacus. The sequence continues at coordinate 6,142,798 of OW964840.1, forward strand.
AGAAAGTTTTATTTTGATTAGAAATCTCTCATGTTTTTTTCACTTTGTCAACCAATAACTATTTAACGGTACAAGATTTTTTGACGCGGTTTGCGGCATTCGATTTTACGGACATTTGTACATATATGTACGAATTTTCAATTGCCGGGCCTTGCTGTTACAGTTAGACAAAGCGAAAAACCAAAAAATGGATACTTCAAATAGTCAGTAGGACAGTAAAAATTCGATCACCCTGTATTTAAATAGAAAGTATAATTTTCCCTTAATTCGGACACCCTAATTATGGGAAAAATAATTTTAAAATTCTTTGGCCTTTAGTTTTCAAAATAGAAAGTTTTATTTTGATTAGAAATTTCTCATATTTTTTTCACTTTGTCGGCCTATAACTATTAAACGGTACTAGATTTTTTGACGCGGTTTGCGGCATTCGATTCTACGGACATTTGTACATAAATGTACGAATTTTCAATTGCCGGGCCTTGCTGTTACAGTTAGACAAAGCGAAAAACAAAAAAATGGATATTTGAAATAGTCAGTAGGGCAGTAAAAATTCGATCACCGTGTATTTAAATAGAAAGTATCATTTTCCCTTAATTCGGACACCCTAATTGTGGAAAAAATAATTAAAAAATTCTTTGTCCTTTAGTTTTCAAAATAGAAAGTTTTATTTTGATTAGAAATCTCTCATGTTTTTTTCATTTTGTCGGCTTATAACTATTAAACGGTACAAGATTTTTTGACGCCGTTTGCGGCATTCGATTCTACGGACATTTGTACATATATGTACGAATTTTCAATTGCCGGGCCTTGCTGTTACAGTTAGACAAAGCGAAAAACAAAAAAATGGATATTTGAAATAGTCAGTAGGGCAGTAAAAATTCGATCACCGTGTATTTAAATAGAAAGTATCATTTTCCCTTAATTCGGACACCCTAATTGTGGAAAAAATAATTAAAAAATTCTTTGTCCTTTAGTTTTCAAAATAGAAAGTTTTATTTTGATTAGAAATCTCTCATGTTTTTTTCATTTTGTCGGCTTATAACTATTAAACGGTACAAGATTTTTTGACGCCGTTTGCGGCATTCGATTCTACGGACATTTGTACATATATGTACGAATTTTCAATTGCCGGGCCTTGCTGTTACAGTTAGACAAAGCGAAAAACAAAAAAATGGATATTTGAAATAGTCAGTATGGCAGTAAAAATTCGATCAGCCTGTATTGAAATAGAAAGTATCATTTTCCCTTAATTCGGACACCCTAATTATGGGAAAAATAATTTAAAAATTCTTTGGCCTTTAGTTTTCAAAATAGAAAGTTTTATTTTGATTAGAAATCTCTCATGTTTTTTTCACTTTGTCGGCTTAAAACTATTAAACGGTACAAGATTTTTTGACGCGGTTTGCGGCATTCGATTCTACGAATATTTGTACTAATATTTACGAATTTTCGAATTCGATTCTACGGACATTTGTACATATATGTACGAATTTTCAATTGCCGGGCCTTGCTGTTACAGTTAGACAAAGCGAAAAACAAAAAAATGGATACTTCAAATAGTCAGTAGGGCAGTAAAAATTCGATCACCTGTATTTAAATAGAAAGTATCATTTTCACTTAATTCGGACACCCTAATTATGGGAAAAATAATTAAAAAATTCTTTGGCCTTTAGTTTTCAAAATAGAAAGTTTTATTTTGATTAGAAATCTCTCATGTTTTTTTCACTTTGTCGGCCTATAACTATTAAACGGTACAATATTTTTTGACGCGGTTTGCGGCATTCGATTCTACGGACATTTGTACATATATGTACGAATTTTCAATTGCCGGGCCTTGCTGTTACAGTTAGACAAAGCGAAAAACCAAAAAATGGATACTTCAAATAGTCAGTAGGGCAGTAAAAATTCGATCACCCTGTATTTAAATAGAAAGTATCATTTTCCCTTAATTCGAACACCCTAATTATGGGAAAAATAATTAAAAAATTCTTTGGCCTTTAGTTTTCAAAATAGAAAGTTTTATTTTGATTAGAAATCTCTCATGTTTTTTTCACTTTGTCGGCCTATAACTATTAAACGGTACAATATTTTTTGACGCGGTTTGCGGCATTCGATTCTACGGACATTTGTACATATATGTACGAATTTTCAATTGCCGGGCCTTGCTGTTACAGTTAGACAAAGCGAAAAACCAAAAAATGGAAACTTCAAATAGTCAGTAGGGCAGTAAAAATTCGATCACCCTGTATTTAAATAGAAAGTATCATTTTCACTTAATTCGGACACCCTAATTGTGGGAAAAATAATTAAAAAATTCTTTGACCTTTAGTTTTCAAAATAGAAAGTTTTATTTTGATTAGAAATCTCTCATGTTTTTTTCACTTTGTCGGCCTATAACTATTAAACGGTACAATATTTTTTGACGCGGTTTGCGGTATTCGATTCTACGGACATTTGTACATATATGTACGAATTTTCAATTGCCGGGCCTTGCTGTTACAGTTAGACAAAGCGAAAAACCAAAAAATGGATACTTCAAATAGTCAGTAGGGCAGTAAAAATTCGATCACCCTGTATTTAAATAGAAAGTATCATTTTCACTTAATTTGGACACCCTAATTATAGGGAAAATAATTAAAAAATTCTTTGGCCTTTAGTTTTCAAAATAGAAAGTTTTATTTTGACGCGGTTTGCGGCATTCGATTCTACGGACATTTGCACATATATGTACGAATTTTCAATTGCCGGGCCTTGCTGTTACAGTTAGACAAAGCGAAAAACCAAAAAATGGATACTTCAAATAGAAAAATAATTAAAAAATTCTTTGGCCTTTAGTTTTCAAAATAGAAAGTTTTATTTTGATTAGAAATCTCTCATGTTTTTTTCACTTTGTCGGCCTATAACTATTAAACGGTACAATATTTTTTGACGCGGTTTGCGGCATTCGATTCTACGGACATTTGTACATATATGTACGAATTTTCAATTGCCGGGCCTTGCTGTTACAGTTAGACAAAGCGAAAAACCAAAAAATGGATACTTCAAATAGTCAGTAGGGCAGTAAAAATTCGATCACCCTGTATTTAAATAGAAAGTATCATTTTCCCTTAATTCGAACACCCTAATTATGGGAAAAATAATTAAAAAATTCTTTGGCCTTTAGTTTTCAAAATAGAAAGTTTTATTTTGATTAGAAATCTCTCATGTTTTTTTCACTTTGTCGGCCTATAACTATTAAACGGTACAATATTTTTTGACGCGGTTTGCGGCATTCGATTCTACGGACATTTGTACATATATGTACGAATTTTCAATTGCCGGGCCTTGCTGTTACAGTTAGACAAAGCGAAAAACCAAAAAATGGAAACTTCAAATAGTCAGTAGGGCAGTAAAAATTCGATCACCCTGTATTTAAATAGAAAGTATCATTTTCACTTAATTCGGACACCCTAATTGTGGGAAAAATAATTAAAAAATTCTTTGACCTTTAGTTTTCAAAATAGAAAGTTTTATTTTGATTAGAAATCTCTCATGTTTTTTTCACTTTGTCGGCCTATAACTATTAAACGGTACAATATTTTTTGACGCGGTTTGCGGTATTCGATTCTACGGACATTTGTACATATATGTACGAATTTTCAATTGCCGGGCCTTGCTGTTACAGTTAGACAAAGCGAAAAACCAAAAAATGGAAACTTCAAATAGTCAGTAGGGCAGTAAAAATTCGATCACCCTGTATTTAATTAGAAAGTATCATTTTCCCTTAATTCGGACATCCTAATTATGGGAAAAATAATTAAAAAATTCTTTGGCCTTTAGTTTTCAAAATAGAAAGTTTTATTTTGATTAGAAATCTCTCATGTTTCTTTCACTTTGTCGGCATATAACTATTAAACGGTACAAGAATTTTTGACGCGGTTTGCGGCTTTCGATTCTACGGACATTTGTACATATATGTACGAATTTTCAATTGCCGGGCCTTGCTGTTACAGTTAGACAAAGCGAAAAACCAAAAAATGGATACTTCAAATAGTCAGTAGGGCAGTAAAAATTCGATCACCCTGTATTTAAATAGAAAGTATCATTTTCACTTAATTCGGACACCCTAATTATGGGAAAAATAATTAAAAAATTCTTTGGCCTTTAATTTTCAAAATAGAAAGTTTTATTTTGATTAGAAATCTCTCATGTTTTTTTCACTTTGTCGGCCTATAACTATTAAACGGTACAAGATTTTTTGACGCGGTTTGCGGCATTCGATTCTACGGACATTTGTACATATATGTACGAATTTTCAATTGCCGGGCCTTGCTGTTACAGTTAGACAAAGCGAAAAACCAAAAAATGGAAACTTCAAATAGTCAGTAGGGCAGTAAAAATTCGATCACCCTGTATTTAAATAGAAAGTATCATTTTCCCTTAATTCGGACATCCTAATTATGGGAAACATAATTAAAAATTCTTTGGCCTTTAGTTTTCAAAATAGAAAGTTTTATTTTGATTAGAAATCTCTCATGTTTTTTTCACTTTGTCGGCATATAACTATTAAACGGTACAAGATTTTTTGACGCGGTTTGCGGCTTTCGATTCTACGGACATTTGTACATATATGTACGAATTTTCAATTGCCGGGCCTTGCTGTTACAGTTAGACAAAGCGAAAAACCAAAAAATGGATACTTCAAATAGTCAGTAGGGCAGTAAAAATTCGATCACCCTGTATTTAAATAGAAAGTATCATTTTCACTTAATTCGGACACCCTAATTATGGGAAAAATAATTAAAAAATTCTTTGGCCTTTAGTTTTCAAAATAGAAAGTTTTATTTTGATTAGAAATCTCTCATGTTTTTTTCACTTTGTCGGCCTATAACTATTAAACGGTACAAGATATTTTGACGCGGTTTGCGGCATTCGATTCTACGGACATTTGTACATATATGTACGAATTTTCAATTGCCGGGCCTTGCTGTTACAGTTAGACAAAGCGAAAAACCAAAAAATGGATACTTCAAATAGTCAGTAGGGCAGTAAAAATTCGATCACCCTGTATTTAAATAGAAAGTATCATTTTCACTTAATTCGGACACCCTAATTATGGGAAAAATAATTAAAATATTCTTTGGCCTTTAGTTTTCAAAATAGAAAGTTTTATTTTGATTAGAAATCTCTCATGTTTTTTTCACTTTGTCGGCCTATAACTATTAAACGGTACAATATTTTTTGACGCGGTTTGCGGCATTAGATTCTACGGACATTTGTACATATATGTACGAATTTTCAATTGCCGGGCCTTGCTGTTACAGTTAGACAAAGCGAAAAACCAAAAAATGGATACTTCAAATAGTCAGTAGGGCAGTAAAAATTCGATCACCCTGTATTTAAATAGAAAGTATCATTTTCCCTTAATTCGAACACCCTAATTATGGGAAAAATAATTAAAAAATTCTTTGGCCTTTAGTTTTCAAAATAGAAAGTTTTATTTTGATTAGAAATCTCTCATGTTTTTTTCACTTTGTCGGCCTATAACTATTAAACGGTACAATATTTTTTGACGCGGTTTGCGGCATTCGATTCTACGGACATTTGTACATATATGTACGAATTTTCAATTGCCGGGCCTTGCTGTTACAGTTAGACAAAGCGAAAAACCAAAAAATGGAAACTTCAAATAGTCAGTAGGGCAGTAAAAATTCGATCACCCTGTATTTAAATAGAAAGTATCATTTTCACTTAATTCGGACACCCTAATTGTGGGAAAAATAATTAAAAAATTCTTTGACCTTTAGTTTTCAAAATAGAAAGTTTTATTTTGATTAGAAATCTCTCATGTTTTTTTCACTTTTTCGGCCTATAACTATTAAACGGTACAATATTTTTTGACGCGGTTTGCGGTATTCGATTCTACGGACATTTGTACATATATGTACGAATTTTCAATTGCCGGGCCTTGCTGTTACAGTTAGACAAAGCGAAAAACCAAAAAATGGATACTTCAAATAGTCAGTAGGGCAGTAAAAATTCGATCACCCTGTATTTAAATAGAAAGTATCATTTTCACTTAATTTGGACACCCTTATTATAGGGAAAATAATTAAAAAATTCTTTGGCCTTTAGTTTTCAAAATAGAAAGTTTTATTTTGATTAGAAATCTCTCATGTTTTTTTCACTTTGTCGGCCTATAACTATTAAACGGTACAAGATTTTTTGACGCGGTTTGCGGCATTCGATTCTACGGACATTTGTACATATATGTACGAATTTTCAATTGCCGGGCCTTGCTGTTACAGTTAGACAAAGCGAAAAACCAAAAAATGGAAACTTCAAATAGTCAGTAGGGCAGTAAAAATTCGATCACCCTGTATTTAATTAGAAAGTATCATTTTCCCTTAATTCGGACATCCTAATTATGGGAAAAATAATTAAAAAATTCTTTGGCCTTTAGTTTTCAAAATAGAAAGTTTTATTTTGATTAGAAATCTCTCATGTTTTTTTCACTTTGTCGGCATATAACTATTAAACGGTACAAGAATTTTTGACGCGGTTTGCGGCTTTCGATTCTACGGACATTTGTACATATATGTACGAATTTTCAATTGCCGGGCCTTGCTGTTACAGTTAGACAAAGCGAAAAACCAAAAAATGGATACTTCAAATAGTCAGTAGGGCAGTAAAAATTCGATCACCCTGTATTTAAATAGAAAGTATCATTTTCACTTAATTCGGACACCCTAATTATGGGAAAAATAATTAAAAAATTCTTTGGCCTTTAATTTTCAAAATAGAAAGTTTTATTTTGATTAGAAATCTCTCATGTTTTTTTCACTTTGTCGGCCTATAACTATTAAACGGTACAAGATTTTTTGACGCGGTTTGCGGCATTCGATTCTACGGACATTTGTACATATATGTACGAATTTTCAATTGCCGGGCCTTGCTGTTACAGTTAGACAAAGCGAAAAACCAAAAAATGGAAACTTCAAATAGTCAGTAGGGCAGTAAAAATTCGATCACCCTGTATTTAAATAGAAAGTATCATTTTCCCTTAATTCGAACACCCTAATTATGGGAAAAATAATTAAAAAATTCTTTGGCCTTTAGTTTTCAAAATAGAAAGTTTTATTTTGATTAGAAATCTCTCATGTTTTTTTCACTTTGTCGGCCTATAACTATTAAACGGTACAAGATTTTTTGACGCGGTTTGCGGCATTCGATTCTACGGACATTTGTACATATATGTACGAATTTTCAATTGCCGGGCCTTGCTGTTACAGTTAGACAAAGCGAAAAACCAAAAAATGGAAACTTCAAATAGTCAGTAGGGCAGTAAAAATTCGATCACCCTGTATTTAAATAGAAAGTATCATTTTCACTTAATTCGGACACCCTAATTATGGGAAAAATAATTAAAAAATTCTTTGGCCTTTAGTTTTCAAAATAGAAAGTTTTATTTTGATTAGAAATCTCTCATGTTTTTTTCACTTTGTCGGCCTATAACTATTAAACGGTACAAGATATTTTGACGCGGTTTCGGCATTCGATTCTACGGACATTTGTACATATATGTACGAATTTTCAATTGCCGGGCCTTGCTGTTACAGTTAGACAAAGCGAAAAACCAAAAAATGGATACTTCAAATAGTCAGTAGGGCAGTAAAAATTCGATCACCCTGTATTTAAATAGAAAGTATCATTTTCACTTAATTCGGATACCCTAATTATGGGAAAAATAATTAAAATATTCTTTGGCCTTTAGTTTTCAAAATAGAAAGTTTTATTTTGATTAGAAATCTCTCATGTTTTTTTCACTTTGTCGGCCTATAACTATTAAACGGTACAATATTTTTTGACGCGGTTTGCGGCATTAGATTCTACGGACATTTGTACATATATGTACGAATTTTCAATTGCCGGGCCTTGCTGTTACAGTTAGACAAAGCGAAAAACCAAAAAATGGATACTTCAAATAGTCAGTAGGGCAGTAAAAATTCGATCACCCTGTATTTAAATAGAAAGTATCATTTTCCCTTAATTCGGACACCCTAATTATGGGAAAAATAATTAAAAAATTCTTTGGCCTTTAGTTTTCAAAATAGAAAGTTTTATTTTGATTAGAAATCTCTCATGTTTTTTTCACTTTGTCGGCCTAGAACTATTAAACGGTACAATATTTTTTGACGCGGTTTGCGGCATTCGATTCTACGGACATTTGTACATATACGTACGAATTTTCAATTGCCGGGCCTTGCTGTTACAGTTAGACAAAGCGAAAAACCAAAAAATGGAAACTTCAAATAGTCAGTAGGGCAGTAAAAATTCGATCACCCTGTATTTAAATAGAAAGTATCATTTTCACTTAATTCGGACACCCTAATTATGGGAAAAATAATTAAAAAATTCTTTGGCCTTTAGTTTTCAAAATAGAAAGTTTTATTTTGATTAGAAATCTCTCATGTTTTTTTCACTTTGTCGGCCTATAACTATTAAACGGTACAAGATTTTTTGACGCGGTTTGCGGCATTCGATTCTACGGACATTTGTACATATACGTACGAATTTTCAATTGCCGGGCCTTGCTGTTACAGTTAGACAAAGCGAAAAACCAAAAAATGGATACTTCAAATAGTCAGTAGGGCAGTAAAAATTCGATCACCCAGTATTTAAATAGAAAGTATCATTTTCACTTAATTTGGACACCCTAATTATAGGGAAAATAATTAAAAAATTCTTTGGCCTTTAGTTTTCAAAATAGAAAGTTTTATTTTGATTAGAAATCTCTCATGTTTTTTTCACTTTGTCGGCCTATAACTATTAAACGGTACAAGATTTTTTGACGCGGTTTGCGGCATTCGATTCTACGGACATTTGTACATATATGTACGAATTTTCAATTGCCGGGCCTTGCTGTTACAGTTAGACAAAGCGAAAAACCAAAAAATGGAAACTTCAAATAGTCAGTAGGGCAGTAAAAATTCGATCACCCTGTATTTAATTAGAAAGTATCATTTTCCCTTAATTCGGACATCCTAATTATGGGAAAAATAATTAAAAAATTCTTTGGCCTTTAGTTTTCAAAATAGAAAGTTTTATTTTGATTAGAAATCTCTCATGTTTTTTTCACTTTGTCGGCATATAACTATTAAACGGTACAAGAATTTTTGACGCGGTTTGCGGCTTTCGATTCTACGGACATTTGTACATATATGTACGAATTTTCAATTGCCGGGCCTTGCTGTTACAGTTAGACAAAGCGAAAAACCAAAAAATGGATACTTCAAATAGTCAGTAGGGCAGTAAAAATTCGATCACCCTGTATTTAAATAGAAAGTATCATTTTCACTTAATTCGGACACCCTAATTATGGGAAAAATAATTAAAAAATTCTTTGGCCTTTAATTTTCAAAATAGAAAGTTTTATTTTGATTAGAAATCTCTCATGTTTTTTTCACTTTGTCGGCCTATAACTATTAAACGGTACAAGATTTTTTGACGCGGTTTGCGGCATTCGATTCTACGGACATTTGTACATATATGTACGAATTTTCAATTGCCGGGCCTTGCTGTTACAGTTAGACAAAGCGAAAAACCAAAAAATGGATACTTCAAATAGTCAGTAGGGCAGTAAAAATTCGATCACCCTGTATTTAAATAGAAAGTATCATTTTCCCTTAATTCGAACACCCTAATTATGGGAAAAATAATTAAAAAATTCTTTGGCCTTTAGTTTTCAAAATAGAAAGTTTTATTTTGATTAGAAATCTCTCATGTTTTTTTCACTTTGTCGGCCTATAACTATTAAACGGTACAATATTTTTTGACGCGGTTTGCGGCATTCGATTCTACGGACATTTGTACATATACGTACGAATTTTCAATTGCCGGGCCTTGCTGTTACAGTTAGACAAAGCGAAAAACCAAAAAATGGAAACTTCAAATAGTCAGTAGGGCAGTAAAAATTCGATCACCCTGTATTTAAATAGAAAGTATCATTTTCACTTAATTCGGACACCCTAATTATGGGAAAAATAATTAAAAAATTCTTTGGCCTTTAGTTTTCAAAATAGAAAGTTTTATTTTGATTAGAAATCTCTCATGTTTTTTTCACTTTGTCGGCCTATAACTATTAAACGGTACAATATTTTTTGACGCGGTTTGCGGAATTCGATTCTACGGACATTTGTACATATATGTACGAATTTTCAATTGCCGGGCCTTGCTGTTACAGTTAGACAAAGCGAAAAACCAAAAAATGGATACTTCAAATAGTCAGTAGGGCAGTAAAAATTCGATCACCCTGTATTTAAATAGAAAGTATCATTTTCACTTAATTTGGACACCCTAATTATAGGGAAAATAATTAAAATATTCTTTGGCCTTTAGTTTTCAAAATAGAAAGTTTTTTTTTGATTAGAAATCTCTCATGTTTTTTTCACTTTGTCGGCCTATAACTATTAAACGGTACAATATTTTTTGACGCGGTTTGCAGCATTCGATTCTACGGACATTTGTACATATATGTACGAATTTTCAATTGCCGGGCCTTGCTGTTACAGTTAGACAAAGCGAAAAACCAAAAAATGGATACTTCAAATAGTCAGTAGGGCAGTAAAAATTCGATCACCCTGTATTTAAATAGAAAGTATCATTTTCCCTTAATTCGGACACCCTAATTATGGGAAAAATAATTAAAATATTCTTTGGCCTTTAGTTTTCAAAATAGAAAGTTTTATTTTGATTAGAAATCTCTCATGTTTTTTTCACTTTGTCGGCCTATAACTATTAAACGGTACAATATTTTTTGACGCGGTTTGCAGCATTCGATTCTACGGACATTTGTACATATATGTACGAATTTTCAATTGCCGGGCCTTGCTGTTACAGTTAGACAAAGCGAAAAACCAAAAAATGGATACTTCAAATAGTCAGTAGGGCAGTAAAAATTCGATCACCCTGTATTTAAATAGAAAGTATCATTTTCCCTTAATTCGGACACCCTAATTATGGGAAAAATAATTAAAAAATTCTTCGGCCTTTAGTTTTCAAAATAGAAAGTTTTATTTTGATTAGAAATCTCTCATGTTTTTTTCACTTTGTCGGCCTATAACTATTAAACGGTACAATATTTTTTGACGCGGTTTGCGGCATTCGATTCTACGGACATTTGTACATATACGTACGAATTTTCAATTGCCGGGCCTTGCTGTTACAGTTAGACAAAGCGAAAAACCAAAAAATGGATACTTCAAATATTCAGTAGGGCAGTAAAAATTCGATCACCCTGTATTTAAATAGAAAGTATCATTTTCACTTAATTTGGACACCCTAATTATAGGGAAAATAATTAAAATATTCTTTGGCCTTTAGTTTTCAAAATAGAAAGTTTTATTTTGATTAGAAATCTCTCATGTTTTTTTCACTTTGTCGGCATATAACTATTAAACGGTACAAGAATTTTTGACGCGGTTTGCGGCTTTCGATTCTACGGACATTTGTACATATATGTACGAATTTTCAATTGCCGGGCCTTGCTGTTACAGTTAGACAAAGCGAAAAACCAAAAAATGGATACTTCAAATAGTCAGTAGGGCAGTAAAAATTCGATCACCCTGTATTTAAATAGAAAGTATCATTTTCACTTAATTTGGACACCCTAATTATAGGGAAAATAATTAAAATATTCTTTGGCCTTTAGTTTTCAAAATAGAAAGTTTTATTTTGATTAGAAATCTCTCATGTTTTTTTCACTTTGTCGGCCTATAACTATTAAACGGTACAATATTTTTTGACGCGGTTTGCAGCATTCGATTCTACGGACATTTGTACATATATGTACGAATTTTCAATTGCCGGGCCTTGCTGTTACAGTTAGACAAAGCGAAAAACCAAAAAATGGATACTTCAAATAGTCAGTAGGGCAGTAAAAATTCGATCACCCTGTATTTAAATAGAAAGTATCATTTTCCCTTAATTCGGACACCCTAATTATGGGAAAAATAATTAAAAAATTCTTCGGCCTTTAGTTTTCAAAATAGAAAGTTTTATTTTGATTAAAAATCTCTCATGTTTTTTTCACTTTGTCGGCCTATAACTATTAAACGGTACAATATTTTTTGACGCGGTTTGCGGCATTCGATTCTACGGACATTTGTACATATACGTACGAATTTTCAATTGCCGGGCCTTGCTGTTACAGTTAGACAAAGCGAAAAACCAAAAAATGGATACTTCAAATAGTCAGTAGGGCTGTAAAAATTCGATCACCCTGTATTTAAATAGAAAGTATCATTTTCACTTAATTTGGACACCCTAATTATAGGGAAAATAATTAAAATATTCTTTGGCCTTTAGTTTTCAAAATAGAAAGTTTTATTTTGATTAGAAATCTCTCATGTTTTTTTCACTTTGTCGGCCTATAACTATTAAACGGTACAATATTTTTTGACGCGGTTTGCGGCATTCGATTCTACGGACATTTGTACATATATGTACGAATTTTCAATTGCCGGGCCTTGCTGTTACAGTTAGACAAAGCGAAAAACCAAAAAATGGATACTTCAAATAGTCAGTAGGGCAGTAAAAATTCGATCACCCTGTATTTAAATAGAAAGTATCATTTTCCCTTAATTCGGACACCCTAATTATGGGAAAAATAATTAAAAAATTCTTTGGCCTTTAATTTTCAAAATAGAAAGTTTTATTTTGATTAGAAATCTCTCATGTTTTTTTCACTTTGTCGGCCTATAACTATTAAACGGTACAAGATTTTTTGACGCGGTTTGCGGCATTCGATTCTACGGACATTTGTACATATATGTACGAATTTTCAATTGCCGGGCCTTGCTGTTACAGTTAGACAAAGCGAAAAACCAAAAAATGGATACTTCAAATAGTCAGTAGGGCAGTAAAAATTCGATCACCCTGTATTTAAATAGAAAGTATCATTTTCCCTTAATTCGAACACCCTAATTATGGGAAAAATAATTAAAAAATTCTTTGGCCTTTAGTTTTCAAAATAGAAAGTTTTATTTTGATTAGAAATCTCTCATGTTTTTTTCACTTTGTCGGCCTATAACTATTAAACGGTACAATATTTTTTGACGCGGTTTGCGGCATTCGATTCTACGGACATTTGTACATATACGTACGAATTTTCAATTGCCGGGCCTTGCTGTTACAGTTAGACAAAGCGAAAAACCAAAAAATGGAAACTTCAAATAGTCAGTAGGGCAGTAAAAATTCGATCACCCTGTATTTAAATAGAAAGTATCATTTTCACTTAATTCGGACACCCTAATTATGGGAAAAATAATTAAAAAATTCTTTGGCCTTTAGTTTTCAAAATAGAAAGTTTTATTTTGATTAGAAATCTCTCATGTTTTTTTCACTTTGTCGGCCTATAACTATTAAACGGTACAATATTTTTTGACGCGGTTTGCGGAATTCGATTCTACGAACATTTGTACATATATGTACGAATTTTCAATTGCCGGGCCTTGCTGTTACAGTTAGACAAAGCGAAAAACCAAAAAATGGATACTTCAAATAGTCAGTAGGGCAGTAAAAATTCGATCACCCTGTATTTAAATAGAAAGTATCATTTTCACTTAATTTGGACACCCTAATTATAGGGAAAATAATTAAAATATTCTTTGGCCTTTAGTTTTCAAAATAGAAAGTTTTTTTTTGATTAGAAATCTCTCATGTTTTTTTCACTTTGTCGGCCTATAACTATTAAACGGTACAATATTTTTTGACGCGGTTTGCAGCATTCGATTCTACGGACATTTGTACATATATGTACGAATTTTCAATTGCCGGGCCTTGCTGTTACAGTTAGACAAAGCGAAAAACCAAAAAATGGATACTTCAAATAGTCAGTAGGGCAGTAAAAATTCGATCACCCTGTATTTAAATAGAAAGTATCATTTTCCCTTAATTCGGACACCCTAATTATGGGAAAAATAATTAAAATATTCTTTGGCCTTTAGTTTTCAAAATAGAAAGTTTTATTTTGATTAGAAATCTCTCATGTTTTTTTCACTTTGTCGGCCTATAACTATTAAACGGTACAATATTTTTTGACGCGGTTTGCAGCATTCGATTCTACGGACATTTGTACATATATGTACGAATTTTCAATTGCCGGGCCTTGCTGTTACAGTTAGACAAAGCGAAAAACCAAAAAATGGATACTTCAAATAGTCAGTAGGGCAGTAAAAATTCGATCACCCTGTATTTAAATAGAAAGTATCATTTTCCCTTAATTCGGACACCCTAATTATGGGAAAAATAATTAAAAAATTCTTTGGCCTTTAGTTTTCAAAATAGAAAGTTTTATTTTGATTAGAAATCTCTCATGTTTTTTTCACTTTGTCGGCCTATAACTATTAAACGGTACAATATTTTTTGACGCGGTTTGCGGCATTCGATTCTACGGACATTTGTACATATATGTACGAATTTTCAATTGCCGGGCCTTGCTGTTACAGTTAGACAAAGCGCTGTTACAGTTAGACAAAGCGAAAAACCAAAAAATGCTTACTTCAAATAGTCAGTAGGGCAGTAAAAATTCGATTACCCTGTATTTAAATAGAAAGTATCATTTTCTATTAATTCGGACACCCTAATTATGGGAAAAATAATTAAAAAATTCTTTGGTCTTTAGTTTTCAAAATAGATAGTTTTATTTTGATTAGAAATCTCTCATGTTTTTTTCACTTTGTCGTCCTATAACTATTAAACGGTACAATATTTTTTGACGCGGTTTGCGGCATTCGATTCTACGGACATTTGTACATATATGTACGAATTTTCAATTGCCGGGCCTTGCTGTTACAGTTAGACAAAGCGCTGTTACAGTTAGACAAAGCGAAAAACCAAAAAATGCTTACTTCAAATAGTCAGTAGGGCAGTAAAAATTCGATTACCCTGTATTTAAATAGAAAGTATCATTTTCTATTAATTCGGACACCCTAATTATGGGAAAAATAATTAAAAAATTCTTTGGTCTTTAGTTTTCAAAATAGATAGTTTTATTTTGATTAGAAATCTCTCATGTTTTTTTCACTTTATCGTCCTATAACTATTAAACGGTACAATATTTTTTGACGCGGTTTGCGGCATTCGATTCTACGGACATTTGTACATATATGTACGAATTTTCAATTGCCGGGCCTTGCTGTTACAGTTAGACAAAGCGCTGTTACAGTTAGACAAAGCGAAAAACCAAAAAATGCATACTTCAAATAGTCAGTAGGGCAGTAAAAATTCGATTACCCTGTATTTAAATAGAAAGTATCATTTTCTATTAATTCGGACACCCTAATTATGGGAAAAATAATTAAAAAATTCTTTGGCCTTTAGTTTTCAAAATAGAAAGTTTTATTTTGATTAGAAATCTCTCATGTTTTTTTCACTTTGTCGGCTTATAACTATTAAACGGTACAATATTTTTTGACGCGGTTTGCGGCATTCGATTCTACGAACATTTGTACATATATTTACGAATTTTCAATTGCCGGGCCTTGCTGTTACAGTTAGACAAAGCGAAAAACCAAAAAATGGATACTTCAAATAGTCAGTAGGGCAGTAAAAATTCGATCAGCCTGTATTTAAATAGAAAGTATCATTTTCCCTTAATTCGGACACCCTAATTATGGGAAAAATAATTAAAAAATTCTTTGGCCTTTAGTTTTCAAATTAGAAAGTTTTATTTTGATTAGAAATCTCTCATGTTTTTTTCACTTTGTCGGCCTATAACTATTAAACGGTACAAGATTTTTTGACGCGGTTTGCGGCATTCGATTCTACGGACATTTGTACATATATGTACGAATTTTCAATTGCCGGGCCTTGCTGTTACAGTTAGACAAAGCGAAAAATCAAAAAATGGATACTTCAAATAGACAGTAGAGTAGTAAAAATTCGATCAGCCTGTATTTAAATAGAAAGTATCATTTTCCCTTAATTCGGACATCCTAATTATGGGAAAAATAATTAAAAAATTCTTTGGCCTTTAGTTTTCAAAATAGAAAGTTTTATTTTGTTTAGAAATCTCTCATGTTTTTTTCACTTTGTCGGCCTATAACTATTAAACGGTACAATATTTTTTGACGCGGTTTGCGGCATTCGATTCTACGGACATTTGTACATATATGTACGAATTTTCAATTGCCGGGCCTTGCTGTTACAGTTAGACAAAGCGAAAAACCAAAAAATGGATACTTAAAATAGTCAGTAGTGCAGTAAAAATTCGATCACCCTGTATTTAAATAGAAAGTATCATTTTCCATTAATTCAGTATCCTAATTATGGGAAAAATAATTAAAAAATTCTTTGGCCTTTAGTTTTCAAAATAGAAAGTTTTATTTTGATTAGAAATCTCTCATGTTTTTTTCACTTTGTCGGCCTATAACTATTAAACGGTACAATATTTTTTGACGCGGTTTGCGGCATTCGATTCTACGGACATTTGTACATATATGTACGAATTTTCAATTGCCGGGCCTTGCTGTTACAGTTAGACAAAGCGAAAAACCAAAAAATGGTTACTTCAAATAGTCAGTAGGGCAGTAAAAATTCGATCACCCTGTATTTAAATAGAAAGTATCATTTTCACTTAATTCGGACACCCTAATTATGGGAAAAATAATTAAAAAATTCTTTGGCCATTAGTTTTCAAAATAGAAAGTTTTATTTTGATTAGAAATCTCTCATGTTTTTTTCACTTTGTCGGCCTATAACTGTTAAACGGTACAATATTTTTTGACGCGGTTTGCGGCATTCGATTCTACGGACATTTGTACATATATGTACGAATTTTCAATTGCCGGGCCTTGCTGTTACAGTTAGACAAAGCGAAAAACCAAAAAATGGATACTTCAAATAGTCAGTAGGGCAGTAAAAATTCGATCACCCTGTATTTAAATAGAAAGTATCATTTTCACTTAATTCGGACACCCTAATTATGGGAAAAATAATTAAAAAATTCTTTGGCCTTTAGTTTTCAAAATAGAAAGTTTTATTTTGATTAGAAATCTCTCATGTTTTTTTCACTTTGTCGGCCTATAACTATTAAACGGTACAAGATTTTTTGAGCGGTTTGCGGCATTCGATTCTACGGACATTTGTACATATATGTACGAATTTTCAATTGCCGGGCCTTGCTGTTACAGTTAGACAAAGCGAAAAACCAAAAAATGGATATTTCAAATAGTCAGTAGGGCAGTAAAAATTCGATCACCCTGTATTTAAATAGAAAGTATCATTTTCCCTTAATACGGACACCCTAATTATGGGAAAAATAATTAAAAAATTCTTTGGCCTTTAGTTATCAAAATAGAAAGTTTTATTTTGATTAGAAATCTCTCATGTTTTTTTCACTTTGTCGGCCTATAACTATTAAACGGTACAATATTTTTTGACGCGGTTTGCGGCATTCGATTCTACGTACATTTGTACATATATGTACGAATTTTCAATTGCCGGGCCTTGCTGTTACAGTTAGACAAAGCGAAAAACCAAAAAATGGATACTTCAAATAGTCAGTAGGGCAGTAAAAATTCGATCACCCTGTATTTAAATAGAAAGTATCATTTTCCCTTAAGTACAAGATTTTTTGACGCGGTTTGCGAAATTCGATTCTACGGACATTTGTACATATATGTACGAATTTTCAATTGCCGGGCCTTGCTGTTACAGTTAGACAAAGCGAAAAACCAAAAAATGGATACTTCAAATAGTCAGTAGGGCAGTAAAAATTCGATCACCCTGTATTTAAATAGAAAGTATCATTTTCCCTTAATACGGACACCCTAATTATGGGAAAAATAATTAAAAAATTCTTTGGCCTTTAGTTTTCAAAATAGAAAGTTTTATTTTGATTAGAAATCTCTCATGTTTTTTTCACTTTGTCGGCCTATAACTATTAAACGGTACAATATTTTTTGACGCGGTTTGCGGCATTCGATTCTACGGACATTTGTACATATATGTACGAATTTTCAATTGCCGGGCCTTGCTGTTACAGTTAGACAAAGCGAAAAACCAAAAAATGGATACTTCAAATAGTCAGTAGGGCAGTAAAAATTCGATCACCCTGTATTTAAATAGAAAGTATCATTTTCCCTTAATACGGACACCCTAATTATGAGAAAAATAATAAAAAAATTCTTTGGCCTTTAGTTTTTAAAATAGAAAGTTTTATTTTGATTAGAAATCTCTCATGTTTTTTTCACTTTGTCGGCCTATAACTATTAAACGGTACAATATTTTTTGACGCGGTTTGCGGCATTCGATTCTACGGACATTTGTACATATATGTACGAATTTTCAATTGCCGGGCCTTGCTGTTACAGTTAGACAAAGCGAAAAACCAAAAAATGGATACTTCAAATAGTCAGTAGGGCAGTAAAAATTTGAACACTCTGTACTTAAATAGAAAGTATCATTTTCCCTTAATTCGGACACCCTAATTATGGGAAAAATAATTAAAAAATTCTTTGGCCTTTAGTTTTCAAAATAGAAAGTTTTATTTTGATTAGAAATCTCTCATGTTTTTTTCACTTTGTCGGCCTATAACTATTAAACGGTACAATATTTTTTGACGCGGTTTGCGGCATTCGATTCTACGTACATTTGTATATATATGTACGAATTTTCAATTGCCGGGCCTTGCTGTTACAGTTAGACAAAGCGAAAAACCAAAAAATGGATACTTCAAATAGTCAGTAGGGCAGTAAAAATTCGATCACCCTGTATTTAAATAGAAAGTATCATTTTCCCTTAAGTACAAGATTTTTTGACGCGGTTTGCGAAATTCGATTCTACGGACATTTGTACATATATGTACGAATTTTCAATTGCCGGGCCTTGCTGTTACAGTTAGACAAAGCGAAAAACCAAAAAATGCATACTTCAAATAGTCAGTAGGGCAGTAAAAATTCGATTACCCTGTATTTAAATAGAAAGTATCATTTTCTATTAATTCGGACACCCTAATCATGGGAAAAATAATTAAAAAATTCTTTGGCCTTTAGTTTTCAAAATAGAAAGTTTTATTTTGATTAGAAATCTCTCATGTTTTTTTCACTTTGTCGGCTTATAACTATTAAACGGTACAATATTTTTTGACGCGGTTTGCGGCATTCGATTCTACGAACATTTGTACATATATGTACGAATTTTCAATTGCCGGGCCTTGCTGTTACAGTTAGACAAAGCGAAAAACCAAAAAATGGATACTACAAATAGTCAGTAGGGTAGTAAAATGTCGATCACCCTGTATTTAAATAGAAAGTATCATTTTCCCTTAATTAGGACACCCTAATTATGGGAAAAATAATTAAAAAATTCTTTGGCCTTTAGTTTTCAAAATAGAAAGTTTTATTTTGATTAGAAATCTCTCATGTTTTTTTCATTTTGTCGGCCTATAACTATTAAACGGTACAATATTTTTTGACGCGGTTTGCGGCATTCGATTCTACGAACATTTGTACATATATGTACGAATTTTCAATTGCCGGGCCTTGCTGTTACAGTTAGACAAAGCGAAAAACCAAAAAATGGATACTTCAAATAGTCAGTAGGGCAGTAAAAATTCGATCATCCTGTATTTAAATAGAAAGTATCATTTTCCCCTAATTCGGACACCCTAATTATGGGAAAAATAATTAAAAAATTCTTTGGCCTTTAGTTTTCAAAATAGAAAGTTTTATTTTGATTAGAAATCTCTCATGTTTTTTTTTCACTTTGTCGGCCTATAACTATTAAACGGTACAATATTTTTTGACGCGGTTTGCGGCATTCGATTCTACGGACATTTGTACATATATGTACGAATTTTCAATTGCCGGGCCTTGCTGTTACAGTTAGACAAAGCGAAAAACCAAAAAATGGATACTTCAAATAGTCAGTAGGGCAGTAAAAATTCGATCACCCTGTATTTAAATAGAAAGTATCATTTTCACTTAATTCGGACACCCTAATTATGGGAAAAATAATTAAAAAATTCTTTGGCCTTTAGTTTTCAAAATAGAAAGTTTTATTTTGATTAGAAATCTCTCATGTTTTTTTCACTTTGTCGGCATATAACTATTAAACGGTACAAGATTTTTTGACGCGGTTTGCGGCATTCGATTCTACGGACATTTGTACATATATGTTCGAATTTTCAATTGCCGGGCCTTGCTGTTACAGTTAGACAAAGCGAAAAACCAAAAAATGGATACTTCAGATAGTCAGTAGGGCAGTAAAAATTCGATCACCCTGTATTTAAATAGAAAGTATCATTTTCCCTTAATTCGGACATCCTAATTATGGGAAACATAATTAAAAAATTCTTTGGCCTTTAGTTTTCAAAATAGAAAGTTTTATTTTCATTAGAAATCTCTCATGTTTTTTTCACTTTGTCGGCCTATAACTATTAAACGGTACAAGATTTTTTGACGCGGTTTGCGGCATTCGATTCTACGGACATTTGTACATATATGTACGAATTTTCAATTGCCGGGCCCTGCTGTTACAGTTAGACAAAGCGAAAAACCAAAAAATGGATACTTCAAATAGTCAGTAGGGTAGTAAAAATTCGATCACCCTGTATTTAAATAGAAAGTATCATTTTCCCTTAATTCGGACACCCTAATTATGGGAAAAATAATTAAAAAATTCTTTGGCCTTTAGTTTTCAAATTAGAAAGTTTTATTTTGATTAGAAATCTCTCATGTTTTTTTCACTTTGTCGGCCTATAACTATTAAACGGTACAAGATTTTTTGACGCGGTTTGCGGCATTCGATTCTACGGACATTTGTACATATATGTACGAATTTTCAATTGCCGGGCCTTGCTGTTACAGTTAGACAAAGCGAAAAACCAAAAAATGGATACTTCAAATAGTCAGTAGGGCAGTAAAAATTCGATCACCCTGTATTTAAATAGAAAGTATCATTTTCCCCTAATTCGGACACCCTAATTATGGGAAAAATAATTAAAAAATTCTTTGGCCTTTAGTTTTCAAAATAGAAAGTTTTATTTTGATTAGAAATCTCTCATGTTTTTTTCACTTTGTCGGCCTATAACTATTAAACGGTACAATATTTTTTGACGCGGTTTGCGGCATTCGATTCTACGGACATTTGTACATATATGTACGAATTTTCAATTGCCGGGCCTTGCTGTTACAGTTAGACAAAGCGAAAAACCAAAAAATGGATACTTCAAATAGTCAGTAGGGCAGTAAAAATTCGATCACCCTGTATTTAAATAGAAAGTATCATTTTCACTTAATTCGGACACCCTAATTATGGGAAAAATAATTAAAAAATTCTTTGGCCTTTAGTTTTCAAAATAGAAAGTTTTATTTTGATTAGAAATCTCTCATGTTTTTTTCACTTTGTCGGCATATAACTATTAAACGGTACAAGATTTTTTGACGCGGTTTGCGGCATTCGATTCTACGGACATTTGTACATATATGTTCGAATTTTCAATTGCCGGGCCTTGCTGTTACAGTTAGACAAAGCGAAAAACCAAAAAATGGATACTTCAAATAGTCAGTAGGGCAGTAAAAATTCGATCACCCTGTATTTAAATAGAAATTATCATTTTCCCTTAATTCGGACACCTTAATTTTGGGAAAAATAATTAAAAAATTCTTTGGCCTTTAGTTTTCAAAATAGAAAGTTTTATTTTGATTAGAAATCTCTCATGTTTTTTTCTCTTTTTCGGCCTATAACTATTAAACAGTACAAGATTTTTTGACGCGGTTTGCGCCATTCGATTCTACGGACATTTGTACATATATGTACGAATTTTCAATTGCCGGGCCCTGCTGTTACAGTTAGACAAAGCGAAAAACCAAAAAATGGATACTTCAAATAGTCAGTAGGGCAGTAAAAATTCGATCACCCTGTATTTAAATAGAAAGTATCATTTTCCCTTAATTCGGACACCCTAATTATGGGAAAAATAATTAAAAAATTCTTTGGCCTTTAGTTTTCAAAATAGAAAGTTTTATTTTGATTAGAAATCTCTCATGTTTTTTTCACTTTTTCGGCCTATAACTATTAAACAGTACAAGATTTTTTGACGCGGTTTGCGCCATTCGATTCTACGGACATTTGTGCATATATGTACGAATTTTCAATTGCCGGGCCCTGCTGTTACAGTTAGACAAAGCGAAAAACCAAAAAATGGATACTTCAAATAGTCAGTAGGGCAGTAAAAATTCGATCACCCTGTATTTAAATAGAAAGTATCATTTTCCCTTAATTCGGACACCTTAATTTTGGGAAAAATAATTAAAAAATTCTTTGGCCTTTAGTTTTCAAAATAGAAAGTTTTATTTTGATTAGAAATCTCTCATGTTTTTTTCACTTTGTCGGCCTATAACTATTAAACGGTACAAGATTTTTTGACGCGGTTTGCGCCATTCGATTCTACGGACATTTGTACATATATGTACGAATTTTCAATTGCCGGGCCCCGCTTGTACAGTTAGACAAAGCGAAAAACCAAAAAATGGATACTTCATATAGTCAGTAGGGCAGTAAAAATTCGATCACCTTGTATTTAAATAGAAAGTATCATTTTCCCGCAATTCGGACACCTTAATTTTAGGAAAAATAATAAAAAAATTATTTGGCCTTTAGTTTTCAAAATAGAAAGTTTTATTTTGATTAGAAAGCTCTCATGTTTTTTTCACTTTGTCGGCCTATAACTATTAAACGGTACAAGATTTTTTGACGCGGTTTGCGGCATTCGATTCTACGGACATTTGTACAAATATTTACGAATTTTCAATTGCCGGGCCCCGCTAGTACAGTTAGACAAAGCGAAAAACCAAAAAATGGATACTTCAAATAGTCAGTAGGGCAGTAAAAATTCGATCACCCTGTATTTAAATAGAAAGTATCATTTTCCCTCAATTCGGACACCTTAATTTTAGGAAAAATAATTAAAAAATTATTTGGCCTTTAGTTTTCAAAATAGAAAGTTTTATTTTGATTAGAAAGCTCTCATGTTTTTTTCACTTTGTCGGCCTATAACTATTAAACGGTATAAGATTTTTTGACGCGGTTTGCGGCATTCGATTCTACGGACATTTGTACATATATGTACGAATTTTCAATTGCCGGGCCCTGCTGTTACAGTTAGACAAAGCGAAAAACCAAAAAATGGATACTTCAAATAGTCAGTAGGGCAGTAAAAATTCGATCACCTTGTATTTAAATAGAAAGTATCATTTTCCCTCAATTCGGACACCTTAATTTTAGGAAAAATAATAAAAAAATTATTTGGCCTTTAGTTTTCAAAATAGAAAGTTTTATTTTGATTAGAAAGCTCTCATGTTTTTTTCACTTTGTCGGCCTATAACTATTAAACGGTACAAGATTTTTTGACGCGGTTTGCGGTATTCGATTCTACGAACATTTGTACATATATGTACGAATTTTCAATTGCCGGGCCCCGCTTGTACAGTTAGACAAAGCGAAAAACCAAAAAATGGATACTTCATATAGTCAGTAGGTCAGTAAAAATTCGATCACCCTGTATTTAAATAGAAAGTATCATTTTCCCTCAATTCGGACACCTTAATTTTAGGAAAAATAATTAAAAAATTATTTGGCCTTTAGTTTTCAAAATAGAAAGTTTTATTTTGATTAGAAAGCTCTCATGTTTTTTTCACTTTGTCGGCCTATAACTATTAAACGGTATAAGATTTTTTGACGCGGTTTGCGGCATTCGATTCTACGGACATTTGTACATATATGTACGAATTTTCAATTGCCGGGCCCTGCTGTTACAGTTAGACAAAGCGAAAAACCAAAAAATGGATACTTCAAATAGTCAGTAGGGCAGTAAAAATTCGATCACCTTGTATTTAAATAGAAAGTATCATTTTCCCTCAATTCGGACACCTTAATTTTAGGAAAAATAATAAAAAAATTATTTGGCCTTTAGTTTTCAAAATAGAAAGTTTTATTTTGATTAGAAAGCTCTCATGTTTTTTTCACTTTGTCGGCCTATAACTATTAAACGGTACAAGATTTTTTGACGCGGTTTGCGGTATTCGATTCTACGAACATTTGTACATATATGTACGAATTTTCAATTGCCGGGCCCCGCTTGTACAGTTAGACAAAGCGAAAAACCAAAAAATGGATACTTCATATAGTCAGTAGGTCAGTAAAAATTCGATCACCCTGTATTTAAATAGAAAGTATCATTTTCCCTTAATTCGGACATCCTAATTATGGGAAAAATAATTAAAAAATTCTTTGGCCTTTAGTTTTCAAAATAGAAAGTTTTATTTTGATTAGAAATCTCTCATGTTTTTTTCACTTTGTCGGCCTATAACTATTAAATGGTACAAGATTTTTTGACGCGGTTTGCGGCATTCGATTCTACGGACATTTGTACATATATGTACGAATTTTCAATTGCCGGGCTTCGCTTGTACAGTTAGACAAAGCGAAAAACCAAAAAATGGATACTTCAAATAGTCAGTAGGTCAGTAAAAATTCGATCACCCTGTATTTAAATAGAAAGTATCATTTTCCCTTAATTCGGACATCCTAATTATGGGAAAAATAATTAAAAAATTCTTTGGCCTTTAGTTTTCAAAATAGAAAGTTTTATTTTGATTAGAAATCTCTCATGTTTTTTTCACTTTGTCGGCCTATAACTATTAAACGGTACAAGATTTTTTGTACATATATGTACGAATTTTCAATTGCCGGGCTTCGCTTGTACAGTTAGACAAAGCGAAAAACCAAAAAATGGATACTTCAAATAGTCAGTAGGGCAGTAAAAATTCGATCATCCTGTATTCTACGGACATTTGTACATATATGTACGAATTTTCAATTGCCGGGCCCCGCTTGTACAGTTAGACAAAGCGAAAAACCAAAAAATGGATACTTCAAATAGTCAGTAGGGCAGTAAAAATTCGATCACCCTGTATTTAAATAGAAAGTATCATTTTCCCTTAATTCGGACACCCTAATTATGGGAAAAATAATTAAAAAATTCTTTGGCCGTTAGTTTTCAAAATAGAAAGTTTTATTTTGATTAGAAATCTCTCATGTTTTTTTCACTTTGTCGGCCTATAACTATTAAACGGTACAAGATTTTTTGACGCGGTTTGCGGTATTCGATTCTACGAACATATGTACATATATGTACGAATTTTCAATTGCCGGGCCCTGCTGTTACAGTTAGACAAAGCGAAAAACCAAAAAATGGATACTTCAAATAGTCAGTAGGGCAGTAAAAATTCGATCACCCTGTATTTAAATAGAAAGTATCATTTTCCCTTAATTCGGACACCCTAATTATGGGAAAAATAATTAAAAAATTCTTTGGCCTTTAGTTTTCAAAATAGAAAGTTTTATTTTGATTAGAAATCTCTCATGTTTTTTTCACTTTGTCGGCCTATAACTATTAAATGGTACAAGATTTTTTGACGCGGTTTGCGGCATTCGATTCTACGGACATTTGTACATATATATGTACGAATTTTCAATTGCCGGGCCCCGCTTGTACAGTTAGACAAAGCGAAAAACCAAAAAATGGATACTTCAAATAGTCAGTAGGGCAGTTAAAATTCGATCACCCTGTATTTAAATAGAAAGTATCATTTTCCCTTAATTCGGACACCCTAATTATGGGAAAAATAATTAAAAAATTCTTTGGCCTTCAGTTTTCAAAATAGAAAGTTTTATTTTGATTAGAAATCTCTCATGTTTTTTTCACTTTGTCGGCCTATAACTATTAAACGGTACAAGATTTTTTGACGCGGTTTGCGGTATTCGATTCTACGAACATTTGTACATATATGTACGAATTTTCAATTGCCGGGCCCTGCTGTTACAGTTAGACAAAGAGAAAAACCAAAAAATGGATACTTCAAATAGTCAGTAGGGCAGTAAAAATTCGATCACCCTGTATTTAAATAGAAAGTATCATTTTCCCTTAATTCGGACATCCTAATTATGGGAAAAATAATTAAAAAATTCTTTGGCCTTTAGTTTTCAAAATAGAAAGTTTTATTTTGATTAGAAATCTCTCATGTTTTTTTCACTTTGTCGGCCTATAACTATTAAATGGTACAAGATTTTTTGACGCGGTTTGCGGCATTCGATTCTACGGACATTTGTACATATATGTACGAATTTTCAATTGCCGGGCTTCGCTTGTACAGTTAGACAAAGCGAAAAACCAAAAAATGGATACTTCAAATAGTCAGTAGGTCAGTAAAAATTCGATCACCCTGTATTTAAATAGAAAGTATCATTTTCCCTTAATTCGGACATCCTAATTATGGGAAAAATAATTAAAAAATTCTTTGGCCTTTAGTTTTCAAAATAGAAAGTTTTATTTTGATTAGAAATCTCTCATGTTTTTTTCACTTTGTCGGCCTATAACTATTAAACGGTACAAGATTTTTTGACGCGGTTTGCGGTATTCGATTCTACGAACATTTGTACATATATGTACGAATTTTCAATTGCCGGGCCCTGCTGTTACAGTTAGACAAAGCGAAAAACCAAAAAATGGATACTTCAAATAGTCAGTAGGGCAGTAAAAATTCGATCACCCTGTATTTAAATAGAAAGTATCATTTTCCCTTAATTCGGACACCCTAATTATGGGAAAAATAATTAAAAAATTCTTTGGCCTTTAGTTTTCAAAATAGAAAGTTTTATTTTGATTAGAAATCTCTCATGTTTTTTTCACTTTGTCGGCCTATAACTATTAAATGGTACAAGATTTTTTGACGCGGTTTGCGGCATTCGATTCTACGGACATTTGTACATATATGTACGAATTTTCAATTGCCGGGCCCCGCTTGTACAGTTAGACAAAGCGAAAAACCAAAAAATGGATACTTCATATAGTCAGTAGGTCAGTAAAAATTCGATCACCCTGTATTTAAATAGAAAGGTTCATTTTCCCTTAATTCGGACATCCTAATTATGGGAAAAATAATTAAAAAATTCTTTGGCCTTTAGTTTTCAAAATAGAAAGTTTTATTTTGATTAGAAATCTCTCATGTTTTTTTCACTTTGTCGGCCTATAACTATTAAATGGTACAAGATTTTTTGACGCGGTTTGCGGCATTCGATTCTACGGACATTTGTACATATATGTACGAATTTTCAATTGCCGGGCTTCGCTTGTACAGTTAGACAAAGCGAAAAACCAAAAAATGGATACTTCAAATAGTCAGTAGGTCAGTAAAAATTCGATCACCCTGTATTTAAATAGAAAGTATCATTTTCCCTTAATTCGGACATCCTAATTATGGGAAAAATAATTAAAAAATTCTTTGGCCTTTAGTTTTCAAAATAGAAAGTTTTATTTTGATTAGAAAGCTCTCATGTTTTTTTCACTTTGTCGGCCTATAACTATTAAACGGTACAAGATTTTTTGACGCGGTTTGCGGCATTCGATTCTACGGACATTTGTACAAATATTTACGAATTTTCAATTGCCGGGCCCCGCTAGTACAGTTAGACAAAGCGAAAAACCAAAAAATGGATACTTCAAATAGTCAGTAGGGCAGTAAAAATTCGATCACCCTGTATTTAAATAGAAAGTATCATTTTCCCTTAATTCGGACATCCTAATTATGGGAAAAATAATTAAAAAATTCTTTGGCCTTTAGTTTTCAAAATAGAAAGTTTTATTTTGATTAGAAATCTCTCATGTTTTTTTCACTTTGTCGGCCTATAACTATTAAACGGTACAAGATTTTTTGACGCGGTTTGCGGCATTCGATTCTACGGACATTTGTACATATATGTACGAATTTTCAATTGCCGGGCCCTGCTGTTACAGTTAGACAAAGCGAAAAACCAAAAAATGGATACTTCAAATAGTCAGTAGGGCAGTAAAAATTCGATCACCCTGTATTTAAATAGAAAGTATCATTTTCCCTCAATTCGGACACCTTAATTTTAGGAAAAATAATTAAAAAATTCTTTGGCCTTTAGTTTTCAAAATAGAAAGTTTTATTTTGATTAGAAAGCTCTCATGTTTTTTTCACTTTGTCGGCCTATAACTATTAAACGGTACAAGATTTTTTGACGCGGTTTGCGGCATTCGATTCTACGGACATTTGTACATATATGTACGAATTTTCAATTGCCGGGCCCTGCTGTTACAGTTAGACAAAGAGAAAAACCAAAAAATGGATACTTCAAATAGTCAGTAGGGCAGTAAAAATTCGATCACCCTGTATTTAAATAGAAAGTATCATTTTCCCTTAATTCGGACACCCTAATTATGGGAAAAATAATTAAAAAATTCTTTGGCCTTTAGTTTTCAAAATAGAAAGTTTTATTTTGATTAGAAATCTCTCATGTTTTTTTCACTTTGTCGGCCTATAACTATTAAACGGTACAAGATTTTTTGACGCGGTTTGCGGCATTCGATTCTACGGACATTTGTACATATATGTACGAATTTTCAATTGCCGGGCCTTGCTGTTACAGTTAGACAAAGCGAAAAACCAAAAAATGGATACTTCAAATAGTCAGTAGGGCAGTAAAAATTCGATCACCCTGTATTTAAATAGAAAGTATCATTTTCCCCTAATTCGGACACCCTAATTATGGGAAAAATAATTAAAAAATTCTTTGGCCTTTAGTTTTCAAAATAGAAAGTTTTATTTTGATTAGAAATCTCTCATGTTTTTTTTCACTTTGTCGGCCTATAACTATTAAACGGTACAATATTTTTTGACGCGGTTTGCGGCATTCGATTCTACGGACATTTGTACATATATGTACGAATTTTCAATTGCCGGGCCTTGCTGTTACAGTTAGACAAAGCGAAAAACCAAAAAATGGATACTTCAAATAGTCAGTAGGGCAGTAAAAATTCGATCACCCTGTATTTAAATAGAAAGTATCATTTTCACTTAATTCGGACACCCTAATTATGGGAAAAATAATTAAAAAATTCTTTGGCCTTTAGTTTTCAAAATAGAAAGTTTTATTTTGATTAGAAATCTCTCATGTTTTTTTCACTTTGTCGGCATATAACTATTAAACGGTACAAGATTTTTTGACGCGGTTTGCGGCATTCGATTCTACGGACATTTGTACATATATGTTCGAATTTTCAATTGCCGGGCCTTGCTGTTACAGTTAGACAAAGCGAAAAACCAAAAAATGGATACTTCAAATAGTCAGTAGGGCAGTAAAAATTCGATCACCCTGTATTTAAATAGAAATTATCATTTTCCCTTAATTCGGACACCTTAATTTTGGGAAAAATAATTAAAAAATTCTTTGGCCTTTAGTTTTCAAAATAGAAAGTTTTATTTTGATTAGAAATCTCTCATGTTTTTTTCTCTTTTTCGGCCTATAACTATTAAACAGTACAAGATTTTTTGACGCGGTTTGCGCCATTCGATTCTACGGACATTTGTACATATATGTACGAATTTTCAATTGCCGGGCCCTGCTGTTACAGTTAGACAAAGCGAAAAACCAAAAAATGGATACTTCAAATAGTCAGTAGGGCAGTAAAAATTCGATCACCCTGTATTTAAATAGAAAGTATCATTTTCCCTTAATTCGGACACCCTAATTATGGGAAAAATAATTAAAAAATTCTTTGGCCTTTAGTTTTCAAAATAGAAAGTTTTATTTTGATTAGAAATCTCTCATGTTTTTTTCACTTTTTCGGCCTATAACTATTAAACAGTACAAGATTTTTTGACGCGGTTTGCGCCATTCGATTCTACGGACATTTGTGCATATATGTACGAATTTTCAATTGCCGGGCCCTGCTGTTACAGTTAGACAAAGCGAAAAAACCAAAAAATGGATACTTCAAATAGTCAGTAGGGCAGTAAAAATTCGATCACCCTGTATTTAAATAGAAAGTATCATTTTCCCTTAATTCGGACACCTTAATTTTGGGAAAAATAATTAAAAAATTCTTTGGCCTTTAGTTTTCAAAATAGAAAGTTTTATTTTGATTAGAAATCTCTCATGTTTTTTTCACTTTGTCGGCCTATAACTATTAAACGGTACAAGATTTTTTGACGCGGTTTGCGCCATTCGATTCTACGGACATTTGTACATATATGTACGAATTTTCAATTGCCGGGCCCTGCTGTTACAGTTAGACAAAGCGAAAAACCAAAAAATGGATACTTCAAATAGTCAGTAGGGCAGTAAAAATTCGATCACCCTGTATTTAAATAGAAAGTATCATTTTCACTTAATTCGGACACCCTAATTATGGGAAAAATAATTAAAAAATTCTTTGGCCTTTAGTTTTCAAAATAGAAAGTTTTATTTTGATTAGAAATCTCTCATGTTTTTTTCACTTTGTCGGCCTATAACTATTAAACGGTACAATATTTTTTGACGCGGTTTGCGGAATTCGATTCTACGGACATTTGTACATATATGTACGAATTTTCAATTGCCGGGCCTTGCTGTTACAGTTAGACAAAGCGAAAAACCAAAAAATGGATACTTCAAATAGTCAGTAGGGCAGTAAAAATTCGATCACCCTGTATTTAAATAGAAAGTATCATTTTCACTTAATTTGGACACCCTAATTATAGGGAAAATAATTAAAATATTCTTTGGCCTTTAGTTTTCAAAATAGAAAGTTTTTTTTTGATTAGAAATCTCTCATGTTTTTTTCACTTTGTCGGCCTATAACTATTAAACGGTACAATATTTTTTGACGCGGTTTGCAGCATTCGATTCTACGGACATTTGTACATATATGTACGAATTTTCAATTGCCGGGCCTTGCTGTTACAGTTAGACAAAGCGAAAAACCAAAAAATGGATACTTCAAATAGTCAGTAGGGCAGTAAAAATTCGATCACCCTGTATTTAAATAGAAAGTATCATTTTCCCTTAATTCGGACACCCTAATTATGGGAAAAATAATTAAAATATTCTTTGGCCTTTAGTTTTCAAAATAGAAAGTTTTATTTTGATTAGAAATCTCTCATGTTTTTTTCACTTTGTCGGCCTATAACTATTAAACGGTACAATATTTTTTGACGCGGTTTGCAGCATTCGATTCTACGGACATTTGTACATATATGTACGAATTTTCAATTGCCGGGCCTTGCTGTTACAGTTAGACAAAGCGAAAAACCAAAAAATGGATACTTCAAATAGTCAGTAGGGCAGTAAAAATTCGATCACCCTGTATTTAAATAGAAAGTATCATTTTCCCTTAATTCGGACACCCTAATTATGGGAAAAATAATTAAAAAATTCTTCGGCCTTTAGTTTTCAAAATAGAAAGTTTTATTTTGATTAGAAATCTCTCATGTTTTTTTCACTTTGTCGGCCTATAACTATTAAACGGTACAATATTTTTTGACGCGGTTTGCGGCATTCGATTCTACGGACATTTGTACATATACGTACGAATTTTCAATTGCCGGGCCTTGCTGTTACAGTTAGACAAAGCGAAAAACCAAAAAATGGATACTTCAAATATTCAGTAGGGCAGTAAAAATTCGATCACCCTGTATTTAAATAGAAAGTATCATTTTCACTTAATTTGGACACCCTAATTATAGGGAAAATAATTAAAATATTCTTTGGCCTTTAGTTTTCAAAATAGAAAGTTTTATTTTGATTAGAAATCTCTCATGTTTTTTTCACTTTGTCGGCATATAACTATTAAACGGTACAAGAATTTTTGACGCGGTTTGCGGCTTTCGATTCTACGGACATTTGTACATATATGTACGAATTTTCAATTGCCGGGCCTTGCTGTTACAGTTAGACAAAGCGAAAAACCAAAAAATGGATACTTCAAATAGTCAGTAGGGCAGTAAAAATTCGATCACCCTGTATTTAAATAGAAAGTATCATTTTCACTTAATTTGGACACCCTAATTATAGGGAAAATAATTAAAATATTCTTTGGCCTTTAGTTTTCAAAATAGAAAGTTTTATTTTGATTAGAAATCTCTCATGTTTTTTTCACTTTGTCGGCCTATAACTATTAAACGGTACAATATTTTTTGACGCGGTTTGCAGCATTCGATTCTACGGACATTTGTACATATATGTACGAATTTTCAATTGCCGGGCCTTGCTGTTACAGTTAGACAAAGCGAAAAACCAAAAAATGGATACTTCAAATAGTCAGTAGGGCAGTAAAAATTCGATCACCCTGTATTTAAATAGAAAGTATCATTTTCCCTTAATTCGGACACCCTAATTATGGGAAAAATAATTAAAAAATTCTTCGGCCTTTAGTTTTCAAAATAGAAAGTTTTATTTTGATTAAAAATCTCTCATGTTTTTTTCACTTTGTCGGCCTATAACTATTAAACGGTACAATATTTTTTGACGCGGTTTGCGGCATTCGATTCTACGGACATTTGTACATATACGTACGAATTTTCAATTGCCGGGCCTTGCTGTTACAGTTAGACAAAGCGAAAAACCAAAAAATGGATACTTCAAATAGTCAGTAGGGCTGTAAAAATTCGATCACCCTGTATTTAAATAGAAAGTATCATTTTCACTTAATTTGGACACCCTAATTATAGGGAAAATAATTAAAATATTCTTTGGCCTTTAGTTTTCAAAATAGAAAGTTTTATTTTGATTAGAAATCTCTCATGTTTTTTTCACTTTGTCGGCCTATAACTATTAAACGGTACAATATTTTTTGACGCGGTTTGCGGCATTCGATTCTACGGACATTTGTACATATATGTACGAATTTTCAATTGCCGGGCCTTGCTGTTACAGTTAGACAAAGCGAAAAACCAAAAAATGGATACTTCAAATAGTCAGTAGGGCAGTAAAAATTCGATCACCCTGTATTTAAATAGAAAGTATCATTTTCCCTTAATTCGGACACCCTAATTATGGGAAAAATAATTAAAAAATTCTTTGGCCTTTAATTTTCAAAATAGAAAGTTTTATTTTGATTAGAAATCTCTCATGTTTTTTTCACTTTGTCGGCCTATAACTATTAAACGGTACAAGATTTTTTGACGCGGTTTGCGGCATTCGATTCTACGGACATTTGTACATATATGTACGAATTTTCAATTGCCGGGCCTTGCTGTTACAGTTAGACAAAGCGAAAAACCAAAAAATGGATACTTCAAATAGTCAGTAGGGCAGTAAAAATTCGATCACCCTGTATTTAAATAGAAAGTATCATTTTCCCTTAATTCGAACACCCTAATTATGGGAAAAATAATTAAAAAATTCTTTGGCCTTTAGTTTTCAAAATAGAAAGTTTTATTTTGATTAGAAATCTCTCATGTTTTTTTCACTTTGTCGGCCTATAACTATTAAACGGTACAATATTTTTTGACGCGGTTTGCGGCATTCGATTCTACGGACATTTGTACATATACGTACGAATTTTCAATTGCCGGGCCTTGCTGTTACAGTTAGACAAAGCGAAAAACCAAAAAATGGAAACTTCAAATAGTCAGTAGGGCAGTAAAAATTCGATCACCCTGTATTTAAATAGAAAGTATCATTTTCACTTAATTCGGACACCCTAATTATGGGAAAAATAATTAAAAAATTCTTTGGCCTTTAGTTTTCAAAATAGAAAGTTTTATTTTGATTAGAAATCTCTCATGTTTTTTTCACTTTGTCGGCCTATAACTATTAAACGGTACAATATTTTTTGACGCGGTTTGCGGAATTCGATTCTACGGACATTTGTACATATATGTACGAATTTTCAATTGCCGGGCCTTGCTGTTACAGTTAGACAAAGCGAAAAACCAAAAAATGGATACTTCAAATAGTCAGTAGGGCAGTAAAAATTCGATCACCCTGTATTTAAATAGAAAGTATCATTTTCACTTAATTTGGACACCCTAATTATAGGGAAAATAATTAAAATATTCTTTGGCCTTTAGTTTTCAAAATAGAAAGTTTTTTTTTGATTAGAAATCTCTCATGTTTTTTTCACTTTGTCGGCCTATAACTATTAAACGGTACAATATTTTTTGACGCGGTTTGCAGCATTCGATTCTACGGACATTTGTACATATATGTACGAATTTTCAATTGCCGGGCCTTGCTGTTACAGTTAGACAAAGCGAAAAACCAAAAAATGGATACTTCAAATAGTCAGTAGGGCAGTAAAAATTCGATCACCCTGTATTTAAATAGAAAGTATCATTTTCCCTTAATTCGGACACCCTAATTATGGGAAAAATAATTAAAATATTCTTTGGCCTTTAGTTTTCAAAATAGAAAGTTTTATTTTGATTAGAAATCTCTCATGTTTTTTTCACTTTGTCGGCCTATAACTATTAAACGGTACAATATTTTTTGACGCGGTTTGCAGCATTCGATTCTACGGACATTTGTACATATATGTACGAATTTTCAATTGCCGGGCCTTGCTGTTACAGTTAGACAAAGCGAAAAACCAAAAAATGGATACTTCAAATAGTCAGTAGGGCAGTAAAAATTCGATCACCCTGTATTTAAATAGAAAGTATCATTTTCCCTTAATTCGGACACCCTAATTATGGGAAAAATAATTAAAAAATTCTTTGGCCTTTAGTTTTCAAAATAGAAAGTTTTATTTTGATTAGAAATCTCTCATGTTTTTTTCACTTTGTCGGCCTATAACTATTAAACGGTACAATATTTTTTGACGCGGTTTGCGGCATTCGATTCTACGGACATTTGTACATATACGTACGAATTTTCAATTGCCGGGCCTTGCTGTTACAGTTAGACAAAGCGAAAAACCAAAAAATGGATACTTCAAATATTCAGTAGGGCAGTAAAAATTCGATCACCCTGTATTTAAATAGAAAGTATCATTTTCACTTAATTTGGACACCCTAATTATAGGGAAAATAATTAAAATATTCTTTGGCCTTTAGTTTTCAAAATAGAAAGTTTTATTTTGATTAGAAATCTCTCATGTTTTTTTCACTTTGTCGGCATATAACTATTAAACGGTACAAGAATTTTTGACGCGGTTTGCGGCTTTCGATTCTACGGACATTTGTACATATATGTACGAATTTTCAATTGCCGGGCCTTGCTGTTACAGTTAGACAAAGCGAAAAACCAAAAAATGGATACTTCAAATAGTCAGTAGGGCAGTAAAAATTCGATCACCCTGTATTTAAATAGAAAGTATCATTTTCACTTAATTTGGACACCCGAATTATAGGGAAAATAATTAAAATATTCTTTGGCCTTTAGTTTTCAAAATAGAAAGTTTTATTTTGATTAGAAATCTCTCATGTTTTTTTCACTTTGTCGGCCTATAACTATTAAACGGTACAATATTTTTTGACGCGGTTTGCAGCATTCGATTCTACGGACATTTGTACATATATGTACGAATTTTCAATTGCCGGGCCTTGCTGTTACAGTTAGACAAAGCGAAAAACCAAAAAATGGAAACTTCAAATAGTCAGTAGGGCAGTAAAAATTCGATCACCCTGTATTTAAATAGAAAGTATCATTTTCACTTAATTCGGACACCCTAATTATGGGAAAAATAATTAAAAAATTCTTTGGCCTTTAGTTTTCAAAATAGAAAGTTTTATTTTGATTAGAAATCTCTCATGTTTTTTTCACTTTGTCGGCCTATAACTATTAAACGGTACAATATTTTTTGACGCGGTTTGCGGAATTCGATTCTACGGACATTTGTACATATATGTACGAATTTTCAATTGCCGGGCCTTGCTGTTACAGTTAGACAAAGCGAAAAACCAAAAAATGGATACTTCAAATAGTCAGTAGGGCAGTAAAAATTCGATCACCCTGTATTTAAATAGAAAGTATCATTTTCACTTAATTTGGACACCCTAATTATAGGGAAAATAATTAAAATATTCTTTGGCCTTTAGTTTTCAAAATAGAAAGTTTTTTTTTGATTAGAAATCTCTCATGTTTTTTTCACTTTGTCGGCCTATAACTATTAAACGGTACAATATTTTTTGACGCGGTTTGCAGCATTCGATTCTACGGACATTTGTACATATATGTACGAAT
The DNA here is from genome assembly GCA_943142095.1 of Ophonus ardosiacus. NCBI lineage: Eukaryota > Metazoa > Arthropoda > Insecta > Coleoptera > Carabidae > Ophonus > Ophonus ardosiacus. The sequence goes on from OW964840.1 coordinate 6,178,810, forward strand.
TTTCAATTGCCGGGCCTTGCTGTTACAGTTAGACAAAGCGAAAAACCAAAAAATGGATACTTCAAATAGTCAGTAGGGCAGTAAAAATTCGATCACCCTGTATTTAAATAGAAAGTATCATTTTCCCTTAATTCGGACACCCTAATTATGGGAAAAATAATTAAAATATTCTTTGGCCTTTAGTTTTCAAAATAGAAAGTTTTATTTTGATTAGAAATCTCTCATGTTTTTTTCACTTTGTCGGCCTATAACTATTAAACGGTACAATATTTTTTGACGCGGTTTGCAGCATTCGATTCTACGGACATTTGTACATATATGTACGAATTTTCAATTGCCGGGCCTTGCTGTTACAGTTAGACAAAGCGAAAAACCAAAAAATGGATACTTCAAATAGTCAGTAGGGCAGTAAAAATTCGATCACCCTGTATTTAAATAGAAAGTATCATTTTCCCTTAATTCGGACACCCTAATTATGGGAAAAATAATTAAAAAATTCTTTGGCCTTTAGTTTTCAAAATAGAAAGTTTTATTTTGATTAGAAATCTCTCATGTTTTTTTCACTTTGTCGGCCTATAACTATTAAACGGTACAATATTTTTTGACGCGGTTTGCGGCATTCGATTCTACGGACATTTGTACATATACGTACGAATTTTCAATTGCCGGGCCTTGCTGTTACAGTTAGACAAAGCGAAAAACCAAAAAATGGATACTTCAAATATTCAGTAGGGCAGTAAAAATTCGATCACCCTGTATTTAAATAGAAAGTATCATTTTCACTTAGTTTGGACACCCTAATTATAGGGAAAATAATTAAAATATTCTTTGGCCTTTAGTTTTCAAAATAGAAAGTTTTATTTTGATTAGAAATCTCTCATGTTTTTTTCACTTTGTCGGCATATAACTATTAAACGGTACAAGAATTTTTGACGCGGTTTGCGGCTTTCGATTCTACGGACATTTGTACATATATGTACGAATTTTCAATTGCCGGGCCTTGCTGTTACAGTTAGACAAAGCGAAAAACCAAAAAATGGATACTTCAAATAGTCAGTAGGGCAGTAAAAATTCGATCACCCTGTATTTAAATAGAAAGTATCATTTTCACTTAATTTGGACACCCGAATTATAGGGAAAATAATTAAAATATTCTTTGGCCTTTAGTTTTCAAAATAGAAAGTTTTATTTTGATTAGAAATCTCTCATGTTTTTTTCACTTTGTCGGCCTATAACTATTAAACGGTACAATATTTTTTGACGCGGTTTGCAGCATTCGATTCTACGGACATTTGTACATATATGTACGAATTTTCAATTGCCGGGCCTTGCTGTTACAGTTAGACAAAGCGAAAAACCAAAAAATGGATACTTCAAATAGTCAGTAGGGCAGTAAAAATTCGATCACCCTGTATTTAAATAGAAAGTATCATTTTCCCTTAATTCGGACACCCTAATTATGGGAAAAATAATTAAAAAATTCTTTGGCCTTTAGTTTTCAAAATAGAAAGTTTTATTTTGATTAGAAATCTCTCATGTTTTTTTCACTTTGTCGGCCTATAACTATTAAACGGTACAATATTTTTTGACGCGGTTTGCGGCATTCGATTCTACGGACATTTGTACATATACGTACGAATTTTCAATTGCCGGGCCTTGCTGTTACAGTTAGACAAAGCGAAAAACCAAAAAATGGATACTTCAAATAGTCAGTAGGGCTGTAAAAATTCGATCACCCTGTATTTAAATAGAAAGTATCATTTTCACTTAATTTGGACACCCTAATTATAGGGAAAATAATTAAAATATTCTTTGGCCTTTAGTTTTCAAAATAGAAAGTTTTATTTTGATTAGAAATCTCTCATGTTTTTTTCACTTTGTCGGCCTATAACTATTAAACGGTACAATATTTTTTGACGCGGTTTGCGGCATTCGATTCTACGGACATTTGTACATATATGTACGAATTTTCAATTGCCGGGCCTTGCTGTTACAGTTAGACAAAGCGAAAAACCAAAAAATGGATACTTCAAATAGTCAGTAGGGCAGTAAAAATTCGATCACCCTGTATTTAAATAGAAAGTATCATTTTCCCTTAATTCGGACACCCTAATTATGGGAAAAATAATTAAAAAATTCTTTGGCCTTTAATTTTCAAAATAGAAAGTTTTATTTTGATTAGAAATCTCTCATGTTTTTTTCACTTTGTCGGCCTATAACTATTAAACGGTACAAGATTTTTTGACGCGGTTTGCGGCATTCGATTTTACGGACATTTGTACATATATGTACGAATTTTCAATTGCCGGGCCTTGCTGTTACAGTTAGACAAAGCGAAAAACCAAAAAATGGAAACTTCAAATAGTCAGTAGGGCAGTAAAAATTCGATCACCCTGTATTTAAATAGAAAGTATTATTTTCCCTTAATTCGGACATCCTAATTATGGGAAACATAATTAAAAATTCTTTGGCCTTTAGTTTTCAAAATAGAAAGTTTTATTTTGATTAGAAATCTCTCATGTTTTTTTCACTTTGTCGGCATATAACTATTAAACGGTACAAGATTTTTTGACGCGGTTTGCGGCTTTCGACTCTACGGACATTTGTACATATATGTACGAATTTTCAATTGCCGGGCCTTGCTGTTACAGTTAGACAAAGCGAAAAACCAAAAAATGGATACTTCAAATAGTCAGTAGGGCAGTAAAAATTCGATCACCCTGTATTTAAATAGAAAGTATCATTTTCACTTAATTCGGACACCCTAATTATGGGAAAAATAATTAAAAAATTCTTTGGCCTTTAGTTTTCAAAATAGAAAGTTTTATTTTGATTAGAAATCTCTCATGTTTTTTTCACTTTGTCGGCCTATAACTATTAAACGGTACAAGATATTTTGACGCGGTTTGCGGCATTAGATTCTACGGACATTTGTACATATATGTACGAATTTTCAATTGCCGGGCCTTGCTGTTACAGTTAGACAAAGCGAAAAACCAAAAAATGGATACTTCAAATAGTCAGTAGGGCAGTAAAAATTCGATCACCCTGTATTTAAATAGAAAGTATCATTTTCCCTTAATTCGGACACCCTAATTATGGGAAAAATAATTAAAAAATTCTTTGGCCTTTAGTTTTCAAAATAGAAAGTTTTATTTTGATTAGAAATCTCTCATGTTTTTTTCACTTTGTCGGCCTATAACTATTAAACGGTACAATATTTTTTGACGCGGTTTGCGGCATTCGATTCTACGGACATTTGTACATATACGTACGAATTTTCAATTGCCGGGCCTTGCTGTTACAGTTAGACAAAGCGAAAAACCAAAAAATGGAAACTTCAAATAGTCAGTAGGGCAGTAAAAATTCGATCACCCTGTATTTAAATAGAAAGTATCATTTTCACTTAATTCGGACACCCTAATTATGGGAAAAATAATTAAAAAATTCTTTGGCCTTTAGTTTTCAAAATAGAAAGTTTTATTTTGATTAGAAATCTCTCATGTTTTTTTCACTTTGTCGGCCTATAACTATTAAACGGTACAAGATTTTTTGACGCGGTTTGCGGCATTCGATTCTACGGACATTTGTACATATATGTACGAATTTTCAATTGCCGGGCCTTGCTGTTACAGTTAGACAAAGCGAAAAACCAAAAAATGGAAACTTCAAATAGTCAGTAGGGCAGTAAAAATTCGATCACCCTGTATTTAATTAGAAAGTATCATTTTCCCTTAATTCGGACATCCTAATTATGGGAAAAATAATTAAAAAATTCTTTGGCCTTTAGTTTTCAAAATAGAAAGTTTTATTTTGATTAGAAATCTCTCATGTTTTTTTCACTTTGTCGGCATATAACTATTAAACGGTACAAGAATTTTTGACGCGGTTTGCGGCTTTCGATTCTACGGACATTTGTACATATATGTACGAATTTTCAATTGCCGGGCCTTGCTGTTACAGTTAGACAAAGCGAAAAACCAAAAAATGGATACTTCAAATAGTCAGTAGGGCAGTAAAAATTCGATCACCCTGTATTTAAATAGAAAGTATCATTTTCCCTTAATTCGGACACCCTAATTATGGGAAAAATAATTAAAAAATTCTTTGGCCTTTAGTTTTCAAAATAGAAAGTTTTATTTTGATTAGAAATCTCTCATGTTTTTTTCACTTTGTCGGCCTATAACTATTAAACGGTACAATATTTTTTGACGCGGTTTGCGGCATTCGATTCTACGGACATTTGTACATATACGTACGAATTTTCAATTGCCGGGCCTTGCTGTTACAGTTAGACAAAGCGAAAAACCAGAAAATGGATACTTCAAATAGTCAGTAGGGCAGTAAAAATTCGATCACCCTGTATTTAAATAGAAAGTATCATTTTCACTTAATTTGGACACCCTAATTATAGGGAAAATAATTAAAATATTCTTTGGCCTTTAGTTTTCAAAATAGAAAGTTTTATTTTGATTAGAAATCTCTCATGTTTTTTTCACTTTGTCGGCATATAACTATTAAACGGTACAAGAATTTTTGACGCGGTTTGCGGCATTCGATTCTACGGACATTTGTACATATACGTACGAATTTTCAATTGCCGGGCCTTGCTGTTACAGTTAGACAAAGCGAAAAACCAAAAAATGGAAACTTCAAATAGTCAGTAGGGCAGTAAAAATTCGATCACCCTGTATTTAAATAGAAAGTATCATTTTCACTTAATTTGGACACCCTAATTATAGGGAAAATAATTAAAATATTCTTTGGCCTTTAGTTTTCAAAATAGAAAGTTTTATTTTGATTAGAAATCTCTCATGTTTTTTTCACTTTGTCGGCCTATAACTATTAAACGGTACAATATTTTTTGACGCGGTTTGCAGCATTCGATTCTACGGACATTTGTACATATATGTACGAATTTTCAATTGCCGGGTCTTGCTGTTACAGTTAGACAAAGCGAAAAACCAAAAAATGGATACTTCAAATAGTCAGTAGGGCAGTAAAAATTCGATCACCCTGTATTTAAATAGAAAGTATCATTTTCCCTTAATTCGGACACCCTAATTATGGGAAAAATAATTAAAATATTCTTTGGCCTTTAGTTTTCAAAATAGAAAGTTTTATTTTGATTAGAAATCTCTCATGTTTTTTTCACTTTGTCGGCCTATAACTATTAAACGGTACAATATTTTTTGACGCGGTTTGCAGCATTCGATTCTACGGACATTTGTACATATATGTACGAATTTTCAATTGCCGGGCCTTGCTGTTACAGTTAGACAAAGCGAAAAACCAAAAAATGGATACTTCAAATAGTCAGTAGGGCAGTAAAAATTCGATCACCCTGTATTTAAATAGAAAGTATCATTTTCCCTTAATTCGGACACCCTAATTATGGGAAAAATAATTAAAAAATTCTTTGGCCTTTAGTTTTCAAAATAGAAAGTTTTATTTTGATTAGAAATCTCTCATGTTTTTGTCACTTTGTCGGCCTATAACTATTAAACGGTACAATATTTTTTGACGCGGTTTGCGGCATTCGATTCTACGGACATTTGTACATATACGTACGAATTTTCAATTGCCGGGCCTTGCTGTTACAGTTAGACAAAGCGAAAAACCAAAAAATGGATACTTCAAATAGTCAGTAGGGCAGTAAAAATTCGATCACCCTGTATTTAAATAGAAAGTATCATTTTCACTTAATTTGGACACCCTAATTATAGGGAAAATAATTAAAATATTCTTTGGCCTTTAGTTTTCAAAATAGAAAGTTTTATTTTGATTAGAAATCTCTCATGTTTTTTTCACTTTGTCGGCATATAACTATTAAACGGTACAAGAATTTTTGACGCGGTTTGCGGCATTCGATTCTACGGACATTTGTACATATACGTACGAATTTTCAATTGCCGGGCCTTGCTGTTACAGTTAGACAAAGCGAAAAACCAAAAAATGGAAACTTCAAATAGTCAGTAGGGCAGTAAAAATTCGATCACCCTGTATTTAAATAGAAAGTATCATTTTCACTTAATTTGGACACCCTAATTATAGGGAAAATAATTAAAATATTCTTTGGCCTTTAGTTTTCAAAATAGAAAGTTTTATTTTGATTAGAAATCTCTCATGTTTTTTTCACTTTGTCGGCCTATAACTATTAAACGGTACAATATTTTTTGACGCGGTTTGCAGCATTCGATTCTACGGACATTTGTACATATATGTACGAATTTTCAATTGCCGGGTCTTGCTGTTACAGTTAGACAAAGCGAAAAACCAAAAAATGGATACTTCAAATAGTCAGTAGGGCAGTAAAAATTCGATCACCCTGTATTTAAATAGAAAGTATCATTTTCCCTTAATTCGGACACCCTAATTATGGGAAAAATAATTAAAATATTCTTTGGCCTTTAGTTTTCAAAATAGAAAGTTTTATTTTGATTAGAAATCTCTCATGTTTTTTTCACTTTGTCGGCCTATAACTATTAAACGGTACAATATTTTTTGACGAGGTTTGCAGCATTCGATTCTACGGACATTTGTACATATATGTACGAATTTTCAATTGCCGGGCCTTGCTGTTACAGTTAGACAAAGCGAAAAACCAAAAAATGGATACTTCAAATAGTCAGTAGGGCAGTAAAAATTCGATCACCCTGTATTTAAATAGAAAGTATCATTTTCACTTAATTTGGACACCCTAATTATAGGGAAAATAATTAAAATATTCTTTGGCCTTTAGTTTTCAAAATAGAAAGTTTTATTTTGATTAGAAATCTCTCATGTTTTTTTCACTTTGTCGGCATATAACTATTAAACGGTACAAGAATTTTTGACGCGGTTTGCGGCTTTCGATTCTACGGACATTTGTACATATATGTACGAATTTTCAATTGCCGGGCCTTGCTGTTACAGTTAGACAAAGCGAAAAATCAAAAAATGGATACTTCAAATAGTCAGTAGGGCAGTAAAAATTCGATCACCCTGTATTTAAATAGAAAGTATCATTTTCACTTAATTCGGACACCCTAATTATGGGAAAAATAATTAAAAAATTCTTTGGCCTTTAATTTTCAAAATAGAAAGTTTTATTTTGATTAGAAATCTCTCATGTTTTTTTCACTTTGTCGGCCTATAACTATTAAACGGTACAAGATTTTTTGACGCGGTTTGCGGCATTCGATTCTACGGACATTTGTACATATATGTACGAATTTTCAATTGCCGGGCCTTGCTGTTACAGTTAGACAAAGCGAAAAACCAAAAAATGGATACTTCAAATAGTCAGTAGGGCAGTAAAAATTCGATCACCCTGTATTTAAATAGAAAGTATCATTTTCCCTTAATTCGAACACCCTAATTATGGGAAAAATAATTAAAAAATTCTTTGGCCTTTAGTTTTCAAAATAGAAAGTTTTATTTTGATTAGAAATCTCTCATGTTTTTTTCACTTTGTCGGCCTATAACTATTAAACGGTACAATATTTTTTGACGCGGTTTGCGGCATTCGATTCTACGGACATTTGTACATATACGTACGAATTTTCAATTGCCGGGCCTTGCTGTTACAGTTAGACAAAGCGAAAAACCAAAAAATGGAAACTTCAAATAGTCAGTAGGGCAGTAAAAATTCGATCACCCTGTATTTAAATAGAAAGTATCATTTTCACTTAATTCGGACACCCTAATTATGGGAAAAATAATTAAAAAATTCTTTGGCCTTTAGTTTTCAAAATAGAAAGTTTTATTTTGATTAGAAATCTCTCATGTTTTTTTCACTTTGTCGGCCTATAACTATTAAACGGTACAATATTTTTTGACGCGGTTTGCGGTATTCGATTCTACGGACATTTGTACATATATGTACGAATTTTCAATTGCCGGGCCTTGCTGTTACAGTTAGACAAAGCGAAAAACCAAAAAATGGATACTTCAAATAGTCAGTAGGGCAGTAAAAATTCGATCACCCTGTATTTAAATAGAAAGTATCATTTTCACTTAATTTGGACACCCTAATTATAGGGAAAATAATTAAAATATTCTTTGGCCTTTAGTTTTCAAAATAGAAAGTTTTATTTTGATTAGAAATCTCTCATGTTTTTTTCACTTTGTCGGCCTATAACTATTAAACGGTACAATATTTTTTGACGCGGTTTGCAGCATTCGATTCTACGGACATTTGTACATATATGTACGAATTTTCAATTGCCGGGCCTTGCTGTTACAGTTAGACAAAGCGAAAAACCAAAAAATGGATACTTCAAATAGTCAGTAGGGCAGTAAAAATTCGATCACCCTGTATTTAAATAGAAAGTATCATTTTCCCTTAATTCGGACACCCTAATTATGGGAAAAATAATTAAAAAATTCTTTGGCCTTTAGTTTTCAAAATAGAAAGTTTTATTTTGATTAGAAATCTCTCATGTTTTTTTCACTTTGTCGGCCTATAACTATTAAACGGTACAATATTTTTTGACGCGGTTTGCGGCATTCGATTCTACGGACATTTGTACATATACGTACGAATTTTCAATTGCCGGGCCTTGCTGTTACAGTTAGACAAAGCGAAAAACCAAAAAATGGAAACTTCAAATAGTCAGTAGGGCAGTAAAAATTCGATCACCCTGTATTTAAATAGAAAGTATCATTTTCACTTAATTCGGACACCCTAATTATGGGAAAAATAATTAAAAAATTCTTTGGCCTTTAGTTTTCAAAATAGAAAGTTTTATTTTGATTAGAAATCTCTCATGTTTTTTTCACTTTGTCGGCCTATAACTATTAAACGGTACAATATTTTTTGACGCGGTTTGCGGCATTCGATTCTACGGACATTTGTACATATATGTACGAATTTTCAATTGCCGGGCCTTGCTGTTACAGTTAGACAAAGCGAAAAACCAAAAAATGGATACTTCAAATAGTCAGTAGGGCAGTAAAAATTCGATCACCCTGTATTTAAATAGAAAGTATCATTTTCCCTTAATTCGGACACCCTAATTATGGGAAAAATAATTAAAAAATTCTTTGGCCTTTAGTTTTCAAAATAGAAAGTTTTATTTTGATTAGAAATCTCTCATGTTTTTTTCACTTTGTCGGCCTATAACTATTAAACGGTACAATATTTTTTGACGCGGTTTGCGGCATTCGATTCTACGGACATTTGTACATATATGTACGAATTTTCAATTGCCGGGCCTTGCTGTTACAGTTAGACAAAGCGAAAAACCAAAAAATGGATACTTCAAATAGTCAGTAGGGCAGTAAAAATTCGATCATCCTGTATTTAAATAGAAAGTATCATTTTCCCTTAATTCGGACACCCTAATTATGGGAAAAATAATTAAAAAATTCTTTGGCCTTTAGTTTTCAAAATAGAAAGTTTTATTTTGATTAGAAATCTCTCATGTTTTTTTCACTTTGTCGGCCTATAACTATTAAACGGTACAATATTTTTTGACGCGGTTTGCGGCATTCGATTCTACGGACATTTGCACATATATGTACGAATTTTCAATTGCCGGGCCTTGCTGTTACAGTTAGACAAAGCGAAAAACCAAAAAATGGATACTTCAAATAGTCAGTAGGGCAGTAAAAATTCGATCACCCTGTATTTAAATAGAAAGTATCATTTTCCCTTAATACGGACACCCTAATTATGGGAAAAATAATTAAAAAATTCTTTGGCCTTTAGTTTTCAAAATAGAAAGTTTTATTTTGATTAGAAATCTCTCATGTTTTTTTCACTTTGTCGGCCTATAACTATTAAACGGTACAATATTTTTTGACGCGGTTTGCGGCATTCGATTCTACGGACATTTGTACATATATGTACGAATTTTCAATTGCCGGGCCTTGCTGTTACAGTTAGACAAAGCGAAAAACCAAAAAATGGAAACTTCAAATAGTCAGTAGGGCAGTAAAAATTCGATCACCCTGTATTTAAATAGAAAGTATCATTTTCCCTTAATTCGAACACCCTAATTATGGGAAAAATAATTAAAAAATTCTTTGGCCTTTAGTTTTCAAAATAGAAAGTTTTATTTTGATTAGAAATCTCTCATGTTTTTTTCACTTTGTCGGCCTATAACTATTAAACGGTACAATATTTTTTGACGCGGTTTGCGGCATTCGATTCTACGGACATTTGTACATATACGTACGAATTTTCAATTGCCGGGCCTTGCTGTTACAGTTAGACAAAGCGAAAAACCAAAAAATGGATACTTCAAATATTCAGTAGGGCAGTAAAAATTCGATCACCCTGTATTTAAATAGAAAGTATCATTTTCACTTAATTTGGACACCCTAATTATAGGGAAAATAATTAAAAAATTCTTTGGCCTTTAGTTTTCAAAATAGAAAGTTTTATTTTGATTAGAAATCTCTCATGTTTTTTTCACTTTGTCGGCCTATAACTATTAAACGGTACAAGAATTTTTGACGCGGTTTGCGGCTTTCGATTCTACGGACATTTGTACATATATGTACGAATTTTCAATTGCCGGGCCTTGCTGTTACAGTTAGACAAAGCGAAAAACCAAAAAATGGATACTTCAAATAGTCAGTAGGGCAGTAAAAATTCGATCACCCTGTATTTAAATAGAAAGTATCATTTTCACTTAATTCGGACACCCTAATTATGGGAAAAATAATTAAAAAATTCTTTGGCCTTTAATTTTCAAAATAGAAAGTTTTATTTTGATTAGAAATCTCTCATGTTTTTTTCACTTTGTCGGCCTATAACTATTAAACGGTACAAGATTTTTTGACGCGGTTTGCGGCTTTCGACTCTACGGACATTTGTACATATATGTACGAATTTTCAATTGCCGGGCCTTGCTGTTACAGTTAGACAAAGCGAAAAACCAAAAAATGGATACTTGAAATAGTCAGTAGGGCAGTAAAAATTCGATCACCCTGTATTTAAATAGAAAGTATCATTTTCCCTTAATTCGGACATCCTAATTATGGGAAACATAATTAAAAAATTCTTTGGCCTTTAGTTTTCAAAATAGAAAGTTTTATTTTGATTAGAAATCTCTCATGTTTTTTTCACTTTGTCGGCATATAACTATTAAACGGTACAAGATTTTTTGACGCGGTTTGCGGCTTTCGACTCTACGGACATTTGTACATATATGTACGAATTTTCAATTGCCGGGCCTTGCTGTTACAGTTAGTCAAAGCGAAAAACCAAAAAATGGATACTTCAAATAGTCAGTAGGGCAGTAAAAATTCGATCACCCTGTATTTAAATAGAAAGTATCATTTTCCCTTAATTCGGACATCCTAATTATGGGAAAAATAATTAAAAAATTCTTTGGCCTTTAGTTTTCAAAATAGAAAGTTTTATTTTGATTAGAAATCTCTCATGTTTTTTTTACTTTGTCGGCCTATAACTATTAAACGGTACAAGATATTTTGACGCGGTTTGCGGCATTCGATTCTACGGACATTTGTACATATATGTACGAATTTTCAATTGCCGGGCCTTGCTGTTACAGTTAGACAAAGCGAAAAACCAAAAAATGGATACTTCAAATAGTCAGTAGGGCAGTAAAAATTCGATCACCCTGTATTTAAATAGAAAGTATCATTTTCACTTAATTCGGACACCCTAATTATGGGAAAAATAATTAAAAAATTCTTTGGCCTTTAGTTTTCAAAATAGAAAGTTTTATTTTGATTAGAAATCTCTCATGTTTTTTTCACTTTGTCGGCCTATAACTATTAAACGGTACAATATTTTTTGACGCGGTTTGCGGTATTCGATTCTACGGACATTTGTACATATATGTACGAATTTTCAATTGCCGGGCCTTGCTGTTACAGTTAGACAAAGCGAAAAACCAAAAAATGGATACTTCAAATAGTCAGTAGGGCAGTAAAAATTCGATCACCCTGTATTTAAATAGAAAGTATCATTTTCCCTTAATTCGGACACCCTAATTATGGGAAAAATAATTAAAAAATTCTTTGGCCTTTAGTTTTCAAAATAGAAAGTTTTATTTTGATTAGAAATCTCTCATGTTTTTTTCACTTTGTCGGCCTATAACTATTAAACGGTACAATATTTTTTGACGCGGTTTGCGGCATTCGATTCTACGGACATTTCTACATATATGTACGAATTTTCAATTGCCGGGCCTTGCTGTTACAGTTAGACAAAGCGAAAAACCAAAAAATGGATACTTCAAATAGTCAGTAGGGCAGTAAAAATTCGATCACCCTGTATTTAAATAGGAAGTATCATTTTCACTTAATTCGGACACCCTAATTATGGGAAAAATAATTAAAATATTCTTTGGCCTTTAGTTTTCAAAATAGAAAGTTTTATTTTGATTAGAAATCTCTCATGTTTTTTTCACTTCGTTGGCCTATAACTAGTAAACGGTACAATATTTTTTGACGCGGTTTGCGGCATTCGATTCTACGGACATTTGTACATATATGTACGAATTTTCAATTGCCGGGCCTTGCTGTTACAGTTAGACAAAGCGAAAAACCAAAAAATGGATACTTCAAATAGTCAGTAGGGCAGTAAAAATTCGATCACCCTGTATTTAAATAGAAAGTATCATTTTCCCTTAATTCGGAGACCCTAATTATGGGAAAAATAATTAAAAAATTCTTTGGCCTTTAGTTTTCAAAATAGAAAGTTTTATTTTGATTAGAAATCTCTCAGGTTTTTTTCACTTTGTCGGCCTATAACTATTAAACGGTACAATATTTTTTGACGCGGTTTGCGGCATTCGATTCTACGGACATTTGTACATATATGTACGAATTTTCAATTGCCGGGCCTTGCTGTTATAGTTAGACAAAGCGAAAAACCAAAAAATGGATACTTCAAATAGTCAGTAGGGCAGTAAAAATTCGATCACCCTGTATTTAAATAGAAAGTATCATTTTCCCTTAATTCGGACACCCTAATTATGGGAAAAATAATTAAAAAATTCTTTGGCCTTTAGTTTTCAAAATAGAAAGTTTTATTTTGATTAGAAATCTCTCATGTTTTTTTCACTTTGTCGGCCTATAACTATTAAACGGTACAATATTTTTTGACGCGGTTTGCGGCATTCGATTCTACGGACATTTCTACATATATGTACGAATTTTCAATTGCCGGGCCTTGCTGTTACAGTTAGACAAAGCGAAAAACCAAAAAATGGATACTTCAAATAGTCAGTAGGGCAGTAAAAATTCGATCACCCTGTATTTAAATAGAAAGTATCATTTTCCCTTAATTCGGAGACCCTAATTATGGGAAAAATAATTAAAAAATTCTTTGGCCTTTAGTTTTCAAAATAGAAAGTTTTATTTTGATTAGAAATCTCTCATGTTTTTTTCACTTTGTCGGCCTATAACTATTAAACGGTACAATATTTTTTGACGCGGTTTGCGGCATTCGATTCTACGGACATTTGTACATATATGTACGAATTTTCAATTGCCGGGCCTTGCTGTTACAGTTAGACAAAGCGAAAAACCAAAAAATGGATACTTCAAATAGTCAGTAGGGCAGTAAAAATTCGATCACCCTGTATTTAAATAGAAAGTATCATTTTCCCTTAATTCGGACACCCTAATTATGGGAAAAATAATTAAAAAATTCTTTGGCCTTTAGTTTTCAAAATAGAAAGTTTTATTTTGATTAGAAATCTCTCATGTTTTTTTCACTTTGTCGGCCTATAACTATTAAACGGTACAATATTTTTTGACGCGGTTTGCGGCATTCGATTCTACGGACATTTCTACATATATGTACGAATTTTCAATTGCCGGGCCTTGCTGTTACAGTTAGACAAAGCGAAAAACCAAAAAATGGATACTTCAAATAGTCAGTAGGGCAGTAAAAATTCGATCACGCTGTATTTAAATAGAAAGTATCATTTTCACTTAATTCGGACACCCTAATTATGGGAAAAATAATTAAAAAATTCTTTGGCCTTTAGTTTTCAAAATAGAAAGTTTTATTTTGATTAGAAATCTCTCATGTTTTTTTCACTTTGTCGGCCTATAACTATTAAACGGTACAATATTTTTTGACGCGGTTTGCGGCATTCGATTCTACGGACATTTCTACATATATGTACGAATTTTCAATTGCCGGGCCCTGCTGTTACAGTTAGACAAAGCGAAAAACCAAAAAATGGATACTTCAAATAGTCAGTAGGGCAGTATAAATTCGATCACCCTGTATTTAAATAGAAAGTATCATTTTCCCCTTATTAGAATTTATTTTTAACTGGATCGGTAATTAGTTTGAATATTTTGTCGCTGATATCAGGGCGAGTGTTATGTAGGTTGGGTAGTACAACAAGTTTCTAAATCGCCATTTTGAACACGTTGTACGTTTGTTGTCGTTTCGTCTACGCACTTTGATCCATAAAATTTGAATTACTGTATTAATTATCTTGAAAATTTGTGAATTTTTTCATCTTTTTATGAAAATTCGATTAGTAAAATAGTCAGTGGTATATCTATTCGTATTTTCGACTAAATTTACTGCAAACTTTGAAGGTTAAAACGGACAAAAGGTGTTCTTAATTTGTAAGTGTAGTTTTATTAATTTAAAAGACATATATTTGAGGTTTCATATTGTTGCAAATTAATAATAATAGTAAGATTAAACAATATTTCAACTATGTTTATAGTTTATACAACTTAATTAATTATTTTTATCTATCAATATTCTTTCTCAAATATACAAATGTCATTTGTAATGATAATTTTGTTGTATATTACAATGAATTATTTTCTTTTCAGTAGAAATCAACGAATCTGCAGTGTTCCAAACCATTGGAAATGATATCCAGAGTAGAGATACAATTTTAAAGGACCAGAGAACAGAATCCCAGCGGTCCAGACAGCAAGAAATCATCAAATGTAAGTGGATATTTTTATCTTTATCTCTTATTTTATATTTCTGTGGTCATTATTAAATCTATTTATTTGGTTGGAACAGCTAATATTATTGTCAATGCAACAATACTTTATAATGTACGAGTCGAATCGTAGAATAAAAATTAACTAGTTCAAATCTAGTTACTAGCCATAGTTGAAACAGTTCTATCTCTCTAGTGCGTGGAATATCGTATTTTCATCTGACATTCGTGCACAGTTAAAGATACACAATAAGTAAAAATAAATATATTTGGTGTTTTATATTGTTGCAAATTAATATCAGTAGTAAGTTTAAACAATGTTTCAACTATATTAATAGTTATTTATGTCGTCGCGTTCAAGGCAAAACGGCCTAAGCGCCAAAAAATCGTAATTTGCGATTTTGGTACCTTTCGATAGATTGGCGTAACCTTCATCTATTAAACACAGTGGCATAAGTACGAAAAATTTATTTAAGTAGATATTTCACTTTGAAGTTGCGCAAGCGAGAATCACAATTTTATTACGCAGGCTTAAAATGGCATATGCTCCATTTCTACGTAGTTTCTTATGGGTGAATACAGAGTGCAATGGCCCGAGTTATTGATGTCAAAGTAAGTGTTTTAAAAAATCTGCTTACTTTTAATGCAGTTAAGACATTAAAAATATATTTGTATAAAAGCGCAGACAGTTATTTGTGTCTCCTGCCTTATTATGTAAATGGCGCTTGTGTCGTTTTGCCTTGAACGCGACGATGTTGTTAAAGTGTTACTTTTGCAAAAAGTCATGAGGTATAATATTTGTTAATGTGAAAATTTCAGTACTTTATAAATTGTTTCTACATAAATTTCTACTTTCTATATAGACTTTAAACTTTAAGAAAAACTGTGGGCCAAATGACTGGTGATAATAGTTCGACCGGTATTTTAAGGGTCATCTTATAGTCCAGATTTAGCTTCTACCGAGACCCTTTACTTTTGGTATAATGAAAAACAACTTCGTAAAGTTTCTGTAAGTATATAATCTATGTTTTAAACTAGTCGAAAGAAATTTGTAGGAATTTAGATAGGTTTTATAATTTGTTTGTTGAAAATGTTGACTGGTCGAACCATTTAAAAACTGTTGGATGTAATATCTCATTATACACGTGGATTCATTACATATATCACATTCACATTACATAAATCACTTTAAAAAAATCTGTTGTGGTCAGCACAATACCTCTCGCACTTTTCATTTTGTTACATGAGTATCGAATTTAATATTTGTGCACACAAATAATTATATCTGTTCTTTCATTCTATAAGGAATCTTGTTCTACTCTTCTAAAATGTTCAAGATGGTTCCAATTCATTGACGGAATTGGCAGTATTTCTTAAGGATATTAAGAACTATTACTATTAATATACATACCTACCTATGATTTTAATTATTTAGATAATAATTCAATAAAAAATATTAAATGTACTTACTTCCCAGAAAAAGCTTTCAGTAATGTTAGTAAAACTGTTGATTTTTGACACTGACATTTATCTGTCAATTACAAACAATTGAATTTGACAACTAGTGTAATCTGGACTGTGTGATTTATTGCAATAGATTATTCTGTATACACATATACACACAAACACATACACACATACACAGACACACACACACACAGGCGGACAGACAGACAGACAGACACACATACACACAAATACACACAGGCAGACAGACAGACAGACAGACACACATACACACAAATACGCACAGACACATACATACACACAGACACGCACATACACACACATACACACAGACACACACACATACACACAGAAATATACAGACACACACATACACACACATACACACAGACACACACATACACACACATACACACAGACACAAACATACAAACATACAAACATACACACACACACACACACACACACACACACACACACACACACACACACACATACATACACACACATACATGCACATCATTTTAGCATAAATCCAATATTTCTCTTAGCGAGAGGTAAAAAGCGATACTTTTCTCAAGTGTCTTCCGTAATGAACACACGTTTGCCATAAGAAATTTTTTCCAACAGTTTTTTAAATGGTTTCAAGAATACCACAAACTAATAATTAATATTTAATAGGTGGACCTTTGGTTGGTCTGGTGCGTCAAGAAACTTGGAAAATTTGGATACAACTTTCGAGCATTGGATTTTAACACTACAAAAGCTGCTGTAGTTTGCAACTTTAAGGATCTTGTAAGGATAGCTGAGCACCAGACAAATCTTCGACGTAAGCGGCCATCGATGGATGAACCTGGTAGGAAACTTTATTTTTCTCATAATTGCAACGTTTATAAAATATTCAACCATGAGACGTTATAGTCAAAGGAATATGACTATGTGTCTAAATATAATCTTGTTCTCATACTCAGCCATGAGAACTTATAGTCAAAGGAATATGACTATATGCCTAATTATCATCTTGTTCTCATACTTAGCCATGAGAACTTATAGTCTAGGGAATATTACTATACATAATTATTATTTTGTTCTCATACTCAACCATGAGAACTTATAGTCAAAGGTATATGTCTAAATATTATCTTGAACTTAAATTCAGTTTTGAGTACTGTAGTAAACGAAATATAACTTTCATAAATGTTCTTATAAAATCAAAACAATTTGAAATTGAAATATCGACTATTTATCAATAAAATCAATATCTGGGAACAAATGATTAGCATTTATTTTTCAGGAATCGGACATCTAGAAGATTAAAAAGTAGTAGCTTTATAAGTTTTAGTATTATTTACGTAAGAATGGCATTGCGCGCAATAAAGTGTAGGCTTGATAAAGACACGAAATTGAAATAGTTTTTTTGACACACAGGTTATAAAACCTGTTCATAAGGCAACATTTAGGAAATAATTTGAAACTGTCAACATAGTTCGTAAACATTGACGGGTGTTTTAACATTTTTGTGTTTAGTGTTGATTTATCAATTCATGTGTGTTTTTTGATGCAGGAAAAGATAGTTTCTTATTAGATGTCAGCACAGATTATAAAACGAATTGAACTTGTGCAATGCCATTCGTACGTGAGGAATACTATAGTTTTAAGTTCTTGGAAATGTATTTTCAGGTTTTAATTAAACTTTGGCTCATCGCGCCGTCGAGCAAACACGCGTTTTCTTTAAAAATTAAAAATAAATTGATTAATTTGAAGTGCGTCCCGTGGCGATCATCCTAAAATCGTGCGTCTACGGTTGCAGCGGTAACCGTACGCGTGGCTTACCCAGACGGTAGTTAGGGAGAGTGCTTGGGAAAAGAAAATACCGGACGTATCGGGGGATGCTTGCAGGTGGATGGATGAGTGAGTCAGGAAGGAGGTAACAGATTCGAAACTTTGATGTGGGTATTCGGGTTCCTTATTCAATTAACTTCACACGGTCAGAGGGGCTGGGTAGGTAGGGTTCGTGCGCGATAGCCATAATTGAATGGACTGATATGTACAACGCACCGTCTTGTGAATCCTGTTGTTATGGTGGATCGCTTCACACTTGTGTGAATGTTTCTAGGGACATTAATCCATAGTTGACACAGAAAGCTTTCTTATGGTCGTATGTGCTCTCCTCATCCGGAGGCAACGTAATCATCATTTAATGGTAATGGCAACGAATAGGTAAAGTTTTTGTTTGAATTAACTTTGTTGAGCACACGGGTTAATAACCGCGTTCGGTGTAGGGTATCCGCGAGAGGCGCGGGCGAATGTCTCCGGGAGTAGCTAGGTAGGTTGGCGTGCACCCTAGGTAGTTACATGTGACTGCTGCCGTGCTCTCTACCTAGTTCGGTTTTTAGGCCGTAAATGCTTTGCATCGCGTGGGGTCGGCTTAACCCCCTCGTAAACTTCCGTGAGAACCAACAACGGCGTTCGACGCCACGGCGTTCTCACCATTTGCTTAGCTCGTACTCTTTCTCTCTCACACGCCTTTAGCTTAGTTTAATCTAGATATAAGATAGTTCGCGTAGACATAAGATAGCTTAGAAATAAGTAGGAAGGGTTGTTTCTGCTTTTCGAGAGAGAGAGAGAGAAAAATTAACGTAACTTGACATTTTTAGACTTGCTTTGAAATCGTTATTAACGTAAAATAGGCGTTTTTAGATTTGTTTTTCTTTGAAATAGATCTTTAACGTAAGATAGGGTTTTTTGCGCACTTCACTAATTTAATTTGGGGGGGAACTACAATAATTTAAGTTAGATTATAAGTATTATTGTACACGGAACTGTATTTAATAAATGGTATATATATAAGGGAACGTGGGTTTGGCATTGAAGGGCGGTGTTTCCCTTATATATACTATTTATTAAATAAAGGGTTTCGTTTTTAGTTCTAAGACAGTTTTAAAGTTAAAAAAAAAAGTCCCCACCGCCACTATCTTCAAGATTGCAGTGCCGATTGGAGACGCAGACCATGGCTTCTTCTTCATTTGTTTAAAATGTATGTACAATAAAACAAACTTTTATTGTGTTTATTTTAAATTAATACCCATGTTCCTTTAGTTGTAAAGTAGGTAGTTTTAGTAAAAAATTGTAATTATAATTAAGTATTTAGACGCGGTCAGGGCAAAGTTAGATTTTAAGTATTGTAAACGAAGCTTTGTATTAATAAATATTATATATTTTGGTAAGTGGGAGGTTTGGGTGGTAACAAAATATATAATATTAATATAAAGTTTCGGAAACGGTCTTCAACTGAATAAGATATCTTTGTACCTTTAAAAATGGGAACAAGGAATCTTATTTAGGGACCACCAAGATTTCATTTGTTAAATTAGTATTGTAAACGAAACTCTACGTAATATAGTATCATTTTACTTAAATGTAGAGTTTCGTATTAGTTATAAAACTGAAATGTTTGTTACCAAATAAAATTATGGTTATATTATTTGTGTTCAATTCTATTGCATCTTTATTCAGTCCACAGAATAAAGATGCAAAATAATTAACAACAAATAATACAACTATAATAATGATAATTTTATTTGCGAACATACATTTTAGTTTTATAACTAAACCATGTTTGACACTATTATAAATTGTTATTAGATTTGTTGACAAATTTAATAACAATTGTGAACAGAATTATAACACAAAAGAAACGTAAAAGACATTTGTGTTTAAATATTCTGTTCATAATTATTTCTTGTTAACAAATTTGGTGACAATTTTTTAACGTGTCAAACAGGCTTTAGTTGTAAAATTGAAATGTTTGTTACCGAGCAAAATTATCATTATTTTGATTGTAAATATCAATTATTTTGTATCTTTATTTTGTAATAGAAGTTACTTTTATTACAAAATAAAGATTCAAAATAGTTTATAATATCTGCAACCAAAATAATGATAATTTTACTTGGTAACAAACATTTCAAATTTACAATTAAAGCCTGTTTGGTAACGTTAAAAAATTGTCACCAAATTTGTTAACAAACTTAGTTGGGAAATAATTATGAACAGAATTTTCAAACACAAATATCTTCTACGTTTTTTTTTGTATTGTAATTCTGTTCACAATTGTTACTAAATTTGTCAACAAATCTAATAACAATTTATTTTAATGTCAAACGGTCTTGAACTGAATAAGAAATCTTTGTACCTTTAAAAATGGGAACAAGAAATCTTATTTAGGGACCACCAAGCTTTCATTTGTTAAATTACTATTGTAAACGAAACTCTACAATATAGTATTATTTTACTTTAAAACTTAAATAATTTGAATGTAGAGTTTCGTATTAGTTATAAAACTGAAATGTTTGTTACCAAATAAAATTGTGGTTATATTATTTGTGTTCAATTCTATTGCATCTTTATTCAGTCCACAGAATAAAGATACAAAATAATTAACAACAAATAATACAACCATAATAATGATAATTTTATTTGGGAACAAACATTTTAGTTTTATAACTAAATCATGTTTGACACTATTATAAATTGTTATTAGATTTGTTGACAAATTTAGTAACAATTGTGAACCGAATTATAACACAAAAGAAACGTAAAAGGCATTTGTGTTTGAAAATTCTGTTCATAATTATTTCTCACTAAGTTTGTTTAACAAATTTGGTGACAATCTTTTAACGTTGTCAAACAGGCCTTAGTTGTAAATTAGAAATGTGTTTTACAACGTATATCTGTCATTACAATTTGATTGTAAATATTATAAACTATTCTACATCTTTATTTTGTAATATAAGTTACTTTTATTACAAAATAAAGATGTAGAATAGTTTATAATATTTACAATCAGAATAATGATAGTTTTACTTTCCGAAACACATTTCTAACTTACAACTAAAGCCTGTTTGACAACGTTAAAAGATTGTCACCAAATTTGTTAAACAAACTTAGTGAGAAATAATTATGAACAGAATTTACAAACACAAGTGTCTTTTAAGTTTCTTTTGTGTTATAATTCGGTTCACAATTGTTACTAAATTTGTCAACAAATCTAATAACAATTTATTATAATGTTAAAGTCTTTTGTAATAATAGCAATAAACTTTAATTTTTATAAGAAAGTCTTGTAATTTTTTGATATAATACAAATATATTATTGTTTAAAAATTGATTTTTTTTTCTAAGTCCCTACACGTATGTAGTTTTTAAAACGGCCACCAGGGGGCAGCACCTGTCGATAAATGTTCCAACTTAGAGGAAAATTTAACCAAAAAAATTTCATTTGTGTACATACGTACGTACATACATCATTTTCGGTTATACCTAATGGGAATTTAACCCTCTGAATATGGCACGTTCACTAAAAAGATGTATACCTAATGGGAATTTGTTACTCTTAAAATGGGACGCTTATTTTTGAGTGTTTTTGCATTGAAAATCGGTTGTGGAACTTTAACTCACTAGTTTCCATCAAATTTTTCGTCCAATTTCACCTGTCAAAATATACATTTGACAGGTAAAGCTGTCAAATGTATATTTTGACAGGTGAAATTGGACGAAAAATTTGACGAAAAATACTGGGTTTAAATTCCCAATAGGTATACATCTTTTTTAAAGCCTTTTCGTCCCATTTTCAACAACTCAAATTCCCATAGTAAACGTCCCATAATTAGTGGGTTAAATTCCCATTAGGTATAACCCTAAAATGATGTATGTACGTATGTTTGTTCAAAGCGGAGTAGTATTTCTGGTTGCCAAACCCCTTTCTAATAGGTGCTGCCCTCTAGTGGCTATTCTAAGAACTATATACGTGTAGGGGTAGCAAAGGGGTAAAAACTAAAACAAATTATATCTTAATTTATATTTTATTGTGTAATATATTGTACATTAAGGGTAGTTACATGAAATACAACAATGTAAAATACAAATAAACAATAAATACAAGTAAAATGTATACAAACTATTATTTAAACATCCCTATTTCTAATTTTCAGGATAAGGGTAAGTATATTATTTATTTACAAAGTACATTAAGGGTAGTTACATGAAATACAACAATGTAAAGTGCAAATAAACAATAAATACAAGTAAAATGTACACAAACTATTATTTAAACATCCCTATTTCTAATTTTCAGGATAAGGGTAAGTATATTATTTATTTACAAAGTACATTAAGGGTAGTTACATGAAATACAACAATGTAAAGTGCAAATAAATAATAAATACAAGTAAAATGTATACAAACTATTATTTAAACATCCCTATTTCTAATTTTCAGGATAAGAGTAAGTATATTATTTATTTACAAAGTACATTAAGGGTAGTTACATGAAATACAACAATGTAAAGTGCAAATAAACAATAAATACAAGTAAAATGTACACAAACTATTATTTAAACATCCCTATTTCTAATTTTCAGGATAAGGGTAAGTATATTATTTATTTACAAAGTACATTAAGGGTAGTTACATGAAATACAACAATGTAAAGTGCAAATAAATAATAAATACAAGTAAAATGTATACAAACTATTATTTAAACATCCCTATTTCTAATTTTCAGGATAAGGGTAAGTATATTATTTATTTACAAAGTACATTAAGGGTAGTTACATGAAATACAACAATGTAAAGTGCAAATAAATAATAAATACAAGTAAAATGTATACAAACTATTATTTAAACATCCCTATTTCTAATTTTCAGGATAAGGGTAAGTATATTATTTATTTACAATGTACATTAAGGGTAGTTACATGAAATACAACAATGTAAAGTGCAAATAAACAATAAATACAAGTAAAATGTACACAAACTATTATTTAAACATCCCTATTTCTAATTTTCAGGATAAGGGTAAGTATATTATTTATTTACAAAGTACATTAAGGGTAGTTACATGAAATACAACAATGTAAAGTGCAAATAAATAATAAATACAAGTAAAATGTATACAAACTATTATTTAAACATCCCTATTTCTAATTTTCAGGATAAGGGTAAGTATATTATTTATTTACAAAGTACATTAAGGGTAGTTACATGAAATACAACAATGTAAAGTGCAAATAAATAATAAATACAAGTAAAATGTATACAAACTATTATTTAAACATCCCTATTTCTAATTTTCAGGATAAGGGTAAGTATATTATTTATTTACAAAGTACATTAAGGGTAGTTACATGAAATACAACAATGTAAAGTGCAAATAAATAATAAATACAAGTAAAATGTATACAAACTATTATTTAAACATCCCTATTTCTAATTTTCAGGATAAGGGTAAGTATATTATTTATTTACAATGTACATTAAGGGTAGTTACATGAAATACAACAATGTAAAGTGCAAATAAACAATAAATACAAGTAAAATGTACACAAACTATTATTTAAACATCCCTATTTCTAATTTTCAGGATAAGGGTAAGTATATTATTTATTTACAAAGTACATTAAGGGTAGTTACATGAAATACAACAATGTAAAGTGCAAATAAATAATAAATACAAGTAAAATGTATACAAACTATTATTTAAACATCCCTATTTCTAATTTTCAGGATAAGGGTAAGTATATTATTTATTTACAAAGTACATTAAGGGTAGTTACATGAAATACAACAATGTAAAGTGCAAATAAATAATAAATACAAGTAAAATGTATACAAACTATTATTTAAACATCCCTATTTCTAATTTTCAGGATAAGGGTAAGTATATTATTTATTTACAAAGTACATTAAGGGTAGTTACATGAAATACAACAATGTAAAGTGCAAATAAATAATAAATACAAGTAAAATGTATACAAACTATTATTTAAACATCCCTATTTCTAATTTTTCAGGATAAGGGTAAGTATATTATTTATTTAGAAAGTACATTAAGGGTAGTTACATGAAATACAACAATGTAAAGTAGAAATAAACAATAAATACAAGTAAAACTTATAGACTATTATTTAAACATCCCTAAGCATATTTGTTTATAAAATACAAATAAGAATACATACAATTTAAGCTATGACCATAATAAACAATAAATATTTCTTAAACCAATACAATTTTTATTTAACAACCCGTCATTTATTTCAGGGGGATGTACCACAACAAAGAGACAGGGAAGTATGTAGTTATGTAACATTTATAAGGGAAATAAGACATGGGAAATTTTTTTATGTTCATTCGTGTTCTACGGATTGTAATTAGTCTAATAGAACTAGTACGGCCCTTCTAGCTTTTATAGTTTTGGTGCTATAACACTTTTTTTAAACTCAATTTTACTCAGTTTTTGAGTCGAAAATTTTTGATGGTATCAGGATAACAGGAATGAAAAGAGTTCTCATATTTTCAATGTGAGACCGGATTCGTGTTCTACGGGTCGTAATTAGTATAAAAAACCCTGTCCGGCCCTTCTAACTTCTGTAGTTTTGGAGCTACAACACTTTTTTTAAACCCAATTTTTGGGGTCAATGACCAAAATTTACTCAGTTTTTGAATCGAAATTTTTTTATGGTATCCGGATAACAGGAATGAAAAGAGTTCTCATATTTTCAATGTGAGACCGGATTCGTGTTCTACGGGTCGTAATTAGTCTAAAAAACCCTGTTCGGCCTTTCTAGCTTTTGTAGTTTTGGAGCTATAACACTTTTTTTAAACCCAATTTTACTTAATTTTACTCAGTTTTTGAGTCGAAAATTTTTGATGGTATCCGGATAACAGGAATGAAAAGAGTTCTCATATTTTCAATGTGAGACCGGATTCGTGTTCTACGGGTCGTAATTAGTATAAAAAACCCTGTCCGGCCCTTCTAACTTCTGTAGTTTACGAGCTACAACACTTTTGTTAACCCAATTTTTGGGGTCAATGACCAAAATTTACTCAGTTTTTGAATCGAAAATTTTTGATGGTATCCGGATAACAGGAATGAAAAGAGTTCTCATATTTTCAATGTGAGACCGGATTCGTGTTCCACGGGTCGTAATTAGTCTAAAAAACATTGTCCGGCCCTTCAACCTTTTGTAGTTTAGGAGATATAAAGCATTTCTTAATTAAAAAGTGTCGCATTTTGAGTCGAATATTTTCCATAGTATCCGGGGAACAAAAATGAGAAAGAGTTCTACGGATGAATATTTTATTGCTTATAGAGCTTAAAAAATAAATAATAAAATTTTGGTGTAAACAAAAAAAAATCAAAAAATGTTCAAAAACCCTTATTGTAAAAAACTTTGCCCTACGCCCTTCAAACTTTGGTATGATGTAATTTGACCCTATATTACTCATTCGAATTCCCCTAAGGAACAGCGTTTTAAGGAAAACGCTGAAAACCCAGCCGTTTTCGAGATATGGGCCCTTAAAGTTTTTTAAAGGGACTAACACTTAAATTCGTCCATTTATAGGGCTAAAGGGCCGGAAAATAGCGAATCGGGGGGATTCGAACCCGCGCTTTCCATTGGCTTGCACAGAATTGATGAAAACCCTTTGGTTTACAATATATTTGCCCTTCAAGTTTGTGGCGAAGGGCCTGCGCTAATTCCTGAACTAAAAGAGCTAGAAAATCCGGACAAGTGTCGTTAAACCTACTTGGAGCTGCATAAATGAAATCCGTGGTCAAATTTTCCCTAAGGGCTCAAATAAGCCCTTAGCCCTTTATAAAAGGGCGGACTCCTATCGGATGGTTATTTTCGTACCTAGAGAACTTAATACTAAAAGATAGCATAGGAAAATTCGGAAAAATCCTTAAATATTAAGATATTTCCCTGTCCCTTTTGTTATTACATAGGAAAGGTAAGAAAACTACTATTTTATTTATTTATTCTTATAAAAAGTCATATATTATCATCATCCAGTGCTGTAGTCATCGTATCCTATTGCTGGGTGTACTAGGCCCTTCGCAGAACTTGTAAACAAACATAAACATTGTTTACTTTGAGCGCCAAAGTACAAAAGATATAGTAAATAAACACTTAATTAGAGTGGGGGTATTACGTGATAATATTAATATTATGTTTTTACAATAAAGACTTCAGTTCCTTTCAGTCTTTGGTGATGTGAACATCGTGTGCTTGTGAATAATCGTGTAGTGCCATATAGCAACGAAAAAGTTTGAAATTTTTATTGAAATCGTTCTCTATTTACATCGTATAGTTCGCTATATATTTTAAAAGTGTTAGATTTACTCTATAAATATTTTAAAAATATTTAAATAGCTTTAAATAATTGTCATTTTGTTTAAACTTTTAAAAAAAATCTAAATTTAATAATTTAATAGTACACTAAATTTAAATGTTCATATGTACATTATTATTTACAATAAAATCTAAATATTCAAAATTCATTTTTACTTATACAACGTATGTCTGCTTCTTATAATTTTAGATATTATTTAAAATATTGCATAAGACTCTGTCCTTCCGTTAGTGTTCATTGTTTAATCCTTATTCAAAATTATATTGTGTCGTGAGTAAGTTTACTATACAGTTGCTGTATATTTAAAAAAAAGTCTTTCCTATTATTAAAATGTGTATAATTGTCCGTAAAAGTGTTTTACTAATACCAAGTGTTATACAAGTTATTCTAATTGGAGTAAGTGTTACGTAATATTTACTACAAAGTGTATTCTGATCTGTGAAAATCGCCGATGATGATATATTACAGTGATGATACAACAGCGGATAATATATTATGAAAATTCACCATAGGTAAGTATGAACCTTTGATATTACATTTCTTCTAAGTTGTTGAACACAAAACAAATGTGTCTGCCAATAACGTATTTTATGTAAAATATAAATTTTTTCTTCCCTATTTACTATCTTTATTCTTGTAGTAGTGATAAATGAAAATATGGAACAAGTGTACAGAGAAAATTTGACGAAAATACATGTATTTTAACGCCCCGTAACTCCTAAACCAATCGAAGTTAAAAATTATAATCAGGCGTATCGTACAGAGAATTTTATGTAGATTAATTAGTAGTAATAAATAAGAATGTGAAATAACGCATGACAAAGTTTAGTGAAATATACAGTTTAACTCTCACATTTATATTTCATAGAATTTCAATATGGAGATCAGGCGAACCGGTTCACGACTTCACGATACCGCAGGGGATGGTTTTCTGATTCAACAACGAAATCATGTCCACCAGGTCCGGAGAGAAGCCCCAGGATACTGTAGACACACGAAAGGGTTCTCCAAGTCGCGATGTCTGCGTCTCTTACCACTGGAACGTCGAAAACTTGATGATCTGCAAAAAGAAATGATTTATTAATAAAATTATAAATGTAATAACTTATTTATTGTATCTGCACTTTGTGTTTCTATTAATAATACCACTTTTCTATTCATATTAATATGTAAAGTTGAAATATTCTATAGAAAAGTATTTGTTAACATTTCAACAATTTTAAAACGTTGCTTATGTATGTAAAGATGCATGTGCAAATCAAATTTGAAATGTACGAGTTCCTATCTCACTTAGTTTCAGAAACTTTGAGCCCTAAAGTTGGAATATCCAATTCTAATTCCTGAAACTTAGTATACATGCAGAAAACATCCCCCTGAATTCAAATATGAAAACTGCAAGTCGCTATCTCACTTAGTTTTAAAAATATTTTACTTTTATCATGGTATACACAAAAGACATTTTCCTATCTTGAAACAAACATAACAGATTTTTATTTTTCAGCAATTCGAATTCCTGAAACTAAGTGTACATATCGAAAAACACCCCCTGAATTCATATTTAAAAACTGCAAGTTGCTATTTCACTTAGTTTATAAAATATTTTACTTTTATCATGGTATACACAAACGACATTTTCCTATCTTGAAACAAACATCACTGAATTTTATTTTTCAGCAATTCGAATTCCTGAAACTTAGCGTACATATAGAAAAACACCCCCTGAATTCAAATGTGAAAACTGTAAGTCGCTATCTCACTTAGTTTGTAAAATATTTTACTTTTATCATGGTATACACAAAAGACATTTTCCTATCTTGAAACAAACATAACAGATTTTTATTTTTCAGCAATTCGAATTCCTGAAACTAAGTGTACATATCGAAAAACACCCCCTGAATTCATATTTAAAAACTGCAAGTTGCTATTTCACTTAGTTTATAAAATATTTTACTTTTATCATGGTATACACAAACGACATTTTCCTATCTTGAAACAAACATCACTGAATTTTATTTTTCAGCAATTCGAATTCCTGAAACTTAGCGTACATATCGAAAAACACCCCCTGAATTCAAATTTGAAAACTGCAAGTCGCTATCTCACTTAGTTTGTAAAATATTTTACTTTTATCATGGTATACACAAAAGACATTTTCCTATCTTGAAACAAACATCACTGAATTTTATTTTTCAGCAATTCGAATTCCTGAAACAGCGTACATATCGAAAAACAACCCCTGAATTCAAATTTGAAAACTGCAAGTCGCTATCTTACTTAGTTTTTAAAATAATTTACTTTTATTATGGTATACACAAAAGGCATTTTCCTATCTTGAAACAAACATGACAGAATTTTTTTTCAGTAATTCGAATTCCTGAAACTTAGTGTACATATCAAAAAACAACCCCTGAATTCAAATTTGAAAACTGCAAGTCGCTATCTCACTTAGTTTTTAAAATATTTTACTTTTATCATGGTATGCACAAGAGACATTTTCCTATCTTGAAACAAACATGACAGAATTTTATTTTTCAGCAATTCGAATTCCTGAAACTTAGTGTACATATCGAAAAACACCCCCTGAATTCAAATTTGAAAACTGCAACTTGCTATCTCACTTAGTTTTTAATAACTATTTTTGTAATAAGTTGCGAAATGATAGTTTGACACGCGACGTGAAATTTATACGCACGAGGGTAAGCGAGTGCTACAACACGTCAAGTGCCTAAAACACTCATTTCACAACTTATTACACACAATATTTTTTGTAATAGCGTTTTTAAATAGATCATTTATTCTCAAATATCAACATTTTGAATTTTTCAAAATTACAAAGTAGCATCCTTTCTTTCAACCCTAAAGTTCATTAATTATATTTCGCGGGTAATCCATAGACCTTATTTACAAATATTAATTTAAAAAAAATTGTACGAGCGACTACAAAATTATGTAATACATAGACATCAACTATAATTTATACTCATTATTTTGATTGTTGACTACCATTTTTTTTATTATTGTTATCTAATGCTTAACTGTTACATAGATCAATTTTGTCAGTTTGTCAGTTTCATTGTTACAGTGCTAGTGAACAGACGTGTGGTGTGCTCGTGTATTGTGCCTTCGAGGAGGACTTTTGGACATCTTCAAGACTTGGATTTATACTTAGGGAAATAATTTATTCATAGTAAGTTTCTTTTTATATTTTTAAACTACTTTTAGTAACCATTATTGGATATATTAGCCATTATTTTTAACGACTATTTCGGGTGAATTATAATTGATGTCGTGTGGAAAAGAATTTGAGTTAATTTAGAATTATTCATAGTGTTAATACCATATACACATATCATATATTATTGGACGTACTATATATTTTACTACAAATATTTTATATTTAAATAATTAAAAATTTAAATATTCTTTTTAATGTTAAATTTCTCACACTTACTTTCATATTAAGTATTTTATTTTTAATAATTACAAACGATTGAAACAGTTCTAAGTCAATCCATATTATTATCTGTAACCACTAATCCAAATATTATTTCGAATATATTTTTATTGTTACAGAAACATGTAACAGATATGAATTACAGTCCTGGCCAAGCCATAGAAGGATGTAAGTGAGTTGCAGAAAGATATCTATCCTGATTTCAGCGTTGGAGATGATCATATTGTTGTAGAGCATCACCCTGAAGACACCCCAACATGTATTGGTACCCCTCAAGACTTATTTATAAGATTTATGTAAAGAAATAAAAAAAAATTATCCTCCTAAACATTATGTTCTCGTATAACTAATATATGGCAAGAAAAATTGGCACATAATCAATTCATGTCATTATGCAACACATATATCTTCATTGTCATATGTTTTACAGTTCATTATATAAGAAATTCACATACCATACATCCATGCATACATAGTATTTAAAAGGTACAGAAAAACAAAAAGCTAAGTTCAAATATTTCCTACTGAAATTTAACTCTGTATCCGGCAATTCAAATTTCTAAAACTATGTATACATATTTGAAACCCCGGAATCCAAATATGAAAACTGCAAATCGCTATCTCACTTAGTTTTCAATTTATTTTATTTTTATCATTGTGTACACAATAGATAATTTAGCTATCTTGAAACAAACATGACTGAATTTTTTTTTCAGCAATTTTAATTCCTGCAACATTACATAGCTGTAGAAAACAACTATTTCACTTAGTTTTTCAATAATTTCATTTTAAAGTTATACAGGGTGGTCGGGTTTTTAGTGGGCAACTGAATATTTAAAGTTACCATTTTTTTCATTTTTGCTTACTCCTACTATGCTAGCTGGACACGACTATTCAAAATTAGTAAACATATGTAAAAAAGTCCATAAAATCGAATGGCGCAACGCCCGTCAATGTAGCTTTTACCATTCATTAGTTATAGGTCGTCAAAGTCAAAAAATATTGTCAATTTTGCATTAAAAATAAAAATTTCTATTTTGGAAACTAAGGCCTAGAGAATTTTTTTATTATTTTTCCCGTAATCAGCATGCTTGAATTAAGAGAAAATGATACTTTCCATTTAAATACAGGGTGGTCAGATTTTTAGTGGACTACTGAATTGTTTAAAGTTACATTTTTTTCATTTTTGCTTACTCTTACTATACTAACTAGACACGGTTATTCAAAACTGGTAAACATATGTAGAAAAGTCCATAGCATCGAATGGCGCAACGCCCGTTAATGTATCTTTTACCACTCATTAGTTATAGGCCGTCAAATTCAAAAAATATTGTCAATTTTGCATTAAAAATAAAAAATTCTATTTTAAAAACTAAGGCCTAGAGAATTTTTTTATTATTTTTCCCGTAATCAGCATGCTTGAATTAAAAGAAAATGATACTTTACATTTAAATACAGGGTGGTTAGATTTTTAGTGGACTACTGAATTGTTTAAAGTTACATTTTTTTCATTTTTGCTTACTCTTACTATACTAACTAGACACGGTTATTCAAAATTGGTAAAAATATGTAGAAATGTCCATAGAATCGAATGGCGCAACGCCCGTTAAAGTATCTTTTTTCGCGCCACTTCTACATTCATAAAATTCAAAACACCGTGAACGAATTACATAATACATAAGAAGCAATTATTATTTATAACGACGCATTATTATTATATTGTTGACTTGTATTTCTACGGGGTAAATTATTTAACACCCTAACTATTACATGGATTAATTCTTTCAGTTTGTTTGTTACAGTGCTAGTGTACTGTGCCTGGAGAGGACTTTTGGACATCTTCACGATTTGGACTTATACTTAGGGAAATAATTTATTCACAGTAAGTTTCTTTTTATATTTTTAAACTACTTTTAGTAACCATTATTGGATATATTAGCCATTATTTCTAACGATTATTCGGGTGTATATATACTTTATATTTGAATTATAATTGATATTGTGTGGAAAAGAATTTGAATTAATTTAGAATTATTCATAGTGTTAAAACCATATACACATATCATATATTATTGGAAATACTATATATTTTACTACAAATATTTTATATTTAAATAATTAATAATTTAAATATTCTTTTTAATATTAAATTTCTCACACTTACTTTCATATTAGGTATTTTATTTTTAATAATTACAAACGATTGAAACAGTTCTAAGTCCATCCATATTATTATCTGTAACCACTAATCCAAATATTAATTCGAATATATTTCTATTGTTACAGAAACATGTAACACATATGAATTACAGTCCTGGCCAAGCCGTAGAAGGATGTGAGTGAGTTGCAGAAAGATATCTATCCTAATTTCAGCGTCAGAGATGATCATATTGTTGCAGAGCATCACACTGAAGACACCCCAACATGTAATGGTGCCCCTCAAGATTTATTTATAAGATTTATGTAAATAAATAAATAAAAGTTATCCTCCTAAACATTAAGTATATAGAATCTCTTCCAATGAACTTTTTTATAGCATTTATTCATTTTTATTTCAATACTTTTCTTTCTAAAAATTCACACATTTGTTCAAATACTCTAAAAATGAGTACACTTACGTAACATTGTCTTTACAATCAAATAATATTACTACCAAGTTTATATCTCTATCCATTTTTGAATTATTGCCTCAAAAGTCAATATACCCCATTTTCAGATAAAAACTTCAAAATTTTCAAAAATCTAATGTTTATGTATCTAGATACTTCTCAATGCGCTGATTCCAAATTTTGAAACCGCAGGTCGATAACTCGTTTCGTTCTCGAGATATTTACATTCAAAGTTTTGCTCAAAACTGCCCATTTTTGGGTAATAACCCAAAAATGGGTTGAGATATGAATTTGGCGACATCACCATTCGATTCTACTGGCAAAAATACATAAGTATACCAATTTTCATAATTTTTCACTAACCGGTTCATTTTTTATGAATAAAAGTTTGAAAATGGCCAAAATCTGAAAAAATCGTAAGGGGTACCCCTTAGGATTTTTGCGATTTTTGGCCATTTTCAGTTATTTTGCTTTAGAAATTGTATGCGGTGTTCAAAAATTCTGAAAATTGGTGTACTTATGTAATTTTGCCCGTAGAATCGAATGGTGTTGTCGCCAAATTCATATCTCCACCCATTTTTGGGTTATTACCCAAAAATGGGCAGTTTTGAGCCAAACTTTGAATCTAAATATCTCGAGAACGAAAAGAGATATCGACCTGCGGTTTCAAAATTTGGAATCAGCGCATTGAAAAGTATCTAGATCCATGAAAATTAGATTTTTGAAAATTTTGAAGTTTTTATCTGAAAATGGGGTATATTGACTTTTGGGGCAATAATTCAAAAATGGGTGGAGATATGAACTTGGTAGTAATATTATTTGATTACTACATATAGTATTATATTGTTTAATTATATTTTAGAACTTTTCATCAAAACGTAGATTTAACAGCTAATCCCCATGGGCGAGATTACAAGAAAATATCTACTACAATGTAACTCACCATTGTTGAGTGCTTCAGCTTACAATGCCGGAACTCCAAGTCGCTAAGTCTGCAACACCAGGATGTCGGCTTTTCACACGGCTGCATCTGAA
The DNA here is from genome assembly GCA_943142095.1 of Ophonus ardosiacus. NCBI lineage: Eukaryota > Metazoa > Arthropoda > Insecta > Coleoptera > Carabidae > Ophonus > Ophonus ardosiacus. The sequence continues at coordinate 6,212,460 of OW964840.1, forward strand.
AAGAACACACATATTTAATAAAATGTTACAATAAAAAAAAATTGTAATTTTGTATTTTGAGTACTCAAATTTTTTCGCGCCACTTCTACATTCATAAAATTCAAAACACCGTGAACGAATTACATAATACATAAGAAACAATTATTATTTATAATGACTCATTATTATTAAATTGTTGACTTGTATTTCTACGGGGTAAATTATTTAACACCCTAACTATTACATGGATTAATTCTTTCAGATTGTTTGTTACAGTGCTAGTGTGAAGACGTGTGTGTAGTGTGCTGGTGTATCGTGACCACGAGGACGACTTCCTGGTGCTTTGAGAGAACGTTAGGATACCTGCAAGACTTGGAGTTAAATCCATAGATTTCATTTATTCAAAGTGAGTATTTTTTTTGCTTTTATAATACTTCATACATAGTTGTATTTTCATTTGATATATTAACCATTCATTTGGAGGGATTATTCTAGTATAGATAAAAGATATAAGCTATATTGAAATAATTGTTCATATTATATCGAAAACAGTTTGTATTAATTGACAATTATTTAATATTTCTACCATATACAATCTTCTAATATTTTATTCTGTAAATACTATGTATAAAGCACCCCATATACTTTTACGGCAAAGTTTTTTGAAAAAAATGTTAAACATCTGTCATGAATTGTGTTCATCTTGTGTATAATTTAATATATCATATCATTGTATGTCCTATATATTTTACTACATATATATTGTTCCATATATACGTAATTATGAATGTGTACGATAATGCGGCAAAATACGTAACTTATACCTCATTATTAAAATACTTTAATATTGTACACATTATGCATTAAAATCTATAATTGATCGATTGAAATATTTATTCATTCTTTTGTAATATTGATATCTCGCACTTTCTTTGCCATTAATATATCTTTTTAAATAATAATATACTTAAAACAATTCTTAATAATCTACAAATAAAATCATATTATTTTCTATGACCATTAACCACTAATTTATATTTGTTGCTTTCGAGTATATTTTCTATTGTTGCAGAAAGATAAGCTGTGCACTTAAACAGACGATACTGCAGATGTACCCGAGAGAATTGCAGTTCATGAATCCTGATTTCCGCATTGGAGATAGTCACCCTGTTGCAGAGCATCGCACTCCAATACAACCCCAACATGGATTTTGTACACCCCAAGTCATGTTTATAAAATTTATGTAAATAAATAAATAAAACCACCTCACACCTATAAAATACTTATATGATATAACCATTTAACGTGAAAAATCATCTGCTCTACTAATAAAAACTTTATAAACAAATGTCGAAAACACTCATACATATAAGCATATTTAAATGACAGAGAATAAAATCATATCATTATACAATTCCCATTTTCATTTTCATAATTATATTTCAACATCTCAAAGCGTATTACGTTAGGTTCTCATACATTACAAACACATATTACATACATACATATTATTTGAAGGGTACAAGACACGAAAGAGCTAAGTCTAAACATTACTGATTTTTTTCAGCGATTCATACATTTGGAAAATAATTATGCATGTTCAAAATAATTTCCTACATTCAAATTTGAAAAGTACAAATGGCTATTTCTGTTAGTTTACGAGATATTAATTTTTAAACTTGCTATTTTCAATAGAGATGTACTCGTCTTGAAACTAGAACTACTGAAAACTTTTTCAGCGATTTATATATTCTAGAATTAAGTTTACCATATAGTAAATAAATTCCTTAATATCACTTTGAAAAGTACAGGTCGCTATATCTCTTAATTTTCGTGACATTCATTTCTAAAGTTACTATTTTCAATAAACATATACACGTCTTAAAATAAACATTACTGATTTTCTTTTCCAGTGATTGAAACATTTTCAAATTATACATATAGAAAATTAGTTTCTATATACAAATTTAGAAAGTACGAAACTCTATTTTTCTTAGTTTTCGTGATATTCAATTTCAAAGTTGCTATTTTTAATAAACATGAACACGTTTTGAAATAAACATTACTGAAAATATTTTCAGCGATTTAAAACTTTTTAAAATTTGTATAAATACACGAAATAACTCTCTACAACTAAATTTTGAAAATGCAAGTCGCTTTTTCTTTTAGTTTTTCATATACTCATTTTTTTAAATTGCTATTGTCAATAGATATACCTGTTGTGAAACAAGCATTGCTGAAAATGTTTTCAGCGATTCCAAAGTGCTGAAATTTCGTTTACTTATAGAAAATAATCCAACAAATAAAAATAAGATTAGGATAATTTGCTAACACTCTTAGTTCTTGAAGTATTTAATTTTAAAGTTATTATGCACAATATATGAATGAATAGTACATATTTAAAACTTTAAAATTTCAATATCTCGAAACTCTGTAAGTAATTGGGACTTAGCTCTATTTTTCTGTACCATCATTTGCATCCCCTACATACATACGAGTACACATGTAATCTAATACTCTGATCGTTCTAAATAAAACATAGTAAGAAAAAACCTAATTTGTATTATTATATTTAGAATACACTTAGTAACATATTCGCACATTGAAAAATAGTTATTTGTGTATCTAGAGCAGAAAATGATACTTTACACACATACTTTTTCTATGTCCGTTGAAAAAGATGATAAAAACATTTTGCTTTCAAATCACCTATGTACCAAGTCTTCTAATTTAAAACTGTATCACGAAATAATTGTCTCTCCTGTAAGAATGACGTAATAAGAGTTTCGACGTAATTAAAAACATTACATTTTAAACTTCGAAATGCATTAATTAAGATATAAAACTGATAAATTGATACATTATCCCTATTTATATAGATCACAAAATTTTGGGCCTCACATTTCGATTCCACAGAGTTAATCAATATATTAACATTTACATGTTTAATACACTTTAAAACAAATATAGTTCAAATATATTTTATATACTGTTTGCATGATTGAAAACTTTTTAAACTTCATTTTCAACAATTGATTTAAAAAAAAAAACATCAAAATTTTCTTTTCATTTTGTTTAAACTTTCGTTTACATAATTTAAATATATCTTTTAGCTATGTGCGAATTCGAATTTGAATCCCAAAAGTTTATAGCAAGAGAGACATTCATTTTGAAGTTATAAAATATATTATATTAAACTTAGAATATATTTTCAATACCCAAAAAATGTTAGGGAAAAACTTTGTAAGGATTTTCTGTTATAAATAAACATATGATCATCTTATACATAATTAATGTCTTCTATTATTTCTATTTGTTAAAACAAATGATCCTTATAAAAGTTCTTTCAACAATGAATCAATCGATTGCTGTCAATCATATATGTTAGCCTACTTGTATATTTCAACGAATCATAATAAAGAATTTATATCATATGTTCTTATATATATAATTAAAAACAACCTATATCAAATATCATCTTTCAAAGTGTTACAGATCAAGATACATTTATTTATGTATATAATTGTCATTCATATATATCTCTGTATTAAAACAATATCTTTGCAAAATATAGCAATGCATTATGTACACCATTATGTAATATATTTATGACCAATAAATACCGATAATACTATACAATATTTCATTCTAACACCCTATTTCCAAAACAAAAAAATTGCAATCCAAAGACCTAAGTTCATATCCCGCTTAGAAACCATTTCACAGCCTATAGATCCACAACCAGAACGACGACCAACAAAAATCTCCCATCCTAAAGATCCAGGTTCGAATCCCGCTTACTAGCCACCAGGAACCAGCCGAGCATCCCATCCTAGCTACCAGCAACCCGCCCTAGCCATCCACGAGCGCGCCTAGGCAACTAGCCGAAGGCAGCACGTGGGTGCTAGGCGGGTTGCTGGGAGCTGGGATCGGATCGCTCCGCTGGTTCCTGGGGCCTAGCCAGCAAAAAATTTCTAGAAACCTGTATATAGCTTGAAATAGACGTGATTACGTAATTTCACGACAAAGAGTGACCGGTAGGACGCCACCGCTCCCGCTGCACGAATGGCTGTAAATTCAACAGACAGACAGTATTATACACAGCTAGAAATCTGTGGTGGGAGACTTGAGATTCACGATTCGATCACCAGGCCTTACTACAGCCTACCGTATTGTCAGAAATTTGAATTTTTGTGGGGGAATACGTTCCGTTCGGCCAGAGAGCTCACAAATTCTCGTTTTCGTGACTAGTAGTCTTGCTACACGCTGTACATCGCCGAATCTACACGACTTTTTAAATTTTGTCAGCCAGAAGTCAGCAACACTATTGCGATCGATGGATATCTGAATTTTGGTGGGTAAATGCCTTGCGATCGGCTGAAAATCCGTCTGAGAGCTCAAAAATGCTCGTAACGGCAGTAAAGTGCTACTTTTCGGCCGCTACGGCTCTAAAACGTCGATTTTACACGATTTTTGCGATTTTGTCGACCAGAAGCCTTGCTGGGGCTCGCGGATCGGATTTTGCTGGCTAGGAATTTTTTGTGTAGGCTACTTGCTTTTGTAATCTGTTGTGCACTAGGTTGAAATTTAGGCGCTAAAATATTAATGCAGGTTGCAGAACGGCGATCGCTTTGCGGTGCTGTCGAAACGTTTTTTGCTGGTTGCTTACCTATAGGCCGTAAATCCTGCTGATCTCATTTTGATGATCTAGTTCGTATTTTGATGAATTGCTAGTTGCTGTAATGCAAGTTTTGAGGATAGGAAAATAGGTTTTTGAATTGAGAAATTGTATTCTTTTTTACTGTTTTTTATTGGTCATTTATGTAATACATTTTATTTGTGTTACATATTGTAATGATATTATTCTATAAGGACTTGTAAATAAATAAATATGAAATACATATCGCCAAATATTTATTAAATTGTATCGTATAAGTTATTACATAATATTACAGATTTTTGCGAGTATAATGTATAACATTTTTTTTCTAAGACTTATCGAGTTATAGATTACTTTAATATACCTATGTAAATACTTTCAAATAAATAATAGTGATGCAAAGATTTATATACAATTAAAAATAGATCACTAATTTAACACAAAGTTTTTTAAACAAATATATGTTTAATTTGAATATATTAACTGCTATAGTGTGACTACGTCTTAGAAAAAAACTGTATCAATAGGAAATAAAGTAGAGCAATTATAATATAATACTGATATATTCACTATCACATATTCACTATTCACATATTAAGTTGTATTTTTCACCAAATTACAGACATTAAAAATCTATCATTTAAAGCGATAACAACCCATGTTAACATTTCATAACTTTGAAAATGAGTGATTTCAAATAAACGAGTAATTTTCAATGTTAATAAAACCAGAAGTACATTAACACTACGTACTATTAATGTTGATTACTAATGTTATTAATTCTCTTATTTAAAGTGTTTACAGTACTAAAGCCCCAAAAGATTCTACTGATATGTCCACATTGGTTATTATTGCAAAAAGTATTTTCTTATCTAAAGATGTAACATCGGTTCAGTGTTCTTGAGAAATTTTCACTAGCATTTCAACGCGTAGAACATGGATTTACTGTCCAGTTTATGTATAATGTACTGAGCAATAAATAAATAAATCAATATATAAAATAAAAAATTTCATTATTTAGAAAATGAATGTCGTTTTACTACGCTTAAAACTAATAGTTATGGGCGCTTTTTATATCAAATAAAACTAATTCGTCTCTACATCATTGTTTGCATTGTTATCAATCGAGAAAATGTAGTTATACAGGGTGTCTCACAACTCGCGCCCCAGATGAAACTGACACTTGCAGACGACAATAGGTTGCCGACAAATAGAAGAAACTAATTTGCGGCTGCTTGCATAACGGAGTTACAAGACTTTTTAATCCACCAATCCCGGAAGGATATCTTGAGGTGTGATGATATTATTACAAAATACAACTGGTTGCTAGGTTTTAAAAATACTACTAGTGAGTTACAAAATTTGTTTGACTTACTGTAATTTTGACACTTTAGAGTTGACTTTTCACTGTCAGCAAATTTAGGTTAGTGAAGGTGTCATCCGAGATCATAATTTATACAGTGCAACGTGTTGTAGCAGCTGTGTAAAATGTGTTAAACGAAAATATTATAATCATGTCTAAATAATCAGCGGTTAAATACATGGTAAGAATTTGCCTTTTATTCACCTTGTCAAATTTTATTTGACACTGACTTTTTCGAAAACTACAGTCGCCCACACATTTTAAAGAAGATTTGATTTGTATAAAACCCTAGTAACGTAAAATTACGGCAAACACACGTTACAGGTGTACGTCTCTGATTGGTCCATTTTAAGACGTCTTTTCTCTAATATCTTTTAAGCTATATTTTTTTTCTTCGAAATTACACATCCGAGTGCAGTCTCGTGTTTCCTCATTCGCTCTGGGGCGCGAATTGTGAGACACCCTGTATAGGTAACTGTATTCGAGATTGTAATATATGTAAATACTTTCAAATAAATAATATTCAATTCAATATTAATTTAAGTTATTGTCTAACAAAATAATAAAATACACCCATTTTCAGTTACGAGAATCCGCAATAAACCTTTCTCGACAAGGAGAGGTTTCTCGTGCGATAGCAGACTTCCTAATGATCGATAAAAGCACAGCAAATGGAATTATCACCAAATATACATTGCCAAAATCATTAGCTGATAAGCCAAGATGCAATAGAACCCCCCTAAACCAACAAAGCGAACAGATAAAATAATTAAACTAAAATCTAAAGTAGTAAAATAACTTTTAGGTCAACAAAAGTTCGAATTCTTGTTTGACCACCCTAATCTCCGAATTTAAATCCAATAAAACATCTATGCCAGAAGTTAAAAATACGCGTTGAAAAAGAAAAACATGCCTGAATTAGGGAATCATTCAGAAAATGAATGACAAGATGTACACTACAAGACAGTATTACAAATTTAATTAAATCAATGTCTCGACAGTATTCTGCAGTGATTGTATCAAAAGGAATGATGATAAACTATTAAATACGAAGAACAAAATCAAAAACCATTTCAGATTTTTTAGTTGTTTTGTACGTATATTTTTGGCGCAATATTTTTGCACAGCATTTTGTTACTACATAATTTTATTGACCTACATAGTTTCTGGTTTATAATAGGAACATACTTTATGCACAAATGCATATGTTTATTAATATAACTGTTTCATTGTTGTATCACCTTTACAATATATGATTATAGTTTAAAAATCCGTTTGGCTTAAAACTTTTGCACACCTCTATAGATAAACATTACATAACATTATGGACATTTCTATAAAGTTGCATATGATATTCAAAAAGCAAGATTAAAAATACTCAAATGTAAAAATGTATCAGCTGCTGTTTAATGATGAATTTGATACCTAAACAAATGTACATTTAGAACTTGAAGATGTACGTAGCGTCATTAGATATTTCAATATTATTTTTGTCCTTACATTTATTGTAAAATTACATAATATACCTTTCAAACTGCAGCTAGATACATACACTACACGATTTTATGTTTAAGTTCTTAAAAATATGATACTGAAAGTTGCAAATCATGTATGACCTTCAAAGAGCAAGGTTAGACATTCTGCGTCGTATAAGAATGTATTAATACTTTACTAGTGTAAAAGAATGTTAAATGCAACAATATATTACATGTATTAAGGCTGTTTTATGATGAATTCAATATACAAATACATATTTATGTAGAACTTGAAGATGTAAGTAAGGTTACGTCAAGATTTTTGTCCTTAAATTTATTAGAAAATCAAGTAATTTACCTTTCAAACTACAGCTAAGCATTCGAATTCAACTGCTCCAAGTCCATTTCACAAATATAACACGTAAATAAGTTATTTTAATCACAAAATATATCACAAAAACATAAAACCACTTCTTAAGATCAACTTGCTTCCAACACATGTAACGCACTGACGCTTACGACAGTGTTGCCAACCTCTTAAAGTTGAATTATGTTACCGCTCAGAAAATTATGCTCAAATATTAATGACATAAAAAAACAATGAAAAATACACAAAAAAAACAATATTTGAATGAACATTTAATACAAACGATAAACAAAAAACTATAAAACTAAAAATATATTTCATTTCATTTAAGAAAATAGCAGATGGGGCTTGAGAGCCTAGCTCTTATACTTTTATACACGCAGTAAATAAGTAATGACCAAGTAACAACTTAAGAGAAAATCTGTCAATGACAACAACCCTATTATAGACATGGCGAAAATAAATATTAAGTAAAATATAATAATGACTAATTTATAACGACTGGAAAATATTTGTAATAATGCTACGGTTGGCAACACTGGGCTTACGACGTGGTCTCATGTGATTGGTGAAAATCTGGTGAATATAACGATTGTGATTGGCAAAAATAACGAAGCTTGTGATTGGTGGAAATACAGCAAGAATTCGAATGCGATAAAATCCTATCAATTTTGAACGGATGAAGAGTATTTATTTGAAAATAATTATTAATTTAAGATGTTTAAATAATAATTTGTAATTTAAATTCACCATACAACAGCGTACATCAATTTTTACCGGAAATTATACATAAATAATAACACAATACAAGAAATATTTCGAATTAATTTGGTTTTATTGATAAGTAGATGGCAATGAGCATAAATACCTTTAAAATAGGGTTTATGGAGAGGGCATAAGGGTTAATTTTTTTCGGGAAATTCTTCTCCACGTCTCGGGATTCATTCTCCAACGATGATACTGGAAGAAATCAGGTTTCATGAGGGTACATTCGAAAGGCGAATCGGCCATACTGCATAAAACCCTGTAACATTGAAAATAAATAAAAATTAGGATATTTAAAAGATAAAATATATTTTAATATTTAAAGTGTCCAACCCCTATTTTTTGTGTTTTAAGCAAAGACACATTCAAAATCCTCATAAAGATATTTAATACTTTATTTCAAATTGCTTGAATTAAATTCATTGTTAAATAACTTATCATAATTTTATTTTTACTTTATTTGCAAAAGATGAAAAACCACCACCAGATAATGACCAAAAATGGCCCATTTGGAAAATTTTAAATCGCCTATGAAATACATAGGTAGGTACAACTGGGGGTACCAAGTAGAACCCACTTTATGTCGTTGTAGTCAAGAACAAATAATGACCCACCTGCTCACGTGCGCCAACTTAGAAGTGGAATGCACGAGAGAAGATCTGGCTAAAGGAACATCAGCTGCTCTAAATTGGGCTATTTTCTGGAAAAAATACTAAAATGACAATTTTTGTATTAGTTTATTTTACATATATTATGTATTTTTACCTCCCGCCACACCATAGATAAGGGAGGTAACGTTTTCGGTTTAAAAATTCGAAAGAGAGTTTTTAGTGAATAAGCACGAATTAAGGTACCTACAACACGTTTTTGCTATTTTTGCAATAATGTATTTGAGGCAATTTTTCCTTAAAATCTACAAAAATATATTCCAAAATTTGGTATTACAGACTTTTCTATTTATTGGAACAACAAATTAGATCAACAGAAAGTGATACTTTACTTAAAGATCATTGCTATTTTAAACATGGAATTGGCGGGAGGTCATCAGATTTTATAACTATATTCCGCAAGAATTAATATTTTATTTGTTCATTTATTAAAATAATTTCATTTAAATAAAAGTTATCGAATTAATATGTGCCAAACTAATTATTTTGTTAATATATTAACCAGAAACAGATATTAATTCGATAGTTTGTGGAGACGTTGGTCCCACCCCAATTTGGGTATGGTTAAGCCCTGCCACCACGACAAGGTCTCTCCACGTGGGCAGGGAACCCTGTCCAAACCTCCTGCGATTCAAAGGAGTTGAGGACAGAGCCACCCCGGCCTAAACCACGACTGGGGTGTCCTAGAAAACCCTAACGATCTCATACCAACTATAAATAGAATCGCCCGCGCCTGAAACCCTAACAAAAATGATAATGAGATGAAATGAACCTATTTGTGGCTTGTTCACGGACGCGGCCTGCTGGGGCCAAGCGCGTTCCAACCACTGATATGCATACGCCGATAAACTATTGCTCATCGTCATATTCCATACAGTGTTTGGACCTACGACCGCGCCCTCCCCATTCCGCGAAAACCGACCCCGTGCAATCCATATAGGAGGGTAAGTTTTCTTGGACGAGGGTTGCTCACCTCACGATAAAAAAAAACTTCATTGTGATTACCAAATTAGCTGCTGGTACTAATTTTAGTAATCTGCAACAAAGCTCTTTTTTACCATGTGTAAAGTCCACCGAACATTTTCATGCCCGCGAGAGACTTTCGGCGGAATTTGATGAGTATTCATTGCACAGTATAAATACTGGCACGCCAAATACCCAGTGCGCTAGGAAAAAAGCATAACATACAAAATAAATATATTATATTATATTTATATTATATACGAGCATATATAATATAAGATAATATAATATAAACAATCCCAAAATCCCACCCCAAATATATCATTATAAATCGATTTTCGCGAACGAATTTATGGCAAAAATTAACCCTACAAACCCCAAACTACAGTTTATAAAAAAATACTCCCGACACAACAAAAAATAAAATCAATATTGTCAAAATCTGTTCAAAATTTCCCGTACCCGGTTCGCAACAAATTTCGAATATATTCGCGTCTTTAATTCGCCATGAAGACTTGCTCCTTTCTCGATCCCTCGTTGTCCCCCGTTGTCCAGGTCCTGGGTTCCTGGCCTAATCGATCCGGACCTCATACCGGATTACACGAGCTAATAATAAATAAGAAAAAACTAAAATAATACGGACCTCATGCCGGCATGAAAGCTACCAATTAAAACTTAAAGTTAGGATGACGATTATATCCCACGGAGTCTAGAAGGACGACGATGTCTAGGTCCAATGGAATCGTGGTCTATACGATGTCAACGGAACGGTAACGATCCGGACCTCATGCCGGGATATGCGGAAGTTAGCGACCCGGACCTTATGCCGGGTTACGCGAGCAAATTCACCCGGGACGAAAGTTACAATTTAAGTTAGATTTATAAGTTAAAGTTAGGATGTCAACGCGCCCCCTTAAACTAAACTTAACTAGGCTGTACTGCAATGAACGTTTTTATTTTACTTATTATAAATGCAAAATATCTGTGTATTAAATGTTCTTTACCCCTAGTTGGGTGTGACATCTTGTCTCTATAGACCCAGAAATAGATTCAAAATTTTCTTTCAAAGATTTATAAATATTGCAAAATATTACCGTTAGAATAAAAATGTTGAAGTACTATGTCTCTTATCAAATATTAATCAATACTAAATAAATCTCAATCACACAAAACATTCAGGGGATCATTCATAAATAAAAATTGGTTTTTGTTTTCTTATTATTCGTATTTTTTTTGGTTTTTTTTTTTTTGTTTTACCCATATATACAATCCACACTCACTCACACCTTTCATTCTTAATTATTTTTATATTCTCATTTATTAATAATTGAACATTCATTGCAATGTACAGCAACTTCCCAGCAAAATTGTAATAGGTAACACTTTAAAAATGTAAGTTTGCAAAAGTATATATATATATATATATATATATATATATATATATATATATATATATATATATATATATATATATATATGTATTTGATAATAGATATTTATGCACCAAGTGAGCTAAGATAATGTTTATTCACGAAAAGAAAGTTAACCCACGAGCCCGTAAGGGCGAGTTGGTTAATTTCTTCGAATGAATAAATGTTCTTAACTCACGTAGTTTATACAATATTTTATTCAATTTTGACAAAATAGTAATAACAACCATTACGAATTTAATTTTGACAAAATAAAAATGCATTAGGATCATCATTATTTATTCAATTTTGACGGTTTATTGTTTATTTTTTTAATTATTATGAACAGTCATAGAAAAAATAGTGTATGCAACTCATGTATAATGACTATTAAAACACTCGTTGCATAATAAACTATTAATTCACTAGCAAATAAACAGTTACTTTCAGCCGTTGCTATGGAGTTAATAATAGCAGTTTAAAACGTCAAAATTGAACAAACTAAATATTAAATACATTATTCTGAATTTGTAAAAAGTTAAAAATTATGTATCAGAAAATTGGGTCAAATACTTAAACATTTCCTGTTCCACAATTGTTAAGTGCGGGATTTGAACTCAAAACTAATTCGCATACATTAACAGTAAAAAATATAGAAAAATATTTTAATTAAAAGAATGAATTGGTATTATTGAATATTAAAATTTAAAATGAAACATATTTTGCAGACAGGATTTTCCCAAGTTATTATTATATAAATATATTCAAATAATTGTTTATTAATAAATAACTATTTATTGTTTAATATGAAAGAAAAAAAACTGAGTACAAGTATGGCGCCCTATCTTATAACTAACTTATCCTAAGCTAACTTATGTCTACCTTAAAGCTAGTCTTACAGTATAAAATTTCCCGGGCAATTTTATAGAGCAAGATTTCGCTTACCAATCACTCACACACTGTCATTCCTTTATATGCCACATTGTACTCAGTTTTATATTTATTTAAAGTTGAAATCACATTTTATTTTATACAAGCCTGTTTAATAGTAAATAATTATATCATTACTGCTTATTACCCATTGTTGGGTGTGTCATTTACCTTATTTTTTTATTTGATAGCTTGAATATTTAAATAAATAAATGGAAAAATCCATGTCAACAATCTATGAGACATAATTATAGTTAATGTATGCTTCGCAAATAAATTTTGAAATTGTAAGTTTTAAATAGTTTAAAAACTATAAAAGATTTTATTTATTTTATGCAACACTAGTACAAGTAATATATTTTAAATTATTAAAATTTGAATTGTTGTACAATTCATTGTATTGTATTTATATCGTATTTTTTTGCCATGTACCCTACATTACGGGTACAGCAACAATTGTTAGATTAAGGAAAATGCCAAGTTATTGACCTAAAATATTTTAAAAATTGATAAACTTTCAATTTGCTGGGAAGTTTATTTTCACATACCTTGTCTCAGGATAAACCTGGACTTTTTACCAAACTACCGTTATACAAATATGAGTATCCCACGTTGTCCTTCTGGGCCCTGGGTTGGTCTAGGCGCACTTTAATTTAATGAATTTAATTCTAAAATTTATAATTTATTTTAAGGGTAGAGGTAACTACCACAGATTTCAATACTACGAAATACAAATACAAAAAAAATAATAAAAGAATGGTCGAGCACGGTCCAGCAAACCAGAAGAGTACAACCATCCTTTCACTATGAAAGACAAATTGTAAATGACTGTTTACTACTTTAGGAGGTATAATTTTTAAAATAATTAGTTATCTAATACTTGATAATGACGTAACAACCGGCAAAAGGATTGTGCTACAGACAGAAATAAAATATTAAATTATAATTTTTAATCGGAGATAAATTTATGTAATTTTAATTATTTGTTTTCATGGCGCCAATGTACAACTTTAATCATTTTAACATAATTTTAAATTGTCGAGAGGTACTGCTGCTGTATTCACATTTTAAATTGTCGAGAGGCCCTGTTTCTCTATCTCCATTTATAATAAGCGGGAGGTATGTTGCTAAAAAAATTACTATATTTTTACACTTTGATTAGTTGGCGAGAGGTATTGCAAAAAAATCAGTTGTCACCTACAATATAAAAGAGCCATCCATTGTTTCGTCACAAAAATATCGAATATAATGATTCAAAAATCTCAATTTTCTTTAAAAGTTCCCGAAGCCAATCACTAAACGACGCGTTCTTATTTGTTTGTGTGAGAGAGACAAGTATAATGTAAGACAGAGAAAACATGACACAGAATAATAAAGACAGGAGTGAACACTCACTTCCAAATTTTGATTTTTGTAAGAGAGAGATAGTAATATATAACTATTTCATTCTAATGAATTCTTCTTTTTACTGTAAGTTTTGTTAGGAAACATAGTGTTATGTCTGTAGCATATCTGGGTGACAACACCGTGTATTATACTGGTAGTTAGGAGACAGTGTATTTTTATAGGTAAAAGTGAAACTATTTAATATCTCGGGAACGGTAAAATATAACATAAGATTTTTGGTAAAATTGATAAACCGGAAGTGGTACATTACTTGAATCTCGGAACAAATTTCTTGAAAAAATATATTAAAATATGACGCAAAATTTTTCAAATTTTGTATTTGAAACTCATATGTGATTTGAAACAAGATATTCGATTTTGACTACATATGATAAACCGAAAGTGGTACTTTACTTGAAGCTCTGAACAGATTTTCTTGAAGAAATATATTAAAATATAACGCAAAATTTTTCAAATTTTGTATTTGAAACTCATATGTAATTTGAAATAACATATTCGAAACTTATATGTAATTTGAAACAACATATTCGATTTTGACTATATATGATAAACCGGAAGTGGTACTTTACTTGAAGCTCTGAACAGATTTTCTTGAAAAAATATATTAAAATATAATCCAAAACTTTTCAACTTTTGTATTTGAAACTCATATGTAATTTAAAACAAAATATGCGATTTTGACTATATATGATAAACCGGAAGTGGTACTTTACTTGAAGCTCTGAACAGATTTTCTTCAATAAATTTATTAAAATATGATCCAAAACTTTCCAACTTTTGTATTTGAAACTCATATGTAATTTGAAACAACATATTCGATTTTGACTATATATGATAAACCGGAAGTGGTACTTTACTTGAAGCTCTGAACAGATTTTCTTGAAAAAATATATTAAAATATGATCCAAAACTTTTCAACTTTTGTATTTGAAACTAATATGTAATTTGAAACAACATATTCGATTTTGACTATATATGATAAACCGGAAGTGGTACTTTACTTGAAGCTCTGAACAGATTTTCTTGAAGAAATATATTAAAATATAATGCAAAACTTTTCAACTTTAGTATTTGAAACTCATATGTAATTTGAAATAACATATTCGATTTTGACTATATATGATACACCGGAAGTGGTACTTTACTTGAAGCTCTGAACAGATTTTCTTGAAGAGATATATTAAAATATGATCCAAAACTTTTCAACTTTTGTAATTGAAACTCATATGTAATTTGAAACAACATATTCGATTTTGACTATATATGATACACCGGAAATGGTACTTTACTTGAAGCTGTGAACAGATTTTCTTGAAAAAATATATTAAAATATGATGCAAAATTTTTCAACTTTTGTATTTGAAACTCATATGTAATTTGAAACAACATATTAGATTTTGACTACATATGATAAACCGGAAGTGGTACTTTACTTGAAGCTCTGAACAGATTTTCTTGAAGAAATATATTAAAATATGACGCAAAATTTTTCAAATTTCGTATTTGAAACTCATATGTAATTTGAAATAACATATTCGAAACTTATATGTAATTTGAAACAACATATTCGATTTTGACTATATATGATAAACCGGAAGTGGTACTTTACTTGAAGCTCTGAACAGATTTTCTTGAAAAAATATATTAAAATATAATCCAAAACTTTTCAACTTTTGTATTTGAAACTCATATGTAATTTAAAACAAAATATGCGATTTTGACTATATATGATAAACCGGAAGTGGTACTTTACTTGAAGCTCTGAACAGATTTTCTTCAATAAATTTATTAAAATATGATCCAAAACTTTCCAACTTTTGTATTTGAAACTCATATGTAATTTGAAACAACATATTCGATTTTGACTATATATGATAAACCGGAAGTGGTACTTTATTTGAAGCTCTGAACAGATTTTCTTGAAGAAATATATTAAAATATGATGCAAAACTTTTCAACTTTTGTATTTGAAACTCATATGCAATTTGAAACAACATGTTCGATTTTGACTATATACGGTAAACCGGAAGTGGTACTTTACTTGAAGCTGTGAACAGATTTTCTTGAAAAAATATATTAAAAATGATCCAAAACTTTTCAACTTTTGTATTTGAAACTCATATGTAATTTGAAACAACATATTAGATTTTGACTATATATGATAAACCGGAAGTGGTACTTTACTTGAAGCTCTGAACAGATTTTCTTGAAGAAATATATTAAAATATGATCCAAAACTTTTCAACTTTTGTAATTGAAACTCATATGTAATTTGAAACAACATATTCGATTTTGACTATATATGATAAACCGGAAGTGGTACTTTATTTGAAGCTCTGAACAGATTTTCTTGAAGAAATATATTAAAATATGATGCAAAACTTTTCAACTTTTGTAATTGAAACTCATATGTAATTTGAAACAACATATTCGATTTTGACTATATATAATAAACCAGAAGTGGTACTTTACTTGAAGCTCTGAATAGATTTTCATGATAAAATATATTAAAATATGATGTAAAACTTTTCAAATTTTGTATTTAAAACTCATATATAATTTGAAACAACATATTCGATTTTGACTATATATGATAAACCGGAAGTGGTACTTTACTTGAAGCTCTGAACAGATTTTCTTGAAGAAATATATTAAAATATGATGCAAAACTTTTCAACTTTTGTATTTGAAACTCATATGCAATTTGAAACAACATGTTCGATTTTGACTATATACGGTAAACCGGAAGTGGTACTTTACTTGAAGCTCTGAACAGATTTTCTTGAAGAAATATATTAAAATATGATCCAAAACTTTTCAACTTTTGTATTTGAAACTCATATGTAATTTGAAACAACATATTTGATTTTGACTATATATGATAAACCGGAAGTGGTACTTTACTTGAAGCTCTGAACAGATTTTCTTGAAAAAATATATTAAAATATGATCCAAAACTTTTCAACTTTTGTATTTGAAACTCATATGTAATTTGAAACAACATATTCGATTTTGAGTATATATGATAAACCGGAAGTGGTACTTTACTTGAAGCTCTGAACAGATTTTCTTGAAAAAATATATTAAAATATGATGCAAAAATTTTCAACTTTTGTATTTGAAACTCATATGTAATTTGAAACAACATATTCGATTTTGATTATATATGATAAACTGGAAGTGGTACTTTACTTGAAGCTCTGAACAGATTTTCTTGAAGAAATATATTAAAATATGATCCAAAACTTTTCAACTTTTGTATTTGAAACTCATATGTAATTTGAAACAACATATTCGATTTTGATTATATATGATAAACTGGAAGTGGTACTTTACTTGAAGCTCTGAACAGATTTTCTTGAAAAAATATATTAAAATATGATCCAAAACTTTTCAACTTTTGTATTTGAAACTCATATGTAATTTGAAACAACATATTCGATTTTGACTATATATGATAAACCGGAAGTGGTACTTTACTTGAAGCTCTGAACAGATTTTCTTGAAAAAATATATTAAAATATGATGCAAAAATTTTCAACTTTTGTATTTGAAACTTATATGTAATTTGAAACAACATATTCGATTTTGATTATATATGATAAACTGGAAGTGGTACTTTACTTGAAGCTCTGAACAGATTTTCTTGAAAAAATATATTAAAATATGATCCAAAACTTTTCAACTTTGGTATTTGAAACTCATATGTAATTTGAAACAACATATTTGATTTTGACTATATACGGTAAACCGGAAGTGGTACTTTACTTGAAGCTCTGAACATATTTTCTTGAAGAAATATATTAAAATATGATCCAAAACTTTTCAACTTTTGTATTTGAAACTCATATGTAATTTGAAACAATATATTCGATTTTGACTATATATGATAAACCGGAAGTGCTATTTTACTTAAAGCTCTGAACAGATTTTTTTCAAAAATATATTAAAATTTTATCCAAAACTTTTCAAATTTTATATTTAAAACTTATATATAATTTGAAATAACATATTGGATTTTGACTATATATAAATAAATAAATAAATAAATATATCATCACGGCATATTACCCATTTCTGGGTGTGCCAGTATCTACAACACATGTAGACATCGGTAATGATGACGATATATTTTACCGTGTGGGCGCTTACCAGGCGTCACCTCACGGGCACTCATAGCTGGTGTGGAGAGTGCACCACAGGGGTCACTTTTGTGCCATTTAAAATTGGAAATATTTGGCGTCTGTCGGGATCGAACCCGGTTCCCCCAGGTTCGCGACCAGACACTCGGGCACGCGGCCACGGGACCCATAAAATAATTTTTTGACTATATATGATAATAATAATAATTATAATAATAATAATAACAATAATAATAATAATTACAAATAAAATTGAAAGTAAAATTCTTTGGAATAATGGGCGAAATTCTTTGATAAATACTGGACCTATTTTTTGGCGCGGAAAAATCGTCAATATGTTTGGTTTTACGCTCTTGCACAAAACAATAGAAACCTTCATTGATTACTGCACTTGTTTTTTGTTTTAGACAAACCTATATGTAATTTTTACAATTTGAGAATTACAATCTATTTAAAAATTATTAAAATAGATGTCCCTGAGCTACTTGGTTACAGCAAAGTTTAATTCTCCTAAACACGATTTTAAATTATGCTTTACGTATCTTAAACCTTTAACTTTAGCCTCGGTAAGTGTTATATTAACAAGTATTGTCCGAGCATTTTGTACAACAGAGCCGTCAAGATGGCATTCATTTGCTGTAATGTGTAACAGACAATTTGGTGTTTCAGAACGTAACAATATCGCTGAAATGTTGTAAATATGCACGGCCATAAACTAAAATACATGCCATATATAAATAAAATATTAAATTATAATTTTTAATCAAAGATAAATTTACGTAATTTTAATTATTTGTTTTCATGGCGCCAATGTAGAACTTTAACCATTTTAACATAATTTTAAATTGTCGAGAGGTACTGCTGCAGTATTCATATTTTAAATTGTCGGGAGGCCCTGTTTCTCTATCTCCATTTATAATAAGCGAGAGGTATGTTGGTAAAAAAATTACTATTACTTTTACACTTTGATTAGTTGGCGAGAGGTATTGCAAAAAAATCAGGTGTCACCTACAATATAAAAGAGCCATCCATTGTTTCGTCAAACAAAATCGAATATAATGATTCAAAAACCTCAATTTGCTTTAAAAGTTCCCGAAGCCAATCACTAAACGACGCGTTCTTATATGTTTGTGTGAGAGAGACAAGTATAATGTAAGACAGAGAAAACTTGACACAGAATAATAAAGACAGGAGTGAACACTCACTTCCTAATTTTGATTTTTGTAAGAGAGAGATAGTAATATATAACTATTTCATTCTAATGAATTCTTCTTTTTACTGTAAGTTTTATTGGGAAACATAGTGTTATGTCTGTAGCATATCTGGTTGACAACACCGTGTATTATATACAGGTAGTTAGGAGACAGTGTATTTTTATAGGTAAAAGTGAAACTATTTAATATCTCGGGAACGGTAAAATATAATATTAGATTTTTGGTAAAATTGATAAACCGGAAGTAGTACATTACTTGAATCTCGGAACAGATTTTCTTGAAAAAATATATTAAAATATGACGCAAAATTTTTCAAATTTTGTATTTGAAACTCAT
The DNA here is from genome assembly GCA_943142095.1 of Ophonus ardosiacus. NCBI lineage: Eukaryota > Metazoa > Arthropoda > Insecta > Coleoptera > Carabidae > Ophonus > Ophonus ardosiacus. The sequence goes on from OW964840.1 coordinate 6,232,138, forward strand.
ATGTAATTTGAAACAAGATATTCGATTTTGACTACATATGATAAACCGTAAGTGGTACTTTACTTGAAGCTCTGAACAGATTTTCTTGAAAAAATATATTAAAATATGATGCAAAACTTTTCATATTTTGCACTTCAAACTCATATGTAATTTAAAACAACATATGCGATTTTGACTATATATGATCAACCGGAAGTGGTACTTTACTTGAAGCTCTGAACAGATTTTCTTGAAAAAATATATTAAAATATAATCCAAAACTTTTCAACTTTTGTATTTGAAACTCATTTGTAATTTGAAACAACATATTCGATTTTGACTATATATGATAAACCGGAAGTGGTACTTTACTTGAAGCTCTGAACAGATTTTCTTGAAAAAATATATTAAAATATAATCCAAAACTTTTCAACTTTTGTATTTGAAACTCATTTGTAATTTGAAACAACATATTCGATTTTGATTATATATGATAAACTGGAAGTGGTACTTTACTAGAAGCTCTGAACAGATTTTCTTGAAAAAATATATTAAAATATGATCCAAAACTTTTCAACTTTTGTATTTGAAACTCATATGTAATTTGAAACAACATATTTGATTTTGACTATATATGATAAACCGGAAGTGGTACTTTACTTGAAGCTCTGAACAGATTTTCTTGAAAAAATATATTAAAATATGATCCAAAACTTTTCAACTTTTGTATTTGAAACTCATATGTAATTTAAAACAACATATACGATTTTGAGTATATATGATAAACCGGAAGTGGTACTTTACTTGAAGCTCTGAACAGATTTTCTTGAAAAAATATATTAAAATATGATCCAAAACTTTTCAACTTTTGTATTTGAAACTCATATGTAATTTGAAACAACATATTTGATTTTGACTATATATGATAAACCGGAAGTGGTACTTTACTTGAAGCTCTGAACAGATTTTCTTGAAAAAATATATTAAAATATGATCCAAAACTTTTCAACTTTTGTATTTGAAACTCATATGTAATTTAAAACAACATATGCGATTTTGAGTATATATGATAAACCGGAAGTGGTACTTTACTTGAAGCTCTGAACAGATTTTCTTGAAAAAATATATTAAAATATGATGCAAAAATTTTCAACTTTTGTATTTGAAACTCATATGTAATTTGAAACAACATATTCGATTTTGATTATATATGATAAACTGGAAGTGGTACTTTACTTGAAGCTCTGAACAGATTTTCTTGAAAAAATATATTAAAATATGATCCAAAACTTTTCAACTTTTGTATTTGAAACTCATATGTAATTTGAAACAACATATTCGATTTTGACTATATATGATAAACCGGAAGTGGTACTTTACTTGAAGCTCTGAACAGATTTTCTTGAAAAAATATATTAAAATATGACGCAAAATTTTTCAAATTTTGTATTTGAAACTCATATGTAATTTGAAACAAGATATTCGATTTTGACTACATATGATAAACCGTAAGTGGTACTTTACTTGAAGCTCTGAACAGATTTTCTTGAAAAAATATATTAAAATATGATGCAAAACTTTTCATATTTTGCACTTCAAACTCATATGTAATTTAAAACAACATATGCGATTTTGACTATATATGATCAACCGGAAGTGGTACTTTACTTGAAGCTCTGAACAGATTTTCTTGAAAAAATATATTAAAATATAATCCAAAACTTTTCAACTTTTGTATTTGAAACTCATTTGTAATTTGAAACAACATATTCGATTTTGACTATATATGATAAACCGGAAGTGGTACTTTACTTGAAGCTCTGAACAGATTTTCTTGAAAAAATATATTAAAATATAATCCAAAACTTTTCAACTTTTGTATTTGAAACTCATTTGTAATTTGAAACAACATATTCGATTTTGATTATATATGATAAACTGGAAGTGGTACTTTACTAGAAGCTCTGAACAGATTTTCTTGAAAAAATATATTAAAATATGATCCAAAACTTTTCAACTTTTGTATTTGAAACTCATATGTAATTTGAAACAACATATTTGATTTTGACTATATATGATAAACCGGAAGTGGTACTTTACTTGAAGCTCTGAACAGATTTTCTTGAAAAAATATATTAAAATATGATCCAAAACTTTTCAACTTTTGTATTTGAAACTCATATGTAATTTAAAACAACATATACGATTTTGAGTATATATGATAAACCGGAAGTGGTACTTTACTTGAAGCTCTGAACAGATTTTCTTGAAAAAATATATTAAAATATGATCCAAAACTTTTCAACTTTTGTATTTGAAACTCATATGTAATTTGAAACAACATATTTGATTTTGACTATATATGATAAACCGGAAGTGGTACTTTACTTGAAGCTCTGAACAGATTTTCTTGAAAAAATATATTAAAATATGATCCAAAACTTTTCAACTTTTGTATTTGAAACTCATATGTAATTTAAAACAACATATGCGATTTTGAGTATATATGATAAACCGGAAGTGGTACTTTACTTGAAGCTCTGAACAGATTTTCTTGAAAAAATATATTAAAATATGATGCAAAAATTTTCAACTTTTGTATTTGAAACTCATATGTAATTTGAAACAACATATTCGATTTTGATTATATATGATAAACTGGAAGTGGTACTTTACTTGAAGCTCTGAACAGATTTTCTTGAAAAAATATATTAAAATATGATCCAAAACTTTTCAACTTTTGTATTTGAAACTCATATGTAATTTGAAACAACATATTCGATTTTGACTATATATGATAAACCGGAAGTGGTACTTTACTTGAAGCTCTGAACAGATTTTCTTGAAAAAATATATTAAAATATGATGCAAAAATTTTCAACTTTTGTATTTGAAACTTATATGTAATTTGAAACAACATATTCGATTTTGATTATATATGATAAACTGGAAGTGGTACTTTACTTGAAGCTCTGAACAGATTTTCTTGAAAAAATATATTAAAATATGATGCAAAACTTTTCATATTTTGTATTTGAAACTCATATGTAATTTAAAACTACATATGCGATTTTGACTATGTATGATAAACCGGAAGTGGTACTTTATTTGAAGCTCTGAACAGATTTTCTTGAAAAAATATATTAAAATATGATCCAAAACTTTTCAACTTTTGTATTTGAAACTCATATGTAATTTGAAACAACATATTCGATTTTGACCTGAAAGATGTCCCTGAGCTACTAAAGAGGTTTCTGTGGTTACAGCAAAGTTTAAATCTCCTAAACACGATTCTAAATTATAAATCGCTAAAATGTTGTAAATATGCACGGCCATAAACTAAAATACATGCCATGTTGATTGTTGTTTCATTGTTGGTAAAATTGTGTGCAAATGTTGTTATAAATCATTGTTGAAATTGTTATTTTGTTTGGTTTCTGGCCTACATTTTTATTAATTCGAACGTCTTCAACAACCAAAGTCATTAATTTAGTGACTTCAGAGTTTAAAAAACTACTTTTGAAATTTATTTTATCTAGTACTACAAGAAAATCATATACGTATATTTAATACAAGTTTATTACTTCATGTTTATTTTACAAAATTTCATAACAAATATTCTGATAGATAACATTTTTATGAAGGAAACGTTGTATTTAAATATGTTTCAGCTGTCCTGGAATTCTGAAACTAATTTTTTCTTTCGAAAACTACCCTCCTGAATTCAAATATAAACACCACGAGTCCCTATTTCTCCTAGTTTTCGAAACATTTTTTTATTAGAAAGAAAATAGAAAATCTACTTTTGATGTCCAGAAATCTGTAACAAAAATGACGTTAATATTTGTCTTCAACTATTTATGAAGATGTGGAAATCCTGAAAGAGAAAATGTACATTATTTCTTCGAAGTTTATTTGAAATTTTCGACGTTTTCGATCCAGTTTAAGTAATATTTTACCGCAATTAGATAATTTATTATTAATTATTGTTTTTATACATCCTACCTAACATTTTAGCTAAGAAATACAAGTAAATACATACATATAAAAAACATAAATAAATAAATGATGATGTGGGCCTCCTGATAAAACTGAAAAGTAAACATACATATAGATATTAAAATGAGGGAACCTAACAATGTGTACTCAACGACGGTGTTGAGTTGTGTAAAGTGTGTACGTCCCTAGGGTCTTCCTTGCCATTGAAATGGCTAGGTTCACACCGCGAGTGTGGCAGACCAGGCCCCGGAACTTGAGTGCTTATCGTGCAAAGAAGCCGGAGCATTCGTGAGTAAGCACCCAAGCCCGGTTAACGCTCTTTCAAGCCCACAACTTTAGTTGCAGCGAGAAAGGAAAGGGGCCGAGTACCGCTAGACGCCCCACCGCCTAACGGCCCCGGCACCTGAAAGGGAAAAGTTAGCTCAGGAGGCCCCGTTGAAACTGCTCACGCCCTAACCATAATATACATATACATAATGCACATACATAAATACATAATATACATACATAAATACATAAGAAATCAACAATATATACGGACGAAATCGCGGCGACGAACGGATAAAACTATTCAAAAGCTAACGCGAATACTAAAAACGGATTTTCTTCATATATCTATTAATAGATATACGAGTATTATTTTGTGTGTATATGTGTTTTTGCAAAATTAATACAAAAGCAAGTGTGTGTAACTACAATTTAATAAGTTAAAACTATAAACTAATATTTTAAAATGCACGCAAACTTATTGAAACTATTTAAAACTGTAAATAAACTAATTGTAATCATTTAAGACTGCAAACTAATACTTTAAAATACAAGTAAACTAATTATAAATATCTAATACTGTAATCTAAAAATTTAAAATATAAATAAACTAATTGTAATGTTTTAAAACTGAAAACTAAAACATTAAAACGCAAATAAACTAATTGTAATCATTTAGACTAATACTTTAAAATGCAGGTAAACCAATTATAGGTACTACTTTTTAAAATGCAAATTGAAAATTTAACCGCAAGTAAACTAATGATATACTAATTTAAAACTGTAAACTTAAACTTTAACTGCAAATTTAATTAAATCTAACTATAATTAAGTGTATCTGTTTGAATGGCACAAGAGTGCCTCCTGTGGTGCACTCTCCATGCGAGCGATAAGTGCCCGTGAGGCAACGCCTGGTAGACGCCCGCACGGTACAAAAATGCATGCATTTATATCTACTTCAAAAACTGGGAATCAGTACAGGGGGTTACTCAGTCCGGCGGCCCATAGTTGGAGTATAGGCGTCCTTCCCAGAGGCCCCACTGCCCTATCCCAGAGGGGAGCAGCGAAAAGAACGACTAAGTTTGCCCAATGGGTCCCAGCCGTTCTTGGGAAATTGATTTTAATCTAACAGGGGCATACTAGAAAGAGCTGCTTGGATAGTAAAGAGGAAAACTGAAAAAAAAACAAAAGCATGCAGGGAAAGGGGGTTCTTCTTTCTTCAACTGATGTTTTCTTTACCTGAAATCGCGAAAAATCTAATGATTTTACGATCTACAGCCGGTGCTATAGAATATTGATAAATGTAGTTTCGTTTTTAAATGAAGTGTCCATTCTTTAATTATTTACTACAAAATTAATAAAATTATTGAATCAAAATTAAATAAATTTAAATATTAAAATATGTGTACGCCTTTATATAAATTATACAATGAGGTCCTCCACTATTTTTTAATTCTTTAATACAATAGTTCACGTTTTGATTGCCACTGACAAGCTGAAGGTTTGAAATTAACAAGAATTTGGAATAGAGCACATTTTCGTGGTCAACAATTGAAAATATATATGGATAATAAACAATTTAATAAAATAATTAATAAAAAAATTAAGTATATTATACAATAATCTGTTCATTGCCACTGGCAGCCTGTCATTCAACATATCTTTTACTTTCAAATAAGGCTTTAAGTAATAAGAATTTGGAATAGAGTGGATGTGTGACGTAGATGGTATTAAAAACTAGAATATTTTAATAATTAATAATTTTTTTAAACATTGATAATCCCTATCATACAGTTTTAAGAACAAATTTTAACATAAATGACCCATAGTTTTATTTTTTTAGTCCAGTGGAAGACCCATTAGTAAAAATTGAAATATAAGAGTAGCAAACCACTCAACAGTAATAAATATACACTATATATTTTACTGTGTTTATTGAACATTTTTGAATCTGAACTTAAAAAATCTATTTAATAAAAAAATACAACAAATTTTTGATATAGTTTTGAACCCGAGTATTTTACATTTCTAATCAATTATTTAATAATTAATGATGTGAATTATTAAATTAAATAATGGGGTACACACTTCAAATAAAAACTACGCTACCCTGTCCTTAAATATCGCGGAAACCGAACCGAACCCGAAAAAGTATCGACGAAACTTTAATTATATTTTATCCTAACTTTAAAATGCAAATGAATTTAATTTGAATGTAATATTAGCAAAAAATTAATCGCGACTTTAAAAACTAAAATAATTATTAACTATTTGCTGCCTTCTGGTGGTTGTAGATTGGCCTTAAAGTTCTTAAAGCCTTAGACAAAGCTTTAGAAAAGCCCTGTTGTAGAATCAAAGGCTTAAAGCAGCCTTTACACTCCTTGGAAACTTCACTGGAACCCTGTATTGTAAACTGTACTTGTTTAAATATTAATTTAAACAAATACAATTTTTTGGGGAAGAAACCTATCACTGAACGAACGGATATTTAACTAAACTAATTCAAAAATGAAAAAAGCTAATTATTTCTATAAGTTTCGCCGATTTATTTACGATATTGTAACGAGTAACGACGCCCGATGTTAATAACATAGATAGACATTCACAATGTGCCTCGGAAAAGAAGTATAGAAGAAAATATGATTATTTGAATTAAATTCAACAACATGAACCATATTTTCAGAAGAAAAATGAATTTACTTTTGTGTTAAGCTGAAAAAAATAGCAAAAAAGCGACAGTGAAGAGAGGCACATATTATAACGACTTACATTGATGAACACAGCTCAGCTAACAGCAAACAGCGACCCCCAAAACAGCTCTGGTACGCCCCTGGAACAAAGAAAAACAATATTTAAAATACAAATATTTCAATAATAGAACATGTTATCAGCAAAAATAAATATTAAAACTGTTAAACTATTGTTTAAACTTACCATTGTTGCTAATTTGCAACAATATACAACAATATTTCACTATTAAAATAATATTATTAAAATATAAAGAAATAAATTTTTCAAGACCAATGTATGTGAATTCCGAAGTTTGCTATTATGCAACAATCTACGGAGCGTACAAGTTTGAGACGGTTTTTAACAAATTAAATCTTGGGTTTTATATGGAAAATCAATACTAAATAGCAATATATGTATTTATACGTAAAATATAGACATTTTTGTATGTTTTACATACAATATATGCCATTTTGTGATAGAATTTATGCTTGAGAAATAAATACAAACACATTTATATGATATTCTAATCACCTTCAAATGTATGAAATCATGAGAAATACAAATTAAATTGTAAGAATTACTACGAAAGGATTGTTTTTCATAGTTTGAAGTACATTTAGAATTACTTAAATATAAATAAACAACTAATACATACTTACAATTGTTGCTTCGACGAGTCCCAAAGACGGCACACACATTTCATTATTTTCACTCATTTAAATTGCGATTCCCGTAAAAATTATTATTAGAAACGTTAGATTAACACTTTATCTTTGATTTTCACACAAATTTTCTAATGTTTTTGCAATATTTCCGCACATTTTAATATTTTAAAACACCGAACGCAGCTTCGCGGAATAGCGTCGTTCAACTGTCGCCCTGGCATTCGCACAGACTTGACGATCGGTTTGTTCTCAGTGTTGCCACCAGTCTGTAACGAAAAAACATTGAATTGGTAAAAATATTATTGAAATATAATAATTTAAACTGTAAAATATTAATATTTAAGTATATATAATATTATAACATGTATTTGTAATAAAATAATATTTTTTTTTATAATTGTTAACTGATTTGTATTTATTTGTAACCAAATAATAACACCACAAATAACCAAGTCTCAGCAAAAGTGCTGAAGTTTAGGAATACTAAGAACTTTAATTTTCAGACTAGTTTTAAACAATTAATTTACAATAAGGGCCGAGATCCTACCATGCAGAACAAATTATTGTTATGATTACAACAATGAAACTAATAAGAATTGTTGTAATCTTTTTGTTTTACAATGTTTAGGAACACTAACTTTAAATTTCAGACCACTTTTAAAAAAATAATATTTAGTAGGGGGCGAGATCCTATCATGCAAATCAAATTATTGTTAATGTTATAACGACGATACTAATAACAATTGTTGTCATATTTTTGTTTTACAATGTTTAGGAACACTAACTTTAAATATCAGACCACTTTTAAACAAATAATATTTTGTAGGGGGCGAGATCCTATCATGCAAATCAAATTATTGTTATGGTAATAACACATAAACTAATAACAATTGTTGTGATATTTTTGTTTTACAATGTTTAGGAACACTAACTTTAAATATCAGACCACTTTTAAAAAAATAATATTTAGTAGGGGGCGAGATCCTATCATGCAAATCAAATTATTGTTAATATTATAACCACGATACTAATAACAATTGTTGTGATATTTTTGTTTTACAATGTTTAGGAGCACCAACTTTAAATATCAGACCACTTTTAAAAAAATAATATTTAGTAGGGGGCGAGATCCTATCATGCAAATCAAATTATTGTTATGGTAATAACACATAAACTAATAACAATTGTTGTCATATTTTTGTTTTACAATGTTTAGGAACACTAACTTTAAATATCAGACCACTTTTAAAAAAATAATATTTAGTAGGGGGCGAGATCCTATCATGCAAATCAAATTATTGTTAATATTATAACGACGATACTAATAACAATTGTTGTCATATTTTTGTTTTACAATGTTTAGGAACACTAACTTTAAATATCAGACCACTTTTAAAAAAATAATATTTAGTAGGGGGCGAGATCCTATCATGCAAATCAAATTATTGTTATAGTAATAACACATAAACTAATAACAATTGTTGTCATATTTTTATTTTACAATGTTTAGGAACACTAACTTTAAATATCAGACCACTTTTAAAAAAATAATATTTAGTAGGGGGCGAGATCCTATCATGCAAATCAAATTATTGTTATGGTAATAACACATAAACTAATAACAATTGTTGTGATATTTTTGTTTTACAATGTTTAGGAACACTAACTTTAAATTTCAAACCACTTTTAAAAAAATAATATTTAGTAGGGGGCGAGATCCTATCATGCAAATCAAATTATTGTTATGGTAATAACACATAAACTAATAACAATTGTTGTCATATTTTTGTTTTACAATGTTTAGGAACACTAACTTTAAATATCAGACCACTTTTAAACAAATAATATTTAGTAGGGGGCGAGATCCTATCATGCAAATCAAATTATTGTTATGGTAATAACACATAAACTAATAACAATTGTTGTCATATTTTTGTGTTACAATGTTTAGGAACACTGACTTTAAATTTCAGACCACTTTTAAAAAAATAATATTTAGTAGGGGGCGAGATCCTATCATGCAAATCAAATTATTGTTATGGTAATAACACATAAACTAATAACAATTGTTGTCATATTTTTGTTTTACAATGTTTAGGAACACTAACTTTAAATATCAGACCACTTTTAAAAAAATAATATTTAGTAGGGGGCGAGATCCTATCATGCAAATCAAATTATTGTTATGGTAATAACACATAAACTAATAACAATTGTTGTCATATTTTTGTGTTACAATGTTTAGGAACACTAACTTTAAATTTCAGACCACTTTTAAAAAAATAATATTTAGTAGGGGGCGAGATCCTATCATGCATTCACCGCAATGGCTAAGAGGTTCGCACCACCGCGAGTGTGGCAGACCAGGCCCCGGATTTGAGAAAGAAATGTGCATAGTCCAGTTAACGCTCTTTCAAGCCCACAACTTTAGTTGCAGCGAGAAAGGAAAAGGGCACAACATGCAAATACCGCTAGACGCCCAACCGCCTAACGGCCGTGCACCTGAAAGGGAAAAGTTAGCTCAGGAGGCCCCGTTGAAACTGCTCACGCCCTAACCATAATATACATATAGATAATGCACATACATAAATATAAAATATACATAAAAAAATCAACAATATATATGGACGAAATCGCGGCGACGAACGGATAAAACTATTCAAAAGCTAACGCGAATACTAAAAACGGATTTTCTTCATATATCTATTAACTTTAATAGATATATTATTTTGTGTGAATGTGTGTTTTTGCAAAACTAATACAAAAGCAAGTGTGTGTAACTACAATTTAATAAGTTAAAACTATAAACAAATATTTTAAAATGCACGCAAACTTATTGAAACTATTTAAAACTGTAAATAAACTAATTGTAAGTTTGCAAACTAATACTTTAAAATGCAAGTAAACTAATTATAAATATCTAAAACTGTAATCTAAAAATTTAAAATATAAATAAACTAATTGTAATGTTTTAAAACTAAAAACTAAAACATTAAAACGCAAATAAACTAATTGTAATCATTTAGATTAATACTTTAAAATGCAGGTAAACCTATTATAGGTACTACTTTTAAAATGCAAATTGAAAATTTAACCGCAAGTAAACTAATGATATACTAATTTAAAACTGTAAACTTAAACTTTAACTGCAAATTTAATTAAATCTAACTATAATTTAGTGTATCTGTGCCCGTAAGGCGACGCCTGGTAGACGCCCGCACGGTACGAAAATGCATTTATATCTACTTTAAAAACTGAGAATCAGTACAGGGGGTTACTCAGTCCGGCGGCCCATAGTTGGAGTACAGGCGTCCTTCCCAGAGGCCCCACTGCCCTATCCCAGAGGGGAGCAGCAAAAGAACGACCAAGTTTGCCACATGGGTCCCAGTCGTTCTTGGGAAATTGATTTTAATCTAACAGGGGCAAACTAGAAAGAGCTGCTTGGATAGTAAAGAGGAAAACTGAAAAAAAAAGCAAAAGCATGCAGGGAAAGGGGATTCTTCTTTCTTCAAGTGATGTTTTCTTTACCTGAAATCGCGAAAAATCTAATATTTTTTCGATCTACAGCCGGTGCTATAGATCATTGATAAATATAGTTTCGTTTCTAAATGAAGTGTCCATTCTTTAATTATTTACTGCAAAATTAATAAAATTATTGAATCAAAATTAAATAAATTTAAATATTAAAATATGTGTACGTCTTTAAATAAATTATACAATGAGGTCCTCCACTATTTATTATTTTTTAATACAATAGTTCACGTTTTGATTGCCACTGGCAGCTACTTCATTCAACATATCTTTCACTTATAAAAATGCGATAGCTGAAGGCTTGAAATTAACAAGAATTTAGAATAGATCACAATTTTCGTGGTCAATAATTGGAAACATATATAGATAATAAACAATTTAATAAAATGATTTAAAAAAAATCTGTTGTGGCCAGCACAAGACCTCTCGCCATTTCCATATTAGGCTACATATGTATTGTATTGCACTTCGCATTCGAACCGTCGTTTTATAACAAAATATTACAGAACTTTACCCAAATATTGTTTTTTATTGTATTTAACATGTCTTCTGCACACATATAATTTTAATTATATCTATTTTATATCATTTTCATGGCAGAGATTGTTCCAATTTATTAACCAGATTGGCAGTATTTCTGATGGATATATGCATTTTACCACAATTTTACCTATAATTTCAAATATTTAATTAATAAAACAATAAGAAAAATTAAATATACTTCCCAGAAAAAGCTATCAGAATGTCACTAAAAATGTTGATATTTGACAATGACATGTGTCATGTTATAAACATTGGAATTTGTCAACTGGTTTCCTTAGTGCCTTGGCCTCTGCGATTAGTGTACTCTATAAATTATAGTGTCTTTATCTCTAAATCTATACAAGATATAATAAAAATTTTAAGTGTGTTAGATGGAGAATTTTATGTTCTTCAATATTTAATAAAAAAAACTCCCAAAAAAATATATTTAGAAATTTTTTTTTAAGAAAGTTCTACTTCCGGTTGTTCAATTGTTATTAAAACCTTTTCAGCTCTTCCCAGGAATGTCAGATTGAAGAAACTGCAGTTAAATATTTTTTAAGTCTTATAGTTTTTGCGGAATCGTCCCTCCAACATCCATACATACACACACACACACACACACACATACACACATCCACACACACACACAGACATCATCGTAAAAATGTTATAATCGGGTTCTAGGGACCTTAAATCGTGCATATTCACAAAAATCTGGATATGCGAATTTTAGCATGATTCCAATACCTCTCTTAGCGAGAGGTAAAAAGTATATTATACAATATTCTGTTCATTGCCACTGGCAGCCTGTCATTTAACATATCTTTTACTTTCAAATAAGGCTTGGAGTAATAAGAATTTGGAATAGAGTGGATGTGTGACGTAGATGTTATTGGCAATAAAAACTAGAATATTTTAACAATTAATCTTTTTTTAACATTGATAATCCCTATCACACAGTTTCAAGAACAAATTTTGATATAAATGACCCATAGTTTTAATTTTTTTGTGTAGTGGAAGACCCATTAATAAAAACTGAAATATAAGAATAGCAAACCACTCTAAACAGTAATAAATATACACTATATATTTTACTGTGTGTATTGAACATTTTTGAATCTGAACTTAAAAAATCTATTTAATAAAAAAATACAACAAATTTTTGATATAGTTTTGAACCCGAGTATTTTACATTTCTAATCAATTATTTAATAACTAATGATGTGAATTATTAAATTAAATAATGGGGTATACACTTCAAATAAAAACTACGCTACCCTGTCCTTAAATATCGCGGAAACCGATCCGAACCCGAAAAAGTATCTACGAAACTTCAATAATAATATAATATATTTTATCCTAACTTTAAAATGCAAATGAATTTAATTTGAATGTAATATTAGCAAAAAATTAATCGCGACTTTAAAAACTAAAATAATTCTAACTATTTGCTGCCTTCTGGTGGTTGTAGATTGGCCTTAAAGTTCTTAAAGTCTTAGACAAAGCTTTAGAAAAGCCCTGTTGTAGAATCGAAGGCTTAAACCAGCCTTTACACTCCTTGGAAACTTCACTAGAAACCTGTATTGTAAACTGTACTTGTTTAAATATTAATTTAAACAAATACAATTTTTTGGGGAAGAAACCTATCACTGAACGAACGGATATTTAACTAAACTAATTCAAAAATAAAAAAAGCTAATTATTTCTATAAGTTTCGCCGATTTATTTACGATATTGTAACGAGTAACGACGCCCGATGTTAATAACATAGATAGATATTCACAATGTGCCTCGGAAAAGAAATAAAGAAGAAAATATGATTATTTGAATTAAATTCAACAACATAAACCATATTTTCAGAAGAAAAATGAAATTACTTTTGTGTTAAGCTGAAAAAATAGCAAAAAAGCGACAGTGAAGAGAGGCACATATTATAACGACTTACATTGATGAACACAGCTCAGCAACCAGCAAACAGCAATCTCCAAAACAGCTCTGGTACGCCCCTGGAACAAAGAAATACAATATTTTAAAATACAAATATTACAATAATAAAACATGTTATCAGCAAAAATAAATATTAAAACAGTTCAACTATTGTTTAAACTTACCATTGTTGCTAATTTGCAACAATATACAACAATATTTCACTTTTAAAATAATATTATTAAAATATAAAGACGGTTTTTAACAAATGAAATCTTGGGTTTTATATGGAAAATCAATACTAAATAGCAATATATGTATTTAAACGTAAAATATAGACATTTTTGTATGTTTTACATATTAAATTTGCCATTTTGTTATTGAATTTATGCTTGAGAAATAAATACAAACACATTTATATGATATTCTAATCATCTTAAAATGTATGAAATCATGAGAAATACAAATTAAATTATAAGAATTACTACGAAATGAATGTTTTTCATAGTTTGAAGTACATTTAGAATTATTTAAATATAAATAAACAACTAATACATACTTACATATGCTGCTTCGACGATTCCTAAAGACGGCACACGCATAGTTCATTATTTTCACTCATTTAAATTGCGATTCCCGTAAAAATTATTATTAGAAACGTTAGATTAACACTTTATCTTTGATTTTCACATAAATTTTTTATTGTTCTTGCAATATTTCCGCACATTTTAATATTTTAAAACACCGAACGCGACTTCGCAGAGTAGCGTCGTTCAACTGTCAGCGTAGAACTGAACATCGGATTGTCTCAGGGTTGCCACCAAACTGTAAAGAAAATACACTGAATTAGTAAAAGTATTATTGAAATATATTAATTTAAATTGTAAAATATTAATATTTAAGTATATATAATAGTATATCATGTATTTGTAATAAAATAAATAATTTTTTATACTTACTTTGTTGTCTGGTTTGTATTTATTTGTAACCTCTAACCAAATATAACCAACTCTCCGCAGAAGTTTTGAAGTGCTGTAAATCATGAATTAATAGTATGTTACAATGTTATTAAGCTGTAAAATTGTTAAAAATATATAAAATGAAATTAAACTAAAAGAATTTGGGCGCATTTGCTGCACTGGCGACTCCTGTGGTCGAAGAAGTTTAGAGTTCGTTTTGAAAGGAAATCTTCTATTTTATCTTGAAAAACGGGCCGAGAAAGAACCATTTAGTGTTATAATAGTCAAAGAATATGCCATTGATGAATTTACACAAGTTTCACAACAAATATCACAAGATTTATATGCGAAATGATTGTTGTAACACTAGCGGAAAATGATGAACAATACAGCTTTAATATCGAGTTTCAGGGCCCCAATAATCGATGTTATATACCCTATACTATCCTACAAATAAACATTTTGACAAATAATAAAACATACATGTACAAAGCACATTGGCATACCCAGAAATGGGTAAAATAACGCCGGGATGACATTTATTTAAATAGAACATGACCCACTTAACATATGTGTAATGCGGGTTGCGTACGGCGAACTACGTAGCGCGGACAGCAACCCAAAATTGGGTATGGCGTCGCTAGTAGTTCACCGACCCTTTTCAACCCTGAAGGGGTTAGGGTGGTTTAGGATAGGGAAATAAAAACATACATAACTAACAATTCTTTATTTATATTACAATATATTTATTTCTTCTTGTTGTATTTCTTTCCTGTGAACATAAGAAAACATAAAACATTTAAAACATTGAAATGATTAAAAGATTTGTGGAGTCGTTGGTCCCACCCCCAATTTAAGGGATGGTTAAGCTCTGCCACCGCGTCAAGGTCCCTCCACTTAGGCAGAGGGGCCGGCCGGCCAGGAAGGAAAGGAAAATGATTAATGATTAATACAACATACAGCACACACCATTCAGTCTGAGGGCCCTCACACACAACATTCATACACTGCCGCTGGACCCCGTTGCTCTGGAACCCGGGACATGACGCTGAAGCCCTGAAAAAACACTAATAAGTCAGTAACAATGTCAACAACAATTTAAACTTATTCTACATCATCATCAAAAGACTTTAATAAACGTTAATCATTGTTCAAAGAATTTAAACATCGGGGAATATGATTTTGGAAGAATTAAGGCCCTATTTTTAACCCCTTTTTTGATGGTTTCATATAATTTTAACCTGTAGAGTTCAAATTTATAACAATTAAGGCCCTATTTGCAATTGTGTACGAATGGCATGTCGCTAAACTTTGTAAAATTATTGAGAAAAAATTAAAGATTTTAAACCCGGATTTAATACATTTTTAATTAAGTTTTAACCACTTTTTTAATAATTACATATAATTTCAACCCTGTAGAAATCAAATTTGAAATAATTAAGGCCCTATTATTAACTGTGTATGAGTGGTATGCTATTAAACTTTGTCAATTTTTGGGAGAAAATTACAAGTTTTTAATCCTGGATTTAAAACATTTTTAATCGCGCATTAACCACTTTTTTATGATTACATATAATCTCATCCTTACAGAGATCAAATTTGAAACAAATAAGGCCCTAATTTCAACTGTGTATGAGTGGTATGCTATTAAACTTTGTTAATTTTTGGGAAAAAATTACAAGTTTTTAATCCCGGATTTAATACATTTTTAATCGCGTATTAACCACTTTTTTATGATTACATATACCCTTATAGGATTCAAATTTGAAACAATTAAGGCCCTATTTTTAACTGTGTATGAGTGGTATGTTATTAAACTTTGTCAATTTTTGGGAAAAAATTACAAGTTTTCAACCCCGGATTTAATATATTTTTAATTGCGTTTTAACCACTTTTTTATGGCTACATATAATTTCAACCCTTATAGGATTCAAATTTGAAACAAATAAGGCCCTAATTTCAACTGTGTATGAGTGGTATGCTATTAAACTTTGTTAATTTTTGGGAAAAAAATTACAAGTTTTTAATCCCGGATTTAATACATTTTTAATCGCGTATTAACCACTTTTTTAATTGTTACATATAATTTCAACCCTATAGGATTAAAATTTGAAACAAATAAGGCCCTAATTTTAACTGTGTATGAGTGGTATGCTATTAAACTTTGTTAATTTTTGGGAAAAAATTACAAGTTTTTAATCCCGGATTTAATACATTTTTAATCGCGTATTAACCACTTTTTTATGATTACATATAATTTCAACCCTTATAGGATTCAAATTTGAAACAATTAAGGCCCTATTTTTAACTGTGTATGAGTGGTATGTTATTAAACTTTGTCAATTTTTGGGAAAAATTACAAGTTTTTAATCCCGGATTTAATACATTTTTAATCGCGTATTAACCACTTTTTTAATTGTTACATATAATTTCAACCCTATAGGATTAAAATTTGAAACAAATAAGGCCCTAATTTCAACTGTGTATGAGTGGTATGCTATTAAACTTTGTTAATTTTTGGGAAAAAATTACAAGTTTTTAATCCCGGATTTAAAACATTTTTAATCGCGTATTAACCCTTTTTTAATTGTTACATATAATTTCAACCCTATAGGATTAAAATTTCAAACAAATAAGGCCCTAATTTAAATTGTGTATGAGTGGTATGCTATTAAACTTTGTTAATTTTTGGGAAAAAATTACAAGTTTTTAATCCCGGATTTAATACATTTTTAATCGCGTATTAACCACTTTTTTATGATTACATATAATTTCAACCCTTATAGGATTCAAATTTGAAACAATTAAGGCCCTATTTTTAACTGTGTATGAGTGGTATGCTATTAAACTTTGTCAATTTTTGGAAAAAATTACAAGTTTTTAACCCCGGATTTAATATATTTTTAATTGCGTCTTAAACATTTTTTTAATGGTTACATATAATTTCAACCCTGCAGAATTCAAATTTAAAACAATTAAGGCCCTATTTTCAACCGTGTATGAGTAGTACGCCGTTAAACTTTGTCAATTTTTTGAGAAAAAATATGTTATGAACCCGGATTTAATTCATTTTTAAACTCGTTTTTACGAGTTTTTTGATAATTACATATAATTTCAATCTAGTAGAGTTCAAATATGGAACAATTAAGGCCCTATTTTTAATGGTGTACCAGTGATACGCCTCTAAATTTTGTCAATTTTTTCCCAAAAATTACTAGTTTTCGGACCTGGATTTAATGGATTTCTAGAAATCATTGAACAATAATTTCAACTTTAAATGATAATTAAAGTCTTTTAATGATAAAAGATTTTAATAAACTTTAATCATTGTTTAAAAAATTTAGAAAATATTAAACTATTTGATATTAATGAATTTGGACTAAAGAAAATTATTCTCACCGCCGTTGCTTTGGGGCTGGATTGACTGGAACTGGAGGCCCTTTTGGTAGTTTTGGGGCCGTGTTCACTGCAAATGGAGGCCCTTCTGGTTGTTGTTTTGTGGCCGTGTTGACTCGAAGTGGAGGCCGTTTTGGTTGTTGTTTTGGGGCCGTGTTGCCTGGTACTTGAGGCCCTTTTGGCTGCAGTCAACTCCAAACTCGAACTCGCAGTGGAAACCTGAACAAAACATTTATAGTATATAAAATCATACATTTACATCTTCATTTTTATATGGAACGATATTTACCTGGCCGTGCCAGATTGTCGGCCATTTTGTTGTGCGTCATGTCCCGTCTTCGATCCACTTTCGGCCGCTGTCCAATGGTTCGTCTGCTTCGCGACCACCAGTCCTATTTCGGCCGCTAGGGCCTTACTTGACTGTGACTGCCGTGGAGCGATGGTCGCGCACCAAGTACCCCCTGCTTAGGCAGATTTACATTCTCTCGCTTACGTACACGTGTACTCTGCGTTATCGCCGCCCCCGGATCCACCCAACTGCAGCCACCTGGCCAGGGTTTTTATATAACAACTACAGTTGGGCTTCGCTCAATAATAATAATAATATAGTAATAATAATATAATAATAGTTATACTTTAGTTGCAATATCAACTACAAGTATTTTTCGCCCCAAACCACAAAGCTACTAGTATATATTTACAGCTACAGGCTTTCGCTTTAAGGGCGAGCCTATTTGTAGCAGGTATACACTTTCGCAGAGTTTATTGTGGCGAATATGAGCGGGCTTCCTGTACTACAATTTAAACGATAACGTTTTCCACGTGCTGGGGAGAAATACTGCTTCTACTCAAGGAATACCTGGTGCTCTACTGCTGGGCTCAGCTGTAGGGGTTGGATTCCATCCCTCGTAGGTGGATCTGGGTCGGAATACCATGCACACCTCATACACAGAGCGTGCGATACGGACGAAGGCTGGGAAGGAAATGAGTCAGAAACAGGTCGCACGCTGCTAGCTTGCCTATAGTTTTAATGGAACGGACAGGTTTTGCTACGTTCCCGAGCTTGTTGATTGAAGTTAATTACCGTATTTTTATTCAATAAATATAAAAATATAAAATAAAATACTTTGTAGGACACAATAAATGTTAAAAAAATATATTTTTTTAAAATATAACTTATGCCCCAGGAATAGTAGAATACTCTAACATCTTTAAAAATCATGTATTACATTAAAAAGAATAAAAATATATGCGGATATTTTGTAATTAATTATTAATATCCATTTCTTTACAAATATCTTACAGACTTTACACACACACATACTTAGAATATCAAAAAGTCAGATACTTTATTTTAAATCTGTTTTCAGGGATAGATTAGGGAAGGTTTGAAGTATATTTGACCCAAATTTCAACCCTTTTGGACAAGCGGTACAAATTTGGCAAAGCGGTGAATACAAAATCAAAATTATAAATTTTTTTGTATTAAATTTACCGCTTTGCCAAATTTTTACTGCTTGCCCAAAAGGGTTGAAATACAGGTCAATCCTTCCCTTATCTACCGCTGAAAACAGATTTAAAATATCTGCCCCCGTTTTTGATTTACATATTTTTTATACACCCCAGTCAAAATAAAAGTTTGTTAGTTATTAATTTTATTTTATGACGGCCTTGTTTTTAGAAAGTTATAATTTCAAAATGGGGACAGATATTTCAAATCTGTGTTCAGTGGTAGATTAGGGAAGGTATGAAGCATATTTGATCCAAATTTCAATCTTGTTGCACAAGCGGTAAAAATTTGGCAAAGCGGTAAACACAAAAAAAAATATAAAATTTTTTGTATCAAATTTAACGACTTGCCAATTTTTTATCGCTTAACCAAAAGGCTTTAAATTTGGCTCAAATATACTTCAATCCTTCCCTTATCTACTGCTGAAAACAGAATTGAAATATCTGTTCCTGTTTTTGATTTATATATTTTTTTATCCACCCATGTCAAAATAAAAGTTGTAATTTTTTGTTAGTTAATTTTATTTTATGACGGCTCTGTCTTTAAAAAGTTATAATTTCAAAATGCAAACAGATATTTTAAATCTGTTTCCAGAGATAGTTTAGGAAAGATTTGAAGTATATTTCACCTAAATTTTAAGTCTGTTGGACAAGCGGTAAAAATTTAGCCAAGCGGTAAACACAAAAAATATTATAAATTTTTTTGTATCAAATTTACTGCTTTGCCAATTTTTTATCGATTAACCAAAAGAGCTTAAATTTGGCTCAAATATACTTTAATCCTTCCCTTATGTACTGCTGAAAACAGAATTGAAACATCTGCTCCTGTTTTTGATTTATATATTTTTATATCCACCCATGTCAAAATAAAAGTTGTATTTTTTGTTAGTTAATTTTATTTTATGACGGCCCTGTCTTTAAAAAGTTATAATTTCAAAATGAAAACAGATATTTTAAATCTGTTTTCAGAAGTAGATTAGGGAAGGTTTGGAGTATACTTGACTCAAATTTTAACCTTGTTGAACAAGCGGTAAACACAATAAAAAATATAAATTTTTTTGTATCAAATTTACCACTTTGCCAATTTTTTATCGCTTAACCAAAAAAGTTAAAATTTGGCTCAAATATACATCAATCCTTTCTTTATCTATTGTTGAAAACAGAATTGAAATATCTGCTTTCGTTTTTGATTTATATATATTTTTATTCACCTATGTCAAAATAAAAGTTGTAATTTTTTGTTAGTAAATTTTATTTTATGACGGCTTTGTACTTAAAATATTTTATTTTTAAAATGGGGACAGATATTTTAAATTTGTTTTCAGAGATAGATTAGGAAAGGTTTCGAATATATTATATTTAAATTTCAACCTTGTTGGACATGCGGTAAAAATTTGGCAAAGCGGTAAACACAAAAAAAATTATAAAATTTTTTGTATCAAATTTACCGCGTTGCCAATTTTTTATCACTTAACCAAAAGGGCTTAAATTTGGCTCAAATATACTTCAATCCTTCCTTTATCTACTGCTGAAAACAGAATTGAAATATTAGCCCCCGTTTTTGATTTATATATTTTTTTATCCACCCGTGTCAAAATAAAAGTTGTAATTTTTTGTTAGTTAATTTTATTTTATGACGGCCCTATATTTACAAGTTATAATTTCAAAATGAGGACAGATATTTTAAATCTGTTTTCAGAGATAGATTAGGGAAGATTTGAAGTATATTTGACAAAAATTTTAACTCTGTTGGTCAAGCAGTAAAAATTTGGCAAAGCGGTAAATACAAAAAAAATTATAAAATTTTTTGTATCAAATTTACCGCTTTGCCAATTTTTCATCGCTTAACCAAAAGAGCTTAAATTTGGCTCAAATATAAACCAGTTCTTCCTTTATTAACCGCTGAAAACAGAATTGAAATAACTGCCCCCGTTTTTGATTTATATATATTTTTATTCACCCATGTCAAAATAAAAGTTGTAATTTTTTGTTAATTAATTTTATTTTATGACGGCCCTGTCTTTAAAGAGTTATAATTTCAAAATGGGGACAGATATTTTAAATCTGTTTTCAGAGATAGATTAGGAAAGATTTGGAATATATTTGACCTAAATTTTAACTTTGTTGGTCAAGCGGTAAAAATTTGGTAAAGCGGTAAACACAAAAAAAAATATAAATTTTTTGTATCAAATTTACCTCTTTGCCAATTTTTTATCGCTTAACCAAAAGGGCTTAAATTTGGCTCAAATATACCACAATCCTTCCCTTATCTATCGCTGAAAACAGAAATAAAATATCTGCCCCTGTTTTTGATTTATATATTTTTTTATTTACCCGTGTCAAAATAAAAGTTGTAATTTTTTGTTAGTTAATTTTATTTTATGACTGCCCTGTCTTTAAAAAGTTATAATTTCAAAATGAAAACAGATATTTTAAATCTGTTTTCAAAGACAGATTACGAAAGGTTTTAAGTATATTTGACCCAAATTTTAACTCTGTTGGTCAAGCGGTAAAAATTTGGCAAAGCGGTAAACACAAAAAAATTATAAAATTTTTTGTATCAAATTTACCGCTTTGCCAATTTTTTATCGCTTAACCAAAAGAGTTGAAATTTGGCTCAAATATACTTTAATCCTTCCCTTATCTACTACTGAAAACAAAATTGAAATATCTGCTCCCGTTTTTGATTTATATATATTTTTATTCACCCATGTCAAATTAAAAGTTGTAATTTTTGTTAGTTAATTTTTATTTTTATTTTTATTCATTATCTCTGAAATTAAAACGAATATAAAAAGAAGTTTCAACCAAACTGCCTTTTATTTTTATTTACAAATATTTTTTCTTATGACACACTTGGGCGAAATGTTATTAGTTTAGCCAAAAAATGGATTTTCTCAAAATTATTAATAGCAAAACAATACTGCTGCTGTACTCTATGATGAAACTTATGAACTATATTTTTATGTCGTGTTGTAAGAAAATACGTTGATATATCGTGTAAATGGGAGAAAATCAATACAATCTACAAATCAATTATCCAATTAATTTTGCGGAAATGTGTATGGGATCTAAGCGGGAAGAAAATTTGTTTAAACAAATGTCATTTGATTATTAATCAAATGACGGATGGAAATCTTGTTAAATTTATCATTTTAAATAAATTAATAATTAAAATATAGTTTAATACACGATTTTATGTTTATTATAATTAAAATATGCTTTTCTTTGTCAATTTTATTTGACGTTTGTTATATCTGCTGCAAGATGTCTCCACGTGTTTTACAGCAAATCTGACCTTCAAGAAATCCAGGACTGTAATTAAAAATTATTGTCTGCAGAACATGTTAAACAGTTTTTTAGGCAAAACAAAAACAATAGTTTATAAAAAATACATAATAAATTATCAAACTTGTTTATTTAAGAATATATACTGAAATATTGACTAGCAGAAAATTTCCTGAATACGTCTTGTGTGATAGCAATAAATTATTTATGGAATGCAAAATATGACTGGCGCTGGCGCTTAAATATCATAATAATAATAATAATAATGGTTTATTTTGTCAATCGATCTTACAAGAAGAAATTTGACACGTCAGTTTACAATTTTACAATAAATACATACAAAATACATATTTTTAGTTATCATTCATGTATTCTTCCACACTGTAGTAACATTTATTTATGAGGTAACATTTTAAGTGATGTTTAAAGAGTTTATTGAAAGTTATGTCTTTTAGGTTAGATGGTAATTTATTATACAGTTTAATACCAATAATTTTTGGATTTTTTAGGCTTAATGATAATTTATATTTGGGTATAATTAGATCATTTTTATTCCTTGTGTTATAATTATGTAAGTGTTCATGAGTTGTTAAATTTGGTAAGTTATTTCTTATAAACATTAAAACAGAAAACATGTACATACATGGCAATGTTAAAATTTTTTCTTGTTTAAAAGTATCTCTACATGATGTGTTATAGCCAAGCTTAAACATATTTCTGATGGCAATTTTTTGTAATTTGAACACTCTTAGGGCTGCTGGAGAGTACCCCCAAAAAATTATGCCATAATTTGCAACAGAATTAAACTTAGCAAAATAGAATATTTTAGTCGTTTTTATACCAGCTATTTGTGCTAATCTTTTAATTGCATAACATAAAGGTGCTAATTTTTTACATTTACTGTTAATATCATCGGTCCAGGTTAAATTTTCATTTATTAATAACCCCAAGACTTGTACACTATCGACTTGAGGCAACGACTGATTGTGACATCTTATTAAAATACTCTGGTTCCTTTTAAGAGTAGTAAAATTTACGGCTACAGATTTTGAAACGTTTAAAACTAAATGTAAAGAAGAGAACCATTTCGATAATTCAGAGGTCAGGTGTGACAATGAAGCTGATTGTTCTTGAATGTTAGCACACGGTACCATTACTGAAACATCATCGGCGTATGCAATGAAAGTATTGTTTTCTAGAACAGTTTTGATTTTGTTTATATATAAAATAAATAAAATGGGACCAAGAATGCTGCCCTGCGGTACACCAAATTTTATTATTTTATATTCAGACCTACAATTGTTATAAACAACAAGCTGTTTCCTATTAGTTAAGTAAGATTTTAGCCATTGCTCACACTTTCCACGAAAGCCGTACTGTGCCATAATTTTGATTAACTGGTCATGCATGACACAATCAAAAGCTTTTGATAAGTCTAAAAACATGCCAGTAATCATATTTCCAGCGTCTAAGTTTTTGTATAAATTGTCTAATAATTTTTCCAAAGCAGTTATGGTATTACAATTTTTGCGAAAGCCGCATTGCTCTGAAATTAAAATCTCATTCGCCTCTAGAAAAGATAAAATTCTAATTAAGACAACTTTTTCATAAATTTTATGAAAAGTTGAGACTATACTTATTGGTCTGTAATTGACAACATCATTTTTTTCACCCTTCTTATATAAAGCTACTACTTTTATACATTTCAATGCGTCAGGGAAAATTCCGTCTGCTAGTGAACTGTTTATACAATGTGTTAAAGGAGTAATGAAGAGTTCATGACATTCTTTCAAGAGTTTTGTAGGGACTTCATCTAAACCAGGAAATGTACATTAGAATTTCTTCAAAATTTGACCACATACAATAATTTTTCAATTAAATATTGTATTCGTAAGATCGTCAGAAGTACATAGGATCCAAAGGCGCTATCGATAAATTTGTTTCTCAACCCATTTTTCGGTAGCAAAAATCTACCAATTAATTAGCGGGAGGTACGGTTTTAATTTTATTAAAAATCGATTCCATGGGTTAAAATACATATGTGTACCAAATTTCATTAACAAATTTCAACAAAAGGCCATTTAATTAATAAATTTTTAAATGTCGTTGACCAGAAAATTTACGGTTTTTACCATTTTAAATTGTTTTCTTATTACGGCTTAAACCATTAGTACAATAATTCTGAAAATTGGTATACTTGTATTAAAAAATACGTAGATTTTAGTTATAAAGTCAACTGGTTTGTATCTCCACCCAGTTTTGGACAGCATATATGTACCCATTTAAGGGTTTAAAATAGGGGTCTAATTTTATAAAAAATCGATTTCTCGTGTCAAAATACATATGTGCACCAATTTCTGTTAATTTTCGCTGAAGGATATACTAAATATTTGAACTTGTATTTGCCATAAATTTCAGGAATCTTGCCGGCGTCCAACGCGTAGCTTGCGCACTAAAAATTCAAAGACTTGCGGTAAAATTCAAAGTGTGTTTATTTGAAATTCCTTGAACAAAAAAATATGAAAATTGGTATACTTACAAAAAATCGATTCTTTGGGTCATAGTACACATATTTACTAATTTTCGTTAAAATATTACAAGAAATAATTTAGTAATATCAAAATAAAATTTTCAGAGGTCATTGACCCTAAATGTGTAGGATTCAGAATCTTATATTACTATAATTATACCAATAGTACAATAATTGTGAAAATTGGTATACATGTACAGAAAATATGTAGATTCTAATGGTGAGGCCGACGTGTATGTATCTCTACCCAGTTTTGGGTAGCATATATCTACCCATTTAAGGGTTGAAGAAAGAGGTTTAATTTTATTAAAAATCGATTCCTCGGGTCAAAATTCATATGTACAGTGATTTTTATCAGATTCTTTTGAGTGGTCCAGTTTTAATTGTAACATTTATCAACAATGGTATTTACATACATCGCTACTCAAAAATGGTTTTACTAATTGATTTATGGTACTTAGACCAATAAAGCAAAAATTTTGAAAACCGGGTTGTTTATATAAGAAACTTCGTAGAATCTAATGGTGTTACAGAAAAAAATCCAGCTCCACCCATTTTCGGGTGGTAAATATACACCCATTTTTGGGTAAAGGATATGGGTTTAATTTTAACAAAAATCGATTCCTTGATCCAAAATACATATCTGTACCAATTTTCATTTGAATATTCTTAAGAACACAAAAGTTATTCGTTTTCATACTATTGTTCAAAAATACGGGTTTCAAACATCATTTTTACTGGGCTTAAACAACTGGTACAATAATTCTGAAAATTGGTGTACTTGTATTAAAAAATACGTAGAATTTAATGATCAAGTCGACAGGTTTGTCTCTCCACCCAGTTTTGGGTAGCGTGTATCTACCCATTTAAGGGTTAAAGATAGGGGTTTAATTTTATCAAAAATCGATTCCTCGGGTCAAAATACATATGAATACTAATTTTTGTTAATTTTCTGCAAAGGATATACTAAATATTTGAACTTGTATTTGCCCTAAATTTCAGGAATCTTGTCGGCGTCCGACGCGTAGCTTGCGCACTAAAAATTCAAAGATTTGCGGTAAAATTCATAGTGTGTTTATTTGGAATTCCCTCAACAAAAAAATTTGAAATTCAGTGTATTTATGTAAGGATATACGTAGAATCTGATGGTGAAGTCGAAAATTGTGTAACTCTACCCAATTTTGGGTGGTAAGTATCTAACCACTGGTTGAGGGTGTGAAATTAATTATACAAAAAATCGATTCTTTGGGTCATAATACACATGTCCTCGAATTTTTGTTAAAATATTACAACAGGTAATTTAGTAATAACAAAACAAAAATTTCAGTGGTCATTGACCCTAAAGGTGTAGCATTCAGAATGTTGTATTATTGTAATTCTCTGAAATTAAAACGAATATAAAAAAAAGTTTCAACGAAACTGCCTTTTATTTTTAATTACAAATATTTTTTCTTATGACAAACTTGGGCGAAATGTTATTAGTTTAGTCAAAAAATGGATTTTCTCAAAATTATTAATACCAAAACAATACTACTGCTGTACTCTATGATGAGACTTATGAACTATATTTTTGTCGTGTAAGAAAATACGTTGATTATTAATCAAATGACAGATGGAAATCTTGTTAAATTTATCATTTTAAATAAATTAATAATTAAAATATAGTTTAATACACGATTTTATGTTTATTATAATTAAAATATGCTTTTCTTTGTCAATTTTATTTGACGTTT
The DNA here is from genome assembly GCA_943142095.1 of Ophonus ardosiacus. Taxonomy (NCBI): domain Eukaryota; kingdom Metazoa; phylum Arthropoda; class Insecta; order Coleoptera; family Carabidae; genus Ophonus; species Ophonus ardosiacus. Next base: position 6,259,178 of record OW964840.1, read on the forward strand.
ATTATATCTGCTGCAAGATGTCTCCACGTGTATTACAGCAAATCTGACCTTCATAAAATCCAGGACTGTAATTAAAAATTGTTGTCTACAAAACATGTTTAACAGATTTTTGGGCAAAAATATATATGTATTTCAACAAGTATAAGACAATAGTTTATAAAAAATACAAAATAAATGATCAAACTTGTTTATTTAAGAATATATACGGAAATATTGACTAGCAGAAAATTTCCTGAATACGTCTTGTGTGATAGCAACAAATTATTTATGGAATGCAAAACATGACTGGCGCTGGCGCTTAAATACCATAAAATGTACATTGGAATTTCTTTAAAATTTGACTATATATAATAATTTTTCAATTAAATATTTTTATTTTATGTAATTTGGAGGTTAAATAAATATAATATTGTACCATTGATTAAATAGTATATATAGATTGGCAATGCTATAGTCAAACCGCGTAACATATTTTTTTTCTGTGAGAAAGAGAGCCATCTGTGTGGCGGTTGTCTACTATGCTTGTGTATACTTCGCTACAAGATAGCAGCATGATAGTTCTTGTCGGCGGGCGGAGCCTCAGGCGTGGCCAATTAATTTTATAATTAGAATTTGTTAAATTTATTTCGTCATTTCTTCAGAGAAATTTAATTTAATTATACATTTATTTTTAATACATACACATTACATATTCCATAACGTTTTTAATATATCTAATAAAAAAAAATTTATCACTGAATCGAGAAATAATTTAATATGAATTTACAGGAGTTGTACCCATAAATGCATTTGAGGGTTTGGATCACACTGCTTCACCAAATTAAAATGTCACTTCACTTTTAACATAATTATGTGATAAATAGCTATTCTTTTTAAAATAAAGTGCTTACCAAGCGTCATTGAAACAGGTTGAATTGGGATGGAACTCAGGTAGTTAAAATCGCACCCGATTACTTGACACACAAAGTTATTAATGTTTAAATTTCGGGAAGTTTATTTTAATAATAATAATAATAATAATAAATGATTATAAATCGCAATCTTTTCAATATCTTCTTTGACCACTAATATATAATCAAAGAAAAAGTAACAATTAGAAAAAGATTATATTTATTTAAAAACTATTGACCTAACGATTTATTACACTTTTCAATAATTCAATAATTATTATTTGTTCTACAAATATTTATTTTTCTTTTAGAAGATTTTCTTGTAATATCTGCAATTTCCATTTTAAAGTTTTTAAAATTTATATTTTCCTGATTATATTGTTTGCATGTAAATGTTGCTTTGTAAATTCCCTAAAAAAATAATTCTGACACAATCTTTACCATCTCTCCATTCGGTCTGCAAAGATATTGTATATCATTCACTTTGTCGTAATCGTTTAGAACTAAATAAATTTCCTTTTCACCAAGAAGGTCATTTTTCTTTAAAATTTTATTACAATTTTCGCAATTATATTATTCAAAACAACCAAAAACCAAATATCCAGTGAAATACACCACACACATTCCTCATATAAATTATTTGGCTATTGAATTTGAGATATTTTCATTATTTTCACTGTCTTCAACAGTTTCTGGTCGTATAATTTCACCATTATCGGTTATTTCACATAAATTTTCTTGATATTTCTGTATCAATAATTTCATCTTCATCTATTTTACAGTTGCCCCTTCCAACTGGTTTTAAAATTCTTATGTTCTTAGTTCTTTGGATTGTATCCGCCTCTATTTCTAATGATTAAAAAATGGTTTTTTAGACAATCTTGTTGTAATTTATTTTTTAATAAAAATAAATAGTTCTCTTCTTTATAAACAATGCAAATACAAAGTACATAGTATTTGATGGAATTGAATCCATGTCACTACCAATTTTATTTATTTTTTCCTACTTCGGTGTTCTTTAAGCCTATAAAAGCACTGTTAATACGTCATTAAGAAGATCTATAAGCGCATTGTTTGATGTATTAACGTAGACAATCAGACAGAATTCACAACACAAAATATACAAACTGTCAAAATGTGAAATTTTAATTTAACCGACAAAAGTGTATCAAGTCATATTTTTATTGTCACATTTTTACCTTCCGTCACCTTTAGGTAAGGAAGGTATTGTCTTTGGTCAAAAAATTCGGTAGTGAGTTTTTAATGAATAAGCACGTTTTAGTGTGTTTAGTGACAAGTATAGGGGGAATGTGACGTTACACTGATTTCTCGGAAATAAAATACTGTTAAACTGGGAACAATTAAGATTTTTTAATAATATGAATTGCTTCAAAACTGAATGAAGTTTCATTTAAAATAATAAAAAAAAATTGGGTGGAATACCCCATTCACAAAATTCTTGAATTATTGAAATATCTTTCAGAACTCATATTGAAGTTCATTTTTAGTGTCCGTAAAAATAATAATGAATTAATTTATTTGTTATTCAAAAACAGTTACGTGATTATTAAATATCTAATTATTTTTTATTAATAATTTCGTGTCTCCGACTCCAAGCGACTTCACACGAGTACATCCGAACATAATTACCGCCAGTCTTATCGAATGTTAGTACGGCCAAATAATAAAATTATTAAAGGTGGCAGCATAATACGTCGCTGTACAGTGTGCTACGTAAATGCCCATAAGGTTGCCAATCTATATACATTATTTAATCAATGATTGTACATATTATCCATTTTTTATTATAATAAATGCCATATTTTGTTACATACTTTATAGAGTGTACAGAATAAAAGTATTTCATTGTTTATTAATATTATATACAATAATTGTTAACTATAACATATTGTAAACATTATGCTAATAATACAGTTTACAGAAATAAACATATAATACAAAATAAATAAAAATTATTATGTATAACACTGACATGGCACCTACATTGTTTTGTTTTCATTTTTCTTCACTAAATTTTTATAAAAAGTTAATGTGTTATACATCAGAAGATTCAGCACAAAATTCTGAGTATAAACATATAAAATTCATAAATTGTAACTATAATATATCGCTAATATCTTGTACATTTCATCTGACATTCTTGGATTTTTTTCAGTTACAATTTTCAATACAAAATTTTCATTAAAAGTTAATAAATTATACATCAGCAGATTCAGCGTGAAGCACTGAGTAAAATGATACTAAATACTTGTACTAAAATATTAATGTAACACTAACATTATCCATCTAGTCTTATTAAAGGTTATTTTTCATTATTTTGGTGTTTGATGTCATCTGTTTGTGTTTTGTCTTTTATGATTCGTCCCACATTCTTCGTCTATATAAAAACATCCCCCGGAGTTTAGTCCTGCGATATTTCATCCCTTAAACAACAATATTCTTTGCTAGACAACACCAAACATTTGTAATGTTTGCATTTAATAGGATCTTGTAATCATCTCATTTGGCATTCTGTAAAAAAACTTATACAATGTTAATAATAATGTTATTTATTGATTATTATATACAAATATACATACCGTAATATAATACATGTAATATTGCTATGTCCTTTTGGTTTAAGAGGCATTGAAAGCTGTAGCATCTTTGCAAAAATTTATAAAATGAACCAAAAGTGTTGTTAAATTTGTAAAAATTAAAGTGCAAAACAAGCACTAGTAAAGTATTGTCTTCGCCAGATCTTCTGTAGTGTTATGAGAACTCGTTATTTTAACTGGTTTCCATCTAAAAACCAGTTTTTCAAGTCTAGTACTTGCTCTGAAAACCGGTTTTTGATTTAATATTTGACGTCAGACCGGTTTTCATTTCGATACTTCGTCGTAAACCGGTTTATTTTATACATTTCCTGAAAACTAATTGCCTGCACCTGAAATACGATTATTGTTCGTATATCCATTGTTTAAACAAATGTTTTCTTACCAAATATAACTTTGCAATAAAACAAAAAGTCTCAATTATTATTGTTTCCCGTTCTTCTCATGTTGTACATTTGTTATTAACAATTACCCATCAGCTGACATTTGACGTTTAAGGTTATAAAATTGTTATTAACAATTAACAAAACATTGGTTGTTATTAATTTTTAATACATGAAACTGAAAAATATAATCAAAAAAATAAAATTAAATAAATTTGTTGGATTGTTTATTAAATAAATAAATAAATACTAGTTCCACGATATTGACACAGATGTCACTACCAATATCGTTTTGGGCTAATGAAACAAATATATCGATTATTTTGTTTAAATCAATAATACAACCGTTTTTGAAAATTGTATTGTTTAATAAATGTTATTAACTTTACATGTTTCAAGATTTCATTTGTATTAAATACATATTTTACTGAATCATTATTTTATACCAGATAATTTATAAAATATCGATATATTCATTAATACAACACATAAGGACCTTTTTCACAAATTTATTTAAAGTTATTGTTCTATTATAAATTAATTTTAATAGGGATATTGTATTCAATAACAATTCTTAATAATTATTTATTTACAAGTTAATGTACAAATATGTCATTTAATAAAAAAACAAAATGGACAATTCAAAATATTTTGATAAAAATTACTACACATATATATTTTGACCTAAGTATTAGATTTTTCATAAAATTAAACCTTTATCTTTAACCCTTAAATGGGTATATACTTGCCACCCAACATTGGGTAGAGATAAATAATTTTCGACTTCACCGTCAGATTCTACGTATGTTCTTACATAAGTGTACCAATTTTCAAATTATTTTGTTGAAGGAATTTTAAATAAACACACTTTGAATTTTACCGCAAATCTTTGAATTTTTAGTGCGCAAGCTACGCGTCAGACGCCGACAAGATTACTGAAATTTAGAGCAAATACAAGTTCAAATATTTAGTATATCCTTTGCAGAAAATTAACAAAAATTGGTACACATATTTATTTTGACCCGAAGAATCGATTTTTGATAAAATTGAAACCATATGTAAAACCCTTAAGTGGGTACATATATGCTACCCAAAACTGGGTAGAGATACAAACCTGTCAACTTTACCGCTAAATTCTACGTATTTTTTAATACAAGTATACTAATTTTCAGAATTATTGTACGAATGGTTTAAGCCATAATAAGAAAAATTATTTAAAATGGTTTAAATACATATAAAATATGACACTTGTTTTCCTAGATTAAATTTTTTATGGCAGATGGCACCATATGTAAAATCCACCCACACAACCTTGAAATTCTTTAGTTTTCCCAGTGCAGACGCCTTTTTTAGGGGGCCTGTTTCTTTAAATGCCCCCAAACACTCATATAAATAATACATGGCAAAAACTTTGCACCGACAGGTATGGATTGGAATGTGTAAGATTGATCGATCGAAAAATCAATAATTCTGATCATGCGCAGTAAATCAAATTAAAATGAGTCCAAGATCCTGTTTTCAAAAATATAAGAATTTTAAAAAAAGTTTCAAACTAACCCCACCTAGAATTTAATTATGAGAAACTTTTTTCAAATAAATTCTGTCCTCAAGTGTACCATTTAGCCGGAAATGATTTTTATTCCAATTATGTAATTACATTTAAAAATTCGCCAGGGCTGTACTTATAAAAATGTGACAACCAAATTTTGGGTTTATATGCAACTTGACCCGTAGATTCCAAAAATCGATAAGTCGACTTCGTAGGTTTACCAATTTTTGGGGTGATTGTCGTTTACCCAGAAATGGGTAGTGTTAGAAAATTGGCTTATCAATTTTTGGAATCTACGGCTCGAGTTATATATGTACCCAAAATTTGGTTAATTAATAATAATAAACAAAAAAGTTTTTTTTCAAAAATTTTCTTTTAAATTAAAATTACTCAAAGATCCTGTTTTCAAAAATGTGATAATTTTAAAAAAAGTTTCAAACTAACTCCACCTAGAATTTAATATTGAGAAACTTTTTTCAAATAAATTTTGTCCTCAAGTAAACCGTTTAGTCGGAAATGATTTTTATTCCAATTATGCAATTACATTTAAAAATTCGCCAGGGCTGTACTTATAAAAATTTCACAACCAAATTTTGGGTTTATATGCAACTTGACCCGTAGATTCCAAAAATCGATAAGTCGACTTCGTAGGTCTATTAATTTTTTAAGTGCCTGCCCTTTACCCAAAAATGGGTGGTGTTAGAAAATTGGCTTATCGATTTTTGGAATCTACGGCTCGAGTTATATATGTACTTAAAATTTGGTTTATTAATAATAATAAACAAAAAAGTTTTTTTCCAAAAATTTTCTTTAAAATTAAAATTACTCAAAGATCCTGTTTTCAAAAATGTGACAATTTTTAAAAAAGTTTCAAACTAACCCCACCTAGATTATAATTTTGAGAAACTTCTTTCAAATAAATTTTGTCCTCAAGTAAACCATTTAGCCGGAAATGATTTTTTTCCAATTATGCAACCGTCAGATTCTACGTATATCCTTACATAAATATACCGAATTTCAAATTATTTTTTTTAAATGAATTCCAAATAAACACACTTTGAATTTTACCGCAAATCTTTGAATTTTCAGTGCGCAAGCTACGCGTCAGACGCCGGCAAGATTCCTGAAATTTAGGGCAAATACAAGTTCAAATATTTGGTATATCCTTTAGTGAAAATTATCAAATATTTGTATACATATGTATTTTGACACGAGAAATCGATTTTTAATAAAATTAAACCCCTATCTTAAACCCTTAAATGGGTACATGTATGCTGCCCAAAACTAGGTAGAGATACAAACCTGTTGACTTTATCACTAAATTCTACGTACTTTTTACTACAAGTACACCAATTTTCAGAATTATTGTACGAATAGTTTAAGCCATAATAAGAAAACTATTTAAAATGGTTTAAATACAAATAAAATGTAACACTTGTTTTCCTAGTTTAAATTTTTTATGGCAGATGGCACCATATGTAAAATCCACCCACACAACCTTGAAATTCTTTAGTTTTTTCAGTGCAGACGCCTTCTTTAGGGGGCCTGTTTTTTTAAATGCCCCCAAATACTCATATAAATAATACATGGCAAAAACTTTGCACCGACAGGTATGGTTTGGAATGTGTAAGATTGATCGATCGAAAAATCAATAATTCTGATCATGCGCAGTAAGTCAAATTGTTTTTTTTATGAATAAATTTATGAAATTTAATTTGTTTAATTATTTTTTTGAATATATTCGTCAATTTTATGCACCAGAAATTAATAACAACTAATATTTTATTAATTGTTAATAACAATTTTTATAACCTCAAATGGCAGATGACAACAATAATGGATAAACAAATGTACATAATTGGAACTGAAAACAAAAGTAATTTATTCAGTTTTTATTTTGTTACAAGGTGATATTTGGTTAGTAAACATTTGTTTAAACAATGGATATGTAAATAAATTGTATTTCAGGGCATGAAACCAGTTTTTCAGTAAAATAAACCAGATTTTGAGCGAGTATTGAACTTGAAAAACCGGTTTGGGAAGAAACTGTTCATAAAAACCAGTATAAAAACCGGTTTGAACGGAAACTAGTTAGAAAAACCGGTTTGCGAAACAGGTTTAGAGACAACAAGGTTTATTAGCTCTTACATAGAGCTTCAGGCAATAATTTTTACAAATTTAATAACAACACTATTGGTTATTTTATAGATTTTTGTAAAGATGCTACAGCTTTCAATGCCTCTTAAACCAAATGGACATAACAATATTACATGTATTATATTACGGTATGTATATTTGTATATAATAATCAATACACAGCATTATTATTATCATTGTATAAGTTTTTCTACAGAATTCCAAATGAGATGATTACAAGAACCTATTAAATGCAAACATTACAAATGTTTGGAGTTGTCTAGCGAAGAATATTGTTGTTTAAGGGATGAAATATCGCAGGACTAAACTCCGGGGGTTGTTTTTATGTAGACGAAGAATGAGGGACGAATCAAAGAAGACAAAACACAAACAGATGACATCAAACAACAAAATAATGATAAATAACCTTTAATAAGACTAGATGGATAATGTTAGTGTTACTTTAATATTTTAGTACAAGTATTTAGTATAATTTTACTCAGTGCTTCACACTGAATCTGCTGATGTATAACACATTAACTTTTTATGAAAATTTAGTGAAGAAAAATGAAAACAAAAAAATGTAGATGCCATGTCAGTGTTATACATAATAATTTTTATTTATTTTGTATTATATGTTTATTTCTGTAAACTGTATTATTAGCATAATGTTTACAATATGTTATAGTTAACAATTATTGTATATAATATTAACAAACAATGAAATACTTTTATTCTGTACACTCTATAATGTATATAACAAAATATGGTATTTATTATAATAAAAAATGAATAATATGTACAATATTATATTTATTTAACCTCCAAATTACATATAATAACAATATTTAATTGAAAAATTATTGTATGTGGTCAAATTTTGAAGAAATTCCAATGTACATTTTATGGTATTTAAGCGCCAGCGCCAGTCATATTTTGCATTCCATGAATAATTTGTTGCTATCACACAAGACGTATTCAGGAAATTTTCTGCTAGTCAATATTTCCGTATACATTCTTAAATAAACAAGTTTGATCATTTATTTTGTATTTTTTATAAACTATTGTCTTATCCTTGTTGAAATACATATAAATTTTGGCCCAAAAAACTGTTAAACATTTTCTATAATCAATAATTTTTAATTACAGTCCTGGATTTTATGAAGGTCAGATTTGCTGTAATACACGTGGAGACATCTTGCTGCAGATATAACAAACGTCAAATAAAATTGACAAAGAAAATTTATTTCTCGCAAACAAAATTGTTTACAAAATAATTTTTGTAACAAACTCTATTTATTATTTAATTCTAAATATATTTTAACTTATAATTTATTTTATTTACGTATAGTTCTTGAACGAATCTTCTATTTATTTACACATTTATATCTCTAAAAATACAAACTATATAATTAAGATTGTTATATAAATAATTAAAATAGAATATTTTGAGCAAATTTTATTTGAAACTTTTTTCTATTTAACGCCCCAGTTTTGAGATAATAATTTCTGAAAATGAATAAGATAAAATTCACTAAGTCCAGCCAGTGTTTATAATTCTTGTCAATAGGTGGCTATACCAATGTTATATTGGAATTATTGATTCATAAATTATTAAATAACGGCTTTATTTCTCATTTTTAAAAAAAGTTTATTTGAAGATATTTACTCACAATTACAAGTTACATAATACTGTATTTGTATATTGATATATATATTTTTTTTAACTTTAGCTACACATTGCAAGTGCATGAAAATTTGAATAACTTTTGTATCCTGAGGAATATTTAAATGAAAATTGGTATACATACGTATTTTTACCCGAGGAATCGATTTTTGATAAAATTAAATCCACATTTGTTACCCAAAAATGAGTATAAATTCACGACCCGAAAATGGGTGGAGATGAAATTGTTTCTATAATGCCATTAGAATCTACGTACTTTCTTATATAAATAACCCAGTCTTCAATTGCTTAATTGGTCTAAGTACCATGAATAAATTAGTAAAACCGTTCTTGAGTAGCGATTCAGATACCATTGTTGATAAATGTTACAATTAAAACTGGACCATTCAAAATATTTTGATAAAAATTACAATGCATATATATTTTGAATCATGGAATTCATTTTTGTTCAAATTAAATCCTTATCTTCAACCCTTAAATGGTTAGGTATATAGTACCCAAAACTGGGTAGAGATACAAACCTGTCAACTTCACCATTCGAATCTACATATTTTTTTATACATGTATACCAATTTTCAGAATTATTGTACTACAGTTATATAAGGTTCTGAATTACACACCTTTAGGGTCAATGACCTCAGAAAATTTTGTTTTTGATATTACTAAATTACCTGTTGCAATATTTTAACAAAAATTAGTAAACATATGTTTTATGACCCAAAGAATCGATTTTTCGTAAAATTAAAGTCGTACCCTCAACCCTTAAATGGGTAAATGTTCACCACCCAAATCTGGGTAAAGATAAACAATTTTCGACTTTACCATCAGATTTTACGTATATTGTTACATAGGTGTACCAATTTTCAAATTTTTTTCTGTAAGGAATTCCAAATAAACACACTTTGAATTTTACCGCAAATCTTTGAATTTTCAGTGCGCAAGGTACGCGTCAGACGCCGGCAAGATTCCTGAAATTTAGGGCAAATACAAGTTCAAATATTTAGTATATCTTTTGCAGAAAATTAACAAAAATTGGTATACATATGTATTTTGCCATGAAGAATCGATTTTTTCTAAAATTAAACCCCTATCTGCAATCCTTAAATGGGTAGATATACGCTACCCAAAACTGGGTGGAGAAACAAACCTGTCGACTTGATCATTAAATTCTACGTATTTTTTAATACAAGTACACCAATTTTCAAAGTTATTGTAGAAGTTGTTAAGCCCAGTAAAAATGATTTTTGAAACCCGTATTTTTGAACAATAGCATGAAAACGAATAACTTTTGTGTTCTTAAGAATATTGAAGTGAAAATTGGTACACATATGTATTTTGGACCGAGGAATCGATTTTTAATAAAAATAAACCTCTATATTCAACCCTTAAATGGGTATATATATGCTACCCAAAAGTGGGTAGAGATACATACACGTCGACTTCACCATTCGAATCTACATATTTTTTTGTACATGTATACCAATTTTCAGAATTATTGTACTACAGTAATATAAGGTCCTGAATCGCACACCTTTAAGGTCAATGACATGTGAAAATTTTGTTTTGATATTACTGAGTTACCTGTTGGAATATTTTAACAAAAATTAGTAAACATATGTATTAAGACCCAAAGAATCGATTTTTTGTAAAATTAAAGTCGTACTCTCAACCCTTAAATGGGTAGATATTCACCACCCAAAACTGGGTAGAGATAAACAATTTTTGACTTAATCATCAGATTCTACGTATATTGTTACATAAGTGTACCAATTTTCAAATTTTTTTGTTCAAGAATTTCCAAATAAACACACTTTGAATTTTACCGCAAATCTTTGAATTTTTAGTGCGCAAGGTACGCGTCAGGCGCCGGCAAGATTCCTGAAATTTAGGGCAAATACAAGTTCAAAAAAATGAGTCCAAGATCCTGTTTTCAAAAATGTGAGAATTATAAAAAAAGTTTCAAACTAACCCCTCCTAGAATTTAATTTTGAAAAACTTTTTTCAAATAAATTTTGTTCTCAAGTAAACCGTTTAGCCGGAAATGATTTTTATTCCAATTATGCAATTATATTTAAAAATTCGCCAGGGCTGTACTTATAAAAAATTCACAACCAAATTTTGGGTTTATATACAACTTGATCCGTAGATTCCAAAAATCGATAGGTCGACTTTGTAGGTTTATTAATTTTTGGGGTGACTGCCCTTTACCCAAAAATGGGTGGTGTTAGAAAATTAACTTATCGATTTTTAGTTATCTATGTAACCAAAATTTGGTTAATTAATAATGATAAACAAAAAAGTTTTTTTTCAAAAATTTTCTTTTAAATTAAAATTACTCAAAGATCCTGTTTTCAAAAATGTGAGATTTTTTAAAAAAGTTTTAAACTAACCCCACCTAGAATTTAATTCTGAGAAACTTTTTTCAAATAAATTTTGTCCTCAAGTAAACCGTTTAGTCGGAAATGATTTTTATTTCAATTTTGCAATTACATTTAAAAATTCGCCAGGGCTGTACTTCGTACAGTCTATTAATTTTTTAAGTACCTGCCTTTTACCCAAAAACGGGTGGTGTTAGAAAATTGGCTTATCGATTTTTGGAATCTACGGCTCGAGTTATATATGTACTTAAAATTTGGTTTATTAATAATAATAAACAAAAAAGTTTTTTTCCAAAAATTTTCTTTTAAATTAAAATTACTCAAAGATCCTGTTTTCAAAAATATGACAATTTTTAAAAAAGTTTCAAACTAACCCCACCTAGAATATAATTTTGAGAAACTTTTTTCAAATAAATTTTGTCCTCAAGTAAACCATTTAGCCGGAAATGATTTTTTTCCAATTATGCAACCGTCAGATTCTACGTATATCCTTACATAAATATACCGAATTTTAAATTTTTTTTTAAAAGGAATTCCAAATAAACCCACTTTGAATTTTACCGCAAATCTTTGAATTTTCAGTGCGCAAGCTACGCGTCAGACGCCGGCAAGATTCCTGAAATTTAGGGCAAATACAAGTTCAAATATTTGGTATATCCTTTAGTGAAAATTATCAAAAATTGGTATACATATGTATTTTTACACGAGAAATCGATTTTTAATAAAATTAAACCCCTAACTTAAACCCTTAAATGGGTACATGTATGCTGCCCAAAACTAGGTAGAGATACAAACCTGTCGACTTTACCACTAAATTCTACGGAGTTTTTACTACAAGTATACCTATTTTCAGAATTATTGTAGGAATAGTTTAAGCCATAATAAGAAAACTATTTAAAATGGTTTAAATACAAATAAAATGTAACACTTGTTTTCCTAGTTTAAATTTTTTATGGCAGATGGCACCATATGTAAAATCCACCCACACAACCTTGAAATTCTTTAGTTTTTCCAGTGCAGACGCCTTCTTTAGGGGGCCTGTTTTTTTAAATGCCCCCAAATACTCATATAAATAATACATGGCAAAAACTTTGCACCGACAGGTATGGTTTGGAATGTGTAAGATTGATCGATCGAAAAATCAATAATTCTGATCATGCGCAGTAAGTCAAATTGTTTTTTTTATGAATAAATTTATGAAATTTAATTTGCCTAATTATTTTTTTGAATATATTCGTCAATTTTATGCACCAGAAATTAATAACAACTAATATTTTATTAATTGTTAATAACAATTTTTATAACCTCAAATGGCAGATGACAACAATAATGGATAAACAAATGTACATAATTGGAACTGAAAACAAAAGTAATTTATTCAGTTTTTATTTTGTTACAAGGTGATATTTGGTTAGTAAACATTTGTTTAAACAATGGATATGTAAATAAATTGTATTTCAGGGCATGAAACCAGTTTTTCAGTAAAATAAACCAGATTTTGAGCGAGTATTGAACTTGAAAAACCGGTTTGGGAAGAAACTGTTCATAAAAACCAGTACAAAAACCGGTTTGAACGGAAACTAGTTAGAAAAACCGGTTTGCGAAACAGGTTTAGAGACAACAAGGTTTATTAGCTCTTACATAGAGCTTCAGGCAATAATTTTTACAAATTTAATAACAACACTATTGGTTATTTTATAGATTTTTGTAAAGATGCTACAGCTTTCAATGCCTCTTAAACCAAATGGACATAACAATATTACATGTATTATATTACGGTATGTATATTTGTATATAATAATCAATACACAGCATTATTATTATCATTGTATAAGTTTTCTACAGAATTCCAAATGAGATGATTACAAGAACCTATTAAATGCAAACATTACAAATGTTTGGAGTTGTCTAGCGAAGAATATTGTTGTTTAAGGGATGAAATATCGCAGGACTAAACTCCGGGGGTTGTTTTTATGTAGACGAAGAATGAGGGACGAATCAAAGAAGACAAAACACAAACAGATGACATCAAACAACAAAATAATGATAAATAACCTTTAATAAGACTAGATGGATAATGTTAGTGTTACTTTAATATTTTAGTACAAGTATTTAGTATAATTTTACTCAGTGCTTCACACTGAATCTGCTGATGTATAACACATTAACTTTTTATGAAAATTTAGTGAAGAAAAATGAAAACAAAAAAATGTAGATGCCATGTCAGTGTTATACATAATAATTTTTATTTATTTTGTATTATATGTTTATTTCTGTAAACTGTATTATTAGCATAATGTTTACAATATGTTATAGTTAACAATTATTGTATATAATATTAACAAACAATGAAATACTTTTATTCTGTACACTCTATAATGTATATAACAAAATATGGTATTTATTATAATAAAAAATGAATAATATGTACAATATTATATTTATTTAACCTCCAAATTACATATAATAACAATATTTAATTGAAAAATTATTGTATGTGGTCAAATTTTGAAGAAATTCCAATGTACATTTTATGGTATTTAAGCGCCAGCGCCAGTCATATTTTGCATTCCATGAATAATTTGTTGCTATCACACAAGACGTATTCAGGAAATTTTCTGCTAGTCAATATTTCCGTATATATTCTTAAATAAACAAGTTTGATCATTTATTTTGTATTTTTTATAAACTATTGTCTTATCCTTGTTGAAATACATATAAATTTTGGCCCAAAAAACTGTTAAACATTTTCTATAATCAATAATTTTTAATTACAGTCCTGGATTTTATGAAGGTCAGATTTGCTGTAATACACGTGGAGACATCTTGCTGCAGATATAACAAACGTCAAATAAAATTGACAAAGAAAATTTATTTCTCGCAAACAAAATTGTTTACAAAATAATTTTTGTAACAAACTCTATTTATTATTTAATTCTAAATATATTTTAACTTATAATTTATTTTATTTACGTATAGTTCTTGAACGAATCTTCTATTTATTTACACATTTATATCTCTAAAAATACAAACTATATAATTAAGATTGTTATATAAATAATTAAAATAGAATATTTTGAGCAAATTTTATTTGAAACTTTTTTCTATTTAACGCCCCAGTTTTGAGATAATAATTTCTGAAAATGAATAAGATAAAATTCACTAAGTCCAGCCAGTGTTTATAATTCTTGTCAATAGGTGGCTATACCAATATTTTATTGGAATTATTGATTAATAAATTATTAAATAACGGCTTTATTTCTCATTTTTAAAAAAAGTTTATTTGAAGATATTTACTCACAATTACAAGTTACATAATACTGTATTTGTATATTGATATATATATTTTTTTTAACTTTAGCTACACATTGCAAGTGCATGAAAATTTGAATAACTTTTGTATCCTGAGGAATATTTAAATGAAAATTGGTATACATACGTATTTTTACCCGAGGAATCGATTTTTGATAAAATTAAATCCACATTTGTTACCCAAAAATGAGTATAAATTCACGACCCGAAAATGGGTGGAGATGAAATTGTTTCTATAATGCCATTAGAATCTACGTACTTTCTTATATAAATAACCCAGTCTTCAATTGCTTAATTGGTCTAAGTACCATGAATAAATTAGTAAAACCGTTCTTGAGTAGCGATTCAGATACCATTGTTGATAAATGTTACAATTAAAACTGGACCATTCAAAATATTTTGATAAAAATTACAATGCATATATATTTTGAATCATGGAATTCATTTTTGTTCAAATTAAATCCTTATCTTCAACCCTTAAATGGTTAGGTATATAGTACCCAAAACTGGGTAGAGATACAAACCTGTCAACTTCACCATTCGAATCTACATATTTTTTTATACATGTATACCAATTTTCAGAATTATTGTACTACAGTTATATAAGGTTCTGAATTACACACCTTTAGGGTCAATGACCTCAGAAAATTTTGTTTTTGATATTACTAAATTACCTGTTGCAATATTTTAACAAAAATTAGTAAACATATGTTTTATGACCCAAAGAATCGATTTTTCGTAAAATTAAAGTCGTACCCTCAACCCTTAAATGGGTAAATGTTCACCACCCAAATCTGGGTAAAGATAAACAATTTTCGACTTTACCATCAGATTTTACGTATATTGTTACATAGGTGTACCAATTTTCAAATTTTTTTCTGTAAGGAATTCCAAATAAACACACTTTGAATTTTACCGCAAATCTTTGAATTTTCAGTGCGCAAGGTACGCGTCAGACGCCGGCAAGATTCCTGAAATTTAGGGCAAATACAAGTTCAAATATTTAGTATATCTTTTGCAGAAAATTAACAAAAATTGGTATACATATGTATTTTGCCATGAAGAATCGATTTTTTCTAAAATTAAACCCCTATCTGCAATCCTTAAATGGGTAGATATACGCTACCCAAAACTGGGTGGAGAAACAAACCTGTCGACTTGATCATTAAATTCTACGTATTTTTTAATACAAGTACACCAATTTTCAAAGTTATTGTAGAAGTTGTTAAGCCCAGTAAAAATGATTTTTGAAACCCGTATTTTTGAACAATAGCATGAAAACGAATAACTTTTGTGTTCTTAAGAATATTGAAGTGAAAATTGGTACACATATGTATTTTGGACCGAGGAATCGATTTTTAATAAAAATAAACCTCTATATTCAACCCTTAAATGGGTATATATATGCTACCCAAAAGTGGGTAGAGATACATACACGTCGACTTCACCATTCGAATCTACATATTTTTTTGTACATGTATACCAATTTTCAGAATTATTGTACTACAGTAATATAAGGTCCTGAATCGCACACCTTTAAGGTCAATGACATGTGAAAATTTTGTTTTGATATTACTGAGTTACCTGTTGGAATATTTTAACAAAAATTAGTAAACATATGTATTAAGACCCAAAGAATCGATTTTTTGTAAAATTAAAGTCGTACTCTCAACCCTTAAATGGGTAGATATTCACCACCCAAAACTGGGTAGAGATAAACAATTTTTGACTTAATCATCAGATTCTACGTATATTGTTACATAAGTGTACCAATTTTCAAATTTTTTTGTTCAAGAATTTCCAAATAAACACACTTTGAATTTTACCGCAAATCTTTGAATTTTTAGTGCGCAAGGTACGCGTCAGGCGCCGGCAAGATTCCTGAAATTTAGGGCAAATACAAGTTCAAAAAAATGAGTCCAAGATCCTGTTTTCAAAAATGTGAGAATTATAAAAAAAGTTTCAAACTAACCCCTCCTAGAATTTAATTTTGAAAAACTTTTTTCAAATAAATTTTGTTCTCAAGTAAACCGTTTAGCCGGAAATGATTTTTATTCCAATTATGCAATTATATTTAAAAATTCGCCAGGGCTGTACTTATAAAAAATTCACAACCAAATTTTGGGTTTATATACAACTTGATCCGTAGATTCCAAAAATCGATAGGTCGACTTTGTAGGTTTATTAATTTTTGGGGTGACTGCCCTTTACCCAAAAATGGGTGGTGTTAGAAAATTAACTTATCGATTTTTAGTTATCTATGTAACCAAAATTTGGTTAATTAATAATGATAAACAAAAAAGTTTTTTTTCAAAAATTTTCTTTTAAATTAAAATTACTCAAAGATCCTGTTTTCAAAAATGTGAGATTTTTTAAAAAAGTTTTAAACTAACCCCACCTAGAATTTAATTCTGAGAAACTTTTTTCAAATAAATTTTGTCCTCAAGTAAACCGTTTAGTCGGAAATGATTTTTATTTCAATTTTGCAATTACATTTAAAAATTCGCCAGGGCTGTACTTCGTACAGTCTATTAATTTTTTAAGTACCTGCCTTTTACCCAAAAACGGGTGGTGTTAGAAAATTGGCTTATCGATTTTTGGAATCTACGGCTCGAGTTATATATGTACTTAAAATTTGGTTTATTAATAATAATAAACAAAAAAGTTTTTTTCCAAAAATTTTCTTTTAAATTAAAATTACTCAAAGATCCTGTTTTCAAAAATATGACAATTTTTAAAAAAGTTTCAAACTAACCCCACCTAGAATATAATTTTGAGAAACTTTTTTCAAATAAATTTTGTCCTCAAGTAAACCATTTAGCCGGAAATGATTTTTTTCCAATTATGCAACCGTCAGATTCTACGTATATCCTTACATAAATATACCGAATTTCAAATTTTTTTTTAAAAGGAATTCCAAATAAACCCACTTTGAATTTTACCGCAAATCTTTGAATTTTCAGTGCGCAAGCTACGCGTCAGACGCCGGCAAGATTCCTGAAATTTAGGGCAAATACAAGTTCAAATATTTGGTATATCCTTTAGTGAAAATTATCAAAAATTGGTATACATATGTATTTTTACACGAGAAATCGATTTTTAATAAAATTAAACCCCTAACTTAAACCCTTAAATGGGTACATGTATGCTGCCCAAAACTAGGTAGAGATACAAACCTGTCGACTTTACCACTAAATTCTACGGAGTTTTTACTACAAGTATACCTATTTTCAGAATTATTGTAGGAATAGTTTAAGCCATAATAAGAAAACTATTTAAAATGGTTTAAATACAAATAAAATGTAACACTTGTTTTCCTAGTTTAAATTTTTTATGGCAGATGGCACCATATGTAAAATCCACCCACACAACCTTGAAATTCTTTAGTTTTTCCAGTGCAGACGCCTTCTTTAGGGGGCCTGTTTTTTTAAATGCCCCCAAATACTCATATAAATAATACATGGCAAAAACTTTGCACCGACAGGTATGGTTTGGAATGTGTAAGATTGATCGATCGAAAAATCAATAATTCTGATCATGCGCAGTAAGTCAAATTGTTTTTTTTATGAATAAATTTATGAAATTTAATTTGCCTAATTATTTTTTTGAATATATTCGTCAATTTTATGCACCAGAAATTAATAACAACTAATATTTTATTAATTGTTAATAACAATTTTTATAACCTCAAATGGCAGATGACAACAATAATGGATAAACAAATGTACATAATTGGAACTGAAAACAAAAGTAATTTATTCAGTTTTTATTTTGTTACAAGGTGATATTTGGTTAGTAAACATTTGTTTAAACAATGGATATGTAAATAAATTGTATTTCAGGGCATGAAACCAGTTTTTCAGTAAAATAAACCAGATTTTGAGCGAGTATTGAACTTGAAAAACCGGTTTGGGAAGAAACTGTTCATAAAAACCAGTACAAAAACCGGTTTGAACGGAAACTAGTTAGAAAAACCGGTTTGCGAAACAGGTTTAGAGACAACAAGGTTTATTAGCTCTTACATAGAGCTTCAGGCAATAATTTTTACAAATTTAATAACAACACTATTGGTTATTTTATAGATTTTTGTAAAGATGCTACAGCTTTCAATGCCTCTTAAACCAAATGGACATAACAATATTACATGTATTATATTACGGTATGTATATTTGTATATAATAATCAATACACAGCATTATTATTATCATTGTATAAGTTTTCTACAGAATTCCAAATGAGATGATTACAAGAACCTATTAAATGCAAACATTACAAATGTTTGGAGTTGTCTAGCGAAGAATATTGTTGTTTAAGGGATGAAATATCGCAGGACTAAACTCCGGGGGTTGTTTTTATGTAGACGAAGAATGAGGGACGAATCAAAGAAGACAAAACACAAACAGATGACATCAAACAACAAAATAATGATAAATAACCTTTAATAAGACTAGATGGATAATGTTAGTGTTACTTTAATATTTTAGTACAAGTATTTAGTATAATTTTACTCAGTGCTTCACACTGAATCTGCTGATGTATAACACATTAACTTTTTATGAAAATTTAGTGAAGAAAAATGAAAACAAAAAAATGTAGATGCCATGTCAGTGTTATACATAATAATTTTTATTTATTTTGTATTATATGTTTATTTCTGTAAACTGTATTATTAGCATAATGTTTACAATATGTTATAGTTAACAATTATTGTATATAATATTAACAAACAATGAAATACTTTTATTCTGTACACTCTATAATGTATATAACAAAATATGGTATTTATTATAATAAAAAATGAATAATATGTACAATATTATATTTATTTAACCTCCAAATTACATATAATAACAATATTTAATTGAAAAATTATTGTATGTGGTCAAATTTTGAAGAAATTCCAATGTACATTTTATGGTATTTAAGCGCCAGCGCCAGTCATATTTTGCATTCCATGAATAATTTGTTGCTATCACACAAGACGTATTCAGGAAATTTTCTGCTAGTCAATATTTCCGTATATATTCTTAAATAAACAAGTTTGATCATTTATTTTGTATTTTTTATAAACTATTGTCTTATCCTTGTTGAAATACATATAAATTTTGGCCCAAAAAACTGTTAAACATTTTCTATAATCAATAATTTTTAATTACAGTCCTGGATTTTATGAAGGTCAGATTTGCTGTAATACACGTGGAGACATCTTGCTGCAGATATAACAAACGTCAAATAAAATTGACAAAGAAAATTTATTTCTCGCAAACAAAATTGTTTACAAAATAATTTTTGTAACAAACTCTATTTATTATTTAATTCTAAATATATTTTAACTTATAATTTATTTTATTTACGTATAGTTCTTGAACGAATCTTCTATTTATTTACACATTTATATCTCTAAAAATACAAACTATATAATTAAGATTGTTATATAAATAATTAAAATAGAATATTTTGAGCAAATTTTATTTGAAACTTTTTTCTATTTAACGCCCCAGTTTTGAGATAATAATTTCTGAAAATGAATAAGATAAAATTCACTAAGTCCAGCCAGTGTTTATAATTCTTGTCAATAGGTGGCTATACCAATATTTTATTGGAATTATTGATTAATAAATTATTAAATAACGGCTTTATTTCTCATTTTTAAAAAAAGTTTATTTGAAGATATTTACTCACAATTACAAGTTACATAATACTGTATTTGTATATTGATATATATATTTTTTTTAACTTTAGCTACACATTGCAAGTGCATGAAAATTTGAATAACTTTTGTATCCTGAGGAATATTTAAATGAAAATTGGTATACATACGTATTTTTACCCGAGGAATCGATTTTTGATAAAATTAAATCCACATTTGTTACCCAAAAATGAGTATAAATTCACGACCCGAAAATGGGTGGAGATGAAATTGTTTCTATAATGCCATTAGAATCTACGTACTTTCTTATATAAATAACCCAGTCTTCAATTGCTTAATTGGTCTAAGTACCATGAATAAATTAGTAAAACCGTTCTTGAGTAGCGATTCAGATACCATTGTTGATAAATGTTACAATTAAAACTGGACCATTCAAAATATTTTGATAAAAATTACAATGCATATATATTTTGAATCATGGAATTCATTTTTGTTCAAATTAAATCCTTATCTTCAACCCTTAAATGGTTAGGTATATAGTACCCAAAACTGGGTAGAGATACAAACCTGTCAACTTCACCATTCGAATCTACATATTTTTTTATACATGTATACCAATTTTCAGAATTATTGTACTACAGTTATATAAGGTTCTGAATTACACACCTTTAGGGTCAATGACCTCAGAAAATTTTGTTTTTGATATTACTAAATTACCTGTTGCAATATTTTAACAAAAATTAGTAAGCATATGTTTTATGACCCAAAGAATCGATTTTTCGTAAAATTAAAGTCGTACCCTCAACCCTTAAATGGGTAAATGTTCACCACCCAAATCTGGGTAAAGATAAACAATTTTCGACTTTACCATCAGATTTTACGTATATTGTTACATAGGTGTACCAATTTTCAAATTTTTTTCTGTAAGGAATTCCAAATAAACACACTTTGAATTTTACCGCAAATCTTCGAATTTTCAGTGCGCAAGGTACGCGTCAGACGCCGGCAAGATTCCTGAAATTTAGGGCAAATACAAGTTCAAATATTTAGTATATCTTTTGCAGAAAATTAACAAAAATTGGTATACATATGTATTTTGCCATGAAGAATCGATTTTTTCTAAAATTAAACCCCTATCTGCAATCCTTAAATGGGTAGATATACGCTACCCAAAACTGGGTGGAGAAACAAACCTGTCGACTTGATCATTAAATTCTACGTATTTTTTAATACAAGTACACCAATTTTCAAAGTTATTGTAGAAGTTGTTAAGCCCAGTAAAAATGAT
Source organism: Ophonus ardosiacus (assembly GCA_943142095.1). Taxonomy (NCBI): domain Eukaryota; kingdom Metazoa; phylum Arthropoda; class Insecta; order Coleoptera; family Carabidae; genus Ophonus; species Ophonus ardosiacus. The sequence goes on from OW964840.1 coordinate 6,281,066, forward strand.
TTTTGAAACCCGTATTTTTGAACAATAGCATGAAAACGAATAACTTTTGTGTTCTTAAGAATATTGAAGTGAAAATTGGTACACATATGTATTTTGGACCGAGAAATCGATTTTTAATAAAAATAAACCTCTATATTCAACCCTTAAATGGGTATATATATGCTACCCAAAAGTGGGTAGAGATACATACACGTCGACTTCACCATTCGAATCTACATATTTTTTTGTACATGTATACCAATTTTCAGAATTATTGTACTACAGTAATATAAGGTCCTGAATCGCACACCTTTAAGGTCAATGACATGTGAAAATTTTGTTTTGATATTACTGAGTTACCTGTTGGAATATTTTAACAAAAATTAGTAAACATATGTATTAAGACCCAAAGAATCGATTTTTTGTAAAATTAAAGTCGTACTCTCAACCCTTAAATGGGTAGATATTCACCACCCAAAACTGGGTAGAGATAAACAATTTTTGACTTAATCATCAGATTCTACGTATATTGTTACATAAGTGTACCAATTTTCAAATTTTTTTGTTCAAGAATTTCCAAATAAACACACTTTGAATTTTACCGCAAATCTTTGAATTTTTAGTGCGCAAGGTACGCGTCAGGCGCCGGCAAGATTCCTGAAATTTAGGGCAAATACAAGTTCAAAAAAATGAGTCCAAGATCCTGTTTTCAAAAATGTGAGAATTATAAAAAAAGTTTCAAACTAACCCCTCCTAGAATTTAATTTTGAAAAACTTTTTTCAAATAAATTTTGTTCTCAAGTAAACCGTTTAGCCGGAAATGATTTTTATTCCAATTATGCAATTATATTTAAAAATTCGCCAGGGCTGTACTTATAAAAAATTCACAACCAAATTTTGGGTTTATATACAACTTGATCCGTAGATTCCAAAAATCGATAGGTCGACTTTGTAGGTTTATTAATTTTTGGGGTGACTGCCCTTTACCCAAAAATGGGTGGTGTTAGAAAATTAACTTATCGATTTTTAGAATCTACGGCTCGAGTTATCTATGTAACCAAAATTTGGTTAATTAATAATGATAAACAAAAAAGTTTTTTTTCAAAAATTTTCTTTTAAATTAAAATTACTCAAAGATCCTGTTTTCAAAAATGTGAGATTTTTTAAAAAAGTTTTAAACTAACCCCACCTAGAATTTAATTCTGAGAAACTTTTTTCAAATAAATTTTGTCCTCAAGTAAACCGTTTAGTCGGAAATGATTTTTATTTCAATTTTGCAATTACATTTAAAAATTCGCCAGGGCTGTACTTCGTACAGTCTATTAATTTTTTAAGTACCTGCCTTTTACCCAAAAACGGGTGGTGTTAGAAAATTGGCTTATCGATTTTTGGAATCTACGGCTCGAGTTATATATGTACTTAAAATTTGGTTTATTAATAATAATAAACAAAAAAGTTTTTTTCCAAAAATTTTCTTTTAAATTAAAATTACTCAAAGATCCTGTTTTCAAAAATATGACAATTTTTAAAAAAGTTTCAAACTAACCCCACCTAGAATATAATTTTGAGAAACTTTTTTCAAATAAATTTTGTCCTCAAGTAAACCATTTAGCCGGAAATGATTTTTTTTCAATTATGCAACCGTCAGATTCTACGTATATCCTTACATAAATATACCGAATTTCAATTTTTTTTTTAAAAGGAATTCCAAATAAACCCACTTTGAATTTTACCGCAAATCTTTGAATTTTCAGTGCGCAAGCTACGCGTCAGACGCCGGCAAGATTCCTGAAATTTAGGGCAAATACAAGTTCAAATATTTGGTATATCCTTTAGTGAAAATTATCAAAAATTGGTATACATATGTATTTTTACACGAGAAATCGATTTTTAATAAAATTAAACCCCTAACTTAAACCCTTAAATGGGTACATGTATGCTGCCCAAAACTAGGTAGAGATACAAACCTGTCGACTTTACCACTAAATTCTACGGAGTTTTTACTACAAGTATACCTATTTTCAGAATTATTGTAGGAATAGTTTAAGCCATAATAAGAAAACTATTTAAAATGGTTTAAATACAAATAAAATGTAACACTTGTTTTCCTAGTTTAAATTTTTTATGGCAGATGGCACCATATGTAAAATCCACCCACACAACCTTGAAATTCTTTAGTTTTTCCAGTGCAGACGCCTTCTTTAGGGGGCCTGTTTTTTTAAATGCCCCCAAATACTCATATAAATAATACATGGCAAAAACTTTGCACCGACAGGTATGGTTTGGAATGTGTAAGATTGATCGATCGAAAAATCAATAATTCTGATCATGCGCAGTAAGTCAAATTGTTTTTTTTATGAATAAATTTATGAAATTTAATTTGTCTAATTATTTTTTTGAATATATTCGTCAATTTTATGCACCAGAAATTAATAACAACTAATATTTTATTAATTGTTAATAACAATTTTTATAACCTCAAATGGCAGATGACAACAATAATGGATAAACAAATGTACATAATTGGAACTGAAAACAAAAGTAATTTATTCAGTTTTTATTTTGTTACAAGGTGATATTTGGTTAGTAAACATTTGTTTAAACAATGGATATGTAAATAAATTGTATTTCAGGGCATGAAACCAGTTTTTCAGTAAAATAAACCAGATTTTGAGCGAGTATTGAACTTGAAAAACCGGTTTGGGAAGAAACTGTTCATAAAAACCAGTACAAAAACCGGTTTGAACGGAAACTAGTTAGAAAAACCGGTTTGCGAAACAGGTTTAGAGACAACAAGGTTTATTAGCTCTTACATAGAGCTTCAGGCAATAATTTTTACAAATTTAATAACAACACTATTGGTTATTTTATAGATTTTTGTAAAGATGCTACAGCTTTCAATGCCTCTTAAACCAAATGGACATAACAATATTACATGTATTATATTACGGTATGTATATTTGTATATAATAATCAATACACAGCATTATTATTATCATTGTATAAGTTTTTCTACAGAATTCCAAATGAGATGATTACAAGAACCTATTAAATGCAAACATTACAAATGTTTGGAGTTGTCTAGCGAAGAATATTGTTGTTTAAGGGATGAAATATCGCAGGACTAAACTCCGGGGGTTGTTTTTATGTAGACGAAGAATGAGGGACGAATCAAAGAAGACAAAACACAAACAGATGACATCAAACAACAAAATAATGATAAATAACCTTTAATAAGACTAGATGGATAATGTTAGTGTTACTTTAATATTTTAGTACAAGTATTTAGTATAATTTTACTCAGTGCTTCACACTGAATCTGCTGATGTATAACACATTAACTTTTTATGAAAATTTAGTGAAGAAAAATGAAAACAAAAAAATGTAGATGCCATGTCAGTGTTATACATAATAATTTTTATTTATTTTGTATTATATGTTTATTTCTGTAAACTGTATTATTAGCATAATGTTTACAATATGTTATAGTTAACAATTATTGTATATAATATTAACAAACAATGAAATACTTTTATTCTGTACACTCTATAATGTATATAACAAAATATGGTATTTATTATAATAAAAAATGAATAATATGTACAATATTATATTTATTTAACCTCCAAATTACATATAATAACAATATTTAATTGAAAAATTATTGTATGTGGTCAAATTTTGAAGAAATTCCAATGTACATTTTATGGTATTTAAGCGCCAGCGCCAGTCATATTTTGCATTCCATGAATAATTTGTTGCTATCACACAAGACGTATTCAGGAAATTTTCTGCTAGTCAATATTTCCGTATATATTCTTAAATAAACAAGTTTGATCATTTATTTTGTATTTTTTATAAACTATTGTCTTATCCTTGTTGAAATACATATAAATTTTGGCCCAAAAAACTGTTAAACATTTTCTATAATCAATAATTTTTAATTACAGTCCTGGATTTTATGAAGGTCAGATTTGCTGTAATACACGTGGAGACATCTTGCTGCAGATATAACAAACGTCAAATAAAATTGACAAAGAAAATTTATTTCTCGCAAACAAAATTGTTTACAAAATAATTTTTGTAACAAACTCTATTTATTATTTAATTCTAAATATATTTTAACTTATAATTTATTTTATTTACGTATAGTTCTTGAACGAATCTTCTATTTATTTACACATTTATATCTCTAAAAATACAAACTATATAATTAAGATTGTTATATAAATAATTAAAATAGAATATTTTGAGCAAATTTTATTTGAAACTTTTTTCTATTTAACGCCCCAGTTTTGAGATAATAATTTCTGAAAATGAATAAGATAAAATTCACTAAGTCCAGCCAGTGTTTATAATTCTTGTCAATAGGTGGCTATACCAATGTTATATTGGAATTATTGATTCATAAATTATTAAATAACGGCTTTATTTCTCATTTTTAAAAAAAGTTTATTTGAAGATATTTACTCACAATTACAAGTTACATAATACTGTATTTGTATATTGATATATATATTTTTTTTAACTTTAGCTACACATTGCAAGTGCATGAAAATTTGAATAACTTTTGTATCCTGAGGAATATTTAAATGAAAATTGGTATACATACGTATTTTTACCCGAGGAATCGATTTTTGATAAAATTAAATCCACATTTGTTACCCAAAAATGAGTATAAATTCACGACCCGAAAATGGGTGGAGATGAAATTGTTTCTATAATGCCATTAGAATCTACGTACTTTCTTATATAAATAACCCAGTCTTCAATTGCTTAATTGGTCTAAGTACCATGAATAAATTAGTAAAACCGTTCTTGAGTTGCGATTCAGATACCATTGTTGATAAATGTTACAAATAAAACTGAACCATTCAAAATATTTTGATAAAAATTACAATGCATATATATTTTGAATCATGGGGTCCCGTGGCCGCGTGCCTGAGTGTCTGGTCGCGAACCTGGGGGAACCGGGTTCGATCCCGACTGACGCCAAATATTTTCAATTTTAAATGGTACAAAAGTGACCCCTGTGGTGCACTCTCCACGCCAGCTATGAGTGCCCGTGAGGTGACGCCTGGTAAGCGCCCACACGGTAAAATATATCGTCATCATTACCGATGTCTACATGTGTTGTAGATACTGGCACACCCAGAAATGGGTAATATGCCGTGATGATATATTTATTTATTTTATTTATGGAATTCATTTTTGTTCAAATTAAATCCTTATCTTCAACCCTTAAATGGTTAGGTATATAGTACCCAAAACTGGGTAGAGATACAAACCTGTCAACTTCACCATTCGAATCTACATATTTTTTTATACATGTATACCAATTTTCAGAATTATTGTACTACAGTTATATAAGGTTCTGAATTACACACCTTTAGGGTCAATGACCTCAGAAAATTTTGTTTTTGATATTACTAAATTACCTGTTGCAATATTTTAACAAAAATTAGTAAACATATGTTTTATGACCCAAAGAATCGATTTTTCGTAAAATTAAAGTCGTACCCTCAACCCTTAAATGGGTAAATGTTCACCACCCAAATCTGGGTAAAGATAAACAATTTTCGACTTTACCATCAGATTTTACGTATATTGTTACATAGGTGTACCAATTTTCAAATTTTTTTCTGTAAGGAATTCCAAATAAACACACTTTGAATTTTACCGCAAATCTTTGAATTTTTAGTGCGCAAGGTACGCGTCAGACGCCGGCAAGATTCCTGAAATTTAGGGCAAATACAAGTTCAAATATTTAGTATATCTTTTGCAGAAAATTAACAAAAATTGGTATACATATGTATTTTGCCATGAAGAATCGATTTTTTCTAAAATTAAACCCCTATCTGCAATCCTTAAATGGGTAGATATACGCTACCCAAAACTGGGTGGAGAAACAAACCTGTCGACTTGATCATTAAATTCTACGTATTTTTTAATACAAGTACACCAATTTTCAAAGTTATTGTAGAAGTTGTTAAGCCCAGTAAAAATGATTATTGAAACCCGTATTTTTGAACAATAGCATGAAAACGAATAACTTTTGTGTTCTTAAGAATATTGAAGTGAAAATTGGTACACATATGTATTTTGGACCGAGGAATCGATTTTTAATAAAAATAAACCTCTATATTCAACCCTTAAATGGGTATATATATGCTACCCAAAAGTGGGTAGAGATACATACACGTCGACTTCACCATTCGAATCTACATATTTTTTTGTACATGTATACCAATTTTCAGAATTATTGTACTACAGTAATATAAGGTCCTGAATCGCACACCTTTAAGGTCAATGACATGTGAAAATTTTGTTTTGATATTACTGAGTTACCTGTTGGAATATTTTAACAAAAATTAGTAAACATATGTATTAAGACCCAAAGAATCGATTTTTTGTAAAATTAAAGTCGTACTCTCAACCCTTAAATGGGTAGATATTCACCACCCAAAACTGGGTAGAGATAAACAATTTTTGACTTAATCATCAGATTCTACGTATATTGTTACATAAGTGTACCAATTTTCAAATTTTTTTGTTCAAGAATTTCCAAATAAACACACTTTGAATTTTACCGCAAATCTTTGAATTTTTAGTGCGCAAGGTACGCGTCAGGCGCCGGCAAGATTCCTGAAATTTAGGGCAAATACAAGTTCAAAAAAATGAGTCCAAGATCCTGTTTTCAAAAATGTGAGAATTATAAAAAAAGTTTCAAACTAACCCCTCCTAGAATTTAATTTTGAAAAACTTTTTTCAAATAAATTTTGTTCTCAAGTAAACCGTTTAGCCGGAAATGATTTTTATTCCAATTATGCAATTATATTTAAAAATTCGCCAGGGCTGTACTTATAAAAATTTCACAACCAAATTTTGGGTTTATATACAACTTGATCCGTAGATTCCAAAAATCGATAGGTCGACTTTGTAGGTTTATTAATTTTTGGGGTGACTGCCCTTTACCCAAAAATGGGTGGTGTTAGAAAATTAACTTATCGATTTTTAGTTATCTATGTAACCAAAATTTGGTTAATTAATAATGATAAACAAAAAAGTTTTTTTTCAAAAATTTTCTTTTAAATTAAAATTACTCAAAGATCCTGTTTTCAAAAATGTGAGATTTTTTAAAAAAGTTTTAAACTAACCCCACCTAGAATTTAATTCTGAGAAACTTTTTTCAAATAAATTTTGTCCTCAAGTAAACCGTTTAGTCGGAAATGATTTTTATTTCAATTTTGCAATTACATTTAAAAATTCGCCAGGGCTGTACTTCGTACAGTCTATTAATTTTTTAAGTACCTGCCTTTTACCCAAAAACGGGTGGTGTTAGAAAATTGGCTTATCGATTTTTGGAATCTACGGCTCGAGTTATATATGTACTTAAAATTTGGTTTATTAATAATAATAAACAAAAAAGTTTTTTTCCAAAAATTTTCTTTTAAATTAAAATTACTCAAAGATCCTGTTTTCAAAAATATGACAATTTTTAAAAAAGTTTCAAACTAACCCCACCTAGAATATAATTTTGAGAAACTTTTTTCAAATAAATTTTGTCCTCAAGTAAACCATTTAGCCGGAAATGATTTTTTTTCAATTATGCAACCGTCAGATTCTACGTATATCCTTACATAAATATACCGAATTTCAATTTTTTTTTTAAAAGGAATTCCAAATAAACCCACTTTGAATTTTACCGCAAATCTTTGAATTTTCAGTGCGCAAGCTACGCGTCAGACGCCGGCAAGATTCCTGAAATTTAGGGCAAATACAAGTTCAAATATTTGGTATATCCTTTAGTGAAAATTATCAAAAATTGGTATACATATGTATTTTTACACGAGAAATCGATTTTTAATAAAATTAAACCCCTAACTTAAACCCTTAAATGGGTACATGTATGCTGCCCAAAACTAGGTAGAGATACAAACCTGTCGACTTTACCACTAAATTCTACGGAGTTTTTACTACAAGTATACCTATTTTCAGAATTATTGTAGGAATAGTTTAAGCCATAATAAGAAAACTATTTAAAATGGTTTAAATACAAATAAAATGTAACACTTGTTTTCCTAGTTTAAATTTTTTATGGCAGATGGCACCATATGTAAAATCCACCCACACAACCTTGAAATTCTTTAGTTTTTCCAGTGCAGACGCCTTCTTTAGGGGGCCTGTTTTTTTAAATGCCCCCAAATACTCATATAAATAATACATGGCAAAAACTTTGCACCGACAGGTATGGTTTGGAATGTGTAAGATTGATCGATCGAAAAATCAATAATTCTGATCATGCGCAGTAAGTCAAATTGTTTTTTTTATGAATAAATTTATGAAATTTAATTTGTCTAATTATTTTTTTGAATATATTCGTCAATTTTATGCACCAGAAATTAATAACAACTAATATTTTATTAATTGTTAATAACAATTTTTATAACCTCAAATGGCAGATGACAACAATAATGGATAAACAAATGTACATAATTGGAACTGAAAACAAAAGTAATTTATTCAGTTTTTATTTTGTTACAAGGTGATATTTGGTTAGTAAACATTTGTTTAAACAATGGATATGTAAATAAATTGTATTTCAGGGCATGAAACCAGTTTTTCAGTAAAATAAACCAGATTTTGAGCGAGTATTGAACTTGAAAAACCGGTTTGGGAAGAAACTGTTCATAAAAACCAGTACAAAAACCGGTTTGAACGGAAACTAGTTAGAAAAACCGGTTTGCGAAACAGGTTTAGAGACAACAAGGTTTATTAGCTCTTACATAGAGCTTCAGGCAATAATTTTTACAAATTTAATAACAACACTATTGGTTATTTTATAGATTTTTGTAAAGATGCTACAGCTTTCAATGCCTCTTAAACCAAATGGACATAACAATATTACATGTATTATATTACGGTATGTATATTTGTATATAATAATCAATACACAGCATTATTATTATCATTGTATAAGTTTTTCTACAGAATTCCAAATGAGATGATTACAAGAACCTATTAAATGCAAACATTACAAATGTTTGGAGTTGTCTAGCGAAGAATATTGTTGTTTAAGGGATGAAATATCGCAGGACTAAACTCCGGGGGTTGTTTTTATGTAGACGAAGAATGAGGGACGAATCAAAGTAGACAAAACACAAACAGATGACATCAAACAACAAAATAATGATAAATAACCTTTAATAAGACTAGATGGATAATGTTAGTGTTACTTTAATATTTTAGTACAAGTATTTAGTATAATTTTACTCAGTGCTTCACACTGAATCTGCTGATGTATAACACATTAACTTTTTATGAAAATTTAGTGAAGAAAAATGAAAACAAAAAAATGTAGATGCCATGTCAGTGTTATACATAATAATTTTTATTTATTTTGTATTATATGTTTATTTCTGTAAACTGTATTATTAGCATAATGTTTACAATATGTTATAGTTAACAATTATTGTATATAATATTAACAAACAATGAAATACTTTTATTCTGTACACTCTATAATGTATATAACAAAATATGGTATTTATTATAATAAAAAATGAATAATATGTACAATATTATATTTATTTAACCTCCAAATTACATATAATAACAATATTTAATTGAAAAATTATTGTATGTGGTCAAATTTTGAAGAAATTCCAATGTACATTTTATGGTATTTAAGCGCCAGCGCCAGTCATATTTTGCATTCCATGAATAATTTGTTGCTATCACACAAGACGTATTCAGGAAATTTTCTGCTAGTCAATATTTCCGTATATATTCTTAAATAAACAAGTTTGATCATTTATTTTGTATTTTTTATAAACTATTGTCTTATCCTTGTTGAAATACATATAAATTTTGGCCCAAAAAACTGTTAAACATTTTCTATAATCAATAATTTTTAATTACAGTCCTGGATTTTATGAAGGTCAGATTTGCTGTAATACACGTGGAGACATCTTGCTGCAGATATAACAAACGTCAAATAAAATTGACAAAGAAAAGCATATTTTAATTATAATAAACATAAAATCGTGTATTAAACTATATTTTAATTATTAATTTATTTAAAATGAGAAGTTTAACGTACTTTCTTACAGGACAACAAAAGAATATAGTTGATAAGTTTCATCATAGAGTACATTAGCAGTATTGTTTTGGTATTAATGAATTTGAAAAAATCCATTTTTTGGCTAAACTAATAACATTTCGCCCAAGTTTGTCATAAGAAAAAATATTTGTAATTCAAAATAAAAGGCAGTTTGGTTGAAAAAATTTTTAATATTCGTTTTAATTCCAGAGATAATGAATAAAAATAAACTTCAATTTATTTCTCGCAAACAAAATTGTTTACAAAATAATTTTTGTAACAAACTCTATTTATTATTTAATTCTAAATATATTTTAACTTATAATTTATTTTATTTACGTATAGTTCTTGAAAGAATCTTCTATTTATTTACACATTTATATCTCTAAAAATACAAACTATATAATTAAGATTGTTATATAAATAATTAAAATAGAATATTTTGAGCAAATTTTATTTGAAACTTTTTTCTATTTAACGCCCCAGTTTTGAGATAATAATTTCTGAAAATGAATAAGATAAAATTCACTAAGTCCAGCCAGTGTTTATAATTCTTGTCAATAGGTGGCTATACCAATATTTTATTGGAATTATTGATTCTTAAATTATTAAATAACGGCTTTATTTCTCATTTTTAAAAAAAGTTTATTTGAAGATATTTACTCACAATTAAAAGTTACATAATACTGTATTTGTATATTGATATATATATATATATATATATATATATATATATATATATATATATATATATATATATATATATTTAACTTTAGCTACACATTGCATGTGCATGAAAATTTGAATAACTTTTGTATCCTGAGGAATATTTAAATGAAAATTGGTATACATACGTATTTTTACCCGAGGAATCGATTTTTGATAAAATTAAATCCACATTTGTTAGCCAAAAATGAGTATAAATTCACGACCCGAAAATGGGTGGAGATGAAATTGTTTCTATAATGCCATTAGAATCTACGTACTTTCTTATATAAATAACCCAGTCTTCAATTGCTTAATTGGTCTAAGTACCATGAATAAATTAGTAAAACCGCTCTTAAGTAGCGATTCAGATACCATTGTTGATAAATGTTACAATTAAAACTGGACCATTCAAAATATTTTGATAAAAATTACAATGCATATATATTTTGAATCATGAAATTCATTTTTGTTAAAATTAAATTCTTATCTTCAACCCTTAAAAGGTTAGGTATATAGTACCCAAAACTGGGTAGAGATACAAACCTGTCGACTTCACCATTCGAATCTACATATTTTTTTATACATGTATACCAATTTTCAGAATTATTATACTACAGTAATATAAGGTTCTGAATTACACACCTTTAGGGTCAATAACCTCTGAAAATTTTGTTTTGATATTTCTGAGTTACCTGTTGCAATATTTTAACAAAAATTAGTAAACATATGTATTAAGACCCAAAGAATAGATTTTTGTAAAAATAAAGTCGTACCCTCAACCCTTAAATGGGTAAATATTTACCACCCAAAATTGGGTAGAGATAAACAATTTTCGATTTTACCATCAGATTCTACGTATATTGTTACATCAGTGTACCAATTTTCAAATTTTTTTGTTAAAGGAATTCCAAATAAACACACTTTGAATTTTACCGCAAATCTTTGAATTTTTAGTGCGCAAGATACGCGTCGGACGCCGACAAGATTTCTGAAATTTAGGGCGAATACAAGTTCAAATATTTAGTATATCTTTTGCAGAAAATTAACAAAAATTGGTATACATATGTATTTTGACCCGAGGAATCGATTTTTGATAAAATTAAACCCCTATCTTTAACCCTTAAATGGGTAGATACACGCTACCCAAAACTGGGTGGAGAAACAAACTTGTCGACTTGATCATTAAATTCTACGTATTTTTTTATACTTGTATACCAATTTTCAGAATTATTGTACTACAGTAATATAAGGTCCTGAATCACACACCTTTAAAGTCAATGACATGTGAAAATTTTGTTTTGATATTACTGAGTTACCTGTTGCAATATTTTAACAAAAATTAGTAAAAATATGTATTAAGACCCAAAGAATCGATTTTTTGTAAAATTAAAGTCGTACCCTCAACCCTTAAATGGGTAGATATTTACCACCCAAAACTGGGTAAAGGTAAACAATTTTCGACTTCACTTTCAGATTCTACGTATGTTCTTACATAAGTGTACCAATTTTTAAATTTTTTTGTTGAAGGAATTCCAAATAAACACACTTTGAATTTTACCGCAAATCTTTGAATTTTTAGTGCGCAAGCTACGCGTCGGACGCCGACAAAATTCCTGAAATTTAGGGCAAATACAAGTTCAAATATTTAGTATATTCTTTGCAGAAAATTAACAAAAATTAGTATACGTATATATTTTGACCCGAGGAATCGATTTTTAATAAAATTAAAATCATATCTTTAACCCTTAAATGGGTACATATTTGTTACCCAAAACTGGGTACAGATACAAACTTATCGACTTTACCATTAAATTCTACGTATTTTTTAATACAAGTATATCAATTTTCAGCATTATTGTACGAGTGGTTTAAGCCTAGTAAAAAACGATTTAAAACCGTAATTTTTTTGGGGTCAACGACCTTTAAGAATTTTTTAATTAAATGGCCATTTGTTTAAATATTTTAATAAAATTTGGTATACATATGTATTTTGAATGGTCCATTTTTTAATGTAACATTTATCAACAATGGTATTTATATCGCTACTCAAAAATGGTTTTACTAATTTTTTTGTGGTACTTAAAAACTTCAAAAACGGGTTCTTCCGGTTCTCCAATTATAACCAAAATTATATCAGCTGTTCATATGGATGTAAAGAAGAGGAATACGAAAAAATTATGATTTTTAGAATTGTAATGTTGGTGTTATCGTCAGAGAAATTTTTGACACGCACACACAGACGCACAGACAGACACACATGCAGACATCATCGTAAAACTAGTAAAATCGTATTCTAGGGATCCTAAAACGTGTTATTCTTCTTGGTTCTTCTTCATCACGAATAGTCTCAAAGTTAAACCATGCATTTGCATTTTTATCAGAGTTCTTGATAGAAAAATAATTCATCATTTAAAATGAAACATTTTCCAACAACGTAATAAAGGTTAATGTACAACAAATTATATATTTGTAGAATGCGTTATAATATAAATTGATAAGAAATTAAGTTTATTATTCGAGAAATATACGATATTCTTCCAAAAGAACGATGATTAAACATAAGATTCTGGAATCATTTTATCAGATTTTGTACATATCTTAAACTGTATTTTGCGTACATATTTTTATTTATATATCAATAAAAGTTAATGTACAACAATTTACAAGTATTTGAGACTATTTAACAACAATATATAGTTCCAAATATTTTATATTTTTAAAGATATATACTTTGAAACAGTCACATCTTGGAATCAGCTGTTTTTGCAATAACATTTAGAATGAAATTATTACATTTATGGAACAATTAGGGCAATATTGTAATTGGAAATATGTGAAACAATGTTTGAATATTAATTTTTTACTAATAAATTATAGAAATATTTAATGAAATAGTTTAATATGTGCCCCTATTCGCGGAGCCAAATCTACAATGAAAACATTGCAAATTTTGACAATTTATAAATAAATAATGAAAAATTGTTTATAGAATATTATAATATGAATAACAAGCATCATTTTTTGATAAAAATATATTGCAATGTTATTAAAACAAATACATAAATGACTGGTACAGGTATTATGTAACTCTGACAAAATACAACAATTTATTATTAATTACAGTAAAAGCAAGCATGGAATATTAAAACAGGATTAATAAGGATCATTTTTATTCAAAAACATATTACAATAATGTTTAAACAAAGCCAATAACTATAATCAACATTTTAACAATCTTCTTGGTTAACAGCTGACAGTTCCAACTTCAAGTCGGCGAATTTTCACCGATTTCTCGGAAATACTAAAATCTACAAATGTTTTAAGTACTTTTTCATGAATAGCATATAAAATAGCATGTTTTTATAAAGATTATTTATCATTTAATGATAATTGATAATTCCAAATCATCAATCATCAATCTGACGTTGGATATCTCCTATCTCTCTCCAACACACGTCCTCTTATGTAAATTCCACGAGCGACTCCATGATTCAGTCTAGATTCAGCTCGCGGTGTGTTCACGTCGCGCTGCTCCGCGAAGGCGCCATCTAGTTTCACGTTGTGACACTTTTGCACAAGATTCCAAGTTATTTCGTGTTCATTGAACGTAACTGGGTGTTTATCAACACTAATAATTATTTAAATAGTGTTTACGATATTTTTATAATATTTTATAATGAAATTGAGAAAGTGTACGTTTGAAGAAACATTGTGTTGTTGAATAACATTTGGTGAAATAAGTGATCAAATTTAAGAACATTTATTGATGTTTACGAACAATGCCGAGCCGATAATAGTTGCTGAGGACTTTATTGCAATTTTAACACGCTGTTTGCTGTCAGTTTTATTTGCTGTTCGTTCTACACTGGTCCTGGATTAACCTCAAAAGGTAAGTGAAATTGTTATTTTTTTCATATTTATTTTTCGTTTGTTTATGCATAAATACGAACCCCGTCGCATATTGGCCCACCCAATTTAATTTAATTAGTTAATATATGATTTAGATAATAACTACTATAAATTATTGCCAATTTTTTATTAATATTAGACATTTTGTCGTTCTAATGACATATAGCAAGATATGTTTTCTAAAATTGTTATGTAGAATGGAATTAATACTTTGTTTTACGAAGGCATAGATTCTGTGAGACTCTAGCGACTGTAATTGTTCAATTATTTCCATAATTAATAATATAAAGTATATTATATTAAGTAATTTTAATAATTACTTTTTGGCGTCTGTGATTATGCTAATATTTTAAATCTTTATCTACTTGAAAGCATTTGGAACATTGAATTTTACAACTTATCTTTAGTTTAATATATAATTATCATAGTTTTAAAAATCATGAATAATTTATTCGCTTTTATGTCAAGCAATCTGAAGCGTGCATCATACGATCAAGTTTTTCTTTTCAAGTGACTTGAAAAGTTTTCTCTCTCGCACAATTACATGAGTGCAAGAGAGACAAACAAATAGACTTAAAAGTCCCTATAAGTATGGGCCTTTGTTCATATGTGTATAAATTTTCAATTGTCGTTCCCAGCTGGTACAGTTAGGCAAAGCAAAAAACAAAAAATGAAAACTTCATATAGTCTGTAGTACAGTAAAAATCCTCTAATTCGGTCATACTGATTACGGGAAAAGTAACGAAAAAATTTTCTGGGCTTTAGTTTCCAAAATAGAAATCCCGTATTTTATTTAATTTTTATTTTGTATATAAATTTTCTATCTGCATTGAATTAACAAAATCAAGCATAATTACGGTCGGCATTCCAAATTAAACTCGTTCGTGTTCGTCTGCAATGTTCTTACTGGTAATTTGTATAGCTGTCGTCTTCAAGCAAATATCTATTTTATTTTGCTGCTAAAAATGCATTTATTGTTGATATATTATTGTTTTAATAGTGAAATATTATTAACTACTGTTGCAAATTAATAACAATCGTAAGTTTAAATAATATCCCAACTTCATTATATAAGTTAATAATGTGTTTGTATGAGAATAAAATGTTTCATAATTTTAGTTAAGTTTTGTGTACAATTTTATAAACTATTAAATATTTCATAGCAAACATATTGGTAACAAACTAAAATTTGAATAATAACAAATGTTTTTAACTAATTTATTTATTAGAAATCGATTAAAATGCATTCAATAGCAAACAACACTTTAATTTTTATGTTTTTGTCAATTTGCAGGTGAATAGAAATTGCCGAGTTCCCGAGTAATTGAAAACGAGTGTGCAGAGATACCGAGCAGTTGAGTACGAGATTGCAGAGATGCCGAGTAGCTGAGATCTTCTAATGTAAGTCATGCTAAATAAATTCATTTTTCTCTTTTGATAATAAATAAATCATCACGGTTCGAATATTTCACAATTTGTGGGTATGTCAATCAACACAGTTATCAGTAATGATGATAATATCAGGGGCAATATCATAATAGCGTAAGCACCATTTGAACAATTGGGTATTTTTAATATTCTCTTAATCCGACCACGCTGATTACAGGAAAAAAATAAACTAAAATTCTCAGGGTTTTAGTTTCCAAAATAGAAATTTTTATTTTGATTAGAAATCTCCCATAGTTTTTTCACTTTGCCGACCTATAACTAATGAACGGTTAAAGATACTTTGACGCGCTTTGCGCCATTCGTTTCTATGGACTTTTGTACATATGTGAGGCAATTTTCAATTGTCGTGTCCGTCTGGTACAGTTAGACCAAGCAAAAAACAAAAAAAATGGATATACAGTAATGGGCGTTGCGCCATTCGATTCTGTGGACTTTTCTACATATGGTAACCAATCTTGAATAACCGTGTGTAGCTTACTAGCTAGGAAGAGTGAGCAAAAATGAAAAAAATGGTAACTTTAAACAATTCAGTAGTCCACTAAAAATCCGACCACCCTATATTTAATTGGAAAGTATTATTTTCTCTTAATTCAAGCATGCTGATTACGGGAAAAATAATGAAAAAAATCTCTAGGCCTTAGTTTTTAAAATAGAATTTTTTATTTTTAAAGCAAAATTAACAATATTTTTTGACTTTGATGGACTATAACTAATGAATGGTAAAAGATACATTAACTGGCGTTGCGTCATTCGTTTCTATGGACTTATGTGCATATGTGTATGAATTCTAAATTGTTGTTCCCAGCTGGTACAGTCAGAGAAAGCAAAAAAAAAATGGAAACTTCATATGGTCTGTAGTACAGTCAAAATTCAATCATCCTGTATATAAATGAAAAGTATCATTTTCCCCTAATTCGGTCATACTGATTTTGGGAAAAATAACGAAAAAATTCTCTGGGCTTTAGTTTCCAAAATGTAAATTTTTATTTTGTATAAAAATCACGTTTTTTTCACTTCGCCGGTCTATAACTAATGGACAGTAAAAGATACATTAATTATCTATTTTGTATTTTACGAAAACTAATATAACATTTCGGGGCTATTTTAACAACATATCTCTTTATTTCAGCATTTTTCGAACAAATAGTTCCCGGCGGAGCGATACACACGCGTCACGCTGCAAAACTCCCATAATCCCACGCGCGGCTTCTTCATACATGTGCTCGAAGAGAAAATTGCCAACATGTTTTTAGTGCTACAAATTAATGATTTTGTGCTGGAAAAACTAGGAAAAGCTGAGAAAATTTACGCGGAAAAGTGAAATAAAGTGTTCTTTAAACGTTTGTGATAAGAATTTTGTGGGAATCGATTGTTTAGTGCAAGAAAATAACCAAACTTTGTTGGCGTCCTTTTGATATGTAAGTCGAATTTTAGTTATTTTCTTACAATACCTGCATGAAAGTATTGGAAATATTGTTTTTGATAATTTATCTGTAGTTTAATATAAATTATTTAGTTTTAATTAATAACAATCGTAAGTTTAAACAATGTTTCAACTATATTAATAGTTATTTTTGTTGGAAATACGTTGTTTCTTATAAAAATTACTTGTTAATTTTTTCACAAGTTCAATCTTTAATTACAACTATAATAATTATTGTTATCTAACAATATTCTGTCTCATACAGACAAATATCATTCGAAATAATAATTTTATTGTATGTTACAATGAGTTATTTTCTTTTCAGTAGAAATCATTGAATCTGAGCTTTGTGTATTTGTATTATAAATTAAAAACCCATAGGTATTTCCGTAACTAAATTTGGTATCATTTTTATTGATATAAAATTTTACGTTCGAATATTCATGAATAATTTCATTTTATAGTTCATTCCGTATTTTATTTTATTTTTATTTTGTAAATAAATTTTCTATCTGCATTGAATTAACAAAATCAAGCGTAATTACGGTCGGCATTCCAAATTAAACTCATTTGCGTTCGTCTGCAATGTTCTTACTTGTAACTTGTACAGCTGTCGTCTTCAAGCAAATATCTATTTTATTTTGCTGCTAAAAATGCATTTATTGTTGATATATTATTGTTTTAATAGTGAAATATTGTTAACTACTGTTGCAAATTAATAACAATCGTAAGTTTAAATAACATTCCAACTTTATTAATGGTTATATAAGTTGATAATGTGTCTGTATGAGAATAAAATGTTTCATAATTTTAGTTAAGCTTTGTGTACAATTTTATAAATTAATAAATATTTCATAGCAAACATATTGGTAACAAACTATTATTTGAATAATAACAAATGTTTTTAAGTAATTTATTTATTAGAAATCGATTAAAATGCATTCAATAGCAAACAACACTATAATTTTTATGTTTTTGTCAATTTGCAGGTGAATAGAAATTGCCGAGTTCCCGAGAAATTGAAAACGAGTTTGCAGAGATACCGAGCAGTTGAGTACGAGATCGCAGAGATTGCAGAGATGCCGAGTAGCTGAGATCTTCTAATGTAAGTCTTGCTAAATTAATTCATTTTTTCTGTTTTGATCATAAATACATAAATCATCACGGTTCGAATATTTCACAATTTGTGGGTGTGTCAATCAACACAGTTATCAGTAATAATGATAATATCAGGGGCTATTTTTAATATCCTCTTAATCCGACCACGCGGAAAAAATAAACCAAAAATTCTCAGGGTTTTAGTTTCCAAAATAGAAAGTTTTTCAATTGCCGGGCCCTGCTGTTACAGTTAAACAAAGCGAAAAACCAAAAAATGGGTACTTCAAATAGTCAGTAGGGCAGTAAAAATTCGATCACCCTGTATTTTAATAGAAAGTATCATTTTCCTTTAATTCGGACACCCTAATTATGGGAAAAATAATTAAAAAATTCTTTGGCCTTTAGTTTTCAAAATAGAAAGTTTTATTTTGATTAGAAATCTCTCATGTTTTTTTCACTTTGTCGGCCTATAACTATTAAACGGTACAATATTTTTTGACGCGGTTTGCGGCATTCGATTCTACGGACATTTGTACATATATGTACGAATTTTCAATTGCCGGGCCCTGCTGTTACAGTTAAACAAAGCGAAAAACCAAAAAATGGGTACTTCAAATAGTCAGTAGGGCAGTAAAAATTCGATTACCCTGTATTTAAATAGAAAGTATCATTTTCTATTAATTCGGACACCCTAATTATGGGAAAAATAATTAAAAAATTCTTTGGCCTTTAGTTTTCAAAATAGAAAGTTTTATTTTGATTAGAAATCTCTCATGTTTTTTTCACTTTGTCGGCCTATAACTATTAAACGGTACAATATTTTTTGACGCGGTTTGCGGCATTCGATTCTACTGACATTTGTACATATATGTACGAATTTTCAATTGCCGGGCCTTGCTGTTACAGTTAGACAAAGCGAAAAACCAAAAAATGGATACTTCAAATAGTCAGTAGGGCAGTAAAAATTTGAACACCCTGTACTTAAATAGAAAGTATCATTTTCCCTTAATTCGGACACCCTAATTATGGGAAAAATAATTAAAAAATTCTTTGGCCTTTAGTTTTCAAAATAGAAAGTTTTATTTTGATTAGAAATCTCTCATGTTTTTTTCACTTTGTCGGCCTATAACTATTAAACGGTACAATATTTTTTGACGCGGTTTGCGGCATTCGATTCTACGTACATTTGTACATATATGTACGAATTTTCAATTGCCGGGCCCTGCTGTTACAGTTAAACAAAGCGAAAAACCAAAAAATGGGTACTTCAAATAGTCAGTAGGGCAGTAAAAATTCGATCACCCTGTATTTTAATAGAAAGTATCATTTTCCTTTAATTCGGACACCCTAATTATGGGAAAAATAATTAAAAAATTCTTTGGCCTTTAGTTTTCAAAATAGAAAGTTTTATTTTGATTAGAAATCTCTCATGTTTTTTTCACTTTGTCGGCCTATAACTATTAAACGGTACAATATTTTTTGACGCGGTTTGCGGCATTCGATTCTACGGACATTTGTACATATATGTACGAATTTTCAATTGCCGGGCCTTGCTGTTACAGTTAGACAAAGCGAAAAACCAAAAAATGGATACTTCAAATAGTCAGTAGGGCAGTAAAATTTCGATCACCCTGTATTTAAATAAAAAGTATCATTTTCCCTTAATTTGGACACCCTAATTATGGGAAAAATAATTAAAAAATTCTTTGGCCTTTAGTTTTCAAAATAGAAAGTTTTATTTTGATTAGAAATCTCTCATGTTTTTTCCACTTTGTCGGCCTATAACTATTAAACGGTACAATATTTTTTGACGCGGTTTGCGGCATTCGATTCTACGGACATTTGTACATATATGTACGAATTTTCAATTGCCGGGCCCTGCTGTTACAGTTAGACAAAGCGAAAAACCAAAAAATGGATACTTCAAATAGTCAGTAGGGTAGTAAAAATTCGATAATCCTGTATTTACATAGAAAGTATCATTTTCCCTTAATTCGGACACCCTAATTATGGGAAAAATAATTAAAAAATTCTTTGGCCTTTAGTTTTCAAAATAGAAAGTTTTATTTTGATTAGAAATCTCTCATGTTTTTTTCACTTTGTCGGCCTATAACTATTAAACGGTACAAGATTTTTTGACGCGGTTTGCGGCATTCGATTCTACGGACATTTGTACATATATGTACGAATTTTCAATTGCCGGGCCCTGCTGTTACAGTTAAACAAAGCGAAAAACCAAAAAATGGGTACTTCAAATAGTCAGTAGGGCAGTAAAAATTCGATCACCCTGTATTTAAATAGAAAGTATCATTTTCCTTTAATTCGGACACCCTAATTATGGGAAAAATAATTAAAAAATTCTTTGGCCTTTAGTTTTCAAAATAGAAAGTTTTATTTTGATTAGAAATCTCTCATGTTTTTTTCACTTTGTCGGCCTATAACTATTAAACGGTACAATATTTTTTGACGCGGTTTGCGGCATTCGATTCTACGGACATTTGTACATATATGTACGAATTTTCAATTGCCGGGCCTTGCTGTTACAGTTAGACAAAGCGAAAAACCAAAAAATGGATACTTCAAATAGTCAGTAGGGCAGTAAAATTTCGATCACCTGTATTTAAATAAAAAGTATCATTTTCCCTTAATTTGGACACCCTAATTATGGGAAAAATAATTAAAAAATTCTTTGGCCTTTAGTTTTCAAAATAGAAAGTTTTATTTTGATTAGAAATCTCTCATGTTTTTTCCACTTTGTCGGCCTATAACTATTAAACGGTACAATATTTTTTGACGCGGTTTGCGGCATTCGATTCTACGGACATTTGTACATATATGTACGAATTTTCAATTGCCGGGCCTTGCTGTTACAGTTAGACAAAGCGAAAAACCAAAAAATGGATACTTCAAATAGTCAGTAGGGCAGTAAAAATTCGATTACCCTGTATTTAAATAGAAAGTATCATTTTCTATTAATTCGGACACCCTAATTATGGGAAAAATAATTAAAAAATTCTTTGGCCTTTAGTTTTCAAAATAGAAAGTTTTATTTTGATTAGAAATCTCTCATGTTTTTTTCACTTTGTCGGCCTATAACTATTAAACGGTACAATATTTTTTGACGTAAAAATTCGATAACCCTGTATTTACATAGAAAGTATCATTTTCCCTTAATTCGGACACCCTAATTATGGGAAAAATAATTAAAAAATTCTTTGGCCTTTAGTTTTCAAAATAGAAAGTTTTATTTTGATTAGAAATCTCTCATGTTTTTTTCACTTTGTCGGCCTATAACTATTAAACGGTACAAGATTTTTTGACGCGGTTTGCGGCATTCGATTCTACGGACATTTGTATTTAAATAGAAAGTATCATTTTCCCTTAATTAGGACACCCTAATTATGGGAAAAATAATTAAAAAATTCTTTGGCCTTTAGTTTTCAAAATAGAAAGTTTTATTTTGATTAGAAATCTCTCATGTTTTTTTCATTTTGTCGGCCTATAACTATTAAACGGTACAATATTTTTTGACGCGGTTTGCGGCATTCGATTCTACGAACATTTGTACATATATGTACGAATTTTCAATTGCCGGGCCTTGCTGTTACAGTTAGACAAAGCGAAAAACCAAAAAATGGATACTTCAAATAGTTAGTAGGGCAGTAAAAATTCGATCACCCTGTATTTAAATAGAAAGTATCATATTCCCCTAATTCGGACACCCTAATTATGGGAAAAATAATTAAAAAATTCTTTGGCCTTTAGTTTTCAAAATAGAAAGTTTTATTTTGATTAGAAATCTCTCACGTTTTTTTCACTTTGTCGGCCTATAACTATTAAACGGTACAATATTTTTTGACGCGGTTTACGGCATTCGATTCTACGGACATTTGTACATATATGTACGAATTTTCAATTGCCGGGCCCTGCTGTTACAGTTAGACAAAGCGAAAAACCAAAAAATGGATACTTCAAATAGTCAGTAGGGCAGTAAAATTTCGATCACCCTGTATTTAAATAGAAAGTATCATTTTCCCCTAATTCGGACACCCTAATTATGGGAAAAATAATTAAAAAATTCTTTGGCCTTTAGTTTTCAAAATAGAAAGTTTTATTTTGATTAGAAATCTCTCATGTTTTTTTCACTTTGTCGGCCTATAACTATTAAACGGTACAATATTTTTTGACGCGGTTTGCGGCATTCGATTCTACGGACATTTGTACATATATGTACGAATTTTCAATTGCCGGGCCCTGCTGTTACAGTTAGACAAAGCGAAAAACCAAAAAATGGATACTTCAAATAGTCAGTAGGGTAGTAAAAATTCGATAACCCTGTATTTACATAGAAAGTATCATTTTCCCTTAATTCGGACACCCTAATTATGGGAAAAATAATTAAAAAATTCTTTGGCCTTTAGTTTTCAAAATAGAAAGTTTTATTTTGATTAGAAATCTCTCATGTTTTTTTCACTTTGTCGGCCTATAACTATTAAACGGGTACAAGATTTTTTGACGCGGTTTGCGGCATTCGATTCTACGGACATTTGTACATATATGTACGAATTTTCAATTGCCGGGCCCTGCTGTTACAGTTAGACAAAGCGAAAAACCAAAAAATGGATACTTCAAATAGTCAGTAGGGCAGTAAAAATTTGAACACCCTGTACTTAAATAGAAAGTATCATTTTCCCTTAATTCGGACACCCTAATTATGGGAAAAATAATTAAAAAATTCTTTGGCCTTTAGTTTTCAAAATAGAAAGTTTTATTTTGATTAGAAATCTCTCATGTTTTTTTCACTTTGTCGGCCTATAACTATTAAACGGTACAATATTTTTTGACGCGGTTTGCGGCATTCGATTCTACGGACATTTGTACATATATGTACGAATTTTCAATTGCCGGGCCTTGCTGTTACAGTTAGACAAAGCGAAAAACCAAAAAATGGATACTTCAAATAGTCAGTAGGGCAGTAAAATTTCGATCACCCTGTATTTAAATAAAAAGTATCATTTTCCCTTAATTTGGACACCCTAATTATGGGAAAAATAATTAAAAAATTCTTTGGCCTTTAGTTTTCAAAATAGAAAGTTTTATTTTGATTAGAAATCTCTCATGTTTTTTCCACTTTGTCGGCCTATAACTATTAAACGGTACAATATTTTTTGACGCGGTTTGCGGCATTCGATTCTACGGACATTTGTACATATATGTACGAATTTTCAATTGCCGGGCCTTGCTGTTACAGTATCATTTTCCCTTAATTCGGACACCCTAATTATGGGAAAAATAATTAAAAAATTTTTTGGCCTTTAGTTTTCAAAATAGAAAGTTTTATTTTGATTAGAAATCTCTCATGTTTTTTTCACTTTGTCGGCCTATAACTATTAAACGGTACAAGATTTTTTGACGCGGTTTGCGGCATTCGATTCTACGGACATTTGTACATATATGTACGAATTTTCAATTGCCGGGCCTTGCTGTTACAGTTAGACAAAGCGAAAAACCAAAAAATGGATACTTCAAATAGTCAGTAGGGCAGTAAAAATTCGATTACCCTGTATTTAAATAGAAAGTATCATTTTCTATTAATTCGGACACCCTAATTATGGGAAAAATAATTAAAAAATTCTTTGGCCTTTAGTTTTCAAAATAGAAAGTTTTATTTTGATTAGAAATCTCTCATGTTTTTTTCACTTTGTCGGCCTATAACTATTAAACGGTACAATATTTTTTGACGTAAAAATTCGATAATCCTGTATTTACATAGAAAGTATCTTTTTCCCTTAATTCGGACATCCTAATTATGGGAAAAATAATTAAAAAATTCTTTGGCCTTTAGTTTTCAAAATAGAAAGTTTTATTTTGATTAGAAATCTCTCATGTTTTTTTCACTTTGTCGGCCTATAACTATTAAACGGTACAAGATTTTTTGACGCGGTTTGCGGCATTCGATTCTACGGACATTTGTACATATATGTACGAATTTTCAATTGCCGGGCCTTGCTGTTACAGTTAGACAAAGCGAAAAACCGAAAAATGGATACTTCAAATAGTCAGTAGGGCAGTAAAAATTCGATCACCCTGTATTTAAATAGAAAGTATCATTTTCCCTTAAGTACAAGATTTTTTGACGCGGTTTGCGGCATTCGATTCTACGGACATTTGTACATATATGTACGAATTTTCAATTGCCGGGCCCTGCTGTTACAGTTAGACAAAGCGAAAAACCAAAAAATGGATACTTCAAATAGTCAGTAGGGTAGTAAAAATTCGATAATCCTGTATTTACATAGAAAGTATCATTTTCCCTTAATTCGGACACCCTAATTATGGGAAAAATAATTAAAAAATTC
Organism: Ophonus ardosiacus; assembly: GCA_943142095.1. Taxonomy (NCBI): domain Eukaryota; kingdom Metazoa; phylum Arthropoda; class Insecta; order Coleoptera; family Carabidae; genus Ophonus; species Ophonus ardosiacus. Next base: position 6,306,093 of record OW964840.1, read on the forward strand.
TTTGGCCTTTAGTTTTCAAAATAGAAAGTTTTATTTTGATTAGAAATCTCTCATGTTTTTTTCACTTTGTCGGCCTATAACTATTAAACGGTACAATATTTTTTGACGCGGTTTGCGGCATTCGATTCTACGGACATTTGTACATATATGTACGAATTTTCAATTGCCGGGCCCTGCTGTTACAGTTAGACAAAGCGAAAAACCAAAAAATGGATACTTCAAATAGTCAGTAGGGTAGTAAAAATTCGATAACCCTGTATTTACATAGAAAGTATCATTTTCCCTTAATTCGGACACCCTAATTATGGGAAAAATAATTAAAAAATTCTTTGGCCTTTAGTTTTCAAAATAGAAAGTTTTATTTTGATTAGAAATCTCTCATGTTTTTTTCACTTTGTCGGCCTATAACTATTAAACGGGTACAAGATTTTTTGACGCGGTTTGCGGCATTCGATTCTACGGACATTTGTACATATATGTACGAATTTTCAATTGCCGGGCCCTGCTGTTACAGTTAGACAAAGCGAAAAACCAAAAAATGGATACTTCAAATAGTCAGTAGGGTAGTAAAAATTCGATAACCCTGTATTTACATAGAAAGTATCATTTTCCCTTAATTCGGACACCCTAATTATGGGAAAAATAATTAAAAAATTCTTTGGCCTTTAGTTTTCAAAATAGAAAGTTTTATTTTGATTAGAAATCTCTCATGTTTTTTTCACTTTGTCGGCCTATAACTATTAAACGGTACAAGATTTTTTGACGCGGTTTGCGGCATTCGATTCTACGGACATTTGTACATATATGTACGAATTTTCAATTGCCGGGCCTTGCTGTTACAGTTAGACAAAGCGAAAAACCAAAAAATGGATACTTCAAATAGTCAGTAGGGCAGTAAAAATTCGATTACCCTGTATTTAAATAGAAAGTATCATTTTCTATTAATTCGGACACCCTAATTATGGGAAAAATAATTAAAAAATTCTTTGGCCTTTAGTTTTCAAAATAGAAAGTTTTATTTTGATTAGAAATCTCTCATGTTTTTTTCACTTTGTCGGCCTATAACTATTAAACGGTACAATATTTTTTGACGTAAAAATTCGATAATCCTGTATTTACATAGAAAGTATCTTTTTCCCTTAATTCGGACATCCTAATTATGGGAAAAATAATTAAAAAATTCTTTGGCCTTTAGTTTTCAAAATAGAAAGTTTTATTTTGATTAGAAATCTCTCATGTTTTTTTCACTTTGTCGGCCTATAACTATTAAACGGTACAAGATTTTTTGACGCGGTTTGCGGCATTCGATTCTACGGACATTTGTACATATATGTACGAATTTTCAATTGCCGGGCCTTGCTGTTACAGTTAGACAAAGCGAAAAACCGAAAAATGGATACTTCAAATAGTCAGTAGGGCAGTAAAAATTCGATCACCCTGTATTTAAATAGAAAGTATCATTTTCCCTTAAGTACAAGATTTTTTGACGCGGTTTGCGGCATTCGATTCTACGGACATTTGTACATATATGTACGAATTTTCAATTGCCGGGCCCTGCTGTTACAGTTAGACAAAGCGAAAAACCAAAAAATGGATACTTCAAATAGTCAGTAGGGTAGTAAAAATTCGATAATCCTGTATTTACATAGAAAGTATCATTTTCCCTTAATTCGGACACCCTAATTATGGGAAAAATAATTAAAAAATTCTTTGGCCTTTAGTTTTCAAAATAGAAAGTTTTATTTTGATTAGAAATCTCTCATGTTTTTTTCACTTTGTCGGCCTATAACTATTAAACGGTACAAGATTTTTTGACGCGGTTTGCGGCATTCGATTCTACGGACATTTGTACATATATGTACGAATTTTCAATTGCCGGGCCTTGCTGTTACAGTTAGACAAAGCGAAAAACCAAAAAATGGATACTTCAAATAGTTAGTAGGGCAGTAAAAATTCGATCACCCTGTATTTAAATAGAAAGTATCATATTCCCCTAATTCGGACACCCTAATTATGGGAAAAATAATTAAAAAATTCTTTGGCCTTTAGTTTTCAAAATAGAAAGTTTTATTTTGATTAGAAATCTCTCATGTTTTTTTCACTTTGTCGGCCTATAACTATTAAACGGTACAATATTTTTTGACGCGGTTTGCGGCATTCGATTCTACGGACATTTGTACATATATGTACGAATTTTCAATTGCCGGGCCCTGCTGTTACAGTTAGACAAAGCGAAAAACCAAAAAATGGATACTTCAAATAGTCAGTAGGGTAGTAAAAATTCGATAACCCTGTATTTACATAGAAAGTATCATTTTCCCTTAATTCGGACACCCTAATTATGGGAAAAATAATTAAAAAATTCTTTGGCCTTTAGTTTTCAAAATAGAAAGTTTTATTTTGATTAGAAATCTCTCATGTTTTTTTCACTTTGTCGGCCTATAACTATTAAACGGGTACAAGATTTTTTGACGCGGTTTGCGGCATTCGATTCTACGGACATTTGTACATATACGTACGAATTTTCAATTGCCGGGCCCTGCTGTTGCAGTTAAACAAAGCGAAAAACAAAAAAATGGGTACTTCAAATAGTCAGTAGGGCAGTAAAAATTCGATCACCCTGTATTTTAATAGAAAGTATCATTTTCCTTTAATTCGGACACCCTAATTATGGGAAAAATAATTAAAAAATTCTTTGGCCTTTAGTTTTCAAAATAGAAAGTTTTATTTTGATTAGAAATCTCTCATGTTTTTTTCACTTTGTCGGCCTATAACTATTAAACGGTACAATATTTTTTGACGCGGTTTGCGGCATTCGATTCTACGGACATTTGTACATATATGTACGAATTTTCAATTGCCGGGCCTTGCTGTTACAGTTAGACAAAGCGCTGTTACAGTTAGACAAAGCGAAAAACCAAAAAATGCTTACTTCAAATAGTCAGTAGGGCAGTAAAAATTCGATTACCCTGTATTTAAATAGAAAGTATCATTTTCTATTAATTCGGACACCCTAATTATGGGAAAAATAATTAAAAAATTCTTTGGTCTTTAGTTTTCAAAATAGATAGTTTTATTTTGATTAGAAATCTCTCATGTTTTTTTCACTTTGTCGTCCTATAACTATTAAACGGTACAATATTTTTTGACGCGGTTTGCGGCATTCGATTCTACGGACATTTGTACATATATGTACGAATTTTCAATTGCCGGGCCTTGCTGTTACAGTTAGACAAAGCGCTGTTACAGTTAGACAAAGCGAAAAACCAAAAAATGCATACTTCAAATAGTCAGTAGGGCAGTAAAAATTCGATTACCCTGTATTTAAATAGAAAGTATCATTTTCTATTAATTCGGACACCCTAATTATGGGAAAAATAATTAAAAAATTCTTTGGCCTTTAGTTTTCAAAATAGAAAATTTTATTTTGATTAGAAATCTCTCATGTTTTTTTCACTTTGTCGGCTTATAACTATTAAACGGTACAATATTTTTTGACGCGGTTTGCGGCATTCGATTCTACGAACATTTGTACATATATTTACGAATTTTCAATTGCCGGGCCTTGCTGTTACAGTTAGACAAAGCGAAAAACCAAAAAATGGATACTTCAAATAGTCAGTAGGGCAGTAAAAATTCGATCAGCCTGTATTTAAATAGAAAGTATCATTTTCCCTTAATTCGGACACCCTAATTATGGGAAAAATAATTAAAAAATTCTTTGGCCTTTAGTTTTCAAATTAGAAAGTTTTATTTTGATTAGAAATCTCTCATGTTTTTTTCACTTTGTCGGCCTATAACTATTAAACGGTACAAGATTTTTTGACGCGGTTTGCGGCATTCGATTCTACGGACATTTGTACATATATGTACGAATTTTCAATTGCCGGGCCTTGCTGTTACAGTTAGACAAAGCGAAAAATCAAAAAATGGATACTTCAAATAGACAGTAGAGTAGTAAAAATTCGATCAGCCTGTATTTAAATAGAAAGTATCATTTTCCCTTAATTCGGACATCCTAATTATGGGAAAAATAATTAAAAAATTCTTTGGCCTTTAGTTTTCAAAATAGAAAGTTTTATTTTGTTTAGAAATCTCTCATGTTTTTTTCACTTTGTCGGCCTATAACTATTAAACGGTACAATATTTTTTGACGCGGTTTGCGGCATTCGATTCTACGGACATTTGTACATATATGTACGAATTTTCAATTGCCGGGCCTTGCTGTTACAGTTAGACAAAGCGAAAAACCAAAAAATGGATACTTAAAATAGTCAGTAGTGCAGTAAAAATTCGATCACCCTGTATTTAAATAGAAAGTATCATTTTCCATTAATTCAGTATCCTAATTATGGGAAAAATAATTAAAAAATTCTTTGGCCTTTAGTTTTCAAAATAGAAAGTTTTATTTTGATTAGAAATCTCTCATGTTTTTTTCACTTTGTCGGCCTATAACTATTAAACGGTACAATATTTTTTGACGCGGTTTGCGGCATTCGATTCTACGGACATTTGTACATATATGTACGAATTTTCAATTGCCGGGCCTTGCTGTTACAGTTAGACAAAGCGCTGTTACAGTTAGACAAAGCGAAAAACCAAAAAATGCTTACTTCAAATAGTCAGTAGGGCAGTAAAAATTCGATTACCCTGTATTTAAATAGAAAGTATCATTTTCTATTAATTCGGACACCCTAATTATGGGAAAAATAATTAAAAAATTCTTTGGTCTTTAGTTTTCAAAATAGATAGTTTTATTTTGATTAGAAATCTCTCATGTTTTTTTCACTTTGTCGTCCTATAACTATTAAACGGTACAATATTTTTTGACGCGGTTTGCGGCATTCGATTCTACGGACATTTGTACATATATGTACGAATTTTCAATTGCCGGGCCTTGCTGTTACAGTTAGACAAAGCGCTGTTACAGTTAGACAAAGCGAAAAACCAAAAAATGCATACTTCAAATAGTCAGTAGGGCAGTAAAAATTCGATTACCCTGTATTTAAATAGAAAGTATCATTTTCTATTAATTCGGACACCCTAATTATGGGAAAAATAATTAAAAAATTCTTTGGCCTTTAGTTTTCAAAATAGAAAGTTTTATTTTGATTAGAAATCTCTCATGTTTTTTTCACTTTGTCGGCTTATAACTATTAAACGGTACAATATTTTTTGACGCGGTTTGCGGCATTCGATTCTACGAACATTTGTACATATATTTACGAATTTTCAATTGCCGGGCCTTGCTGTTACAGTTAGACAAAGCGAAAAACCAAAAAATGGATACTTCAAATAGTCAGTAGGGCAGTAAAAATTCGATCAGCCTGTATTTAAATAGAAAGTATCATTTTCCCTTAATTCGGACACCCTAATTATGGGAAAAATAATTAAAAAATTCTTTGGCCTTTAGTTTTCAAATTAGAAAGTTTTATTTTGATTAGAAATCTCTCATGTTTTTTTCACTTTGTCGGCCTATAACTATTAAACGGTACAAGATTTTTTGACGCGGTTTGCGGCATTCGATTCTACGGACATTTGTACATATATGTACGAATTTTCAATTGCCGGGCCTTGCTGTTACAGTTAGACAAAGCGAAAAATCAAAAAATGGATACTTCAAATAGACAGTAGAGTAGTAAAAATTCGATCAGCCTGTATTTAAATAGAAAGTATCATTTTCCCTTAATTCGGACATCCTAATTATGGGAAAAATAATTAAAAAATTCTTTGGCCTTTAGTTTTCAAAATAGAAAGTTTTATTTTGTTTAGAAATCTCTCATGTTTTTTTCACTTTGTCGGCCTATAACTATTAAACGGTACAATATTTTTTGACGCGGTTTGCGGCATTCGATTCTACGGACATTTGTACATATATGTACGAATTTTCAATTGCCGGGCCTTGCTGTTACAGTTAGACAAAGCGAAAAACCAAAAAATGGATACTTAAAATAGTCAGTAGTGCAGTAAAAATTCGATCACCCTGTATTTAAATAGAAAGTATCATTTTCCATTAATTCAGTATCCTAATTATGGGAAAAATAATTAAAAAATTCTTTGGCCTTTAGTTTTCAAAATAGAAAGTTTTATTTTGATTAGAAATCTCTCATGTTTTTTTCACTTTGTCGGCCTATAACTATTAAACGGTACAATATTTTTTGACGCGGTTTGCGGCATTCGATTCTACGGACATTTGTACATATATGTACGAATTTTCAATTGCCGGGCCTTGCTGTTACAGTTAGACAAAGCGAAAAACCAAAAAATGGTTACTTCAAATAGTCAGTAGGGCAGTAAAAATTCGATCACCCTGTATTTAAATAGAAAGTATCATTTTCACTTAATTCGGACACCCTAATTATGGGAAAAATAATTAAAAAATTCTTTGGCCATTAGTTTTCAAAATAGAAAGTTTTATTTTGATTAGAAATCTCTCATGTTTTTTTCACTTTGTCGGCCTATAACTGTTAAACGGTACAATATTTTTTGACGCGGTTTGCGGCATTCGATTCTACGGACATTTGTACATATATGTACGAATTTTCAATTGCCGGGCCTTGCTGTTACAGTTAGACAAAGCGAAAAACCAAAAAATGGATACTTCAAATAGTCAGTAGGGCAGTAAAAATTCGATCACCCTGTATTTAAATAGAAAGTATCATTTTCACTTAATTCGGACACCCTAATTATGGGAAAAATAATTAAAAAATTCTTTGGCCTTTAGTTTTCAAAATAGAAAGTTTTATTTTGATTAGAAATCTCTCATGTTTTTTTCACTTTGTCGGCCTATAACTATTAAACGGTACAAGATTTTTTGAGCGGTTTGCGGCATTCGATTCTACGGACATTTGTACATATATGTACGAATTTTCAATTGCCGGGCCTTGCTGTTACAGTTAGACAAAGCGAAAAACCAAAAAATGGATATTTCAAATAGTCAGTAGGGCAGTAAAAATTCGATCACCCTGTATTTAAATAGAAAGTATCATTTTCCCTTAATACGGACACCCTAATTATGGGAAAAATAATTAAAAAATTCTTTGGCCTTTAGTTATCAAAATAGAAAGTTTTATTTTGATTAGAAATCTCTCATGTTTTTTTCACTTTGTCGGCCTATAACTATTAAACGGTACAATATTTTTTGACGCGGTTTGCGGCATTCGATTCTACGTACATTTGTACATATATGTACGAATTTTCAATTGCCGGGCCTTGCTGTTACAGTTAGACAAAGCGAAAAACCAAAAAATGGATACTTCAAATAGTCAGTAGGGCAGTAAAAATTCGATCACCCTGTATTTAAATAGAAAGTATCATTTTCCCTTAAGTACAAGATTTTTTGACGCGGTTTGCGAAATTCGATTCTACGGACATTTGTACATATATGTACGAATTTTCAATTGCCGGGCCTTGCTGTTACAGTTAGACAAAGCGAAAAACCAAAAAATGGATACTTCAAATAGTCAGTAGGGCAGTAAAAATTCGATCACCCTGTATTTAAATAGAAAGTATCATTTTCCCTTAATACGGACACCCTAATTATGGGAAAAATAATTAAAAAATTCTTTGGCCTTTAGTTTTCAAAATAGAAAGTTTTATTTTGATTAGAAATCTCTCATGTTTTTTTCACTTTGTCGGCCTATAACTATTAAACGGTACAATATTTTTTGACGCGGTTTGCGGCATTCGATTCTACGGACATTTGTACATATATGTACGAATTTTCAATTGCCGGGCCTTGCTGTTACAGTTAGACAAAGCGAAAAACCAAAAAATGGATACTTCAAATAGTCAGTAGGGCAGTAAAAATTCGATCACCCTGTATTTAAATAGAAAGTATCATTTTCCCTTAATACGGACACCCTAATTATGAGAAAAATAATAAAAAAATTCTTTGGCCTTTAGTTTTTAAAATAGAAAGTTTTATTTTGATTAGAAATCTCTCATGTTTTTTTCACTTTGTCGGCCTATAACTATTAAACGGTACAATATTTTTTGACGCGGTTTGCGGCATTCGATTCTACGGACATTTGTACATATATGTACGAATTTTCAATTGCCGGGCCTTGCTGTTACAGTTAGACAAAGCGAAAAACCAAAAAATGGATACTTCAAATAGTCAGTAGGGCAGTAAAAATTTGAACACTCTGTACTTAAATAGAAAGTATCATTTTCCCTTAATTCGGACACCCTAATTATGGGAAAAATAATTAAAAAATTCTTTGGCCTTTAGTTTTCAAAATAGAAAGTTTTATTTTGATTAGAAATCTCTCATGTTTTTTTCACTTTGTCGGCCTATAACTATTAAACGGTACAATATTTTTTGACGCGGTTTGCGGCATTCGATTCTACGTACATTTGTATATATATGTACGAATTTTCAATTGCCGGGCCTTGCTGTTACAGTTAGACAAAGCGAAAAACCAAAAAATGGATACTTCAAATAGTCAGTAGGGCAGTAAAAATTCGATCACCCTGTATTTAAATAGAAAGTATCATTTTCCCTTAAGTACAAGATTTTTTGACGCGGTTTGCGAAATTCGATTCTACGGACATTTGTACATATATGTACGAATTTTCAATTGCCGGGCCTTGCTGTTACAGTTAGACAAAGCGAAAAACCAAAAAATGCATACTTCAAATAGTCAGTAGGGCAGTAAAAATTCGATTACCCTGTATTTAAATAGAAAGTATCATTTTCTATTAATTCGGACACCCTAATCATGGGAAAAATAATTAAAAAATTCTTTGGCCTTTAGTTTTCAAAATAGAAAGTTTTATTTTGATTAGAAATCTCTCATGTTTTTTTCACTTTGTCGGCTTATAACTATTAAACGGTACAATATTTTTTGACGCGGTTTGCGGCATTCGATTCTACGAACATTTGTACATATATGTACGAATTTTCAATTGCCGGGCCTTGCTGTTACAGTTAGACAAAGCGAAAAACCAAAAAATGGATACTACAAATAGTCAGTAGGGTAGTAAAATGTCGATCACCCTGTATTTAAATAGAAAGTATCATTTTCCCTTAATTAGGACACCCTAATTATGGGAAAAATAATTAAAAAATTCTTTGGCCTTTAGTTTTCAAAATAGAAAGTTTTATTTTGATTAGAAATCTCTCATGTTTTTTTCATTTTGTCGGCCTATAACTATTAAACGGTACAATATTTTTTGACGCGGTTTGCGGCATTCGATTCTACGAACATTTGTACATATATGTACGAATTTTCAATTGCCGGGCCTTGCTGTTACAGTTAGACAAAGCGAAAAACCAAAAAATGGATACTTCAAATAGTCAGTAGGGCAGTAAAAATTCGATCATCCTGTATTTAAATAGAAAGTATCATTTTCCCCTAATTCGGACACCCTAATTATGGGAAAAATAATTAAAAAATTCTTTGGCCTTTAGTTTTCAAAATAGAAAGTTTTATTTTGATTAGAAATCTCTCATGTTTTTTTTTCACTTTGTCGGCCTATAACTATTAAACGGTACAATATTTTTTGACGCGGTTTGCGGCATTCGATTCTACGGACATTTGTACATATATGTACGAATTTTCAATTGCCGGGCCTTGCTGTTACAGTTAGACAAAGCGAAAAACCAAAAAATGGATACTTCAAATAGTCAGTAGGGCAGTAAAAATTCGATCACCCTGTATTTAAATAGAAAGTATCATTTTCACTTAATTCGGACACCCTAATTATGGGAAAAATAATTAAAAAATTCTTTGGCCTTTAGTTTTCAAAATAGAAAGTTTTATTTTGATTAGAAATCTCTCATGTTTTTTTCACTTTGTCGGCATATAACTATTAAACGGTACAAGATTTTTTGACGCGGTTTGCGGCATTCGATTCTACGGACATTTGTACATATATGTTCGAATTTTCAATTGCCGGGCCTTGCTGTTACAGTTAGACAAAGCGAAAAACCAAAAAATGGATACTTCAGATAGTCAGTAGGGCAGTAAAAATTCGATCACCCTGTATTTAAATAGAAAGTATCATTTTCCCTTAATTCGGACATCCTAATTATGGGAAACATAATTAAAAAATTCTTTGGCCTTTAGTTTTCAAAATAGAAAGTTTTATTTTCATTAGAAATCTCTCATGTTTTTTTCACTTTGTCGGCCTATAACTATTAAACGGTACAAGATTTTTTGACGCGGTTTGCGGCATTCGATTCTACGGACATTTGTACATATATGTACGAATTTTCAATTGCCGGGCCCTGCTGTTACAGTTAGACAAAGCGAAAAACCAAAAAATGGATACTTCAAATAGTCAGTAGGGTAGTAAAAATTCGATCACCCTGTATTTAAATAGAAAGTATCATTTTCCCTTAATTCGGACACCCTAATTATGGGAAAAATAATTAAAAAATTCTTTGGCCTCTAGTTTTCAAAATAGAAAGTTTTATTTTGATTAGAAATCTCTCATGTTTTTTTCACTTTGTCGGCCTATAACTATTAAACGGTACAATATTTTTTGACGCGGTTTGCGGCATTCGATTCTACGGACATTTGTACATATATGTACGAATTTTCAATTGCCGGGCCTTGCTGTTACAGTTAGACAAAGCGCTGTTACAGTTAGACAAAGCGAAAAACCAAAAAATGCTTACTTCAAATAGTCAGTAGGGCAGTAAAAATTCGATTACCCTGTATTTAAATAGAAAGTATCATTTTCTATTAATTCGGACACCCTAATTATGGGAAAAATAATTAAAAAATTCTTTGGTCTTTAGTTTTCAAAATAGATAGTTTTATTTTGATTAGAAATCTCTCATGTTTTTTTCACTTTGTCGTCCTATAACTATTAAACGGTACAATATTTTTTGACGCGGTTTGCGGCATTCGATTCTACGGACATTTGTACATATATGTACGAATTTTCAATTGCCGGGCCTTGCTGTTACAGTTAGACAAAGCGCTGTTACAGTTAGACAAAGCGAAAAACCAAAAAATGCATACTTCAAATAGTCAGTAGGGCAGTAAAAATTCGATTACCCTGTATTTAAATAGAAAGTATCATTTTCTATTAATTCGGACACCCTAATTATGGGAAAAATAATTAAAAAATTCTTTGGCCTTTAGTTTTCAAAATAGAAAGTTTTATTTTGATTAGAAATCTCTCATGTTTTTTTCACTTTGTCGGCTTATAACTATTAAACGGTACAATATTTTTTGACGCGGTTTGCGGCATTCGATTCTACGAACATTTGTACATATATTTACGAATTTTCAATTGCCGGGCCTTGCTGTTACAGTTAGACAAAGCGAAAAACCAAAAAATGGATACTTCAAATAGTCAGTAGGGCAGTAAAAATTCGATTACCCTGTATTTAAATAGAAAGTATCATTTTCTATTAATTCGGACACCCTAATTATGGGAAAAATAATTAAAAAATTCTTTGGCCTTTAGTTTTCAAATTAGAAAGTTTTATTTTGATTAGAAATCTCTCATGTTTTTTTCACTTTGTCGGCCTATAACTATTAAACGGTACAAGATTTTTTGACGCGGTTTGCGGCATTCGATTCTACGGACATTTGTACATATATGTACGAATTTTCAATTTCCGGGCCTTGCTGTTACAGTTAGACAAAGCGAAAAATCAAAAAATGGATACTTCAAATAGACAGTAGAGTAGTAAAAATTCGATCAGCCTGTATTTAAATAGAAAGTATCATTTTCCCTTAATTCGGACATCCTAATTATGGGAAAAATAATTAAAAAATTCTTTGGCCTTTAGTTTTCAAAATAGAAAGTTTTATTTTGTTTAGAAATCTCTCATGTTTTTTTCACTTTGTCGGCCTATAACTATTAAACGGTACAATATTTTTTGACGCGGTTTGCGGCATTCGATTCTACGGACATTTGTACATATATGTACGAATTTTCAATTGCCGGGCCTTGCTGTTACAGTTAGACAAAGCGAAAAACCAAAAAATGGATACTTAAAATAGTCAGTAGTGCAGTAAAAATTCGATCACCCTGTATTTAAATAGAAAGTATCATTTTCCATTAATTCAGTATCCTAATTATGGGAAAAATAATTAAAAAATTCTTTGGCCTTTAGTTTTCAAAATAGAAAGTTTTATTTTGATTAGAAATCTCTCATGTTTTTTTCACTTTGTCGGCCTATAACTATTAAACGGTACAATATTTTTTGACGCGGTTTGCTGCATTCGATTCTACGGACATTTGTACATATATGTACGAATTTTCAATTGCCGGGCCTTGCTGTTACAGTTAGACAAAGCGAAAAACCAAAAAATGGTTACTTCAAATAGTCAGTAGGGCAGTAAAAATTCGATCACCCTGTATTTAAATAGAAAGTATCATTTTCACTTAATTCGGACACCCTAATTATGGGAAAAATAATTAAAAAATTCTTTGGCCATTAGTTTTCAAAATAGAAAGTTTTATTTTGATTAGAAATCTCTCATGTTTTTTTCACTTTGTCGGCCTATAACTGTTAAACGGTACAATATTTTTTGACGCGGTTTGCGGCATTCGATTCTACGGACATTTGTACATATATGTACGAATTTTCAATTGCCGGGCCTTGCTGTTACAGTTAGACAAAGCGAAAAACCAAAAAATGGATACTTCAAATAGTCAGTAGGGCAGTAAAAATTCGATCACCCTGTATTTAAATAGAAAGTATCATTTTCACTTAATTCGGACACCCTAATTATGGGAAAAATAATTAAAAAATTCTTTGGCCTTTAGTTTTCAAAATAGAAAGTTTTATTTTGATTAGAAATCTCTCATGTTTTTTTCACTTTGTCGGCCTATAACTATTAAACGGTACAAGATTTTTTGAGCGGTTTGCGGCATTCGATTCTACGGACATTTGTACATATATGTACGAATTTTCAATTGCCGGGCCTTGCTGTTACAGTTAGACAAAGCGAAAAACCAAAAAATGGATATTTCAAATAGTCAGTAGGGCAGTAAAAATTCGATCACCCTGTATTTAAATAGAAAGTATCATTTTCCCTTAATACGGACACCCTAATTATGGGAAAAATAATTAAAAAATTCTTTGGCCTTTAGTTATCAAAATAGAAAGTTTTATTTTGATTAGAAATCTCTCATGTTTTTTTCACTTTGTCGGCCTATAACTATTAAACGGTACAATATTTTTTGACGCGGTTTGCGGCATTCGATTCTACGTACATTTGTACATATATGTACGAATTTTCAATTGCCGGGCCTTGCTGTTACAGTTAGACAAAGCGAAAAACCAAAAAATGGATACTTCAAATAGTCAGTAGGGCAGTAAAAATTCGATCACCCTGTATTTAAATAGAAAGTATCATTTTCCCTTAAGTACAAGATTTTTTGACGCGGTTTGCGAAATTCGATTCTACGGACATTTGTACATATATGTACGAATTTTCAATTGCCGGGCCTTGCTGTTACAGTTAGACAAAGCGAAAAACCAAAAAATGGATACTTCAAATAGTCAGTAGGGCAGTAAAAATTCGATCACCCTGTATTTAAATAGAAAGTATCATTTTCCCTTAATACGGACACCCTAATTATGGGAAAAATAATTAAAAAATTCTTTGGCCTTTAGTTTTCAAAATAGAAAGTTTTATTTTGATTAGAAATCTCTCATGTTTTTTTCACTTTGTCGGCCTATAACTATTAAACGGTACAATATTTTTTGACGCGGTTTGCGGCATTCGATTCTACGGACATTTGTACATATATGTACGAATTTTCAATTGCCGGGCCTTGCTGTTACAGTTAGACAAAGCGAAAAACCAAAAAATGGATACTTCAAATAGTCAGTAGGGCAGTAAAAATTCGATCACCCTGTATTTAAATAGAAAGTATCATTTTCCCTTAATACGGACACCCTAATTATGAGAAAAATAATAAAAAAATTCTTTGGCCTTTAGTTTTCAAAATAGAAAGTTTTATTTTGATTAGAAATCTCTCATGTTTTTTTCACTTTGTCGGCCTATAACTATTAAACGGTACAATATTTTTTGACGCGGTTTGCGGCATTCGATTCTACGGACATTTGTACATATATGTACGAATTTTCAATTGCCGGGCCTTGCTGTTACAGTTAGACAAAGCGAAAACCCAAAAAATGGATACTTCAAATAGTCAGTAGGGCAGTAAAAATTTGAACACCCTGTACTTAAATAGAAAGTATCATTTTCCCTTAATTCGGACACCCTAATTATGGGAAAAATAATTAAAAAATTCTTTGGCCTTTAGTTTTCAAAATAGAAAGTTTTATTTTGATTAGAAATCTCTCATGTTTTTTTCACTTTGTCGGCCTATAACTATTAAACGGTACAATATTTTTTGACGCGGTTTGCGGCATTCGATTCTACGTACATTTGTACATATATGTACGAATTTTCAATTGCCGGGCCTTGCTGTTACAGTTAGACAAAGCGAAAAACCAAAAAATGGATACTTCAAATAGTCAGTAGGGCAGTAAAAATTCGATCACCCTGTATTTAAATAGAAAGTATCATTTTCCCTTAAGTACAAGATTTTTTGACGCGGTTTGCGAAATTCGATTCTACGGACATTTGTACATATATGTACGAATTTTCAATTGCCGGGCCTTGCTGTTACAGTTAGACAAAGCGAAAAACCAAAAAATGCATACTTCAAATAGTCAGTAGGGCAGTAAAAATTCGATTACCCTGTATTTAAATAGAAAGTATCATTTTCTATTAATTCGGACACCCTAATCATGGGAAAAATAATTAAAAAATTCTTTGGCCTTTAGTTTTCAAAATAGAAAGTTTTATTTTGATTAGAAATCTCTCATGTATTTTTCACTTTGTCGGCTTATAACTATTAAACGGTACAATATTTTTTGACGCGGTTTGCGGCATTCGATTCTACGAACATTTGTACATATATGTACGAATTTTCAATTGCCGGGCCTTGCTGTTACAGTTAGACAAAGCGAAAAACCAAAAAATGGATACTACAAATAGTCAGTAGGGTAGTAAAATGTCGATCACCCTGTATTTAAATAGAAAGTATCATTTTCCCTTAATTAGGACACCCTAATTATGGGAAAAATAATTAAAAAATTCTTTGGCCTTTAGTTTTCAAAATAGAAAGTTTTATTTTGATTAGAAATCTCTCATGTTTTTTTCATTTTGTCGGCCTATAACTATTAAACGGTACAATATTTTTTGACGCGGTTTGCGGCATTCGATTCTACGAACATTTGTACATATATGTACGAATTTTCAATTGCCGGGCCTTGCTGTTACAGTTAGACAAAGCGAAAAACCAAAAAATGGATACTTCAAATAGTCAGTAGGGCAGTAAAAATTCGATCACCCTGTATTTAAATAGAAAGTATCATTTTCCCCTAATTCGGACACCCTAATTATGGGAAAAATAATTAAAAAATTCTTTGGCCTTTAGTTTTCAAAATAGAAAGTTTTATTTTGATTAGAAATCTCTCATGTTTTTTTCACTTTGTCGGCCTATAACTATTAAACGGTACAATATTTTTTGACGCGATTTGCGGCATTCGATTCTACGGACATTTGTACATATATGTACGAATTTTCAATTGCCGGGCCTTGCTGTTACAGTTAGACAAAGCGAAAAACCAAAAAATGGATACTTCAAATAGTCAGTAGGGCAGTAAAAATTCGATCACCCTGTATTTAAATAGAAAGTATCATTTTCACTTAATTCGGACACCCTAATTATGGGAAAAATAATTAAAAAATTCTTTGGCCTTTAGTTTTCAAAATAGAAAGTTTTATTTTGATTAGAAATCTCTCATGTTTTTTTCACTTTGTCGGCATATAACTATTAAACGGTACAAGATTTTTTGACGCGGTTTGCGGCATTCGATTCTACGGACATTTGTACATATATGTTCGAATTTTCAATTGCCGGGCCTTGCTGTTACAGTTAGACAAAGCGAAAAACCAAAAAATGGATACTTCAGATAGTCAGTAGGGCAGTAAAAATTCGATCACCCTGTATTTAAATAGAAAGTATCATTTTCCCTTAATTCGGACATCCTAATTATGGGAAACATAATTAAAAAATTCTTTGGCCTTTAGTTTTCAAAATAGAAAGTTTTATTTTCATTAGAAATCTCTCATGTTTTTTTCACTTTGTCGGCCTATAACTATTAAACGGTACAAGATTTTTTGATGCGGTTTGCGGCATTCGATTCTACGGACATTTGTACATATATGTACGAATTTTCAATTGCCGGGCCCTGCTGTTACAGTTAGACAAAGCGAAAAACCAAAAAATGGATACTTCAAATAGTCAGTAGGGTAGTAAAAATTCGATCACCCTGTATTTAAATAGAAAGTATCATTTTCCCTTAATTCGGACACCCTAATTATGGGAAAAATAATTAAAAAATTCTTTGGCCTTTAGTTTTCAAATTAGAAAGTTTTATTTTGATTAGAAATCTCTCATGTTTTTTTCACTTTGTCGGCCTATAACTATTAAACGGTACAAGATTTTTTGACGCGGTTTGCGGCATTCGATTCTACGGACATTTGTACATATATGTACGAATTTTCAATTGCCGGGCCTTGCTGTTACAGTTAGACAAAGCGAAAAATCAAAAAATGGATACTTCAAATAGTCAGTAGAGTAGTAAAAATTCGATCAGCCTGTATTTAAATAGAAAGTATCATTTTCCCTTAATTCGGACATCCTAATTATGGGAAAAATAATAAAAAAATTCTTTGGCCTTTAGTTTTCAAAATAGAAAGTTTTATTTTGATTAGAAATTTCTCATGTTTTTTTCATTTTGTCGGCCTATAACTATTAAACGGTACAAGATTTTGTGACGCGGTTTGCGGCATTCGATTCTACGGACATTTGTACATATATGTACGAATTTTCAATTGCCGGGCCCTGCTGTTACAGTTAGACAAAGCGAAAAACCAAAAAATGGATACTTAAAATAGTCAGTAGTGCAGTAAAAATTCGATCACCCTGTATTTAAATAGAAAGTATCATTTTCCCTTAATTCGGACACCCTAATTATGGGAAAAATAATTAAAAAATTCTTTGGCCTTTAGTTTTCAAAATAGAAAGTTTTATTTTGATTAGAAATCTCTCATGTTTTTTTCACTTTGTCGGCCTATAACTATTAAACGGTACAAGATTTTTTGACGCGGTTTGCGGCATTCGATTCTACGGACATTTGTACATATATGTACGAATTTTCAATTGCCGGGCCTTGCTGTTACAGTTAGACAAAGCGAAAAACCAAAAAATGGATACTTCAAATAGTCAGTAGTGCAGTAAAAATTCGATCACCCTGTATTTAAATAGAAAGTATCATTTTCCATTAATTCAGTATCCTAATTATGGGAAAAATAATTAAAAAATTCTTTGGCCTTTAGTTTTCAAAATAGAAAGTTTTATTTTGATTAGAAATCTCTCATGTTTTTTTCACTTTGTCGGCCTATAACTATTAAACGGTACAATATTTTTTGACGCGGTTTGCGGCATTCGATTCTACGGACATTTGTACATATATGTACGAATTTTCAATTGCCGGGCCTTGCTGTTACAGTTAGACAAAGCGAAAAACCAAAAAATGGATACTTCAAATAGTCAGTAGGGCAGTAAAAATTCGATCACCCTGTATTTAAATAGAAAGTATCATTTTCACTTAATTCGGACACCCTAATTATGGGAAAAATAATTAAAAAATTCTTTGGCCTTTAGTTTTCAAAATAGAAAGTTTTATTTTGATTAGAAATCTCTCATGTTTTTTTCACTTTGTCGGCCTATAACTATTAAACGGTACAAGATTTTTTGACGCGGTTTGCGGCATTCGATTCTACGGACATTTGTACATATATGTACGAATTTTCAATTGCCGGGCCTTGCTGTTACAGTTAGACAAAGCGAAAAACCAAAAAATGGATACTTCAAATAGTCAGTAGGGCAGTAAAAATTCGATCACCCTGTATTTAAATAGAAAGTATCATTTTCCCTTAATACGGACACCCTAATTATGGGAAAAATAATTAAAAAATTCTTTGGCCTTTAGTTTTCAAAATAGAAAGTTTTATTTTGATTAGAAATCTCTCATGTTTTTTTCACTTTGTCGGCCTATAACTATTAAACGGTACAATATTTTTTGACGCGGTTTGCGGCATTCGATTCTACGGACATTTGTACATATATGTACGAATTTTCAATTGCCGGGCCTTGCTGTTACAGTTAGACAAAGCGAAAAATCAAAAAATGGATACTTCAAATAGTCAGTAGAGTAGTAAAAATTCGATCAGCCTGTATTTAAATAGAAAGTATCATTTTCCCTTAATTCGGACATCCTAATTATGGGAAAAATAATAAAAAAATTCTTTGGCCTTTAGTTTTCAAAATAGAAAGTTTTATTTTGATTAGAAATTTCTCATGTTTTTTTTCACTTTGTCGGCCTATAACTATTAAACGGTACAAGATTTTGTGACGCGGTTTGCGGCATTCGATTCTACGGACATTTGTACATATATGTACGAATTTTCAATTGCCGGGCCCTGCTGTTACAGTTAGACAAAGCGAAAAACCAAAAAATGGATACTTAAAATAGTCAGTAGTGCAGTAAAAATTCGATCACCCTGTATTTAAATAGAAAGTATCATTTTCCATTAATTCAGTATCCTAATTATGGGAAAAATAATTAAAAAATTCTTTGGCCTTTAGTTTTCAAAATAGAAAGTTTTATTTTCATTAGAAATCTCTCATGTTTTTTTCACTTTGTCGGCCTATAACTATTAAACGGTACAATATTTTTTGACGCGGTTTGCGGCATCGATTCTACGGACATTTGTACATATATGTACGAATTTTCAATTGCCGGGCCTTGCTGTTACAGTTAAACAAAGCGAAAAACCAAAAAATGGATACTTCAAATAGTCAGTAGGGCAGTAAAAATTCGATCACCCTGTATTTAAATAGAAAGTATCATTTTCCCTTAATTCGGACACCCTAATTATGGGAAAAATAATTAAAAAATTCTTTGGCCTTTAGTTTTCAAAATAGAAAGTTTTATTTTGTTTAGAAATCTCTCATGTTTTTTTCACTTTGTCGGCCTATAACTATTAAACGGTACAATATTTTTTGACGCGGTTTGCGGCATTCGATTCTACGGACATTTGTACATATATGTACGAATTTTCAATTGCCGGGCCTTGCTGTTACAGTTAGACAAAGCGAAAAACCAAAAAATGGATACTTCAAATAGTCAGTAGGGCAGTAAAAATTCGATCACCCTGTATTTAAATAGAAAGTATCATTTTCCCTTAATTCGGACACCCTAATTATGGGAAAAATAATTAAAAAATTCTTTGGCCTTTAGTTTTCAAAATAGAAAGTTTTATTTTGTTTAGAAATCTCTCATGTTTTTTTCACTTTGTCGGCTTATAACTATTAAACGGTACAATATTTTTTGACGCGGTTTGCGGCATTCGATTCTACGGACATTTGTACATATATGTACGAATTTTCAATTGCCGGGCCTTGCTGTTACAGTTAGACAAAGCGATAAACCAAAAAATGGATACTTCAAATAGTCAGTAGGGCAGTAAAAATTCGATCACCCTGTATTTAAATAGAAAGTATCATTTTCCCTTAATTCGAACACCCTAATTATGGGAAAAATAATTAAAAAATTCTTTGGCCTTTAGTTTTCAAAATAGAAAGTTTTATTTAGATTAGAAATCTCTCATGTTTTTTTCACTTTGTTGGCCTATAACTATTAAACGGTACAATATTTTTTGACGCGGTTTGCGGCATTCGATTCTACGGACATTTGTACATATATGTACGAATTTTCAATTG
Source organism: Ophonus ardosiacus (assembly GCA_943142095.1). Lineage (NCBI taxonomy): Eukaryota > Metazoa > Arthropoda > Insecta > Coleoptera > Carabidae > Ophonus > Ophonus ardosiacus. The sequence goes on from OW964840.1 coordinate 6,325,938, forward strand.
CCGGGCCTTGCTGTTACAGTTAGACAAAGCGAAAAACCAAAAAATGGAAACTTCAAATAGTCAGTAGGGCAGTAAAAATTCGATCACCCTGTATTTAAATAGAAAGTATCATTTTCCCTTAATTCGGACACCCTAATTATGGGAAAAATAATTAAAAAATTCTTTGGCCTTTAGTTTTCAAAATAGAAAGTTTTATTTTGTTTAGAAATCTCTCATGTTTTTTTCACTTTGTCGGCCTATAACTATTAAACGGTACAATATTTTTTGACGCGGTTTGCGGCATTCGATTCTACGGACATTTGTACATATATGTACGAATCTTCAATTGCCGGGCCTTGCTGTTACAGTTAGACAAAGCGAAAAACCAAAAAATGGATACTTCAAATAGTCAGTAGGGCAGTAAAAATTCGATCACCCTGTATTTAAATAGAAAGTATCATTTTCCCTTAATTCGAACACCCTAATTATGGGAAAAATAATTAAAAAATTCTTTGGCCTTTAGTTTTCAAAATAGAAAGTTTTATTTAGATTAGAAATCTCTCATGTTTTTTTCACTTTGTCGGCCTATAACTATTAAACGGTACAATATTTTTTGACGCGGTTTGCGGCATTCGATTCTACGGACATTTGTACATATATGTACGAATTTTCAATTGCCGGGCCTTGCTGTTACAGTTAGACAAAGCGAAAAACCAAAAAATGGAAACTTCAAATAGTCAGTAGGGCAGTAAAAATTCGATCACCCTGTATTTAAATAGAAAGTATCATTTTCACTTAATTCGGATACCCTAATTATGGGAAAAATAATTAAAAAATTCTTTGGCCTTTAGTTTTCAAAATAGAAAGTTTTATTTTCATTAGAAATCTCTCATGTTTTTTTCACTTTGTCGGCCTATAACTATTAAACGGTACAAGATTTTTTGACGCGGTTTGCGGCATTCGATTCTACGGACATTTGTACATATATGTACGAATTTTCAATTGCCGGGCCTTGCTGTTACAGTTAAACAAAGCGAAAAACCAAAAAATGGATACTTCAAATAGTCAGTAGGGCAGTAAAAATTCGATCACCCTGTATTTAAATAGAAAGTATCATTTTCCCTTAATTCGGACACCCTAATTATGGGAAAAATAATTAAAAAATTCTTTGGCCTTTAGTTTTCAAAATAGAAAGTTTTATTTTGATTAGAAATCTCTCATGTTTTTTTCACTTTGTCGGCCTATAACTATTAAACGGTACAATATTTTTTGACCCGGTTTGCGGCATTCGATTCTACGGACATTTGTACATATATGTACGAATTTTCAATTGCCGGGCCTTGCTGTTACAGTTAGACAAAGCGAAAAACCAAAAAATGGAAACTTCAAATAGTCAGTAGGGCAGTAAAAATTCGATCACCCTGTATTTAAATAGAAAGTATCATTTTCACTTAATTCGGACACCCTAATTATGGGAAAAATAATTAAAAAATTCTTTGGCCTTTAGTTTTCAAAATAGAAAGTTTTATTTTCATTAGAAATCTCTCATGTTTTTTTCACTTTGTCGGCCTATAACTATTAAACGGTACAAGATTTTTTGACGCGGTTTGCGGCATTCGATTCTACGGACATTTGTACATATATGTACGAATTTTCAATTGCCGGGCCTTGCTGTTACAGTTAGACAAAGCGAAAAACCAAAAAATGGATACTTCAAATAGTCAGTAGGGTAGTAAAAATTCGATCACCCTGTATTTAAATAGAAAGTATCATTTTCCCTTAATTCGGACACCCTAATTATGGGACAAATAATTAAAAAATTCTTTGGCCTTTAGTTTTCAAAATAGAAAGTTTTATTTTCATTAGAAATCTCTCATGTGTTTTTCACTTTGTCGGCCTATAACTATTAAACGGTACAATATTTTTTGACGCGGTTTGCGGCATTCGATTCTACGGACATTTGTACATATATGTACGAATTTTCAATTGCCGGGCCCTGCTGTTACAGTTAGACAAAGCGAAAAACCAAAAAATGGATACTTCAAATAGTCAGTAGGGCAGTAAAAATTCAATCAGCCTGTATTTAAATAGAAAGTATCATTTTCCCCTTATTAGAATTTATTTTTAACTGGATCGGTAATTAGTTTGAATATTTTGTCGCTGATATCAGGGCGAGTGTTATGTAGGTTGGGTAGTACAACAAGTTTCTAAATCGCCATTTTGAACACGTTGTACGTTTGTTGTCGTTTCGTCTACGCACTTTGATCCATAAAATTTGAATTACTGTATTAATTATCTTGAAAATTTGTGAATTTTTTCATCTTTTTATGAAAATTCGGTTAGTAAAATAGTCAGTGGTATATCTATTCGTATTTTCGACTAAATTTACAGCAAACTTTGAAGGTTAAAACGGACAAATGGTGTTCTTAATTTGTAAGTGTAGTTTTATTAATTTAAAAGACATATATTTGGGGTTTCATATTGTTGCAAATTAATAATAATAGTAAGATTAAACAATATTTCAACTATGTTTATAGTTTATACAACTTAATTAATTATTTTTATCTATCAATATTCTTTCTCAAATATACAAATGTCATTTGTAATGATAATTTTGTTGTATATTACAATGAATTATTTTCTTTTCAGTAGAAATCAACGAATCTGCAGTGTTCCAAACCATTGGAAATGATATCCAGAGTAGAGATACAATTTTAAAGGACCAGAGAACAGAATCCCAGCGGTCCAGACAGCAAGAAATCATCAAATGTAAGTGGATATTTTTATCTTTATCTCTTATTTTATATTTCTGTGGTCATTATTAAATCTATTTATTTGGTTGGAACAGCTAATATTGTCAATGCAACAATACTTTATAATGTACGAGTCGAATCGTAGAATAAAAATTAACTAGTTCAAATCTAGTTACTAGCCATAGTTGAAACAGTTCTATCTCTCTAGTGCGTGGAATATCGTATTTTCATCTGACATTCGTGCACAGTTAAAGATACACAATAAGTAAAAATAAATATATTTGGTGTTTTATATTGTTGCAAATTAATATCAGTAGTAAGTTTAAACAATGTTTCAACTATATTAATAGTTATTTATGTTGTTAAAGTGTTACTTTTGCAAAAAGTCATGAGGTATAATATTTGTTAATGTGAAAATTTCAGTACTTTATAAATTGTTTCTACATAAATTTCTACTTTCTATATAGACTTTAAACTTTAAGAAAAACTGTGGGCCAAATGACTGGTGATAATAGTTCGACCGGTATTTTAAGGGTCATCTTATAGTCCAGATTTAGCTTCTACCGAGACCCTTTACTTTTGGTATAATGAAAAACAACTTCGTAAAGTTTCTGTAAGTATATAATCTATGTTTTAAACTAGTCGAAAGAAATTTGTAGGAATTTAGATAGGTTTTATAATTTGTTTGTTGAAAATGTTGACTGGTCGAACCATTTAAAAACTGTTGGATGTAATATCTCATTATACACGTGGATTCATTACATATATCACATTCACATTACATAAATCACTTTAAAAAAATCTGTTGTGGTCAGCACAATACCTCTCGCACTTTTCATTTTGTTACATGAGTATCGAATTTAATATTTGTGCACACAAATAATTATATCTGTTCTTTCATTCTATAAGGAATCTTGTTCTACTCTTCTAAAATGTTCAAGATGGTTCCAATTCATTGACGGAATTGGCAGTATTTCTTAAGGATATTAAGAACTATTACTATTAATATACATACCTACCTATGATTTTAATTATTTAGATAATAATTCAATAAAAAATATTAAATGTACTTACTTCCCAGAAAAAGCTTTCAGTAATGTTAGTAAAACTGTTGATTTTTGACACTGACATTTATCTGTCAATTACAAACAATTGAATTTGACAACTAGTGTAATCTGGACTGTGTGATTTATTGCAATAGATTATTCTGTATACACATATACACACATACACACATACACAGACACACACACAGGCAGACAGACAGACAGACAGACACACATACACACAAATACACACAGGCAGACAGACAGACAGACAGACACACATACACACAAATACACACAGATACACACAGGCACACATACGCACAGACACACATACGCACAGACACATACATACACACAGACACGCACATACACACAGACACACACACATACACACAGAAATATACAAACACACACATACACACACATACACACAGACACAAACATACAAACATACACACATACACACACACACACACACACACACACACACACACACACACACACACCACACACACAGATACATACACACACATACATGCACATCATTTTAGCATAAATCCAATATTTCTCTTAGCGAGAGGTAAAAAGCGATACTTTTCTCAAGTGTCTTCCGTAATGAACACACGTTTGCCATAAGAAATTTTTTCCAACAGTTTTTTAAATGGTTTCAAGAATACCACAAACTAATAATTAATATTTAATAGGTGGACCTTTGGTTGGTCTGGTGCGTCAAGAAACTTGGAAAATTTGGATACAACTTTCGAGCATTGGATTTTAACACTACAAAAGCTGCTGTAGTTTGCAACTTTAAGGATCTTGTAAGGATAGCTGAGCACCAGACAAATCTTCGACGTAAGCGGCCATCGATGGATGAACCTGGTAGGAAACTTTATTTTTCTCATAATTGCAACGTTTATAAAATATTCAACCATGAGACGTTATAGTCAAAGGAATATGACTATGTGTCTAAATATAATCTTGTTCTCATACTCAGCCATGAGAACTTATAGTCAAAGGAATATGACTATATGCCTAATTATCATCTTGTTCTCATACTTAGCCATGAGAACTTATAGTCTAGGGAATATTACTATACATAATTATTATTTTGTTCTCATACTCAACCATGAGAACTTATAGTCAAAGGTATATGTCTAAATATTATCTTGAACTTAAATTCAGTTTTGAGTACTGTAGTAAACGAAATATAACTTTCATAAATGTTCTTATAAAATCAAAACAATTTGAAATTGAAATATCGACTATTTATCAATAAAATCAATATCTGGGAACAAATGATTAGCATTTATTTTTCAGGAATCGGACATCTAGAAGATTAAAAAGTAGTAGCTTTATAAGTTTTAGTATTATTTACGTAAGAATGGCATTGCGCGCAATAAAGTGTAGGCTTGTTAAAGACACGAAATTGAAATAGTTTTTTTGACACACAGGTTATAAAACCTGTTCATAAGGCAACATTTAGGAAATAATTTGAAACTGTCAACATAGTTCGTAAACATTGACGGGTGTTTTAACATTTTTGTGTTTAGTGTTGATTTATCAATTCATGTGTGTTTTTTGATGCAGGAAAAGATAGTTTCTTATTAGATGTCAGCACAGATTATAAAACGAATTGAACTTGTGCAATGCCATTCGTACGTGAGGAATACTATAGTTTTAAGTTCTTGGAAATGTATTTTCAGGTTTTAATTAAACTTTGGCTCATCGCGCCGTCGAGCAAACACGCGTTTTCTTTAAAAATTAAAAATAAATTGATTAATTTGAAGTGCGTCCCGTGGCGATCATCCTAAAATCGTGCGTCTACGGTTGCAGCGGTAACCGTACGCGTGGCTTACCCAGACGGTAGTTAGGGAGAGTGCTTGGGAAAAGAAAATACCGGACGTATCGGGGGATGCTTGCAGGTGGATGGATGAGTGAGTCAGGAAGGAGGTAACAGATTCGAAACTTTGATGTGGGTATTCGGGTTCCTTATTCAATTAACTTCACACGGTCAGAGGGGCTGGGTAGGTAGGGTTCGTGCGCGATAGCCATAATTGAGTGGACTGATATGTACAACGCACCGTTTTGTGAATCCTGTTGTTATGGTGGATCGCTTCACACTTGTGTGAATGTTTCTAGGGACATTAATCCATAGTTGACACAGAAAGCTTTCTTATGGTCGTATGTGCTCTCCTCATCCGGAGGCAACGTAATCATCATTTAATGGTAATGGCAACGAATAGGTAAAGTTTTTGTTTGAATTAACTTTGTTGAGCACACGGGTTAATAACCGCGTTCGGTGTAGGGTATCCGCGAGAGGCGCGGGCGAATGTCTCCGGGAGTAGCTAGGTAGGTTGGCGTGCACCCTAGGTAGTTACATGTGACTGCTGCCGTGCTCTCTACCTAGTTCGGTTTTTAGGCCGTAAATGCTTTGCATCGCGTGGGGTCGGCTTAACCCCCTCGTAAACTTCCGTGAGAACCAACAACGGCGTTCGACGCCACGGCGTTCTCACCATTTGCTTAGCTCGTACTCTTTCTCTCTCACACGCCTTTAGCTTAGTTTAATCTAGATATAAGATAGTTCGCGTAGACATAGGATAGCTTAGAAATAAGTAGGAAGGGTTGTTTCTGCTTTTCGAGAGAGAGAGAGAAAAATTAACGTAACTTGACATTTTTAGACTTGCTTTGAAATCGTTATTAACGTAAAATAGGCTTTTTTAGATTTGTTTTTCTTTGAAATAGATCTTTAACGTAAGATAGGGTTTTTTGCGCACTTCACTAATTTAATTTGGGGGGGAACTACAATAATTTAAGTTAGATTATAAGTATTATTGTACACGGAACTGTATTTAATAAATGGTATATATATAAGGGAACGTGGGTTTGGCATTGAAGGGCGGTGTTTCCCTTATATATACTATTTATTAAATAAAGGGTTTCGTTTTTAGTTCTAAGATAGTTTTAAAGTTAAAAAAAAGTCCCTACCGCCACTATCTTCAAGATTGCAGTGCCGATTGGAGACGCAGACCATGGCTTCTTCTTCATTTGTTTAAAATGTATGTACAATAAAACAAACTTTTATTGTGTTTATTTTAAATTAATACCCATGTTCCTTTAGTTGTAAAGTAGGTAGTTTTAGTAAAAAATTGTAATTATAATTAAGTATTTAGACGCGGTCAGGGCAAAGTTAGATTTTAAGTATTGTAAACGAAGCTTTGTATTAATAAATATTATATATTTTGGTAAGTGGGAGGTTTGGGTGGTAACAAAATATATAATATTAATATAAAGTTTCGGAAACGGTCTTCAACTGAATAAGATATCTTTGTACCTTTAAAAATGGGAACAAGGAATCTTATTTAGGGACCACCAAGATTTCATTTGTTAAATTACTATTGTAAACGAAACTCTACAATATAGTATCATTTTACTTAAATGTAGAGTTTCGTATTAGTTATAAAACTGAAATGTTTGTTACCAAATAAAATTATGGTTATATTATTTGTGTTCAATTCTATTGCATCTTTATTCAGTCCACAGAATAAAGATGCAAAATAATTAATAACAAATAATACAACTATAATAATGATAATTTTATTTGCGAACATACATTTTAGTTTTATAACTAAACCATGTTTGACACTATTATAAATTGTTATTAGATTTGTTGACAAATTTAGTAACAATTGTGAACAGAATTATAACACAAAAGAAACTTAAAAGACATTTGTGTTTAAATATTCTGTTCATAATTATTTCTTGTTAACAAATTTGGTGACAATTTTTTAACGTGTCAAACAGGCTTTAGTTGTAAAATTGAAATGTTTGTTACCGAGCAAAATTATCATTATTTTGATTGTAAATATCAATTATTTTGTATCTTTATTTTGTAATAGAAGTTACTTTTATTACAAAATAAAGATTCAAAATAGTTTATAATATCTGCAACCAAAATAATGATAATTTTACTTGGTAACAAACATTTCAATTTTACAATTAAAGCCTGTTTGGTAACGTTAAAAAATTGTCACCAAATTTGTTAACAAACTTAGTTGGGAAATAATTATGAACAGAATTTTCAAACACAAATATCTTCTACGTTTCTTTTGTGTTGTAATTCTGTTCACAATTGTTACTAAATTTGTCAACAAATCTAATAACAATTTATTTTAATGTCAAACGGTCTTGAACTGAATAAGAAATCTTTGTACCTTTAAAAATGGGAACAAGAAATCTTATTTAGGGACCACCAAGATTTCATTTGTTAAATTACTATTGTAAACGAAACTCTACAATATAGTATCATTTTACTTAAATGTAGAGTTTCGTATTAGTTATAAAACTGAAATGTTTGTTACCAAATAAAATTGTGGTTATATTATTTGTGTTCAATTCTATTGCATCTTTATTCAGTCCACAGAATAAAGATGCAAAATAATTAACAACAAATAATACAACTATAATAATGATAATTTTATTTGGGAACAAACATTTTAGTTTTATAACTAAATCATGTTTGACACTATTATAAATTGTTATTAGATTTGTTGACAAATTTAGTAACAATTGTGAACAGAATTATAATACAAAAGAAACTTAAAAGACACTTGTGTTTGAAAATTCTGTTCATAATTATTTCTCACTAAGTTTGTTTAACAAATTTGGTGACAATCTTTTAACGTTGTCAAACAGGTCTTAGTTGTAAATTAGAAATGTGTTTTACAAAGTATATCTGTCATTACAATTTGATTGTAAATATTATAAACTATTCTACATTTTTATTTTGTAAGAGTAACTTATATTACAAAATAAAGATGTAGAATAGTTTATAATATTTACAATCAGAATAATGATAGTTTTACTTTGCGAAACACATTTCTAACTTACAACTAAAGCCTGTTTGACAACGTTAAAAGATTGTCACCAAATTTGTTAAACAAACTTAGTGAGAAATAATTATGAACAGAATTTACAAACACAAATGTCTTTTAAGTTTCTTTTGTGTTATAATTCTGTTCACAATTGTTACTAAATTTGTCAACAAATCTAATAACAATTTATTATAATGTTAAAGTCTTTTGTAATAATAGCAATAAACTAATTTTTATAAGAAAGTCTTGTAATTTTTTGATATAATACAAATATATTATTGTTTAAAATTTGATTTTTTTTTCTAAGTCCCGACACGTATGTAGTTTTTAAAACGGCCACCAGGGGGCAGCACCTGTCGATAAATGATCCAACTTAGAGGAAAATTTAACCCAAAAAATTTCATTTGTGTACATACGTACGTACATACATCATTTTCGGTTATACCTAATGGGAATTTAACCCTCTGAATATGGCACGTTAACTAAAAAGATGTATACCTAATGGGAATTTGTTACTCTTAAAATGGGACGCTTATTTTTGAGTGTTTTTGCATTGAAAATCGGTTGTGGGACTTTAACTCACTAGTTTCCATCAAATTTTTCGTCCAATTTCACCTGTCAAAATATACATTTGACAGGTAAAGCTGTCAAATGTATATTTTGACAGGTGAAATTGGACGAAAAATTTGACGATAAATACTGGGTTTAAATTCCCAATAGGTATACATCTTTTTTAGAGCCTTTTCGTCCCATTTTCAACAACTCAAATTCCCATAGTAAACGTCCCATATGTAGTGGGTTAAATTCCCATTAGGTATAACCCTAAAATAATGTATGTACGTATGTTTGTTCAAAGCGGAGTAGTATTTCTGGTTGCCTATATTTTAGGCGCAAACCCCTTTCTAATAGGTGCTGCCCTCTAGCGGCTATTCTAAGAACTATATACGTGTAGGGGTAGCAAAGGGGTAAAAACTAAAACAAATTATATCTTAATTTATATTTTATTGTGTAATATATTGTACATTAAGGGTAGTTACATGAAATACAACAATGTAAAATACAAATAAACAATAAATACAAGTAAAATGTATACAAACTATTATTTAAACATCCCTATTTCTAATTTTCAGGATAAGGGTAAGTATATTATTTATTTACAATGTACATTAAGGGTAGTTACATGAAATACAACAATGTAAAGTGCAAATAAACAATAAATACAAGTAAAATGTACACAAACTATTATTTAAACATCCCTATTTCTAATTTTCAGGATAAGGGTAAGTATATTATTTATTTACAAAGTACATTAAGGGTAGTTACATGAAATACAACAATGTAAAGTGCAAATAAATAATAAATACAAGTAAAATGTATACAAACTATTATTTAAACATCCCTATTTCTAATTTTCAGGATAAGGGTAAGTATATTATTTATTTACAAAGTACATTAAGGGTAGTTACATGAAATACAACAATGTAAAGTGCAAATAAATAATAAATACAAGTAAAATGTATACAAACTATTATTTAAACATCCCTATTTCTAATTTTTCAGGATAAGGGTAAGTATATTATTTATTTAGAAAGTACATTAAGGGTAGTTACATGAAATACAACAATGTAAAGTAGAAATAAACAATAAATACAAGTAAAACTTATAGACTATTATTTAAACATCCCTAAGCATATTTGTTTATAAAATACAAATAAGAATACATACAATTTAAGCTATGACCATAATAAACAATAAATATTTCTTAAACCAATACAATTTTTATTTAACAACCCGTCATTTATTTCAGGGGGATGTACCACAACAAAGAGACAGGGAAGTATGTAGTTATGTAACATTTATAAGGGAAATAAGACATGGGAAATTTTTTTATGTTCATTCGTGTTCTACGGATTGTAATTAGTCTAATAGAACTAGTACGGCCCTTCTAGCTTTTATAGTTTTGGAGCTATAACACTTTTTTTAAACTCAATTTTACTCAGTTTTTGAGTCGAAAATTTTTGATGGTATCAGGATAACAGGAATGAAAAGAGTTCTCATATTTTCAATGTGAGACCGGATTCGTGTTCTACGGGTCGTAATTAGTATAAAAAACCCTGTCCGGCCCTTCTAACTTCTGTAGTTTTGGAGCTACAACACTTTTTTTAAACCCAATTTTTGGGGTCAATGACCAAAATTTACTCAGTTTTTGAATCGAAAATTTTTGATGGTATCCGGATAACAGGAATGAAAAGAGTTCTCATATTTTCAATGTGAGACCGGATTCGTGTTCTACGGGTCGTAATTAGTCTAAAAACCCTGTTCGGCCTTTCTAGCTTTTGTAGTTTTGGAGCTACAACACTTTTTTTAAACCCAATTTTACTCAATTTTACTCAGTTTTTGAGTCGAAAATTTTTGATGGTATCCGGATAACAGGAATGAAAAGAGTTCTCATATTTTCAATGTGAGACCGGATTCGTGTTCTACGGGTCGTAATTAGTCTAAAAAACATTGTCCGGCCCTTCAACCTTTTGTAGTTTAGGAGATATAAAGCATTTCTTAATTAAAAAGTGTCGCATTTTGAGTCGAATATTTTCTATAGTATCCGGGGAACAAAAATGAGAAAGAGTTCTACGGATGGATATTTTCTTGCTTATAGAGCTTAAAAAATAAATAATAAAATTTTGGTGTAAACAAAAAAAAATCAAAAAATGTTCAAAAATTTTCAAAAACCCTTATTGTAAAAAACTTTGCCCTACACCCTTCAAACTTTGGTATGATGTAATTTGACCCTATATTACTCATTCGAATTCCCCTAAGGAACAGCGTTTTAAGGAAAACGCTGAAAACCCAGCCGTTTTCGAGATATGGGCCCTTAAAGTTTTTTAAAGGGACTAACACTTAAATTCGTCCATTTATAGGGCTAAAGGGCCGGAAAATAGCGAATCGGGGGGATTCGAACCCGCGCTTTCCATTGGCTTGCACAGAATTGATGAAAACCCTTTGGTTTACAATATATTTGCCCTTCAAGTTTGTGGCGAAGGGCCTGCGCTAATTCCTGAACTAAAAGAGCTAGAAAATCCGGACAAGTGTTGTTAAACCTACTTGGAGCTGCATAAATGAAATCCGTGGTCAAATTTTCCCTAAGGGCTCAAATAAGCCCTTAGCCCTTTATAAAAGGGCGGACTCCTATCGGATGGTTATTTTCGTACCTAGAGAACTTAATACTAAAAGATAGCATAGGAAAATTCGGAAAAATCCTTAAATATTAAGATATTTCCCTGTCCCTTTTGTTATTACATAGGAAAGGTAAGAAAACTACTATTTTATTTATTTATTCTTATAAAAAGTCATATATTATCATCATCCAGTGCTGTAGTCATCGTATCCTATTGCTGGGTGTACTAGGCCCTTCGCAGAACTTGTAAACAAACATAAACATTGTTTACTTTGAGCGCCAAAGTACAAAAGATATAGTAAATAAACACTTAATTAGAGTGGGGGTATTACGTGATAATATTAATATTATGTTTTTACAATAAAGACTTCAGTTCCTTTCAGTCTTTGGTGATGTGAACATCGTGTGCTTGTGAATAATCGTGTAGTGCCATATAGCAACGAAAAAGTTTGAAATTTTTATTGAAATCGTTCTCTATTTACATCGTATAGTTCGCTATATATTTTAAAAGTGTTAGATTTACTCTATAAATATTTTAAAAATATTTAAATAGCTTTAAATAATTGTCATTTTGTTTAAACTTTTAAAAAAAATCTAAATTTAATAATTTAATAGTACACTAAATTAAAATGTTCATATGTACATTATTATTTACAATAAAATCTAAATATTCAAAATTCATTTTTACTTATACAACGTATGTCTGCTTCTTATAATTTTAGATATTATTTAAAATGTTGCATAAGACTCTGTCCTTCCGTTAGTGTTCATTGTTTAATCCTTATTCAAAATTATATTGTGTCGTGAGTAAGTTTACTATACAGTTGCTGTATATTTAAAAAAAAAGTCTTTCCTATTATTAAAATGTGTATAATTGTCCGTAAAAGTGTTTTACTAATACCAAGTGTTATACAAGTTATTCTAATTGGAGTAAGTGTTACGTAATATTTACTACAAAGTGTATTCTGATCTGTGAAAATCGCCGATGATGATATATTACAGTGATGATACAACAGCGGATGATATATTATGAAAATTCACCATAGGTAAGTATGAACCTTTGATATTACATTTACATTTCTTCTAAGTTGTTGAACACAAAACAAATGTGTCTGCCAATAACGTATTTTATGTAAAATATAAATTTTTTCTTCCCTATTTACTATCTTTATTCTTGTAGTAGTGATAAATGAAAATATGGAACAAGTGTACAGAGAAAATTTGACGAAAATACATGTATTTTAACGCCCCGTAACTCCTAAACCAATCGAAGTTAAAAATTATAATCAGACGTATCGTACAGAGAATTTTATGTAGATTAATTAGTAGTAATAAATAAGAATGTGAAATAACGCATGACAAAGTTTAGTGAAATATACAGTTTAACTCTCACATTTATATTTCATAGAATTTCAATATGGAGATCAGGCGAACCGGTTCACGACTTCACGATACCGCAGGGGATGGTTTTCTGATTCAACAACGAAATCATGTCCACCAGGTCCGGAGAGAAGCCCCAGGATACTGTAGACACACGAAAGGGTTCTCCAAGTCGCGATGTCTGCGTCTCTTACCACTGGAACGTCGAAAACTTGATGATCTGCAAAAAAGAAATGATTTATTAATAAAATTATAAATGTAATAACTTATTTATTGTATCTGCACTTTGTGTTTCTATTAATAATACCACTTTTCTATTCATATTAATATGTAAAGTTGAAATATTCTATAGAAAAGTATTTGTTAACATTTCAACAATTTTAAAACGTTGCTTATGTATGTAAAGATGCATGTGCAAACCAAATTTGAAATGCACGAGTTCCTATCTCACTTAGTTTCAGAAACTTTGAGCCCTAAAGTTGGAATATCCAATTCTAATTCCTGAAACTTAGTATACATGCAGAAAACATCCCCCTGAATTCAAATATGAAAACTGCAAGTCGCTATCTCACTTAGTTTTAAAAATATTTTACTTTTATCATGGTATACACAAAAGACATTTTCCTATCTTGAAACAAACATAACAGATTTTTATTTTTCAGCAATTCGAATTCCTGAAACTAAGTGTACATATCGAAAAACACCCCCTGAATTCATATTTAAAAACTGCAAGTTGCTATTTCACTTAGTTTATAAAATATTTTACTTTTATCATGGTATACACAAACGACATTTTCCTATCTTGAAACAAACATCACTGAATTTTATTTTTCAGCAATTCGAATTCCTGAAACTTAGCGTACATATAGAAAAACACCCCCTGAATTCAAATGTGAAAACTGTAAGTCGCTATCTCACTTAGTTTGTAAAATATTTTACTTTTATCATGGTATACACAAAAGACATTTTCCTATCTTGAAACAAACATCACTGAATTTTATTTTTCAGCAATTCGAATTCCTGAAACTTAGCGTACATATCGAAAAACAACCCCTGAATTCAAATTTGTAAACTGCAAGTCGCTATCTCACTTAGTTTTTAAAATATTTTAGTTTTATCATGGTATACACAAAAGATATTTTCCTATCTTGAAACAAACATGACAGAATTTTATTTTTCAGCAATTCGAATTCCTGAAACTTAGTGTACATATCGAAAAACACCCCCTGAATTCAAATTTGAAAACTGCAAGTCGCTATCTCACTTAGTTTTTAAAATAATTTACTTTTATTATGGTATACACAAAAGGCATTTTCCTATCTTGAAACAAACATGACAGAATTTTTTTTCAGTAATTCGAATTCCTGAAACTTAGTGTACATATCAAAAAACAACCCCTGAATTCAAATTTGAAAACTGCAAGTCGCTATCTCACTTAGTTTTTAAAATATTTTACTTTTATCATGGTATGCACAAGAGACATTTTCCTATCTTGAAACAAACATGACAGAATTTTATTTTTCAGCAATTCGAATTCCTGAAACTTAGTGTACATATCGAAAAACACCCCCTGAATTCAAATTTGAAAACTGCAACTTGCTATCTCACTTAGTTTTTAATAACTATTTTTGTAATAAGTTGCGAAATGATAGTTTGACACGCGACGTGAAATTTATACGCACGAGGGTAAGCGAGTGCTACAACACGTCAAGTGCCTAAAACACTCATTTCACAACTTATTACACACAAGATTTTTTGTAATAGCGTTTTTAAATAGATCATTTATTCTCAAATATCAACATTTTGAATTTTTCAAAATTACAAAGTAGCATCCTTTCTTTCAACCCTAAAGTTCATTAATTATATTTCGCGGGTAATCCATAGACCTTATTTACAAATATTAATTTAAAAAAAATTGTACGAGCGACTACAAAATTATGTAATACATAGACATCAACTATAATTTATACTCATTATTTTGATTGTTGACTACCATTTTTTTTATTATTGTTATCTAATGCTTAACTGTTACATAGATCAATTTTGTCAGTTTGTCAGTTTCATTGTTACAGTGCTAGTGAACAGACGTGTGGTGTGCTCGTGTACTGTGCCTTCGAGGACGACTTCCTAGTGCCTGGAGAGGACTTTTGGACATCTTCAAGACTTGGATTTATACTTAGGGAAATAATTTATTCATAGTAAGTTTCTTTTTATATTTTTAAACTACTTTTAGTAACCATTATTGGATATATTAGCCATTATTTTTAACGACTATTTCGGGTGAATTATAATTGATGTCGTGTGGAAAAGAATTTGAGTTAATTTAGAATTATTCATAGTGTTAATACCATATACACATATCATATATTATTGGACGTACTATATATTTTACTACAAATATTTTATATTTAAATAATTAAAAATTTAAATATTCTTTTTAATGTTAAATTTCTCACACTTACTTTCATATTAAGTATTTTATTTTTAATAATTACAAACGATTGAAACAGTTCTAAGTCAATCCATATTATTATCTGTAACCACTAATCCAAATATTATTTCGAATATATTTTTATTGTTACAGAAACATGTAACAGATATGAATTACAGTCCTGGCCAAGCCATAGAAGGATGTGAGTGAGTTGCAGAAAGATATTTATCCTGATTTCAGCGTTGGAGATGATCATATTGTTGTAGAGCATCACCCTGAAGACACCCCAACATGTATTGGTACCCCTCAAGACTTATTTATAAGATTTATGTAAAGAAATAAAAAAAAATTATCCTCCTAAACATTATGTTCTCGTATAACTAATATATGGCAAGAAAAATTGGCACATAATCAATTCATGTCATTATGCAACACATATATCTTCATTGTCATATGTTTTACAGTTCATTATATAAGAAATTCACATACCATACATCCATGCATACATAGTATTTAAAAGGTACAGAAAAACAAAAAGCTAAGTTCAAATATTTCCTACTGAAATTTAACTCTGTATCCGGCAATTCAAATTTCTAAAACTATGTATACATATTTGAAACCCCGGAATCCAAATATGAAAACTGCAAATCGCTATCTCACTTAGTTTTCAATTTATTTTATTTTTATCATTGTGTACACAATAGATAATTTAGCTATCTTGAAACAAACATGACTGAATTTTTTTTTCAGCAATTTTAATTCCTGCAACATTACATAGCTGTAGAAAACAACAATTTCACTTAGTTTTTCAATAATTTCATTTTAAAGTTATACAGGGTGGTCGGGTTTTTAGTGGGCAACTGAATATTTAAAGTTACTATTTTTTTCATTTTTGCTTACTCCTACTATGCTAGCTGGACACGACTATTCAAAATTAGTAAACATATGTAAAAAAAGTCCATAAAATCGAATGGCGCAACGCCCGTCAATGTAGCTTTTACCATTCATTAGTTATAGGTCGTCAAAGTCAAAAAATATTGTCAATTTTGCATTAAAAATAAAAATTTCTATTTTGGAAACTAAGGCCTAGAGAATTTTTTCAATATTTTTTCCGTAATCAGCATGCTTGAATTTAGAGAAAATGCTACTTTCCATTTAAATACAGAGTGGTCGGATTTTTAGTGGACTACTGAATTATTTAAAATTAACATTTTTTTCATTTTTGTTTACTTTTACTATACTAGCTAGACACGGTTATTCAAAATTGGTAAACATATGTAGAAGAGTCCGTAGCATCGAATGGCGCAACGCCCGTTAATGTATCTTTTACCATTCATTAGTTATAGGCCGTCATATTCAAAAAATATTGTCAATTTTGCATTAAAAATAAAAAATTCTATTTTGAAAACTAAGGCCTAGAGAATTTTTTTATTATTTTTGCCGTGATCAGCATGCTTGAATTAAGAGAAAATGATACTTTCCATTTAAATACAGGGTGGTCAGATTTTTAGTGGACTACTGAATTGTTTAAAGTTACATTTTTTTCATTTTTGCTTACTCTTACTATACTAACTAGACACGGTTATTCAAAACTGGTAAACATATGTAGAAAAGTCCATAGCATCGAATGGCGCAACGCCCGTCAATGTAGCTTTTACCATTTATTAGTTATAGGTCGTCAAAGTCAAAAAATATTGTCAATTTTGCATTAAAAATAAAAATTTCTATTTTGGAAACTAAGGCCTAGAGAATTTTTTCAATATTTTTTCCGTAATCAGCATGCTTGAATTTAGAGAAAATGCTACTTTCCATTTAAATACAGAGTGGTCGGATTTTTAGTGGACTACTGAATTATTTAAAGTTAACATTTTTTTCATTTTTGTTTACTTTTACTATACTAGCTAGACACGGTTATTCAAAATTGGTAAACATATGTAGAAGAGTCCGTAGCATCGAATGGCGCAACGCCCGTTAATGTATCTTTTACCATTCATTAGTTATAGGCCGTCATATTCAAAAAATATTGTCAATTTTGCATTAAAAATAAAAAATTCTATTTTGAAAACTAAGGCCTAGAGAATTTTTTTATTATTTTTGCCGTGATCAGCATGCTTGAATTAAGAGAAAATGATACTTTCCATTTAAATACAGGGTGGTCAGATTTTTAGTGGACTACTGAATTGTTTAAAGTTACATTTTTTTCATTTTTGCTTACTCTTACTATACTAACTAGACACGGTTATTCAAAACTGGTAAACATATGTAGAAAAGTCCATAGCATCGAATGGCGCAACGCCCGTTAATGTATCTTTTACCACTCATTAGTTATAGGCCGTCAAATTCAAAAAATATTGTCAATTTTGCATTAAAAATAAAAAATTCTATTTTGAAAACTAAGGCCTAGAGAATTTTTTTATTATTTTTCCCGTAATCAGCATGCTTGAATTAAAAGAAAATGATACTTTCCATTTAAATACAGGGTGGTTAGATTTTTAGTGGACTACTGAATTGTTTAAAGTTACATTTTTTTCATTTTTGCTTACTCTTACTATACTAACTAGACACGGTTATTCAAAATTGGTAAAAATATGTAGAAATGTCCATAGAATCGAATGGCGCAACGCCCGTTAAAGTATCTTTTTTCGCGCCACTTCTACATTCATAAAATTCAAAACACCGTGAACGAATTACATAATACATAAGAAGCAATTATTATTTATAACGACGCATTATTATTATATTGTTGACTTGTATTTCTACGGGGTAAATTATTTAACACCCTAACTATTACATGGATTAATTCTTTCAGTTTGTTTGTTACAGTGCTAGTGTACTGTGCCTGGAGAGGACTTTTGGACATCTTCACGATTTGGACTTATACTTAGGGAAATAATTTATTCACAGTAAGTTTCTTTTTATATTTTTAAACTACTTTTAGTAACCATTATTGGATATATTAGCCATTATTTCTAACGATTATTCGGGTGTATATATACTTTATATTTGAATTATAATTGATATTGTGTGGAAAAGAATTTGAATTAATTTAGAATTATTCATAGTGTTAAAACCATATACACATATCATATATTATTGGAAATACTATATATTTATATTTAAATAATTAATAATTTAAATATTCTTTTTAATATTAAATTTCTCACACTTACTTTCATATTAAGTATTTTATTTTTAATAATTACAAACGATTGAAACAGTTCTAAGTCCATCCATATTATTATCTGTAACCACTAATCCAAATATTAATTCGAATATATTTCTATTGTTACAGAAACATGTAACACATATGAATTACAGTCCTGGCCAAGCCGTAGAAGGATGTGAGTGAGTTGCAGAAAGATATCTATCCTAATTTCAGCGTCAGAGATGATCATATTGTTGCAGAGCATCACACTGAAGACACCCCAACATGTAATGGTGCCCCTCAAGATTTATTTATAAGATTTATGTAAATAAATAAATAAAAGTTATCCTCCTAAACATTAAGTATATAGAATCTCTTCCAATGAACTTTTTTATAGCATTTATTCATTTTTATTTCAATACTTTTCTTTCTAAAAATTCACACATTTGTTCAAATACTCTAAAAATGAGTACACTTACGTAACATTGTCTTTACAATCAAATAATATTACTACCAAGTTTATATCTCTATCCATTTTTGAATTATTGCCTCAAAAGTCAATATACCCCATTTTCAGATAAAAACTTCAAAATTTTCAAAAATCTAATTTTTATGTATCTAGATACTTCTCAATGCGCTGATTCCAAATTTTGAAACCGCAGGTCGATAACTCGTTTCGTTCTCGAGATATTTACATTCAAAGTTTTGCTCAAAACTGCCCATTTTTGGGTAATAACCCAAAAATGGGTTGAGATATGAATTTGGCGACATCACCATTCGATTCTACTGGCAAAAATACATAAGTATACCAATTTTCATAATTTTTCACTAACCGGTTCATTTTTTATGAATAAAAGTTTGAAAATGGCCAAAATCTGAAAAAATCGTAAGGGGTACCCCTTAGGATTTTTGCGATTTTTGGCCATTTTCAGTTATTTTGCTTTAGAAATTGTATGCGGTGTTCAAAAATTCTGAAAATTGGTATACTTATGTATTTTTGCCAGTAGAATCGAATGGTGATGTCGCCAAATTCATATCTCAACCCATTTTTGGGTTATTACCATGTAAATGGGCAGTTTTGAGCCAAACTTTGAATCTAAATATCTCGAGAACGAAAAGAGATATCGACCTGCGGTTTCAAAATTTGGAATCAGCGCATTGAAAAGTATCTAGATCCATGAAAATTAGATTTTTGAAAATTTTGAAGTTTTTATCTGAAAATGGGGTATATTGACTTTTGGGGCAATAATTCAAAAATGGGTGGAGATATGAACTTGGTAGTAATATTATTTGATTACTACATATAGTATTATATTGTTTAATTATATTTTAGAACTTTTCATCAAAACGTAGATTTAACAGCTAATCCCCATGGGCGAGATTACAAGAAAATATCTACTACAATGTAACTCACCATTGTTGAGTGCTTCAGCTTACAATGCCGGAACTCCAAGTCGCTAAGTCTGCAACACCAGGATGTCGGCTTTTCACACGGCTGCATCTGAAAAGAACACACATATTTAATAAAATGTTACAATAAAAAAAAAATTGTAATTTTGTATTTTGAGTACTCAAATTTTTTCGCGCCACTTCTACATTCATAAAATTCAAAACACCGTGAACGAATTACATAATACATAAGAAGCAATTATTATTTATAATGACTCATTATTATTAAATTGTTGACTTGTATTTCTACGGGGTAAATTATTTAACACCCTAACTATTACATGGATTAATTCTTTCAGATTGTTTGTTACAGTGCTAGTGTGAAGACGTGTGTGTAGTGTGCTGGTGTATCGTGACCACGAGGACGACTTCCTGGTGCTTTGAGAGAACGTTAGGATACCTGCAAGACTTGGAATTAAATCCATAGATTTCATTTATTCAAAGTGAGTATTTTTTTTTGCTTTTATAATACTTCATACATAGTTGTATTTTCATTTGATATATTAACCATTCATTTGGAGGGATTATTCTAGTATAGATAAAAGATATAAGCTATATTGAAATAATTGTTCATATTATATCGAAAACAGTTTGTATTAATTGACAATTATTTAATATTTCTACCATATACAATCTTCTAATATTTTATTCTGTAAATACTATGTATAAAGCACCCCATATACTTTTACGGCAAAGTTTTTTGAAAAAAATGTTAAACATCTGTCATGAATTGTGTTCATCTTGTGTATAATTTAATATATCATATCATTGTATGTCCTATATATTTTACTACATATATATTGTTCCATATATACGTAATTATGAATGTGTACGATAATGCGGCAAAATACGTAACTTATACCTCATTATTAAAATACTTTAATATTGTACACATTATGCATTAAAATCTATAATTGATCGATTGAAATATTTATTCATTCTTTTGTAATATTGATATCTCGCACTTTCTTTGCCATTAATATATCTTTTTAAATAATAATATACTTAAAACAATTCTTAATAATCTACAAATAAAATCATATTATTTTCTATGACCATTAACCACTAATTTATATTTGTTGCTTTCGAGTATATTTTCTATTGTTGCAGAAAGATAAGCTGTGCACTTAAACAGACGATACTGCAGATGTACCCGAGAGAATTGCAGTTCATGAATCCTGATTTCCGCATTGGAGATAGTCACCCTGTTGCAGAGCATCGCACTCCAATACAACCCCAACATGGATTTTGTACACCCAAGTCATGTTTATAAAATTTATGTAAATAAATAAATAAAACCACCTCACACCTATAAAATACTTATATGATATAACCATTTAACGTGAAAAATCATCTGCTCTACTAATAAAAACTTTATAAACAAATGTCGAAAACACTCATACATATAAGCATATTTAAATGACAGAGAATAAAGTCATATCATTATACAATTCCCATTTTCATTTTCATAATTATATTTCAACATCTCAAAGCGTATTACGTTAGGTTCTCATACATTACAAACACATATTACATACATACATATTATTTGAAGGGTACAAGACACGAAAGAGCTAAGTCTAAACATTACTGATTTTTTTCAGCGATTCATACATTTGGAAAATAATTATGCATGTTCAAAATAATTTCCTACATTCAAATTTGAAAAGTACAAATGGCTATTTCTGTTAGTTTACGAGATATTAATTTTTAAACTTGCTATTTTCAATAGAGATGTACTCGTCTTGAAACTAGAACTACTGAAAACTTTTTCAGCGATTTATATATTCTAGAATTAAGTTTACCATATAGTAAATAAATTCCTTAATATCACTTTGAAAAGTACAGGTCGCTATATCTCTTAATTTTCGTGACATTCATTTCTAAAGTTACTATTTTCAATAAACATATACACGTCTTAAAATAAACATTACTGATTTTCTTTTCCAGTGATTGAAACATTTCCAAATTATACATATAGAAAATTAGTTTCTATATACAAATTTAGAAAGTACGAAACGCTATTTTTCTTAGTTTTCGTGATATTCAATTTCAAAGTTGCTATTTTTAATAAACATGAACACGTTTTGAAATAAACATTACTGAAAATATTTTCAGCGATTTAAAACTTTTTAAAATTTGTATAAATACACGAAATAACTCTCTACAACTAAATTTTGAAAATGCAAGTCGCTTTTTCTTTTAGTTTTTCATATACTCATTTTTTTAAATTGCTATTGTCAATAGATATACCTGTTGTGAAACAAGCATTGCTGAAAATGTTTTCAGCGATTCCAAAGTGCTGAAATTTCGTTTACTTATAGAAAATAATCCAACAAATAAAAATAAGATTAGGATAATTTGCTAACACTCTTAGTTCTTGAATTATTTAATTTTAAAGTTATTATGCACAATATATGAATGAATAGTACATATTTAAAACTTTAAAATTTCAATATCTCGAAACTCTGTAAGTAATTGGGACTTAGCTCTATTTTTCTGTACCATCATTTGCATCCCCTACATACATACGAGTACACATGTAATCTAATACTCTGATCGTTCTAAATAAAACATAGTAAGAAAAAACCTAATTTGTATTATTATATTTAGAATACACTTAGTAACATATTCGCACATTGAAAAATAGTTATTTGTGTATCTAGAGCAGAAAATGATACTTTACACACATACTTTTTCTACGTCCGTTGAAAAAGATGATAAAAACATTTTGCTTTCAAATCACCTATGTACCAAGTCTTCTAATTTAAAACTGTATCACGAAATAATTGTCTCTCCTGTAAGAATGACGTAATAAGAGTTTCGACGTAATTAAAAACATTACATTTTAAACTTCGAAATGCATTAATTAAGATATAAAACTGATAAATTGATACATTATCCCTATTTATATAGATCACAAAATTTTGGGCCTCACATTTCGATTCCACAGTGTTAATCAATATATTAACATTTACATGTTTAATACACTTTAAAACAAATATAGTTCAAATATATTTTATATACTGTTTGCATGATTGAAAACTTTTTAAACTTCATTTTCAACAATTGATTTAAAAAAAAAAACATCAAAATTTTCTTTTCATTTTGTTTAAACTTTCGTTTACATAATTTAAATATATCTTTTAGCTATGTGCGAATTCGAATTTGAATCCCAAAAGTTTATAGCAAGAGAGACATTCATTTTGAAGTTATAAAATATATTATATTAAACTTAGAATATATTTTCAATACCCAAAAAATGTTAGGCAAAAACTTTGTAAGGATTTTCTGTTATAAATAAACATATGATCATCTTATACATAATTAATGTCTTCTATTATTTCTATTTGTTAAAACAAATGATCCTTATAAAAGTTCTTTCAACAATGAATCAATCGATTGTTGTCAATCATATATGTTAGCCTACTTGTATATTTCAACGAATCATAATAAAGAATTTATATCATATGTTCTTATATATATAATTAAAAACAACCTATATCAAATATCATCTTTCAAAGTGTTACAGATCAAGATACATTTATTTATGTATATAATTGTCATTCGCATATATCTCTGTATTAAAACAATATCTTTGCAAAATATAGCAATGCATTATGTACACCATTATGTAATATATTTATGACCAATAAATACCGATAATACTATACAATATTTCATTCTAACACCCTATTTCCAAAACAAAAAAATTGCAATCCAAAGACCTAAGTTCATATCCCGCTTAGAAACCATTTCACAGCCTATAGATCCACAACCAGAACGACGACCAACAAAAATCTCCCATCCTAAAGATCCAGGTTCGAATCCCGCTTACTAGCCACCAGGAACCAGCCGAGCATCCCATCCTAGCTACCAGCAACCCGCCCTAGCCATCCACGAGCGCGCCTAGGCTACTAGCCGAAGGTAGCACGTGGGTGCTAGGCGGGTTGCTGGGAGCTGGGATCGGATCGCTCCGCTGGTTCCTGGGGCCTAGCCAGCAAAAAATTTCTAGAAACCTGTATATAGCTTGAAATAGACGTGATTACGTAATTTCACGACAAAGAGTGTCCGGTAGGACGCCACCGCTCCCGCTGCACGAATGGCTGTAAATTCAACAGACAGACAGTATTATACACAGCTAGAAATCTGTGGTGGGAGACTTGAGATTCACGATTCGATCACCAGGCCTTACTACAGCCTACCGTATTGTCAGAAATTTGAATTTTTGTGGGGGAATACGTTCCGTTCGGCCAGAGAGCTCACAAATTCTCGTTTTCGTGACTAGTAGTCTTGCTACACGCTGTACATCGCCGAATCTACACGACTTTTTAAATTTTGTCAGCCAGAAGTCAGCAACACTATTGCGATCGATGGATATCTGAATTTTGGTGGGTAAATGCCTTGCGATCGGCTGAAAATCCGTCTGAGAGCTCAAAAATGCTCGTAACGGCAGTAAAGTGCTACTTTTCGGCCGCTACGGCTCTAAAACGTCGATTTTACACGATTTTTGCGATTTTGTCGACCAGAAGCCTTGCTGGGGCTCGCGGATCGGATTTTGCTGGCTAGGAATTTTTTGTGTAGGCTACTTGCTTTTGTAATCTGTTGTGCACTAGGTTGAAATTTAGGCGCTAAAATATTAATGCAGGTTGCAGAACGGCGATCGCTTTGCGGTGCTGTCGAAACGTTTTTTGCTGGTTGCTTACCTATAGGCCGTAAATCCTGCTGATCTCATTTTGATGATCTAGTTCGTATTTTGATGAATTGCTAGTTGCTGTAATGCAAGTTTTGAGGATAGGAAAATAGGTTTTTGAATTGAGAAATTGTATTCTTTTTTACTGTTTTTTATTGGTCATTTATGTAATACATTTTATTTGTGTTACATATTGTAATGATATTATTCTATAAGGACTTGTAAATAAATAAATATGAAATACATATCGCCAAATATTTATTAAATTGTATCGTATAAGTTATTACATAATATTACAGATTTTTGCGAGTATAATGTATAACATTTTTTTTTCTAAGACTTATCGAGTTATAGATTACTTTAATATACCTATGTAAATACTTTCAAATAAATAATAGTGATGCAAAGATTTATATACAATTAAAAATAGATCACTAATTTAACACAAAGTTTTTTAAACAAATATATGTTTAATTTGAATATATTAACTGCTATAGTGTGACTACGTCTTAGAAAAAAACTGTATCAATAGGAAATAAAGTAGAGCAATTATAATATAATACTGATATATTCACTATCACATATTCACTATTCACATATTAAGTTGTATTTTTCACCAAATTACAGACATTAAAAATCTATCATTTAAAGCGATAACAACCAATGTTAACATTTCATAACTTTGAAAATGAGTGATTTCAAATAAACGAGTAATTTTCAATGTTAATAAAACCAGAAGTACATTAACACTACGTACTATTAATGTTGATTACTAATGTTATTAATTCTCTTATTTAAAGTGTTTACAGTACTAAAGCCCCAAAAGATTCTACTGATATGTCCACATTGGTTATTATTGCAAAAAGTATTTTCTTATCTAAAGATGTAACATCGGTTCAGTGTTCTTGAGAAATTTTCACTAGCATTTCAACGCGTAGAACATGGATTTACTGTCCAGTTTATGTATAATGTACTGAGCAATAAATAAATCAATATATAAAATAAAAAATTTCATTATTTAGAAAATGAATGTCGTTTTACTACGCTTAAAACTAATAGTTATGGGCGCTTTTTATATCAAATAAAACTAATTCGTCTCTACATCATTGTTTGCATTGTTATCAATCGAGAAAATGTAGTTATACAGGGTGTCTCACAACTCGCGCCCCAGACGAAACTGACACTTGCAGACGACAATAGGTTGCCAACAAATAGAAGAAAATAATTTGCGGCTGCTTGCATAACGGAGTTACAAGACTTTTTAATCCACCAATCCCGGAAGGATATCTTGAGATGTGATATTATTACAAAATACAACTGGTTGCTAGGTTTTAAAAATACTACTAGTGAGTTACAAAATTTGTTTGACTTACTGTAATTTTGACACTTTAGAGTTGACTTTTCACTGTCAGCAAATTTAGGTTAGCGAAGGTGTCATCCGAGATCATAATTTATATCGTACAGTGCAACGTGTTGTAGCAGCTGTGTAAAATGTGTTAAACGAAAATATTATAATCATGTCTAAATAATCAGCGGTTGAATACATGGTAAGAATTTGCCTTTTATTCATCTTGTCAAATTTTATTTGACACTGACTTTTTCGAAAACTACAGTCGCCCACACATTTTAAAGAAGATTTGATTTGTATAAAACCCTAGTAACGTAAAATTACGGCAAACACACGTTACAGGTGTACGTCTCTGATTGGTCCATTTTAAGACGTCTTTTCTCTAATATCTTTTAAGCTACATTTTTTTTCTTCGAAATTACACATCCGAGTGCAGTCTCGTGTTTCCTCATTCGCTCTGGGGCGCGAATTGTGAGACACCCTGTATAGGTAACTGTATTCGAGATTGTAATATATGTAAATACTTTCAAATAAATAATATTCAATTCAATATTAATTTAAGTTATTGTCTAACAAAATAATAAAATACACCCATTTTCAGTTACGAGAATCCGCAATAAACCTTTCTCGACAAGGAGAGGTTTCTCGTGCGATAGCAGACTTCCTAATGATCGATAAAAGCACAGCAAATGGAATTATCACCAAATATACATTGCCAAAATCATTAGCTGATAAGCCAAGATGCAATAGAACCCCCCTAAACCAACAAAGCGAACAGATAAAATAATTAAACTAAAATCTAAAGTAGTAAAATAACTTTTAGGTCAACAAAAGTCCGAATTCTTGTTTGACCACCCTAATCTCCGAATTTAAATCCAATAAAACATCTATGCCAGAAGTTAAAAATACGCGTTGAAAAAGAAAAACATGCCTGAATTAGGGAATCATTCAGAAAATGAATGACAAGATGTACACTACAAGACAGTATTACAAATTTAATTAAATCAATGTCTCGACAGTATTCTGCAGTGATTGTATCAAAAGGAATGATGATAAAATATTAAATACGAAGAACAAAATCAAAAACCATTTCAGATTTTTTAGTTGTTTTGTACGTATATTTTTGGCGCAATATTTTTGCACAGCATTTTGTTACTACATAATTTTATTGACCTACATAGTTTCTGTTTTATAATAGGAACATATTTTATGCACAAATGCATATGTTTATTAATATAACTGTTTCATTGTTGTATCACCTTTACTATATATGATAATGGTTTAAAAATCTGTTTGGCTTAAAACTTTTGCACACTTCTATAGATAAACATTACATAACATTATAGACATTTCTATAAAGTTGCATATGATATTCCAAAAACAAGATAAAAAATACTCAATGTAAAAATGTATTAACTGCTGTTTAATGATGAATTTAATACCTATACAAATGTACATTTTGAACTTCAAGATGTTCGTAGCGTCATTAGATATTTCAATATGTCCTTACATTTTTATAAAATTACATAATATACCTTTCAAACTGCAGCTAGATATATACACTACACGATTTTACGTTTAAGTTCTTAAAAATATGATACTGAAAGGTGCAAATCACGTATGACCTTCAAAGAGCAAGGTTAGACATTCTGCGTCGTATAAGAATGTATTAATACTTTACTAATGTAAAAGAATGTTAAATGCAACAATATATTACATGTATTAAGGCTGTTTTATGATGAATTCAATATACAAATATATATTTATGTAGAACTTGAAGATGTAAATAAGGTTAAGTCAAGATTTTGGCCATAAATTTATTAGAAAATCAAGTAATTTACCTTTCACATTACAGCTAAGCATTCGAATTCAACTGCTCCAAGTCCATTTCACAAATATAACACGTAAATAAGTTATTTTAATCACAAAATATATCACAAAAACATAAAACCACATCTAACATCAACTTGTTTGCAACACATGTAACACAGTGACGCTTACGACAGTGTTGCCAACCTCTTAAAATTGAATTATGTTACTGCTCAGAAAATTATGCTCAAATATTAATGACATACAAAACAATGAAAAATACACAAAAAAAAAACAATACATTTAATACAAACGATAAAAAATAAATGTTAAACAAAAAACTTTAAAACTAAAAATATATTTCATTTCTATTAAGAAAATAGCAGATGGCGCTTGAGAGTAACACTTAAGAGAAAATCTGTCAATGACAAGTAACAACCCTATTATAGACATGGCGAAAATAAATATTAAGTAAAATATAATAATGACTAATTTATAACGACTGGAAAATACTTGTAATTATGCTACTTTAGCATAATAATGCTACGGTTGGCAACATTGGGCTTACGACGTGGTCTTATGTGATTGGTGAAAATCTGGTGAATATAACGATTGTGATTGGCAAAAATAACGAAGCTTGTGATTGGTGGAAATACAGCAAGAATTCGAATGTGATAAAATCCTATCAATTTTGAACGGATGAAGAGTATTTATTTGAAAATAATTATTAATTTAAGATGTTTAAATAATAATTTGTAATTTAAATTCACCATACAACAGCGTACATCAATTTTTACCGGAAATTATACATAAATAATAACACAATACAAGAAATATTTCGAATTAATTTGGTTTTATTGATAAGTAGATGACAATGGGCATAAATACCTTTAAAATAGGGTTTATGGGGAGGGCATAAGGGTGCATTTTTTTCGGGAAATTCTTCTCCAAGTCACGGGATTCATTCTCCAACGATGATACTGGAAGAAATCAGGTTTCATGAGGGTACATTCGAGAAGTGAATCGGCCATACTGCATAGAACCCTGTAACAATCAAAATAAATAAAAATTAGGATATTTAAAAGATAAAATATATTTTAATATTTAAATTTAAAGTGTCCAACCCCTATTTTTTGTGTTATAAGCAAAGACACATTCAAAATCCTCATAAAGATATTTAATACTTTATTTCAAATTGCTTGAATTAAATTCATTGTTAAATAACTTATCATAATTTTATTTTTACTTTATTTGCAAAAGATGAAAAACCACCACCAGATAATGACCAAAAATGGTTCATTTGGAAAATTTTAAATCGCCTATGAAATATATAGGTACAACTGGGGGTACCAAGTAGAACCCAATTTATGTCGTTGTAGTCAAGAACAAATAATGACCCACCTGCTCACGTGCGCCAACTTAGAAGTGGAATGCACGAGAGAAGATCTGGCTAAAGGAACATCAGCTGCTCTAAATTGGGCTATTTTCTGGAAAAATTACTAAATTGACAATTTTTGTATTAGTTTATTTTACATATATTATGTATTTTAACCTCCCGCCACACCATAGATAAGGGAGGTAACTTTTTCGGTTTAAAAATTCGAAAGAGAGTTTTTAGTGAATAAGCACGAATTAAGGTACCTACAACACGTTTTTGCTATTTTTACAATAATGTATTTGAGGCAATTTTTCCTTAAAATCTACTAAAATATAATCCAAAATTTGGTATTACAGACTTTTCTATTTATTGGAACAACAAATTAGATCAACCGAAAGTGATACTTTACTTAAAGATCATTGCTATTTTAAACATGGAATTGGCGGGAGGTCATCAGATTTTATAACTACATTCCGCAAGAATTAATATTTTATTTGTTCATTTATTAAAATAATTTCATTTAAATAAAAGTTATCGAATTAATATGTGCGAAACTAATTATTTTGTTAATATATTAACCAGAAACAGATATTAATTCGATAGTTTGTGGAGACGTTGGTCCCACCCCAATTTGGGTATGGTTAAGCCCTGCCACCACGACAAGGTCTCTCCACGTGGGCAGGGAACCCTGTCCAAACCTCCTGCGATTCAAAGGAGTTGAGGACAGAGCCACCCCGGCCTAAACCACGACTGGGGTGTCCTAGAAAACCCTAACGATCTCATACCAACTATAAATAGAATCGCCCGCGCCTGAAACCCTAACAAAAATGATAATGAGATGAAATGAACCTATTTGTGGCTTGTTCACGGACGCGGCCTGCTGGGGCCAAGCGCGTTCCAACCACTGATATGCATACGCCGATAAACTATTGCTCATCGTCATATTCCATACAGTGTTTGGACCTACGACCGCGCCCTCCCCATTCCGCGAAAACCGACCCCGTGCAATCCTTACGGAGGGTAAGTTTTCTTGGACGAGGGTTGCTCACCTCACGATAAAAAACAACTTTATTGTGATTGCGAAATTAGCTGCTGGTACTAATTTTAGCAATCTGCAACAAAGCTTTTTTTTATCATGTGTAAAGTCCACCGAACATTTTCATGCCCGCGAGAGACTTTCGGCGGAATTTGATGAGTATTCATTGCACAGTATAAATACTGGCACGCCAAATACCCAGTGCGCTAGGAAAAAAGCATAACATACAAAATAAATATATTATATTATATTTATATTATATACGAGCATATATAATATAAGATAATATAATATAAACAATCCCAAAATCCCACCCCAAATATATCATTATAAATCGATTTTCGCGAACGAATTTATGGCAAAAATTAACCCTACAAACCCCAAACTACAGTTTATAAAAAAATACTCCCGACACAACAAAAAATAAAATCAATATTGTCAAAATCTGTTCAAAATTTCCCGTACCCGGTTCGCAACAAATTTCGAATATATTCGCGTCTTTAATTCGCCATGAAGACTTGCTCCTTTCTCGATCCCTCGTTGTCCCCCGTTGTCCAGGTCCTGGGTTCCTGGCCTAATCGATCCGGACCTCATACCGGATTACACGAGCTAATAATAAATAAGAAAAAACTAAAATAATACGGACCTCATGCCGGCATGAAAGCTACCAATTAAAACTTAAAGTTAGGATGACGATTATATCCCACGGAGTCTAGAAGGACGACGATGTCTAGGTCCAATGGAATCGTGGTCTATACGATGTCAACGGAACGGTAACGATCCGGACCTCATGCCGGGATATGCGGAAGTTAGCGACCGGACCTTATGCCGGGTTACGCGAGCAAATTCACCCGGGACGAAAGTTACAATTTAAGTTAGATTTATAAGTTAAAGTTAGGATAACGACGCGCCCCCTTAAACTAAACTTAACTAGGCTGTACTGCAATGAACGTTTTTATTTTACTTATTATAAATGCAAAATATCTGTGTATTAAATGTTCTTTACCCCTAGTTGGGTGTGACATCTTGTCTCTATAGACCCAGAAATAGATTCAAAATTTTCTTTCAAAGATTTATAAATATTGCAAAATATTACCGTTAGAATAAAAATGTTGAAGTACTATGTCTCTTATCAAATATTAATCAATACTAAATAAATCTCAATCACACAAAACATTCAGGGGATCATTCATAAATAAAAATTGGTTTTTGTTTTCTTATTATTCGTATTTTTTTTTGGTTTTTTTTTTTTTTTTGTTTTACCCATATATACAATCCACACTCACTCACACCTTTCATTCTTAATTATTTTTATATTCTCATTTATTAATAATTGAACATTCATTGCAATGTACAGCAACTTCCCAGCAAAATTGTAATAGGTAACACTTTAAAAATGTAAGTTTGCAAAAGTATATATATATATATATATATATATATATATATATATATATATATATATATATATATATGTATTTGATAATAGATATTTATGCACCAAGTGAGCTAAGATAATGTTTATTCACGAAAAGAAAGTTAACCCACGAGCCCGTAAGGGCGAGTTGGTTAATTTCTTCGAATGAATAAATGTTCTTAACTCACGTAGTTTATACAATATTTTATTCAATTTTGACAAAATAGTAATAACAACCATTACGAATTTAATTTTGACAAAATAAAAATGCATTAGGATCATCATTATTTATTCAATTTTGACGGTTTATTGTTTATTTTTTTAATTATTATGAACAGTCATAGAAAAAATAGTGTATGCAACTCATGTATAATGACTATTAAAACACTCGTTGCATAATAAACTATTAATTCACTAGCAAATAAACAGTTACTTTCAGCCGTTGCTATGGAGTTAATAATAGCAGTTTAAAACGTCAAAATTGAACAAACTAAATATTAAATACGTTATTCTGAATTTGTAAAAAGTTAAAAATTATGTATCAGAAAATTGGGTCAAATACTTAAACATTTCCTGTTCCACAATTGTTAAGTGCGGGATTTGAACTCAAAACTAATTCGCATACATTAACAGTAAAAAATATAGAAAAATATTTTAATTAAAAGAATGAATTGGTATTATTGAATATTAAAATTTAAAATGAAACATATTTTGCAGACAGGATTTTCCCAAGTTATTATTATATAAATATATTCAAATAATTGTTTATTAATAAATAACTATTTATTGTTTAATATGAAAGAAAAAAAACTGAGTACAAGTATGGCGCCCTATCTTATAACTAACTTATCCTAAGCTAACTTATGTCTACCTTAAAGCTAGTCTTACAGTATAAAATTTCCCGGGCAATTTTATAGAGCAAGATTTCGCTTACCAATCACTCACACACTGTCATTCCTTTATATGCCACATTGTACTCAGTTTTATATTTATTTAAAGTTGAAATCACATTTTATTTTATACAAGCCTGTTTAATAGTAAATAATTATATCATTACTGTTTATTACCCATTGTTGGGTGTGTCATTTACTTTATTTTTTTATTTTATAGTTTGTATATTTAAATAAATAAATGGGAAAATCCATGTCAACAATCTATGAGACATAATTATAGTTAATGTATGCTTCGCAAATAAATTTTGAAATTGTAAGTTTTAAATAGTTTAAAAACTATAAAAGATTTTATCTATTTTATGCAACACTAGTACAAGTAATATATTTTAAATTATTAAAATTTGAATTGTTGTACAATTCATTGTATTGTATTTATATCGTATTGTTTTGCCATGTACCCTACATTACGGGTACAGCAACAATTGTTAGATTAAGGAAAATGCCAAGTTATTGACCTAAAATATTTTAAAAATTGATAAACTTTCAATTTGCTGGGAAGTTTATTTTCACATACCTTGTCTCAGGATAAACCTGGACTTTTTACCAAACTACCGTTATACAAATATGAGTATCCCACGTTGTCCTTCTGGGCCCTGGGTTGGTCTAGGCGCACTTTAATTTAATGAATTTAATTCTAAAATTTATAATTTATTTTAAGGGTAGAGGTAACTACCACAGATTTCAATACTACGAAATACAAATACAAAAAAAATAATAAAAGAATGGTCGAGCACGGTCCAGCAAACCAGAAGAGTACAACCATCCTTTCACTATGAAAGACAAATAGTAAATGACTGTTTACTACTTTAGGAGGTATAATTTTTAAAATAATTAGTTATCTAATACTTGATAATGACGTAACAACCGGCAAAAGGCTTGTGCTTCAGACGGAAATAAAATATTAAATTATAATTTTTAATCGGAGATAAATTTACGTAATTTTAATTATTTGTTTTCATGGCGCCAATGTACAACTTTAATCATTTTAACATAATTTTAAATTGTCGAGAGGTACTGCTGCTGTATTCGCATTTTAAATTGTCGAGAGGCCCTGTTTCTCTATCTCCATTTATAATAAGCGAGAGGTATGTTGGTAAAAAAATTACTATTACTTTTACACTTTGATTAGTTGGCGAGAGGTATTGCAAAAAAATCAGGTGTCACCTACAATATAAAAGAGCCATCCATTGTTTCATCAAACAAAATCGAATATAATGCTTCAAAAATCTCAATTTTCTTTAAAAGTTCCCGAAACCAATCACTAAACGACGCGTTCTTATTTGTTTGTGTGAGAGAGACAAGTATAATGTAAGACAGAGAAAACATGACACAGAATAATAAAGACAGGAGTGAACACTCACTTCCAAATTTTGATTTTTGTAAGAGAGAGGTAGTAATATATAACTATTTCATTCTAATGAATTCTTCTTTTTACTGTAAGTTTTGTTGGGAAATATAGTGTTATGTCTGTAGCATATCTGGGTGACAACACCGTGTATTATACTGGTAGTTAGGAGACAGTGTATTTTTATAGTATAGGTAAAAGTGAAACAAATATTTAATATCTCGGGAACGGTAAAATATAATATTAGATTTTTGCTAAAATTGATAAACCGGAAGTGGTACTTTACTTGAATATCTGAACAGATTTTCTTGAAAAAATATATTAATGACGCAAAAATTTTCACATTTTGTATTTGAAACTCATATGTAATTTGAAACAACATATTAGATTTTGACTATATATAATAAACCGGAAGTGGTACTTTACTTGAAGCTCTGAACAGATTTTCTTGAAAAAATATATTAAAATATGACGCAAAATTTTTCAAATTTTGTATTTGAAACTCATATGTAATTTGAAACAACATATGCGATTTTGACTATATTTAATAAACCGAAAGTGGTACTTTACTTGAAGCTCTGAACAGATTTTCTTGAAAAAATATATTAAAATATAAAGCAAAATTTTTGAAATTTTGTATTTGAAACTCATATGTAATTTGAAACAACATATGCGATTTTGAGTATATATGATAAACCGGAAGTGGTACTTTACTTGAAGCTCTGAACAGATTTTCTTGAAGAAATATATTAAAATATGACACAAAATTTTTCAAATTTTGTATTTGAAATTCATATGTAATTTGAAACAACATATTAAATTTTGACTATATATGATAAACCGGAAGTGGTACTTTACTTGAAGCTCTGAACAGATTTTCTTGAAAAAATATATTAAAATATGACGCAAAACTTTTCAACTTTTGTATTTGAAACTCGTATGTAATTTGAAACAACATATGCGATTTTGACTATATTTGATAAACCGGAAGTGGTACTTTACTTGAAGCCCTGTACAGATTTTCTTGAAAAAATATATTAAAATATGACGCAAAATTTTTCAAATTTTGTATTTGAAATTCATATGTAATTTGAAACAACATATTAAATTTTGACTATATATGATAAACCGGAAGTGGTACTTTACTTGAAGCTCTGAACAGATTTTCTTGAAAAAATATATTAAAATATGACGCGAAATTTTTCAATTTTGTATTTGAAACTCATATGTAATTTGAAACAACATATGCGATTTTGACTATATTTGATAAACCGGAAGTGGTACTTTACTTGAAGCCCTGAACAGATTTTCTTGAAAAAATATATTAAAATATGACGCAAAATTTTTCAATTTTGTATTTGAAACTCATATGTAATTTGAAACAACATATTCGATTTTGACTATATATGATAAACCGGAAGTGGTATTTTACTTCAAGCTCTGAACAAATTTTCTTGAAAAAATATATTAAAATATTAAGCAAAATTTTTCAAATTTTGTATTTGAAACTCATATGTCATTTGAAACAACATATTCGATTTTGACTATATATGATAAACCGGAAGTGGTACTTTACTAGAAGCTCTGAACAGATTTTCTTCAAAAATATATTAAAATTTTATCCAAAACTTTTCAAATTTTATATTTAAAACTTACATATAATTTGAAATAACATATTAGATTTTGACTATATATGATAATAATAATAATTATAATAATAATAATAATAATAATTATAATAATAATAATAACAATAATAATAATAATAATTACAAATAAAATTGAAAGTAAAATTCTTTGGAATAATGGGCGAAATTCTTTGATAAATACTGGACCTATTTTTTGGCGCGGAGAAATCGTCAATATGTTTGGTTTTACGCTCTTGCACAAAACAATAGAAACCTTCATTGATTACTGCACTTGTTTTTTGTTTTAGACAAACCTATATGTAATTTTTACAATTTGAGAATTACAATCTATTTAAAAATTATTAAAATAGATGTCCCTGAGCTACTTGGTTACAGCAAAGTTTAATTCTCCTAAACACGATTTTAAATTATGCTTTACGTATCTTAAACCTTTAACTTTAGCCTCGGTAAGTGTTATATTAACAAGTATTGTCCGAGCATTTTGTACAACAGAGCCCCCAAGATGGCATTCATTTGCTGTAATGTGTAACAGACAATATGGTGTTTCAGAACGTAACAATATCGCTGAAATGTTGTAAATATGCACGGCCATAAACTAAAATACATGCCATATATAAATAAGATATTAAATTATAATTTTTAATTGGAGATAAATTTACGTAATTTTAATTATTTGTTTTCATGGCGCCAATGTACAACTTTAATCATTTTAACATAATTTTAAATTGTCGAGAGGTACTGCTGCTGTATTCGCATTTTAAATTGTCGAGAGGCCCTGTTTCTCTATCTCCATTTATAATAAGCGAGAGGTATGTTGGTAAAAAAAATTACTATTACTTTTACACTTTGATTAGTTGGCGAGAGGTATTGCAAAAAAATCAGGTGTCACCTACAATATAAAAGAGCCATCCATTGTTTCGTCAAACAAAATCGAATATAATGATTCAAAAATCTCAATTTTCTTTAAAAGTTCCCGAAGCCAATCACTAAACGACGCGTTCTTATTTGTTTGTGTAAGAGAGACAAGTATAATGTAAGACAGAGAAAACTTGACACAGAATAATAAAGACAGGAGTGAACACTCACTTCCAAATTTTGATTTTTGTAAGAGAGAGATAGAAGTATATAACTATTTCATTCTAATGAATTCTTCTTTTTACTGTAAGTTTTGTTGGGAAACATAGTGTTATGTCTGCAGCATATCTGGGTGACAACACCGTGTATTATAATGGTAGTTAGGAGACGGTTTATTTTTATAGGTAAAAGTAAAACAACTATTTAATATCTCGGGAACGGTAAAATATTACATTATTTTTTACTAAAATTGATAAACCGGAAGTGGTACTTTACTTGAAGCTCTGAACAGATTTTCTTGAAAAAATATATTAAAATATGATGCAAAACTTTTCATATTTTGTATTTCAAACTCATATGTAATTTGAAACAATATATTCGATTTTGACTATATATGTTCAACCAAAAGTGGTACTTTACTTGAAGCTCTGAACAGATTTTCTTGAAAAAATATATTAAAATATGTTCCAAAACTTTTCAACTTTTGTATTTGAAACTCATATGTAATTTGAAACAACATATTTGATTTTGACTATATATGATAAACCGGAAGTGGTACTTTACTTGAAGCTCTGAACAGATTTTCTTGAAAAAATATATTAAAATATGATGCAAAACTTTTCATATTTTGTATTTCAAACTCATATATAATTTAAAACAACATATGCGATTTTGACTATATATGATAAACCGAGAGTGGTACTTTACTTGAAGCTCTGAACAGATTATCTTGAAAAAATATATTAAAATATGATCCAAAACTTTTCAACTTTTGTATTTGAAACTCATATGTAATTTGAAACAACATAGTCGATTTTGACTATATATGATAAACCGGAAGTGGTACTTCACTTGAAGCTCTGAACAGATTTTCTTGAAATATATTAAAATATGATCCAAAACTTTTCAACTTTTGTATTTGAAACTCATATATAATTTAAAACAACATATGCGATTTTGACTATATATGATCAACCGGAAGTGGTACTTTACTTGAAGCTCTGAACAGATTTTCTTGAAGAAATATATTAAAATATGATGCAAAACTTTTCAACTTTTGTATTTGAAACTCATATGTAATTTGAAACAACATATTCGATTTTGACTATATATGATAAACCGGAAGTAGTACTTTACTTGAAGCTCTGAACAGATTTTCTTGAAAAAATATATTAAAATATGATGCAAAACTTTTCATATTTTGTATTTGAAACTCATATGTAATTTAAAACAACATATGCGATTTTGACTATATATGATCAACCGGAAGTGGTACTTTACTTGAAGCTCTGAACAGATTTTCTTGAAAAAATATATTAAAATATGATCCAAAACTTTTCAACTTTTGTATTTGAAACTCATATATAATTTGAAACAACATATTCGATTTTGACTATATATTATAAACCGGAAGTGGTACTTTACTTGAAGCTCTGAACAGATTTTCTTGAAAAAATATATTAAAATATTATGCAAAACTTTTAATATTTTGTATTTGAAATTCATATGTAATTTAAAACAACATATGCGATTTTGACTATATATGATCAACCGGAAGTGGTACTTTACTTGAAGCTCTGAACAGATTTTCTTGAAAAAATATATTAAAATATGATCCAAAACTTTTCAACTTTTCTATTTAAAACTCATATGTAATTTGAAACAACATATTTGATTTTGACTATATATGATAAACCGGAAGTGGTACTTTACTTGAAGCTCTGAACAGATTTTCTTAAAAAATATATTAAAATATGATGCAAAACTTTTCAACTTTTGTATTTGAAACTCATATGTAATTTGAAACAACATATTCGATTTTGACTATATATGATAAACCGGAAGTGGTACTTTACTTGAAGCTCTGAACAGATTTTCTTGAAAAAATATATTAAAATATAATCCAAAACTTTTCAGCTTTTGTATTTGAAACTCATATGTAATTTGAAACAACATATTTGATTTTGACTATATATGATAAACCGGAAGTGGTACTTTACTTGAAGCTCTGAACAGATTTTCTTGAAAAAATATATTAAAATATGATCCAAAACTTTTCAACTTTTGTATTTGAAACTCATATGTAATTTGAAACAACATATTCGATTTTGACTATATATGATAAACCGGAAGTGGTACTTTACTTGAAGCTCTGAACAGATTTTCTTGAAAAAATATATTAAAATATGATGCAAAACTTTTCAACTTTTGTATTTGAAACTCATATGTAATTTGAAACAACATATTCGATTTTGACTATATATGATAAACCGGAAGTGGTATTTTACTTCAAGCTCTGAACAAATTTTCTTGAAAAAATATATTAAAATATTAAGCAAAATTTTTCAAATTTTGTATTTGAAACTCATATGTCATTTGAAACAACATATTCGATTTTGACTATATATGATAAACCGGAAGTGGTACTTTACTAGAAGCTCTGAACAGATTTTCTTCAAAAATATATTAAAATTTTATCCAAAACTTTTCAAATTTTATATTTAAAACTTACATATAATTTGAAATAACATATTAGATTTTGACTATATATGATAATAATAATAATTATAATAATAATAATAATAATAATAATTATAATAATAATAATAACAATAATAATAATAATAATTACAAATAAAATTGAAAGTAAAATTCTTTGGAATAATGGGCGAAATTCTTTGATAAATACTGGACCTATTTTTTGGCGCGGAGA
This sequence comes from Ophonus ardosiacus, assembly GCA_943142095.1. Lineage (NCBI taxonomy): Eukaryota > Metazoa > Arthropoda > Insecta > Coleoptera > Carabidae > Ophonus > Ophonus ardosiacus. The sequence continues at coordinate 6,365,582 of OW964840.1, forward strand.
AATCGTCAATATGTTTGGTTTTACGCTCTTGCACAAAACAATAGAAACCTTCATTGATTACTGCACTTGTTTTTTGTTTTAGACAAACCTATATGTAATTTTTACAATTTGAGAATTACAATCTATTTAAAAATTATTAAAATAGATGTCCCTGAGCTACTTGGTTACAGCAAAGTTTAATTCTCCTAAACACGATTTTAAATTATGCTTTACGTATCTTAAACCTTTAACTTTAGCCTCGGTAAGTGTTATATTAACAAGTATTGTCCGAGCATTTTGTACAACAGAGCCCCCAAGATGGCATTCATTTGCTGTAATGTGTAACAGACAATATGGTGTTTCAGAACGTAACAATATCGCTGAAATGTTGTAAATATGCACGGCCATAAACTAAAATACATGCCATATATAAATAAGATATTAAATTATAATTTTTAATTGGAGATAAATTTACGTAATTTTAATTATTTGTTTTCATGGCGCCAATGTACAACTTTAATCATTTTAACATAATTTTAAATTGTCGAGAGGTACTGCTGCTGTATTCGCATTTTAAATTGTCGAGAGGCCCTGTTTCTCTATCTCCATTTATAATAAGCGAGAGGTATGTTGGTAAAAAAAATTACTATTACTTTTACACTTTGATTAGTTGGCGAGAGGTATTGCAAAAAAATCAGGTGTCACCTACAATATAAAAGAGCCATCCATTGTTTCGTCAAACAAAATCGAATATAATGATTCAAAAATCTCAATTTTCTTTAAAAGTTCCCGAAGCCAATCACTAAACGACGCGTTCTTATTTGTTTGTGTAAGAGAGACAAGTATAATGTAAGACAGAGAAAACTTGACACAGAATAATAAAGACAGGAGTGAACACTCACTTCCAAATTTTGATTTTTGTAAGAGAGAGATAGAAGTATATAACTATTTCATTCTAATGAATTCTTCTTTTTACTGTAAGTTTTGTTGGGAAACATAGTGTTATGTCTGCAGCATATCTGGGTGACAACACCGTGTATTATAATGGTAGTTAGGAGACGGTTTATTTTTATAGGTAAAAGTAAAACAACTATTTAATATCTCGGGAACGGTAAAATATTACATTATTTTTTACTAAAATTGATAAACCGGAAGTGGTACTTTACTTGAAGCTCTGAACAGATTTTCTTGAAAAAATATATTAAAATATGATGCAAAACTTTTCATATTTTGTATTTCAAACTCATATGTAATTTGAAACAATATATTCGATTTTGACTATATATGTTCAACCAAAAGTGGTACTTTACTTGAAGCTCTGAACAGATTTTCTTGAAAAAATATATTAAAATATGTTCCAAAACTTTTCAACTTTTGTATTTGAAACTCATATGTAATTTGAAACAACATATTTGATTTTGACTATATATGATAAACCGGAAGTGGTACTTTACTTGAAGCTCTGAACAGATTTTCTTGAAAAAATATATTAAAATATGATGCAAAACTTTTCATATTTTGTATTTCAAACTCATATATAATTTAAAACAACATATGCGATTTTGACTATATATAATAAACCGAGAGTGGTACTTTACTTGAAGCTCTGAACAGATTATCTTGAAAAAATATATTAAAATATGATCCAAAACTTTTCAACTTTTGTATTTGAAACTCATATGTAATATGAAACAACATAGTCGATTTTGACTATATATGATAAACCGGAAGTGGTACTTCACTTGAAGCTCTGAACAGATTTTCTTGAAATATATTAAAATATGATCCAAAACTTTTCAACTTTTGTATTTGAAACTCATATATAATTTAAAACAACATATGGGATTTTGACCATATATGATAAACCGGAAGTGGTACTTTACTTGAAGTTCTGAACAGATTTTCATGAAAAAATATATTAAAATATGATGCAAAACTTTTCATATTTTGTATTTGAAACTCATATATAATTTAAAACAACATATGCGATTTTGACTATATATGATCAACCGGAAGTGGTACTTTACTTGAAGCTCTGAACAGATTTTCTTGAAGAAATATATTAAAATATGATGCAAAACTTTTCAACTTTTGTATTTGAAACTCATATGTAATTTGAAACAACATATTCGATTTTGACTATATATGATAAACCGGAAGTAGTACTTTAATTGAAGCTCTGAACAGATTTTCTTGAAAAAATATATTAAAATATGATGCAAAACTTTTCATATTTTGTATTTGAAACTCATATGTAATTTAAAACAACATATGCGATTTTGACTATATATGATCAACCGGAAGTGGTACTTTACTTGAAGCTCTGAACAGATTTTCTTGAAAAAATATATTAAAATATGATCCAAAACTTTTCAACTTTTGTATTTGAAACTCATATATAATTTGAAACAACATATTCGATTTTGACTATATATTATAAACCGGAAGTGGTACTTTACTTGAAGCTCTGAACAGATTTTCTTGAAAAAATATATTAAAATATTATGCAAAACTTTTAATATTTTGTATTTGAAATTCATATGTAATTTAAAACAACATATGCGATTTTGACTATATATGATCAACCGGAAGTGGTACTTTACTTGAAGCTCTGAACAGATTTTCTTGAAAAAATATATTAAAATATGATCCAAAACTTTTCAACTTTTCTATTTAAAACTCATATGTAATTTGAAACAACATATTTGATTTTGACTATATATGATAAACCGGAAGTGGTACTTTACTTGAAGCTCTGAACAGATTTTCTTGAAAAAATATATTAAAATATGATCCAAAACTTTTCAACTTTTGTATTTGAAACTCATATGTAATTTGAAACAACATATTCGATTTTGACTATATATGATAAACCGGAAGTGGTACTTTACTTGAAGCTCTGAACAGATTTTCTTGAAAAAATATATTAAAATATAATCGAAAACTTTTCAGCTTTTGTATTTGAAACTCATATGTAATTTGAAACAACATATTTGATTTTGACTATATATGATAAACCGGAAGTGGTACTTTACTTGAAGCTCTGAACAGATTTTCTTGAAAAAATATATTAAAATATGATCCAAAACTTTTCAACTTTTGTATTTGAAACTCATATGTAATTTGAAACAACATATTCGATTTTGACTATATATGATAAACCGGAAGTGGTACTTTACTTGAAGCTCTGAACAGATTTTCTTGAAAAAATATATTAAAATATAATCGAAAACTTTTCAGCTTTTGTATTTGAAACTCATATGTAATTTGAAACAACATATTTGATTTTGACTATATATGATAAACCGGAAGTGGTACTTTACTTGAAGCTCTGAACAGATTTTCTTGAAAAAATATATTAAAATATGATCCAAAACTTTTCAACTTTTGTATTTGAAACTCATATGTAATTTGAAACAACATATTCGATTTTGACTATATATGATAAACCGGAAGTGGTACTTTACTTGAAGCTCTGAACAGATTTTCTTGAAAAAATATATTAAAATATGATCCAAAACTTTTCAACTTTTGTATTTGAAACTCATATGTAATTTGAAACAACATATTCGATTTTGACTATATATGATAAACCGGAAGTGGTACTTTACTTGAAGCTCTGAACAGATTTTCTTGAAAAAATATATTAAAATATGATCCAAAACTTTTCAACTTTTGTATTTGAAACTCATATGTAATTTGAAACAACATATTCGATTTTGACTATATATGATAAACCGGAAGTGGTACTTTACTTGAAGCTCTGAACAGATTTTCTTGAAAAAATATATTAAAATATGATCCAAAACTTTTCAACTTTTGTATTTGAAACTCATATGTAATTTGAAACAACATATTCGATTTTGACTATATATGATAAACCGGAAGTGGTACTTTACTTGAAGCTCTGAACAGATTTTCTTGAAAAAATATATTAAAATATGATCCAAAACTTTTCAACTTTTGTATTTGAAACTCATATGTAATTTGAAACAACATATTCGATTTTGACTATATATGATAAACCGGAAGTGGTACTTTACTTGAAGCTCTGAACAGATTTTCTTGAAAAAATATATTAAAATATGATCCAATACTTTTCATATTTTGTATTTGAAACTCATATGTAATTTAAAACAACATATGCGATTTTGACTATATATGATAAACCGGAAGTGGTACTTTACTTGAAGCTCTGAACAGATTTTCTTGAAAAAATATATTAAAATATGATCCAAAACTTTTCAACTTTTGTATTTGAAACTCATACGTAATTTGAAACAACATATTTGATTTTGACTATATATGATAAACCGGAAGTGGTACTTTACTTGAAGCTCTGAACAGATTTTCTTGAAAAAATATATTAAAATATGATGCAAAACTTTTCAACTTTTGTATTTGAAACTCATATGTAATTTGAAACAACATATTTGATTTTGACTATATATGATAAACCGGAAGTGGTACTTTACTTGAAGCTCTGAACAGATTTTCTTGAAAAAATATATTAAAATATGATGCAAAACTTTTCATATTTTGTATTTCAAACTCATATATAATTTAAAACAACATATGCGATTTTGACTATATATGATAAACCGAGAGTGGTACTTTACTTGAAGCTCTGAACAGATTATCTTGAAAAAATATATTAAAATATGATCCAAAACTTTTCAACTTTTGTATTTGAAACTCATATGTAATTTGAAACAACATAGTCGATTTTGACTATATATGATAAACCGGAAGTGGTACTTCACTTGAAGCTCTGAACAGATTTTCTTGAAATATATTAAAATATGATCCAAAACTTTTCAACTTTTGTATTTGAAACTCATATATAATTTAAAACAACATATGGGATTTTGACCATATATGATAAACCGGAAGTGGTACTTTACTTGAAGTTCTGAACAGATTTTCATGAAAAAATATATTAAAATATGATGCAAAACTTTTCATATTTTGTATTTGAAACTCATATATAATTTAAAACAACATATGCGATTTTGACTATATATGATCAACCGGAAGTGGTACTTTACTTGAAGCTCTGAACAGATTTTCTTGAATAAATTTATTAAAATATGATCCAAAACTTTCCAACTTTTGTATTTGAAACTCATATGTAATTTGAAACAACAAATTCGATTTTGACTATATATGATAAACCGGAAGTGGTACTTTACTTGAAGCTCTGAACTGATTTCCTTGAAAAAATATATTAAAATAAGATGCAAAACTTTTCATATTTTGTATTTGAAACTCATATGTAATTTAAAACAACATATGCGATTTTGACTATATATGATAAACCGGAAGTGATACTTTATTTGAAGCTCTGAACATATTTTCTTGAAAAAATATATTAAAATATGATCCAAAACTTTTCATATTTTGTATTTGAAACTCATATGTAATTTAAAACAACATATGCGATTTTGACTATATATGATCAACCGGAAGTGGTACTTTACTTGAAGCTCTGAACAGATTTTCTTGAAGAAATATATTAAAATATGATGCAAAACTTTTCAACTTTTGTATTTGAAACTCATATGTAATTTGAAACAACATATTCGATTTTGACTATATATGATAAACCGGAAGTAGTACTTTACTTGAAGCTCTGAACAGATTTTCTTGAAAAAATATATTAAAATATGATGCAAAACTTTTCATATTTTGTATTTGAAACTCATATGTAATTTAAAACAACATATGCGATTTTGACTATATATGATCAACCGGAAGTGGTACTTTACTTGAAGCTCTGAACAGATTTTCTTGAAAAAATATATTAAAATATGATCCAAAACTTTTCAACTTTTGTATTTGAAACTCATATATAATTTGAAACAACATATTCGATTTTGACTATATATTATAAACCGGAAGTGGTACTTTACTTGAAGCTCTGAACAGATTTTCTTGAAAAAATATATTAAAATATTATGCAAAACTTTTAATATTTTGTATTTGAAATTCATATGTAATTTAAAACAACATATGCGATTTTGACTATATATGATCAACCGGAAGTGGTACTTTACTTGAAGCTCTGAACAGATTTTCTTGAAAAAATATATTAAAATATGATCCAAAACTTTTCAACTTTTCTATTTAAAACTCATATGTAATTTGAAACAACATATTTGATTTTGACTATATATGATAAACCGGAAGTGGTACTTTACTTGAAGCTCTGAACAGATTTTCTTAAAAAATATATTAAAATATGATGCAAAACTTTTCAACTCTTGTATTTGAAACTCATATGTAATTTGAAACAACATATTCGATTTTGACTATATATGATAAACCGGAAGTGGTACTTTACTTGAAGCTCTGAACAGATTTTCTTGAAAAAATATATTAAAATATGATGCAAAACTTTTCAACTTTTGTATTTGAAACTCATATGTAATTTGAAACAACATATTCGATTTTGACTATATATGATAAACCGGAAGTGGTACTTTACTTGAAGCTCTGAACAGATTTTCTTGAAAAAATATATTAAAATATGATCCAATACTTTTCATATTTTGTATTTGAAACTCATATGTAATTTAAAACAACATATGCGATTTTGACTATATATGATAAACCGGAAGTGGTACTTTACTTGAAGCTCTGAACAGATTTTCTTGAAAAAATATATTAAAATATGATCCAAAACTTTTCAACTTTTGTATTTGAAACTCATATGTAATTTGAAACAACATATTTGATTTTGACTATATATGATAAACCGGAAGTGGTACTTTACTTGAAGCTCTGAACAGATTTTCTTGAAAAAATATATTAAAATATGATGCAAAACTTTTCAACTTTTGTATTTGAAACTCATATGTAATTTGAAACAACATATTCGATTTTGACTATATATGATAAACCGGAAGTGGTACTTTACTTGAAGCTCTGAACAGATTTTCTTGAAAAAATATATTAAAATATGATCCAATACTTTTCATATTTTGTATTTGAAACTCATATGTAATTTAAAACAACATATGCGATTTTGACTATATATGATCAACCAGAAGTGGTACTTTACTTGAAGCTCTGAACAGATTTTCTTGAAAAAATATATTAAAATATGATCCAAAACTTTTCAACTTTTGTATTTCAAACTCATATGTAATTTGAAACAACATATTCGATTTTGACTATATATGATAAACCGGAAGTGGTACTTTACTTGAAGCTCTGAACAGATTTTTTTTAAAAATATATTAAAATATGATGCAATACTTTTCATATTTTGTATTTCAAACTCATATATAATTTAAAACAACATATGCGATTTTGACTATATATGATAAACCGGAAGTGGTACTTTACTTGAAGCTCTGAACAGATTTTCTTGAAGAAATATATTAAAATATGATCCAAAACTTTTCAACTTTTTTATTTGAAACTCATATGTAATTTGAAACAACATATTCGATTTTGACTATATATGATAAACCGGAAGTGGTACTTTACTTGAAGCTTCGAACAGATTTTCTTGAAAAAATATGTTAAAATATGATGCAAAACTTTTCAACTTTTGTATTTGAAACTCATATGTAATTTGAAACAACATATTCGATTTTGACTATATATGATAAACCGGAAGTGGTACTTTACTTGAAGCTCTGAACAGATTTTCTTGAAAAAATATATTAAAATATGATCCAATACTTTTCATATTTTGTATTTGAAACTCATATGTAATTTAAAACAACATATGCGATTTTGACTATATATGATAAACCGGAAGTGGTACTTTACTTGAAGCTCTGAACAGATTTTCTTGAAAAAATATATTAAAATATAATCCAAAACTTTTCAACTTTTGTATTTAAAACTCATATGTAATTTGAAACAACATATTTGATTTTGACTATATATGATAAACCGGAAGTGGTACTTTACTTGAAGCTCTGAACAGATTTTCTTGAAAAAATATATTAAAATATGATCCAAAACTTTTCAACTTTTGTATTTGAAGCTCATATGTAATTTGAAACAACATATTCGATTTTGACCTGAAAGATGTCCCTGAGCTACTAAAGAGATTTCAGTGGTTACAGCAAAGTTTAATTCTCCTAAACACGATTCTAAATTATAAATCGCTAATATGTTGTAAATATGCACGGCCATAAACTAAAATACATGCCATGTTGATTGTTGTTTCATTGTTGGTAAAATTGTGTGCAAATGTTGATATAAACGGTCGATTTTTTTATTTATAAAATCGAAATCATTGCTGAAATTGTTATTTTGTGTGGTTTCTGGCCTACATTTTTTTTATTTCGAACGTCTTTAACAACCAAAGTCATTAATTTAGTGACTTCAGAGTTTAAAAAACTACTTTTGAAATTTATTTTGTCTAGTACTACAAGAAAATCATATACGTATTTTTAATACAAGTTTATTACTTTATGTTTATTTTACAAAATTTCATAACAAATATTTTGATAGATAACATTTTCAACTGTTAAACACCTAGCGCCATCCTGCACGAAAACGCTGAACTATTGAAAATTGGCTGCGTTCCACTATTCACTACTAAGAGCATAAAAGTAGTGTACTAATTTCTTAATGTAGTATATAGAGCGCAACATACGAACAGTAGATAGAGTTTATGAAGAAAACGTATTTCAATATGTTTCAGCTGTCCTGGAATTCTGAAACTAATTTTTTCTTTCGAAAACTACCCTCCTGAATTCAAATATAAACACCACGAGTCCCTATTTCTCCTAGTTTTCGAAACATTTTTTTATTAGAAAGAAAATAGAAAATCTACTTTTGATGTCCAGAAATCTGTAACAAAAATGTCGTTAATATTTGTCTTCAACTATTTATGAAGATGTGGAAATCCTGAAAGAGAAAATGTACATTATTTCTTCGAAGTTTATTCGAAATTTTCGACGTTTTCGACCCAGTTTAAGTTATATTTTACCGCAATTAGATAATTTATTATTAATTATTGTTTTTATACATCCTACCTAACATTTTAGCTAAGAAATACAAGTAAATACATACATATAAAAAACATAAATAAATAAATGATGATGTGGGCCTCCTGATAAAACTGAAAAGTAAACATACATATAGATATTAAAATGAGGGAACCTAACAATGTGTACTCAACGACGGTGTTGAGTTGTGTAAAGTGTGTACGTCCCTAGGGTCTTCCTTGCCATTGAAATGGCTAGGTTCGCACCACCGCGAGTGTGGCAGACCAGGCCCCGGAACTTGAGTGCTTATCGTGCAAAGAAGCCGGAGCATTCGTGAGTAAGCACCCAAGCCCGGTTAACGCTCTTTCAAGCCCACAACTTTAGTTGCAGCGAGAAAGGAAAGGGGCCGAGTACCGCTAGACGCCCCACCGCCTAACGGCCCCGGCACCTGAAAGGGAAAAGTTAGCTCAGGAGGCCCCGTTGAAACTGCTCACGCCCTAACCATAATATACATATACATAATGCACATACATAAATACATAATATACATACATAAATACATAAGAAATCAACAATATATACGGACGAAATCGCGGCGACGAACGGATAAAACTATTCAAAAGCTAACGCGAATACTAAAAACGGATTTTCTTCATATATCTATTAATAGATATACGAGTATTATTTTGTGTGTATATGTGTTTTTGCAAAATTAATACAAAAGCAAGTGTGTGTAACTACAATTTAATAAGTTAAAACTATAAACTAATATTTTAAAATGCACGCAAACTTATTGAAACTATTTAAAACTGTAAATAAACTAATTGTAATCATTTAAGACTGCAAACTAATACTTTAAAATACAAGTAAACTAATTATAAATATCTAATACTGTAATCTAAAAATTTAAAATATAAATAAACTAATTGTAATGTTTTAAAACTGAAAACTAAAACATTAAAACGCAAATAAACTAATTGTAATCATTTAGACTAATACTTTAAAATGCAGGTAAACCAATTATAGGTACTACTTTTTAAAATGCAAATTGAAAATTTAACCGCAAGTAAACTAATGATATACTAATTTAAAACTGTAAACTTAAACTTTAACTGCAAATTTAATTAAATCTAACTATAATTAAGTGTATCTGTTTGAATGGCACAAGAGTGCCTCCTGTGGTGCACTCTCCATGCGAGCGATAAGTGCCCGTGAGGCAACGCCTGGTAGACGCCCGCACGGTACAAAAATGCATGCATTTATATCTACTTCAAAAACTGGGAATCAGTACAGGGGGTTACTCAGTCCGGCGGCCCATAGTTGGAGTATAGGCGTCCTTCCCAGAGGCCCCACTGCCCTATCCCAGAGGGGAGCAGCGAAAAGAACGACTAAGTTTGCCACATGGGTCCCAGTCGTTCTTGGGAAATTGATTTTAATCTAACAGGGGCAAACTAGAAAGAGCTGCTTGGATAGTAAAGAGGAAAACTGAAAAAAAAAAAGCAAAAGCATGCAGGGAAAGGGGATTCTTCTTTCTTCAAGTGATGTTTTCTTTACCTGAAATCGCGAAAAATCTAATATTTTTTCGATCTACAGCCGGTGCTATAGATCATTGATAAATATAGTTTCGTTTCTAAATGAAGTGTCCATTCTTTAATTATTTACTGCAAAATTAATAAAATTATTGAATCAAAATTAAATAAATTTAAATATTAAAATATGTGTACGTCTTTAAATAAATTATACAATGAGGTCCTCCACTATTTATTATTTTTTAATACAATAGTTCACGTTTTGATTGCCACTGACAAGCTGAAGGTTTGAAATTAACAAGAATTTGGAATAGAGCACATTTTCGTGGTCAACAATTGAAAATATATATGGATAATAAACAATTTAACAAAATAATTAATAAAAAAATTAAGTATATTATACAATAATCTGTTCATTGCCACTGGCAGCCTGTCATTCAACATATCTTTTACTTTCAAATAAGGCTTTAAGTAATAAGAATTTGGAATAGAGTGGATGTGTGACGTAGATGGTATTAAAAACTAGAATATTTTAATAATTAATAATTTTTTTAAACATTGATAATCCCTATCATACAGTTTTAAGAACAAATTTTAACATAAATGACCCATAGTTTTATTTTTTTAGTCCAGTGGAAGACCCATTAGTAAAAATTGAAATATAAGAGTAGCAAACCACTCAACAGTAATAAATATACACTATATATTTTACTGTGTTTATTGAACATTTTTGAATCTGAACTTAAAAAATCTATTTAATAAAAAAATACAACAAATTTTTGATATAGTTTTGAACCCGAGTATTTTACATTTCTAATCAATTATTTAATAATTAATGATGTGAATTATTAAATTAAATAATGGGGTACACACTTCAAATAAAAACTACGCTACCCTGTCCTTAAATATCGCGGAAACCGAACCGAACCCGAAAAAGTATCGACGAAACTTTAATTATATTTTATCCTAACTTTAAAATGCAAATGAATTTAATTTGAATGTAATATTAGCAAAAAATTAATCGCGGCTTTAAAAACTAAAATAATTATTAACTATTTGCTGCCTTCTGGTGGTTGTAGATTGGCCTTAAAGTTCTTAAAGCCTTAGACAAAGCTTTAGAAAAGCCCTGTTGTAGAATCAAAGGCTTAAAGCAGCCTTTACACTCCTTGGAAACTTCACTGGAACCCTGAATTGTAAACTCTACTTGTTTAAATATTAATTTAAACAAATACAATTTTTTGGGGAAGAAACCTATCACTGAACGAACGGATATTTAACTAAACTAATTCAAAAATTAAATAAGCTACCTAATTATTTCTATAAGTTTCGCCGATTTATTTACGATATTGTAACGAGTAACGACGCCCGATGTTAATAACATAGATAGACATTCACAATGTGCCTCGGAAAAGAAGTATAGAAGAAAATATTTGAATTAAATTCAACAACATGAACCATATTTTCAGAAGAAAAATGAATTTACTTTTGTGTTAAGCTGAAAAAAATAGCAAAAAAGCGACAGTGAAGAGAGGCACATATTATAACGACTTACATTGATGAACACAGCTCAGCTAACAGCAAACAGCGACCCCCAAAACAGCTCTGGTACGCCCCTGGAACAAAGAAAAACAATATTTAAAATACAAATATTTCAATAATAGAACATGTTATCAGCAAAAATAAATATTAAAACTGTTAAACTATTGTTTAAACTTACCATTGTTGCTAATTTGCAACAATATACAACAATATTTCACTATTAAAATAATATTATTAAAATATAAAGAAATAAATTTTTCAAGACCAATGTATGTGAATTCCGAAGTTTGCTATTATGCAACAATCTACGGAGCGTACAAGTTTGAGACGGTTTTTAACAAATTAAATCTTGGGTTTTATATGGAAAATCAATACTAAATAGCAATATATGTATTTATACGTAAAATATAGACAATTTTGTATGTTTTACATACAATATATGCCATTTTGTGATAGAATTTATGCTTGAGAAATAAATACAAACACATTTATATGATATTCTAATCACCTTCAAATGTATGAAATCATGAGAAATACAAATTAAATTGTAAGAATTACTACGAAAGGAATGTTTTTCATAGTTTGAAGTACATTTAGAATTACTTAAATATAAATAAACAACTAATACATACTTACAATTGTTGCTTCGACGAGTCCCAAAGACGGCACACACATTTCATTATTTTCACTCATTTAAATTGCGATTCCCGTAAAAATTATTATTAGAAACGTTAGATTAACACTTTATCTTTGATTTTCACACAAATTTTCTAATGTTTTTGCAATATTTCCGCACATTTTAATATTTTAAAACACCGAACGCAGCTTCGCGGAATAGCGTCGTTCAATTGTCGCCCTGGCATTCGCACAGACTTGACGATCGGTTTGTTCTCAGTGTTGCCACCAGTCTGTAACGAAAAAACATTGAATTGGTAAAAATATTATTGAAATATAATAATTTAAACTGTAAAATATTAATATTTAAGTATATATAATATTATAACATGTATTTGTAATAAAATAATATTTTTTTTTATAATTGTTAACTGATTTGTATTTATTTGTAACCAAATAATTACACCACAAATAACCAAGTCTCAGCAAAAGTGCTGAAGTTTAGGAATACTAAGAACTTTAATTTTCAGACTAGTTTTAAACAATTAATTTACAATAAGGGCCGAGATCCTACCATGCAGAACAAATTATTGTTATGATTACAACAATGAAACTAATAAGAATTGTTGTAATCTTTTTGTTTTACAATGTTTAGGAACACTAATTTTAAATTTCAGACCACTTTTAAAAAAATAATATTTAGTAGGGGGCGAGATCCTATCATGCAAATCAAATTATTGTTAATGTTATAACGACGATACTAATAACAATTGTTGTCATATTTTTGTTTTACAATGTTTAGGAACACTAACTTTAAATATCAGACCACTTTTAAACAAATAATATTTTGTAGGGGGCGAGATCCTATCATGCAAATCAAATTATTGTTAATATTATAACGACGATACTAATAACAATTGTTGTGATATTTTTGTTTTACAATGTTTAGGAACACCAACTTTAAATATCAGACCACTTTTAAAAAAATAATATTTAGTAGGGGGCGAGATCCTATCATGCAAATCAAATTATTGTTATGGTAATAACACATAAACTAATAACAATTGTTGTCATATTTTTGTTTTACAATGTTTAGGAACACTAACTTTAAATATCAGACCACTTTTAAACAAATAATATTTTGTAGGGGGCGAGATCCTATCATGCAAATCAAATTATTGTTAATATTATAACGACGATACTAATAACAATTGTTGTGATATTTTTGTTTTACAATGTTTAGGAACACCAACTTTAAATATCAGACCACTTTTAAAAAAATAATATTTAGTAGGGGGCGAGATCCTATCATGCAAATCAAATTATTGTTATGGTAATAACACATAAACTAATAACAATTGTTGTCATATTTTTGTTTTACAATGTTTAGGAACACTAACTTTAAATATCAGACCACTTTTAAAAAAATAATATTTAGTAGGGGGCGAGATCCTATCATGCAAATCAAATTATTGTTAATATTATAACGACGATACTAATAACAATTGTTGTGATATTTTTGTTTTACAATGTTTAGGAACACCAACTTTAAATATCAGACCACTTTTAAAAAAATAATATTTAGTAGGGGGCGAGATCCTATCATGCAAATCAAATTATTGTTATGGTAATAACACATAAACTAATAACAATTGTTGTCATATTTTTGTTTTACAATGTTTAGGAACACTAACTTTAAATATCAGACCACTTTTAAAAAAATAATATTTAGTAGGGGGCGAGATCCTATCATGCAAATCAAATTATTGTTAATATTATAACGACGATACTAATAACAATTGTTGTCATATTTTTGTTTTACAATGTTTAGGAACACTAACTTTAAATATCAGACCACTTTTAAAAAAATAATATTTAGTAGGGGGCGAGATCCTATCATGCAAATCAAATTATTGTTATAGTAATAACACATAAACTAATAACAATTGTTGTCATATTTTTATTTTACAATGTTTAGGAACACTAACTTTAAATATCAGACCACTTTTAAAAAAATAATATTTTGTAGGGGGCGAGATCCTATCATGCAAATCAAATTATTGTTATGGTAATAACACATAAACTAATAACAATTGTTGTGATATTTTTGTTTTACAATGTTTAGGAACACTAACTTTAAATTTCAAACCACTTTTAAAAAAATAATATTTAGTAGGGGGCGAGATCCTATCATGCAAATCAAATTATTGTTATGGTAATAACACATAAACTAATAACAATTGTTGTCATATTTTTGTTTTACAATGTTTAGGAACACTAACTTTAAATATCAGACCACTTTTAAACAAATAATATTTAGTAGGGGGCGAGATCCTATCATGCAAATCAAATTATTGTTATAGTAATAACACATAAACTAATAACAATTGTTGTAATCTTTTTGTTTTACAATGTTTAGGAACACTAACTTTAAATTTCAGACCACTTTTAAAAAAATAATATTTAGTAGGGGGCGAGATCCTATCATGCAAATCAAATTATTGTTAATGTTATAACGACGATACTAATAACAATTGTTGTCATATATTTGTTTTACAATGTTTAGGAACACTAACTTTAAATATCAGACCACTTTTAAAAAAATAATATTTAGTAGGGGGCGAGATCCTATCATGCAAATCAAATTATTGTTATGGTAATAACACATAAACTAATAACAATTGTTGTCATATTTTTGTGTTACAATGTTTAGGAACACTAACTTTAAATTTCAGACCACTTTTAAAAAAATAATATTTAGTAGGGGCGAGATCCTATCATGCAAATCAAATTATTGTTATGGTAATAACACAAACTAACAATTGTTGTCATATTTTTGTTTTACAATATTTAGGAACACTAACTTTAAATATCAGACCACTTTTAAAAGAATAATATTTAGTAGGGGGCGAGATCCTATCATGCAAATCAAATTATTGTTATGGTAATAACACATAAACTAATAACAATTGTTGTCATATTTTTGTGTTACAATGTTTAGGAACACTAACTTTAAATTTCAGACCACTTTTAAAAAAATAATATTTAGTAGGGGGCGAGATCCTATCATGCAAATCAAATTCTTGTTATGGTAATAACACATAAACTAATAACAATTGTTGTCATATTTTTGTGTTACAATGTTTAGGAACACTAACTTTAAATTTCAGACCACTTTTAAAAAAATAATATTTAGTAGGGGGCGAGATCCTATCATGCATTCACCGCAATGGCTAAGAGGTTCGCACCACCGCGAGTGTGGCAGACCAGGCCCCGGACTTGAGAAAGAAATGTGCATAGTCCAGTTAACGCTCTTTCAAGCCCACAACTTTAGTTGCAGCGAGAAAGGAAAAGGGCACAACATGCAAATACCGCTAGACGCCCAACCGCCTAACGGCCGTGCACCTGAAAGGGAAAAGTTAGCTCAGGAGGCCCCGTTGAAACTGCTCACGCCCTAACCATAATATACATATACATAATGCACATACATAAATATAAAATATACATAAAAAAATCAACAATATATATGGACGAAATCGCGCCGACGAACGGATAAAACTATTCAAAAGCTAACGCGAATACTAAAAACGGATTTTCTTCATATATCTATTAACTTTAATAGATATATTATTTTGTGTGAATGTGTGTTTTTGCAAAACTAATACAAAAGCAAGTGTGTGTAACTACAATTTAATAAGTTAAAACTATAAACAAATATTTTAAAATGCACGCAAACTTATTGAAACTATTTAAAACTGTAAATAAACTAATTGTAAGTTTGCAAACTAATACTTTAAAATGCAAGTAAACTAATTATAAATATCTAAAACTGTAATCTAAAAATTTAAAATATAAATAAACTAATTGTAATGTTTTAAAACTAAAAACTAAAACATTAAAACGCAAATAAACTAATTGTAATCATTTAGATTAATACTTTAAAATGCAGGTAAACCTATTATAGGTACTACTTTTAAAATGCAAATTGAAAATTTAACCGCAAGTAAACTAATGATATACTAATTGAAAACTGTAAACTTAAACTTTACCTGCAAATTTAATTAAATCTAACTATAATTTAGTGTATCTGTGCCCGTAAGGCGACGCCTGGTAGACGCCCACACGGTACGAAAATGCATTTATATCTACTTTAAAAACTGAGAATCAGTACAGTGGGTTACTCAGTCCGGCGGCCCATAGTTGGAGTACAGGCGTCCTTCCCAGAGGCCCCACTGCCCTATCCCAGAAAGGAGCAGCGAAAAGAACGACTAAGTTTGCCACATGGGTCCCAGTCGTTCTTGGGAAATTGATTTTAATCTAACAGGGGCAAACTAGAAAGAGCTGCTTGGATAGTAAAGAGGAAAACTGAAAAAAAAAAAGCAAAAGCATGCAGGGAAAGGGGATTCTTCTTTCTTCAAGTGATGTTTTCTTTACCTGAAATCGCGAAAAATCTAATATTTTTTCGATCTACAGCCGGTGCTATAGATCATTGATAAATATAGTTTCGTTTCTAAATGAAGTGTCCATTCTTTAATTATTTACTGCAAAATTAATAAAATTATTGAATCAAAATTAAATAAATTTAAATATTAAAATATGTGTACGTCTTTAAATAAATTATACAATGAGGTCCTCCACTATTTATTATTTTTTAATACAATAGTTCACGTTTTGATTGCCACTGGCAGCTACTTCATTCAACATATCTTTCACTTATAAAAATGCGATAGCTGAAGGCTTGAAATTAACAAGAATTTAGAATAGATCACAATTTTCGTGGTCAATAATTGGAAACATATATAGATAATAAACAATTTAATAAAATGATTTAAAAAAAAGTATATTATACAATATTCTGTTCATTGCCACTGGCAGCCTGTCATTTAACATATCTTTTACTTTCAAATAAGGCTTGGAGTAATAAGAATTTGGAATAGAGTGGATGTGTGACGTAGATGTTATTGGCAATAAAAACTAGAATATTTTAACAATTAATCTTTTTTTAACATTGATAATCCCTATCACACAGTTTCAAGAACAAATTTTGATATAAATGACCCATAGTTTTAATTTTTTTGTGTAGTGGAAGACCCATTAATAAAAACTGAAATATAAGAATAGCAAACCACTCTAAACAGTAATAAATATACACTATATATTTTACTGTGTGTATTGAACATTTTTGAATCTGAACTTAAAAAATCTATTTAATAAAAAAATACAACAAATTTTTGATATAGTTTTGAACCCGAGTATTTTACATTTCTAATCAATTATTTAATAACTAATGATGTGAATTATTAAATTAAATAATGGGGTATACACTTCAAATAAAAACTACGCTACCCTGTCCTTAAATATCGCGGAAACCGAACCGAACCCGAAAAAGTATCTACGAAACTTCAATAATAATATAATATATTTTATCCTAACTTTAAAATGCAAATGAATTTAATTTGAATGTAATATTAGCAAAAAATTAATCGCGACTTTAAAAACTAAAATAATTCTAACTATTTGCTGCCTTCTGGTGGTTGTAGATTGGCCTTAAAGTTCTTAAAGTCTTAGACAAAGCTTTAGAAAAGCCCTGTTGTAGAATCGAAGGCTTAAACCAGCCTTTACACTCCTTGGAAACTTCACTAGAAACCTGTATTGTAAACTGTACTTGTTTAAATATTAATTTAAACAAATACAATTTTTTGGGGAAGAAACCTATCACTGAACGAACGGATATTTAACTAAACTAATTCAAAAATAAAAAAAGCTAATTATTTCTATAAGTTTCGCCGATTTATTTACGATATTGTAACGAGTAACGACGCCCGATGTTAATAACATAGATAGATATTCACAATGTGCCTCGGAAAAGAAATAAAGAAGAAAATATGATTATTTGAATTAAATTCAACAACATAAACCATATTTTCAGAAGAAAAATGAAATTACTTTTGTGTTAAGCTGAAAAAAATAGCAAAAAAGCGACAGTGAAGAGAGGCACATATTATAACGACTTACATTGATGAACACAGCTCAGCAACCAGCAAACAGCAATCTCCAAAACAGCTCTGGTACGCCCCTGGAACAAAGAAATACAATATTTTAAAATACAAATATTACAATAATAAAACATGTTATCAGCAAAAATAACTATTAAAACAGTTCAACTATTGTTTAAACTTACCATTGTTGCTAATTTGCAACAATATACAACAATATTTCACTTTTAAAATAATATTATTAAAATATAAAGAAATAAATTTTTCAAGACCAATGTATGTGAATTCCGAAGTTTGCTATTATGCAACAATCTACGGAGCGTACAAGTTTGAGACGGTTTTTAACAAATGAAATCTTGGGTTTTATATGGAAAATCAATACTAAATAGCAATATATGTATTTAAACGTAAAATATAGACATTTTTGTATGTTTTACATATTAAATTTGCCATTTTGTTATTGAATTTATGCTTGAGAAATAAATACAAACACATTTATATGATATTCTAATCATCTTAAAATGTATGAAATCATGAGAAATACAAATTAAATTATAAGAATTACTACGAAATGAATGTTTTTCATAGTTTGAAGTACATTTAGAATTATTTAAATATAAATAAACAACTAATACATACTTACATATGCTGCTTCGACGATTCCTAAAGACGGCACACATAGTTCATTATTTTCACTCATTTAAATTGCGATTCCCGTAAAAATTATTATTAGAAACGTTAGATTAACACTTTATCTTTGATTTTCACATAAATTTTCTATTGTTCTTGCAATATTTCCGCACATTTTAATATTTTAAAACACCGAACGCGACTTCGCAGAGTAGCGTCGTTCAACTGTCAGCGTAGAACTGAACATCGGATTGTCTCAGGGTTGCCACCAAACTGTAAAGAAAATACGCTGACTTAGTAAAAGTATTATTGAAATATATTAATTTAAATTGTAAAATATTAATATTTAAGTATATATAATAGTATATCATGTATTTGTAATAAAATAAATAATTTTTTATACTTACTTTGTTGTCTGGTTTGTATTTATTTGTAACCTCTAACCAAATATAACCAACTCTCCGCAGAAGTTTTGAAGTGCTGTAAATCATGAATTAATAGTATGTTACAATGTTATTAAGCTGTAAAATTGTTAAAAATATATAAAATGAAATTAAACTAAAAGAATTTGGGCGCATTTGCTGCACTGGCGACTCCTGTGGTCGAAGAAGTTTAGAGTTCGTTTTGAAAGGAAATCTTCTATTTTATCTTGAAAAACGGGCCGAGAAAGAACCATTTAGTGTTATAATAGTCAAAGAATATGCCATTGATGAATTTACACAAGTTTCACAACAAATATCACAAGATTTATATGCGAAATGATTGTTGTAACACTAGCGGAAAATGATGAACAATACAGCTTTAATATCGAGTTTCAGGGCCCCAATAATCGATGTTATATACCCTATACTATCCTACAAATAAACATTTTGACAAATAATAAAACATACATGTACAAAGCACATTGGCATACCCAGAAATGGGTAAAATAACGCCGGGATGACATTTATTTAAATAGAACATGACCCACTTAACATATGTGTAATGCGGGTTGCGTACGGCGAACTACGTGGCGCGGACAGCAACCCAAAATTGGGTATGGCGTCGCTAGTAGTTCACCGACCCTTTTCAACCCTGAAGGGGTTAGGGTGGTTTAGGATAGGGAAATAAAAACATACATAACTAACAATTCTTTATTTATATTACAATATATTTATTTATTCTTGTTGTATTTCTTTCCTGTGAACATAAGAAAACATAAAACATTTAAAACATTGAAATGATTAAAAGATTTGTGGAGTCGTTGGTCCCACCCCCAATTTAAGGGATGGTTAAGCTCTGCCACCGCGTCAAGGTCCCTCCACTTAGGCAGAGGGGCCGGCCGGCCAGGAAGGAAAGGAAAATGATTAATGATTAATACAACATACAGCACACACCATTCAGTCTGAGGGCCCTCACACACAACATTCATACACTGCCGCTGGACCCCGTTGCTCTGGAACCCGGGACATGACGCTGAAGCCCTGAAAAAACACTAATAAGTCAGTAACAATGTCAACAACAATTTAAACTTATTCTACATCATCATCAAAAGACTTTAATAAACGTTAATCATTGTTCAAAGAATTTAAACATCGGGGAATATGATTTTGGAAGAATTAAGGCCCTATTTTTAACCCCTTTTTTGATGGTTTCATATAATTTTAACCTGTAGAGTTCAAATTTATAACAATTAAGGCCCTATTTGCAATTGTGTACGAATGGCATGTCGCTAAACTTTGTAAAATTATTGAGAAAAAATTAAAGATTTTAAACCCGGATTTAATACATTTTTAATTAAGTTTTAACCACTTTTTTAATAATTACATATAATTTCAACCCTGTAGAAATCAAATTTGAAATAATTAAGGCCCTATTATTAACTGTGTATGAGTGGTATGCTATTAAACTTTGTCAATTTTTGGGAGAAAATTACAAGTTTTTAATCCTGGATTTAAAACATTTTTAATCGCGCATTAACCACTTTTTTATGATTACATATAATCTCATCCTTACAGAGATCAAATTTGAAACAAATAAGGCCCTAATTTCAACTGTGTATGAGTGGTATGCTATTAAACTTTGTTAATTTTTGGGAAAAAATACAAGTTTTTAATCCCGGATTTAATACATTTTTAATCGCGTATTAACCACTTTTTTATGATTACATATAATTTCAACCCTTATAGGATTCAAATTTGAAACAATTAAGGCCCTATTTTTAACTGTGTATGAGTGGTATGTTATTAAACTTTGTCAATTTTTGGGAAAAAATTACAAGTTTTCAACCCCGGATTTAATATATTTTTAATTGCGTTTTAACCACTTTTTTATGGCTACATATAATTTCAACCCTTATAGGATTAAAATTTGAAACAAATAAGGCCCTAATTTCAACTGTGTATGAGTGGTATGCTATTAAACTTTGTTAATTTTTGGGAAAAAAATTACAAGTTTTTAATCCCGGATTTAATACATTTTTAATCGCGTATTAACCACTTTTTTAATTGTTACATATAATTTCAACCCTATAGGATTAAAATTTGAAACAAATAAGGCCCTAATTTTTACTGTGTATGAGTGGTATGCTATTAAACTTTGTTAATTTTTGGGAAAAAATTACAAGTTTTTAATCCCGGATTTAATACATTTTTAATCGCGTATTAACCATTTTTTATGATTACATATAATTTCAACCCTTATAGGTTTCAAATTTGAAACAATTAAGGCCCTATTTTAAACTGTGTATGAGTGGTATGCTATTAAACTTTGTCAATTTTTGGGAAAAATTACAAGTTTTTAATCCCGGATTTAATACATTTTTAATCGCGTATTAACCACTTTTTTAAATGTTACATATAATTTCAACCCTATAGGATTAAAATTTGAAACAAATAAGGCCCTAATTTCAACTGTGTATGAGTGGTATGCTATTAAACTTTGTTAATTTTTGGGAAAAAATTACAAGTTTTTAATCCCGGATTTAAAACATTTTTAATCGCGTATTAACCACTTTTTTAATTGTTACATATAATTTCAACCCTATAGGATTAAAATTTGAAACAAATAAGGCCCTAATTTCAATTGTGTATGAGTGGTATGCTATTAAACTTTGTTAATTTTTGGGAAAAAATTACAAGTTTTTAATCCCGGATTTAATACATTTTTAATCGCGTATTAACCACTTTTTTATGATTACATATAATTTCAACCCTTATAGGATTCAAATTTGAAACAATTAAGGCCCTATTTTTAACTGTATATGAGTGGTATGCTATTAAACTTTGTCAATTTTTGGGAAAAATTACAAGTTTTTAACCCCGGATTTAATATATTTTTAATTGCGTCTTAAACATTTTTTTAATGGTTACATATAATTTCAACCCTGCAGAATTCAAATTTAAAACAATTAAGGCCCTATTTTCAACCGTGTATGAGTAGTACGCCGTTAAACTTTGTCAATTTTTTGAGAAAAAATATGTTATGAACTCGGATTTAATTCATTTTTAAACTCGTTTTTACGAGTTTTTTGATAATTACATATAATTTCAATCTAGTAGAGTTCAAATATGGAACAATTAAGGCCCTATTTTTAATGGTGTACCAGTGATACGCCTCTAAATTTTGTCAATTTTTTCCCAAAAATTACTAGTTTTCGGACCTGGATTTAATGGATTTCTAGAAATCATTGAACAATAATTTCAACTTTAAATGATAATTAAAGTCTTTTAATGATAAAAGATTTTAATAAACTTCAATCATTGTTTAAAAAATTTAGAAAATATTAAACTATTTGATATTAATGAATTTGGACTAAAGAAAATTATTCTCACCGCCGTTGCTTTGGGGCTGGATTGACTGGAACTGGAGGCCCTTTTGGTAGTTTTGGGGCCGTGTTCACTGCAAATGGAGGCCCTTCTGGTTGTTGTTTTGTGGCCGTGTTGACTCGAAGTGGAGGCCGTTTTGGTTGTTGTTTTGGGGCCGTGTTGCCTGGTACTTGAGGCCCTTTTGGCTGCAGTCAACTCCAAACTCGAACTCGCAGTGGAAACCTGAACAAAACATTTATAGTATATAAAATCATACATTTACATCTTCATTTTTATATGGAACGATATTTACCTGGCCGTGCCAGATTGTCGGCCATTTTGTTGTGCGTCATGTCCCGTCTTCGATCCACTTTCGGCCGCTGTCCAATGGTTCGTCTGCTTCGCGACCACCAGTCCTATTTCGGCCGCTAGGGCCTTACTTGACTGTGACTGCCGTGGAGCGATGGTCGCGCACCAAGTACCCCCTGCTTAGGCAGATTTACATTCTCTCGCTTACGTACACGTGTACTCTGCGTTATCGCCGCCCCCGGATCCACCCAACTGCAGCCACCTGGCCAGGGTTTTTATATAACAACTACAGTTGGGCTTCGCTCAATAATAATAATAATATAGTAATAATAATATAATAATAGTTATACTTTAGTTGCAATATCAACTACAAGTATTTTTCGCCCCAAACCACAAAGCTACTAGTATATATTTACAGCTACAGGCTTTCGCTTTAAGGGCGAGCCTATTTGTAGCAGGTATACACTTTCGCAGAGTTTATTGTGGCGAATATGAGCGGGCTTCCTGTACTACAATTTAAACGATAACGTTTTCCACGTGCTGGGGAGAAATACTGCTTCTACTCAAGGAATACCTGGTGCTCTACTGCTGGGCTCAGCTGTAGAGGTTGGATTCCATCCCTCGTAGGTGGATCTGGGTCGGAATACCATGCACACCTCATACACAGAGCGTGCGATACGGACGAAGGCTGGGAAGGAAATGAGTCAGAAACAGGTCGCA
Source organism: Ophonus ardosiacus (assembly GCA_943142095.1). Classification (NCBI taxonomy): domain Eukaryota; kingdom Metazoa; phylum Arthropoda; class Insecta; order Coleoptera; family Carabidae; genus Ophonus; species Ophonus ardosiacus. The sequence continues at coordinate 6,389,638 of OW964840.1, forward strand.
CGCTGCTAGCTTGCCTATTGTTTTAATGGAACGGACAGGTTTTGCTACGTTCCCGAGCTTGTTGATTGAAGTTAATTACCGTATTCTTATTCAATAAATATAAAAATATAAAATAAAATACTTTGTAGGACACAATAAATGTTAAAAAAATATATTTTTTTAAAATATAACTTATGCCCCAGGAATAGTAGAATACTCTAACATCTTTAAAAATCATGTATTACATTAAAAAGAATAAAAATATATGCGGATATTTTGTAATTAATTATTAATATCCATTTCTTTACAAATATCTTACAGACTTTACACACACACATACTTAGAATATCAAAAAGTCAGATACTTTATTTTAAATCTGTTTTCAGGGATAGATTAGGGAAGGTTTGAAGTATATTTGACCCAAATTTCAACCCTTTTGGACAAGCGGTACAAATTTGGCAAAGCGGTGAATACAAAATCAAAATTATAAATTTTTTTGTATTAAATTTACCGCTTTGCCAAATTTTTACTGCTTGCCCAAAAGGGTTGAAATACAGGTCAATCCTTCCCTTATCTACCGCTGAAAACAGATTTAAAATATCTGCCCCCGTTTTTGATTTACATATTTTTTATACACCCCAGTCAAAATAAAAGTTTGTTAGTTATTAATTTTATTTTATGACGGCCTTGTTTTTAGAAAGTTATAATTTCAAAATGGGGACAGATATTTCAAATCTGTGTTCAGTGGTAGATTAGGGAAGGTATGAAGCATATTTGATCCAAATTTCAATCTTGTTGCACAAGCGGTAAAAATTTGGCAAAGCGGTAAACACAAAAAAAAATATAAAATTTTTTGTATCAAATTTAACGACTTGCCAATTTTTTATCGCTTAACCAAAAGGCTTTAAATTTGGTTTAAATATACTTCAATCCTTCCCTTATCTACTGCTGAAAACAGAATTGAAATATCTGTTCCTGTTTTTGATTTATATATTTTTTTATCCACCCATGTCAAAATAAAAGTTGTAATTTTTTGTTAGTTAATTTTATTTTATGACGGCTCTGTCTTTAAAAAGTTATAATTTCAAAATGCAAACAGATATTTTAAATCTGTTTCCAGAGATAGTTTAGGAAAGATTTGAAGTATATTTCACCTAAATTTTAAGTCTGTTGGACAAGCGGTAAAAATTTAGCCAAGCGGTAAACACAAAAAAAATTATAAATTTTTTTGTATCAAATTTACTGCTTTGCCAATTTTTTATCAATTAACCAAAAGAGCTTAAATTTGGCTCAAATATACTTTAATCCTTCCCTTATCTACTGCTGAAAACAGAATTGAAACATCTGCTCCTGTTTTTGATTTATATATTTTTATATCCACCCATGTCAAAATAAAAGTTGTATTTTTTGTTAGTTAATTTTATTTTATGACGGCCCTGTCTTTAAAAAGTTATAATTTCAAAATGAAAACAGATATTTTAAATCTGTTTTCAGAAGTAGATTAGGGAAGGTTTGGAGTATACTTGACTCAAATTTTAACCTTGTTGAACAAGCGGTAAACACAATAAAAAATATAAATTTTTTTGTATCAAATTTACCACTTTGCCAATTTTTTATCGCTTAACCAAAAAAGTTAAAATTTGGCTCAAATATACATCAATCCTTTCTTTATCTATTGCTGAAAACAGAATTGAAATATCTGCTTTCGTTTTTGATTTATATATATTTTTATTCACCTATGTCAAAATAAAAGTTGTAATTTTTTGTTAGTAAATTTTATTTTATGACGGCTTTGTACTTAAAATATTTTATTTTTAAAATGGGGACAGATATTTTAAATTTGTTTTCAGAGATAGATTAGGAAAGGTTTCGAATATATTATATTTAAATTTCAACCTTGTTGGACAAGCGGTAAAAATTTGGCAAAGCGGTAAACACAAAAAAAATTATAAAATTTTTTGTATCAAATTTACCGCGTTGCCAATTTTTTATCACTTAACCAAAAGGGCTTAAATTTGGCTCAAATATACTTCAATCCTTCCTTTATCTACTGCTGAAAACAGAATTGAAATATTAGCCCCCGTTTTTGATTTATATATTTTTTTATCCGCCCGTGTCAAAATAAAAGTTGTAATTTTTTGTTAGTTAATTTTATTTTATGACGGCCCTATATTTACAAGTTATAATTTCAAAATGAGGACAGATATTTTAAATCTGTTTTCAGAGATAGATTAGGGAAGATTTGGAGTATATTTGACCAAAATTTTAACTCTGTTGGTCAAGCAGTAAAAATTTGGCAAAGCGGTAAATACAAAAAAAATTATAAAATTTTTTGTATCAAATTTACCGCTTTGCCAATTTTTCATCGCTTAACCAAAAGAGCTTAAATTTGGCTCAAATATATACCAGTTCTTCCTTTATTAACCGCTGAAAACAGAATTGAAATAACTGCCCCCGTTTTTGATTTATATATATTTTTATTCACCCATGTCAAAATAAAAGTTGTAATTTTATTTTATGACGGCCCTGTCTTTAAAGAGTTATAATTTCAAAATGGGGACAGATATTTTAAATCTGTTTTCAGAGATAGATTAGGAAATATTTGGAATATATTTGAACTAAATTTTAACTTTGTTGGTCAAGCGGTAAAAATTTGGTAAAGCGGTAAACACAAAAAAAAATATAAATTTTTTGTATCAAATTTACCTCTTTGCCAATTTTTTATCGCTTAACCAAAAGGGCTTAAATTTGGCTCAAATATACCACAATCCTTCCCTTATCTATCGCTGAAAACAGAAATAAAATATCTGCCCCTGTTTTTGATTTATATATTTTTTTATTTACCCGTGTCAAAATAAAAGTTGTAATTTTTTGTTAGTTAATTTTATTTTATGACTGCCCTGTCTTTAAAAAGTTATAATTTCAAAATGAAAACAGATATTTTAAATCTGTTTTCAAAGATAGATTACGAAAGGTTTTAAGTATATTTGACCCAAATTTTAACTCTGTTGGTCAAGCGGTAAAAATTTGGCAAAGCGGTAAACACAAAAAAATTATAAAATTTTTTGTTATCAATTTACCGCTTTGCCAATTTTTTATCGCTTAACCAAAAGAGTTGAAATTTGGCTCAAATATACTTCAATCCTTCTCTTATCTACTACTGAAAACAAAATTGAAATATCTGCTCCCCGTTTTTGATTTATATATATTTTTATTCACCCATGTCAAATTAAAAGTTGTAATTTTGTTAGTTAATTTTTATTTTTATTTTTATTCATTATCTCTGAAATTAAAACGAATATAAAAAGAAGTTTTCAACCAAACTGCCTTTTATTTTTATTTACAAATATTTTTTCTTATGACACACTTGGGCGAAATGTTATTAGTTTAGCCAAAAAATGGATTTTCTCAAAATTATTAATAGCAAAACAATACTGCTGCTGTACTCTATGATGAAACTTATGAACTATATTTTTATGTCGTGTTGTAAGAAAATACGTTGATATATCGTGTAAATGGGAAAAAATCAATACAATCTACAAATCAATTATCCAATTAATTTTGCGGAAATGTGTATGGGATCTAAGCGGGAAGAAAATTTGTTTAAACAAATGTCATTTGAATATTAATCAAATGACGGATGGAAATCTTGTTAAATTTATCATTTTAAATAAATTAATAATTAAAATATAGTTTAATACACGATTTTATGTTTATTATAATTAAAATATGCTTTTTCTTTGTCAATTTTATTTGACGTTTGTTATATCTGCTGCAAGATGTCTCCACGTGTTTTTACAGCAAATCTGACCTTCAAGAAATCCAGGGACTGTAATTAAAAATTATTGTCTGCAGAACATGTTAAACAGTTTTTTGGGCAAAAATTTATATGTATTTCAACAAGGATAAAACAATAGTTTATAAAAAATACATAATAAATTATCAAACTTGTTTATTTAAGAATATATACTGAAATATTGACTAGCAGAAAATTTCCTGAATACGTCTTGTGTGATAGCAATAAATTATTTATGGAATGCAAAATATGACTGGCGCTGGCGCTTAAATATCATAAAATGTACATTAGAATTTCTTCAAAATTTGACCACATACAATAATTTTTCAATTAAATATTGTATTCGTAAGATCGTCAGAAGTACATAGGATCCAAAGGCGCTATCGATAAATTTGTTTCTCAACCCATTTTTCGGTAGCAAAAATCTACCAATTAATTAGCGGGAGGTACGGTTTTAATTTTATTAAAAATCGATTCCATGGGTTAAAATACATATGTGTACAAATTTCATTAACAAATTTCAACAAAAGGCCATTTAATTAATAAATTTTTAAATGTCGTTGACCAGAAAATTTACGGTTTTTATCTCCACCCAGTTTTGGACAGCATATATGTACCCATTTAAGGGTTTAAAATAGGGGTCTAATTTTATAAAAAATCGATTTCTCGTGTCAAAATACATATGTGCACCAATTTCTGTTAATTTTCGCTGAAGGATATACTAAATATTTGAACTTGTATTTGCCATAAATTTCAGGAATCTTGCCGGCGTCCAACGCGTAGCTTGCGCACTAAAAATTCAAAGACTTGCGGTAAAATTCAAAGTGTGTTTATTTGAAATTCCTTGAACAAAAAAATATGAAAATTGGTATACTTACAAAAAATCGATTCTTTGGGTCATAGTACACATATTTACTAATTTTCGTTAAAATATTACAAGAAATAATTTAGTAATATCAAAATAAAATTTTCAGAGGTCATTGACCCTAAATGTGTAGGATTCAGAATCTTATATTACTATAATTATACCAATAGTACAATAATTGTGAAAATTGGTATACATGTACAGAAAATATGTAGATTCTAATGGTGAAGCCGACGTGTATATATCTCTACCCAGTTTTGGGTAGCATATATCTACCCATTTAAGGGTTGAAGAAAGAGGTTTAATTTTACTAAAAATCGATTCCTCGGGTCAAAATTCATATGTACAGTGATTTTTATCAGATTCTTTTGAGTGGTCCAGTTTTAATTGTAACATTTATCAACAATGGTATTTACATACATCGCTACTCAAAAATGGTTTTACTAATTGATTTATGGTACTTAGACCAATAAAGCAAAAATTTTGAAAACCGGGTTGTTTATATAAGAAACTTCGTAGAATCTAATGGTGTTACAGAAAAAAATCCAGCTCCACCCATTTTCGGGTGGTAAATATACACCCATTTTTGGGTAAAGGATATGGGTTTAATTTTAACAAAAATCGATTCCTTGATCCAAAATACATATCTGTACCAATTTTCATTTGAATATTCTTAAGAACACAAAAGTTATTCGTTCTCATACTATTGTTCAAAAATACGGGTTTCAAAAATCATTTTTACTGGGCTTAAACAACTGGTACAATAATTCTGAAAATTGGTGTACTTGTATTAAAAAATACGTAGAATTTAATGATCAAGTCGACAGGTTTGTCTCTCCACCCAGTTTTGGGTAGCGTGTATCTACCCATTTAAGGGTTAAAGATAGGGGTTTAATTTTATCAAAAATCGATTCCTCGGGTCAAAATACATATGAATACTAATTTTTGTTAATTTTCTGCAAAGGATATACTAAATATTTGAACTTGTATTTGCCCTAAATTTCAGGAATCTTGTCGGCGTCCGACGCGTAGCTTGCGCACTAAAAATTCAAAGATTTGCGGTAAAATTCAAAGTGTGTTTATTTGGAATTCCCTCAACAAAAAAATTTGAAATTCAGTGTATTTATGTAAGGATATACGTAGAATCTGATGGTGAAGTCGAAAATTGTGTAACTCTACCCAATTTTGGGTGGTAAGTATCTAACCATTTAAGGGTTGAGGGTGTGAAATTAATTATACAAAAAATCGATTCTTTGGGTCATAATACACATGTCCTCGAATTTTTGTTAAAATATTACAACAGGTAATTTAGTAATAACAAAACAAAAATTTCAGTGGTCATTGACCCTAAAGGTGTAGCATTCAGAATGTTGTATTATTGTAATTCTCTGAAATTAAAACGAATATAAAAAAAAGTTTCAACGAAACTGCCTTTTATTTTTAATTACAAATATTTTTTCTTATGACAAACTTGGGCGAAATGTTATTAGTTTAGTCAAAAAATGGATTTTCTCAAAATTATTAATACCAAAACAATACTACTGCTGTACTCTATGATGAGACTTATGAACTATATTTTTGTCATGTAAGAAAATACGTTGATTATTAATCAAATGACAGATGGAAATCTTGTTAAATTTATCATTTTAAATAAATTAATAATTAAAATATAGTTTAATACACGATTTTATGTTTATTATAATTAAAATATGCTTTTCTTTGTCAATTTTATTTGACGTTTATTATATCTGCTGCAAGATGTCTCCACGTGTATTACAGCAAATCTGACCTTCATAAAATCCAGGACTGTAATTAAAAATTGTTGTCTACAAAACATGTTTAACAGATTTTTGGGCAAAAATATATATGTATTTCAACAAGTATAAGACAATAGTTTATAAAAAATACAAAATAAATGATCAAACTTGTTTATTTAAGAATATATACTGAAATATTGACTAGCAGAAAATTTCCTGAATACGTCTTGTGTGATAGCAACAAATTATTTATGGAATGCAAAATATGACTGGCGCTGGCGCTTAAATACCATAAAATGTACATTGGAATTTCTTTAAAATTTGACTATATATAATAATTTTTCAATTAAATATTTTTATTTTATGTAATTTGGAGGTTAAATAAATATAATATTGTACATATTATCCATTTTTTATTATAATAAATGCCATATTTTGTTACATACTTTATAGAGTGTACAGAATAAAAGTATTTCATTGTTTATTAATATTATATACAATAATTGTTAACTATAACATATTGTAAACATTATGCTAATAATACAGTTTACAGAAATAAACATATAATACAAAATAAATAAAAATTATTATGTATAACACTGACATGGCACCTACATTGTTTTGTTTTCATTTTTCTTCACTAAATTTTTATAAAAAGTTAATGTGTTATACATCAGAAGATTCAGCACAAAATTCTGAGTATAAACATATAAAATTCATAAATTGTAACTATAATATATCGCTAATATCTTGTACATTTCATCTGACATTCTTGGATTTTTTTGTTACAATTTTCAATACAAAATTTTCATTAAAAGTTAATAAATTATACATCAGCAGATTCAGCGTGAAGCACTGAGTAAAATGATACTAAATACTTGTACTAAAATATTAATGTAACACTAACATTATCCATCTAGTCTTATTAAAGGTTATTTTTCATTATTTTGGTGTTTGATGTCATCTGTTTGTGTTTTGTCTTCTATGATTCGTCCCACATTCTTCGTCTATATAAAAACATCCCCCGGAGTTTAGTCCTGCGATATTTCATCCCTTAAACAACAATATTCTTTGCTAGACAACACCAAACATTTGTAATGTTTGCATTTAATAGGATCTTGTAATCATCTCATTTGGCATTCTGTAAAAAAACTTATACAATGTTAATAATAATGTTATTTATTGATTATTATATACAAATATACATACCGTAATATACATAATACATGTAATATTGCTATGTCCTTTTGGTTTAAGAGGCATTGAAAGCTGTAGCATCTTTGCAAAAATCTATAAAATGAACCAAAAGTGTTGTTAAATTTGTAAAAATTAAAGTGCAAAACAAGCACTAGTAAAGTATTGTCTTCGCCAGATCTTCTGTAGTGTTATGAGAACTCGTTATTTAACTGGTTTCCATCTAAAAACCAGTTTTTCAAGTCTAGTACTTGCTCTGAAACCGGTTTTTGATTTAATATTTGACGTCAGACCGGTTTTCATTTCGATACTTCGTCGTAAACCGGTTTATTTTATACATTTCCTGAAAACTAATTGCCTGCACCTGAAATACGATTATTGTTCGTATATCCATTGTTTAAACAAATGTTTTCTTACCAAATATAACTTTGCAATAAAACAAAAAGTCTCAATTATTATTGTTTACCGTTCTTCTCATGTTGTACATTTGTTATTAACAATTACCCATCAGCTGACATTTGACGTTTAAGGTTATAAAATTGTTATTAGCAATTAACAAAACATTGGTTGTTATTAATTTTTAATACATGAAACTGAAAAATATAATCAAAAAAATAAAATTAAATAAATTTGTTGGATTGTTTATTAAATAAATAAATAAATACTAGTTCCACGATATTGACACAGATGTCACTACCAATATCGTTTTGGGCTAATGAAACAAATATATCGATTATTTTGTTTAAATCAATAATACAACCATTTTTGAAAATTGTATTGTTTAATAAATGTTATTAACTTTACATGTTTCATGATTTCATTTGTATTAAATACATATTTCACTGAATCATTATTTTATACCAGATAATTTATAAAATATCGATATATTCATTAATACAACACATAAGGACCTTTTTCACAAATTTATTTAAAGTTATTGTTCTATTATAAATTAATTTTAATAGGGATATTGTATTCAATAACAATTCTTAATAATTATTTATTTACAAGTTAATGTACAAATATGTCATTTAATAAAAAAACAAAATGGACCATTCAAAATATTTTGATAAAAATTACTACACATATATATTTTGACCTAAGTAATAGATTTTTCATAAAATTAAACCTTTATCTTTAACCCTTAAATGGGTAGATACTTGCCACCCAAAATTGGGTAGAGATCAATAATTTTCGACTGCACCATCAAATTCTACGTATGTTCTTACATAAGTGTACCAATTTTCAAATTATTTTGTTGAAGGAATTTTAAATAAACACACTTTGAATTTTACCGCAAATCTTTGAATTTTTAGTGCGCAAGCTACGCGTCAGACGCCGACAAGATTACTGAAATTTAGGGCAAATACAAGTTCAAATATTTAGTATATCCTTTGCAGAAAATTAACAAAAATTGGTATACATATTTATTTTGACCCGAAGAATCGATTTTTGATAAAATTGAAACCATATGTAAAACCCTTAAGTGGGTACATATATGCTACCCAAAACTGGGTAGAGATACAAACCTGTCAACTTTACCGCTAAATTCTACGTATATTTTAATACAAGTATACTAATTTTCAGAATTATTGTACGAATGGTTTAAGCCATAATAAGAAAAATTATTTAAAATGGTTTAAATACATATAAAATATGACACTTGTTTTCCTAGATTAAATTTTTTATGGCAGATGGCACCATATGTAAAATCCACCCACACAACCTTGAAATTCTTTAGTTTTCCCAGTGCAGACGCCTTTTTTAGGGGGCCTGTTTCTTTAAATGCCCCCAAACACTCATATAAATAATACATGGCAAAAACTTTGCACCGACAGGTATGGTTTGGAATGTGTAAGATCGCTCGATCGAAAAATCAATAATTCTGATCATGCGCAGTAATCAAATTAAAATGAGTCCAAGATCCTGTTTTCAAAAATATAAGAATTTTAAAAAAAGTTTCAAATTAACCCCACCTAGAATTAAATTCTGAGAAACTTTTTTCAAATAAATTTTGTCGTCAAGTAAACCGTTTAGCCGGAAATGACTTTTATTCCAATTGTGCAATTACATTTAAAAATTCGCCAGGGCTGTACTTATAAAAATTTGACAACCAAATTTTGGGTTTATATGCAACTTGACCCGTAGATTCCAAAAATCGATAAGTCGACTTCGTAGGTTTACCAATTTTTGGGTTGACTGTCGTTTACCCAGAAATGGGTAGTGTTAGAAAATTGGCTTATCAATTTTTGGAATCTACGGCTCGAGTTATATATGTACCCAAAATTTGGTTAATTAATAATAATAAACAAAAAAGTTTTTTTTCAAAAATTTTCTTTTAAATTAAAATTACTCAAAGATCCTGTTTTCAAAAATGTGATAATTTTAAAAAAAGTTTCAAACTAACTCCACCTAGAATTTAATATTGAGAAACTTTTTTCAAATAAATTTTGTCCTCAAGTAAACCGTTTAGTCGGAAATGATTTTTATTCCAATTATGCAATTACATTTAAAAATTCGCCAGAGCTGTACTTATAAAAATGTGACAACCAAATTTTGGGTTTATATGCAACTTGACCCGTAGATTCCAAAAATCGATAAGTCGACTTCGTAGATCTATTAATTTTTTAAGTGCCTGCCCTTTACCCAAAAATGGGCGGTGTTAGAAAATTGGCTTATCGATTTTTGGAATCTACGGCTCGAGTTATATATGTACTTAAAATTTGGTTTATTAATAATAATAAACAAAAAAGTATTTTTCCAAAAATTTTCTTTTAAATTCAAATTACTCAAAGATCCTGTTTTCAAAAATATGACAATTTTTAAAAAAGTTTCAAACTAACCCCACCTAGAATATAATTTTGAGAAACTTTTTTCAAATAAATTTTGTCCTCAAGTAAACCATTTAGCCGGAAATGATTTTTTTCCAATTATGCAACCGTCAGATTCTACGTATATCCTTACATAAATATACCGAATTTCAAATTTTTTTTTAAAAGGAATTCCAAATAAACACAGTTTGAATTTTACCGCAAATCTTTGAATTTTCAGTGCGCAAGCTACGCGTCAGACGCCGGCAAGATTCCTGAAATTTAGGGCAAATACAAGTTCAAATATTTGGTATATCCTTTAGTGAAAATTATCAAAAATTGGTATACATATGTATTTTGACACGAGAAATCGATTTTTAATAAAATTAAACCCCTAACTTAAACCCTTAAATGGGTACATGTATGCTGCCCAAAACTAGGTAGAGATACAAACCTGTCGACTTTACCACTAAATTCTACGTACTTTTTACTACAAGTATACCTATTTTCAGAATGATAGTACGAATAGTTTAAGCCATAATAAGAAAACTATTTAAAATGGTTTAAATACAAATAAAATGTAACACTTGTTTTCCTAGTTTAAATTTTTTATGGCAGATGGCACCATATGTAAAATCCACCCACACAACCTTGAAATTCTTTAGTTTTTCCAGTGCAGACGCCTTCTTTAGGGGGCCTGTTTTTTTAAATGCCCCCAAATACTCATATAAATAATACATGGCAAAAACTTTGCACCGACAGGTATGGTTTGGAATGTGTAAGATTGATCGATCGAAAAATCAATAATTCTGATCATGCGCAGTAAGTCAAATTGTTTTTTTTATGAATAAATTTATGAAATTTAATTTGTTTAATTATTTTTTTGAATATATTCGTCAATTTTATGCACCAGAAATTAATAACAACTAATATTTTATTAATTGTTAATAACAATTTTTATAACCTCAAATGGCAGATGACAACAATAATGGATAAACAAATGTACATAATTGGAACTGAAAACAAAAGTAATTTATTCAGTTTTTATTTTGTTACAAGGTGATATTTGGTTAGTAAACATTTGTTCAAACAATGGATATGTAAATAAATTGTATTTCAGGGCATGAAACCAGTTTTTCAGTAAAATAAACCAGATTTTGAGCGAGTATTGAACTTGAAAAACCGGTTTGGGAAGAAACTGTTCATAAAAACCAGTACAAAAACCGGTTTGAACGGAAACTAGTTAGAAAAACCGGTTTGCGAAACAGGTTTAGAGACAACAAGGTTTATTAGCTCTTACATAGAGCTTCAGGCAATAATTTTTACAAATTTAATAACAACACTATTGGTTATTTTATAGATTTTTGTAAAGATGCTACAGCTTTCAATGCCTCTTAAACCAAATGGACATAACAATATTACATGTATTATATTACGGTATGTATATTTGTATATAATAATCAATACACAGCATTATTATTATCATTGTATAAGTTTTTCTACAGAATTCCAAATGAGATGATTACAAGAACCTATTAAATGCAAACATTACAAATGTTTGGAGTTGTCTAGCGAAGAATATTGTTGTTTAAGGGATGAAATATCGCAGGACTAAACTCCGGGGGTTGTTTTTATGTAGACGAAGAATGAGGGACGAATCAAAGAAGACAAAACACAAACAGATGACATCAAACAACAAAATAATGATAAATAACCTTTAATAAGACTAGATGGATAATGTTAGTGTTACTTTAATATTTTAGTACAAGTATTTAGTATAATTTTACTCAGTGCTTCACACTGAATCTGCTGATGTATAAACACATTAACTTTTTATGAAAATTTAGTGAAGAAAAATGAAAACAAAAAAAATGTAGATGCCATGTCAGTGTTATACATAATAATTTTTATTTATTTTGTATTATATGTTTATTTCTGTAAACTGTATTATTAGCATAATGTTTACAATATGTTATAGTTAACAATTATTGTATATAATATTAACAAACAATGAAATACTTTTATTCTGTACACTCTATAATGTATATAACAAAATATGGTATTTATTATAATAAAAAATGAATAATATGTACAATATTATATTTATTTAACCTCCAAATTACATATAATAACAATATTTAATTGAAAAATTATTGTATGTGGTCAAATTTTGAAGAAATTCCAATGTACATTTTATGGTATTTAAGCGCCAGCGCCAGTCATATTTTGCATTCCATGAATAATTTGTTGCTATCACACAAGACGTATTCAGGAAATTTTCTGCTAGTCAATATTTCCGTATATATTCTTAAATAAACAAGTTTGATCATTTATTTTGTATTTTTTATAAACTATTGTCTTATCCTTGTTGAAATACATATAAATTTTGGCCCAAAAAACTGTTAAACATTTTCTATAATCAATAATTTTTAATTACAGTCCTGGATTTTATGAAGGTCAGATTTGCTGTAATACACGTGGAGACATCTTGCTGCAGATATAACAAACGTCAAATAAAATTGACAAAGAAAAGCATATTTTAATTATAATAAACATAAAATCGTGTATTAAACTATATTTTAATTATTAATTTATTTAAAATGAGAAGTTTAACGTACTTTCTTACAGGACAACAAAAGAATATAGTTGATAAGTTTCATCATAGAGTACATTAGCAGTATTGTTTTGGTATTAATGAATTTGATAAAATCCATTTTTTGGCTAAACTAATAACATTTCGCCCAAGTTTGTCATAAGAAAAAAATATTTGTAATTAAAAATAAAAGGCAGTTTGGTTGAAAAATTTTTTAATATTCGTTTTAATTCCAGAGATAATGAATAAAAATAAACATCAATTTATTTCTCGCAAACAAAATTGTTTACAAAATAATTTTTGTAACAAACTCTATTTATTATTTAATTCTAAATATATTTTAACTTATAATTTATTTTATTTACGTATAGTTCTTGAACGAATCTTCTATTTATTTACACATTTATATCTCTAAAAATACAAACTATATAATTAAGATTGTTATATAAATAATTAAAATAGAATATTTTGAGCAAATTTTATTTGAAACTTTTTTCTATTTAACGCCCCAGTTTTGAGATAATAATTTCTGAAAATGAATAAGATATAATTCACCAAGTCCAGCCAGTGTTTATAATTCTTGTCAATAGGTGGCTATACCAATATTATATTGGAATTATTGATTCATAAATTATTATATAACGGCTTTATTTCTCATTTTTAAAAAAAGTTTATTTGAAGATATTTACTCACAATTAAAAGTTACATAATACTGTATTTGTATATTGATATATATATTTTTTTTAACTTTAGCTACACATTGCAAGTGCATGAAAATTTGAATAACTTTTGTATCCTGAGGAATATTTAAATGAAAATTGGTATACATACGTATTTTTACCCGAGGAATCGATTTTTGATAAAATTAAATCCACATTTGTTACCCAAAAATGAGTATAAATTCACGACCCGAAAATGGGTGGAGATGAAATTGTTTATATAATGCCATTAGAATCTACGTACTTTCTTATATAAATAACCCAGTCTTCAATTGCTTAATTGGTCTAAGTACCATGAATAAATTAGTAAAACCGCTCTTGAGTAGCGATTCAGATACCATTGTTGATAAATGTTACAATTAAAACTGGACCATTCAAAATATTTTGATAAAAATTACAATGCATATATATTTTGAATCATGGAATTCATTTTTGTTAAAATTAAATCCTTATCTTCAACCCTTAAATGGTTAGGTATATAGTACCCAAAACTGGGTAGAGATACAAACCTGTCGACTTCACCATTCGAATCTACATATTTTTTTATACATGTATACCAATTTTCAGAATTATTGTACTACAGTTATATAAGGTTCTGAATTACACACCTTTAGGGTCAATGACCTCAGAAAATTTTGTTTTGATATTACTAAATTACCTGTTGCAATATTTTAACAAAAAATTAGTAAACATATGTATTATGACCCAAAGAATCGATTTTTCGTAAAATTAAAGTCGTACCCTCAACCCTTAAATGGGTAAATGTTCACCACTCAAATCTGGGTAAAGATAAACAATTTTCGACTTCACCATCAGATTTTACGTATATTGTTACATAGGTGTACCAATTTTCAAATTTTTTTCTGTAAGGAATTCCAAATAAACACACTTTGAATTTTACCGCAAATCTTTGAATTTTCAGTGCGCAAGGTAACGCGTCAGACGCCGGCAAGATTCCTGAAATTTAGGGCAAATACAAGTTCAAATATTTAGTATATCTTTTGCAGAAAATTAACAAAAATTGGTATACATATGTATTTTGCCATGAAGAATCGATTTTTTCTAAAATTAAACCCCTATCTGCAACCCTTAAATGGGTAGATATACGCTACCCAAAACTGGGTGGAGAAACAAACCTGTCGACTTGATCATTAAATTCTACGTATTTTTTAATACAAGTACACCAATTTTCAAAGTTATTGTAGAAGTTGTTAAGCCCAGTAAAAATGTTTTTTGAAACCCGTATTTTTGAACAATAGCATGAAAACGAATAACTTTTGTGTTCTTAAGAATATTGAAGTGAAAATTGGTACACATATGTATTTTGGACCGAGGAATCGATTTTAATAAAAATAAACCTCTATCTTCAACCCTTAAATGGGTATATATATGCTACCCAAAAGTGGGTAGAGATACATACACGTCGACTTCACCATTCGAATCTACATATTTTTTTGTACATGTATACCAATTTTCAGAATTATTGTACTACAGTAATATAAGGTCCTGAATCGCACACCTTTAAGGTCAATGACATGTGAAAATTTTGTTTTGATATTACTGAGTTACCTGTTGGAATATTTTAACAAAAATTAGTAAACATATGTATTAAGACCCAAAGAATCGATTTTTTGTAAAATTAAAGTGGTACTCTCAACCTTTAAATGGGTAGATATTCACCACCCAAAACTGGGTAGAGATAAACAATTTTTGACTTAATCATCAGATTCTACGTATATTGTTACATAAGTGTACCAATTTTCAAATTTTTTTGTTCAAGAATTTCCAAATAAACACACTTTGAATTTTACCGCAAATCTTTGAATTTTTAGTGCGCAAGGTACGCGTCAGGCGCCGGCAAGATTCCTGAAATTTAGGGCAAATACAAGTTCAAATATTTAGTATATCCTTTGCAGAAAATTAACAAAAATTGGTGTACATATGTATTTTGACCCGAGGAATCGATTTTTGATAAAAATAAAACCATATCTTAAACCCTTAAATGGGTACATATATGCTACCCAAAACTGGGTGGAGATACAAACCTGTCAACTTTACCGCTAAATTCTACGTATTTTTTAATACAAGTATACCAATTTTCAGAATTATTGTACAAATGGTTTAAGCCATAATAAGAAAACTATTTAAAATGGTTTAAATACAAATAAAATATGACACTTGGTTTTCCTAGATTAAATTTTTATGGCAGGTGGCACCATATGTAAAATCCACCCACACAACCTTGAAATTCTTTAGTTTTTCCAGTGCAGACGCCTTCTTTAGGGGGCATGTTTCTTTAAATGCCCCCAAACACTCATATAAATAATACATGGCAAAAACTTTGCACCGACAGGTATGGTTTGGAATGTGTAAGATTGCTCGATCGAAAAATCAATAATATTGATCATGCGCAGTAAATCAAATTAAAATGAGTCCAAGATCCTGTTTTCAAAATGTGAGAATTTAAAAAAAGTTTCAAACTAACCCCTCCTAGAATTTAATTTCGAAAAACTTTTTTCAAATAAATTTGTTCTCAAGTAAACCGTTTAGCCGGAAATGATTTTTATTCCAATTATGCAATTATATTTAAAAATTCGCCAGGGCTGTACTTATAAAAAATTCACAACCAAATTTTGGGGTTTATATGCAACTCGATCCGTAGATTCCAAAAATCGATGAGTCGACTTCGTAGGTTTATCAATTTTTGGGGTGACTGCCCTTTACCCAAAAATGGGTGGTGTTAGAAAATTAACTTATCGTTTTTAAGATTCTACGGCTCGAGTTATATATGTACCCAAAATTTGGTTAATTAATAATGATAAACAAAAAAGTTTTTTTTCAAAAATTTTCTTTTAAATTAAAATTACTCAAAGATCCTGTTTTCAAAAATGTGAGATTTTTAAAAAAAGTTTTAAACTAACCCCACCTAGAATTAAATTCTGAGAAACTTTTTTCAAATAAATTTTGTCGTCAAGTAAACCGTTTAGCCGGAAATGACTTTTATTCCAATTGTGCAATTACATTTAAAAATTCGCCAGGGCTGTACTTATAAAAATTTGACAACCAAATTTTGGCTTTATATGCAACTCGACCCGTAGATTCCAAAAATCGATTAATCGACTTCGTAGGTTTACCAATTTTTGGGGTGACTGCTCTTTACCCAGAAATGGGGTAGTGTTAGAAAATTGGCTTATCAATTTTTGGAATCTACGGTTCGAGTTATATATGTACTTAAAATTTGGTTAATTAATAATAATAAACAAAAAAGTTTTTTTTCAAAAATTTTCTTTTAAATTAAAATTACTCAAAGATCCTGTTTTCAAAAATGTAAGAATTTTAAAAAAAGTTTCAGACTAACCCCACCTAGAATTTAATTTTGAAAAACTTTTTTTAAATAAATTTTGTTCTGAAGTGTACCGTTTAGCCGGAAATGATTTTTATTCCAATTATGCAATTACATTTAAAAATTCGCCAGGGCTGTACTTATAAAAATTTCACAACCAAATTTTGGGTTTATATACAACTTGATCCGTAGATTCCAAAACTCGATAGGTCGACTTCGTAGGTCTATTAATTTTTGGGGTGACTGCCCTTTACCCAAAAATGGGTAGTGTTAGAAAATTGGCTTATCGATTGTTAGAATCTACGGCTCGAGTTATATATGTATCCAAAATTTGGTTAATTAATAATAATAAACAAAAAAGTTTTTTTTCAAAAATTTTTCTTTTAATTTAATATTACTCAAAGATCCTGTTTTCAAAAATGTAAGAATTTTAAAAAAAGTTTCAAACTAACCCCACCTAGAATTTAATTTGAGAAACTTTTTTCAAATAAATTTTGTCCTCAAGTGTACCGTTTAGCCGGAAATGATTTTTTATTCCAATTATGCAATTACATTTAAAATTCGCCAGGGCTGTACTTATAAAAATTTCACAACCAAATTTTGGGTTTACATACAACTTGATCCGTAGATTCCAAAATCGATAGGTCGACTTCGTAGGTCTATTAATTTTTGGGGTGACTGCCCTTTACCCAAAAATGGGTAGTGTTAGAAAATTGGCTTATCGATTTTTGGAATCTACGGCTCGAGTTATATATGTACTTAAAATTTTGTTAATTAATAATAATAAACAAAAAAGTTTTTTTTCAAAAATTTTCTTTTAAATTAAAAGTACTCAAAGATCATGTTTCAAAAATGTGAGAATTTTAAAAAAAGTTTCAGACTAACCCCACCTAGAATTTAATTTTGAGAAACTTTTTTCAAATAAATTTTGTCCTCAAGTAAACCATTTAGCGGAAATGATTTTTTTCCAATTATGCAATTCTCCATCCAAAACTGGGTATAGATAAACAATTTTCGACTTCACCGTCAGATTCTACGTATATCCTTACATAAATATACCGAATTTCAAATTTTTTTTAAAAGGAATTCCAAATAAACACAGTTTGAATTTTACCGCAAATCTTTGAATTTTCAGTGCGCAAGCTACGCGTCAGACGCCGGCAAGATTCCTGAAATTTAGGGCAAATACAAGTTCAAATATTTGGTATATCCTTTAGTGAAAATTATCAAAAATTGGTATACATATGTATTTTGACACGAGAAATCGATTTTTAATAAAATTAAACCCCTAACTTAAACCCTTAAATGGGTACATGTATGCTGCCCAAAAATAGGTAGAGATACAAACCTGTCGACTTTACCACTAAATTCTACGTACTTTTTACTACAAGTATACCAATTTTCAGAATTATTGTACGAATAGTTTAAGCCATAATAAGAAAACTATTTAAAATGGTTTAAATACAAATAAAATGTAACACTTGTTTTCCTAGTTTAAATTTTTTATGGCAGATGGCACCATATGTAAAATCCACCCACACAACCTTGAAATTCTTTAGTTTTTCCAGTGCAGACGCCTTCTTTAGGGGGCCTGTTTTTTTAAATGCCCCCAAATACTCATATAAATAATACATGGCAAAAACTTTGCACCGACAGGTATGGTTTGGAATGTGTAAGATTGATCGATCGAAAAATCAATAATTCTGATCATGCGCAGTAAGTCAAATTGTTTTTTTTATGAATAAATTTATGAAATTTAATTTGTTTAATTATTTTTTTGAATATATTCGTCAATTTTATGCACCAGAAATTAATAACAACTAATATTTTATTAATTGTTAATAACAATTTTTATAACCTCAAATGGCAGATGACAACAATAATGGATAAACAAATGTACATAATTGGAACTGAAAACAAAAGTAATTTATTCAGTTTTTATTTTGTTACAAGGTGATATTTGGTTAGTAAACATTTGTTCAAACAATGGATATGTAAATAAATTGTATTTCAGGGCATGAAACCAGTTTTTCAGTAAAATAAACCAGATTTTGAGCGAGTATTAAACTTGAAAAACCGGTTTGGGAAGAAACTGTTCATAAAAACCAGTACAAAAACCGGTTTGAACGGAAACTAGTTAGAAAAACCGGTTTGCGAAACAGGTTTAGAGACAACAAGGTTTATTAGCTCTTACATAGAGCTTCAGGCAATAATTTTTACAAATTTAATAACAACACTATTGGTTATTTTATAGATTTTTGTAAAGATGCTACAGCTTTCAATGCCTCTTAAACCAAATGGACATAACAATATTACATGTATTATATTACGGTATGTATATTTGTATATAATAATCAATACACAGCATTATTATTATCATTGTATAAGTTTTTCTACAGAATTCCAAATGAGATGATTACAAGATCCTATTAAATGCAAACATTACAAATGTTTGGAGTTGTCTAGCGAAGAATATTGTTGTTTAAGGGATGAAATATCGCAGGACTAAACTCCGGGGGTTGTTTTTATGTAGACGAAGAATGTGGGACGAATCAAAGAAGACAAAACACAAACAGATAACATTAAACAACAAAATAATGATAAATAACCTTTAATAAGACTAGATGGATAATGTTAGTGTTACATTAATATTTTAGTACAAGTATTTAGTATCATTTTACTCAGTGCTTCACACTGAATCTGCTGATGTATAATTTATTAACTTTTAAAGAAAATATTGTATTGAAAATTGTAACTGGAAAAAATCCAAATATGTCAGATGAAATGTACAAGTTATTAGCGATATATTATAGTTATAATTTATGAATTTTATATTTTTATACTCAGAATTTTGTGCTGAATCTTCTGATGTATAACACATTAACTTTTTATGAAAATTTAGTGAAGAAAAATAAAAACAAAAAAATGTAGGTGCTATGTCAGTGTTATACATAATAATATTTATTTATTTTATATTATATGTTTATTTCTGTAAACTATATTATTAGGATAATGTTTATAATAAGTTATAGTTAACAATTATTGTATATAATATTAATAATAATGAAATACTTTTATTCTGTACACTCCATAAAGTATATAACAAAATATGGTATTTATTATAATAAAAAATGAATAATATGTACAATATTATATTTATTTAACCTCCAAATTACATATACTAACAATATTTAAATGAAAAATTATTGTATGTGGTCAAATTTAGTAGAAATTCCAATGTACATTTTATGGTATTTAAACGCCAGCGCCAGTCATATTTTGCATTCCATAAATAATTTGTTGCTATCACACAAGACGTATTCAGGAAATTTTCTTCTAGTCAATATTTCAGTATATATTCTTAAATAAACAAGTTTGATAATTTATTTTGTATTTTTTATAAACTATTGTCTTATCCTTGTTGAAATACATATATATTTTTGCCCAAAAAACTGTTAAACATGTTCTGTAAACAATAATTTTTAATTACAGTCCTGGATTTCTTGAAGGTCAGATTTGCTGCAATACACGTGGAGACATCTTGCTGCAGATATAACAAACGTCAAATAAAATTGAAAAGAAAAGCATATTTTAATTATAATAAACATAAAATCGTGTATCAAATTTTATTTTAATTATTAATTTATTTAAAATGATAAATTTAACAAGTTTTCCATGTGTCATTTGATTAATAATCAAATGACATTTGTTTGAACAAATTTTCTTCCCGCTTGGATCCTATACACATTTCCGCAAGCTTGATTGGATAATTGATTGATCGATATTATTGATTTTCTCCCATTTACACGATACATCAATGTATTTTCTTACAATGCATCACAAAAGTGTAGTTCATAAGTTTCATCATAGAGTACAACAGCAGTATTGTTTTGGTTTTAATAATTTTGAGAAAATCCGTTTTTTGGCTAAACTAATAACATTTCGCCCAAGTTTGTCATAAAAGAAAATATTTGTAATAAAAAATAAAAGGCAGTTTGGTTGAAACTTTTTTTAATATTCGTTTTAATTCCAGAGATAATGAATAAAAATAAAAATCAATTTATTTCTCGCAAACAAAATTTTTTACAAAATAATTTTTGTAACAAACTCTTTTTATTATTTAATTCTAAATATATTTTAACTTATAATTTACTTTATTTGCGTATAGTTCTTAAGAAAATGTTCTATTTTTTTACACATTTATATCTCTAAAAATACATATTATATAATTAAGATTGTTATATAAATAATTAAAATAGAATATTTTGAGCAAATTTTATTTAAAACTTTTTTCTATTTAACGCCCCAGTTTTGAGATAATAATTTCTGAAAATGAATAAGATATAATTCACCAAGTCCAGCCAGTGTTTATAATTCTTGTCAATAGATGGCTATACCAATATTTTATTGGAATTATTGATTCATAAATTATTAAATAACGGCTTTATTTCTCATTTTTTAAAAAAGTTTATTTGAAGATATTTACTCACAATTAAAAGTTACATAACACTGTATTTGTATATTGATATATATATATATATATATATATATATATATATATATATATATATATATATATATATATATATATATTTTAACTTTAACTACACATTGCATGTGCATGAAAACTTGAATAACTTTTGTATCCTGAGGAATATTTGAATGAAAATTGGTACACATATGTATTTTTACCCGAGGAATCGATTTTTAATAAAATTAAATCCACATCTGTTACCCAAAAATGAGTATAAATTCACGACCCGAAAGTGGGTGGAGATGAAATTGTTTCTATAATGCCATTAGAATCTACGTACTTTTTTATATAAATAACCCAGTCGTCAATTGCTTAATTGGTCTAAGTACCATGAATAAATTAGTAAAACCGTTCTTGAGTAGCGATTCAGATACCATTATTGATGAATGTTACAATTAAAACTGGACCATTCAAAATATTTTGATAAAAATTACAATGCATATATATTTTGAATCATGGAATTCATTTTTGTTAAAATTAAACCCCTATCTGCAACCCTTAAATGGTTAGGTATATAATTCCCAAAACTGGGCCGAGATACAAACTTGTCGACTACACCATTCGAATCTACATATTTTTACCTCTCGCTAAGAGAGGTATTGGATTCATGCTAAAATTCGCATATCCAGATTTTATTGAATAAGCACGATTTAAGGTCCCTACAATCCGATTATAACATTTTTAAAATGATGTCTGTGTGTGTGTGTGTGTGGATGTGTGTATGGTGTGTGTGTGTGTGTGTGTGTATGTATGTATGTGTGTGTGTGTGTGTGTGTATGTATGTATGTATGTCTGGATGTTGTAGTCACGATTCCTCAAAAACTATAAGACTTAAAAAATATTTAACTGCAGTTTCCTCAATCTGACATTCCTGGGAAGAGCTGAAAAGGTTTTGGTAACAATTGAACAACCGGAAGTGGTAGTTTCTTAGAAAAAAATCTTCTAAATATAATTTTTTGGGAGTTTTTTTTATTAAATATTGCAGAACATAAAATTCTCCATCTAATACACTTAAAAATTTTATTATATCTTGTATAGATTTAGAGATGAAGACTATATAATTTATAGAGTATACTAATCGCAGAGGCCAAGGCACTAAGGAAACCAGTTGACAAATTCCAATGTTTATAACATGACACATGTCATTGTCAAATATCAACAGTTTTAGTGACATTCTGATAGCTTTTTCTGGGAAGTATATTTAACTTTTCTTATTGTTTTATTAATTAAATATTTGAAATTATAGGTAAAATTGTGGGTAAAATGTATATATCTGTCAGAAATATCGCCAATCTGGTTAATGAATTGGAACAATATTTGACATTTAGAAACATCCTCATACAATGAAAAATAGATATAATTTGAATTATATGTGTGCAGAAGACATGCTAAATATAGTAAGAAACAATATTTGGGTAATGTTCTATAAGATTTTGTTATAAAACGACGGTTCGAAAGCGAAGTGCAATACAATACTTATATAGCCTAATATGGAAATGGCGAGAGGTCTTGTGCTGGCCACAACAGATTTTTTTTATACATGTATACCAATTTTCAGAATTATTGTACTACAGTAATATAAGGTTCTGAATCGCACACCTTTAGGGTCAATGACATCTGAAAATTTTGTTTTGATATTACAAAATTGCCTGTTGGAATATTTTAACAAAAATTAGTAAACATATGTATTATGACCCAAAGAATCGATTTTTCGTAAAATTAAAGTCGTACCCTCAACCCT
Organism: Ophonus ardosiacus; assembly: GCA_943142095.1. Lineage (NCBI taxonomy): Eukaryota > Metazoa > Arthropoda > Insecta > Coleoptera > Carabidae > Ophonus > Ophonus ardosiacus. The sequence continues at coordinate 6,412,969 of OW964840.1, forward strand.
TAAATGGGTAGATATTCACCACCCAAAACTGAGTGGAGATAAACAATTTTCGGCTCCACTATCAGATTCTACGTATATTGTTACATAGGTGTACCAATTTTCAAATTTTTTTGGTTAAAGGAATTCCAAATAAACACACTTTAAATTTTACCGCAAATCTTTGAATTTTTAGTGCGCAAGGTACGCGTCGGACGCCGACAAGATTCCTGAAATTTGGGGCAAATACAAGTTCAAATATTTAGTATATCCTTATCAGAAAATTAACAAAAATTATTACACATATGTATTTTGACACGAAGAATCGATTTTTTCTAAAATTAAACCCCTATCTTCAACCCTTATATGGGTAGATATACGCTACCCAAAACTAGGTAGAGATACAAACCTGTCGACTTCACCATTCGAATCTACATATTTTTTTATACATGTATACCAATTTTCAGAATTATTGTACTACAGTAATATAAGGTCCTGAATCACACACCTTTAAGGTCAATGTCATGTGAAAATTTTGTTTTTATATTACTGAGTTACCTATTGCAATATTTGAATAAAAATTAGTAAACTTATGTATTATGACCCAAAGAATCGATTTTTCAATAAATTAAAGTCGTACCCTCAACCCTTAAATGGGTAGATATTCACCACCCAAAACTGAGTGGAGATAAACAATTTTCGGCTCCACTATCAGATTCTACGTATATTGTTACATAGGTGTACCAATTTTCAAATTTTTTTTGTTAAAGGAATTCCAAATAAACACACTTTAAATTTTACCGCAAATCTTTGAATTTTTAGTGCGCAAGGTACGCGTCGGACGCCGACAAGATTCCTGAAATTTGGGGCAAATACAAGTTCAAATATTTAGTATATCCTTATCAGAAAATTAACAAAAATTATTACACATATGTATTTTGACACGAAGAATCGATTTTTTCTAAAATTAAACCCCTATCTTCAACCCTTATATGGGTAGATATACGCTACCCAAAACTAGGTAGAGATACAAACCTGTCGACTTCACCATTCGAATCTACATATTTTTTTATACATGTATACCAATTTTCAGAATTATTGTACTACAGTAATATAAGGTCCTGAATCACACACCTTTAAGGTCAATGTCATGTGAAAATTTTGTTTTTATATTACTGAGTTACCTATTGCAATATTTGAATAAAAATTAGTAAACTTATGTATTATGACCCAAAGAATCGATTTTTCAAAAAATTAAAGTCGTACCCTCAACCCTTAAATGGGTAGATAATCACCACCCAAAACTGGGTAAAGGTAAACAATTTTCGACATCACTTTCAGATTCTATGTATGTTCTTACATAAGTGTACCAATTTTCAAATTTTTTTGTGCAAGTAATTCCAAATAAACACATTTTGAATTTTACCGCAAATCTTTGAATTTTCAGTGCGCAAGGTACGCGTCGGACGCCGACAAGATTCCTGAAATTTAGGGCAAATACAAGTTGAAATATTTAGTATATCCTCTGTATAAAATTAACAAAAATTAGTATACTTATGTATTTTGACCCGAGGAATCGACTATTGATAAAATTGAAACCATATCTGAAACCCTTAAGTGGGTACATATATGCTACCCAAAACTGGGTGGAGATACAAACCTGTCAATTTTACCGCTAAATTCTACGTATATTTTAATACAAGTATACCAATTTTCAGAATTATTGTACGAATGGTTCATGCCATAATAAGAAAACTATTTAAAATGGTTTAAATACAAATAAAATATGACACTTGTTTTCCTAGATTAAATTTTTTATGACAGGTGGCACCATATGTAAAATCCACCCACACAACCTTGAAATCCTTTAGTTTTTCCAGTGCAGACGCCTTCTTTAGGGGGCCTGTTTTTTAACATGCCCCCAAATACTCATATAAATAATACATGGCAAAAACTTTGCACCGACAGGTATGGTTTGGAATGTGTAAGATCGCTCGATTGAACAATCAATAATATTGATCATGCGCAGTAAATCAAATTAAAATGAGTCCAAGATCCTGTTTTCAAAAATGTAAGAATTTTAAAAAAAGTTTTAAATTAACCCCACCTAGAATTTAATTTTGAGAAACTTTTTTCAAATAAATTTTGTCCTCAAGTAAACCTTTTAGCCGTAAATGATTTTTATTCCAATTATGCAATTACATTTAAAAATTTGCCAAGGCTGTACTTATAAAAATTTCACACCCAAATTTTGGGCTTATATGCAACTTGATCAAACTAACCCCACCTAGAATTTAATTTTAAGAAACTTTTTTTAAATAAATTTTGTCCTCAAGTAATCCGTTTAGCCGGAAATGATTTTTATTCCAATTGTGCAATTATATTTAAAAATTCGCCAGGGCTGTACTTTTAAAAATTTCACAACCAAATTTTGGATTTATATGCAACTCGATCCGTAGATTCTAAAAATAGATGTATCGACTTTGTAACTTTACCAATTTTTGAGGTGATTGCCCTTTATCAAAAAATGGGTGGTTTTAGAAAATTAGCTTATCGATTTTTGGAATCTACGGCTCGAGTTATATATGTATCCAAAATTTGGTTTATTAATAATAATAAACAAAAAAGTTTTTTTTCAAAAATTTTCTTTTAATTTAAAATTACTCAAAGATCCTATTTTCAAAAATGTAAGAATTTTAAAAAAGTTTTAAACTAACCCCATCTAGAATTTAATTTTAAGAAACTTTTTTCAAATAAATTTTGTCCTCAAGTAAACCATTTAGCCGGAAATGATTTTTTTCCAATTATGCAATTATATTTAAAAAATTGCCAGGGCTGTACTTATAAAAATTTCTCAACCAAATTTTGGATTCTACGTATGTTCTTACATAAGTGTACCAATTTTCAAATTATTTTGTTGAAGGAATTCCAGATAAACACACTTTGAATTTTACCGCAAATCTTTGAATTTTTAGTGCGCAAGCTATGCGTCGGAAGCCGACAAGATTCCTGAAATTTAGGGCAAATACAAGTTCAAATATTTAGTATATCCTTTGTAGAAAATTAACAAAAATTAGTATACATATATATTTTGACCCGAGAAATCGATTTTTGATAAAATTAGAATCGTATCTTCAACCCTTAAATGGGTAGATATTTACTACCCAAAACTGGGTATAGATATAAACTTGTCGACTTTACCATTAAATTCTAAGTATTTTTTAATATAAGTTTGCAAATTTTTATAATTATTGTACGAGTGATTTAAGCCTAGTAAAAAACGATTTAAAACCGTATTTTTTTTGGGGTCAACGACCTTTAAGAATTTTTTAATTAAATAGCCATTTGTTTAAATATTTTAATAAAATTTGGTATACATATGTATTTTGAATGGTCCATTTTTTAATGTAACATTTATCAATAATGGTATTTATATCGCTATTCAAAAATGGTTTTACTAATTTTTTTGTGGTACTTAAAACTTCAAATACGAGTACTTCCGGTTCTCCAATTATAACCAAAATCTTATCAGCTGTTCATATGGATGTAAAGAAGAGGAATACGAAAGAATTATGATTTTTAGAATTGTAATGTTGGTGTTATCGTCAGAGAAATTTTGACACGCACACACAGACGCACAGACAGACACACATGCAGACATCATCGTAAAACTAGTAAAATCGTATTCTAGGGATCCTAAAACGTGTTTATTCTTCTTGGTTCTTCTTTAACACGATTAGTCTCAAAGTTAAACCATTCATTTGCATTTTTATCAGAGTTCTTGATAAAAAAATAACTCATCATTTAAAATGAAACATTTTCCAACAACGTAATAAATGTTAATGTACAACAAATTATATATTTGTATTTGTAGAATATGTTATAATATAAATTGATAAGAAAATAAGTTTATTATTCGAGAAATATATGATATTCTTCCAAAATAACGATGATTAAACATAAGATTCTGGAATCATTTTATCAGATTTTGTACATATCTTAAACTCTATTTTGCGTAAGTATTTTTATTTATATATCAATAAAAGTTAATGTACAACAATTTACAAGTATTTGAGACTATTTAACAACAATATATAGTTCCAAATAGTTTATATTTTTAAATATATATACTTTGAAACAGTCACATCTTGGAATCATCTGTTTTTGCAATAATATTTAGAGTGAAATTATTACATTTATGGAACAATTACAACAATATAGTAATTGAAAATATGTGAAACAATGTTTGAATATTAATTTTTTACTAATAAATTATAGAAATATTTAATGAAATAGTTCAATATGTGCCCCTATTCCCGGAGCCAAATCTACAATGAAAACATTGCAAATTTTGACAATTTGGAAATAAATAATGAAAAATTGTTTATAGAATATTATAATATGAACAATAAGCATCATTTTTTCATAAAAATATATTGCAATGTTATTAAAACAAATACATAAATGACTGGTACAGGTATTATGTAACTCTGACAAAATACAACAATTTATTATTAATTACAGTAAAAGCAAGCATGGAATATTAAAATAGGAATAATAAGGATAATTTTTATTCAAAAACATATTACAACAATGTTTAAACAAAGCCAATAACTATAATCAACAATTAACAATGTTCTTGGTTAACAGCTGACAGTTCCAACTTCAAGTCGTTGAATTTACACCGTTTTCTCGGAAATACAAAAATCTACGAATGTTTTAAGTACTTTTTCATGAATAGCATATAAAGTGGCATGTTTTTATACAGATTATTTAACATTTAATGATAATTGTTAATTTCAAATCATCAATCATCAATCTGACATTGGATATATCCTATCTCTCTCCAACACACGTCCTCTTATGTAAATTCCGCGAGCGACTCCATGATTCAGTCTAGATTCAGCTCGCGATGAGTTCATGTCGCGCTGCTCCGCGAAGACGCCATCTAGTTTCACGTTGTGGTAATATTGCACAAGATTCCAAGTTATTTCGTGTTCATTGAACGTAACTGGGTGTTTATCAACACTAATAATTATTTAAATAGTGTTTACGATATTTTTATAACATTTTATAATGAAATTGAGAAAGTGTACGTGTGTTTGAAAAAACATTGTGTTGTTGAATAACATTTGGTGAAATAAGTGATCAAATTTAAGAACATTTATTGATGTTTACGAACAATGCCGAGCCGATAATAGTTGCTGAGGACTTTATTGCAATTTTAACACGCTGTTTGCTGCCAGTTTTATTTGCTGTTCGTTTTACACTGGTCCTGGATTAACCTCAAAAGGTAAGTGAAATTGTTATTTTTTTCATATTTATTTTTCGTTTGTTTATGCATAAATACGAGCCCCGTCGCATATCAGTTGGCCGACTCAATTTAATTTAATTAGTTAATATATGATTTAGGTAATAAATACTATAAATTATCTCCATTTTTTTATTAATATTAGACATTTTGTCGTTCTAATAACATATAGCAAGATATGTTTTCTAAAATTGATATGTAGAATGGAATTAATACTTTGTTTTACGGAGGCATGGATTCTGTGAGACTCCAGCGACTGTAATTGTTCAATTATTTCCATAATTAATAATATAAAGTATATTATATTATGCAATTCTAATAATTACTTCTTAGCGTCTGTGATTATGCTAATTTTTTAAATCTTTATCTACTTGAAAGCATTTGGAACATTGATTTTTACAACTTATCTTTAGTTTAATATACAATTATCATAGTTTTAAAAATCATGAATAATTTATTCGCCCTTGTATCAAGCAATCTTAAGCGTGCATCACACGATCAAGTTTTCTTTTCAAGTGACTTGAAAAGTTTTCTCTCTCGCACAATGGCATGAGTGCAAGAGAGACAAACGAATAGACTTTTAAAGAAAAACTGGATCATGTGCCACTTTTTCTTAAAAGTCCCTATAAGTATGGACCTTTGTGCATTGTATGTGTATGAATTTTCAATTGTTGTTCCCAGCTGGTACAGTTAGGCAAAGCAAAAAACAAAAAAATGGAAACTTCATATAGTGTGTAGTACAGTAAAAATCTAATCACCTTGTATTTAAATGAAAAGTATAATTTTCCCCTAATTCAGTCATACTGATTACGGGAAAAATAACGAATTTCTCTGGGCTTTAGTTTCCAAAATAGAAATCCCGTATTTAATTTAATTTTTATTTTGTAAATAAATTTTCTATCTGCAGTGAATTAACAAAATCAAGCATAATTACGGTCGGCATTCCAAATTAAACTCGTTCGTGTTCGTCTGTAATGTTCTTACTGGTAACTTGTATAGCTGTCGTCTTCAAGCAAATATCTATTTAATTTTGCTGCTAAAAATGCATTTATTGTTGATATATTATTGTTTTAATAGTGAAATATTGTTATCTACTGTTGCAAATTAATAACAATCGTAAGTTTAAATAACATCCCAACTTCATTATATAAGTTAATAATGTGTTTGTATGAGAATAAAATGTTTCTTAATATTAGTTAAGCTTTGTGTACAATTTTATAAATTATTACATGTTTCATAGCAAACATATTGATAACAAACTAAAATTTGAATAATAACAAATGTTTTTAACTAATTTATTTATTAGAAATCGATTAAAATGCATTCAATAGCAAACAACACTTTAATTTTTATGTTTTTGTCAATTTGCAGGTGAATAGAAATTGCCGAGTTCCCGAGTAATTGAAAACGAGTGTGCAGAGATACCGAGCAGTTGAGTACGAGATTGCAGAGATGCCGAGTAGCTGAGATCTTCTAATGTAAGTCATGCTAAATAAATTCATTTTTCTCTTTTGATAATAAATAAATCATCACGGTTCGAATATTTCACAATTTGTGGGTGTGTCAATCAACACAGTTATCAGTAATGATGATAATATCAGGGGCAATTTTTAATATCCTCTTAATCCGACCACGCTGATTACAGGAAAATAATAAACTAAAAATTCTCAGGGTCTTAGTTTCCAAAATAGAAATTTTTATTTTGATTAGAAATCTCCCATAGTTTTTTCACTTTGCCGCCCTATAACTAATGAACGGTTAAAGATACATTGACGCGCTTTGCGCCATTCGATTCTATGGACTTTTCTACATATGGTAACCAATATTGAATAACCGTGTTTATCTAATATAGTAAGAGTGAGCAAAAATGAAAAAAAAATGGTAACTTTAAACAATTCAGTAGTCTACTAAAAATCCGACCACTCTATATTTAATTGGAAAGTATTATTTTCTCTTAATTCAAGCATGCTGATTAAGGGAAAAATAATGAAAAAAATCTCTAGGGCTTAGTTTCTAAAATAGAAATTTTTATTTTTAAAACAAAATTGACAATATTTTTTTACTTTGACGGACTATAACTAATGAATGGTAAAAGATACAGTAACGGGCGTTGCGCCATTCGATTCTATGGACTTTTCTACATATGGTTACCAATTTTGAATAACCTTGTGTAGCTAGTATAGTAAGAGTGAGCAAAAATGAAAAAAGTGGTAACTTTAAAGAATTCAGTAGTCCACTAAAAATCCGACCACCCTATAATTAATTGGAAAGTATTATTTTCTCTTAATTCAAGCATGCTGATTACGGGAAAAATAATGAAAAAATCTCTAGGCCTTATTGTGCGATTCTGTAATTTTCTATAAGGCTATAGAAATGTAAAAGTGAACAAAATCGCAACAATTTTTGTTTACTAATACATTTTTTATCGTTTGATATTAAAAAATGATGCGCTTTTGTTGAGAGGTACAGTTCTATAGTGGTATAGACAATTACAGAATCGCACCGTAAGTTTCTAAAATAGAAATTTTTATTTTTAAAGCAAAATTGACAATATTTTTTGACTTTGCCGGCCTATAATTAATGAACGGTAAAAGATACATTAACGGGGTTTTCGCCATTCGTTTCTATGGACTTTTGTGCATATGTGTATGAATTTTCAATTGTCGTTCCCAGTTGATACAGTTAGGCAAAGCAAAAAACAAAAAAATGGATACTTCATATAGTCTGTAGTACAGTAAATATCCAATCACCTGTATTTAAATGAAAAGTATCATTTTCTCCTAATTCGGTCATATTGATTACGGGAAAAATAACAAAAAAAATCTCTTGGCTTTAGTTTCCAAAATAGAAATTTTTATTTTGATTAAAAATCTCTTACGTTTTTTTCACTTTGCCGATCTAATGAACAGTAAAAGATACATTAGTTATCTATTTTGTATTTTACGAAAACTAATATAACATTTCGGGGCTATTTTAACAACATTTCTCTTTATTTCAGCATTTTTCGAACAAATAGTTCCCGGCGGAGCGATACACACGCGTCACGCTGCAAAACTCCCATAATCCCACGCGCGGCTTCTTCATGCATGTGCTCGAAGAGAAAATTGCCAAAATGTTTTTAGTGCTACAAATTCATGATTTTGTGCTGGAAAAACTAGGAAAAGCTGAGAAAAATTACGCGGAAAAGTGAAATAAAGTGTTCTTTAAACGTTTGTGGTAAGAATTTTGAGGGAATCGATTGTTTAGTGCAAGAAAACAACCAAACTTTGGTGGCGGCCCTTTGATATGTAAGTAGAATTTTAGTTATTTTCTTACAATACCTGCTTGAAAGTATTGGAAATATTGTTTTTGATCATTTATCTGTAGTTTAATATACATTATTTAGTTTTAATTAATAACAATCGTAAGTTTAAACAATGTTTCAACTATATTAATACTTATTTCTGTTGGAAATATGTTTTTTCTTATAAAAATTACAACGTAATTTTTTTTCACAAGTTCAAGCTTTAATTACAACTATAATAATTATTGTTATCTAACAATATTCTGTCTCATACAGACAAATATCATTCGAAATAATAATTTTATTGTATGTTACAATGAATTATTTTGTTTTCAGTACAAATCATTGAATCTGAGCCTTGTGTATTTGTATTATAAATTAAAAACCCGTAGGTATTTCCGTAACTAAATTTAGTATCATTTTTATTGATATTAAATTTTACGTTCGAATATTCATGAATAATTGCATTTTATAGTTCATCCCGTATTTTATTTTTATTTTGTAAATAAATTTTCTATCTGCATTGAATTAACAAAATCAAGCATAATTACGGTCGGCATTCCAAATTAAACTCGTTTGTGTTCGTCTGCAATGTTCTTACTTGTAACTTGTATAGCTGTCGTCTTCAAGCAAATATCTATTTTATTTTGCTGCTAAAAATGCATTTATTGTTGATATATTATTGTTTTAATAGTGAAATATTGTTAACTACTGTTGCAAATTAATAACAATCGTAAGTTTAAATAACATCCCAACTTTATTAATGGTTATATAAGTTGATAATGTGTTTGTATGAGAATAAAATGTTTCATAATTATAGTTAAGATTTGTGTACAATTTTATAAATTATTAAATATTTCATAGCAAACATATTGGTAACAAACTAAAATTTGAATAATAACAAATGCTTTTAACTAATTTATTTATTAGATATCGATTAAAATGCATTCAATAGCAAACAACACTTTAATTTTTATGTTTTTGTCAACTTGCAGGTGAATAGAAATTGCCGAGTTTCCGAGTAATTGAAAACGAGTTTGCAGAGATACCAAGCAGTTGAGTACGAGTTTGCAGAGATGCCGAGTAGCTGAGATCTTCTAATGTAAGTCTTGCTAAATAAATTCATTTTCTCTTTTGATAATAAATAAATCATCACGGTTCGAATATTTCACAATTTGTGGGTGTGTCAATCAACACAGTTATCAGTAATGATGATAATATCAAGGGCAATGATCTCATAAAGGCGTAAGCGCCATTTTAACTATGGGGTATTTTTAATATCCTCTTAATCTGACCACGCTCAATACGGGAAAAATAATAAAAAAAATCTATGGGCTTTAGTTACCAAAATAGACATTTTTATTTTGATTAGAAATCTCCCATAGTTTTTTCACTTTGTCGACCTATAACTCATGAATATACATATGTGAGGGAATTTTCAATTGTCGCGTCCCACTGGTACAGTTAGACCAAGCAAAAAACCAAAAAATGGATACTTCAAATAGTCAGTAGGGCAGTAAAAATTCGATCACCCTGTATTTAAATAGAAAGTATCATTTTCCCTTAATTCGGACACACTAATTATGAGAAAAATAATTAAAAAATTCTTTGGCCTTTAGTTTTCAAAATAGAAAGTTTTATTTTGTTTAGTAATCTCTCATGGTTTCTTCACTTTGTCGGCCTATAACTATTAAACGGTACAAGATTTTTTGACGCGGTTTGCGGCATTCGATTCTACGGACATTTGTACATATATGTACGAATTTTCATATCTCAAAAATTTACGGATGTAAAAATTTATTCCATACGCCACTGGGTAGTTAATAAAAATATCTATCTTTTATATTTGAAACTTTTTTCTCAATTATTAATAGTTTAGAATTAATTTGAAAAAGAAAAAATCAACAATATTCAGTTTTTCGTCATTATCTAGTGCCCTATGAGAATTTTTAGAAAAATAAAAGCACATCTGAGATGGCCTCCCAATGGCGCATAAAAAGTTCCATTTAACCGACATCGTATCTCTTATAGTTCTTGAGATCCCAATGGTGGCACCTCTAAATGGGACATACTGTATATGTCCGAATTTTCAATTGCCGGGCCCTGCTGGTACAGTTAGACAAAGCGAAAAACCAAAAAATGGATACTTCAAATAGTCAGTAGGGCAGTAAAAATTCGATCACCCTGTATTTAAATAGAAAGTATCATTTTCCCTTAATTTGGACACACTAATTATGGGAAAAATAATTAAAAAATTCTTTGGCCTTTAGTTTTCAAAATAGAAAGTTTTATTTTGATTAGAAATCTCTCATGTTTTTTTCATTTTGTCGGCCTATAACTATTAAACGGTACAATATTTTTTGACGCGGTTTGCGGCATTCGATTCTACGGACATTTGTACATACAGTGTGTCCCATTTAGAAGTGCCACCATTGGGATCTCGAGAACTATAAGAGATACAATGTCGGTTAAATGGAACTTTTTGTGCGCCTTCGGAAGGACATCTTAGGTGTGCTTTTGTTTTTCCACAAATTCTCATAGGGCACTAGATAATGACGAAAAACTGAATATTGTAGATTTTTTCTTTCTCAAATAACTTCTAAACTATTAGTAATTGAGAAAAATGTTTCACATATAAAAGATAGATATTTTTATTAACTAACCAGTGGCGTACGAAATAAATTTTTTTATCCGTAAATTTTCGAGATATAACACAAACTTATATTTTTTTAAATGGAACCCATATCTGATTTTAGTCTCAAAAAAATCAATATTTTTTTCTCTTTTCAATGATGTAAGGGTTATTATGTTTTATATTTGTTTTTTCTCCTAAAATTTAATTTTTCTCTTTATTTTCCTGAATTTTCTTATTATTTCCCAAAAAAACATTATTATTTTTATTAATTATATTGTATTTGATCAAAATAATTTGTTTTATGCCTTTAGTACTTAATATTTTCATTCTAGACTCATAATTTCAATTACACTATGATGAGCCAAGGGCGACCTGATATAAAATATTATAAAAATTAATTTCATAGGAATTTTGAGCAAAATTTTCTAACGAAATAAATTATTTAAATACAAGGAGTATTTCCAAATAGAAATCTGCCAATATTTTCAAAATAATTGTAAATTTAATACAAAATAAGGAAAAAATTAATAATTTTGAAGGCAAAACAAATATAAAACCTAATAACCCTTACATCGTTGAAAAGAGAAAAAAATATTTATTTTTTTGAGACTAAAATCAGATATGGGTTCCATTTAAAAAATATAAGTTTGTGTTATATCTCAAAAATTTACGGATGTAAAAATTTATTCCATACGCCACTGGGTAGTTAATAAAAATATCTATCTTTTATATTTGAAACTTTTTTCTCAATTATTAATAGTTTAGAATTAATTTGAAAAAGAAAAAATCAACAATATTCAGTTTTTCGTCATTATCTAGTGCCCTATGAGAATTTTTAGAAAAATAAAAGCACATCTGAGATGGCCTCCCAATGGCGCATAAAAAGTTCCATTTAACCGACATCGTATCTCTTATAGTTCTTGAGATCCCAATGGTGGCACCTCTAAATGGGACACACTGTATATGTCCGAATTTTCAATTGCCGGGCCCTGCTGGTACAGTTAGACAAAGCGAAAAACAAAAAAATGGATACTTCATGTTGGAGATAATACAATTAAAAAGTATGCTTTGATAATTTGTTTTATATAAATGTAACTTGTCATAGATAATAATAATTGAATTGATGTGTTGTCATTTTGTATTTTTATAAAAAGTTCTCATTAAATATTTATTTATTGCGTGGTCCGTTGTATGTTATTATTTATCAACCATTCTTAAATATTTGTTGTGAAACTTGGGTAAATTCATCAATGGCATATCCTTTGACTATTATAACACTAAATAGTTCTTTCTCGGCCCGTTTTTCAAAATAAAATAGAAGATTTCCTTTCAAAACGAACCCTAAACTTCTTCGACCACAGGAGTCGCCAATGCAGCAAATGCGCCCAAATTCTTTTCGTTTATTTTCATTTTATATATTTTTAACAATTTTACAGCTTAATAACATTGTAACTTACTAATAATTCATTATTTACAGCTCTTCAGAACTTCTGCTGAGACTTGGTTATATTTGGTTAGAGGTTACAAATAAATACAAACCAGACAACAAAGTAAGTATAAAAAATTATTTATTTTATTACAAATACATGATATACTGTTATATATACTTAAATATTAATATTTTGCAATTTAAATTAATATATTTCAATAATATTTTTACTAATTCAGCGTTTTTTCTTTACAGTTTGGTGGCAACACTGAGACAATCCGATGTTCAGTCCTACGCTGACAGTTGAACGACGCTACTCCGCGAAATCGCGTTCGGTGCTTTAAAATATTAAAATGTGCGGAAATATTGCAAGAACAATAGAAAATTTATGTGAAAATCAAAGATAAAGTGTTAAACTAACGTTTCTAATAATAATTTTTACGGGAATCGCAATTTAAATGAGTAAAAATAATGAACTATGTGTGCCGTCTTTGGGAATCGTCGGAGCAGCATATGCAAGTATGTATTAGTTGTTTATTTATATTTAAATAATTCTAAATGTACTTAAAACTATGAAAAACATTCCTTTCGTAGTAATTCTTGTAATTTAATTTGTATTTCTCATGATTTCATACATTTTATGGTGATTAGAATATCATATAAATGTGTTTGTATTTATTTCTCAAGCATAAATTAGATCACAAAATGGCAAATTTTGTGTGTAAAACATACAAAAATGTCTATATTTTACGTTTAAATACATATAAATTGCTATTTAATAGTGATTTACCATATAAAATCCAAGATTTAATATGTTAAAAACCGTCTCAAACTTGTACGCTCCGTAGATTGTTGCGTGATTGCAAACTTTGGAAAAGTTCGTACGGTTTTATTTCTTTATATTGTAAAAATATTATTTTAATAGTGAAATATTGTTGTATATTGTTGCAAATTAGCAACAATGGTAAGTTTAAACATTAGTTTAACTATTTTAATAGTTATTTTTGCTGATAACATGTTCTATTATTGCAATATTTGTATTTTAAAATATTGTTTTCTTTGTTCCAGTGGCGTACCAGAGCTGTTTTGGGGGTCGCTGTTTGCTGGTAGCTGAGCTGTATTCATCAATGTAAGTCGTTATAATATGTGCCTCTCTTCACTGTCGCTTTTTTGCTATTTTTTTCAGCTTAACACAAAAGTAAATTCATTTTTCTCCTGAAAATATGGTTTATTTTGTTGAATTTAATTCAAATAATCATATTTTCTTCTTTATTTCTTTTCCGAGGCACATTGTGAATGTCTATTTATGTTATTAACATCGGGCGTCGTTACTCGTTATAATATCGTAAATAAATCGGCGAAACTTTTAGAAATAATTAGCTTTTTTCATTTTTGAATTAGTTTAATTGAATATCCGTTCGTTCAGTGATAGGTTTCTTCCCAAAAAATTGTATTTGTTTAAATTAATATTTAATCAAGTACAGTTTACAATACAGGGTTCCAGTGAAGTTTCCAAGGAATGTAAAGGCTGGTTTAAGCCTTTGATTGTACAACAGGGCTTTTCTAAAGCTTTGTCTAAGGCTTTAAGGACTTTAAGGCCAATCTACAACCACCAGACGGCAGCAAATAGTTAGAATTATTTTAGTTATTAAAGTCGCGATTAATTTTTTGCTAATATTAGATTCAAATTAAATTCATTTGCATTTTAAAGTAAGGATAAAATATAATTAAAGTTTCGTCGATACTTTTTCGGGTTCGGATCGGTTTCCGCGATATTTAAGGACAGGGTAGCTTAGTTTTTATTTGAAGTGTCTACCCCATTATTTACATTATAAAAGATATGTTGAATGACATAGCTGCCAGTGGCAATCAAAACGTGAACTATTGTATTAAAAAATAAAAAATAGTGGAGGACTTCATTGTATAATTTATTTAAAGATGTACATATATTTTAATATTTAAATTTATTTAATTTTGATTCAATAATTTTGTTAATTTTGTAGTAAATAATTAAAGAATGGACACTTCATTTAGAAACGAAACTACATTTATCAATGATCTACAGCACCGGCTGTAGATCGTAAAAACATTAGATTTTTCGCGATTTCAGAGAAAACATCAGTTGAAGAAAGAAGAACCCCCTTTCCCTGCATGCTTTTGCTTTTTTTCAGTTTTCCTCTTTACTATCCAAGCAGCTCTTTCTAGTATGCCCCTGTTAGATTAAAATCAATTTCCCAAGAACGACTGGGACCCATTGGGCAAACTTGGTCGTTCTTTTCGCTGCTCCCCTCTGGGATAGGCCAGTGGGGCCTCTGGGAAGGACGCCTGTACCTACACTATGGGCCGCCGGACTGAGTAACCCCCTGTACTGATTCCCAGTTTTTCAAGTAGATATAAATGCATGCATTTTCGACGCCTCACGGGCACTCATCGCCTGCATGGAGAGTGCACCACAGGAGGCACTCTTGTGCCATTCAAACAGATACACTAAATTATAGTTAGACTTAGTTTAAGTTTACAGTTTTAAATTGGTATATCATTAGTTTACTTGCGGTTAAATTTTTAATTTGCAGTTTTAAACTTAGTATAATTGGTTCACTTGCATTTTAAAGTATTAGTTTGCAGTTTTAAATGATTACAATTACATAGTTTATTTACAGTTTTAAATAGTTTCAATAAGTTTGCGTGCATTTTAAAATATTAGTTTATAGTTTTAACTTTATTAAATTGTAGTTACACACACTTGCTTTTGTATTAATTTTGTAAAAACACACACACATACACAAAATAATATATCTATTAAAGTTAATAGATACATGAAGAAAATTCGTTTTTAGTATTCGCGTTAGCTTTTGAATAATTTTTCCGTTCGTCGCCGCGATTTCGTCCGTATATATTGTTGATTTTTTATGTATTTATGTACGTATATTATGTATTTATGTATGTATGTTATGTATATGTATATTATGGTTAGGGCGTGAGCAGTTTCAACGGGGCCTCCTGAGCTAACTTTTCCCTTTCAGGTGCCGGGGCCGTTAGGCGGTTGGGCGTCTAGCGGTATTCGGCCCCTTTCCTTTCTCGCTGCAACTAAAGTTGTGGGCTTGAAAGAGCGTTAACCGGGCTTGGGTGCGTACTCACGAATGCTCCGGCTTCTTTGCACGATAAGCACCCAAGTTTCGGGGCCTGGTCTGCCACACTCGCGGTGGTGCGAACCTAGCCATTTCAATGGCAAGGAAGACCCTAGGGACGTACACACTTTACACAACTCAACACCGTCGTTGAGTACACATTGTTAGGTTCCCTCATTTTAATATGTATATGTGTGTTTACTTTTCAGTTTTATCAGGAGGCCCACATCATCATTTATTTATTTATGTTTTTCATATGTATGTATTTATGTGTATTTCTTAGCTAAAATGTTAGGTAGGATGTATAAAAACAATAATAATTAATAATAAATTATCTAATTGCGGTAAAATATAACTGCGTCCAAAACGTCGAAAATTTCAAATAAACTTCAAAAAAATAATGTACATTTTCTCTTTCAGGATTTCCTCACCTTCACAAATAGTTGAAGACAAATATTAACGACATTTTTGTTACAGAATTTCTGGACATCAAAAGTAGATTTAATTTCTTTCTAATAAAAAAAGAAGGTTTCGAAAACTAGAAGAAATAGGGACTCGTCGTGTTCATATTTGAATTCAGGAGGGACGTTTTCAATAGAAAAAGTTAGTTTCAGAATTTCAGGATAGCTGAAACATATTTAAATACATCATTTTCTGCATAAACACTACTGTTCGTATGTTGCGCTCTATATACTAAATTAAGAAATTCGTACACCACTTTTATGCTCTTAAACAGTGAATAGTGGAACGCAGCCAATATTCAATAGTTCAGCGTTTTCCTGTGGGATGGCGCTAGGTGTTTAAATGCTAACTTTAAACAATTCAGTAGTCCACTAAAAATTCGATCACCTGTATTTAAATTTAAATTTTCATTTTCTCTTAATTCAAGCATGCTGATTACGGGAAAAATAATGAAAAAAATCTCAAAGCCTTAGTTTTCAAAATAGAAATTTTTATTTTTAATGCAAAATTGACAATATTTTTTGAATTTGACGGACTATAACTTATGAATGATAAAAGATACTTTAACGGACGTTGCGCCATTCGATTTTATGGACATTTCTACATATGTTTACCAATTTTGAATAACCGTGTATAGCTGGTATAGTAAGAGTAAGCAAAAATGAAAAAATGGTAACTTTAAACAATTCAGTAGTCTACTAAAAATCCGACCATCCTGTATTCAAATGGAAAGTATCATTTTCTCTTAATTCAAGCATGCTGATTACGGGAAAAATAATGAAAAAAATCTCTAGGCCTTAGTTTTCAAAATAGAAATTTTTATTTTTAATGCAAAATTGACAATATTTTTTGACTTTGACGGACTATAACTTATGCATGGTAAAAGATACTTTAACGGGCGTTGCGCCATTCGATTCTATGGACATTTCTACATATGTGTACCAATTTTGAATAACCGTGTATAGCTAGTATAGTAAGAGTAAGCAAAAATGAAAAAAATGGTAATTTTAAACAATTCAGTAGTCCACTAAAAATCCGACCACCCTGTATTCAAATGGAAAGTATCATTTTCTCTTAATTTAAGCATGCTGATTACGGGAAAAGTAATGAAAAAAATCTCTAGGGCTTAGTTTTCAAAATAGAAATTTTTATTTTTAATGCAAAATTGACAATATTTTTTGACTTTGACGGACTATAACTAATGAATGGTAAAAGATACTTTAACGGGCGTTGCGCCATTCGATTCTATGGACATTTCTACATATGTGTACCAATTTTGAATAACCGTGTATAGCTAGTATAGTAAGAGTAAGCAAAAATGAAAAAAATGGTAACTTTAAACAATTCAGTAGTCCACTAAAAATTCGACCACCCTGTATTCAAATGGAAAGTATCATTTTCTCTTAATTTAAGCATGCTGATTACGGGAAAAGTAATGAAAAAAATCTCTAGGGCTTAGTTTTCAAAATAGAAATTTTTATTTTTAATGCAAAATTGACAATATTTTTTGACTTTGACGGACTATAACTTATGAATGGTAAAAGATACTTTAACGGGCGTTGCGCCATTAGATTCTATGGACATTTCTACATATGTGTACCAATTTTGAATAGTAGTCCACTAAAAATCCGACCACCCTGTATTCAAATGGAAAGTATCATTTTCTCTTAATTTAAGCATGCTGATTACGGGAAAAATAATGAAAAAAATCTCTAGGCCTTAGTTTTCAAAATAGAAATTTTTATTTTTAATGCAAAATTGACAATATTTTTTGACTTTGACGGACTATAACTACTGAATGGTAAAAGATACTTTAACGGGCGTTGCGCCATTCGATTCTATGGACATTTCTACATAT
Source organism: Ophonus ardosiacus (assembly GCA_943142095.1). Lineage (NCBI taxonomy): Eukaryota > Metazoa > Arthropoda > Insecta > Coleoptera > Carabidae > Ophonus > Ophonus ardosiacus. The sequence goes on from OW964840.1 coordinate 6,431,051, forward strand.
GTGTACCAATTTTGAATAACCGTGTATAGCTAGTATAGTAAGAGTAAGCAAAAATGAAAAAAATGGTAATTTTAAACAATTCAGTAGTCCACTAAAAATCCGACCACCCTGTATTCAAATGGAAAGTATCATTTTCTCTTAATTTAAGCATGCTGATTACGGGAAAAATAATGAAAAAAATCTCTAGGCCTTAGTTTTCAAAATAGAAATTTTTATTTTTAATGCAAAATTGACAATATTTTTTGACTTTGACGGACTATAACTTATGAATGGTAAAAGATACTTTAACGGGCGTTGCGCTATTCGATTCTATGGACAATTCTACATATGTGTACCAATTTTGAATAACCGTGTATAGCTAGTATAGTAAGAGTAAGCAAAAATGAAAAAAATGGTAACTTTAAACAATTCAGTAGTCCACTAAAAATCCGACCACCCTGTATTCAAATGGAAAGTATCATTTTCTCTTAATTTAAGCATGCTGATTACGGGAAAAATAATGAAAAAAATCTCTAGGCCTTAGTTTTCAAAATAGAAATTTTTATTTTTAATGCAAAATTGACAATATTTTTTGACTTTGACGGACTATAACTTATGAATGGTAAAAGATACTTTAACGGGCGTTGCGCTATTCGATTCTATGGACAATTCTACATATGTGTACCAATTTTGAATAACCGTGTATAGCTAGTATAGTAAGAGTAAGCAAAAATGAAAAAAATGGTAACTTTAAACAATTCAGTAGTCCACTAAAAATCCGACCACCCTGTATTCAAATGGAAAGTATCATTTTCTCTTAATTTAAGCATGCTGATTACGGGAAAAATAATGAAAAAAATCTCTAGGCCTTAGTTTTCAAAATAGAAATTTTTATTTTTAATGCAAAATTGACAATATTTTTTGACTTTGACGGACTATAACTTATGAATGGTAAAAGATACTTTAACGGGCGTTGCGCTATTCGATTCTATGGACAATTCTACATATGTGTACCAATTTTGAATAACCGTGTATAGCTAGTATAGTAAGAGTAAGCAAAAATGAAAAAAATGGTAATTTTAAACAATTCAGTAGTCCACTAAAAATCCGACCACCCTGTATTCAAATGGAAAGTATCATTTTCTCTTAATTTAAGCATGCTGATTACGGGAAAAATAATGAAAAAAATCTCTAGGCCTTAGTTTTCAAAATAGAAATTTTTATTTTTAATGCAAAATTGACAATATTTTTTGACTTTGACGGACTATAACTTATGAATGGTAAAAGATACTTTAACGGGCGTTGCGCTATTCGATTCTATGGACAATTCTACATATGTGTACCAATTTTGAATAACCGTGTATAGCTAATATAGTAAGAGTAAGCAAAAATGAAAAAAATGGTAACTTTAAACAATTCAGTAGTCCACTAAAAATCCGACCACCCTGTATTCAAATGGAAAGTATCATTTTCTCTTAATTTAAGCATGCTGATTACGGGAAAAATAATGAAAAAAATCTCTAGGCCTTAGTTTTCAAAATATAAATTTTTATTTTTAATGCAAAATTGACAATATTTTTTGACTTTGACGGACTATAACATATGAATGGTAAAAGACACTTTAACGGGCGTTGCGCCATTCGATTCTATGGACATTTCTACATATGTGTACCAATTTTGAATAACCGTGTATAGCTAGTATAGTAAGAGTAAGCAAAAATGAAAAAAATGGTAACTTTAAACAATTCAGTAGTCCACTAAAAATCCGACCACCCTGTATTCAAATGGAAAGTATCATTTTCTCTTAATTTAAGCATGCTGATTACGGGAAAACTAATGAAAAAAATCTCTAGGCCTTAGTTTTCAAAATAGAAATTTTTATTTTTAATGCAAAATTGACAATATTTTTTGACTTTGACGGACTATAACATATGAATGGTAAAAGATACTTTAACGGGCGTTGCGCCATTCGATTCTATGGACATTTCTACATATGTGTACCAATTTTGAATAACCGTGTATAGCTAGTATAGTAAGAGTAAGCAAAAATGAAAAAAATGGTAACTTGAAACAATTCAGTAGTCCACTAAAAATCCGACCACCCTGTATTCAAATGGAAAGTATCATTTTCTCTTAATTTAAGCATGCTGATTACGGGAAAAATAATGAAAAAAATCTCTAGGCCTTAGTTTTCAAAATAGAAATTTTTATTTTTAATGCAAAATTGACAATATTTTTTGACTTTGACGGACTATAACTTATGAATGGTAAAAGATACTTTAACGGGCGTTGCGCCATTCGATTCTATGGACATTTCTACATATGTGTACCAATTTTGAATAACCGTGTATAGCTAGTATAGTAAGAGTAAGCAAAAATGAAAAAAATGGTAACTTTAAACAATTCAGTAGTCCACTAAAAATCCGACCACCCTGTATTCAAATGGAAAGTATCATTTTCTCTTAATTTAAGCATGCTGATTACGGGAAAAATAATGAAAAAAATCTCTAGGCCTTAGTTTTCAAAATAGAAATTTTTATTTTTAATGCAAAATTGACAATATTTTTTGACTTTGACGGACTATAACTTATGCATGGTAAAAGATACTTTAACGGGCGTTGCGCCATTCGATTCTATGGACATTTCTACATATGTGTACCAATTTTGAATAACCGTGTATAGCTAGTATAGTAAGAGTAAGCAAAAATGAAAAAAATGGTAACTTTAAACAATTCAGTAGTCCACTAAAAATCCGACCACCCTGTATTCAAATGGAAAGTATCATTTTCTCTTAATTTAAGCATGCTGATTACGGGAAAAATAATGAAAAAAATCTCTAGGCCTTAGTTTTCAAAATAGAAATTTTTATTTTTAATGCAAAATTGACAATATTTTTTGACTTTGACGGACTATAACTTATGAATGGTAAAAGATACTTTAACGGGCGTTGCGCCATTCGATTCTATGGACATTTCTACATATGTGTACCAATTTTGAATAACCGTGTATAGCTAGTATAGTAAGAGTAAGCAAAAATGAAAAAAATGGTAACTTTAAACAATTCAGTAGTCCACTAAAAATCCGACCACCCTGTATTCAAATGGAAAGTATCATTTTCTCTTAATTTAAGCATGCTGATTACGGGAAAAATAATGAAAAAAATCTCTAGGCCTTAGTTTTCAAAATAGAAATTTTTATTTTTAATGCAAAATTGACAATATTTTTTGACTTTGACGGACTATAACTTATGCATGGTAAAAGATACTTTAACGGGCGTTGCGCCATTCGATTCTATGGACATTTCTACATATGTGTACCAATTTTGAATAACCGTGTATAGCTAGTATAGTAAGAGTAAGCAAAAATGAAAAAAATGGTAACTTTAAACAATTCAGTAGTCCACTAAAAATCCGACCACCCTGTATTCAAATGGAAAGTATCATTTTCTCTTAATTTAAGCATGCTGATTACGGGAAAAATAATGAAAAAAATCTCTAGGCCTTAGTTTTCAAAATAGAAATTTTTATTTTTAATGCAAAATTGACAATATTTTTTGACTTTGACGGACTATAACTTATGAATGGTAAAAGATACTTTAACGGGCGTTGCGCTATTCGATTCTATGGACAATTCTACATATGTGTACCAATTTTGAATAACCGTGTATAGCTAGTATAGTAAGAGTAAGCAAAAATGAAAAAAATGGTAACTTTAAACAATTCAGTAGTCCACTAAAAATCCGACCACCCTGTATTCAAATGGAAAGTATCATTTTCTCTTAATTTAAGCATGCTGATTACGGGAAAAATAATGAAAAAAATCTCTAGGCCTTAGTTTTCAAAATAGAAATTTTTATTTTTAATGCAAAATTGACAATATTTTTTGACTTTGACGGACTATAACTTATGAATGGTAAAAGATACTTTAACGGGCGTTGCGCTATTCGATTCTATGGACAATTCTACATATGTGTACCAATTTTGAATAACCGTGTATAGCTAGTATAGTAAGAGTAAGCAAAAATGAAAAAAATGGTAATTTTAAACAATTCAGTAGTCCACTAAAAATCCGACCACCCTGTATTCAAATGGAAAGTATCATTTTCTCTTAATTTAAGCATGCTGATTACGGGAAAAATAATGAAAAAAATCTCTAGGCCTTAGTTTTCAAAATAGAAATTTTTATTTTTAATGCAAAATTGACAATATTTTTTGACTTTGACGGACTATAACTTATGAATGGTAAAAGATACTTTAACGGGCGTTGCGCTATTCGATTCTATGGACAATTCTACATATGTGTACCAATTTTGAATAACCGTGTATAGCTAATATAGTAAGAGTAAGCAAAAATGAAAAAAATGGTAACTTTAAACAATTCAGTAGTCCACTAAAAATCCGACCACCCTGTATTCAAATGGAAAGTATCATTTTCTCTTAATTTAAGCATGCTGATTACGGGAAAAATAATGAAAAAAATCTCTAGGCCTTAGTTTTCAAAATATAAATTTTTATTTTTAATGCAAAATTGACAATATTTTTTGACTTTGACGGACTATAACATATGAATGGTAAAAGACACTTTAACGGGCGTTGCGCCATTCGATTCTATGGACATTTCTACATATGTGTACCAATTTTGAATAACCGTGTATAGCTAGTATAGTAAGAGTAAGCAAAAATGAAAAAAATGGTAACTTTAAACAATTCAGTAGTCCACTAAAAATCCGACCACCCTGTATTCAAATGGAAAGTATCATTTTCTCTTAATTTAAGCATGCTGATTACGGGAAAACTAATGAAAAAAATCTCTAGGCCTTAGTTTTCAAAATAGAAATTTTTATTTTTAATGCAAAATTGACAATATTTTTTGACTTTGACGGACTATAACATATGAATGGTAAAAGATACTTTAACGGGCGTTGCGCCATTCGATTCTATGGACATTTCTACATATGTGTACCAATTTTGAATAACCGTGTATAGCTAGTATAGTAAGAGTAAGCAAAAATGAAAAAAATGGTAACTTGAAACAATTCAGTAGTCCACTAAAAATCCGACCACCCTGTATTCAAATGGAAAGTATCATTTTCTCTTAATTTAAGCATGCTGATTACGGGAAAAATAATGAAAAAAATCTCTAGGCCTTAGTTTTCAAAATAGAAATTTTTATTTTTAATGCAAAATTGACAATATTTTTTGACTTTGACGGACTATAACTTATGAATGGTAAAAGATACTTTAACGGGCGTTGCGCCATTCGATTCTATGGACATTTCTACATATGTGTACCAATTTTGAATAACCGTGTATAGCTAGTATAGTAAGAGTAAGCAAAAATGAAAAAAATGGTAACTTTAAACAATTCAGTAGTCCACTAAAAATCCGACCACCCTGTATTCAAATGGAAAGTATCATTTTCTCTTAATTTAAGCATGCTGATTACGGGAAAAATAATGAAAAAAATCTCTAGGCCTTAGTTTTCAAAATAGAAATTTTTATTTTTAATGCAAAATTGACAATATTTTTTGACTTTGACGGACTATAACTTATGCATGGTAAAAGATACTTTAACGGGCGTTGCGCCATTCGATTCTATGGACATTTCTACATATGTGTACCAATTTTGAATAACCGTGTATAGCTAGTATAGTAAGAGTAAGCAAAAATGAAAAAAATGGTAACTTTAAACAATTCAGTAGTCCACTAAAAATCCGACCACCCTGTATTCAAATGGAAAGTATCATTTTCTCTTAATTTAAGCATGCTGATTACGGGAAAAATAATGAAAAAAATCTCTAGGCCTTAGTTTTCAAAATAGAAATTTTTATTTTTAATGCAAAATTGACAATATTTTTTGACTTTGACGGACTATAACTTATGAATGGTAAAAGATACTTTAACGGGCGTTGCGCCATTCGATTCTATGGACATTTCTACATATGTGTACCAATTTTGAATAACCGTGTATAGCTAGTATAGTAAGAGTAAGCAAAAATGAAAAAAATGGTAACTTTAAACAATTCAGTAGTCCACTAAAAATCCGACCAGCCTGTATTCAAATGGAAAGTATCATGTTCTCTTAATTTAAGCATGCTGATTACGGGAAAAATAATGAAAAAAATCTCTAGGCCTTAGTTTTCAAAATAGAAATTTTTATTTTTAATGCAAAATTGACAATATTTTTTGACTTTGACGGACTATAACTTATGAATGGTAAAAGATACTTTAACGGGCGTTGCGCTATTCGATTCTATGGACAATTCTACATATGTGTACCAATTTTGAATAACCGTGTATAGCTAGTATAGTAAGAGTAAGCAAAAATGAAAAAAATGGTAACTTTAAACAATTCAGTAGTCCACTAAAAATCCGACCACCATGTATTCAAATGGAAAGTATCATTTTCTCTTAATTTAAGCATGCTGATTACGGGAAAAATAATGAAAAAAATCTCTAGGCCTTAGTTTTCAAAATAGAAATTTTTATTTTTAATGCAAAATTGACAATATTTTTTGACTTTGACGGACTATAACTAATGAATGGTAAAAGATACTTTAACGGGCGTTGCGCCATTCGATTCTATGGACATTTCTACATATGTGTACCAGTTTTGAATAACCGTGTATAGCTAGTATAGTAAGAGTAAGCAAAAATGAAAAAAATGGTAATTTTAAACAATTCAGTAGTCCACTAAAAATCCGACCACCCTGTATTCAAATGGAAAGTATCATTTTCTCTTAATTTAAGCATGCTGATTACGGGAAAAATAATGAAAAAAATCTCTAGGCCTTAGTTTTCAAAATAGAAATTTTTATTTTTAATGCAAAATTGACAATATTTTTTGACTTTGACGGACTATAACATATGAATGGTAAAAGATACTTTAACGGGCGTTGCGCTATTCGATTCCAATGACAATTCTACATATGTGTACCAATTTTGAATAACCGTGTATAGCTAGTATAGTAAGAGTAAGCAAAAATGAAAAAAATGGTAACTTGAAACAATTCAGTAGTCCACTAAAAATCCGACCACCCTGTATTCAAATGGAAAGTATCATTTTCTCTTAATTTAAGCATGCTGATTACGGGAAAAATAATGAAAAAAATCTCTAGGCCTTAGTTTTCAAAATAGAAATTTTTATTTTTAATGCAAAATTGACAATATTTTTTGACTTTGACGGACTATAACTTATGAATGGTAAAAGATACTTTAACGGGCGTTGCGCCATTCGATTCTATGGACATTTCTACATATGTGTACCAATTTTGAATAACTGTGTATAGCTAGTATAGTAAGAGTAAGCAAAAATGAAAAAAATGGTAACTTTAAACAATTCAGTAGTCCACTAAAAATCCGACCACCCTGTATTCAAATGGAAAGTATCATTTTCTCTTAATTTAAGCATGCTGATTACGGGAAAACTAATGAAAAAAATCTCTAGGCCTTAGTTTTCAAAATAGAAATTTTTATTTTTAATGCAAAATTGACAATATTTTTTGACTTTGACGGACTATAACTTATGAATGGTAAAAGATACTTTAACGGGCGTTGCGCTATTCGATTCTATGGACAATTCTACATATGTGTACCAATTTTGAATAACCGTGTGTAGCTAGTATAGTAAGAGTAAGCAAAAATGAAAAAAATGGTAACTTTAAACAATTCAGTAGTCCACTAAAAATCCGACCAGCCTGTATTCAAATGGAAAGTATCATTTTCTCTTAATTTAAGCATGCTGATTACGGGAAAAATAATGAAAAAAATCTCTAGGCCTTAGTTTTCAAAATAGAAATTTTTATTTTTAATGCAAAATTGACAATATTTTTTGACTTTGACGGACTATAACTTATGAATGGTAAAAGATACTTTAACGGGCGTTGCGCCATTCGATTCTATGGACATTTCTACATATGTGTACCAATTTTGAATAACCGTGTATAGCTAGTATAGTAAGAGTAAGCAAAAATGAAAAAAATGGTAACTTTAAACAATTCAGTAGTCCACTAAAAATCCGACCACCCTGTATTCAAATGGAAAGTATCATTTTCTCTTAATTTAAACATGCTGATTACGGGAAAAATAATGAAAAAAATCTTTAGGCCTTAGTTTTCAAAATAGAAATTTTTATTTTTAATGCAAAATTGACAATATTTTTTGACTTTGGCAGACTATAACTTATGAATGGTAAAAAATACTTTAACGGGCGTTGCGCCATTCGATTCTATGGACATTTCTACATATGTGTACCAATTTTGAATAACCGTGTATAGCTAGTATAGTAAGAGTAAGCAATAATGAAAAAAATGGTAACTTTAAACAATTCAGTAGACCACTAAAAATCCGACCACCCTGTATTCAAATGGAAAGTATCATTTTCTCTTAATTTAAGCATGCTAATTACGGGAAAAATAATGAAAAAAATCTCTAGGCCTTAGTTTTCAAAATAGAAATTTTTATTTTTAATGCAAAATTGACAATATTTTTTGACTTTGACGGACTATAACTTATGAATGGTAAAGGATACTTTAACGGGCGTTGCGCCATTCGATTCTATGGACATTTCTACATATGTGTACCAATTTTGAATAACCGTGTATAGCTAGTATAGTAAGAGTAAGCAAAAATGAAAAAAATGGTAACTTTAAACAATTCAGTAGTCCACTAAAAATCCGACCACCCTGTATTCAAATGGAAAGTATCATTTTCTCTTAATTTAAGCATGCTGATTACGGGAAAAATAATGAAAAAAATCTCTAGGCCTTAGTTTTCAAAATAGAAATTTTTATTTTTAATGCAAAATTGACAATATTTTTTGACTTTGACGGACTATAACTTATGAATGGTAAAAGATACTTTAACGGGCGTTGCGCCATTCGATTCTATGGACATTTCTACATATGTGCACCAATTTTGAATAACCGTGTATAGCTAGTATAGTAAGAGTAAGCAAAAATGAAAAAAAAGGTAACTTTAAACAATTCAGTAGTCCACTAAAAATCCGACCACCCTGTATTCAAATGGAAAGTATCATTTTCTCTTAATTTAAGCATGCTGATTACGGGAAAAATAATGAAAAAAATCTCTAGGCCTTAGTTTTCAAAATAGAAATTTTTATTTTTAATGCAAAATTGACAATATTTTTTGACTTTGACGGACTATAACTTATGAATGGTAAAAGATACTTTAACGGGCGTTGCGCCATTCGATTCTATGGACATTTCTACATATGTGTACCAATTTTGAATAACCGTGTATAGCTAGTATAGTAAGAGTAAGCAAAAATGAAAAAAATGGTAACTTGAAACAATTCAGTAGTCCACTAAAAATCCGACCACCCTGTATTCAAATGGAAAGTATCATTTTCTCTTAATTTAAGCATGCTGATTATGGGAAAAATAATGAAAAAAATCTCTAGGCCTTAGTTTTCAAAATAGAAATTTTTATTTTTAATGCAAAATTGACAATATTTTTTGACTTTGGCGGACTATAACTTATGAATGGTAAAAAATACTTTAACGGGCGTTGCGCCATTCGATTCTATGGACATTTCTACATATGTGTACCAATTTTGAATAACCGTGTATAGCTAGTATAGTAAGAGTAAGCAATAATGAAAAAAATGGTAACTTTAAACAATTCAGTAGACCACTAAAAATCCGACCACCCCTGTATTCAAATGGAAAGTATCATTTTCTCTTAATTCAAGCATGCTGATTACGGGAAAAATAATGAAAAAAATCTCTAGGCCTTAGTTTTCAAAATAGAAATTTTTATTTTTAATGCAAAATTGACAATATTTTTTGACTTTGACGGACTATAACTTATGAATGGTAAAAGATACTTTAACGGGCGTTGCGCCATTCGATTCTATGGACATTTCTACATATGTGTACCAATTTTGAATAACCGTGTATAGCTAGTATAGTAAGAGTAAGCAAAAATGAAAAAAATGGTAACTTTAAACAATTCAGTAGTCCACTAAAAATCCGACCAGCCTGTATTCAAATGGAAAGTATCATGTTCTCTTAATTTAAGCATGCTGATTACGGGAAAAATAATGAAAAAAATCTCTAGGCCTTAGTTTTCAAAATAGAAATTTTTATTTTTAATGCAAAATTGACAATATTTTTTGACTTTGACGGACTATAACTTATGAATGGTAAAAGATACTTTAACGGGCGTTGCGCTATTCGATTCTATGGACAATTCTACATATGTGTACCAATTTTGAATAACCGTGTATAGCTAGTATAGTAAGAGTAAGCAAAAATGAAAAAAATGGTAACTTTAAACAATTCAGTAGTCCACTAAAAATCCGACCACCATGTATTCAAATGGAAAGTATCATTTTCTCTTAATTTAAGCATGCTGATTACGGGAAAAATAATGAAAAAAATCTCTAGGCCTTAGTTTTCAAAATAGAAATTTTTATTTTTAATGCAAAATTGACAATATTTTTTGACTTTGACGGACTATAACTAATGAATGGTAAAAGATACTTTAACGGGCGTTGCGCCATTCGATTCTATGGACATTTCTACATATGTGTACCAGTTTTGAATAACCGTGTATAGCTAGTATAGTAAGAGTAAGCAAAAATGAAAAAAATGGTAATTTTAAACAATTCAGTAGTCCACTAAAAATCCGACCACCCTGTATTCAAATGGAAAGTATCATTTTCTCTTAATTTAAGCATGCTGATTACGGGAAAAATAATGAAAAAAATCTCTAGGCCTTAGTTTTCAAAATAGAAATTTTTATTTTTAATGCAAAATTGACAATATTTTTTGACTTTGACGGACTATAACTAATGAATGGTAAAAGATACTTTAACGGGCGTTGCGCCATTCGATTCTATGGACATTTCTACATATGTGTACCAGTTTTGAATAACCGTGTATAGCTAGTATAGTAAGAGTAAGCAAAAATGAAAAAAATGGTAATTTTAAACAATTCAGTAGTCTACTAAAAATCCGACCACCCTGTATTCAAATGGAAAGTATCATTTTCTCTTAATTTAAGCATGCTGATTACGGGAAAAATAATGAAAAAAATCTCTAGGCCTTAGTTTTCAAAATAGAAATTTTTATTTTTAATGCAAAATTGACAATATTTTTTGACTTTGACGGACTATAACATATGAATGGTAAAAGATACTTTAACGGGCGTTGCGCTATTCGATTCCAATGACAATTCTACATATGTGTACCAATTTTGAATAACCGTGTATAGCTAGTATAGTAAGAGTAAGCAAAAATGAAAAAAATGGTAACTTGAAACAATTCAGTAGTCCACTAAAAATCCGACCACCCTGTATTCAAATGGAAAGTATCATTTTCTCTTAATTTAAGCATGCTGATTACGGGAAAAATAATGAAAAAAATCTCTAGGCCTTAGTTTTCAAAATAGAAATTTTTATTTTTAATGCAAAATTGACAATATTTTTTGACTTTGACGGACTATAACTTATGAATGGTAAAAGATACTTTAACGGGCGTTGCGCCATTCGATTCTATGGACATTTCTACATATGTGTACCAATTTTGAATAACTGTGTATAGCTAGTATAGTAAGAGTAAGCAAAAATGAAAAAAATGGTAACTTTAAACAATTCAGTAGTCCACTAAAAATCCGACCACCCTGTATTCAAATGGAAAGTATCATTTTCTCTTAATTTAAGCATGCTGATTACGGGAAAACTAATGAAAAAAATCTCTAGGCCTTAGTTTTCAAAATAGAAATTTTTATTTTTAATGCAAAATTGACAATATTTTTTGACTTTGACGGACTATAACTTATGAATGGTAAAAGATACTTTAACGGGCGTTGCGCTATTCGATTCTATGGACAATTCTACATATGTGTACCAATTTTGAATAACCGTGTGTAGCTAGTATAGTAAGAGTAAGCAAAAATGAAAAAAATGGTAACTTTAAACAATTCAGTAGTCCACTAAAAATCCGACCAGCCTGTATTCAAATGGAAAGTATCATTTTCTCTTAATTTAAGCATGCTGATTACGGGAAAAATAATGAAAAAAATCTCTAGGCCTTAGTTTTCAAAATAGAAATTTTTATTTTTAATGCAAAATTGACAATATTTTTTGACTTTGACGGACTATAACTTATGATTGGTAAAAGATACTTTAACGGGCGTTGCGCCATTCGATTCTATGGACATTTCTACATATGTGTACCAATTTTGAATAACCGTGTATAGCTAGTATAGTAAGAGTAAGCAAAAATGAAAAAAATGGTAACTTTAAACAATTCAGTAGTCCACTAAAAATCCGACCACCCTGTATTCAAATGGAAAGTATCATTTTCTCTTAATTTAAACATGCTGATTACGGGAAAAATAATGAAAAAAATCTTTAGGCCTTAGTTTTCAAAATAGAAATTTTTATTTTTAATGCAAAATTGACAATATTTTTTGACTTTGGCAGACTATAACTTATGAATGGTAAAAAATACTTTAACGGGCGTTGCGCCATTCGATTCTATGGACATTTCTACATATGTGTACCAATTTTGAATAACCGTGTATAGCTAGTATAGTAAGAGTAAGCAATAATGAAAAAAATGGTAACTTTAAACAATTCAGTAGACCACTAAAAATCCGACCACCCTGTATTCAAATGGAAAGTATCATTTTCTCTTAATTTAAGCATGCTAATTACGGGAAAAATAATGAAAAAAATCTCTAGGCCTTAGTTTTCAAAATAGAAATTTTTATTTTTAATGCAAAATTGACAATATTTTTTGACTTTGACGGACTATAACTTATGAATGGTAAAGGATACTTTAACGGGCGTTGCGCCATTCGATTCTATGGACATTTCTACATATGTGTACCAATTTTGAATAACCGTGTATAGCTAGTATAGTAAGAGTAAGCAAAAATGAAAAAAATGGTAACTTTAAACAATTCAGTAGTCCACTAAAAATCCGACCACCCTGTATTCAAATGGAAAGTATCATTTTCTCTTAATTTAAGCATGCTGATTACGGGAAAAATAATGAAAAAAATCTCTAGGCCTTAGTTTTCAAAATAGAAATTTTTATTTTTAATGCAAAATTGACAATATTTTTTGACTTTGACGGACTATAACTTATGAATGGTAAAAGATACTTTAACGGGCGTTGCGCCATTCGATTCTATGGACATTTCTACATATGTGCACCAATTTTGAATAACCGTGTATAGCTAGTATAGTAAGAGTAAGCAAAAATGAAAAAAAAGGTAACTTTAAACAATTCAGTAGTCCACTAAAAATCCGACCACCCTGTATTCAAATGGAAAGTATCATTTTCTCTTAATTTAAGCATGCTGATTACGGGAAAAATAATGAAAAAAATCTCTAGGCCTTAGTTTTCAAAATAGAAATTTTTATTTTTAATGCAAAATTGACAATATTTTTTGACTTTGACGGACTATAACATATGAATGGTAAAAGATACTTTAACGGGCGTTGCGCTATTCGATTCCAATGACAATTCTACATATGTGTACCAATTTTGAATAACCGTGTATAGCTAGTATAGTAAGAGTAAGCAAAAATGAAAAAAATGGTAACTTGAAACAATTCAGTAGTCCACTAAAAATCCGACCACCCTGTATTCAAATGGAAAGTATCATTTTCTCTTAATTTAAGCATGCTGATTACGGGAAAAATAATGAAAAAAATCTCTAGGCCTTAGTTTTCAAAATAGAAATTTTTATTTTTAATGCAAAATTGACAATATTTTTTGACTTTGACGGACTATAACTTATGAATGGTAAAAGATACTTTAACGGGCGTTGCGCCATTCGATTCTATGGACATTTCTACATATGTGTACCAATTTTGAATAACTGTGTATAGCTAGTATAGTAAGAGTAAGCAAAAATGAAAAAAATGGTAACTTTAAACAATTCAGTAGTCCACTAAAAATCCGACCACCCTGTATTCAAATGGAAAGTATCATTTTCTCTTAATTTAAGCATGCTGATTACGGGAAAACTAATGAAAAAAATCTCTAGGCCTTAGTTTTCAAAATAGAAATTTTTATTTTTAATGCAAAATTGACAATATTTTTTGACTTTGACGGACTATAACTTATGAATGGTAAAAGATACTTTAACGGGCGTTGCGCTATTCGATTCTATGGACAATTCTACATATGTGTACCAATTTTGAATAACCGTGTGTAGCTAGTATAGTAAGAGTAAGCAAAAATGAAAAAAATGGTAACTTTAAACAATTCAGTAGTCCACTAAAAATCCGACCAGCCTGTATTCAAATGGAAAGTATCATTTTCTCTTAATTTAAGCATGCTGATTACGGGAAAAATAATGAAAAAAATCTCTAGGCCTTAGTTTTCAAAATAGAAATTTTTATTTTTAATGCAAAATTGACAATATTTTTTGACTTTGACGGACTATAACTTATGATTGGTAAAAGATACTTTAACGGGCGTTGCGCCATTCGATTCTATGGACATTTCTACATATGTGTACCAATTTTGAATAACCGTGTATAGCTAGTATAGTAAGAGTAAGCAAAAATGAAAAAAATGGTAACTTTAAACAATTCAGTAGTCCACTAAAAATCCGACCACCCTGTATTCAAATGGAAAGTATCATTTTCTCTTAATTTAAACATGCTGATTACGGGAAAAATAATGAAAAAAATCTTTAGGCCTTAGTTTTCAAAATAGAAATTTTTATTTTTAATGCAAAATTGACAATATTTTTTGACTTTGGCAGACTATAACTTATGAATGGTAAAAAATACTTTAACGGGCGTTGCGCCATTCGATTCTATGGACATTTCTACATATGTGTACCAATTTTGAATAACCGTGTATAGCTAGTATAGTAAGAGTAAGCAATAATGAAAAAAATGGTAACTTTAAACAATTCAGTAGACCACTAAAAATCCGACCACCCTGTATTCAAATGGAAAGTATCATTTTCTCTTAATTTAAGCATGCTAATTACGGGAAAAATAATGAAAAAAATCTCTAGGCCTTAGTTTTCAAAATAGAAATTTTTATTTTTAATGCAAAATTGACAATATTTTTTGACTTTGACGGACTATAACTTATGAATGGTAAAGGATACTTTAACGGGCGTTGCGCCATTCGATTCTATGGACATTTCTACATATGTGTACCAATTTTGAATAACCGTGTATAGCTAGTATAGTAAGAGTAAGCAAAAATGAAAAAAATGGTAACTTTAAACAATTCAGTAGTCCACTAAAAATCCGACCACCCTGTATTCAAATGGAAAGTATCATTTTCTCTTAATTTAAGCATGCTGATTACGGGAAAAATAATGAAAAAAATCTCTAGGCCTTAGTTTTCAAAATAGAAATTTTTATTTTTAATGCAAAATTGACAATATTTTTTGACTTTGACGGACTATAACTTATGAATGGTAAAAGATACTTTAACGGGCGTTGCGCCATTCGATTCTATGGACATTTCTACATATGTGCACCAATTTTGAATAACCGTGTATAGCTAGTATAGTAAGAGTAAGCAAAAATGAAAAAAAAGGTAACTTTAAACAATTCAGTAGTCCACTAAAAATCCGACCACCCTGTATTCAAATGGAAAGTATCATTTTCTCTTAATTTAAGCATGCTGATTACGGGAAAAATAATGAAAAAAATCTCTAGGCCTTAGTTTTCAAAATAGAAATTTTTATTTTTAATGCAAAATTGACAATATTTTTTGACTTTGACGGACTATAACTTATGAATGGTAAAAGATACTTTAACGGGCGTTGCGCCATTCGATTCTATGGACATTTCTACATATGTGTACCAATTTTGAATAACCGTGTATAGCTAGTATAGTAAGAGTAAGCAAAAATGAAAAAAATGGTAACTTGAAACAATTCAGTAGTCCACTAAAAATCCGACCACCCTGTATTCAAATGGAAAGTATCATTTTCTCTTAATTTAAGCATGCTGATTATGGGAAAAATAATGAAAAAAATCTCTAGGCCTTAGTTTTCAAAATAGAAATTTTTATTTTTAATGCAAAATTGACAATATTTTTTGACTTTGGCGGACTATAACTTATGAATGGTAAAAAATACTTTAACGGGCGTTGCGCCATTCGATTCTATGGACATTTCTACATATGTGTACCAATTTTGAATAACCGTGTATAGCTAGTATAGTAAGAGTAAGCAATAATGAAAAAAATGGTAACTTTAAACAATTCAGTAGACCACTAAAAATCCGACCACCCCTGTATTCAAATGGAAAGTATCATTTTCTCTTAATTCAAGCATGCTGATTACGGGAAAAATAATGAAAAAAATCTCTAGGCCTTAGTTTTCAAAATAGAAATTTTTATTTTTAATGCAAAATTGACAATATTTTTTGACTTTGACGGACTATAACTTATGAATGGTAAAGGATACTTTAACGGGCGTTGCGCCATTCGATTCTATGGACATTTCTACATATGTGTACCAATTTTGAATAACCGTGTATAGATAGTATAGTAAGAGTAAGCAAAAATGAAAAAAATGGTAACTTTAAACAATTCAGTAGTCCACTAAAAATCCGACCACCCTGTATTCAAATGGAAAGTATCATTTTCTCTTAATTTAAGCATGCTGATTACGGGAAAAATAATGAAAAAAATCTCTAGGCCTTAGTTTTCAAAATAGAAATTTTTATTTTTAATGCAAAATTGACAATATTTTTTGACTTTGACGGACTATAACTTATGAATGGTAAAAGATACTTTAACGGGCGTTGCGCCATTCGATTCTATGGACATTTCTACATATGTGCACCAATTTTGAATAACCGTGTATAGCTAGTATAGTAAGAGTAAGCAAAAATGAAAAAAAAGGTAACTTTAAACAATTCAGTAGTCCACTAAAAATCCGACCACCCTGTATTCAAATGGAAAGTATCATTTTCTCTTAATTTAAGCATGCTGATTATGGGAAAAATAATGAAAAAAATCTCTAGGCCTTAGTTTTCAAAATAGAAATTTTTATTTTTAATGCAAAATTGACAATATTTTTTGACTTTGGCGGACTATAACTTATGAATGGTAAAAAATACTTTAACGGGCGTTGCGCCATTCGATTCTATGGACATTTCTACATATGTGTACCAATTTTGAATAACCGTGTATAGCTAGTATAGTAAGAGTAAGCAATAATGAAAAAAATGGTAACTTTAAACAATTCAGCAGACCACTAAAAATCCGACCACCCCTGTATTCAAATGGAAAGTATCATTTTCTCTTAATTCAAGCATGCTGATTACGGGAAAAATAATGAAAAAAATCTCTAGGCCTTAGTTTTCAAAATAGAAATTTTTATTTTTAATGCAAAATTGACAATATTTTTTGACTTTGACGGACTATAACTAATGAATGGTAAAAGATACTTTAACGGGCGTTGCGCCATTCGATTCTATGGACATTTCTACATATGTGTACCAGTTTTGAATAACCGTGTATAGCTAGTATAGTAAGAGTAAGCAAAAATGAAAAAAATGGTAATTTTAAACAATTCAGTAGTCCACTAAAAATCCGACCACCCTGTATTCAAATGGAAAGTATCATTTTCTCTTAATTTAAGCATGCTGATTACGGGAAAAATAATGAAAAAAATCTCTAGGCCTTAGTTTTAAAAATAGAAATTTTTATTTTTAATGCAAAATTGACAATATTTTTTGACTTTGACGGACTATAACATATGAATGGTAAAAGATACTTTAACGGGCGTTGCGCTATTCGATTCCAATGACAATTCTACATATGTGTACCAATTTTGAATAACCGTGTATAGCTAGTATAGTAAGAGTAAGCAAAAATGAAAAAAAAGGTAACTTTAAACAATTCAGTAGTCCACTAAAAATCCGACCACCCTGTATTCAAATGGAAAGTATCATTTTCTCTTAATTTAAGCATGCTGATTACGGGAAAAATAATGAAAAAAATCTCTAGGCCTTAGTTTTCAAAATAGAAATTTTTATTTTTAATGCAAAATTGACAATATTTTTTGACTTTGACGGACTATAACTTATGAATGGTAAAAGATACTTTAACGGGCGTTGCGCCATTCGATTCTATGGACATTTCTACATATGTGTACCAATTTTGAATAACCGTGTATAGCTAGTATAGTAAGAGTAAGCAAAAATGAAAAAAATGGTAACTTGAAACAATTCAGTAGTCCACTAAAAATCCGACCACCCTGTATTCAAATGGAAAGTATCATTTTCTCTTAATTTAAGCATGCTGATTATGGGAAAAATAATGAAAAAAATCTCTAGGCCTTAGTTTTCAAAATAGAAATTTTTATTTTTAATGCAAAATTGACAATATTTTTTGACTTTGGCGGACTATAACTTATGAATGGTAAAAAATACTTTAACGGGCGTTGCGCCATTCGATTCTATGGACATTTCTACATATGTGTACCAATTTTGAATAACCGTGTATAGCTAGTATAGTAAGAGTAAGCAATAATGAAAAAAATGGTAACTTTAAACAATTCAGTAGACCACTAAAAATCCGACCACCCCTGTATTCAAATGGAAAGTATCATTTTCTCTTAATTCAAGCATGCTGATTACGGGAAAAATAATGAAAAAAATCTCTAGGCCTTAGTTTTCAAAATAGAAATTTTTATTTTTAATGCAAAATTGACAATATTTTTTGACTTTGACGGACTATAACTTATGAATGGTGAAAGATACTTTAACGGGCGTTGCGCCATTCGATTCTATGGACATTTCTACATATGTTTACCAATTTTGAATAACCGTGTCTGGCTAGTATAGTAAGAGTAAGCAAAAATGAAAAAAATGGTAACTTGAAACAATTCAGTAGTCCACTAAAAATTCTATCACCCTATATTTAAATTTAAAGTATCATTTTCTCTTAATTCAAGCATGCTGATTACGGGAAAAATAATGAAAAAAATCTCTAGGCCTTAGTTTTCAAAATAGAAATTTTTATTTTTAATTACGTAATTTTATCTCCGATTAAAAATTACGATTTAATTGTTTATTTCTGTCTGCTGCACAGGCCTTTTGCCGGTTGTTACGTCATTAACAAAGTATTAGATAACTAATTATTTTAAAAAATGTACCTGTTAAAGTATTAAACAGCCATTTACAATTTGTCTTTCATAGTGAAAGGATGGTTGTACTCTTCTGGTTTGCTGGACCGTGCTCGACCATTCCTTTCTATTTTTTTGTATTTGTATTTCATAGTATTTAAATCTGTGGTAGTTACCTCTACCCTTAAAATAAATTATTAAATTTTAGAATTAAATTCTTTAAATCAAAGTGCGCCTAGACCAACCCAGGGCCCAGAAGGACAACGTGGGATACTTGTATTTGTATAGTGGTAGTTTGGTAAAATGTCCAGGTTTATCCTGAGACAAGGTATGTGAAAATAAACTTCCTAGCAAATTGAAAATTTATCAATTTTTACATTTTATATCAATTTTTAAAATACTTTAGGTCAATTAACTTGACATGTTTCTCCATCTAGCAATTGTTGCTGTACCCGTAATTTTAGGGTATAAGGCATAACAATACGATATAAATACAATACAATGAATTGTACAACAATTCAAATTTAATATTTTAAAATACAGTGTTACATAATACATAAAATATCTAAAATACTTATATAATTTTAAACTATTTAAATCTTACAATTTCAAAATTTATTTGCCCAAAAAACATTACAATATATGTCTCCTAGATTGTGACACGGATTTTCCCATTTATTTATTTAAATATACAAACTATCAATAATAAAAAATAAAGTAAATAATATACCCAACAATGGGTAATAAGCAGTAATGATATAATTATTTATTATTAAACAGGCTTGTATTAAATATATTTTGATTTCAACTTTAAATAAACTTAAAACTGAGTACAATGTGGTATATAAAGGAATGACAGTGTGTGAGTGATTGGGTAAGCGAAATCTTGCTCTATAAAATTGCCCGGGAAATTTTATAGTGTAAGACTAGCTTTAATAGGGGTTTCCAAGGCTACAGCTTTTTAAGAAAGACTTATTGGATATCAGTGTTCATCATGTATAAGTAATATTAAGATGAATATAATCGTTAATTTGCTCATTTTTATTACTCTAAAATCAAAATTAAAATTTAATGCATTTAAATTGAGTGCATAAAATTTAGTATCGGCCATCTTTGTGACGTCAACGGCACTCTGAAAATTCTGATTGGCTAATGGCTTTTCGAGCGCGCAGATCAGTTCGCGCTGTGACCTGACGTGATGTTCAAGCCAGAACATTTGTTATTTTGATGAAATTTAAGGTTACAAGAAATTTTTACTGAATTTCCTGTTAGTTTCTTTGGAGAATCTTTTGAAAAAACAAGTAAGTGAAGTTAATAACCAATAATGCTATTTATATTAAAACTGTTCATTTTCTTTAGAATATGGATCCTGAATTTGTGAAAGCAGACAGTCGAAATTTGCCGTATTTAGATACAGTCATGTTGCATTTGTTTTACAAAGACAATCCTAGTTTTGTTAGTGCAGAGGTATGTAATGTTTTGTACGCAGATTTATGGAATATTTATTTAATACAACAACATTTGCAGAGCAACTATAGAAGAGTTGAAGAGTATGGAGACGAAGCTGTTACTGTTGAATTCGACAAAGACTTCTATCAACAGTTGATGGAGGAGGCAACAACATTTTGGAAAATTGCAGTATTCCCCAAATTTATGAAGTCAATAAATAGTTTCATAGTTGTTTGTTATTTTTTTGTCTTAAATAAAACATCATTTTACCAACAGTTTAATTTATTATTAATTAGAAAGTTAAACATGTGCTAATTTTATAATTTTAATGATAACAGGATAGGATAAGAATAAGGAACAGCGTTTTTACTTTCTGGCTGTAAATCGAATACACAAATAATTAAATTAGTAAATTAATTAACATGTTTAGATTTAATACCATTATAATACGGAATATTTATTTTTAGTCATTATAACTTGCACGTTTTTCTTCATTTTTTGGAACCATTACATATATTTTCTTTGGATTATTTGCTGAGGAATTATAGCAGCCCGGTACGAAACAGTATTTCACCACCACAAAAATGCTCATTATTAGAGCTATAGTAACCAGAATAGCAAATAAAAGAAATCATCCATCTCTTAAAATAGAAAAATAATATTTAATTATCTCCAAAATTACTGTAAGTACTCAAGTTTTACCTGATTTGCATGTACAATCACAATTTCTTTAAAAATATCTTCGATAAGTATTACAAAATAAGTTGAGGAACAGAATTCAACAACTTTCTTGGGTTATGTATCATTTGTTTACATGTTCATGTGCGAAACGACATACCCACCGTGTTTGTTATATATCCGTCTCACTCAGCTCTAGAAACGTATGTTCTCGCGGTGTCGATGACGTCACACGCACCGATGATTTTTTCGATCCTCATTTATAGAAACTTTAATAATTTTTTTCTGGCTTATTAGACGCTTTTCGGCGAAAATAAAAAACACGGGTCTAATAATTTTATATAGAGATTAACATATTAAAAAATGAAAAAAACTTGGAAACCCCTATTAAGGTTAGCTTAGAATAAGTTAGTTATAAGATAGGGCTCCATATTTGTACTCAGTTTTTTTCATATTAAAAATAGTTAATTATTAATAAACAGTTATTTGAATATATTTCTATAATAATAATTTGGGAAAATCCTGTCTGCAAAATTCATTAAAAATTATTTCATTTTCAATAATTTCAATTCATTCTTTCATATGATTTTTCAATATTTTTTACTGTTATTGTATGCCAATTATAGTTTTGGGTTCAAATCCCGCACTCAACAATTGCTAAACAGAGGAAATGTTTAAGTTTTTGACCCAATTTTCTGATACATAATTTTTAATTTTTACAAATTCAGAATAACGTATTGCATTTTTATTTTTTCAAAATTAAATTCGTAATGGTTGTTATTACTATTTTGTCAAAATTGAATAAAATATTACATAAACTACATGAGTTAAGAATGTTTATTCAGTCGAAGAAATTAACCAACTCGCCCTTACGGGCTTGTGGGTTAAGCTTTCTTCTCATGAATAAACATTATCTTAGCTCATTTGGTGTATAAATATCTATTAACAAATATATATATATATTAAATGCTTTTGAAAACTTGGATTTTTAAAGTCGTATCTATTATAATTTTGCTGGGAAGTTGCAGTACATTGCAATGAATGTTCAATTATTAATAAATGAGAATACAAAAATAATTTAGAATGAAAGGTGTGTGTGAGTGTGGATCGTATATATGGGTAAAACATAAAAAAAGTAAAAAAAAAGAATAATATGAAAATAAAAACCTATTTTTATTTATGAATGATCCCCTGAATGTTTTGTGTGATTGAGGTTTATTTAGTATTGATAAATATTTGATAAAAGACATAGTATTTCAACATTTTTATTCAGACAATAATATTTTACAATATTTATATATTTTTGAAAGAAAAATTTGAATCTATTTCAGTAATTTGAAATAAGATTTTCTGGGTCTTAAGAGAAAAGATGCCACACCCAACTTGGGGTTGGGTATAATAAACAGATATTTTGCATTTATACAAATCTTAAAATCAAAATGAAATGTTTAATAAGTCAAATAAAAACGTTCATTGCAGTACAGCTTAGTTAAGTTTAGCTTAAGGGGGCGCGTCGTCATCCTAACTTTAACTTGTAAATCTAACTTAAATTGTAACTTTCGTCCCGGGTGAATTTGCTCGCGTAACCCGGCATGAGGTCCGGGTCGCTAACTTCCGCATATCCGGCATGAGATCCGGATCGTTTCCGTTCCGTTGACATCGTATAGGCCAGGATCCTTTTGGACCTGGATATTATCGTTCTTCTAGACTCCGTGGGATATAATCATCATCATCCTAACTTTAACTTTTAAATGGTAGATTTCAAGCCGGCATGAGGTCCGGATTGTTTTAGTTTTTTTTAATTATTATTAGCTCGTGTAATCCGGTATGAGGTCCGGATCGATTAGGCCAGGAACCCAGGACCTGGACAACGGGGGACAACGAGGGATCGAGAAAGGAGCAAGTCTTCAAGGCGAATTAAAGACGCGAATATATTCGAAATTTGTCGCGGACCGGGTACGGGAAATGTTGAATAATTTTTGATAATATTGATTTTATTTTTTGTTGTATCGGGAATATTTTTTTATAAACTGTAGTTTGGGGTTTGTAGGGTTAATTTTTGCCATAAATTCGTTCGCGAAAATCGATTTATAAATGATATATTTGGGGTGGGATTTTGGGATTGTTTATATTATATTATCTTATATTATATATGCTCGTATATAATATAAATATGATATAATATATTTATTTTTTATGTTATGCTTTTTTTCTAGGGCACTGAGTATTTGGCGTGCCAGTATTTTGAATACTGTGCAATGAATACTCATCAAATTCCGCCGAAAGTCTCTCGCGGGCATGAAAATGTTCGGTGGACTTTACACATGGTAAAAAAGAGCTTTGTTGCAGATTACTAAAATTAGTACCAGCAGCTAATTTGGTAATCACAATGAAGTTGTTTTTTATCGTGAGGTGAGCAAACCTCGTCCAAGAAAACTTACCCTCCTATATGGATTGCACGGGGTCGGTTTTCGCGGAATGGGGAGGGCGCGGTCGTAGGTCCAAACACTGTATGGAATATGACGATGAGCAATAGTTTATCGGCGTATGCATATCAGTGGTTGGAACGCGCTTGGCCCCAGCAGGCCGCGTCCGTGAACAAGCCACAAATAGGTTCATTTCATCTCATTATCATTTTTGTTAGGGTTTCAGGCGCGGGCGATTCTATTTATAGTTGATATGAGATCGTTAAGGTTTTGTAGGACACCCCAGTCGTGGTTTAGGCCGGGGTGGCTCTGTCCTCAACTCCTTTGAATCGCAGGAGATTTGGACAGGGTTCCCTGCCCACGTGGAGAGACCTTGTCGTGGTGGCAGGGCTTAACCACACCCAAATTGGGGTGGGACCAACGTCTCCACAAACTATCGAATTAATATCTGGTTCTGGTTAATATATTAACAAAATAATTATTTTGGCACATATTAATTCGATAATTTTTATTTAAATGCAATTATTTTAATAAATGAACAAATGAAATATTAATTCTTGCCTAATATAGTTATAAAATTTGATGACCTCCCGCCAATTCCATGTTTAAAATAGCAATGATCTTTAAGTAAAGTATCACTTCCGGTTTATCAAAGTCAAAATCTAATATGTTTCAAATTATATACGAGTTTTAAATACCAAAGTTTTGGATCATATTTTAGTAGATTTTTAGGAAAAATTGTGTTGTAGGTACCTTAATTCGTGCTTATTCACTAAAAACTCTCTTTCGAACTTTTTGACCGAAAACGTTACCTCCTTTATCTATGGTGTGGCGGGAGGTAAAAATACATAATATATGTAAAATAAACTAATACAAAAATTGTCAATTTAGTAATTTTTCCAGAAAATAGCCCAATTTAGAGCAGCTGATATTTCTTTAGCCAGATCTTCTCTCGTGCATTCCTCTTCTAAGTTGGCGCACGTGAGCAGGTGGGTCATTATTTGTTCTTGACTACAATGACATAAAGTGGGTTCTACTTGGTACCCCCAGTTGTACCTATGTATTTCATAGGCGATTTAAAATTTTCCAAGTGGGCCATTTTTGGTCATTATCTGGTGGTGGTTTTTCATCTTTTGCAAATAAAGTAAAAAGAAAATTATGATAAGTTATTTAACAATGAATTTAATTCAAGCAATTTGAAATAAAATATTAGATATCTTTATGAGGAATTTGAATGTGTCTTTGCTTATAACACAAAAAGTAGGGGGTTGGACACTTTAAATTTAAATATTAAAATATATTTTATCTTTTAAATATCCTGATTTTTATTTATTTTGAATGTTACAGGGTTCTATGCAGTATGGCCGATACACCTTTCGAATGTACCCTCATGAAACCTGATTTCTTCCAGTATCATCGTTGGAGAATGAATCCCGAGACGTGCAGAAGAATTTCCCGAAAAAAATGCACCCTTATGCCCTCCCCATAAACCCTATTTCAAAGGTATTTATGCTCATTGCCATCTACTTATCAATAAAACCAAATTAATTTGAAATATTTCTTGTATTGTGTTATTATTTACGTATTATTTCCGGTAAAAATTGATGTACGCTGTTGTATGATGAATTTAAATTACAAATTATTATTTAAACATCTTAAATTAATGATAGTTTTCAAACAAATACTCTTCATCCGTTCAAAATTGATAGGATTTTATCGCATTCGAATTCTTGCTGTATTTCCACCAATCACAAGCTTCGTTATTTTTGCCAATCACAATCGTTATATTCACCTGATTTTCACCAATCACATGAGACCACGTCGTAAGCCCAGTGTTGCCAACCGTAGCATTATTACAAATATTTTCCAGTCGTTATAAATTAGTCATTATTATATTTTACTTAATATTTATTTTCGCCATGTCTATAATAGGGTTGTTGTCATTGACAGATTTTCTCTTAAGTTGTTACTTGGTCATTACTTATTTACTGCGTGTATAAAAGTATAAGAGCTAGGCTCTCAAGCGCCATCTGCTATTTTCTTAAATGAAATGAAATATATTTTTAGTTTTATAGTTTTTTGTTTATCGTTTGTATTAAATGTTCATTCAAATATTGTTTTTTTTTGTGTATTTTTCATTGTTTTTTTATGTCATTAATATTTGAGCATAATTTTCTGAGCGGTAACATAATTCAACTTTAAGAGGTTGGCAACACTGTCGTAAGCGTCAGTGCGTTACATGTGTTGGAAGCAAGTTGATCTTAAGAAGTGGTTTTATGTTTTTGTGATATATTTTGTGATTAAAATAACTTATTTACGTGTTATATTTGTGAAATGGACTTGGAGCAGTTGAATTCGAATGCCTAGCTGTAGTTTGAAAGGTAAATTACTTGATTTTCTAATAAATTTAAAGACAAAAATCTTGACTTAACCTTACTTACATCTTCAAGTTCTACATAAATATGTATTTGTATATTGAATTCATCATAAAACAGCCTTAATACATGTAATATATTGTTGCATTTAACATTCTTTTACACTAGTAAAGTATTAATACATTCTTGTACGACGCAGAATGTCTAACCTTGCTCTTTGAAGGTCATACATGATTTGCAACTTTCAGTATCATATTTTTAAGAACTTAAACATAAAATCGTGTAGTGTATGTATCTAGCTGCAGTTTGAAAGGTATATTATGTAATTTTACAATAAATGTAAGGACAAAAATAATATTGAAATATCTAATGACTCTACGTACATCTTCAAGTTCTAAATGTACATTTGTTTAGGTATCAAATTCATCATTAAACAGCAGCTGATACATTTTTACATTTGAGTATTTTTAATCTTGCTTTTTGAATATCATATGCAACTTTATAGAAATGTCCATAATGTTATGTAATGTTTATCTATAGAGGTGTGCAAAAGTTTTAAGCCAAACGGATTTTTAAACTATAATCATATATTGTAAAGGTGATACAACAATGAAACAGTTACATTAATCAACATATGCATTTGTGCATAAAATATGTTCCTATTATAAAACAGAAACTATGTAGGAAAATAAAGTTATGTAGTAACAAAATAATTTCTAGTGCTATGCAAAAATATTGCGCCAAAAATATGCGTATTTCAAAATAACCAATAAATCTGTTTAGTCTTATTTTGTTATCCATATTTAATAGTTTATCATCATTCCTTTTGATACAATCACTGCAGAATACTATCGAGACATTGATTTAATTAAATTTGTGATACTGTCTTGTAGGGTACATCTTGTCATTCATTTTATAAATGGTTCCATAATTCAGGCTTGTTTTTCTTTTCCATCGCGGATGTTTAAGTTCTGGCTTAAATGTTTTATTGGATTTAAATTCGGAGATTAGGGTGGTCAAACAAGAATTTGGACTTTTATTGACCTAAAAATTAGTTTATTACTTTAGATTTTAGTTTAATTATTTTATCTGTTCGTTTTGTTGGTTTACGGGGGTCTATTGCATCTTAGTTTGTCAGCTAATGATTTTGGCAATGTATATTTGGTGATAATTCCATTTGCTGTGCTTTTATCGATCATTAGGAAGTCTGCTATCTCACGAGAAACTTCTCCTTGGCGAGAAAGGTTTATTGCGGATTCTCGTACCTGTAAGTGGGTGTATTTCACCAATTTATTAGACAATAACAAGTTAATATTGAATTGTGTATTATTTATTTGTAAGTATTTACCTCTGTGGTGCACTCTCTACAACAGCTATGAGTGCCCGTGAGGTGACGCCTGGTAAGCGCCCACACGATAAAATATATCGTCATCATTACCGATGTCTACATGTGTTGTAGATACTGGCACACCCAGAAATGGGTAATATGCCGTGATGATATATTTATTTATTTAAGTATTTACATTATATTAGAGTTTGGATTACAGTGACCTATATAACTACATTTGTGTATAATTTGGTGAAAAATATACCTTAATATTGTGATAGTGAATATGTGATAGTGAATATATCAGTATTATGTTATAATTGCTCTACTTTATTTTCTATTGATACAGTTTTTTTCTAAGACATAGTCACAATATAGGAGTTAGTATATTCATATTAAACATATATTTATTTAAAAATTTTTGTGTTAAATTATTGATCTATTTTTAATTGTATCTCTGTATATAAATCTTTGCATCACTATTATTTATTTGAAAGTATTTACATAGGTATATTAAAGTAATCTATATCTCGATAAGTCTTAGAAAAAAAATGTTATACATTATACTCGCAAAAATCTGTAATATTATGTAACAACTTACACGATACAATTTAATAAATATTTGGCGATATATATTTCATTATTTATTTATTTACAAGTCCTCATAGAATAATCTCATTACAATATGTAACACAAATAAAATGTATTATATAAATGACCAATAAAAACAGTAAAAAAGAATAAAATTTCTCAATTGAAAAACCTATTTTCCTATCCTCAAAAATTGCATTCCAGAAACCAGAAATTCACCAAAATACGAACTAGATCATCAAAATGAGATGAGCAGGATATGGACGATTTACGGCCTATAGGTAAACAACTAGCAAAAATCGATTCGAGAACACCGCAAAAAGACCGTCGATCTGCAACCTGCATTCATATTTTAGCGCCTTAATTTCAACCTAGTGCACAACACATTACAAAAGCAAGTAGCCTACACAAAAAATTCGTAGCCAGCAAAATCCGATCCGTGAGCACCAGCAAGGCTTCTGGTCGACAAAATCGCAAAAATCGTGTAATATCGACGTTTTAGAGCCGTAGCGGCCGAAATGTAGCACTTTACTGCCGTTACGAGCATTTTTGAGCTCTCAGACGGATTTTCAGCCGATCGCAAGGCATTTACCCACCAAAATTCAGATATCCATCGATCGCAATAGTGTTGCTAGGCTTCTGGCTGACAAAAATTAAAAAATCGTGTAGATTCGGCGATGTACAGCGTGTAGCAAAACTACTAGTCACGAAAACGAGAATTTGTGAGCTCTCTGGCCGAACGGAACGTATTCCCCCACAAAAATTCAAATTTCTGACAATACGGTAGGCTGTAGTAAGGCCTGGTGATCGAATCGTGAATCTCAAGTCTCCCACCACGGATTTCTAGCTGTGTATAATACTGGCTGTCTGTTGAATTTACAGCCATTCGTGCAGCGTGAGCGGTGGCGTCCTACCGGACACTCTTTGTCGTGAAATTACGTAATCACGCCTATTTCAAGCTATATACAGGTTTCTAGAATTTTTTTGCTGGCTAGGCCCCAGGAACCAGCGGAGCGATCCGTTCCCAGCTCCCAGCAACCCGCCTAGCATCCACGTGCTGCCTTCGGCTAGTAGCCTAGGCGCGCTCGTGGATGGCTAGGGCGGGTTGCTGGTAGCTAGGATGGGATGCTCGGCTGGTTCCTGGTGGCTAGTAAGCGGGATTCGAACCTGGATCTTTAGGATGGGAGATTTTTGTTGGTCGTCGTTCTGGTTGTGGATCTATAGGCTGTGAACTGGTTTCTAAGCGGGATATGAACTTAGATCTTTGGATTGCGATTTTTTTGTTTTGGAAATAGGGTGGTAGAATGAAATATTTATATTATTTTATCGGTATTTATTGGTCATACATATATAATGGTGTACATAATGCATTGCTATATTTTGCAAAGATATTGTTTTAATACAGAGATATATGCGAATGACAATTATATACATAAATAAATGTATCTTGATCTGTAACACTTTGAAAGATGATATTTGATATAGGTTGTTTTTAATTATATATATATAAGAACATATGATATAAATTCTTTATTATGATTCGTTGAAATTACAAGTAGGCTAACATATATGATTGACAACAATCGATCGATTCATTGTTGAAAGAACTTTTATAAGGATCATTTGTTTTAACAAATAGAAATAATAGAAGACATTAATTATCTAAGATGATTATATGTTTATTTATAACAGAAAATCCTTACAAAGTTTTTCCTTAACATTTTTTGGGTATTGAAAATATTCTAAGTTTAAAATAATATATTTTATAACTTCAAAATGAATGTCTCTCTTGCTATAAACTTTTAGGATTCAAATTCGAATTCGCACATAGCTAAAAGATATATTTAAATTGTGTGAACGAAAGTTTAAACAAAATGAAAAGAAAATTTTGATGTTTTTTTTTAAATCAATTGTTGAAAATGAAGTTTAAAAAGTTTTCAATCATGCAAACAGTATATAAAATATATTTGAACTATTTGAACTATATTTGTTTTAAAGTGTATCAAACATGTAAATGTTAATATATTAATTAATTATGTGGAATCGAAATATCAGGCCCATAATTTTGTGATCTATATAAATAGGGATAATGTATCAATTTATCAGTTTAATATCTTAATTAATGCATTTCGAAATCTATAATGTAATTTTTTTAATTACGTCGAAACTCTTATTACGTCATTCTTACAGGAGAGACAATTATTTTGTGATACAGTTTTAAATTAGAAGACATGGTACATAGGTGATTTGAAAGCAAAATGTTTTTAACATCTTTTTCAACGGACGTAGAAAAAGTGTGTGTGTAAAGTATCATTTTCTGCTCTAGATACACAAATAACTATTTTTTCAATGTGCGAATATGTTATTAAGTGTATTTTAAATATAATAATACAAAATATTTTTTATCTTACTATGTTTTATTTAAATCGATCAGAGTATTAGATTACATGTGTACTCGTATGTATGTAGGGGATGCAAATGATGGTACAGAAAAATAGAGCTAAGTCTCAATTACTTATATAGTTTCGAGATATTGAAATTTTAAAGTTTAAATATGTACTATTGATTCATATATTGTGCATAATAACTTTAAAATTAAATACTTCAAGAACTAAGAGTGATAGCAAATTATCCTAATCTTATTTTTATTTGTTGGATTATTTTCTATAAGTAAACGAAATTTCAGCACTTTGGAATCGCTGAAAACATTTTCAGCAATGCCTGTTTCACAACAGGTATATCTATTGACAATAGCAATTTAAAAAAATGAGTATATGAAAAACTAAAAGAAAAAGCGACTTGCATTTTCAAAATTTAGTTGTAGAGAGTTATTTCGTGTATTTATACAAATTTTAAAAAGTTTTAAATCGCTAAAAATATTTTCAGTAATGTTTATTTCAAAACGTGTTCATGTTTATTAAAAATATCAACTTTGAAATTGAATATCACGAAAACTAAGAAAAATAGCGCCTCGTACTTTTTAAATTTGTATATAGAAAGTAATTTTCTATATGTATAATTTTAAAATGTTTCAGTCACTGGAAAAGAAAATCAGTGATGTTTATTTTAAGACGTGTATATGTTTAATGAAAATAGTAACTTTAGAAATAAGTAACACGAAAATTAAGAGATATAGCGACTTGTACTTTTCAAAGTGATATTAAGGAATTTATTTACTATAGTGTAAACATAATTTTAGAATATATGAATCGCTGAAAAAGTTTTCAGTAATGCTAGTTTCAAGACGAGTACATCTCTATTGAAAATAGCAAGTTTAAAAATTAATATCTCGTTAACTAACAGAAATAGCCATTTGTACTTTTCAAATTCGAATGTAGGAAATTATTTTGTAAATGTATAATTATTTTCCAAATGTATGAATCTCTGAAAATAATCAGTAATGTTTAGACTTAGCTCTTTCGTTTCTTGTACCCTTCAAATAATATGTATGTATGTAATATGTGTATTAATGTATGAGAACCTAACGTAATACGCTTTGAGATGTTGAAATATAATTATGAAAATGAAAATGGGAATTGTATAATGATATGATTTTATTCTCTGTCATTTAAATATGCTTATATGTATGAGTGTTGTCGACATTTGTTTATAAAGTTTTTATTAGTAGAGCAGATGATTTTTCACGTTAAATGGTTATATCATATAAGTACTTTATAGGTGTGAGGTGGTTTTATTTATTTATTTACATAAATTTTATAAACATGACTTGGGGTGTACAAAATCCATGTTGGGGTTGTTTTGGGGTGCGATGCTCTGCAACAGGGTGACCATCTCCAATGCGGAAATCATGACCTGCAACTCTCTCGGGTACATCTGCAGTATCGTCTGTTTAAGTGCACAGCTTATCTTTCTGCAACAATAGAAAATATACTCGAAAGTAACAAATATAAATTAGTGGTTAATGGTCATAGGAAATAATATGATTTTATTTGTAGATTATTAAGAATTATTTCAAGTATATATAATTATTATTTAAAAATATATATTAATGCCAAAGAAAGTGCGAGATATTCAATATTACAAAAGAATGAATAAATATTTCAATCGATCAATTATAGATTTTAATGCATAATGGGTACGATATTAAAGTATTTTAATAATGAGGTATAAGTTACGTAATTTGTCGTATTATCGTACACATTCATAATTACGCATATATGAAACAAAATATATGTAGTAAAATATATAGGACCTACAATGATATGATATATTCAAAATTATATACAGGTGAACACAATTCGTGACAGATGTTTAACATTAGAAAACGTTTTTTTTTTTCAAATATCTTTGCCGTAAAAGTATATGGGGCTTTATACATAGTATTTACAGAATAAAATGTTAAAAGATTGTATATGGTAGAAATATTAAATAATTGTCAATTAATGCAAACTATTTTCGATATAATATGAACAATTATTTAAATATAGCTTATATCTTGTATCTATACTAGAATAATCTCTCCAAATTAATGGCTAATATATCAAATGAAAATACAACTATGTGTGAAGTATTATAAAAGCAAAAAAAAAACTCACTTTGAATAAATGAAATCTATGGGTATAACTCCCAAGTCCTGCAGGTATCCTAACGTCCTCTCCAAGCACCAGGAAGTCGTCCTCGTGGTCACGATACACCAGCACACTACACACACGTCTTCACACTAGCACTGTAACAAACAAACTGAAAGAATTAATCCATGCAATAGTTAGGGTGTTAAATAATTTACCCCGTAGAAATACAAGTCAACAATTAAATAATAATGAGTCATTATAAATAATAATTGCTTCGTATGTATTATGTAATCAATTCACGGTGTTTTGAATTTTATGAATGTAGAAGTGGCGCGAAAAAATTTGAGTACACAAAATACAAAATTACAATTTTTTTTTATTGTAACATTTTAATATTATATGTAGTAATCAAATAATATTACTACCAAGTTCATATCTCTACCCATTTTTGAATTATTGCCCCAAAAGTCAATATACCCCATTTTCAGATAAAAACTTCAAAATTTTCAAAAATCTAATTTTTATGGATCTAGATACTTCTCAATGCGCTGATTCCAAATTCCGCAGGTCAATATCTCATTTCGTTCTCGAGATATTTAGATTCAAAGTTTTGCTCAAAACTGCCCATTTTTAGGTTATAACCCAAAAATGGGTCGAGATATGAATTTGGCGATAACACCATTCGATTCTACGGGCAAAATTACATAAGTACACCAATTTTCAGAATTTTTGAACACCGCATACAATCTCTAAAGCAAAATAACTGAAAATGGCCAAAAATCGCAAAAATCCCTTACGATTTTTTCAGATTTTGGCCATTTTCAAACTTTTATTCATAAAAAATGAACCGGTTGGTGAATCATTATGAAAATTGGTATACTTATGTATTTTTGTCCGTAGAATCGAATGGTGATGTCGCCAAATTCATATCTCGACCCATTTTTGGGTTATTACCCAAAAATGGGCAGTTTTGAGCAAAACTTTGAATGTAAATATCTCGAGAACGAAACGAGTTATCGACCTGCGGTTTCAAAATTTGGAATCAGCGCATTGAGAAGTATCTAGATCTATGAAAATTAGATTTTTGAAAATTTTGAAGTTTTTATCTGAAAATGGGGTATATTGACTTTTGAGGCAATAATTCAAAAATGGGTAGAGATATAAACTTGGTGGTAATTTTATTTGATTGTAAAGACAATGTTACGTAAGTGTACGCATTGTTAGAGTATTTGAACAAATGTGTGAATTTTTAGAAAGAAAAGTATTGAAATATAAATGAATAAATGCTATAAAAAAGTTCCTTGGAAAAGATTCTATATACTTAATGTTTAGGAGGATAACTTTTATTTATTTATTTACATAAATCTTATAAATAAATCTTGAGGGGCACCATTACATGTTGGGGTGTCTTCAGTGTGATGCTCTGCAACAATATGATCATCTCTAACGCTGAAATCAGGATAGATATCTTTCTGCAACTCACTGACATCCTTCTACGGCTTGGCCAGGACTGTAATTCATATCTGTTACATGTTTCTGTAACAATAGAAATATATTCGAATTAATATTTGGATTAGTGGTTACAGATAATAATATGGATGGACTTAGAACTGTTAGAAAATACCTAATATGAAAGTAAGTGTGAGAAATTTAATATTAAAAAGAATATTTAAATTTTTAATTATTTAAATATAAAATATTTGTAGTAAAATATATAGTATGTCCAATAATATATGATATGTGTATATGGTATTAACACTATGAATAATTCTAAATTAACTCAAATTCTTTTCCATACAACATCAATTATAATTCAAATATAAAGTATAAGTCCAAATCCAAATCGTGAAGATGTCCAAAAGTCCTCTCAAGGCACTAGGAAGTCGTCCTCGAAGGCACAGTACACGAGCACACCACACGTCTTTACACTAGCACTGTAACCAACAAACTGAAAGAATTAATCCATGTAATAGTTAGGGTGTTAAATAATTTACCCCGTAGAAATACAAGTCAACAATTTAATAATGAGTCATTATAAATAATAATTGTTTCTTATGTATTATGTAATTCGTTCACGGTGTTTTGAATTTTATGAATGTAGAAGTGGCGCGAAAAAATTTGAGTACACAAAATACAAAATTACCTTTTTTATTATAACATTTTATTAAATATGTGTCTTCTTTTCAGATGCAGCCGTGTGAAAAGCCGAGATCCTGGTGTTGCAGACTTAGCGACTTGGAGTCCCGACATTGTAACCTGAAGCACTCAACAATGGTGAGTTACATTTTAGTAGATATTTCTTTCCATAAGGATTAGCTGTTAAATCTTCGTTTTTATGAAGACTATCCCTGTAAAATTAAATTAAACAATGTGATACTATATTTAGTTCACTAAAAGTCCGATTATTTTCCCTTAATTCGTACACGCTGATTAAGGAAAAATAATTTAAAAAATCTCTTGGCCTTAGTTTCCAAAATAGAAATTTTTATTTTTAATGAAAAATTGACAATATTTTTTGAATTTGACGGCCTATAACTAATAAATGGTAAAAGATACAATAACGGGCGTTGCGCCATTCGATTCTACGGACTTTTCTATATATGTTTACCAATTTT
Organism: Ophonus ardosiacus; assembly: GCA_943142095.1. NCBI lineage: Eukaryota > Metazoa > Arthropoda > Insecta > Coleoptera > Carabidae > Ophonus > Ophonus ardosiacus. The sequence goes on from OW964840.1 coordinate 6,466,120, forward strand.
CAATAACCGTGTCTGGCTAGTATAGTAAGAGTAAGCAAAAATGAAAAAAATGGTAACTTGAAACAATTCAGTAGTCCACTAAAAATTCGATCAGCCTGTATTTAAATTTAAAGTATCATTTTCTCTTAATTCAAGCATGCTGATTACGGGAAAAATAATGAAAAAAATCTCTAGGCCTTAGTTTCTAAAATAGAAATTTTAATTTTTAAAGCAAAATTGACAATATTTTTTGACTTTGACGGGCTATAACTAATGAATGGTACAAGATACAGTAGCGGGCGTTGCGCCATTTGTTTCTACGGACTTTTCTACATATGGTTACCAATTTTGAATAACCGTGTTTAGCTAGTATAGTAAGAGTAAGCAAAAATGAAAAAAATGGTAACTTTAAACAATTCAGTAGTCCCCTAAAAATTCGATCACCCTGTATTTAAATTTAAAGTATCATTTTCTCTTAATTCAAGCATGCTGATTACGGGAAAAATAATAAAAAAAATCTCTAGGCCTTAGTTTTCAAAATAGAAATTTTTATTTTTAATGCAAAATTGACAATATATTTTGACTTTAACGGGCGTTGCGCCATTCGATTCTATGGACATTGCTACATATGTTTACCAATTTTGAATAACCTTGTGTAACTTGTATAGTAAGAGTAAGCTAAAATTCGATCACCCTGTATTTAAATTTAAAGTATCATTTTCTCTTAATTCAAGCATGCTGATTACGGGAAAAATAATGAAAAAATCTCTAGGCCTTAGTTTCTAAAATAGAAATTTTTATTTTTAAAGCAAAATTGACAACATTTTTTGACTTTGACGGGCTATAACTAATGAATGGTAAAAGATACAGTAACGGGCGTTGCACCATTCAATTCTATGGACATTCTAAATAGGTTTACCAATTTTGAATAACCTTGTGTAACTTGTATAGTACGAGTAAGCAAAAATGAAAAAAATGGTAACTTTAAACAATTCAGTAGTCCACTAAAAATTCGATCATCCTGTATTTAAATTTAAAGTATCATTTTCTCTTAATTCAAGCATGCTGATTACGGGAAAAATAATAAAAAAAATCTCTAGGCCTTAGTTTTCAAAATAGAAATTTTTATTTTTAATGCAAAATTGACAATATTTTTTGACTTTGACGGCCTATAACTAATGAATGGTAAAAGGTACTTTAACGGGCGTTGCGCCATTCGATTCTATGGACATTTCTACATATGTTTACCAATTTTGAATAACCTTGTGTAACTTGTATAGTAAGAGTAAGCTAAAATGAAAAAAATGGTAACTTTAAACAATTCAGTAGTCCACTAAAAATTCGATCAGCCTGTATTTAAATTTAAAGTATCATTTTCTCTTAATTCAAGCATGCTGATTACGGGAAAAATAATAAAAAAAATCTCTAGGCCTTAGTTTTCAAAATAGAAAGTTTTATTTTTAATGCAAAATTGACAATATTTTTTGACTTTGATGGCCTGTAACTAATGAATGGTAAAAGGTACTTTAACGGGCGTTGCGTCATTCGATTCTATGGACATTTCTACATATGTTTATCAATTTTGAATAACCTTGTGTAACTTGTATAGTAAGAGTAAGCTAAAATGAAAAAAATGGTAACTTTAAACAATTCAGTAGTCCACTAAAAATTCGATCACCCTGTATTTAAATTTAAAGTATCATTTTCTCTTAATTCAAGCATGCTGATTACGGGAAAAATAATAAAAAAAATATCTAGGCCTTAGTTTTCAAAATAGAAATATTTATTTTTAATGCAAAATTGACAATATATTTTGACTTTAACGGGCGTTGCGCCATTCGATTCTATGGACATTGCTACATATGTTTACCAATTTTGAATAACCTTGTGTAACTTGTATAGTAAGAGTAAGCTAAAATGAAAAAAATGGCAACTTTAAATAATTCAGTAGTCCACTAAAAATCCGACCACTCTGTATTTAAATGGAAAGTAGCATTTTCTCTAAATTCAAGCATGCTGATTACGGGAAAAATAATGAAAAAATTCTCTAGGCCTTAGTTTCCAAAATAGAAATTTTTATTTTTAATGCAAAATTGACAATATTTTTTGAATTTGACGGCCTATAACTAATGAATGGTAAAAGCTACATTGACGGGCGTTACGTCATTCGATTTTATGGACTTTTGTACATATGTTTAATAATTTTGAATAGTCGTGTCCAGCTAGCATAGTAAGAGTAAGCAAAAATGAAAAAATGTTAACTTTAAATATTCAGTTGCCCACTAAAAACCCGACCACGCTGTATAACTTTAAAATGAAATTATTGAAAAACTAAGTGAAATAGTTGTTTTCTACAGCTATGTAATGTTGCAGGAATTAGAATTGCTGAAAAAAAATTCAGTTATGTTTGTTTCAAGATAGCTAAATTATCTATTGTGTACACCATGATAAAAATAAAATAAATTGAAAACTAAGTGAGATAGCGATTTGCAGTTTTCAAATTTGGATTCCGGGGGTTGTTTCAAATATGTATACATAGTTTTAGAAATTTGAATTGCCGGATACAGAGTTAAATTTCAGTAGGAAATATTTGAACCTAGCTTTTTGTTTTTCTGCACCTTTTAAATAGTATGTATGCATGGATGTATGGTATGTGAATTTCTTAAATAATGAACTATAAAATATATGACAATGAAGATATATGTGTTGCATAATGACATGAATTGATTATGTGCCAATTTTTCTTGCCATATATTAGTTATACGAGTATATAATGTTTAGGAGGATAATTTTTTTTTTTATTTATGTACATAAATCTTATAAATAAGTCTTGAAGGGTACCAATACATGTTGGGGTGTCTTCAGGGTGATGCTCTACAACAATATGATCATCTCCAACGCTGAAATCAGGATAGATATCTTTCTGCAACTCACTTACATCCTTCTATGGCTTGGCCAGGACTGTAATTCATATCTGTTACATGTTTCTGTAACAATAAAAATATATTCGAAATAATATTTGGATTAGTGGTTACAGATAATAATAGGGACGGACTTAGAACTGTTTCAATCGTTTGTAATTATTAAAAATAAAATACCTAATATGAAAGAAAGTGTGAGAAATTTAAAATTAAAAAGAATATTTAAATTTTTAATTATTTAAATATAAAATATTTGTAGTAAAATATATAGTACGTCCAATAATATATGATATGTGTATATGGTATTAACACTATGAATAATTCTAAATTAACTCAAATTCTTTTCCACACGACATCAATTATAATTCACCCGAAATAGTCGTTAAAAATAATGGCTAATATATCCAATAATGGTTACTAAAAGTAGTTTAAAAATATAAAAAAAAAACTTACTATGAATAAATTATTTCCCTAAGTATAAGTCCAAGTCTTGAAGATGTCCAAAAGTCCTCTCCAGGCACTAGGAAGTCGTCCTCGAAGGCACAGTATACGAGCACACCACACGTCTGTTCACTAGCACTGTAACAATGAAACTGACAAACTGACAAAATTGATCTATGTAACAGTTAAGCATTAGATAACAATAATAAAAAAAAATGGTAGTCAACAATCAAAATAATGAGTATAAATTATAGTTGATGTCTATGTATTACATAATTTTGTAGTCGCTCGTACAATTTTTTTTAAATTAATATTTGTAAACAAGGTCTATGGATTACCCGCGAAATATAATTAATGAACTTTAGGGTTGAAAGAAAGGATGCTACTTTTTAATTTTGAAAAATTCAAAATGTTGATATTTGAGAATAAATGATCTATTTAAAAACGCTATTACAAAAAATCTTGTATGTAATACGTTGTGAAATGAGTGTTTTAGGCACTTGACGTGTTGTATCACTCGCTTATTCTCGTGCGTATAAATTTCACGTCGCGTGTTTAAAACTATCATTTCGCAACTTATTACAAAAATAGTTATTAAAAACTAAGTGAGATAGTGACTTGCAGTTTTCAAATTTGAATTCAGGGGGTGTTTTTCTATATGTACGCTAAGTTTCAGGAATTCGAATTGCTGAAAAATAAAATTCAGTGATGTTTGTTTCAAGATAGGAAAATGTCTTTTGGTTATACCATGATAAAAGTAAAATATTTTAAAAACTAAGTGAGATAGCGACTTGCAGTTTTCAAATTTGAATTCAGGGGGTGTTTTCGATATGTACGCTAAGTTTCAGGAATTCAAATTGCTGAAAAAAAGAAGTCAGTTATGTTTGTTTCAATATAGGAAAATGTATTTTGTGTATACCATGATAAAAGTAAAATATTTTACAAACTAAGTGAGATAGCGACTTGCAGTTTTCAAATTTGAACTCAGGGGGTGTTTTTCTATATGTACGCTAAGTTTCAGGAATTCGAATTGCTGAAAAATAAAATTCAGTTATGTTTGTTTCAATATAGGAAAATGTCTTTTGTGTATACCATGATAAAAGTAAAATATTTTACAAACTAAGTGAGATAGCGACTTGCAGTTTTCAAATTTGAATTCAGGGGGTGTTTTTCTATATGTACGCTAAGTTTCAGGAATTCGAATTGCTGAAAAATAAAATTCAGTGATGTTTGTTTCAAGATAGGAAAATGCCTTTTGTGTATACCATGATAAAAGTAAAATATTTTAAAAACTAAGTAAGATAGCGACTTGAAGTTTTCAAATTTGAATTCAGGGGGTGTTTTTCGATATGTACGATAAGTTTCAGGAATTCGAATTGCTGAAAAATAAAATTCAGTGATGTTTGTTTCAAGATAGGAAAATGCTTTTTGTGTATACCATGATAAAAGTAAAATATTTTAAAAACTAAGTGAGATAGCGACTTGCAGTTTTCAAATTTGAATTCAGGGGGTGTTTTTCTATATGTACGCTAAGTTTCGGGAATTCGAATTACTTAAAAAAAAGAATTCAGTGATATTTGTTTCAAGATAGGAAAATGTCTTTTGTGTATACCATGATAAAAGTAAAATATTTTAAAAACCAAGTGAGATAGCGACTTGCAGTTTTCAAATTTGAATTCAGGGGATTGTTTTCTGAATGTACACTAAGTTTCATGAATTCGAATTGGAAATTCCAATTTTAGGGCTCAAAGTTTCTGAAACTAAGTGAGATAGGAACTTGTACGTTTCAAATTTGATTTGCACATGCATCTTTACATACATAAGCAACGTTTTAAAATTGTTGAAATGTTAACAAATACTTTTCTATAGAATATTTCAACTTTACATATTAATATGAATAGAAAAGTGATATTATTAATACAAACACAAAATGCAGATACAATAAATAAGTTATTACATTTATAATTTTATTAATAAATCATTTCTTTTTGCAGATCATCACGTTTTCGACGTTCCAGTGGTAAGAGACGCAGACATCGCGACTTGGAGAACCCTTTCGTGTGTCTACATTATCCTGGGGCTTCTCTCCGGACCTGGTGGACATGATTTCGTTGTCTGGATCAGGAAACCATCCCCTGCGGTATCGTGAAGTCGTGAACCGGTTTGCCTGATCTCCATACTTGAAATTCTATGAAATATAAATGTGAGAGTTAAACTGTATATTCCACTAAACTTTGTCATACGTTATTTCACATTCTTATTTATTACTCCTACATGGTTAAAGATAGCAACTTGCGCAATGAAAATTTGGAATCTACATAAAATTCTCAGTAAGATACGTCTGATTATAATTTTTAACTTCGATTGGTTTAGGAGTTACGGGTCGTTAAAATACATGTATTTTCGTCAAATTTTCTCTGTACACTTTTTCATATTTTCATTTATCACTACTACAAGAATAAAGATAGTAAATAGGGAAGAAAAAATGTATATTTTACATAAAATTCGTCATTGGCAGACACATTTGTTTTGTGTTCAACAACTTAGAAGAAATGTAAATGTAATGTCAAAGGTTCATACTTACCTATGGTGAATTTTCATAATATATCATCCGCTGTTGTATCATCACTGTAATATATCATCATTGGCGATTTTCACAGATCAGAATACACTTTGTAGTAAATATTACGTAACACTTACTCCAATTAGAATAATTTGTATAACACTTGGTATTAGTAAAACACTTTTACGGACAATTATACACATTTTAATAATAGGAAAGACTTTTTTTTAAATATACAGCAACTGTATAGTAAACTAACTCACGACACAATATAATTTTGAATAAGGATTAAACAATGAACACTAACGGAAGGACAGAGTCTTATGCAACATTTTAAATAATATCTAAAATTATAAGAAGCAGACATACGTTGTATAAGTAAAAATGAATTTTGAATATTTAGATTTTATTGTAAATAATAATGTACATATGGACATTTAAATTTAGTGTACTATTAAATTATTAAATTTAGATTTTTTTTAAAGTTTAAACAAAATGACAATTATTTAAAGCTATTTAAATATTTTTTAAATATTTATAGAGTAAATCTAACACTTTTAAAATATATAGCGAACTATACGATGTAAATAGAGAACGATTTCAATAAAAATTTCAAACTTTTTCGTTGCTATAGGGCACTACACGATTATTCACAAGCACACGATGTTCACTTCACCAAAGACTGAAAGGAACTGAAGTCTTTATTGTAAAAACATAATATTAATATTATCACGTAATACCCCCACTCTAATTAAGTGTTTATTTATTATATCTTTTGTACTTTGGCGCTCAAAATAAACAATGTTTATGTTTGTTTACAAGTTCTGCGAAGGGCCTAGTACACCCAGCAATAGGATACGGTGACTACAGCACTGGATGATGATAATATATGACTTTTTATAAGAATAAATAAATAAAATAGTAGTTTTCTTACCTTTCCTATGTAATAACAAAAGGGACAGGGAAATATCTTAATATTTAAGGATTTTTCCGGATTTTCCTATGCTATCTTTTAGTATTAAGTTCTCTAGGTACGAAAATAACCATCCGATAGGAGTCCGCCCTTTTATAAAGGGCTAAGGGCTTATTTGAGCCCTTAGGGAAAATTTGACCACGGATTTCATTTATGCAGATCCAAGTAGGTTTAACAACACTTGTCCTGATTTTCTAGCTCTTATAGTTCAGGAATTAGCGCAGGCCCTTCGCCACAAACTTGAAGGGCAAATATATTGTAAACCAAAGGGTTTTTATCAATTCTGTGCAAGCCAATGGAAAGCGCGGGTTCGAATCCCCCCGATTCGCTATTTCCCGGCCCTTTAGCCCTATAAATGGACGAATTTAAGTGTTAGTCTCTTTAAAAAACTTTAAGGGCTCATATCTCGAAAACGGCTGGGTTTTCAGCGTTTTCCTTAAAACGCTTTTCCTTAGGGGAATTCGAATGAGTAATATAGGGTCAAATTACATCATACCAAAGTTTGAAGGGCGTAGGGCAAAGTTTTTTATAATAAGGGTTTTTGAAAATTTTTGAACATTTTTTGATTTTTTTTGTTTACACCAAAATTTTATTATTTATTTTTTAAACTCTATAAGCAATAAAATAACCATCCGTAGAATTCATTCTCATTTTTGTTCCCCAGATACTATGGAAAATATTCGACTCAAAATGCGATACTTTTTAATTAAGAAATGCTTTATATCTCCTAAACTACAAAAGGTTGAAGGGCCGGACAATGTTTTTTAGACTAATTACGACCCGTAGAACACGAATCCGGTCTCACATTGAAAATATGAGAACTCTTTTCATTCCTGTTATCCGGATACCATCAAAAATTTTCGACTCAAAAACTGAGTAAAATTGGGTTTAAAAAAAGTGTTGTAGCTCCAAAACTACAGAAGCTAGAAAGGCCGGACAGGGTTTTTTAGACTAATTACGACCCGTAGAACACGAATCCGGTCTCACATTGAAAATATGAGAACTCTTTTCATTCCTGTTATCCGGATACCATCAAAAATTTTCGACTCAAAAACTGAGTAAAATTGAGTAAAATTGGGTTTAAAAAAAGTGTTGTAGCTCCAAAACTACAGAAGCTAGAAAGGCCGGACAGGGTTTTTTAGACTAATTACGACCCGTAGAACACGAATCCGGTCTCACATTGAAAATATGAGAACTCTTTTCATTCCTGTTATCCTGATACCATCAAAAATTTTCGATTCAAAAACTGAGTAAATTTTGGTCATTGACCCCAAAAATTGGGTTAAGAAAAGTGTTGTAGCTCGTAAACTACAGAAGTTAGAAGGGCCGGACAGGGTTTTTTATACTAATTACGACCCGTAGAACACGAATCCGGTCTCACATTGAAAATATGAGAACTCTTTTCATTCCTGTTATCCGGATACCATCAAAAATTTTCGACTCAAAAACTGAGTAAAATTGGGTTTAAAAAAAGTGTTGTAGCTCCAAAACTATAAAAGCTAGAAAGGCCGAACAGGGTTTTTTAGACTAATTACGACCCGTAGAACACGAATCCGGTCTCACATTGAAAATATGAGAACTCTTTTCATTCCTGTTATCCGGATACCATCAAAAATTTTCGACTCAAAAACTGAGTAAAATTGAGTAAAATTGGGTTTAAAAAAAGCGTTGTAGCTCCAAAACTACAAAAGCTAGAAAGGCCGAACAGGGTTTTTTAGACTAATTACGACCCGTAGAACACGAATCCGGTCTCACATTGAAAATATGAGAACTCTTTTCATTCCTGTTATCCTGATACCATCAAAAATTTTCGATTCAAAAACTGAGTAAATTTTGGTCATTGACCCCAAAAATTGGGTTAAGAAAAGTGTTGTAGCTCGTAAACTACAGAAGTTAGAAGGGCCGGACAGGGTTTTTTATACTAATTACGACCCGTAGAACACGAATCCGGTCTCACATTGAAAATATGAGAACTCTTTTCATTCCTGTTATCCTGATACCATCAAAAAATTTCGACTCAAAAACTGAGTAAAATTGAGTTTAAAAAAAGTGTTATAGCTCCAAAACTATAAAAGCTAGAAGGGCCGTACTAGTTCTATTAGACTAATTACAATCCGTAGAACACGAATGAACATAAAAAAATTTCCCATGTCTTATTTCCCTTATAAATGTTACATAACTACATACTTCCCTGTCTCTTTGTTGTGGTACATCCCCCTTATTGTTTATTATGGTCATAGCTTAAATTGTATGTATTCTTATTTGTATTTTATAAACAAATATGCTTAGGGATGTTTAAAAAATAGTGTGTATAAATTTTACTTGTATTTATTGTTTATTTGTACTTTACATTGTTGTATTTCATGTAACTGCCCTTAATGTACTTTGTAAATAAATAATATACTTACCCTTATCCTGAAAATTAGAAATAGGGATGTTTAAATAATATTTTGTGTACATTTTACTTGTATTTATTGTTTATTTGCACTTTACATTGTTGTATTTCACGTAACTACCCTTAATGTACTTTGTAAATAAATAATATACTTACCCTTATCCTGAAAAATTAGAAATAGGGATGTTTAAATTATAGTTTGTATACATTTTACTTGTATTTATTATTTATTTGTACTTTACATTGTTGTATTTCATGTAACTACCCTTAATGTACTTTGTAAATAAATAATATACTTACCCTTATCCTGAAAAATTAGAAATAAGGATGTTTAAATTATAGTTTGTATACATTTTACTTGTATTTATTATTTATTTGTACTTTACATTGTTGTATTTCATGTAACTACCCTTAATGTACTTTGTAAATAAATAATATACTTACCCTTATCCTGAAAAATTAGAAATAGGGATGTTTAAATAATAGTTTGTATACATTTTACTTGTATTTATTGTTTATTTGTATTTTACATTGTTGTATTTCACGTAACTACCCTTAATGTACAATATATTACACAATAAAATATAAATTAAGATATAATTTGTTTTATTTTTTACCCCTTTGCTACCCCTACACGTATATAGTTTTAGAATAACCGCTAGAGGGCAGCATCTATTAGAAAGGGGTTTGCGCCTAAAATATAGGCAACCAGAAATACTACTACGCTTTGAACAAACATACGTACATACATCATTTTAGGGTTATACCTGATGGGAATATGACCCACTAAATATGGGACGTTCACTATGGGAATTTGAGTTGGTGAAAATGGGACGAAAAGGCTCTAAAAAAGATGTATACCTATTGGGAATTTAAACCCAGTATTTTCGTACAATTTCACCTGTCAAAATATACATTTGACAGCTTTACCTGTCAAATGTATATTTTGACAGGTGAAATTGGACGAAAAATTTGATGGAAACTAGTGAGTTAAAGTCCCACAACCGATTTTCAATGCAAAAACACTCAAAAATAAGCGTCCCATTTTAAGAGTAACAAATTCCCATTAGGTATACATCTTTTTAGTGAACGTGCCATATTCAGAGGGTTAAATTCCCATTAGGTATAACCGAAAATGATGCATGTACGTACGTATGTACACAAATGAAATTTTTTTGGTTAAATTTTCCTCTAAGTTGGAACATTTATCGACAGGTGCTGCCCCCTGGTGGCCGTTTTAAAAACTACATACGTGTCGGGACTTAGAAAAAAAATCAATTTTTAAACATAATATATTTGTATTATATCAAAAAATTACAAGACTCTTATAAAAATTAAAGTTTATTGCTATTATTACAAAAGACTTTAACATTATAATAAATTGTTATTAGATTTGTTGACAAATTTAGTAACAATTGTGAACAGAATTATAACACAAAAGAAACTTAAAAGACACTTGTGTTTGAAAATTCTGTTCATAATTATTTCCCAACTAAGTTTGTTAACAAATTTGGTGACAATTTTTTAACGTTACCAAACAGGCTTTAATTGTAAAATTGAAATGTTTGTTACCAAGTAAAATTATCATTATTTTGGTTGCAGATATTATAAACTATTTTGAATCTTTATTTTGTAATAAAAGTAACTTCTATTACAAAATAAAGATACAAAATAATTGATATTTACAATCAAAATAATGATAATTTTGCTCGGTAACAAACATTTCAATTTTACAACTAAAGCCTGTTTGACACGTTAAAAAATTGTCACCAAATTTGTTAACAAGAAATAATTATGAACAGAATATTTAAACACAAATGTCTTTTAAGTTTCTTTTGTGTTATAATTCTGTTCACAATTGTTACTAAATTTGTCAACAAATCTAATAACAATTTATAATAGTGTCAAACATGGTTTAGTTATAAAACTAAAATGTATGTTCGCAAATAAAATTATCATTATTATAGTTGTATTATTTGTTGTTAATTATTTTGCATCTTTATTCTGTGACTGAATAAAGATGCAATAGAATTGAACACAAATAATATAAACATAATTTTATTTGGTAACAAACATTTCAGTTTTATAACTAATACGAAACTCTACATTTAAGTAAAATGATACTATATTACGTAGAGTTTCGTTTACAATACTAATTTAACAAATGAAATCTTGGTGGTCCCTAAATAAGATTCCTTGTTCCCATTTTTAAAGGTACAAAGATTTCTTATTCAGTTGAAGACCGTTTCCGAAACTTCATATTAATATTATATATTTTGTTACCACCCAAACCTCCCACTTACCAAAATATATAATATTTATTATTACAAAGCTTCGTTTACAATACTTAAAATCTAACTTTGCCCTGTCCGCGTCTAAATACTTAATAATAATTACAATTTTTTACTAAAACTACCTACTTTACAACTAAAGGAACATGGGTATTAATTTAAAATAAACGCAATAAAAGTTTGTTTTATTGTATATACATTTTAAACAAATGAAGAAGAAGCCATGGTCTGCGTCTCCAATCGGCACTGCAATCTTGAAGATAGTGGCGGTGGGGACTTTTTTTTTAACTTTAAAACTATCTTAGAACTAAAAACGAAACCATTTATTTAATAAATAGTATATATAAGGGAAACACCGCCCTTCAATGCCAAACCCACGTTCCCTTATATATATACCATTTATTAAATACAGTTCCGTGTACAATAATACTTATAATCTAACTTAAATTATTGTAGTTCCCCCCCAAATTAAATTAGTGAAGTGCGCAAAAAACCCTATCTTACGTTAAAGATCTATTTCAAAGAAAAACAAATCTAAAAAAGCCTATTTTACGTTAATAACGATTTCAAAGCAAGTCTAAAAATGTCAAGTTACGTTAATTTTTCTCTCTCTCTCTCTCGAAAAGCAAAAACAACCCTTCCTACTTATTTCTAAGCTATCTTATGTCTACGCGAACTATCTTATATCTAGATTAAACTAAGCTAAAGGCGTGTGAGAGAGAAAGAGTACGAGCTAAGCAAATGGTGAGAACGCCGTGGCGTCGAACGCCGTTGTTGGTTCTCACGGAAGTTTACGAGGGGGTTAAGCCGACCCCACGCGATGCAAAGCATTTACGGCCTACAAACCGAACTAGGTAGAGAGCACGGCAGCAGTCACATGTAACTACCTAGGGTGCACGCCAACCTACCTAGCTACTCCCGGAGACATTCGCCCGCGCCTCTCGCGGATACCCTACACCGAACGCGGTTATTAACCCGTGTGCTCAACAAAGTTAATTCAAACAAAAACTTTACCTATTCGTTGCCATTACCATTAAATGATGATTACGTTGCCTCCGGATGAGGAGAGCACATACGACCATAAGAAAGCTTTCTGTGTCAACTATGGATTATGTCCCTAGAAACATTCACTCAAGTGTGAAGCGATCCACCATAACAACAGGATTATATCACATGACGGTGCGTTGTACATATCAGTCCACTCAATTATGGCTATCGCGCACGAACCCTACCTACCCAGCCCCTCTGACCGTGTGAAGTTAATTGAATAAGGAACCCGAATACCCACATCAAAGTTTCGAATCTGTTACCTCCTTCCTGACTCACTCATCCATCCACCTGCAAGCATCCCCCGATACGTCCGGTATTTTCTTTTCCCAAGCACTCTCCCTAACTACCGTCTGGGTAAGCCACGCGTACGGTTACCGCTGCAACCGTAGACGCACGATTTTAGGATGATCGCCACGGGACGCACTTCAAATTAATCAATTTATTTTTAATTTTTAAAGAAAACGCGTGTTTGCTCGACGGCGCGATGAGCCAAAGTTTAATTAAAACCTGAAAATACATTTCCAAGAACTTAAAACTATAGTATTCCTCACGTACGAATGGTATTGCACAAGTTCAATTCGTTTTATAATCTGTGCTGACATCTAATAAGAAACTATCTTTTCCTGCATCAAAAAACACACATGAATTGATAAATCAACACTAAACACAAAAATGTTAAAACACCCGTCAATGTTTACGAACTATGTTGACAGTTTCAAATTATTTCCTAAATGTTGCCTTATGAACAGGTTTTATAACCTGTGTGTCAAAAAAACTACTTCAATTGCGTGTCTTTAACAAGCCTACACTTTATTGCGCGCAATGCCATTCTTACGTAAATAATACTAAAACTTATAAAGCTACTACTTTTTAATCTTCTAGATGTCCGATTCCTGAAAAATAAATGCTAATCATTTGTTCCCAGATATTGATTTTATTGATAAATAGTCGATATTTCAATTTCAAATTGTTTTGATTTTATAAGAACATTTATGAAAGTTATATTTCGTTTACTACAGTACTCAAAACTGAATTTAAGTTCAAGATAATATTTAGACATATACCTTTGACTATAAGTTCTCATGGTTGAGTATGAGAACAAAATAATAATTATGTATAGTAATATTCCCTAGACTATAAGTTCTCATGGCTAAGTATGAGAACAAGATGATAATTAGGCATATAGTCATATTCCTTTGACTATAAGTTCTCATGGCTGAGTATGAGAACAAGATTATATTTAGACACATAGTCATATTCCTTTGACTATAACGTCTCATGGTTGAATATTTTATAAACGTTGCAATTATGAGAAAAATAAAGTTTCCTACCAGGTTCATCCATCGATGGCCGCTTACGTCGAAGATTTGTCTGGTGCTCAGCTATCCTTACAAGATCCTTAAAGTTGCTAACTACAGCAGCTTTTGTAGTGTTAAAATCCAATGCTCGAAAGTTGTATCCAAATTTTCCAAGTTTCTTGACGCACCAGACCAACCAAAGGTCCACCTATTAAATATTAATTATTAGTTTGTGGTATTCTTGAAACCATTTAAAAAACTGTTGGAAAAAATTTCTTATGGCAAACGTGTGTTCATTACGGAAGACACTTGAGAAAAGTATCGCTTTTTACCTCTCGCTAAGAGAAATATTGGATTTATGCTAAAATGATGTGCATGTATGTGTGTGTATGTATCTGTGTGTGTGTGGTGTGTGTGTGTGTGTGTGTGTGTGTGTGTGTGTGTGTGTGTATGTGTGTATGTGTGTATGTTTGTATGTTTGTGTCTGTGTGTATGTGTGTGTATGTGTGTGTCTGTATATTTCTGTGTGTATGTGTGTGCGTCTGTGTGTATGTGTGTGTATGTGCGTGTCTGTGTGTATGTATGTGTCTGTGCGTATGTGTGTCTGTGTGTATCTGTGTGTATTTGTGTGTATGTGTGTCTGTCTGTCTGTCTGTCTGCCTGTGTGTGTGTGTGTGTGTGTGTGTGTGTGTGTCTGTGTGTGTGTGTGTGTGTCTGTGTGTATGTGTTTGTGTGTATATGTGTATACAGAATAATCTATTGCAATAAATCACACAGTCCAGACTAGTTGTCAAATTCAATTGTTTGTAATTGACAGATAAATGTCAGTGTCAAAAATCAACAGTTTTACTAACATTACTGAAAGCTTTTTCTGGGAAGTAAGTACATTTAATATTTTTTATTGAATTATTATCTAAATAATTAAAATCATAGGTAGGTATGTATATTAATAGTAATAGTTCTTAATATCCTTAAGAAATACTGCCAATTCCGTCAATGAATTGGAACCATCTTGAACATTTTAGAAGAGTAGAACAAGATTCCTTATAGAATGAAAGAACAGATATAATTATTTGTGTGCACAAATATTAAATTCGATACTCATGTAACAAAATGAAAAGTGCGAGAGGTATTGTGCTGACCACAACAGATTTTTTTAAAGTGATTTATGTAATGTGAATGTGATATATGTAATGAATCCACGTGTATAATGAGATATTACATCCAACAGTTTTTAAATGGTTCGACCAGTCAACATTTTCAACAAACAAATTATAAAACCTATCTAAATTCCTACAAATTTCTTTCGACTAGTTTAAAACATAGATTATATACTTACAGAAACTTTACGAAGTTGTTTTTCATTATACCAAAAGTAAAGGGTCTCGGTAGAAGCTAAATCTGGACTATAAGATGACCCTTAAAATACCGGTCGAACTATTATCACCAGTCATTTGGCCCACAGTTTTTCTTAAAGTTTAAAGTCTATATTGAAAGTAGAAATTTATGTAGAAACAATTTATAAAGTACTGAAATTTTCACATTAACAAATATTATACCTCATGACTTTTTGCAAAAGTAACACTTTAACAACATAAATAACTATTAATATAGTTGAAACATTGTTTAAACTTACTACTGATATTAATTTGCAACAATATAAAACACCAAATATATTTATTTTTACTTATTGTGTATCTTTAACTGTGCACGAATGTCAGATGAAAATACGATATTCCACGCACTAGAGAGATAGAACTGTTTCAACTATGGCTAGTAACTAGATTTGAACTAGTTAATTTTTATTCTACGATTCGACTCGTACATTATAAAGTATTGTTGCATTGACAATAATATTAGCTGTTCCAACCAAATAAATACATTTAATAATGACCACAGAAATATAAAATAAGAGATAAAGATAAAAATATCCACTTACATTTGATGATTTCTTGCTGTCTGGACCGCTGGGATTCTGTTCTCTGGTCCTTTAAAATTGTATCTCTACTCTGGATATCATTTCTAATGGTTTGGAACATTGCAGATTCGTTGATTTCTACTGAAAAGAAAATAATTCATTGTAATATACAACAAAATTATCATTACAAATGACATTTGTATATTTGAGAAAGAATATTGATAGATAAAAATAATTAATTAAGTTGTATAAACTATAAACATAGTTGAAATATTGTTTAATCTTACTATTATTATTAATTTGCAACAATATGAAACCCCAAATATATGTCTTTTAAATTAATAAAACTACACTTACAAATTAAGAACACCTTTTGTCCGTTTTAACCTTCAAAGTTTGCTGTAAATTTAGTCGAAAATACGAATAGATACACCACTGACTATTTTACTAATCGATTTTTCATAAAAAGATGAAAAAATTCACAAATTTTCAAGATAATTAATACAGTAATTCAACTTTTATGGAACAAAGTGCGTAGACGAAACGACAACAAACGTACAACGTGTTCAAAATGGCGATTTAGAAACTTGTTGTACTACCCAACCTACATAACACTCGCCCTGATATCAGCGCCAAAATATTGAAACTAATTACCGATCCAGTTAAAAATAAATTCTAATAAGGGGAAAATTATACTTTTCATTTAAATACAGGATGATCGAATTTTTACTGCCCTATTTGAAGTAACCATTTTTTCGTTTTTCGCTTTGTCTAACTGTACCGCGTCAAAAAATCTAGTACCGTTCATTGGTTATAGGCCGACAAAGTGAAAAAAACATGAGAGATTTCTAATCAAAATAAAACTTTCTATTTTGAAAACTAAAGGCCAAAGAATTATTTAACTATTTTTCCCATAATTAGGGTGTCCGAATTAAGGGAAAATGATACTTTCTATTTAAATACAGGGTGATCGAATTTTTACTGCCCTACTGACTATTTGAAGTATCCATTTTTTGGTTTTTCGCTTTGTCTAACTGTACCAGCAGGGCCCGGCAATTGAAATTTCGTACATATATGTACAAATGTCCGTAGAATCGAATGCCGCAAACAGCGTCAAAAAATCTTGTACCGTTTAATAGTTATAGGCCGACAAAGTGAAAAAAACATGAGAGATTTCTAATCAAAATAAAACTTTCTATTTTGAAAACTAAAGGCCAAAGAATTTTTTAATTATTTTTCCCATAATTAGGGTGTCCGAATTAAGGGAAAATGATACTTTCTATTTAAATACAGGGTGATCGAATTTTTACTGCCCTACTGACTATTTGAAGTATCCATTTTTTGGTTTTTCGCTTTGTCTAACTGTAACAGCAGGGCCCGGCAATTGAAAATTCGTAAATATATGTACAAATGTCCGTAGAATCGAATGCCGTAAACCGCGAAAAAAAATCTTGTACCGTTTAATAGTTATAGGCCGACAAAGTGAAAAAAACATGAGAGATTTCTAATCAAAATAAAACTTTCTATTTTGAAAACTAAAGGCCAAAGAATTTTTTAATTATTTTTCCCATAATTAGGGTGTCCGAATTAAGGGAAAATGATACTTTCTATTTAAATACAGCATGATCGAATTTTTACTGCCCTACTGACTATTTGAAGTATCCATTTTTTGGTTTTTCGCTTTCTCTAACTGTAACAGCAGGGCCCGGTAATTGAAAATTCGTAAATATATGTACAAATGTCCGTAGAATCGAATGCCGCAAACCGCGAAAAAAAATCTTGTACCGTTTAATAGTTATAGGCCGACAAAGTGAAAAAAACATGAGAGATTTCTAATCAAAATAAAACTTTCTATTTTGAAAACTAAAGGCCAAAGAATTTTTTAATTATTTTTCCCATAATTAGGGTGTCCGAATTAAGGGAAAATGATACTTTCTATTTAAATACAGGGTGATCGAATTTTTACTGCCCTACTGACTATTTGAAGTATTCATTTTTTGGTTTTTCGCTTTGTCTAACTGTACAGCAGGGCCCGGCAATTGAAAATTCATACATATATGTACAAATGTCCGTAGAATCGAATGCCGCAAACCGCGTCAAAAAATATTGTACCGTTTAATAGTTATAGGCCGACAAAATGAAAAAAACATGAGAGATTTCTAATCAAAATAAAACTTTCTATTTTGAAAATTAAAGGCCAAAGAATTTTTTAATTATTTTTCCCATAATTAGGGAAGTCTGAGTTAAGGGAAAATGATACTTTCTATTTAAATACAGAGTGATCGAATTTTTACTACCCTACTGACTATTTGAAGTATCCATTTTTTGGTTTTTCGCTTTGTCTAACTGTAACAGCAGGGCCCGGCAATTGAAAATTCGTACATATATGTACAAATGTCCGTAGAATCGAATGCCGCAAACCGCGTCAAAAAATCTTGTACCGTTTAATAGTTATAGGCCGACAAAGTGAAAAAAACATGAGAGATTTCTAATCAAAATAAAACTTTCTATTTTGAAAACTAAAGGCCAAAGAATTTTTTAATTATTTTTCCCATAATTAGGGTGTCCGAATTAAGGGAAAATGATACTTTCTATTTAAATACAGGCTGATCGAATTTTTACTACCCTACTGACTATTTGAAGTATCCATTTTTTGGTTTTTCGCTTTGCCTAACTGTAACAGCAAGGCCCGGCAATTGGAAATTCGTACATATATGTACAAATGTCCGTAGAATCGAATGCCGCAAACCGCGTCAAAAAATATTGTACCGTTTAATAGTTATAGGCCGACAAAGTGAAAAAAACATGAGAGATTTCTAATCAAAATAAAACTTTCTATTTTGAAAACTAAAGGCCAAAGAATTTTTTAATTATTTTTCCCATAATTAGGGTGTCCGAATTAAGGGAAAATGATACTTTCTATTTAAATACAGGCTGATCGAATTTTTACTGCCCTACTGACTATTTGAAGTATCCATTTTTTGGTTTTTCGCTTTGTCTAACTGTACCAGCAGGGCCCGGCAATTGAAAATTCGTACATATATGTACAAATGTCCGTAGAATCGAATGCCGCAAACCGCGTCAAAAAATATTGTACCGTTTAATAGTTATAGGCCGACAAAGTGAAAAAAACATGAGAGATTTCTAATCAAAATAAAACTTTCTATTTTGAAAATTAAAGGCCAAAGAATTTTTTAATTATTTTTCCCATAATTAGGGAAGTCCGAGTTAAGGGAAAATGATACTTTCTATTTAAATACAGAGTGATCGAATTTTTACTACCCTACTGACTATTTGAAGTATCCATTTTTTGGTTTTTCGCTTTGTCTAACTGTAACAGCAGGGCCCGGCAATTGAAAATTCGTACATATATGTACAAATGTCCTTAGAATCGAATGCCGCAAACCGCGTCAAAAAATATTGTACCGTTTAATAGTTATAGGCCGACAAAGTGAAAAAAACATGAGAGATTTCTAATCAAAATAAAACTTTCTATTTTGAAAACTAAAGGCCAAAGAATTTTTTAATTATTTTTCCCATAATTAGGGTGTCCGAATTAAGGGAAAATGATACTTTCTATTTAAATACAGGGTGATCGAATTTTTACTACCCTACTGACTATTTGAAGTATCCATTTTTTGGTTTTTCGCTTTGTCTAACTGTAACAGCAAGGCCCGGCTATTGGAAATTCGTACATATATGTACAAATGTCCGTAGAATCGAATGCCGCAAACCCCGTCAAAAAATATTGTACCGTTTAATAGTTATAGGCCGACAAAGTGAAAAAAACATGAGAGATTTCTAATCAAAATAAAACTTTCTATTTTAAAAACTAAAGGCCAAAGAATTTTTTAATTATTTTTCCCATAATTAGGGTGTCCGAATTAAGGGAAAATGATACTTTCTATTTAAATACAGGCTGATCGAATTTTTACTGCCCTACTGACTATTTGAAGTATCCATTTTTTGGTTTTTCGCTTTGTCTAACTGTAACAGCAGGGCTCGGCAATTGAAAATTCGTACATATATGTACAAATGTCCGTAAAATCGAATGCCGCAAACCGCGTCAAAAAATCTTGTACCGTTAAATAGTTATAGGTTGACAAAGTGAAAAAAACATGAGAGATTTCTAATCAAAATAAAACTTTCTATTTTCAAAACTAAAGGCCAAAGAATTTTTTAATTATTTTTCCCATAATTAGGGTGTCCGAATTAAGGGAAAATGATACTTTCTATTTAAATACAGGCTGATCGAATTTTTACTGCCCTACTGACTATTTGAAGTATCCATTTTTTGGTTTTTCGCTTTGTCTAACTGTACCAGCAGGGCCCGGCAATTGAAAATTCGTACATATATGTACAAATGTCCGTAGAATCGAATGCCGCAAACCGCGTCAAAAAATATTGTACCGTTTAATAGTTATAGGCCGACAAAGTGAAAAAAACATGAGAGATTTCTAATCAAAATAAAACTTTCTATTTTGAAAACTAAAGGCCAAAGAATTTTTTAATTATTTTTCCCATAATTAGGGTGTCCGAATTAAGGGAAAATGATACTTTCTATTTAAATACAGGCTGATCGAATTTTTACTGCCCTACTGACTATTTGAAGTATCCATTTTTTGGTTTTTCGCTTTGTCTAACTGTACCAGCAGGGCCCGGCAATTGAAAATTCGTACATATATGTACAAATGTCCGTAGAATCGAATGCCGCAAACCGCGTCAAAAAATATTGTACCGTTTAATAGTTATAGGCCGACAAAGTGAAAAAAACATGAGAGATTTCTAATCAAAATAAAACTTTCTATTTTGAAAATTAAAGGCCAAAGAATTTTTTAATTATTTTTCCCATAATTAGGGAAGTCCGAGTTAAGGGAAAATGATACTTTCTATTTAAATACAGAGTGATCGAATTTTTACTACCCTACTGACTATTTGAAGTATCCATTTTTTGGTTTTTCGCTTTGTCTAACTGTAACAGCAAGGCCCGGCTATTGGAAATTCGTACATATATGTACAAATGTCCGTAGAATCGAATGCCGCAAACCCCGTCAAAAAATATTGTACCGTTTAATAGTTATAGGCCGACAAAGTGAAAAAAACATGAGAGATTTCTAATCAAAATAAAACTTTCTATTTTAAAAACTAAAGGCCAAAGAATTTTTTAATTATTTTTCCCATAATTAGGGTGTCCGAATTAAGGGAAAATGATACTTTCTATTTAAATACAGGCTGATCGAATTTTTACTGCCCTACTGACTATTTGAAGTATCCATTTTTTGGTTTTTCGCTTTGTCTAACTGTAACAGCAGGGCTCGGCAATTGAAAATTCGTACATATATGTACAAATGTCCGTAAAATCGAATGCCGCAAACCGCGTCAAAAAATCTTGTACCGTTAAATAGTTATAGGTTGACAAAGTGAAAAAAACATGAGAGATTTCTAATCAAAATAAAACTTTCTATTTTCAAAACTAAAGGCCAAAGAATTTTTTAATTATTTTTCCAAAATTAGGGTGTCCGAATTAAGGGAAAATGATACTTTCTATTTAAATACAGGGTGATCAAATTTTTACTGTCCTACTGACTATTTGAAGTATCCATTTTTTGGTTTTTCGCTTTGTCTAACTGTAACAGCAGGGCCCGGCAATTGAAAATTCGTACATATACGTACAAAAGACCGTAGAATCGAATGCCGCAAACCGCGTCAAAAAATCTTGTGCCGTTTAATAGGTATAGGCCGACAAAATGAAAAAAACATGAGAGATATCTAATCAAAATAAAACTTTCTATTTTGAAAACTAAAGGCCAAAGAATTTTTTAATTATTTTTCCCATAATTAGTGTGTCCGAATTAAGGGAAAATGATACTTTCTATTTAAATACAGGGTGATCGAATTTTTACTGCCCTACTGACTATTTGAAGTATCCATTTTTTGGTTTTTCGCTTTGTCTAACTGTACGAGCTGGACCCGACAATTGAAACATTGTACATCTATGTACAAAAGACCGTAGAATCGAATGGCACAAAGCCCGTCAACGTATCTTAAACGGTTCACTAGTTATAGTTCGGCAAAGTGAAAAAACCATGGGAGATTTCTAATGAAAATAAAAATTTCTATTTTGGAATCTCAAGCCCAAAGAATTTTTTCCTTATTTTTCCCGTAATCACCGTGTCCGAATTAAGGGAATTTGATACTTTTTATTTAAATACAGGGTGATCGAATTTTTATTAGACTACTAACTATAAGACGTTCCCATTTTCTGTTTTTTTGCTTTGTCTAACTGTATCAGCTGGAATCGACAATTGAAACTTTCTACATATATGTACAAAAGACCATAGAATCGAATGGCGCAAAGCCCGTCAACATATCTTTAACGGTTCATTAGTTATAGTTCGGCAAAGTAAAAAAAACCATGGGAGATTTCTAATGAAAATAAAAATTTCTATTTTGGAATCTCAAGCCCAAAGAATTTTTTCCTTATTTTTCCCGTAATCACCGTGTCCGAATTAAGGGAATTTGATACTTTTTATTTAAATACAGGGTGATCGAATTTTTATTAGACTACTAACTATAAGACGTTCCCATTTTCTGTTTTTTTGCTTTGTCTAACTGTATCAGCTGGAATCGACAATTGAAACTTTCTACATATATGTACAAAAGACCATAGAATCGAATGGCGCAAAGCCCGTCAACATATCTTTAACGGTTCATTAGTTATAGTTCGGCAAAGTAAAAAAAACCATGGGAGATTTCTAATGAAAATAAAAATTTCTATTTTGGAATCTAAAGCCCAAAGAATTTTTTCATTATTTTTCCCGTAATGAGCGTGTCCGAGTTAAAGGAATTTGATACTTTTTATTTATATACAGGGTGGTCGAATTTTTATTGGACTACTAACTATATTTTTTGGTTTTTTGCTTTGTCTAACTGTACCAGCTGAACCCGACAATTGAAACATTGTACATATATGTACAAAAGACCGTATAATCGAATGGCGCAAAGCCCGTCAACGTATCTTTAACGGTTCATTAGTTATAGTTCGGCAAAGTGAAAAACCATGGGAGAATTCTAAAGAAAATAAAAATTTCTATTATGGCATCTAAAGCCCAAAGAATTTTTTCATTATTTTTCCCGTAATCAGCGTGTCCGAATTAAGGGAATTTGATACTTTTTATTTAAATACAGGGTGATCGAATTTTTATTGGACTATTAACTATAGGACGTTCCCATTTTTTGGTTGTTTGCTTTGTCTAACTGTACCAGCTGGACCCGACAATTTAAACTCTGTACATATATGTACAAAAGACCGAAGAATCGAATGGCGCAAAGCCCGTCAACGTATCTTTAACGGTTCATTATTTATAGTTCGGAAAAGTGAAAAAACCATAGGAGAATTCTAAAGAAAATAAAAATTTCTATTTTAGAATCTAAAGCCCAAAGAATTTTTTCATTATTTTTTCCGTAATGAGCGTGTCCGAGTTAAGGGAAAATGATACATTTTATTTAAATACAGGCTGATCGAATTTTTATTAGACTAAAAGACCGTAGACTCGAATGGCGCAAAGCCCGTCAACGTATCTTTAACGGTTCATTAGTTATAGTTCGGCAAAGTGAAACAACCATGGGAGATTTCTAATGAAAATAAAAATTTCTATTTTGAAATCTAAAGCCCAAAGAATTTTTTCATTATTTTTCCCGTAATCAGCGTGACCGAATTAAAGGAATTTGATACTTTTTATTTATATACAGGGTGATCGAATTTTTATTGGACTACTAACTATATGACGTTCCCATTTTTTGGTTTTTTGCTTTGTCTAACTGTACCAGGTGAACCCGACAATTGAAACATTGTACATATATGTACAAAAGACCGTAGAATCGAATGGCGCAAAGCCCGTCAACGTATCTTTAACGGTTCATTAGTTATAGTTCGGCAAAGTGAAAAAACCATGGGAGATTTCTAATGAAAATAAAAAAAATTATTTTGGCATCTAAAGCCCAAAGATTTTTTTCATTATTTTTCCCGTAATCAGCGTGTCCGAATTAAGTGAATTTGATACTTTTTATTTACATACAGGGTGATCGAATTTTTATTGGACTATTAACTGTATGACGTTCCCATTTTTTTGTTTTTTGCTTTGTCTAACTGTACCAGCTGAACCCGACAACTGAAACATTGTACATATATGTACAAAAGACCGTACAATCGAATGGCGCAAAGCCCGTCAACGTATCTTAAACGGTTCATTAGTTATAGTTCGGCAAAGTGAAAAAACCATGGGAGATTTCTAATGAAAATAAAAATTTCTATTTTGGAATCTAAAGCCCAAAGAATTTTTTCATTATTTTTCTCGTAATCAGCGTGTCCGAATTAAAGGAATTTGATACTTTTTATTTATATACACGGTGATCGAATTTTTATTGGACTACTAACTATATGACGTTCCCATTTTTTGGTTTTTTGCTTTGTCTAACTGTACCAGCTGAACCCGACAATTTAAACTCTGTACATATATGTACAAAAGACCGTAGACTCGAATGGCGCAAAGCCCGTCAACGTATATTTAACGGTTCATTAGGTATAGGTCGGCAAAGTGAAAAAACCATGGGAGATATCTAATGAAAATAAAATTTTCTATTTTGGAATCTAAAGCCCAAAGAATTTTTTCATTATTTTTTCCGTAATGAGCGTGTCCGAGTTAAGGGAAAATGATACATTTTATTTAAATACAGGCTGATCGAATTTTTATTAGACTACTAACTATAGACGTTCCCATTTTTTTAGTTTTTTGCTTTGTCTAACTGTACCAGCTGAAACCGACAATTGAAACATTGTACATATATGTACAAAAGACCGTAGAATCGAATGGCGCAAAGCCCGTCAACGTATCTTTAACGGTTCATTAGTTACAGTTCGGCAAAGTAATACAACCATAGAAGATTTCTAATGAAAATAAAAATTTCTATTTTGGAATCTAAAGCCCAAAGAATTTTTTCATTATTTTTCCCGTAATCAGCGTGTCCGAATTAAAGGAATTTGATACTTTTTATTTACATACAGGGTGATCGAATTTTTATTGGACTACTAACTATATGACGTTCCCATTTTTTGGTTTTTTGCTTTGTACCAGCTGAACCCGACAATTGAAACATTGTATATGTATATGTACAAAAGACCGTACAATCGAACGGCGCAAAGCCCGTCAACGTATCTTTAACGGTTCATTAGTTATAGTTCGTCAAAGTGAAAAAACCATGGAAGATTTCTAATGAAAATAAACATTTCTATTTTAGAATCTAAAGCCCAAAGAATTTTTTCATTATTTTTCTCGTAATCAGCGTGTCCGAATTAAAGGAATTTGATACTTTTTATTTATATACAGGGTGATCGAATTTTTATTGGACTACTAACTATATGACGTTCCCATTTTTTGGTTTTTTGCTTTGTCTAACTGTACCAGCTGAACCCGACAATTGAAACATTGTATATGTATATGTACAAAAGACCGTACAATCGAACGGCGCAAAGCCCGTCAACGTATCTTTAACGGTTCATTAGTTATAGTTCGTCAAAGTGAAAAAACCATGGAAGATTTCTAATGAAAATAAACATTTCTATTTTAGAATCTAAAGCCCAAAGAATTTTTTCATTATTTTTCTCGTAATCAGCGTGTCCGAATTAAAGGAATTTGATACTTTTTATTTATATACAGGGTGATCGAATTTTTATTGGACTACTAACTATATGACGTTCCCATTTTTTGGTTTTTTGCTTTGTCTAACTGTACCAGGTGAACCCGACAATTGAAACATTGTACATATATGTACAAAAGACCGTAGAATCGAATGGCGCAAAGCCCGTCAACGTATCTTTAACGGTTCATTAGTTATAGTTCGGCAAAGTGAAAAAAACATAGAAGATTTCTAATGAAAATAAAAAAAATTATTTTGGAATCTAAAGCCCAAAGAATTTTTTCATTATTTTTCCCGTAATCAGCGTGTCCGAATTAAGTGAATTTGATACTTTTTATTTACATACAGGTGATCGAATTTTTATTGGACTATTAACTATATGACGTTCCCATTTTTTTGTTTTTTGCTTTGTCTAACTGTACCAGCTGAACCCGACAATTGAAACATTGTACATATATGTACAAAAGACCGTACAATCGAATGGCGCAAAGCCCGTCAACGTATCTTAAACGGTTCATTAGTTATAGTTCGGCAAAGTGAAAAAACCATGGGAGATTTCTAATGAAAATAAAAATTTCTATTTTGGAATCTAAAGCCCAAAGAATTTTTTCATTATTTTTCCCGTAATCAGCGTGTCCGAATTAAAGGAATTTGATACTTTTTATTTACATACAGGGTGATCGAATTTTTATTGGACTACTAACTATATGACGTTCCCATTTTTTGGTTTTTTGCTTTGTCTAACTGTACCAGCTGAACCCGACAATTGAAACATTGTATATGTATATGTACAAAAGACCGTACAATCGAACGGCGCAAAGCCCGTCAACGTATCTTTAACGGTTCATTAGTTATAGTTCGTCAAAGTGAAAAAACCATGGAAGATTTCTAATGAAAATAAACATTTCTATTTTAGAATCTAAAGCCCAAAGAATTTTTTCATTATTTTTCTCGTAATCAGCGTGTCCGAATTAAAGGAATTTGGTACTTTTTATTTATATACAGGGTGATCGAATTTTTATTGGACTACTAACTATATGACGTTCCCATTTTTTGGTTTTTTGCTTTGTCTAACTGTACCAGGTGAACCCGACAATTGAAACATTGTACATATATGTACAAAAGATCGTAGAATCGAATGGCGCGAAGCCCGTCAACGTATCTTTAACGGTTCATTAGTTATAGTTCGGCAAAGTGAAAAAAACATAGGAGATTTCTAATGAAAATAAAAAAAATTATTTTGGAATCTAAAGCCCAAAGAATTTTTTCATTATTTTTCGCGTAATCAGCGTGTCCGAATTAAAATAATTTGATACTTTTTATTTATATACAGGTGATCGAATTTTTATTGGACTACTAACTATATGAATACCCATTTTTTGGTTTTTTGCTTTGTCTAACTGTACCAGCTGAACCCGACAATTGAAACATTGTACATATATGTACAAAAGACCGTAGAATCGAATGGCGCAAAGCCCGTCAACGTATCTTTAACGGTTCATTAGTTATAGTTCGGCAAAGTGAAAAAACCATGGGAGATTTCTAATGAAAATAAAAATTTCTATTTTGGAATCTAAAGCCCAAAGAATTTTTTCATTATTTTTCCCGTAATCAGCGTGTCCGAATTAAAATAATTTGATACTTTTTATTTATATACAGGTGATCGAATTTTTATTGGACTACTAACTATATGAATACCCATTTTCTGGTTTTTTGCTTTGTCTAACTGTACCAGCTGAACCCGACAATTGAAACATTGTACATATATGTACAAAAGACCGTAGAATCGAATGGCGCAAAGCCCGTCAACGTATCTTTAACGGTTCATTAGTTATAGTTCGGCAAAGTGAAAAAACCATGGGAGATTTCTAATGAAAATAAAAAAAATTATTTTGGCATCTAAAGCCCAAAGATTTTTTTCATTATTTTTCCCGTAATCAGCGTGTCCGAATTAAGTGAATTTGATACTTTTTATTTACATACAGGGTGATCGAATTTTTATTGGACTATTAACTATATGACGTTCCCATTTTTTTGTTTTTTGCTTTGTCTAACTGTACCAGCTGAACCCGACAATTGAAACATTGTACATATATGTACAAAAGACCGTACAATCGAATGGCGCAAAGCCCGTCAACGTATCTTAAACGGTTCATTAGTTATAGTTCGGCAAAGTGAAAAAACCATGGGAGATTTCTAATGAAAATAAAAATTTCTATTTTGGAATCTAAAGCCCAAAGAATTTTTTCATTATTTTTCTCGTAATCAGCGTGTCCGAATTAAAGGAATTTGATACTTTTTATTTATATACACGGTGATCGAATTTTTATTGGACTACTAACTATATGACGTTCCCATTTTTTGGTTTTTTGCTTTGTCTAACTGTACCAGCTGAACCCGACAATTTAAACTCTGTACATATATGTACAAAAGACCGTAGACTCGAATGGCGCAAAGCCCGTCAACGTATATTTAACGGTTCATTAGGTATAGGTCGGCAAAGTGAAAAAACCATGGGAGATATCTAATGAAAATAAAATTTTCTATTTTGGAATCTAAAGCCCAAAGAATTTTTTCATTATTTTTTCCGTAATGAGCGTGTCCGAGTTAAGGGAAAATGATACATTTTATTTAAATACAGGCTGATCGAATTTTTATTAGACTACTAACTATAGACGTTCCCATTTTTTTAGTTTTTTGCTTTGTCTAACTGTACCAGCTGAAACCGACAATTGAAACATTGTACATATATGTACAAAAGACCGTAGAATCGAATGGCGCAAAGCCCGTCAACGTATCTTTAACGGTTCATTAGTTACAGTTCGGCAAAGTAATACAACCATAGAAGATTTCTAATGAAAATAAAAATTTCTATTTTGGAATCTAAAGCCCAAAGAATTTTTTCATTATTTTTCCCGTAATCAGCGTGTCCGAATTAAAGGAATTTGATACTTTTTATTTACATACAGGGTGATCGAATTTTTATTGGACTACTAACTATATGACGTTCCCATTTTTTGGTTTTTTGCTTTGTACCAGCTGAACCCGACAATTGAAACATTGTATATGTATATGTACAAAAGACCGTACAATCGAACGGCGCAAAGCCCGTCAACGTATCTTTAACGGTTCATTAGTTATAGTTCGTCAAAGTGAAAAAACCATGGAAGATTTCTAATGAAAATAAACATTTCTATTTTAGAATCTAAAGCCCAAAGAATTTTTTCATTATTTTTCTCGTAATCAGCGTGTCCGAATTAAAGGAATTTGATACTTTTTATTTATATACAGGGTGATCGAATTTTTATTGGACTACTAACTATATGACGTTCCCATTTTTTGGTTTTTTGCTTTGTCTAACTGTACCAGCTGAACCCGACAATTGAAACATTGTATATGTATATGTACAAAAGACCGTACAATCGAACGGCGCAAAGCCCGTCAACGTATCTTTAACGGTTCATTAGTTATAGTTCGTCAAAGTGAAAAAACCATGGAAGATTTCTAATGAAAATAAACATTTCTATTTTAGAATCTAAAGCCCAAAGAATTTTTTCATTATTTTTCTCGTAATCAGCGTGTCCGAATTAAAGGAATTTGATACTTTTTATTTATATACAGGGTGATCGAATTTTTATTGGACTACTAACTATATGACGTTCCCATTTTTTGGTTTTTTGCTTTGTCTAACTGTACCAGGTGAACCCGACAATTGAAACATTGTACATATATGTACAAAAGACCGTAGAATCGAATGGCGCAAAGCCCGTCAACGTATCTTTAACGGTTCATTAGTTATAGTTCGGCAAAGTGAAAAAAACATAGAAGATTTCTAATGAAAATAAAAAAAATTATTTTGGAATCTAAAGCCCAAAGAATTTTTTCATTATTTTTCCCGTAATCAGCGTGTCCGAATTAAGTGAATTTGATACTTTTTATTTACATACAGGTGATCGAATTTTTATTGGACTATTAACTATATGACGTTCCCATTTTTTTGTTTTTTGCTTTGTCTAACTGTACCAGCTGAACCCGACAATTGAAACATTGTACATATATGTACAAAAGACCGTACAATCGAATGGCGCAAAGCCCGTCAACGTATCTTAAACGGTTCATTAGTTATAGTTCGGCAAAGTGAAAAAACCATGGGAGATTTCTAATGAAAATAAAAATTTCTATTTTGGAATCTAAAGCCCAAAGAATTTTTTCATTATTTTTCCCGTAATCAGCGTGTCCGAATTAAAGGAATTTGATACTTTTTATTTACATACAGGGTGATCGAATTTTTATTGGACTACTAACTATATGACGTTCCCATTTTTTGGTTTTTTGCTTTGTCTAACTGTACCAGCTGAACCCGACAATTGAAACATTGTATATGTATATGTACAAAAGACCGTACAATCGAACGGCGCAAAGCCCGTCAACGTATCTTTAACGGTTCATTAGTTATAGTTCGTCAAAGTGAAAAAACCATGGAAGATTTCTAATGAAAATAAACATTTCTATTTTAGAATCTAAAGCCCAAAGAATTTTTTCATTATTTTTCTCGTAATCAGCGTGTCCGAATTAAAGGAATTTGGTACTTTTTATTTATATACAGGGTGATCGAATTTTTATTGGACTACTAACTATATGACGTTCCCATTTTTTGGTTTTTTGCTTTGTCTAACTGTACCAGGTGAACCCGACAATTGAAACATTGTACATATATGTACAAAAGATCGTAGAATCGAATGGCGCGAAGCCCGTCAACGTATCTTTAACGGTTCATTAGTTATAGTTCGGCAAAGTGAAAAAAACATAGGAGATTTCTAATGAAAATAAAAAAAATTATTTTGGAATCTAAAGCCCAAAGAATTTTTTCATTATTTTTCGCGTAATCAGCGTGTCCGAATTAAAATAATTTGATACTTTTTATTTATATACAGGTGATCGAATTTTTATTGGACTACTAACTATATGAATACCCATTTTTTGGTTTTTTGCTTTGTCTAACTGTACCAGCTGAACCCGACAATTGAAACATTGTACATATATGTACAAAAGACCGTAGAATCGAATGGCGCAAAGCCCGTCAACGTATCTTTAACGGTTCATTAGTTATAGTTCGGCAAAGTGAAAAAACCATGGGAGATTTCTAATGAAAATAAAAATTTCTATTTTGGAATCTAAAGCCCAAAGAATTTTTTCATTATTTTTCCCGTAATCAGCGTGTCCGAATTAAAATAATTTGATACTTTTTATTTATATACAGGTGATCGAATTTTTATTGGACTACTAACTATATGAATACCCATTTTCTGGTTTTTTGCTTTGTCTAACTGTACCAGCTGAACCCGACAATTGAAACATTGTACATATATGTACAAAAGACCGTAGAATCGAATGGCGCAAAGCCCGTCAACGTATCTTTAACGGTTCATTAGTTATAGTTCGGCAAAGTGAAAAAACCATGGGAGATTTCTAATGAAAATAAAAAAAATTATTTTGGCATCTAAAGCCCAAAGATTTTTTTCATTATTTTTCCCGTAATCAGCGTGTCCGAATTAAGTGAATTTGATACTTTTTATTTACATACAGGGTGATCGAATTTTTATTGGACTATTAACTATATGACGTTCCCATTTTTTTGTTTTTTGCTTTGTCTAACTGTACCAGCTGAACCCGACAATTGAAACATTGTACATATATGTACAAAAGACCGTACAATCGAATGGCGCAAAGCCCGTCAACGTATCTTAAACGGTTCATTAGTTATAGTTCGGCAAAGTGAAAAAACCATGGGAGATTTCTAATGAAAATAAAAATTTCTATTTTGGAATCTAAAGCCCAAAGAATTTTTTCATTATTTTTCTCGTAATCAGCGTGTCCGAATTAAAGGAATTTGATACTTTTTATTTATATACACGGTGATCGAATTTTTATTGGACTACTAACTATATGACGTTCCCATTTTTTGGTTTTTTGCTTTGTCTAACTGTACCAGCTGAACCCGACAATTGAAACATTGTACATATATGTACAAAAGACCGTACAATCGAATGGCGCAAAGCCCGTCAACGTATCTTTAACGGTTCATTAGTTATAGTTCGGCAAAGTGAAAAAATCCTGGGAGATTTCTAATAAAAATAAAAATTTCTATTTTGGAATCTAAAGCCCAAAGAATTTTTTCATTATTTTTCCCGTAATCAACGTGTCCGAGTTAAGGAAATGTGATACTTTTTTTTTAAATACAGAGTGATCTAATTTTTATTGAACTACTAACTCTAGGACGTTCCCATATTTTAGTTTTTTGCTTTGTCTAACTGTACCAGCTGGACCCGACAATTGAAACTTGGTACATATATGTACAAAAGTCCATTGAAAATTCCCCATTGCTAAAATGGTGCTTACGCCTTTATGATATCATTGCCCTTTATATTTTTATCATTACTGATAACTGTTGACACACCCATAAATGGGTAATACACCGTGATGATTTATTCATTATCGAAAGAGAAAAATGAATTTATTAAGAATGACTTACATTAGAAGATCTCTGCTACTCGGCATCTCTGCCAACTCGAACTCAACTGCTCGGCATCTCTGCCAACTCGAACTCAACTGCTCGGCATCTCTGCAAACTCGAATTCAACTGCTCGGCATCTCTGCAAACTCGAACTCAACTGATCGGCATCTCTGCAAACTCGAAATCAACTGATCGGCATCTCTGCAAACTCGAATTCAATTACTCGGGAACTCGGCAATTTCCATTCACCTGCAAATTGACAAGAATATAAAAATTAAATTATTGTTTGCATTTGTTATTGTTCAAATTTTAGTTTGTTACCAATATTTTTGCTATGAAATATTTAATAATTTATAAAATTGTACACAAAGCTTAACTATAATTACGAAACATTTTATTCTCATACAAACACATTATCAACTTATATAATCATTAATAAAGTTGGGATATTATTTAAACTTACGATTGTTATTAATTTGCAACAGTAGTTCACAATATTTCACTATTAAAACAATAATATATCAACAATAAATGCATTTTTAGCAGTAAAATCAAATAGATATTTGCTTGAAGACGGCAGCTATACAAGTTACAAGTAAGAACATTACAGACGAACACAAACGAGTTTAATTTGGAATGCTGACCGTAATTATGCTTGATTTTGTTCATTCAATACAGATAAAAAATTTATTTAAAAAATAAATACAAAACAAAATAAGGGATGAACTATAAATGCAATTATTCGTGAATATTCGAACGTAAAATTTTACACAGAGTGGCGCACTTAAGACAATCCACCCTTAATAACTTTGAAACGAATTGTGATAGACATACCCGGTTTACGCTAAATGTTTTAACATCTAGGGGGCCACATTTTATTAATATTTTAGTTTTTTTTTTTTTAATTCACTAATCTCACCCCACCATTCTCAACTTTTAAATCTTAAATGGCAATATACCCCTTGTGATACATCAAATGAAAGCTCTTGAAAAATGCTATACAAACATGTCAATAAATTGATATTTGAATAAACCGTTCTAAAGTTACAACATGAAAGAGAACCACGCGTTCTCGCTCAAAAACATTACGTTTTACTTTGTAATTTACTCTTGTAAATAACTAATAATTTCTCTTACCTTTGATGTTAATCTAGAACCAGTAACACGAAGAGCAAATCAAAATGACAGCAAACTTGTTAAAATTGCATCAAAGTTCTCAGCAACTATTATCGGTTCGGCATTGTTCGTAAACATCAATAAATGTTCATTAATTTAATCACTTATTTCACCAAATGTTATTCAACAACACAATGTTCCTTCAAAACCCAAGTACATTTTCTCAATTTCATCATAAAATGTTATTAAAATATCGTAAACACTGTTTAAATAATTATTTGTGTTGATAAATACCCAGTTACGTTCAATGAACACGAAATAACTTGGAATCTTGTGCAAAGTTGTTACAGCGTGAAACGAGATGGCGCTTTCGCGGAGCAGCGCGACGTGGATTCACCGAGAGCTGAATCTAGACTGAATCATGGAGTCGACTCACGCAATTTACATAAGAAGACGTGTGTTGGAGAGAGACAGGAGATACCCAACGTCATATTGATGATGGATGATTTGGAATTATCAATGATCATTAAATAATAAATAATCTTTATAAAAACATGCAATTTTATATGCCATTCATGAAAAAGTACTTAAAACATTTGTAAATTTTCATATAACCAAGAAATCGGCGAAAATTCAACGACTTGAAGTTGGAACTGTCAGCTGTTAACCAAGAAAGGTGTTAATTATTGATTATTGTTATTGGCGTTGTTTAAACATTATTGTAATATGTTTTTGAATAAAAATGATCCTTTTAATCCTATTTTAATATTCCATGCTTGCTTTTACTATAATTAATAATAAATTGTTGTATTATGTCATGATTACATAGTACCTTTACCAATTATTTATGTATTTGTTTAAATAACTTTGCAATATATTTTTATCAAAAAATGATGCTTATTATTCATATTATAATATTCTATAAACATTTTATCATTATTTATTTAGAATTTCTCAAAATTTGCAATGTTTTCATTGTAGATTTGGCTCCGGGAATAGGAGCACATATTGAACTATTTCATTAAATATTTCTATAAGTTATTAGTAAAGAATCAATATTTAAACATTGTTTTACATATTTCCAATTATTATATTGCCCTAATTGTTACAGAAATGTAATAATTTCATTCTAAATGTTATTGCAAAAACAGCTGATTCCAAGATGTTACTGTTTCAAAGTATATGTCTTTAAAAACATAAAATATTTGGAACTAAAGTGTTGTTAAATAGTCTCAAATACTTGTAAATTGTTCTACATTAACTTTTATTGATATATAATTAAAAATATGTATGCAAAATACAGTTTAAGATATGTACAAAATCTGATAAAATGATTCCAGAATCTTATGTTTAATCATCGTTCTTTTGGAAGAATATCACATATATCTTGAATAATAAACTTATTTTCTTATCAATTTATATTATAACACATTCTACAAATATATAATTTGTTGTATATTAACCTTTATTACGTTGCTGGAAAATGTTTCATTTTAAATGATGAGTTATTTTTCTATTAAGAACTCTGATAAAAAAGCAAATGCATGGTTTAACTTTGAGACTATTCGTAATGAAGAATAACTTTGAAGCAGAATTCTGGCTAAATGGTACACTTTCCGGTAGAAGCAAGTTTGGTTAAATCGTCTTATTTTAGCCTTAGGAATCTGTGGTTAAGCCATGTCCCCCTATTTAAGAGACACCTGTATATATTAATAGTTACATATATACGTACCTGAAATTGGAAAACAGCCTATATGTAAATTATAAATCATAATTATTTATAATAAATGTTACAATTCATGATTTCAATGTATTTATTAGGCAGTATACCAAATTAATGGTATATAATATAAAATAACATACATACATTAAACTAACATAGAAAATACTAGGTATTAAAATTAATTATCTAATTGAACACAATACTACTGAAATTTGACAATGTATAATGTAACAAATAAATATAACATTGTTTATTTCTTTATTTATTATATAGCAATAAAAAAAATAATAGTTATATTTGCAAATAATTAAATAAAAAGATTGGCGCCAGAAATAGTAATGAAAAACAACCCCCACTCCTGTGACGTCAAATAACATACAGCACGTCATTCATAGCCAATAAGAAAACGAATCCTGTTTGAAACTACATAACTCCAGATTACAATGAGATATCGACTTGAAATTTTTATCTGTTGCAGACAAAGGATTGTAAAGTATTTCTAGCAAAATTTCAAAAAAACAAGTGAATAGCGATTTTCTAAAATTGTCATTCAAATCTATTATTACACGATAATAAAGTGAGGCAATTTCTCAATTTTTGTTGACATATTGATGTTGGCGATTAGTAGGCCGAGATTCTAACCTTACAAGCAGCGCCTCTACCTTGTCACATCTTCTATATTTATTGTCATAAATTTGCTCTGGTTTGTCACATGTTAAGCTGCCTGAACTTTGACGTCACATCCTGTTTCAGATCACGTGACTGTGAAAATATTGCACAAATTTCAATAATTAATTGTAAAATATTTAATGGAAATGTTTCTAAATTTGAGACTATTTAAAGAATAATATTTGTTTAAATTTAATACTTCGAAGGCATAAAATAGTACCGTGAGTATTTTTTAACATGAAACATTACATTTGTCATATCCATGGTTACGACTTGGCATTTGACAAGACGTCAATAGAGGTTAATTTTGTTTAAATAATTATACCTGCTTTCTAAATTAAATTTAGTTGTAGAATAGTATATTATACGCCAAGGTTGAGAAGATAATCACTATTGACCCAGCGCCAATATTGTAACCCGAGGGCGAAGCCCGAGGGATACAAGGCGCCTGGTCAATAATGATCTTCTCAACCGTGGATTATATACTATTTTTTTTCACTACTAGCACATAAATCTTTTTTGATTTTTTTTTATTGATAATAACAATAATTTTGACATGAATATTAACGTTACTTATTTGTTAATATTCACAAAAATAAAGTAGGCTGCATTTGTTTTTATCTGACGTTTTGCTCATTTCGTTGGTTTGATAACATCACTTATGGGCCTTGATTTGTATTTGATTTAATTATTTAATAAAAAACACTGTATGCTGTTACATTCATCAGCCTTATTAGTTTATTATTATTTTTAAATAGATCTATTGAAATGTATTTACCTACAAATACAAAAAAAAATTGTAATTTGTTCAATCCTACATCTACAAATATTTCACATTTTCACCAAAACAGCACAGTGGCCAGGCGAGGCGGCAGCATAGGTCAATTTAAAATTAAGCGTCAAATTTAAATGATATACTTAACACCTTTCTTGAGTTTAATGAGTTAAATAATATTTGGATTTGGAGGCTTGAGTTTGATTGAAAAGTGACAGTTTGCATTATAGACCAGGGTTAATAATAAATTATTATTGACCTAGGTTACCATGGTTACAAGCAAGCGGTAGTGAAAAACAATTTTTCATGTCAAATAAAGGTAAATAATAGCGGGTTCGTAGGCTAGTAGTGAAAAAAAAAATATAGTGTGCACCTTGTGCCCGAGTGATTTTCTGACTCGGCTAAATTTCTTACAATATTTAAATATAATACTTCTGTCAAATTCGTTCCCTGTTTCATTTTAAATGGGACAGGCATATACGTTGCTGTCAATCAAATGTCGAGTCGTAACCATGGATATGACAAACCCAATGTTTCGCGTTAAAAAATACTCACGGTATATTAAAGAACGGGGTATTCCACTCAATTTTTTTTATTATTTTAAATAAAACTTCATTCAGTTTTGAAGCAATTCATAATATTAAAAAATCTTAATTGTTCCTAGTTTCAGACTATTTTATTTTCGAGAAATCAGTGTAACGTCACATTTCCTCTATACTTGTCTTTCTCACACACACTGCTCTGAGTACGCTGCGAGAGAAGGATAACAATTGTATGACGTCAATTTTCCTTTTTAGCAAATGTGAAATATCTCGTAAAGTAATTATTTAAAAAATGTTTTCATTGTTTTAACTATTATTTATTGAGCCATACTTTATATTAAATTGAAATTTTCTTAATTTTGTTGTTATGGTGGAATACCCCATTGTCATTCGAAGGGTTTCTTCTCACAAAATAATCGAATTATGAAATGGAATTATTTTTTTATTATTATTTTGCGCTGTCTATGCCTTTTTTACACAGAAAATAGTAGTGTTAAAATTTAGGGAATTTTGTCAGTTGGTGGTATTAATATTACGTTTGAAAATTCATTTGACAACTCTAACCTTATTTTTTAACACCGTACGTTATTTTCTATTTCGTGCTAAATTTACTACTTTATTTCTTCTCTTCTTCTTATTCTTAGTTTTAAATTAAAAATTACATAAAAATAAAATTCTTAACAATCGTTTGTGTTCGTTTCTTTGAGATTTGACATTTGATATTTTTGAAATTCTCAGCCACCAACCTTATAAAAATAAATTGTACTAGACTATTACATTACTCGAATGAGCTATTAACGACCTCCTTTGGGTGCTGTAATAGCTTTGTTACAGTTGCAAAATAGAAAAAAATTCTTCCAACAACCCTAATTGTTATATTTATTTGCTTTATTATACCAAATGAAGCAACTACTTTATAAATAATGAAAATGGTACATTAAATGCATTGATGGCCCCTCGATATTTTAAAATAGGTAACTACAAAAGCAAAGTGAAAAAATAATAAATATTGATGTGCTTTACGCACATTACATATGATATGCCATTATATATGTCCATATACTATTTTCTATTTTCATAGGTGCTCCATAATTTATTTATAATCAGTCATATTCTAAGATAAAAATGATACGAAGACAAATTATGTCTTTATAGTTATTCTGTTTTATAACAATATACATGATGGAACAAATGCGAATGTCTTATGAGAAAAACTTTCTTATTATGCACGCTGGAGAAAATTGATGTTTTATGAGCCCAATTTTTGAAACAAATATAATATTTTCAACAGGAATTTTCGATCGTCTTTTGTTTTTCAGTTACAGACTATGGGGTCTATTCAGAACTCAATATTTGTGTTGTCGTTATGGTCTTTATGGTTATTATGTACTGTAAAGATTGTTAAAATCAAATTTGGTATTCTCAGAACTGAAGGTGGTTACCGTCAACAATTGTTACGTGTTTTGACAGTCTTTATCATAACGACTGCTAAAACTATATATTTATCACGTTGTTATTTCTAATATTTGACATGTGACAGATTATTACATCAATCATATATTATTAATAATGGCCTTTCTGCTAAATATTAGCAGGATGCAGTTGATTATTCGCATGGATCCTGCTTCGACTTAAATAATGATAATAGGAACGATAAAAACCGTCGTGGACGAAAGTTACTTTTGACGTAAATACATATTTCTTTGAAAATATTATATTCTGTGGTAGGTATTCGTGAAAACCTTGTTATTTATTCTGGTGCTAATGTGTGCTTTTTCTTCAATAAAAATAAAAAAAAAAATCTTTCCATAACTTTTCAGTCACGTTGGGATCAGTGGTAGGAATTAACATACCCGTTCTAAATAATTTAGAAGTTTTCAAATATAACACAAATGTCATATTCTTCTTTAGTTGTTTTGGCAGAATGTTTGCATTTTAAATATAATTGGCAACACATTATTAAAAGAATAAAGCGTTGACATATAAGGTTAGGTTAAGTTCATATATGCATAATGAAGTTAGCTATTGTCAAATAATCTGGTTCATTCACAAGTATTATTTTGTAAAGATTGTCAATAATACCGACGTAGGTTCTGAATTGACAAATTCATAAAGATTGTTACAAATGTCTTTATGATAACAATCTTTATATCCGTAACAACCTTTATGACTGTGTTTCTCTGAATAGGCCACTAAAACTTGATTTTAGCTTATTTTGAAAATAGCTCATAACTTGTTTATTATAAAAGATAAAGAATAAATGTTTAGATAATTTTAATACAGTTTTTTACGTAGAATAATGTGATGTAATTAGATTTTTTAAAAACTTAATAATCCTCAACATACATAATATTTTTTAAATAGGAACACATGTTGAAAATAGTCTAATCTTTTTCCTTATTTTATAAGCTTTTCCAACGATGTATAATAAGTCTACATTGTTTTGTTTTAAACATGAGCAAAACATGAATTAATTATTTTTGGGTTGAAAAAAAAAAGAAATTTATTAAGAAACAATTGAAAAAAAAACAATTACAGATCCACATTTGTTTATTTTGATTCTATATAAATTAATTAAATTCTCAATTTCTTTTCATTCAATTATTTTCGGATTATTTAATTAATTTTTTATCGGTGTTATAGTTGGCTTTGAAACAATTGGAAAAATGTGGTTTAATATGTTTTCTGAAGTATAAATATTAGAAAAATAAGTAAAAATAAAAAATAATCTTTAATTGTTTTTTTTTTCATTTCTTTCTTGATAAATTTCTTTGTTTTAACCCTAAAAAATTATAATTCATTTTTATTAATGTTTAAAACAAAAGAATGTAGACTTGTTATACATCATTGAAAAGCTTATAAAAGAAGGAAAATGATAAAACTATTTTCCTTTTTAAAAAATTTGTTTTTTTATCGAGAATTATTAAGTTTTAAAAAATCTAATTACATCACATTATTTTACGTAAAATATCTGATGTGGACACCACATGACTTCCTTGTACGCCTGTTACACTATACATATTTTGTTAATAATTAAAATATGTATAATAACACACACAATCATAAAATTGCACGTATTTGACATAATTTGACATTGACATTATATTTTCTATTTTTTTGTTATTTCTTGTCCTAATTCATAGCAAACTTAATTACAGAAACCAAAAAGTACATAATGTAAAAATTTACATATCTCGCTTATACAAAGAACTAATTTAATCATACTTAAAGTTTTCGACGCAAAATTCAATTCTCTAAAACTTTTATTTGGAGCATTTATTGTTAATTTCAAAATAACACCATTTTTTTCAAGAAAAACTGATAATAGCTTCAAGTAAAGTATCACTTCCGGTTAGACTATTTTAACCAAAGTATATTATGTTATTTCCATTGATATAAAAGTATTATATGCCAAATTTGAAAAGTTTTGGATTATATTTTAATATTGTTTTTTATTAAAATCTATTATAGGTTTCAAGTAAAGTACCACTTCCGAGTATACCATTTTAACTAAAATCTATAATGTTATTTCCATTGATATAAAAGTATTATATACCAAATTTGAAAAGTTTTGGAATATATTTTAATATAGTTTTTCATTAAAATCTACAATAGGCTTCAAGTAAAGTACCACTTCCGGGTAGACCATTTTTACTAAAATCTATTATGTTATTCCCATTGATATAAAAGTCTTATATACCAAATTTGAAAAGTTTTGGATTATATTATAATATAGTTTTCCATTACAATCTATTATGGGCTTCAAGTAAAGTACCACTTCTGAAAGTTATGCAATGACCAAAAAGGGAGGTGCACAACTAGATGTTATAACAGTCCTAAATACAAAATTTTAACTTTCTACGGCTTCCCGTTTTTCAGTTATGCGAGATACGTACGTACATACGTACGTACATACGTACGTACGTACAGACGTCACGACGAAATTAGTCAAAATGGATTCAGAGATGGTCAAAATGGATATTTCCGTTGAAATCTGGAGACCGAATTTTTTCGCGATTACAATACTTCCTTTACTTCGTACAAGGAAGTAAAAACAGTACAAAAATTATCGTAAACGTTATATCTATATTTTTTATAATAAGCGAGATATGAGATATTTTCAAAATAAGGGAAAAACAAGTTTTAGCCTGTAGCTCAAAAACAAAAGACGATCGAAAATTCCTATGGTACCTATTAAATTTGTAAAAAAAAGTTGACCCATAAAGACCTACATCAATTTTCTGTAACGTACCTAATAAGAAAATATATATGTCACAAAAAAACGATTTTAATAAAATTGTTCGTATTTATTAACTTTTTTTGCAAAAAATTTAAATCTATTTTCGGTAAAAAAATGAATTAAAAATATAATGTTCTTTTTTGTTTTTCCAGTAAATTATATTCAAATTTCAAATTTTTTGTTTAAATCAACAATTTTCATTGTTGTAATCAACAATTTTCATTGTTGTAATCAACAATTTTCATCGTTGTAATCAACGATTTCTTCATTGTTGTAATCAATTTTTCAAAAAACTTTCGTCTTGTTATAAAACAGAATATTTCTTAATATTAGCTGCCTCATTAAAATGTCACATAACACTTTTAATTAAAAAGTAATAATCGCACTTTTAAATTCGTTCACACAAGAGTTTTTTTATTTACACTATTCACGAAAATATGTCAGTTTTTTTAAACGAATTTCTAGTCGATTTTACTTGGAAGTAAAAATTTGTTACTATATTCTTTCATCGCATTATTTAATTCGAAGGATTACTTAATTGATACAGTAAAATGATACTTTCTGTACTTGTTACGTAATGTCACTGAACTCAATAATATATACTGGTAAAAAAAAGGGAGAGGAAGATAATATAACACAATAATGGTCCATAATTACCAGCGCATTTTTATAATAAAAACGCTTTTTTCGCCAACCGTTCATAGTTGATGTTATTCCCATTAATTTTTATAAAAAAAAGTGGGATATTTAGGCATTTTTTGGACTAGTACAAAAAATACTTCGGCATTATTTATACAAATAGTAGCAGATTAAAAAGATTAAATTCCGAAATAATTTTATTAATAAAAATTATTTTTTGATATTTTTTAAAACCAATGAAATGTTTTATTACCTGTCACGTGTCAGCGTTTTTAATAATCCTGTCATTATTACAGTGAGAATAAAGCTCTAAAGATTATTCCCGGAATAATCTCTGTAGCTTTTGTTTTGTCAGATAGTTATTAACACAAATTAAATGAAGGAAAAACACCAATTTAGTGATGTTTCTGATCATGAAATAAATAAAAAAATTATAGAAACCACTTCTGAAAACTCAGTAATTAATAAACAATCGGTATGAAAGCGATTATTTATATTTATTTTGTCCTGTCAAAGTTATGTTCTAGTTGTCAAAACAGACTTGCCAACTGCGCGATATAAATGAATGAAGCTAGTTAATTACGACTGTAGATGGCGACAAAATAGCAAACAGTGGCTTTTTGTTTGAAACAAATTTGTAGATTAAAAAATAATATAATTAAATATAACTCGGGTGTCATATTATTTTAAATTTATTCTCATTCTCTGAAGAAGTCTGCTCCATAAAATTGCTTTTATTATATAAAAAAATAAAAACGCTTGTAATACGGAGCCATTATGTTTATCTTCGTTTATTAATTTATTATGGTACAAATTTTTACCTCCTTTTAGTTGGAATCCTCCCGCGCTTTTTCGAATTTCCCGCGCACTAAATAGGGTCCATTCTCACAACACTCATCCGACTTTTCGGTGAATACTATCCAATATGTCGGGACCGGCCCCCCATGGCTTTATGTCAGACGGCTGTTTGGTGAACGCCGCCTGTGGTAGTGGTGTGAACGTTTAATGGCTTGTGTTCGGTTTCGCATTCTGAGTCTTCGATATCGCAAACGTTGGTGGATATGTCGCTGTTTGATGCGCAGAGACCTAGGAGAGAATGTCGTTCGTCTGAAACAGATATAAAATTGGTTCAATGGGGTTCTATAATATTTTTTATGCACGGACGTATCATAATTTGACAGTTATACACGAATTTCTTTGACATAAACGTCATTTTATAGCCCACGGGACTCATTATAGCCCGCCGGGCTATAATGTCAAACCAAATTATAACCTACAATATAAACAATTTAAACAGGCAACATGAAAAGTTTTTATTACAAATCGAAAATTTTTATATACTTTAATGAAAAATGAAAATAAATTTTGTGATATTTATATGGAAAGCACGGAGATACACAAAATAAAACTCAAATGACATAACTAATAAACAAACAATAAACTGTTGTTCTCTGCTTTCATAGCAACACTAGATACTGGATGTACGAGGACAAATTCTTTTCAATACAATTTTTCTAACACTCATCATTTGAAAATTTTCGTCCGTGCATAAAGTTTTGTATGTACCACGAGCGTAACTTGCTTTTATGGCCTTTGACGTGTTTTTATCCCTCCGCAGGCCATAAAAGCCTCCTTACGCTCTTAATACATAAATAACTATTACTTCCTTGTACGAAGTAAAGGAAGTATTGTAATCGCGAAATATTTCGGTCTCCAGATTTCAACGGAAATATCCATTTTGACTACGTATAGTACGTACGTATCTCGCATAACTCAAAAACGGTAAGTTGTAAAAAGTTGAAATTTAGTATTTAGGACTGTTATATCTAGTTGTGCACCTCCCTTTTTGGTCTTTACATAACTTCCGGAAGTGGTACTTTACTTGAAGCCTATAATAGATTTTAATGAAAAACTATATTAAAATATAATCCAAAACTTTTCATATTTGATATACCGAGAGTTTTTTTTATCAGTGAACATGGGCGTATGTCATTACCATAGTTACATTTAAAATGATTGACAGCAATGCATTATCGCGTTTTTTTTTTTTAACTGGACATAGGACGTGACATTTAGTATATCTGTCAATGTCATACTTCAAAATGTATACAGTTAAAGAAAAGTTCAAATTGTAAATTGGAGTAGGTAATTATAACGAGTCTACAACAAGTTTCTGACTTATGTGCATTAACTTTTAATAAGCGACCCAGTCCAACAACTATAAGAAAA
Organism: Ophonus ardosiacus; assembly: GCA_943142095.1. Taxonomy (NCBI): domain Eukaryota; kingdom Metazoa; phylum Arthropoda; class Insecta; order Coleoptera; family Carabidae; genus Ophonus; species Ophonus ardosiacus. The sequence goes on from OW964840.1 coordinate 6,510,092, forward strand.
ATTTGCAATGACTACAGAACTGAAGGATGCGTCAATAAACAGCACAAGAAGAAAATCAGACCAAGTACTGTAGTTAATAGTAAGAAACAAGAAATTATGCAATTAATTGAAAGTGACAACACCCTGTCAACAATTTTTTTTCTGAAATTAAGAATACTACAAGGTTTTAAGACAAGAACATTTTAAGAGTTCTAAATATCAAAATCACCAAGAGTTATTACACAACGATATAGAACGAAGAAATATCTTTTGTGAAGATATGATGAACAAAATTAATAGTGGGGAAATATTACTGGATCGAATTTTATTTACGGATGAAGCGACATTTTATATTAATCGGGAAGTAAATTCACAAAATTGCAGGTATTGGAGTCGTCAAAATTTTCACTTATATCTGCACCAGGTATTCCCCCAATGCTGGATAGGACGTGGTGGAGAAGTGGAGTGGCCTGCAATGCCACCAGATCTTGCACCAAACGATTTTTTTTCTTTGGGGCCATTAAAAAATTGTATTTACAATGGTGACAAAATAAATATTGATCAATTAAAAAATAGGGATAAAATATAATTTATATTAATTATTTCTTGCTTTAGGCTTGAGTATAGAATTATACCATACAATTTGAACTTTTTCTTCAACTGTATACATTTTGAAATATGACAATTTGATGACATTGACAGATATACTAACTGTTACGTCCTATGTCCAGTTTTAAAAAAAACGCGATAATACATTGCTGTCAATCATTTTAAATGTAACTATGGTAATGACATACGCCCATATTCACTGATTAAAAAAACTCTCGGTATGAAGTTGACTCCATTCTTAGTGGTTGATGATGACAAATTTAAAGTTGAATACATTATGTCAAAAATAAACGATGAAAATATCCTCTTACCTAATAGTATTCCCCCAATGTCATCCTCTTTCCTTCGGCGAGTCCGACGACTTCTTGGGAATCCGTAAGGTTCAACTTCATTGTCTGAATCGTCTGGTGGCGACCTCTGTTGCGGGCCGCGCCCTAAACAGGGCTCCGCTTCGGTCTCCGAACAGCTGGGAATGTTGTATGCGTGAGGTGGAAGGTAAGTATTAGGGTGGCGAAGATAGGAATCTATAAAAAGAGAGGAAGAGATTAAATTATTTATAATTTGTCTCAGAGTTTAAATTGAAGCTAAGTTCGTTTTTTACAAGATGGAACAAATTCGTGTTCCTTATATGGCAAACTTTTTGAAGTGAAAACTTTAGGCGTACCTTGCACACTTTTCTGGGCAGTGAACAAGGCTGATGTGTCACGGTCATTCGGGTAAACTCAGGGAGAGACAAATATGACGTCACGTTAATGGGCTACTTGCGTATCTTTTTTACCTCTCGCTAAGAGAGGTATTGGATTCATGCTAAAATTCGCATATCCAGATTTTATTGAATAAGCACGATTTAAGGTCCCTACAATCCGATTATAACATTTTTAAAATGTGTGTGTGTATGTGTGTGTGTGTGTGTGTGTGTGTGTGTGTGTGTGTGTGTGTGTGTGTGTGTGTGTGTATGTATGTATGTCTGGATGTTGTAGACACGATTCCTCAAAAACTGTAAGACTTAAAAAATATTTAACTGCAGTTTCCTCAATCTGACATTCCTGGGAAGAGCTGAAAAGGTTTTGGTAACAATTGAACAACCGGAAGTAATAGTTTCTTAGAAAAATTCTTCTAAATATAATTTTTTGGGAGTTTTTTTTATTAAATATTGAAGAACATAAAATTCTCCATCTAATACACTTAAAATTTTTATTATATCTTGTATAGATTTAGAGATAAAGACACTATAATTTATAGAGTAAACTAATCGTAGAGGCTAAGGCACTAAGGAAACCAGTTGACGAATTCCAATGTTTATAACATGACACATGTCATTGTCAAATATCAACAGTTTTAGTGACATTCTGATAGCTTTTTCTGGGAAGTATATTTAATCTTTCTTATTGTTTTATTAATTAAATATATGAAATTACAGGTAAAATTGTGGTAAAATGCATATATCTATCAGAAATACCGCCAATCTGGTTATTGAATTGGAAGAATCTCTGACATTTAGGAACTTCCTCATACAATGAAAAATAGATATAATTAGAATTATATGTGTGCAGAAGACATGTTAAATACAATAAAAAACATTATTTGGGTAAAGTTCTGTAATATTTTGTTATAAAACGACGGTTCGATAGCGAAGTACAATACAATACTTATACAGAGAATTTATTTTAAAATGCAACATTATAGTTCATCACTTCCATGGTTACTCACTATTGTCAAAAAATGACAGCAATGTAAAATTTGTCCATTTTAAAATGCAACATTATAAATAGCATTGCAGCACAGGAGATACTTCCAAAACACATCACAAATGATGTCAATTCTTATTACGACCGACTAGAATATTGCCTCAGAGTGATTGGGGGTATTTTTTAACATTTATTACATGAAAGTTATGAATTTTTGTAAGCTAAAGTTTTTTAAGATGTACAACCTTTATGTTTCGATTATTTGTTAATCGTATGTAAGCTAATTTATTGGAAATTAGTTTTGATAATACAAAACTACAAATTTTGTATGTTGCATTTTAAAATAGACAAATATTACATTGCTGTCATTTTTTGACAATAGTGAGTAACCATGGAAGTGATTGACCATATGTTGCATGTTAAAATAAATTCCCTGTATAAGGAACTCGAATTTGTTCCACCTGTATACACACAAATCTATATGAACAAATAAAATTTGTTAAACTTGTAACACTAAAACACTATAAATAAAAGTTGCACAGCATATAACATAATAATAAAATATATGAGTGTTTTATAAATCATTTTCACTGTTCAAATGGTTAATAAGCTCATGCTTCCAAAAAGGCAAAACAAAGCAGTATTTTTCGCAAAAAAATACTTACTTTTGTTGTTATTTATTATAAAAGGCACTGCATACAAAAATATTAATCAATATTAATATATGAAACACGTTTAAATAAATTATTAAAATCAGAGATGTACAGATTCGTTATATTTTCGTTAAATTCGCAAACATTTAAAGATATATTGTTAATCTACTACACAAAAATTTTGCACACATTTTTTTTTATTTACTCACAAATATATTGAAGTATTTACACGAAAGTACTACGAAGACCTTAAAAATAATAAATACATATCAATACCCAAAAAATCTTTTAATAATAATTTACGAGATGTAATATTTGTTTATAAAAAATCATGAAATATATTTTATTTTCCATTGATTCACATTAATTCTAAAAATTATTGCAATTAAGTGAAGACCATATACCTATTAACTAATATATTGCTAATGCTCGTATCTTTCCCATAAGAGTAGCTGAAGGAAACACTGTGAAATGGAAATATCATTTCTGCATAAGTCTATCTCACACAAACGCCCAACTTCGAATTATGCGCAAGCTTGGAAACCTTGATGACTATTGGCTAACGCTGACAGCGTCGCTGGCTGGGCTGCGTTCCAAAATCCTACTCTTAGAGTACGAAATTATCCAAAGTCGTTTCAAAACTAATAACCTTACTCTCAGAGTTTACTCAACCTGTTCCAAAACAGCCAGAATTTACTCCAAAGTGATGTTCTATTTACTCTACTAACGAGGAGGGTATAGAAATTACTCCACAATATTTTCAAACATAGATGCTCACGATTCTCTACATATGGAAGTAATTTGCCTTCTTGAGGAAGAAAACATGCTTTTGGTTGAAAATAAACATAAGTAAATACGTTGGCGTGTATTACGAGCATACTTGTATAATAAAAGCGCTTTTATGGAGCGTACTTGCACATTATATTGAGGAGAGTGCTCCATAAAAGCGCTTTTATTATGGGCTTGACATTAATGTTGTAATTATAAGTAGTTTTGTTAGTTTTATAAAATTATTTTTAATTTTTTACTTCAACAAAACTCTCATTCGTTCCAAAACACAACACATCATACTCTACGCCAAAACTCGATATTCTTGGTTTTGGAACGCTGCCCTGGTGATGCAGCGAGCACATGGTTTGACTTTGACGTTTGATTTCATTTCTGTTTGTAGTTGCACTTGGAAAGCATTTGCTTTGTGTTTCATACAGTAATTTATTGTCACCTAAATAAATTAATCCTGACCAGATTTTATTCCTATTATTTTTACAGTACAACAAAATAAATTATTTAATTCAAATTTAGCACTAGAATATATCAATGTATTAATAATATTTATATTCAAGAATTTACATACAAAATAAATAGTATATACGAGGTGTGTTCAAAAAATATCGCGAATTTTGTGTTTTTTCAAAAATTATTTATTTATTCATGAATATCTATTTTGTCCCCTTCAAAGTAATCCCCATGAGATATTATACACTTGTGCCAACGGTTTTTCCAATCTTCAAAGCACTTCAAAAAATCATTTTTTTTTATCTTGTTCAGCTCCTCCTTCGATGCCGTCTTTATCTCGTCAAGCGTAGCGTAACGTCGTCCTTTCATGGGCCTCTTCAGTTTAGGGAACAAGAAAAAGTCACAGGGGGCCAGATCTGGGGAATACGGTGGCTGCGGCATCATTAGTGTGTTGTTTTTGGCTAAAAAGTCGCGCACAAGCAACGAGCAATTGAGCAATTTTGGTACAAATTTCGCGGCGACCCGTCTCATGCCCAAATCATTGATAAAAATCGAATGGCACGAGCCAATCGATATGTTTAGGTCCTCAGCAACTTCTCTAACGGTGATTCGACGATTGGCCAATATCATTTTCTCCACTTCATTAATTTTTTCGTCTGTTGTTGAAGTGCTGGGGCGTCCGGCACGCTTTTCGTCGTTCACATCTTCTCGGCCTTCTGAGAACATTTTGTACCACCGATAAACGTTGCTTTGGTCCAAGGTAGCTTCTCCGTATGCCACAGTCAACATTCGGAATGCATCCGCGCACTTAATTTCGTTTTTCACACAAAATTTGATACAGGTTCTTTGTTCCATTTTTTTGAATAGGTAAAAATCGAAGACGATCCAAAACACGTGCAAGCAAAGCAGCTGTCAACAATTAAGTGAACATTCAAAATGGCCGAGCTTGTCGACATAAGTGAGAGACATGAGTACCAACATAAAGCCACAAAAAGATCGAAATTCGAATATACGTAACCCGCGAAAATTCAAGATTCGCGATAGTTTTTGAACACACCTCGTACATCATTTAATTTCTCAAATTTAAATTAAAAATTTCTCGCGATAATCGTTAATAAACAGAACTCTGTGATTCGCAAAAAGTGATCATGATTTCCTCGTTAGCCAATAGTAGTCGCGGTTTCCAAGCATGCGCATAATTCGCGGTTGGGTGTTTGTGTGAGATAGACTTATGCAGAAATGATATTTCCATTTCACAGTGCAATATATTAGTTAATAGGTATATGGTGAAGACGGCCCGCCATTTTAAAACGTTTCTAGTTCAGTACCATATGAAGTTCGTGCACTTCATTCATAGTGACAGTTCTACGTACTGAACTAAAAACATTGACCACGATACCATGTATAAAATGAAACATAAAGCTTGATTTACACTTACCAGTAGCAAATCTATATTCGTCGTTCGGCCCTGAATCTAAAGCATTCAGAACCGGAACTCCTATAGACCTTGGACTTGATGGACAGGGTTCGTTTTCACTGTCAGCGACATATTCAGATTCAAGGTCTTCATTTAGGGTTTCTATGTCGCGTGATGAGTCTATGGGACCTAGAACTGCAAAAGAATACACATCTTTTATTAGTTTCTAAGTTTTAGGGCCGGTTTAATATAGAAATTTAATCTCCACTTAAAATTTACTTCACAGTAAATTTAATTAAGTGAAAAAATGTAACGCGTTTTTTGACAGAGGAACCGATTCGAATTTGTTCATTTAATTAAATTTACTTGACAATTAAATTTTAATATTTTATAAAACTGGCCCTAATGGTATTTTTTGGAGAAAAAAATCAAAGCAAATGGGGGAAATGCCACTTTTTATTATTTGAAATGTTTATGTTGAAAATAAATAATATTTTATTCAATTTTGACGTTTTAAACTGTCATTATTAACTCCATAGCAACAACTATAAATAACATTTTATTCACAAGAGAATTAAATTTTTGAAATCACTCTCACAAAATTTTAACTCACTCTGCAACAAATAATGCATTTAAAATAAAATCAGGAGTGGGATCACGTAAAAGTGAAAACGATATTGCGATTATCGAGAAATGAAAACGACATTCGTTTCCTTAGCGATCACGTAAAATTAGTCACTCACTACGTTCTCAACTTCGGTTATTTCCGTAAAGTGACTACGTTTTGTGAAAACGATATCGTTTACAGACTAATGTTTTTGTATTAAATAGTAGTTTTGACAGATAATTTATATGAATGTCATTAAAATTTTTAATCTAATGTCAAAAAGTATTATTTTCGCCCCAGGCGCCCTTCGTTTTTATTTCGTTCATAATAGCAATGCAAATTTTAATTTTATGTAAAAACTACAAAATATTAAACACGAAACACAAGCTAGAATCGTTATATTTGATGTTTCGCAGAATATAATATTATTAAAATATTAATAAAATTTTCTTTCTTGGATTTATTCTTGTAATCAATCAAAATATGCTTTGTTGTAATCAACACTTTTACAGTTATTGGAATATCAATATTGCCCGAAAATATTTCTTTTGGGTAGTTCTTTCTCTAAATTTTAATAGTAAATCAGGGAAATTTCAGTAGAAATAAGAAAATATCTAATCACCAAGATTTTAATTTTCTATCATAGTATTCAAAAGAGTAAAAATATATAGTAAATCACAGTGTTGTGACTGATCTAGATAATTTGATCTAAATCACTGATCTAGTGCATTTAGTATGGTTTTTGATCTGATCTAGATACTTTTATATATTCAGATCTTGATCTGGATCTAGATATAAAAACCGTAATCTACGATCTTAAAAAAAGATCAAATATACGAGTGTGCCATCAAATATTACCTAAACTAAGTACAGTGTGTTCAAAAAAAATTCTAACTCGGAATACGCTATGAATAAAAAATATATGTCAATTTGAAAGAATTTAATTAAATGTCAATTTGTTACGAAATATTGCCAAAAATGTTATCTAAAAAAATAATTCTTTTCTTTGTGAAACCTTATTTTATATAGAAATAAATTAGAAAACGGTAAATGGCAATATTCTATATCCTTATGTATTATCTTTCTCCTTAAAATCGCATTTCACTATCAATTTTGACAACTTGATTGTTGAATTGAAAAATGATCAGACATACTTTTCTGTGTTCATAGCCTACTTTGAATTAGGTTTCTGACCAAACTGTATGCTTCTAATATTTCTTCCTACGTGTAAGGCATAAGGCTAGGTATATTCTGTGTAATTAATTTAATTTTTGTATCCCTACTTAATTAATTAGAAATAAAAATCATTTTTAAATCGTTACTGATCTTTTATATGATCTAAGAAAATAGATCCCAAATCCCTGATCTGATCTGATCCAATTGCAAAAATTGACCTATGATCTGATCTAGAACATATTAATTGTAAAGATCTTGATCTTGGTCTAGATCCTTTAGAAATTGATCTGTCACAACATTGGTAAATCATAAGCATTTATTTCTTCGCAACATGCTTATTAAAATATTCATGATTTTTTTTCTTAGATTCATTCTTGTAATCAATTTTCATTTTATAATTATCGTATTTTATCACAATTATTTCATTTTCGCCTTACTAAATAAAATAATAAAATATACCTTTCAAATTTATAATATTAATTTCTTTTTAAATCATTTATAATGACATTTGTTTCTTTCTTTCCAAAACGTCAAATTCAACTCACTGCTCACTACATTCTTTTACCCAAGTGCAAGTAAATAAGAAAAGGATATACGTATACCCAAATGTATAAAATAAAAAGAGACGTAAGAAACGACTATCGTTTTCACATGCTTTGAGAGTGTCGACTAGAATTCACATTTTTTTCAGTCTAAAACGATATCGTTTTCGGTTTTCATTATTTACGTGATCACATTTTTACTTGTCGACAGTCACAATATCGTTTTCACAGTTACGTGATCCCACTCCTGGTACGAAATTAACACTTACCATAGTATTTATCAGCCATTTTCATTATTTTTCACGGCACAAATGACAGACAATAATATTTTTTAAATAGATGACTTAACGTCTATCATCAACGATTGTCATGCAAACCCTACTAACTAATTAGTTTTTTTATTTTGTCAAAATTAAATATTATAATGGTTTTTATTATTATTTCGTCAAAATTGAATAAAATATTGTACAAACCACGTGAGCTAAGAATGTTTATTCACTCAAAGAAATTAACTTTCTTCTCATGAATAAGCATTACCTTAGCTCACTTGGAAGGACGACGACAAAATGGCGGCCAAATGGGGGCATTTACCTGCCATCTACATTCCATTTTTTTTCTCCTATTGTAGTATAATAAATTCTTAATTTAACACATTTTAATAAGGAATAAATAGTTTATTTATTGTTCATAATATGAGCAAAGACTCATATTATTAAAATTGATAAATAAAATGTCTGTTAAATTAAGTATCTATTTCTATAGTATTTATGTATTTTTTTTAATAGTGATTTTTTTATATGAAATGATGATGATGAAAATAAATTTAGAAAAGTGTAAATATGTGTTATTAAAATGATGAAAATAAATATTATTTATTATGAAATGTGTAAATTATATGAATCCCTGAAAAAAATATGTAAGTATTATATTCATTCGTCTGTTGACATTCATTCCGAAATGGGGTCCATCACCATTCAACTAATTTCTTAAAATGCCGGCGGCGTAGAAATGAAATAAATAAATATCTATAGCAACTACATAAAATGAGCGAGTAAGAAGTAACTTGTAAAACAGAAACCTGTCATGTCACTCCAAGTTGCATTATACATGAGATAACCTAAGAATAAAATTACTAAAAACCTCCAAACAAAAATTTTAAGAACTAGTGCTCAAGTTTCTGACCTGACTCGCGAGGTGGTGTAGAAAGTGCAGACTAGGAGTGGGGGTAGCTAAATGTTGTTCGGTAGACATTTTAATTCTATCCTATCTACACATCCGTTTATTAACCTAAAATTTTACACATTGAGAAAATAAAATAATGGATTCAGATATAGTATATTCCCTTTGTTTTGTTATATAAATAATTAATTAATATTTTCGTCTCTGAATCTGATGAAGAATCAAGTGATGATTTATCTTTGTCAGAATCGTTTATTAGTTCAAACATTATGCTCTTTAAAACAGACATTTCTACAGTCACTTCTTTGCAGCTTTATGATATGACTGTGTTTATAAACAACCTAACCTTTTACACCTTTGGCTACGCTTGGCTTGATTACTCACAACTGAGCAAACTTGCCCAAATATACACTAGTGTGTTTTATGAAACTACAAGAATTAGACTGTACTAGTGTACACTACACTGCACTGCACTATTCTGCTCTGCACTTCAAGCACTTCTCATCGAACAGAGCTATTCTCAACTGAAATAACCGATAGAGGCGCTGCAAGCATTTTCAATATGGCGGATGTATGACGGTAGGTGTACAATCTGTCACTGTCATATGATACAATTTTGCTTGTGTTTCTTCAAAATGAAGCTAAGTATTATTCAGATATTTGACTTTATAAAGGTTACTGATCATTCTAGAAATATTGTTGAAGGTATGATTCTATATATAATGTTCATTTACTACTTTATTTAAAATATTAATCTTGTAAACAGGCGAAGAAGTTCTGAATGCGAATCACATTATATTATGTGGAATTACCGATAGTTATCGAGAAATTATAAATATAATTCAAGCAAGTGCTCTGTCGTCACAAATATGGTACAGCATTTTTTTAAATTTCTCCGTTGAGAAGGAATTTCTAAAAATTTAAATAATTATAAATATGTTTCAAATATAATTATTAATAATAATACCTGGAAGAATAAAGTCACTGGCTGGTAGCACAAGCCCTGTTTTAACTAATGTCAAATTTCATTATTTAATAATAAAAATAAATAATATCAAATTTATCAAAATATAATTTTAAAGCAGAACATAGTTTATATTCAAACAAATATTTTAAAAAAATCGTTCTATACGCATAAGGGTGAAATTCAATATTGAAATTTGAATTTGACATTTTTTAAAACAGTGTTTTAGTTAAAACAAGGCTTGTGCTACCAGCCACTGTCTTTAAAATGTCTCGAACATACTCTTATATACTTGGAAATTTGTTTTCCAGAACGTAAAACATACTTCCAAGCTTGAAATCTATTCAATGTTTGTTGAATGCCTGCATTTGTAGTCATAGTTACTTTATTTTTACCTATTTTTGGAAAAATGTGGAAACTTAAATGAGTTTCCCTACTCATAAGCGAACGCCACTCCTATACGAAACACATAATATTGCTTTTATCGCGTTTTGCAATATTCATTTTTGTATAAAAGAAATACTTTAAAAAATGTATGTTAACATATGTTGTATTTGCTCGCACCTACCGTCATGCACTAGTTTAAAATTTAGTCACCAGATGTCATATCGATTCTCTACAGTTGTCAATTGTCACAAGCTCCTTAAATATGATAGAACCCCATTTCCCTCGCAAAACCAACCAATCCACTCTCTCCCACTCTCTCCCATTCTCTCTCTCTCTCATCGCTACCTGGCGGCAAATGACACCGACTCTCGTTACTCTCGTTGCTGTGGAAGCTGCTGCTGTCCGGCACCTCACTTCCGGGCACTTCGGTGATGTTCGGCAGTGGGTTTTGTGAACGCCGAACCCAGTCTGAGCAATCCCAGTGATATCCTGATGAACACGAGGTGTAGTGCGATAAAGGTTAGTGCAAGCGAAACGCAACAGAACGGACAACCCAGAAGAAAAAGCCGGGAAGATTAATAAGATATGAAATTAAACGGAGATAAAAAGGGAAGCATTGTTAGTTGGAATATATGATGTTATTAAATAGTTCGTTTAGATGTAATGTTATTTAATGTATCTGATAAGCTTTTTTTCTTGTTGTAATCAAATAAATAACATGTGTCACATAAGTTTTCCAAGTTTACGGCTTTAAAAAAAATCTGTTGTGGCCAGCACAAGAACTCTCGCCATTTGCATATTATGCTATATAAGTATTGTATTGCACTTCGCTTTCGAACCGTCGTTTTATAACAAAATATTACAGAACTTTACTCAAATATTGTTTTTTATTGTATTTAACATGTCTTCTGCACACATATAATTCTAATGGGCTACTTGCGTACCTTTTTTTTATTTAATATTTTTGAAGAGAAGGTAAAAACTTGCTACCCATATTTTTTCTTTAGGCAAAATTTTTATTAATTAGCCAGAAAAAAAATAATGAAATTTGATTATTTGAATTCCCGCCATGTATGACGTAGAATTACGCCGCACCAATGAATAGTCGTAAAGCCACAGCGTGGTGCCGTTTCAACAATAGTTTGGAGGTTAGTTTTTAGTTTATTTTTTTGGTATCGATATTTTAAATTACATGTAATTACCTATGTGTTTATTTATAAAGTAACTAATGTATTTGAGAGACCAGAGCGGGAGAAAAATGAACTAATGTCAAATTCAAATTAAAACTTTCTCGCACGCCGTGCCATCTATTGATAACATTCTTAAACATGCCTCCCCTCCCCCAGTTCAATATAAAGACGTCACAGAAAATGTTCTTTCTTAATTTAGTAAAAAACAAATAATTATTTTAAAATAAAATTTATATTTTTATATATGTTTTCAATATAACATTACGTATATAGAAATCGGATTTTCAGTACCACGCAAGTAGCCCATTATATCTATTTTTCATTGTATGAGGAAGTTTCTAAATGTCACAGATTGTTCCAATTCATTAACCAGATTGGCGGTATTTCTGATGGATATATGCATTTTACCACAATTTTACCTATAATTTCAAATATTTAATTAATAAAACAATAAGAAAAGTTAAATATACTTCCCAGAAAAAGCTATCAGAATGTCACTAAAACTGTTGATATTTGATAATGACATGTGTCATGTTATAAACATTGGAATTTGTCAACTGCTTTTCTTAGTGCCTTAGCCTCTGCGATTAGTGTACTCTATAAATTATAGTGTCTTTATCTCTAAATCTATGCAAGATATAATAAAAATTTTATGTGTATTAGATGGAGAATTTTATGTTCTTCAATATTTAATAAAAAAAACTCCCAAAAGGTTATATTTAGAAGAATTTTTCTAAGAAACTACTACTTCCGGTTGTTCAATTGTTACCAAAACCTTTTCAGCTTTTCCCAGAAATGTCAGATTGAGGAAACTGCAGTTAAATATTTTTTAAATTAAATGTTCGAAAATCTTCAATTTCATGGACGAAACAGGCCGTATTTCTGACGCGTATTTAATTAATAATAAAATAAGAAATATTAAATGTACTTCCCAGAAAAAGCCTTTAGTAATGTATCTGGATTTTTGACACCGAGATATTTCTGTTAATTACAAACATTTCAGTTTTTCAACTGGTTTCATGAAGTTATTTGGGCTGTGAAATTCACTAACGGAATATTTTATATATTTATAATTCCTTATCTCTAAATCTATACAAGATTTAATGAAAATGGACACTGTATTGAATGGGGAATTCTATAATCTCTAATATTTGTAATAACATAAATTTCCAAAAAATAATATTTTTTTTAAGAAACTACTCCTTCCGGTTGTGCAATTGTTACCAAAATCTTTTCAGCTCTTCCCATTAATGTCAGATTAAGAAATACCCGGTTAAATTGGTCTTCAATCTTATAAAATTTGAGAAACCGTCCAATCTGTTGTGGCCAACACACTACTTCTCGCCATTACCGTTTTATTACATAAGTATCGAATTTAACATTTCTTGTACACAGAAATAATTTTAATTATATTTTTTCATTCTATAAGGAATTTTGTCCTAATTTTTAAAATATTCAAAATGGTTCCGATTTATTGACGGGTATTTTTTAAGGATATATATACTACAATTTTAAATATTTAATTTACAATTCAATAAGAGTTGTAAAATGTACTTCCTAGAAAAAACTGTCAATTACAAACATTTGAACTTGACAGCAAGTTTTCTCGATGTAGTCTGGACTGTGCGATTTATTGCAACAGATTAATCTATATATTAATTTTTTTTTTAATGGAGAATACTATGTTCTTCAATATTTGTAATTGCAACAATTTTCGACAAATATTGTAAAAAGAACTACTACTTCCGGTTGTCCAATTGTTATTAAATCCTTTTCGGCTCTTCCCATTAATGTTACATTGAAGAATACGTAGTTAAACAGATGTTAAGTATTATAATTTTTTCAGAAAACTTATGTGACACATGTATGTTATAAATATCATCACGGATAATCATTATTTTTGCCGCAAAATTAGCTGTTTAGATTAATTATTAATTATTATAAGTATGTTAAATATTGTAGATAATATGTTATACATATATGAATAGAAAATAGTTTATTGTTATTGCGAAAATAATATTCTAAGCGTCAAAACTACTTGAAATCAAGGAAGGTACAACACATTAAACAAATAAATAAATAAAAATGTCTAATAAATCATAAAAATAATTCAAATAAAATTTTAATTAATTCTACAGTGCTTCAAACCAAAAACTACTCATTATTATATAAAAATATTTGTAAAAGTTATTATTTGTGTTGTAGGGTTAAAATATATTAAAGATGAATATGAAATGAATGATTTTTATGACTTTTTATTAAATTTAATTTAAATGCTACATACCTCCTAACATTCTAGGGTCATCTTCATTTCTTCCGAAATTTCGCATCGTATTATGAAGTCTTGAATTGTGTTCTGACAGAACTGGAGATGTTAACTTCAAATCTGAAATAAATAAATATAAAAAAACTAGGCTTGTAGAATGGATCACAGTTTTAACTAAAACGCTGTTTAAGAAATGTCCAATTCAAATTTCAATATTCAATGGGGGATTCCACCATTATTTTTTTATAATTTCATCTGAAAATATTAGGAAAACTAAGACTATTGATGAAAATCCGGTGAAAAAATTCCTATTAATAAGCGAGTTATGGTCTCCCGAATTTTGAAAAGATTGACGTGACGTCACGCTTATGTGTTTTTATATCAAACTGTTTTCATCATGGACCTAAATGTTCTTGAAATATATGCTATGTTAAGTTATATTTACATAAAAATAATAGAATATTATAACACTGTATAAGTATACATACTTTATAATAACAGGTGTATTTAAATTATTAAGTTGAATGCAAGAAATTTATGTTAAAATAACAACTGTTTGAAAACTGTCGTACAGGAATGTTAGCCCCTCCTTTCGAGTTTGAATTTTTAACTTCCATTGGTAGTAATCCCCACCTCCTAACACGCTATTTGTAATGCATGCATAGACGGTCTTTCGGTCGCCAATCAAAATATTATACAGTGTGTCCCATTTAGAGGTGCCACCATTGGGATCTCGAGAACTATAAGAGATACGATGTCGGTTAAATGGAACTTTTTGTGCGCCTTTGGGAGGCCATCTCAGATGTGCTTTTGTTTTTCAAAAAAAATTCATAGGGCACTAGATAATGACGAAAAACTGAATATTGTTGATTTTTTCTTTTTCAAATAACATCTAAACTATTAGTAATTGAGAAAAACGTTTCAAATACAAAAGATAGATATTTTTATTAACTAACCAGTGGCGTACGAAATAATTTTTTTTATCCGTAAATTTTTGAGATATAACACAAACTTATATTTTTTTAAATGGAACCCATATGTGATTTTAGTCTCAAAAAAATAATTATTTTTTTCTCTTATTAGGGTTATAGGGTTATTATGTTTTATATTATAACATTTCATTTTTTTGTTTAATATTCATTATTCAGCATATACATTCGTTTTTTTTTTTTACTATTTTTCTTTAATTTGATTGAGCTGGAATTACCCTATAACGCCCTTTTATTTAAAGAATGATTTTTAAAAATATTTGTTTGAATACAAACTATGTTCTGCTTTAAAGTCATATTTTGGCAAATTTACTATTATTTATTGTTATTAAATAATGAAATTTGTCATTTCTTAAAACAGCGTTTTAGTTAAAACCGTGATCATACTGCAGTTTAATTGATGAATAAAATGTGTATTCGTCAATGGTCAAATCAGGCTTCAATGCACCACATACTATAGGGTCCTCCACTTAATTATTATTATTTTTTTTTTACAAAACTTCATCTAAACTGAAAATGACATGTAATTTTAGAAAGTCTTTATTGTTATTCGTTAAGCCGTAATAATATTAATATTCTGTGACGTAGATATAGAGATGATTTTGTTCTCAAACAGTGGATTTCACATAAATTTATTTTTTCAGCTCTTATAAAATGTATAAATATGTTAAAATAACTCTTCTAGTCAATAATTGGAAATATGGGTGGATAATACGTAATTTAATGTCATAATTAATAAAAATACTACGTATATACAGGGTGTCTCTTAAATAGGGGGACATGGCTTAACCACAGATTCCTGACGCTAAAATAAGACGATTTAACTAAACTTGCTTCTACCGGAAAGTGTACCATTTAGCCAGAATTCTGCTTCAAAGTTCTTCGAAAAAAAGTTAATTTTGCTTATAATAATCGGATGCTTTATTCGATTTGGATGAAATTTGGTATGACAGTTTATATGGTTATGTCATCTTTTAAGGTGATACTTGTTATTATTAGTAAACCACTAGTGTATGAAACTTAGGTCTCCCAACATGAATTAGACCGTAACTTTTTAATGGCAATGCCGAAAACGTGAAATTATTTTTCTTCAGAAAGATATATTCAATAGTAAACTTTTGTCTCTCTATGTAATTTGTGATATCTGTTACGGTTCACACAGAAAAAAATAAAATCTGAATGTCTGCACGGCTAAATTTTTAAAATAAATTTAATCTAGCAGTCTATCCAAATGTCAAACAAGTAATTTTTAATGACAGTAACAATTGTTTTACGGGTTGTCAAAAATTTTCTTCGCAATATTCTAAAATTAGTAACATCCGTTTGTTCGGCCTAATAGTATTTTACTACCATTATTATAAATAACACGATTACATATCTTAGCTTACTCCTAAACAAGTTGTAAAGATTCTCAACTCGTTACTGTCATTAAACATTACTTGTTTGACATTTGGATAGACCGCTAGATTAAATTTATTTTAAAAATTTAGCAGTGCAGACACTCAGATTTTATTTTTTTCTGTGTGAACCGTAACAGATATCACAAATTACATAGAGAGACAAAAGTTTACTATTGAATGTATCTTTTTGAAGAAAAATAATTTCACGTTTTCGGCATTGCCATTAAAAAGTTACGGTCTAATTCATGTTGGGAGACCTAAGTTTCATACACTAGTGGTTTACTAATAATAACAAGTATCACCTTAAAAGATGACATAACCATATAAACTGTCATACCAAATTTCATCCAAATCGAATAAAGCGTCCGATTATTATAAGCAAAATTAATTTTTATTCGAAGAACTTTGAAGCAGAATTCTGGTTAAATGGTACACTTTCCGGTAGAAGCAAGTTTGGTTAAATCGTCTTATTTTAGCCTCAGGAATCTGTGGTTAAGCCATGTCCCCCTATTTATGAGACACCCTGTATATACAGTGTGTCCCATTTAGAAGTGCCACCATTGGGATCTCGAGAACTATAAGAGATACAATGTCGGTTAAATGGAACTTTTTATGCGCCTTTGGGAGGCCATCTCAGATGTGCTCTTGTTTTCCCAAAAATTCTCATAGGGCACTAGATAAAGACGAAAAATTGAATATTGTTGATTTTTTCTTTTTCAAATAACTTCTAAACTATTAGTAAATGAGAAAAACATTTCAAATATAAAAGATAGATATTTTTATTAGCTAACCAGTGACGTATGAAATTAATTTTTATATCTGTAAGTTTTCGAGATATAACACAAACTTATATTTTTCTAAATGGAACCCATATCTGATTTTAGTCTCAAAAAAATCAATATTTTTTTCTTTTTTCAATGATGTAAGGGTTATTATGTTTTATATTTGTTTTGCTCTTAAAATATAATTTGTATCTTTATTTTCCTGAATTTTCTTATTATTTCCCCAAAAAACATTATTATTTTTATTAATTATATTGTATTTGATCAAAATAATTTGTTTTATGCCTTTATTACTTAATATTTCATTCTAGACTCATAATTACAAATTACACTATGATGAGCCAAGGGCGACCTGATACAAAATATAAAAATTAATTTGATACGAATTTTGAGCAAAATTTTCCAACAAAATAAATTATTGAAATACAAGGAGTATTTTCAAATAGAAATCTATCAATATTTTCAAAATAATTGTAAATTGAATACAAAATAAGGAAAAAATAATAATTTTGAAGGCAAAACAAATATAAAACATAATAACCCTTACATCGTTGAAAAGAGAAAAAAATATTAATTTTTTTGAGTCTAAAATCAGATATGGGTTCCATTTAAAAAAATATAAGTTTGTGTTATATCTCAAAAATTTACGGATATAAAAATTTATTCCGTACGCCACTGGTTAGTTAATAAAAATATCTATCTTTTATATTTGAAACTTTTTTCTCAATTTTTAATAGTTTAGAAGTTATTTGAAAAAGAAAAAATCAACAATATTCAGTTTTTCGTCATTATCTAGTGCCCTATGAGAATTTTTGGAAAAATAAAAGCACATCTGAGATGGCCTCCCAAAAGCGCATAAAAAGTTCCATTTAACCGACATCGTATCTCTTATAGTTCTCGAGATCCCAATGGTGGCACCTCTAAATGGGACACACTGTATAGTCCAAGATTTGATTACCACTGGTAGTCTATGTCATTCAACATATCTTTTACTTTCATACCAACGCTTGTAATCTGTCATGGCATCATAAATCTAAACTAGTATTATTTGGTTTATTTCTGTTGTTTTATTGTTGTTATTTTCTGCATTTATATATTTGCAAATGGATTCCGTATTTCAAAAAGGCGATAGCAGAAGGTTTGAAAATAGTAATAATTTGGAATAGAATAAATGTGTGACGTAGATATAGAGATGAGGAAATGGTAATAAAAACACGATTATTTTAGAAACTAATAACTATTTTTAAACTTTGATAGTCCTTAATATACAGTTTTAAGGTCTAGTTTTAATATAACTGACCCTTGTTCTAATTTGTTACTACGGTGGAGGACCCTATTTAATGGCACATCATTCCAAATATTTTACAAAACAGAACATGGTTCAACTCACCATTTTTGATCTTGTTGGTGTCTCCCATGGTCGCCAAATGCATTTGTTCCGCCCATGTGGACTTGTGTAGCGTGTCTGAGTCGGGACCACAATGATTAGCGACTGGAACTGAAGTTCTGTTCAGGTTTCTCAAATAATCCGGCGGTACATTTTCTAATTCGTCGCCTGGAGAAAAGAAATTGCCTTATTTTTGCTATATTTCGTTATTTTTTATTTGTGTATGTGTTTATAGTGAATTAATTTGAGTTAAAAATGCAAAATAGAGTGACTTGCCTGCACTGCCGTAGCTTCGTAAGGTGTCTAAATTATTGAGAACTACAGAATTGCAGTTGTATTGGGGTTCATTATGGCTGCTTGGTGTGTATGAGACGGGTCTTGGAGGCATAACTGGCCCATCTCTCTGAAATTGTAAATATACATAATACAGGTGCGGCAAAATAATCTCCCTAGTTTTAATAAGGCCTTGTGAAGCATAGCAAACTTAATTTCAGAAACCAAAAAGTACATAATTTTTAAATTTACATATCTCGCTTATACAAAGAGATAATTTAATCATATTTGATGTTTTCGACGCAGAATTCAATTCTCTAAAACTTTTATTTGAAGCATTTATTTCTAAAATCAAAATAACACCATTTTTTTCAAGAAAAACTGATAACAGCTTCAAGTAAAGTATCACTTCCGGTTAGACTATTTTAATGAAAATCTATTATGGTATTCCCATTGATACAAAACTATTATACAGTATGTCCCATTTAGAAGTACCACCATTGGGATTTCGAGAACTATAAGAGATACGATGTCGGTGTAATGGAACTTTTTGTGCGCCTTTGGGAGGCCATCTCAGATATGCTTTTGTTTTTCCAAAAATTCTCATAGGGCACTAGATAATGTCGAAAAACTGAATATTGTTGATTTTTTCTTTCTCAAATAACTTCTAAACTATTAGTAATTGAGAAAAACGTTTCAAATATAAAAGATAGATATTTTTATTAGCTAAGCAGTGGCGTACGAAACAAATTTTTATATCAGTAAATTTTTGAGATATAACACAAACTTATATTTTTTAAATGGAACCCATATCTGATTTTAGTCTCAAAAAAATAAATATTTTTTCTCTTATCAACGATGTAAGGGCTATTATGTTTTATATTTGTTTTGCCTTTAAAATTATTATTTTTTCCTTATTTTGTATTAAATTTATAATTATTGTGAAAAAATTGGTAGATTTCAATTTAGAAATACTCCTTCTATTTAAATAATTTATTTCCTTAAAAATATTTGCTCAAAATTCGTATCAAATTAATTTTTATAATATTTTGTATCAGGTCGCCCTTGGCACATCATAGTGTAATTTGTAATTATGAGTCTAGAATGAAAATATTAAGTAATAAAGGCATAAAACAAATTATTTCGATTAAATACAATATAATTAATAAAAATAATAATGTTTTTTTTTTGGGAAATAATAAGAAAGTTCAGGAAAATAAAGAGAAAAATTAAATTTTAGGAGCAAAACAAATATAAAACACAATAACCCTTACATCATTGAAAAGAGAAAAAAACAATGATTTTTTTGAGACTGAAATCAGATACGGGTTCCATTTAAAAAAATATAAGTTTGTGTTATATCTCGAAAACTTACAGATATAAAAAATTATTTCGTACGCCACTGGTTAGCTAATAAAAATATCTATCTTTTATATTTGAAACTTTTTTCTCAATTATTAATAGTTTAGAAGTTATTTGAAAAAGAAAAAATCAACAATATTCAGTTTTTCGTCATTATCTAGTACCCTATGAAAATTTTTGGGAAAACAAAAGCACATCTGAGATGGCCTCCCAAAGGCGCACAAAAAGTTCCATTTAACCGACATCGTATCTCTTATATAAATGGGACACACTGTATTGCTGTCAAAATAGCGATTTGCATTTTTTTGTTTACGCGTAGATTAAACGTGATTAAATTAATTTCATGTTGGTGCAATTGGGCATAAGTATTAAATACTTAATATTGTTTATATTTTGAGTGATTTAATTTTCGTTCATAAATTGTTATTTTGGTTAACTATTTTTGAACATAATTCTTTGAGAGTTCATCCTAGATAAAAAATGTAAGAACCCTTTTTGTGCAAAAATTACGAGCTTTAATTTTATATTCTTATAAAATTTTGATACAAACTACTGTTTTCGAGAAAATAGCCAAAATTATTTTTGCACGTTTACATATATTAAAATCGTTTTTACCCCACCTTTTGTAGGGTAAATAAAAACCTCTATTGATTGGACTAATAAAATGCTCCCATATTGTAAATTCAGGATGTGAAAATGACTTTTGTATCGCGGGTACTTTTTTATTTAACCTCAAAACTAGGGATGACAGTATTGTATATTATTTAATAACTTACCCTATTGACTTCCAAGTTACTGAGTTTCGAATTTCGTTTCAAGTCCGTCAACTCATGCGATCTTGCAGAATTCAACAAAATTGGATCTTTTCTTGTTTCGTTGTTGATTCTGGCCCGGTCTCTTCGCTTGCGCACACAGCATTTACGGACAATAATAACTAATATGATTAGAAGAATTATTACAGCCAGACCACCGGCTATAGCTATAAGTTCTTCAATAGTAACGTTGAAAATACTCGTGATTTTGTGAGAGTGCAAAGATATGTTGCAATGAGAACCTGAAAGAAAAGAAACAATAATTTTACGTTATTGACATTGCCATTAAAAAGTTATGGAATAATCACGAGAGTGACACTCAAGTTTCATACATTAGTGATTCAAGAGTTTACTCAACCTGTTCCAAAACTGCCAGAGTTTACTCCAAAGTGATGTTCTACTTACTCTACTAACGAGGAGGGTATAGAAATTACTCCACAATATTTTCAAACGTAGATGCTCACGATTCTCTACATATGAAAGTAATTTGCCTCCTTGAGGAAGAAAACATGCTTTTGTTTGAAAATAAACATAAGTAAATACGTTGGCGTGTATTACGAGCATACTTTTATAATAAAAGCGCTTTTATGGAGCGTACTTTCACATTATATTGAGGAGAGTGCTCCATAAAAGCGCTTTTATTACGGGCTTGACATTAATGTTGTAATTATAAGTAGTTTTGTTAGTTTTATAAAATTATTTTTAATTTAGTTTCAATTTTTTACTTCAACAAAACTCTCATTCGTTCCAAAACACAACACATCATACTCTACGCCAAAATTCGGTATTCTTGGTTTTGGAACGCAGCCCTGGTGATGCAGCGAGCACATGGTTTGACTTTGATGTTTGATTTCATTTCTGTTTGTAGTTGCACTTCGAAAGCATTTGCTTTGTGTTTCATACAGTAATTTATTGTCACCTAAATAAATTAATCCTGACCTGATTGTATTCCTATTATTTTTACAGTACAACAAAGTAAATTATTTAATTCAAATTTAGCACTAGAATATGTCAATGTTTTTTATTATTACTAATATTTATATTCAAGAATTTACATACAAAATAAATAGTAGGTACATTGTTTAATTTCTCAAATTTAAATTTAAAATTTGTCGCGCTAGTCGTTAATAAACAGAACTCTGTGATTCGCAAAAAGTGATCATGATTTCCTCATTAGCCAATAGTAGTCGCGGTTTCCAAGCATGCGCATAATTCGCGGTTGGGTGTTTGTGTGAGATAGACTTATGCAGAAATGATATTTCCATTTCACAGTGTTTCCTTCAAGAAAAGCAAATGATCCGCAATATATTACTTAATAGGTATATGGTAAAAACAAATTTCTTACCTGTCATATTTTGAGGACAAACGCATCTGAAACTTCCAACCTCATTAACACAAGTAGCTCCACCTAGGCAAGGATTGCTCAGACATTCATCCAGTTCTAAAGCGCAAAGTTCGCCAGTATACCCTCGGCATTTGCAAAGCGGTCCTGAGTCGCCTTCTTCACATAATCCGCCATTTCGACACGGATTTGGTGTGCAATGTCTACCATATTCGCATCTCGACCCACTTAAAGGGTGTGGACAAGTACAATGATAGTTTCCTTGCCCTAAACGGAAAGAGAAACGTGTAATAGTTATTTACATATAGAGGGTCGAAAGAAAAGGTTTACGCCTGCGGACGAAATTTGAAGCACGACGCGTAGCGGAGTGCTTTTATTCGTCCAAGGGTGTAAACTTCTTTCGGCCCGAGGTATGTACAACGTTTTACGCACAACTGCAATCAAATTAAATGATTTTAAATACATTTAAAGCTTGTTGCTGTATAAAAATATTACGTGGCCAGGTGGCCATGTCACAAAACAATAAGGCGATGCGTTGCATTGCTAACTATTTGGTTATATGAATATTTTTTTAAATGTCAAACTTGGAGATTTGAGACAATTTCTGAAGTAATTCCTTAAGCAATTCTAATAAAATCTAGTGAAAATTTAGCGGAACTGATATCATTTTGTAAAAATAAGACTCTTGTTTACATTTCCAATTGTATTTTTGATGTTTTGTTTACTAGTATTACTAGTTTCTGTATTTTACCGCCCGCATATGTTACTTTACCGCCCGCAGGGTGTAATCTTTCAGTTTCCGCCATGGTAACTACGATGTAAACAAACAATTTTAAAGCAGATGTGCGTAAATGTTTTTACCTCCCGCTGCCCTAGATAAGGGCGATATAGGGATCGTGCTAAAAATCGGATATAGAAATTTTAGCGAATAAGCACGTTTTGATGTCCCCAAAATCCGATTTTAACATTTTTACAATGATGTCTGTAGGTATGTATGCGCGCGCGCGTGCGTGTGTGTGTGTGTGTGTGTGTGTGTGTGTGTGTGTGTGTGTGTGTGTGGATCTCGTGGACACGATTACTCAAATACTATCAATCAGAAAAATTTGAAATTTTGTATATCTATTCTATACTAATGTGGGAAGAGCTCATTAGGTTTTAGTGCATATCGGATAACCGGAAGTATGATTTATACAAGCTTTTAACAGTTTTTCTTGTAAAAAATTCATTGAATATAATTTTTTAGCAGCTTTTACCAATACAAATTGAATATAATGGCACAATCTTCAATTCTACAATAATAGCATTTAGTATATAACTTGAAATAACTATATATTATATTATAAAATAATTTATTTTTGTACATCACTTTGCCTCTGCGTCAAACAAAAACAATACTTTAATAACAAATTTGACATATTTAAACAAATGTCACTGTCACGAAGCAATTATTAAAATTAATAATGAAACCGTGTTTAGAAGAATTTAGTAGTTTAAATATGATTCTAATGAAATTAAGGTTTGTAAAAATAATATATTTTCCATCATACATAAATATTAGATATACAAGATAATTCGATTTAAGTTTGATGTTTGCAGCATTATATATCAAATAGCTCTCAGTAAGAACGTGATTTCAAATTGTTAAATAATAGTTTGCAACGACACATTTACGAAATGGATAATATATGGCGAAGAATTTACACAGATTGCGTTTTAGAGCATAAGGAAGTTGGTGATGATTTTGACAATAATGTGTGTGTGACGATTTTTCCTCAAAATATATTAATGATCCAAAAGTTCGCAAAGTTGGTATTTAATACTCTTATATAATTTGAAACAACATATTAGATTTTGACTATATATGATAAACCGGATGTAGTACTTAATTTGAAGCTTTGACAGATATTTCAGGAAAAACATAATAAAATATAATGCAAAATTTCGTATTACAAATTTTTCTATTTATTGGAACAACAAAGTAGATTTGATAGATAGTGAAACTTTACTTAAAGCAGATTTTTTTATCGTAAACGCGGCCCTAATACTTCATTTTGAAACTTACCTGTCGGAACACATTTCCCGCCAAAAAGACACGGTCCACTTGAACAGGGCTCCGAGTCCACTTCACAAAGAGTGCCCCTGTATCTAGCGTGGCATTGACACTCATAACCCCCTGGGATTTCAAGACAAGTGCCCCCATTTAAACAGGGCTGAGAACCGCATGGCCCCGGAGGTATCAGAACACTGGTGACGTCACAGGAGAATTCGACGTTGGCGAAACGCATTAAAACAGCGACTGAACTGTCCCCGGACATATGTAACGGGACTGATATTCTGGACATGCGGATATCGTCGAGACAGCCGCTGAAACCGCGTTGGATGTCTTCAAAGCCTGAAAAGAATGCATAAAAGTCAAATTATAACTAAAGGTAAGTACATAAACTCCTGGACAAAATTATCGCAGCACTTCTATTTTCGGGATTTATTTTAAAACTCTCGCTAAGAGTGGTAGCTCATTTTAAGGTCCCTATAATCCGATTACAAAAATTTTACAATGATGTCCGTGTGTGTGTGTGTGTGTGTGTGTGTGTTTAACTGCAGTTTCCTCAATCTGACATTCCTGGGAAGAGTTGAAAAGGTTTTGGTAACAATTGGACAACCGGAAGTAGTAGTTTCTTTAAAAAAAAATCTTCTAAATATTAGGTATTTTTTGAAAATTTCTGTTATTACTATTATTGAAGAACATAAAATTCTCCATCTAATACACTTAAAATTTTTATTATATCTTGTATAGATTTAGTGATAAAGACACTATAATATATAGAATAATCTAATCGCAGAGGCTAAATCACTAAGAAAACTTCTTGACAAATTCAAATGTTTATAACATAGTTTGTAAATGGCAGATGTCAATGTTAAAAATCAACAGTTTTAGTGACATTCTGAAAGCTTTTTCTGGGAAGTACATTTAATCTTTCTTATTGTTTTATTAATTAAATATTTGAAATTATAGGTAAAATGCATAAATACATCAGAAATACCGCCAATCTTGTTAATGAATTAGAAGAATCTCTGACATTTGGGAACTTCCTCATACAATGAAAAATAGATATAGGGGTCTATTCAGAACTCAATATTTGTGTTGTCGTTATGGTCTTTATGGTTGTTATGTACTGTAAAGATTGTTAAAATCAAATTTGGTATTCTCAGTACTGAAGGTGGTTACCGTCAACAATTGTTACGTGTTTTGACAGTCTTTATCATAACGACTGCTAAAACTATGTATTTATGGTTGTTATCACGTTGTTATTTCTAATATTTGACATGTGACAGATTATTACATTAATCATATATTATTAATAACGGCCTTTCTGCTAAATATTAGCAGGATGCAGTTGATTATTCGCATGGATCCTGTTTCGACTTAAATAATGATAATAGGAACAATAAAAACCGTCGTGGACGAAAGTTACTTTTGACGTAAATACATATTTCTTTGAAAATATTATATTCTGTGGTAGGTATTCGTGAAAACCTTGTTATTTATTCTGGTGCTAGTGTGTGCTTTTTCTTCAATCAAAATTTTAAAAAAATCCATAACTTTTCAGTCACGTTGGGATCAATAATTTAGAAGTTTTCAAATATGACAGAAATATCATATTCTTCTTTATTTGTTTTGGCAGAATGTTTGCATTTTAAATATTATTGCCAACACATTATTAAAAGAATAAAGCGTTGACATATAAGGTTAGGTTAAGTTCATATATGCATAATGAAGTTAGCTATTGTCAAATAATCTGGTTCATTCACAAGTATTATTTTGTAAAGATTGTCAATAATACCGACGTAGGTTCTGAGTTGACAAATTCATAAAGATTGTTACAAATGCCTTTATGATAACAATCTTTATATCCGTAACAACCTTTATGACTGTGTTTCTCTGAATAAGCCACTAAATGTGCTGCCATCTATTACTATTAAACTGTAAAACCGTGCCGGGCGTTTATGTCACAAATTTGGCAGCGTTTCAAACGTAGTAAAATGTTTTCATGCATTAAAAAAAAAAAATGGAAACATATCGTCGCGTTCAAGGCAAAACGGCCTAAGCGCCAAAAAATCGTAATTTGCGATTTTGGTACCGTTCGATAGATTGGCGCAACCTCCATCTATTAAACACAGTGGCATAAGTACGAAAAAATTATTTAAGTAGATATTTCACTTTGAAGTTGCGCAAGCGACAATCACAATTTTAATACGCAGGCGTAAAATGGCATAAGCTCCATTTCTACGTAGTTTCTTATGGGTAAATGCAGAGTGAAATGGCCCGAGTTATTGATGTCAAAGTAAGTGTTTTAAAAATTATTGTTATCATTGTTGGCTATAATTCGTTTTAGTAAAGATCAAAGTCTTTTCATAGTATATTTTTATAATAATACAGATTCAGTATTTGTTACAAAACTTGTTTAAACATTCTGTCGCTTATGCCATCGACCTGCAAAAAATCTGTTCGGGTACAACCGACAATCTACATGTTAAATTCATATCTCAAACTATCGGCAGCAATAGGTCATTCATTATTTGTTGCTTTCACATTTTAGTTTTTTTCAATATTTTATACTTTAATGCTGGTAATTAATTAAAGTTCATGTAATAATAATGACAGATTATTATGTTTTTCCACGTTCAAAATATTAGCGCTTA
This sequence comes from Ophonus ardosiacus, assembly GCA_943142095.1. Classification (NCBI taxonomy): domain Eukaryota; kingdom Metazoa; phylum Arthropoda; class Insecta; order Coleoptera; family Carabidae; genus Ophonus; species Ophonus ardosiacus. The sequence goes on from OW964840.1 coordinate 6,537,033, forward strand.
AGTCATTGTCCCGAGGCCAGAAAATCATTGAATTAGCTCTTTCTCTTCCATCAGAACTTGAAAATAATGATTTGATGGAAGCACTGAACAATGATGTGTTATTTTTATTCTGATATGTTTAAAAAAAGTTTATTAAATAAAATATATTCTAATATGTATTTCAAATAAATCCTTTAACAGTTCTTTAATAATTACAATTATTACAGATCATGTCACAAACGCCGTTGTCCGTCTAAATTATCAAAAATTAAAATGGCATATCTCCGCGCAAGCAACATTTGCGATCAAAACTTACGTTAATGTAATTGTCTTAACCGACATATAAATTTGGCATAAACACCACATAAACGAAACATTTGGCATAAGTGCCACTCAGACAACATACTTCTAATTATCATGCAGTTCTTTAATTTATATTTACATTTAAATACACACAAAAATTCAGAAAAAAATCTGCATTACATTAAAAATATATTTGTATAAAAGCGCAGACAGTTTTTTGTGTCTCCTGGCTTATTATGAAAATGGCGCTTGTGTCGTTTTGCCTTGAACGCGACGATATTTAAACATTTAGTTAGTGTTTTCATGAATGTATTGTAATATATTTTAATGTACTAGTGTTATTTTTCATTATTTTGATAATGCGCAACTGGATATAAATAAATTATTAACTTACCTAAAATACTTGGATGCTGGTGAACTTCTGCTGCAAAATACATATTCTCCGTTTGCAGATTCAAAGTATCTGCAATACCCGGTGCACTACCATGCGCAACATAATTGCCATCGACAGTCAATCTGGCACTATTTTTATCTCTTTCTAATCGAACTTCGTGCCATCTGCCGTCCGAAATATATACACTAGAAACTCGGACGATTCCTTCGCCTGTTCCAAGATCGAATCGATATTGTAAAGCCCCGTTAACAATCTGGAAATAATCGGTGTTCAAATTCTAACCTTAATTTTCTGATCTATTCAGATCATATCCCTATTAACTAATATATTGCTAATGCTCGTATCTTTCCCATAAGAGTAGGTGAAGGAAACACTGTGAAATGGAAATATCATTTCTGTATAAGTCTATCTCACACAAACACCCAACCGCGAATTATGCGCATGCTCGGAAATCTGGCTGGGCTGCGTTCCAAAATCCTACTCTTAGAGTACGAAATTATTCAAAGTCATTTCAAAACTAATAACCTTACTCTCAGAGTTTACTCAACCTGTTCCAAAACAGCCAGAGTTTACTCCAAAGTGATGTTCTACTTACTCTACTAACGAGGAGGGTATGGAAATTACTCCACAATATTTTCAAACGTAGATGCTCACGATTCTCTACATATGAAAGTAATTTGCCTTCTTGAGGAAGAAAACATGCTTTTGGTTGAAAATAAACATAAGTAAATACGTTGGCGTGTATTACGAGTATACTTTTATAATAAAAGCGCTTTTATGGAGCGTACTTTCTCATTATATTGAGGAGAGTGCTCCATAAAAGCGCTTTTATTACGGGCTTGACATTAATGTTGTAATTATAAGTAGTTTTGTTAGTTTTATATAATTATTTTTAATTTTTTACTTCAACAAAACTCTCATTCGTTCCAAAACACAACACATCATACTCTACGCCAAAACTTGGTATTCTTGGTTTTGGAACGCAGCCCTGGTGATGCAGCGAGCACATGGTTTGATTTCATTTCTGTTTGTAGTTGCACTTTAAAAGCATTTGCTTTGTGTTTCATACAGTAATTTATTGTCACCTAAATAAATTAATCCTGACCAGATTGTACTCCTATTATTTTTACAGTACAACAAAGTAAATTATTTAATTCAAATTTAGCACTAGAATATGTCAATGTTTTTTATTATTACTAATATTTATATTCAAGAATTTACATACAAAATAAATAGTAGGTACATTGTTTAATTTCTCAAATTTAAATTAAAAATTTCTCGCGCTAGTCGTTAATAAACAGAACTCTGTGATTCGCAAAAAGTGATCATGATTTTCTCGTTAGCCAATAGTAGTCGCGGTTTCCAAGCATGCGCATAATTCGCGGTTGGGTGTTTGTGTGAGATAGACTTATGCAGAAATGATATTTCCATTTCACAGTGTTTCCTTCAAGAAAAGCAAAGGATCCGCAATATATTAGTTAATAGGTATATGATTCAGATTTGTCTGGATTTTTGACTTACTTCAAGAATATTGTAATCAATTCGACCAGCAGCATACATTAAATTACCGGTTGGATAAACGGTTCTTACCCTCAAACTAAGGGTTTGTTGTTGTTCTATGGCCCGTTTATCTATAATTCTATACTGGGCATAACTTTTACCAGAAAATGAAACGGGGTTTCGGGGTATGTAACAACTTGTGTCGTAACATTCAGAAGTTTTTATTTCGCAGTCTGAGCCACCGAAACCTTCGGGACATTGACAAGAATAGCCTGAAAGAGAAGTTTAATAAATTAAACATTAACGCCGGTTTTATGAAGTAGCATAATTTTTGAAAATTAAATATATTAATCTACACGTAAAATAAGAGACAAGTAACATGTGAAAATTTTAGCGTTTCACATAAATATAGTTTCTTTTCGGTGTACAGAATGTCTCATTTTCGATGTTTTTTTAAGTCAACTTTTTGAGAAAAGTTTAATAGTCACCATAAGGATTTTCGATCTTCTTTTGTTTCTAAGCTACAGGTAAAAATTTGTTTTTCGCTCATTTCGAAAATATCTTATAACTTATTTATTATGGTAGTTAGAGAAAAATTGTTTTAACAAATTTTGTACCATTTTTGAGGTAGAATAAAATGACATAATTAGATTTTTTGAAAACTTCATAATTCTCGAGATATAACACAAACTTATGATTTTTTAAAGGGCAACCTATGTTGAAAATAGTCTCATCTTTTTGCTTATTTTATAAGCTTTTGATGTATAACAAGTTTATATTCTTTTGTTTCACACATAAATAAAAGATGGTTTATTAATTTTTTGGAGTGAAAAAATTGAAAATTATTAATAAACATTAAAAAAAAACTATTATAGTTGGTCATTTGTTTATTTCTAACATTATTTGCTTCAATTTTACACATATTTTTAATTTATTTACTTTAAAAAATTAAAAGCACATTAAACCAATTTTTTTCGATAAATAATAATTTAACTAATAAACTATTAAAGTTTTCTTCATTTGTTTCTTAATAAGCAAAAAGAGAAGACTATTTTCAACATAGGTTGCCATAAGTTTGTGTTATATCTCTAGAATTATGAAGTTTACAAAAAATCTAAATACGCCATTTTATTCTACCCCAAAAATGGTACAAAATTTGTTAAAACAATTTTTCTTTAACTATCATAATAAATAAGTTATAAGATATTTTCGAAATGAGCGAATAACAAGTTTTTGACTGTAGCTCAGAAACAAAAAATGACCGAAAATTCCTGTGGTGATTATTAAACTTTTCTCAGAAAGTTCTTCATTTTGCTAATATTTTAACAATTAATTAAATAATTACTAAATTACCAATTTTATATTTAAATGCAACTACATATATTTAGCGCCAAATTTTGTAATTAGATTAACAGTTTGTTAGTGTAAATCAGGTTTTTAGTTACTGAATACTTACAAAAAAAATGAGTATTTGGCGAGTGTTAAAATTTATAACGCACCCAGCTGGTTTGGTGTGCGGCCGCCAACTTTTATACAGTGGAGACGGGCGGGGCCAAACCAAGGAATGGTTATAAAAATGGATGAAGGGCGCCACGTAATTTTTAAATATGATACTCAATTACAAGATATTAGGCTATTTTATTAGTCTTTGTGCGGCCGCTAGATTCTATACAATGGAGACGGGCGGGGCCAAACCAAGGAATGGTTATTAAAAATGGATGAAGAGCGCCACGTAATTTTTAAATATGTGATACTCAATTACAAGATATTAGACTATTTTATTAGATTTTGTGCGGCCGCCAGCTTTTATACAGTGGAGACGGGCGGGGCCAATCAAGGAATGGTTTTAAAAAGTGGATGAAGGGCGCCACGTAATTTTTAAATGTAATACTCAATGGAGTCCTATACCATAGTCATATTTTAACTATCTTAAATAAGAAGACGAAAATATACATAAATTAATGAGTATTAGTGAAAAAATTTTCTTTAAATATTAACTAGGTCACAAACTACAAGCGATTGAAGCTGATTACTAATTGGGTATGACGTGTTAGGTACTAAGAATTTGATTGGTCGCCTAATTTTAAAAAGAAGATTCGCGTGTCTGTAGCGGTCACCTTTGAAAGAATATGAAATGTCATGATGTTCTATAACCTAACAAAACATTTAACAATTTTGTGTTTGATGAATTTGTTTAATTATAACATCTATTAATATTAACAATAATCGTGTATTTATAAATAAATCAATTTGTAATATGAATTAAATTAATAATAATATTAATTAAATTAATATTGAAACTTCAAAACAGGCAAACATTAGCGCCATCCGTCGTCATACTTTGTGTAATAATATTGTCAAACTGTTTCAATGTTCTGTAATTTATTAGGAAGAAATCCTTGTTAAATGCTTATTATTTATGTTATTTATACTTAATAATAATTTCTTCGTAAATATAACGTATAAGTTTTTATATAAAAACATTTCAGCTATGCAAACATGAAAAAAATTGTTCCCTTTATAACTAACAGTTTGTCCCATTGTTTGTCAATCACTTGTTAGTACCTGCTACGTCACGCACAAATTCTTAAACTTTAAAAATTTAGATCTCGCTTATTATGTAAAATTTTTAAGTCGCGTTTGCACTGAAGTTCTTATTTTATCCTGTTCTTACAGGAAAAAAAAATAAAAGAAAAATGGTATAGGACCCTATTACAAAATATTAAGCTATTTTATTAGTTTTTGTGCGGCCGCCAGCTTTCATACAGTGGAGACGGGAGGGGCCAACCAAGGAATGGTTATAAAAAATGGATGAAGGGCGCCACGTAATTTTTAAATATGTGATACTTAATTGACCAGAAATAAATAAAATAAGACTTACCCTGTATTGATCCATCTGGCACACAAATCCTGGAATTTGGACATGGTTCCCTGGCACACTCATTAACTATATTATCACACCGATCACCCGAAAACCCAACTTTGCACATGCAATCCATTTTGTGGTGATGTTTCGGCGAGACAAAACTCGTTACATCCGTTGCAACTGGCGTTATATCCAAGGTATCTAGCACAATTCTATCTTGGCATATTCCCGAAACACAATAATTTGAAGTACATTTCATCCTGACTATTTCTTCAACGATTAATTTCGTAGATTCTTCTAATTCTTCTATGTTTTCTTTTAAGGCTTTTCTGATTGAATCAGTCGAGTAAAAAGTTCCGATTTGCGGTTTTTTCACTGTGAATAAAACGTCTAAATCTTGCGAGACTATTTGGCGTTTGGTTCTGGGGCCATGTTGGATTAAATTATCGTCGTTTGACACTTGTACGCTGATTATTACAACGTCTTTTAATCGGCAGTTTAGAGCATTGCGTACAGCTCGAACAAATCCTTTTCGATGGCTCAAAATAAATACTTCGGGAGTAACTTCTCTAAATCGGACCACTACGGAATTGTCCAACATTTCTTCTGTGACAATTTCAACAGTAACTTTGACTAAAGTGTGTGAATAGTATTTTCCGTCGGTAACTGACACGTTTAGGCGATAATCGCCAACATCCAATCGGGGCAAAGCCCGTAAAGTTCCGTCGGTTCTGTCAATTTGGAATAATTCGGCAACCGGATATGGTATGCCGATAGTTGGTGATAAACTGTAAGTTAAAGAGTCGTATTGGTCTTGATCAGATGCGTAGACTTTGCCGATAGTACCGCCCGAATATTCGTCCAAAAATGAATTGATAGATATTTCTAATGGGGTTATTATTGGTGGATATTGTGATTCTTCTATCACTTTTACTATAACCTGAAATGTAAAATGTTTAGATTGTAAAAGAGAGTTACAACGTATTTTTTCTACAGTCACTATAGAAAGTAGCCATTTGCGCACTCTTTTGTCAACGCAAAATGTCCCTTTGCCGCTCATGCGCAACAAAGTAGTAAAAACGCTCGCTGTCCAAATTTCTAAGTATACAATGTTGAGAAATGTCACTTGTCTACATTCTTAATGAAAATGTTTAGTTAGGAACTAATGGCACTGTAATTACACATTTATAACGTTCACAAGTCAATTTGACATATGTTCTGTCGGTATTTAACATAACCTAACAAAATGCCACACTGCTGTGAAAATGAAATAGGGCATTCATTTACAAAAACAAAAGTATAAAATGCTTAGATTAGATTGAATAAAAACTCAAGAAGAATGGAAAATAACGATAAAATAAAATTAAATATAAAATAAATTGTGTGAACAGTTATGTTTAGTAATAGGAATGATTGTACACAGATGGCGGTAGGATAGTTGCGAGTCGCACTGACATCTGATCTCTAGTTAACTATTTATTTTGATTACAATAAAGTTATTAGTTATTTCGTTACTTAAATAATTGAGAGAAATCAGTCAATGCACATACATGTCTATATAATCACGAATTCCTTGAAATATTTGTTAATTTTTTCAGTGTGACAGGCGTGACAACTAACCACACATTTTGCTACAAAAACTCATCAAATCATCACAAATCCTTGCTTCCACACTCTAATTTTGGTTTTTTTTCATGGAATAGATGGCTAATGTAACGATATAATCATTTAAAAGCCTTTTTAAGTTTAAACCGTATCTTTTGTATTAGCCAATCGTTATTTATTGAGCAGTACTGTAAGTATAAAGTGTACATTTTATTATTTTTTGTTATGGTGGAGGACCCCATTGTGGCGACTGTAGAAAAAATCTTGTGTGTGTTTCGAACGCAAATGGACATTGTCGATTTCGAGACAACCTCTCAATCGACAGTGTCGCATTTTGCGCTCTTAATACACAAATAGCTATTGTAAGAATTAATAGGTATTGTGAAAGTATTTTTAAAAATACAGAATGTCTCATTTTCGTTTTTACCTTCCGTCACCGTTTGTAAGGAAAGTATTGTCTTTTGTCAAAAAATTCGATGGTGTTTTTAATGAATAAACACGTTTTAGAGTCCCTAAAATTGGTAAACCGGAAGTAGTACTTTACTGGAAGCTCTAAACAGATTTTCTTAAAAAAATATTTTAAAATATGATCCAAAACTTCTCAAATTTGGTATTTAAAATTAACTTCTATACAGGTTGTCTCAGGACGAGCTTACGCTATCTATATTTTAAATACTATTTAATATAATTTAACGAAATTTGGTATCTAGGGGTTATCCAACATGCCCGTTTCAACTAAAATATTTTCAAAGCAGTAGCACTTCCGGTTTGACCGGAAATTGACCTCAACTTTCTTATTTTAAATGGAATACGCTATATTTTATTTTACCATTGAATGCAGCGGAAAATTTTACATATGAAGCAATAAAAACATTTTGCTCATGATCAACTACTTCCGGCGTTATTCAACTTTTTTTGATTTTTTGTCTGAAATCCGGCACGTTTTCAAAACTCCGTATATCGAGAACGAGATCGACTTTTTATAATCTGAAAAAAGCCTTTTATAAAGGAGACTTTAAGCTACATTATCCATAGAAGAATCCTCAATTATTTATAAAAATGTGACGGGTACGTTACACCAAAATTACAGTTGACAAACTTCAAAAAAGACAATTTTTTTTAAATGGAACACTCCCTTTTTTATTACATAAATGTGTTCTACGGCAAAAAATAAGAGTACCTTATGTAACATGTCCTTTGTTGAAAGTTGATAGAATTTCAGTAAATTAGAAAAACATGTAACCTGGGTATAATTATTTTATTAATACGGATAAGTAAGCCATGGAAAAACAATGTTTTTACAAACTCATCTACTTGATTTCTTAGATAATTTACCGTTGGATCAAAGGAATTTAATATGGTACCAGCATGATGGCGCTCCACCCCACAATAGCCATAGAATAAATACTTTTTTGGAAACAATTTTTGAAGATAGATGGCTGGCAAATAATAGACCACATAGGTGGCCTCCTCGTTCACCCGATTTAACTCCACTTGACTACATTAAAAACGTCGTCTATCAAAAACCTTTAACTACTAAAGAAGATTGCCAACATAGGGTACGAACAGCATTTAACAACATCTCTCTTCGGATGATAAAAAATGCTACAAAAGAAGTATTGAATAGAATAACAATGTGCTTACATATGAATGGAGGGCAGTTTGAATATGTATTAAATTAATCATAGTTTGGTATTTAGAATTTATTTGTTTTTTCCATGGCTTACTTATCCGTATTAATAAAATAATTATACCCAGATTACATGTTTTTCTAATTTACTGAAATTCTATCAACTTTCAACATAGGACATGTTACATAAAGTACCCTTATTTTTTGCCGTAGAACACATTTATGTAATAAAAAAGGGGGGGTTCCATTTAAAAAAATTGTTTTTTTTTGAAGTTTGTCAACTGTAATTTTGGTGTAACGTACCCGTCACATTTTTATAAATAATCAAGGATTCTTCTATGGATAATGTAGCTTAAAGTCTCATTTATAAAAGGCTTGTTTCAGATTATAAAAATTCGATCTCGTTCCTGATATACAGAGTTTTGAAAATGTGCCGGATTTCAGACAAAAAATCAAAAAAAGTTGAATAACGCCGGAAGTAGTTGAGCATGAGTAAAATGTTTTTATTGCTTCATATGTAAAATTTTCCGCTGCATTCAATGGTAAAATAAAATATAGCATATTCCATTTCAAATAAGAAAGTTGAGGTCAATTTCCGGTCAAACCGGAAGTGCTATTGCCTTGAAAATATTTTAGTTAAAACGGGCATGTTGGATAACCCCTAGATACCATATTTCGTTAAATTATATTAAATAGTATTTAAAATATAGATAGCGTAAGCTCGTCTTGACACACCCTGTACAGTATAATTACTTTAAATTCAGATATAATTCACAAACAATATCTTAAATTTCACTTTTCTGAACTTAATGCACGTAAACAACATTTGAGCTTAACATAATATCCGCCATATCTGATCCCCCTATTGGCCACATTATGTATATACAGTCACTATATTTCCAGCTATTTAATGTTTTCCAGGTTGGTAGACACGCTAAACTGAATTTGTTTCTATGTTAGGCTAAAAACTTATTCTATCGTTGCCCTTTATAAAATTGTTGAGGCGGGAGCAAGTTTTAAAATTAAAAAGCAAATAATGACTTACCCAAGTGTCTGAATAGAGCGGTCTGGTACCATTGTCGAACACCCTGATGTTCAATAAATAAATATTCTTAACTCTGTGGTTGAATTTAGTGGCTGTTCTTAAAATGCCGTCCTGTTCTAACCTGAAGAAACCACCCTCGTTTCCAGAACGGAAATCGAAAGTGTAAGGGGCACCGTTAGGTGGTGCGTCTGCGTCAGTTACAGTAAATTTGAGGATAGGATACCCCAAAGGTTTATCTTCCTATAAAACAAATAATTTGTTACTATTTGTTGCTTTGATGTATGGAAGTGAATGTTGGGCATGGACGAGAAAGCATAAAAGGAAAGTGACTGCTGTGGAAATGCGGTATTTACGTGGTGTTTGTGGGTATACAAGACGGGATCGCGTGAGGAATAATTTGGTGTATGTATGGTTAGGAAGATTGTAGTAAAGAGAGTTGGAGTGAGTCAGTTGAGATGGTTTTGTCATGTGGAGAGAATGATGAGTGAACGACTTGTAAAACGCATATATGTTGGTAAAGTTGAGGGTGTTCAATTGCGTGGCCGTCCAGTGTGTAAGTGGATGGATGTGATTGGTAGTGTTTTGAAGGAGCGTAAATTTCCGAGTGGAAAGAGAAGAAGAGCATGTATGAATACGATTATGAATGTGGCTGAGGCGAAAGAACTTTGCCAGGAGAGGAATGTGTGGCGTAGGATGATTGTTTCGTAATTATTGTGGTGTAAAGATGAATGGATAGTAAGAATGTTTTGTGAGAATGGAGAGACAGCTGAACTTTTATGTGGACGAGAAGAATGAAGTATGTTTGTACAGGAGTGTGTAGCGAAAGATGATTTTTATTGTGGTCCGGATGCGGTTATTCGCTACCGAAAATCGGTCACTTTAATATGTTATTATGTATGAATACGTTTATGAATGTGGCTGTGGTGAAAGAAGTATGCATGGATAGGAATGTGTAGCGAAAGATGATTGTTGCGTAACTATTATTGTGGTCCGGATGCGGTTATTCGCTACCGAAAATCGGTCACTTTAATATGTTCTTGAATGAATGTTATGATGATTTTGGGCAAGGCGGAAGAAGAATGTTTTTAAAGAGTTAAGTGATTCTGTGGAGCTCTTGCTTTCATCCCTTTTCTTATTATTTTTGGGTTTTTGCTACCCCACTAAGTGGGAAACGCGTGATTTTATGTATGTATGTATGTATGTATTTGTTACTATTACAGAGTGATCAAAAAGAAATGATGCACTTGGCAATATAACGGGGGATTCCATGATTTTTTTATTTTTTTTATGTTATAGTATTTTTAAATTCAGAAATTCTCTAATTTTTCTTTTTTAAAATTTCGGCTTCTTACGGAAGAAAAAAAAATGGCAAATATTTGGTATCCAGCGTTTCCCGCCTTACGAAGTAAGCGAACCATATACCTATTAACTAATATGACTAATATATTCGCTAGTGAAATAGAGCAATACGACATCTAGCGGCGAAAATATGAACTAGTGCATGGTAGTAAGTCCTAGCCGAGGTAGCGGCGAACGCATCGTTTCTGTCACTTATTTAACAAATAAATCACGAGTGGAGTGAAATTTGTAGGCTATACTTCATTTTACGTAAGAAAATAGTAGATTGCTCTTAAGAGCCGACCGTTTTTACATGCATTGAATAAATAATTTAAATTTGTGAAACCAAGCTTTGTCAATAATAAATATATTTATCTGTAAAATTGCTACAAAATATGTTTAAACATCACTTAATTCTGTAGATTTTATTTGACAACTGACAGGCGATATTTATTTCGTTTCTGTGAAATAGGTTTATATTCTGACCAATCAAAGGGTAGAATTTATATATCCCTAACTAAACCAACGCTATTCTTACGTGAAATAAAGTATTATAACAAAATCTAAAACTTCAACAGGTTTTAGTTGCGTTTAATCTATGTACGTCATTAGCACGCAGAAATCCAGAAATAATTAATTTCCATAATTTCCCGAAAACAAGAACCTAAATTCTATAGAAAAATGTATTAGAGAAATTTGCCAATTTGAAATAGTTGGTAGACGAAAGTTATGCATTCATCTTTTAAAAATGGGAAAGGAACCGAGTAAAAATATGCTTGCTCCTTGCATTTTGTAAAGCAAGATTATATTTTGCCGGGTATAACTACAAGATAATAATTACTTAGTGTCTTTATTAAAATACTTCGTAATGAAATCTAACCTTGTAGACCTGCTTGCACAAAGATGACAATAAAATAATAATACTTATCTCTCTTATAATGCAGTACTATGTAGATTCAAGAAAACAAAGACTCTAATCATGTAAATTCAAAACTCGAGAGAATGCTGAACATAATTTTTAGATGAAACGGACTAGTTCGCAAAATTCAAAATGTTATTCATTCTAGAAACATTATTTTTATTTAATTTTAACTATAATATTAATATTACTTTGTATTTCAAACGCCGCAGTGTATAAGAATACAGTTGCGGGAAACGAAGCATCTACCTTAAACCGGCCATATTGTTACGTTAAGCGCTAAGTTCCTACTCTTCTTCACTCGCGAATTGCTAATGCTCTTTCCCATAAGAGTAGGTGAAGGAAACACTGTGAAATGGAAATATCATTTCTGCATAAGTCTATCTCTCACAAACACCCAACCGGCAATTATGCGCATGCTCGGAAATTTGGCTGGGCTCCGTTCCAAAATCCTACTCGAGTACGAAATTATTCAAAGTCGTTTCAAAACTAATAACCTTACTCTCAGAGTTTACTCAACCTGTTCCAAAACAGCCAGAATTTACTCCAAAGTGATGTTCTACTTACTCTACTAACGAGGAGGGTATAGAAATTACTCCACAATATTTTCAAACGTAGATGCTCACGATTCTCAACATATGAAAGTAATTTGCCTTCTTCAGGAAGAAAACATGCTTTTGGTTGAAAATAAACATAAGTAAATACGTTGGCGTGTATTACGAGTATACTTTTATAATAAAAGCGCTTTTATGGAGCGTACTTTCACATTATATTGAGGAGAGTGCTCCATAAAAGCGCTTTTATTACGGGCTTGACATTAATGTTTTAATTATAAGTAGTTTTGTTAGTTTTATATAATTATTTTTAATTTTTTACTTCAACAAAACTCTCATTCGTTCCAAAACACAACACATCATACTCTACGCCAAAACACGGTATTCTTGGTTTTGGAACGCTGCCCTGGTGATGCAGCGAGCACATGGTTTGATTTCATTTCTGTTTGTAGTTGCACTTCGAAAGCATTTGCTTTGTTTTTCATATAGTAATTTATTGTCACCTAAATAAATTAATCCTGACCAGATTGTATTCCTATTATTTTTACAGTACAACAAAGTAAATTATTTAATTCAAATTTAGCACTAGAATATGTCAATGATTTTTATTATTACTAATATTTATATTCAAGAATTTACATACAAAATAAATAGTAGGTACCTACATTGTTTAATTTCTTAAATTTAAATTAAAAATTTCTCGCGCTAGTCGTTAATAAACAGAATTTTGTGTTTCGCAAAAAGTGATCATGATTTCCTCGTTAGCCAATATAATTCGCGGTTGGGCGTTTGTGTGAGATAGACTTATGCAGAAATGATATTTCCATTTCACAGTGTTTCCTTCAAGAAAAGCAAATGATCCGCAATATATTAGTTAATAGGTATATGATGTATAGAGATCAGTGGATTTTTCCTGATTTTAAATGATTGAAATCCTTTAGATATTTATAATCCCTAACCTCCAAAAACAAAATTCTTACCTGAACAATAGTTGTATAATTCATTTGGCTGAACAACGGCGGATTATCATTTGTATCAGATATTTCTATATTCACCAAAACAGATCTAGAAAGCACTGGCAATCCATTATCTTTCGCCAAAACCTCCAAAACATAACTAGAAGTAGTTTCCCTGTCCAACTGATCATTAACAGCTAGGTATCCATTGTCTGGATCGATTGTAAAATGATTTTGCCTGTTGCCATTTTCAATCGAGTAGGTAACTCGGCCGTTATCGCCGCTGTCAAGGTCAATAGCAGTGACTTGTATAATCCTGTCGTTGATTTGCGCGTCTTCGGGAATTCGGGCGCTGTAGGACACTTGGTTAAAAACAGGGGCGTTATCGTTAGAATCAGTGACTGTTATGTTGACATTAGCTCGATTGCTCAACGGAGGTTGACCGCCATCTGTTGCTTGGATTGTTAAGTAATAATCTTTCGCGCGCTCGTAATCCAACATGTCTGCTATGGATATAACCCCAGTTTTATTGTCTATTTTAAATTTTTTGTGTTCATTACCCCCTACTATGGAATAATAAACATCTGCGTTCACTCCAGTGTCTTTGGAAGTCGCTAACACTCTTATAACTTCAGTATTTATAGCGTCTATTTCTGGTACGACAGCAAAATAATATTTAGACGCAAATTCTGGTGGGTTATCGTTTATATCTTGAACATTAACAACCAAACTAGCGATTGAAGACATTTGAGGTGTTCCCTGATCTACTGCTTGTATTGTCAGGTTGTAACTTGCGCGAACTTCGCGGTCTAAAGGTTTGGCGAGAGTAACAATGCCTGAATCGCCTGACATTTTGAAATGATTGTTGGAAGAGTCCAAAAATGAATATTTGATTTTACGGTTTATACCTGGAAAGAAGATATGATGATTCATAAGGGAAAGTTTGAAAAATGTCAGTATACGAGGTCTGTCCGAAAAGTATCTGACCTTCTTTATATCTACGCGCCTGACAATTTTAGCGCCCTCTGCCGGGTACGAGTGTCAACTGTAAAGCTCCACGAATTCCCTAGATGCCGCATTTTGGTCGGGTCGTCTTAATTTACGTGCAGGATGAAGTGTTTTTTACGTTTGTCGCATTTTGATATTGTAAAAAATGACGGAAAGATCGGAACAACAAACTTGCATTAAATTTTGCTTAAAACTCGAAAAGATTTGTGTGGAGACCATCGAAATGATGAAGACGGCATTTGGGGACGAGTCTATGAGCAAAACACAAATAAAAGACTGGTATAAACGGTTCAAAGATGGCCGCACATCTGTTGATAGTTCTGGGCGGCCTTCGACGACAAAAATATCGAACGTGTGCAACTTGTGATCAATGAAGATCGTCGATTGACTGTGCGAGAACTAGAATATGATCTGGGAATACCGAAAACTAGTGTTTGGAAGATTTTAACTGAAAATTTGCAAATGGTTCGTGTGTGCGAAATTCATTCCGAAATTGCTAACGGTGGAGCAGAAAAACCTTCGCCTTGAAATCGCTCAGGACAATTTGAAAATCGACTTTTGACCGTTCCCAAGATTAAAAATGTCGCTCAAAGGACACCGATTCGACGACAAAGAAACAGTCGAAACTAATACGACGAATGCTCTAAAGGCAATACCAAAAAACGAGTTCCAGGACTGCTTCCAAAAGTAGAAAGGCCGTTGGAAGCGTATTTTCAATCAAATGGGGACTACTTCGAAAGATGCCACCAGCCCGATGACGCAGAATAACAGCAGCGGGGAAATATAAAGGAAAGTCGGATACTTTTCGGACAGACCTCGTAGCAAAAATATAAAAATAATTTATTTTCGTAAAAAATAAATTGGCGCCAGAAATAGTCATGAAAAACAATCCCTTACTCATATGACGTCAACGTCAAATTACATACAGTACGTCATTCATAGCTAATAGGGAAATATAATACGTTATTTATATTGCAACGCAAATTTATTTAAATTAATATTTTTTATGTATATAAAACTTCGGATTTCTTAGTATACTAACAAAATAAATGAGCAGGTTTCCCATTTTTAAAAAGTATTTTTAAATGAAAGTTTATGCAATATTTAATATAGTAATAACAAAAATAATAACAATTGAGTCTTATTTTCGTAAATAATTAGATAAAAATATTGGCGCCAAAAACAGTCAGTCAATTTTTTGAGAAAAGTTTAATAGTCACCACAGGAATTTTCGATCTTCTTTTGTTTCTGAACTACAGGCATAAACTCATTTTTCGCTAATTTTGAAAATATCTCGTATCTTATTTGTTATAGTAGTTAGAGAAAAATTATTTTGACAAATTTTGTACCATTTCTTAGATAAAATAAAATGGCCTAATTAGATTTTTTGAAAACATAATAAATCTCGAGATATAACACAAACTTATAATTTTTTATAAGACAACATATGCTGAAAATTTTATCATCTTTTTGCTTATATTATAAGCTTTTTAAAGATATGTAACAAGTCTACATTCTTTTGTTTTACACATGAATAAAAGATGAATTATTAATTTTTTGGGGCGAAAAAATTGAAAATTATTAAGAAACAAATGAAAAAATCTATTACAGTTCATCATTTGTTTATTTTGATTCCATATCTCATATATATATACTCAAAATTATTCTAAACTAATTATTTTCGGATTAGTTTAATCATTATTTCGAAAAATTGGTTTAATATTCTTTTGAAGTAAATAAATTAAAAATATGAATAAAACTGAAACAAATAATATTAGAAATAAACAAATAATAAACTGTAATAGACTTCTTCATTTGTTTCTTAATATTTTTCTATTTTTTCCATACCAAAAAATTAATAATTCATCTTTTATTAATGTGAAACAAAAGAATGTAGACTTGTTATATATCATTGAAAAGCTTATGAAATAAGAAAAAAGATGATTTCATTTTCAGCATAGGTTCCGATTTAAAAAATAATAAGTTTGTGATATATCTCGAGGATTATTAAGATTTAAAAATATCTAATTACGCCATTTTATTCTGCCTAAAAAACCATACAAAATTTGTTAAAACAATTTTTCTTTAACTATCATAATGAATAAGATGAGATATTTTTGAAATGAGCGAAAAACGCGTTTTACCTGTAGCCCAGAAACAAAAAAAGATTGAAAATTCTCAAAAAGTTGACCCTGGAATATGCAAAAGATTTTGCTTTATCAATAATATTACCCGATATACTGTAAAAGAACATCTAAAATGAGACATTCGGTACTCTGATGTCACATTCTGTTTCAGAACACGTGACTTTTTCAAAATATTAGTCAAATTCAATATTTAATTCTAAACTAATGGATATTTCGCGATATTTTCAAATTCGAGGCTTTTTAAGAAACAATATTTTTTAGAATTAAGTACTTAGAAGTTATATAAAAATTCTTGAAACAGCTCTATTAGCAATTACGCCGACGACAATGGGGTATTCCACTCAATTTTTTTTATTATTTTAAATAAAACTACATTCAGTTTTGAAGCAATTCATAGTATTAAAAAATCTTAATTGTTCCTAGTTTCCGAGGATTTTATTTTCGAGAAATCAGTGTAACGTCACATTTCCTCTATACTTGTCTTTCTCACACACACTGCTCTGAGTACGCTGCGAGAGAAGGATAACAATTGTATGACGTCAATTTTCCCTTTTAGCAAATGTGAAATATCTCGTAAAGTAATTATTTAAAAAATGTTTTCATTGTTTTAACTATTATTTATTGAGCCATACTTTATGTTAAATTGAAATTTTCTTAATTTTGTTGTTATGGTGGAATACCCCATTCCAAACTAGTCCGAACAGTGGCGTCGGCAGCATGCACGTTACAATATAAATAAACGTAGGCGATAGCTCGTCACATGTTAAGCTAATGAACTTTGGTGTCACATTTTGTTTCAGATCCAATGACTTTCAAAATATTAGACAAATTTTAATAATTAATTGTAAAATATCTAATGGATATTTCGTAATAATACTTAGAAGGCATAAAAAAAGATAACTTACCGATATCAGCGTCCGTAGCGTGAACTTTCGTAACTAACGTTCCCACTTCAACATCTTCCGGTAATGTGACACTGTAATACGGTAACGAAAAGAGTGGCGCATTATCGTTCAAATCAGAAACGACTATCTCTATTTTTGAAGAACATTCCCATTGGGTATGGTCCCTATCTTGGACGTGAGCTGTTAGAGAATATTTGGAAATTGCTTCTCTATCTAGTGGTTTTATAGTCTTCAAATGGCCTAGAACAAAAGTATAAATTTGCTCTAAATTTAGACATCTCAGAATGTTAGTAAAATAATAATAATATAGGTTATAACAAGACGAAATCAGCGGCATTATTTTTAGCATTTAGATTTTAGGATTTAGGTCTTCTTCACATAAATACAACTCCAAATGGCACACTAATGACATCCATTGGTTTGTATGGCAACACTTTAAAACAACAAAAAGTGAATTATACAATAGACACTTACAAAATTGACGTCACTGCAAAAGAGAGATAGAAGATCATGCATCCAAACAAACCTCCTATCTGTCATTGTGTTCGCATCTGTTATTCAGTGTTAAACCTAATTCTTTATTGTGATTTCTATGTTGTGTTTAATAAAAATGAGTTTAAAACCAGAATGTCTGGGGCAACTTTTTTGTTTGATAATATTGAAGATCATTCGATTATTCAACTAAAACGATGGCTAGAGTGTAGAGTCTACGGCTGATGATAGGTCTTTGTTTGGACGTGGTAACCATAGCAACCTTGGTTTCTATGCTTTGCCGTTAGAGGCGCTCGTGCAAATTGCAATTTTGTAAGTGTCTATTCGATTCAATTTGATGCTTGAGAGTAAATGTTAATATCATATTTCATAAAATAGAAGCTAAGAAACTATTCTCACAGACCATCTACATTATCAGACTTGCCAACTGTATGCTTGCAGGGCAAGAACTAAAAAGCGGGAAAATGGGATGTTAGATAGACCACGTTAGTGTAACGGTCAATTTGTGGCGGCCGATTTATACTCCCATGTTATTCATACGGGGACAAAAATATGCTATTTTCAAAATGTACAAAAGAACTTTAAAATGCAAATCTTATCTATTAAACTTTATAAATATAAATCTCTAATGTATTGTCTATGTATTTATGTTGTAGAAATATCTAAAACACCCAAAATTATTGAATAAACTGTAATTAAAGCAGAAAGTGCAAATTCACTAAAACGTAGATCGTAGCTGTTTTCGATTCTATATAATCCTGACAATTTAAATCGTCAGCAAAGAAATTATTTATTGCGAACAACTTAATAACCCTTTCAGACATCGCAAATAACAAAAACGAAAAACTTATAACCACCTTATACAGGGTGTCTCAGGACGAGCTTACGCTATCTATATTTTAAATACTATTTAATATAATTTAACGAAATTTGGTATCTAGGGGTTATCCAACATGCCCGTTTTAACTAAAATATTTTCAAAGCAGTAGCACTTCCGGTTTGACCGGAAATTGACCTCAACTTTCTTATTTTAAATGGAATACGCTATATTTTATTTTACCATTGAATGCAGCGGAAAATTTTACATATGAAGCAATAAAAACATTTTACTCATGATCAACTACTTCCGGCGTTATTCAACTTTTTTTGATTTTTTGTCTGAAATCCGGCACATTTTCAAAACTCTGTATATCGGGAACGAGATCGATTTTTTATAATCTGAAAAAAGCCTTTTATAAATGAGACTTTAAGCTAACATTATCCATAGAAGAATCCTCGATTATTTATAAAAATGTGACGGGTACGTTACACCAAAATTACAGTTGACAAACGTCAAAAAAGACAATTTTTTTAAATGGAACCCCCCGTTTTTTATTACATAAATGTGTTCTACGGCAAAAAATAAGGGTACTTTATGTAACATGTCCCTATGTTGAAAGTTGATAGAATTTCAGTAAATTAGAAAAACATGTAATCTGTGTATAATTATTTTATTAATACGGATAAGTAAGCCATGGAAAAACAATGTTTGTTTTTACAAACTCATCTACTTGATTTCTTAGATAATTTACCGTTGGATCAAAGGAATTTAATATGGTACCAGCATGATGGCGCTCCACCCCGCCATAGAATAAATACTTTTTTGGAAACAATTTTTGAAGATAGGTGGCTGGCAAATAATGGACCACATAGGTGGCCTCCTCGTTCTCCCGATTTAACTCCACTTGATTTTTTTGTTTGGGGTTACATTAAAAACGTCATCTATCAAAAACCTTTGACTACTAAAGAAGATTGCCAACATAGGGTATGAACAGCATTTAACAACATGTCTTCTCGGATGATAAAAAATGCTACACAAGAAGAAGTATTGAATAGTATGTATTAAATTAATCATAGTTTTGTATTTAGAATTTATTTGTTTTTTCCATGGCTTACTTATCCGTATTAATAAAATAATTATACACAGATTACATGTTTTTCTAATTTACTGAAATTCTATCAACTTTCAACATAGGACATGTTACATAAAGTACCCTTATTTTTTGCCGTAGAACACATTTATGTAATAAAAAACGGGGGGTTCCATTTAAAAAAATTGTCTTTTTTGAAGTTTGTCAACTGTAATTTTGGTGTAACGTACCCGTCACATTTTTATAAATAATCGAGGATTCTTCTATGGATAATGTAGCTTAAAGTCTCCTTTATAAAAGGCTTTTTTCACATTATAAAAATTCGATCTCGTTCCCGATATACAGAGTTTTGAAAATGTGCCGGATTTCAGACAAAAAATCAAAAAAAGTTGAATAACGCCGGAAGTAGTTGATCATGAGTAAAATGTTTTTATTGCTTCATATGTAAAATTTTCCGCTGTATTCAATGGTAAAATAAAATATAGCGTATTCCATTTAAAATAAGAAAGTTGAGGTCAATTTTCGGTCAAACCGGAAGTGCTACTGCTTTGAAAATATTTTAGCTGAAACGGGCATGTTGGATAACCCCTAGATACCAAATTTCATTAAATTATATTAGATAGTATTCAAAATATAGATAGCGTAAGCTCGTCCTGAGACACCCTGTATTATAACTTTGAAGAAAAACAGCGTCAAATCCAAAACTAACCTACAAATTCAGTTGATATCTCACTGTAGTCATTTCTAACTGCACCAAGTTACGATATATGTTACTATTTGCAATCCTACTTTCTTTAAAATGAAATTATGCTTAACTTATTATTTTGTTTATACTTTTACTGTACAGAAAGCAGAGTGTATTGGTAAAAGTTAGTAAGAAACTCAAAATTGTACTTAAGAAACACAGAATAGCTTCAATTACCTCACTAATGTGTTCTATTCTCACAGACCATCTACATTATCAGACTTGCCAACTGTATACTAATATAAAAAAATACGCAGTTTGCAGCGCCTCTAGGGTTGCAGGGCAAGAACTAAAAAGCGGGAAAATGTATATTTTATAATACAATGTTTAATTTTTATATGTCGATAATAATTTTGACAAGGGGCTATTCTTTGATAATAAATTTGACGTTTTGCACAAATTACAGCAACGAATATGATTTGTTTAATTAGTACGCGTTAACTTCAAGGCATAGTGTGCTCCTGCAAAACCCTTAAATTAAATTAAATTCTTAAAATCCTAAATAATCACTAGATTTAGGGCATATAAATTTAGGATCTAGATATTAGGGTGATAAAAGTGCAACATCGGACAAACCTTTAGAAAGAGTTGACTGTATATAAAAGTAGGAAATGACTTACCGAAATCCTTGTCGAGTTGGAAATATTCAGAACCATCGCCAGTTATAACATATCTCAGTTTTGAGTGTTCGGAGTCATCTCTATCGGCCGCTAAAACTGTCAAAACATATGTTCCAGGGTGAACTCCTTCCGAAAGAACATTTCTGTATCTGTGTCGAAGACAATATGGCGGGTTATCTATAACAAAATACAAAAATATAAACCGAGTGTAGAACTGAAAAATAGTGGCGGTTCCTCCATTTTGTTCATAGAACGGTTTAGAACTAATTGCAAATCAAACGGTTTGAATTTTTCTGTGAATTGGAACACAATAAAAACTAAAAACCTAACCTAATTTTCTAAAAAACTTCCAGCCGAGTTCGAAATTTGCGACTCTGTACCGCTTCAAATCGTCAAAACTTACCATTTGCGTCGAGAATATCAATATTAACTCTTGTATTGTCAGTAAAAACTCCATCGGTAACTACTACATCTAATTCGTAAATAGGAACTGTTTCTCGGTCCAATGGTTTGCTAACATAAACTTCTCCAGTCTGACGAATTTGAAATTGTGATCTTAAATCGCCCCCAACAATATAATACGAAACGGGAGTTTGCAAATCTATATCTGCATCAGTTATTTCCAGTTGTAACAAAACTGTGCCTAAAAAATCGAAAATATTTAGAGATAATAGAAATCTATACGAGAATAATTTCTATAGGTATATATTTTAAGAAAAATAGCTGTCTAAAATATTTAATATTTTTTTTTAATTCAAAATGAAAAACATTATGTTAAGTTATTGTATATAAAAAATAAATAAATAATATAGTTATTTTATTTATTTTATGGGGTAAACATTGAAAGTATTCATAGTTTCATGACAAAAAAGTCTCCGTACGATACCCAAAACTTTTACAGCTCGATTCTCGAAAAAGTTTAAGCTAATCCTCATTTTTGGATTAGCGAATTCTACTCTAATTTTGACAGTTTATATCTTAAAATATAGTCTAATCTATTCCTAGTATCTATCTTTATTAATAATATCATGAAAATTAAATTTTAAATACCGGAATAGAATAGAATTCACTAATCCAAAAATGAGAATTAGCTTAAACTTTTTTGTGAATCGGGCTGTAAATGTTTTGGTTGTCATACGGAGACATTTTTGTCATGACATTATGAATACTTTCAATGTTTACCCCAAAAAATAAATAAAGTAACCATATTATTTGTTTGTTTTTTTACTTCTCGCTAAGAGAGGTATTGGATTCATGCTAAAATTCGCATACCCAGATTTTATTGAATAAGCACGATTTCAGGTCCCTAGAATCTGATTATAACATTTTTAAAATGATGTCTGTGTGTGTGTGTGTGTGTATGTGTGTGTGTATGTGTGTGTATGTATGGATGTTGTAGTCACGATTCCTCAAAAACTATAAGACTTAAAAAATATTTAACTGCAGTTTCCTCAATCTGACATTCCTGGGAAGAGCTGAAAAGGTTTTGGTAACAATTGAACAACCGGAAGTAGTAGTTTCTTAAAAAAATTCTTCTAAATATAATTTTTTGGGAGTTTTTTTTATTAAATATTGAAGAACATAAAATTCTCCATCTAATACACTTAAAAATTTTATTATATCTTGTATAGATTTAGAGATAAAGACACTATAATTTATAGAGTAAACTAATCGCAGAGGCTAAGGCACTAAGGAAACCAGTTGACAAATTCCAATGTTTATAACATGACACATGTCAAATATCAACAGTTTTAGTGACATTCTGATAGCTTTTTCTGGGAAGTATATTTAACTTTTCTTATTGTTTTATTAATTAAATATTTGAAATTATAGGTAAAATTGTGGTAAAATGCACAAATCCATCAAAAATACCGCCAATCTGGTTAATGAATTGGAACAATATTTGACATATAGAAACTTCCTCATACAATGAAAAATAGACATAATTAGAATTATATGTGTGCAGAAGACATGTTAAATATAATAAAAACAATATTTGGGTAATGTTCTGTAAGATTTTGTTATAAAACGACGGTTCGAAAGCGAAGTGTAATACAATACTTATATAGCCTAATATGGAAATGGCGAGAGGTCTTGTGCTGGCCACAACAGATTTTTTCACTAGTAACTAAGCGATGAATCATTGAATCTACCAAATTTTTGGTCACCGATGGCATTATATTCTGCCATTTTTCTTGTAATTTATTGTTATATTCGTTTTTGATCGATATTGTTGTTTCTTTCAAGAATTTTCCACACTTTCCCAACCTGGTTAAAGTCTGGAGATTGTGGGGGATGAGTAAATTTATTTTTAATATTATATAATCGCTATTCTTTTACACGTTGTCAATTATTTGTCGAATTGTTCTAATGCATGAAATAAAAATTGCTAAGCCATATTTTTAGACATTTTGTTTTAAATTTACTTTTAAAAAACTTCACATGCATTTTTCTCAAAAAAATTGTTATGTAAGTGTATTAAAGTATTATATCACTGAATTCAAAATGAAATTCTCTAAGGAGGAAATAAAAAATAAATGTTCTCATTTAAAATAAAAGAGTTGGATTCCATATTTTCTCTTTTCTTTAAATTTATCTTGTGAGTTAGAGATATTAATGGTGGCCACTTAAAAATAAATTGTAGATTGAAATTATTGCCGTACGGATATTTTTCTGTCTGACTGTATTTTCCCGTCCGGTGTATAATATATTATTACTTACCTGGTAAGGCGTCTTCGTTTACGGCAGCTTCGTATTGTTTTCTCTTAAACAAACTTGGTTTATCATTATAATCTTTTAATCTAATAATGACTGTAGTTCTAGCAGTATGTTTAGGATGGCCATTATCTACCGCCATAACGTGGAATTTATATTCGGGACGTAATTCTTTATCCAAAAGAACAAGATTTGTTATCCACCCTGTATGTGAGTCAATAGAAAAAACATTTCCGGCATCGCCTACTTCGGTAGGAAAAGAATATCGCACTTCGCCATTGCTGCCTTGATCTTCGTCATGAGCGATTACTGAAAAAATAGACAATGAAATAGTTTTTTCGTTTTTGACGCGTTGTCTTGTTCGTGTTCATTTTTATTGTGGGATAGAGAACAAACTCCACACTTGGAAATAAAAGATATAAGTATTATTGAGCACAAAATAAACGTACTAAACGTACAATTCATATAATGGATGATAACTCGCTAACTGACATGAACATAGTGCTCCGGCGCGCAATCTCGGTTACGACTTGCGACGCGTAACAAAGAAGAATAAGAGAAAACGCCTTTGGCAACGAAAATGACCGATACAGGCAGCATCATATACCTATTAACTAATATATTGCGGATCCTTTGCTTTTCTTGAAGGAAACACTGTGAAATGGAAATATCATTTCTGCATAAGTCTATCTCACACAAACACACAACCGCGAATTATGCGCATGCTTGGAAACCGCGACTACTATTGGCTAACGAGGAAATCATGATCACTTTTTGCGAATCACAGAGTTCTGTTTATTGACGACTAGCGCGAGAAATTTTAAATTTAAATTTGAGAAATGAAACAATGTACCTACTATTTATTTTGTATGTAAATTCTTGAATATAAATATTAGTAATAATAAAAAACATTAACATATTCTATTGCTAAATTTGAATTAAATAATTTACTTTGTTGTACTGTAAAAATAATCGGAGTACAATCTGGTCAGGATTAATTTATTTAGGTGACAATAAATTATTGTATGAAACACAAAGCAAATGCTTTCGAAGTGCAACTACAAACAGAAATGAAATCAAACCATGTGCTCGCTGCATCACCAGGGCAGCGTTCCAAAATCAAGAATATCGAGTTTTGGCGTAGAGTATGATGTGTTGTGTTTTGGAACGAATGAGAGTTTTGTTGAAGTAAAAAATTGAAGCTAAATTAAAAATAATTTTATAAAACTAACAAAACTACTTATAATTACAACATTAATGTCAAGCCCGTAATAAAAGCGCTTTTATGGAGCACTCTCCTCAATATAATGTGAAAGTACGCTCCATAAAATCGCTTTTATTATAAAAGTATTCTCGTAATACACGCCAACGTATTTACTTATGTTTATTTTCAACCAAAAGCATGTTTTCTTCCTCAAGAAGGCAAATTACTTCCATATGTAGAGAATCGTGAGCATCTACGTTTGAAAATATTGTGGAGTAATTTCTATACCCTCCTCGTTAGTAAAGTAAGTAGAACATCACTTTGGAGTAAATTCTGGCTGTTTTGGAACAGGTTGAGTAAACTCTGAGAGTAAGGTTATTAGTTTTGAAACGACTTTGAATAATTTCGTACTCTAAGAGTAGGATTTTGGAACGCAGCCCAGCCAGATTTCCGAGCATGCGCATAATTGCCGGTTGGGTGTGACTTATGCAGAAATGATATTTCCATTTCACAGTGTTTCCTTCACCTACTCTTATGGGAAAGATACGAGCATTAGCAATATATTAGTTAATAGGTATATGATTGCGATACTTTATATATCTAGTGACTTTAGACCGTTTTTACATGCATTAAATAAATAATTTAAATTCGTGAAACCAAACTTTGTCAATAATAAAAATATTTTTATCTATAAAAAGTACGAGCCCTGAATAATAAAAATTATATCAAAACATGGTTAAATATCACTTAATTTTGTCAATTTTATTTGATAATAGACAGTTGACAAGTGAATTTTCTTTTGCTTTTGTAAACTAGGTTAGCATTCTGACCAATCAATGGGCAGAATTTACAGTCCTATCTACCAACGCTATTTTCTTACGTGAAATGAAGTATAGTAAGGTTTGATTTTCACAATAAAGGCTATTAATTTCTTACCTTTGACAATAGATGTCCCTTCTTCAATATTTTCTGCGATGTAAACAATATACGGATTGCTCTCAAATTGGGGTGCGTGGTCATTCTCATCCAATACTTGAACATTGACTTCCGCTAAGGCTGTTAATGGCGGACTACCATCCGTTTCCGCTAAAATCCCTATAATATGTGAATCTTTCGCTTCAAAATCTAACGGCGATGCTAAACAAAGTTGGCCGTGTTCGTCAATTAAAAATTGGGGCCGATCGTCAAAATCGGACAAGATTCTGTATGAAACGGACACGTTGGAGACCATTTTGAGTTTCGTTATAACCGTTCCTGAAAGAAATATTATAGAAATAGTGTTTCTTAAAAAAAAGGTATGAATTTTGGTCGTAAAGCATTTAGAATATTAAAAAGATAAAGCAATCGCTTTTATGGAACAAATATGGAGTTTAGGGGAAAGAAATTTTCAAAGAAATCTCAGAAAATACAGTCATACAAAAAAGTCATCATAGCAGAAGACGAAAAAACCTTAATAAGGAATATAGAAATATATGATAAAGCGCTACAAAAATTAAACATGAAGATCAATAAAGAAAAAACGAAAACCATGATACTAGGAAGAAATGAACAACTCCACACGATACAACTAAAAAATGAAAATCTACAGCAAGTCCAAAAATTTAAATACCTGGGGGCAATGATCTCAGAAGATGGAAGATTTGATGAAGAAATAAAAGAAAGAAGAACAACAGGAGGCAAAATATTCAATAGCATCAAACACAGCTTCTTAGGAAAGAAATACCGAAAAAGACCAGAGTACAAATATTTAAGAAAGTAGTGACACCTATACTCATACACGGAGCTGAAACATGGACATTAACGCAAAGACAAAAAGAAAAAATTACGGCTATCGAAATGAGATTCTTGAGAAAAATAGAGGGGAAAACAAGACTGGACAGAATTTAAAACACAACCTACAGACAAAACTTAAAAGTAAAAGCAATAGAAGATAAGATAGCAGAAGGACAGATGAGATGGTATGGTCATGTAGAAAGGATGGGAGAGGAGAGAATAGTTAAAAAGGTGCTTGAAGCAAAAATTGGAAGAAAGAAACCACGAGGACGACCAAGAAGAACGTGGCTGGAAGAAGTAAAGGAGGCAGCGCAAAGAAGAGGTCTAACTTGGGACGAAACGAAGACAGCAACACAAGATAGAGCAGAGTGGAAAGAAATATGGAGAAGACCAACGAACCAGAACTCAACCCCCTCCCCCGCAAGCCGGGGGAACGCCTTACACCCGTGAGGGTAGAAAGGTGCAGGATTAAGGAGAAGGACAAAAAAGTCTCCGTACGATAATAGTTTCAACTATTTTATGACAAATAGCTGAAACTCAATTGGTTCGTAGTATGATCACGGTTTTAACTAAAACACTGTTTTAAGAAATATCAAATTTCAGTATTTAATTTCACCCTTATATGCACAAAACGATTTTTTTTAAAAATATTTGTTTGAATACAAACTATATTCTGCTTTAAATTTATATTTTGATAAATTTGATATTATTAATTCTTAAAACAGCGTTTTAGTTAAAATCGTGATCATACTACGAGCCATTGGGTTTTAGACTATTTTCCCTAAAATAGATTCAAATTGTCGTACGGAGATTTTTTTATGACTGTATACAGGTGTCCCATTTAAGGTACGAATGCATTGGTATCTCGAGAACCGTAAGAGCTACGAGGTTGGTAAAATTAGACAAAAGTTGCCCCATTAGGAGGCTATTTTAATGGTGTTTTGTTATTTGCGAAAAAATGCATAGGTCACTAGATACAGGTGAATATGTAAGTTTAGCGATTTTCTTTTCTTGCTTATAACTTTGTTACATGAAATAATACGAGATTCTGGTTTGCACTTTCTTAAGGCACTTTTGTATGGTGAATTTGCAGAAGTACTCAATTTTTTTTTATATTTACCATTTACGAGTTACTGATAGCAACTTTTATTTTTCATATGGAGGTCATATTAAGCAATGGCATTTTTAAATAGAGATTTTTTTTAGCTTTACAATGATATAAAACAATAATAATTTATTTTTATAATTAACAGAAAAATGAACAAAAATTGTTATTTATACTAAAATTGAATTGAAAAAAGTAAATCGAAGGCTGCTATGGAAACAACAAACAACAAAAAAGTGCAACAATTGAATATCTGAATTTTACTTGACAATAGTAGATTATTACGAGTAATAAACGAACTTTGACAATGAATGTAACAACTCAACATATCATATTTTTCCCAACGAGAAAAATTCATTTTTATTACTCGTAATAATCTACTATTGTCAAGTAAAATTCAGATATTCAATTGTTGCACTTTTTTGTTGTTTGTTGTTTCCATAGCAGCCTTCGATTTACTTTTTTCAATTCAATTTTAGTATAAATAACAATTTTTGTTCATTTTTCTGTTAATTATAAAAATAAATTATTATTGTTTTATATCATTGTAAAGCTAAAAAAAATCTCTATTTAAAAATGCCACAGCTTAATATGACCTCCATATGAAAAATAAAAGTTGCTATCAGTAACTCGTAAAAGGTTAGATATAAAAAAAAATTGAGTACTTCTGCAAATTCACCATATAAAAGTGCCTTAAGAAAGTGCAAACCAGAATCTCGTATTATTTCATATAACAAAGTTATAAGCAAAAAAAGAAAATCGCTAAATTTACATTTTCACCTGTATGTAGTGACCTATGCATTTTTTCGCAAATAACAAAACACCATTAAAATAGCCTCCTAATGGGGCAACTTTTGTCTAATTTAACCAACCTCGTAGCTCTTACGGTTCTAGAGATACCAATGCATTCGTACCTTAAATGGGACACCCTGTATACTATTAATTAATAACACATTAAATATCAACTCATCATCTATACATTGCTCTATAATAATCAAATAATCTTAATAAAAATAATTTTGTATAATTTAATGTTTTTTATATAAATATTTTGGTTCTCAATGGGGTCATTTCACATTTTCTGATTTATTTTTTCTTGAAAAAATAGGTCAAATTAAACATGTATGTGTATGTTTTACATCTTACAAGTCTTTAGAATCAGAGATATGATTTTTTAAAAGTTACGTTTAATTTCAAATATTTCAGCGGCTGACGACACATATTCACGGATACGATAGTCGATCTCTACCGGTTTAATTTAGAACTATGATTATTTGGTATGGTATTTATTTAAATAAATGGTTTATTTACATACCTTATACTGCACTAGTACTTTTAAAGCAATAGAAAGTAAAAATAATCTTCTCTCTTGTATATTTTGCTGTCAGCTGTCACACTTTTAGGTTAGGTTACTGTTTCATGTTGTGAAGCGTGTGTGTGTGAGAGAGAATTGTCTTTGTGTGAGTATGAATATGTGTCGTCACAAATTTAGTCCGTGTTTAAAAGCGCGAAAGTTTATTAGTAAATTTATGAATGAAAAGTCGCATATTTCATATTATTTTCTATTGCTATATTTATTAAATGAGATGGATTTCATGATTTTATAAAAAAAATCGACAATTATTTTTTTTGAAATGACCCCATTAAAGAATGTCAAGAATTCATAAATATTAAGTAAAAAGCACATACCTGGTTGAGAATTTTCTGGGAAGAAGAATTTATCATCCCTCTTTTCAAAAATAGGTGGCTGGTCTGTGGACGCCATAATTAAAACTGATACTGGAACATCTGAATATAAAGCCGGTTTTCCTTGGTCTCTACCGCGAACAAAAAATTGGAAAATTTGACTCTCTACAAAAAAAATTATTAAGAAATATTTAAAAAATGTTTAAACTTTATTTTGTACCCCATGGAATAGCACTTTTCAGGAGAAAAACAGCTCCTGTATTAGGATTTATGGAAAATAACTCTAAAACTCCAGAATTTTGGGTTTCATATATAGAATATTCTACAGTACTTGAAGGACCTTCGTCAATATCTGTCGCTTTTATCTAAAACAACAATAGTTATATTTTATACAGAAACGAGTATCATACTGGGTGTCCCAAGCAAACCTTGACAGGCGTTTAAGATGGGAAAACAGTTTTTTGTAAATAAAGTGTCCGGCAAAAAATCAAGCCATGCTATCGAACATGATATTAGTACATTACATCTTGTACAGGGTGAAACAAATTCGAGTTCCTTATATGAAAAAATTTCTTATTAAGCACCCTACACAAAATTGATGAAGGTCTTTATGGGTTAACTTTTTGAGACAACTTTAATAGGCACCACAGGAATTTTCGATTGTCTTTTGTTTTTGAGCTACAAACTAAAACTTGTTTTTCGCTTATTTTGAAAATACCTCATATCTCGCTTATTATGAGAGATACAGAAAAAATGTTTAAATAATTTTTATACAGTTTTTTACGTAGAATAACGTGACGTAATTATATTTTTTTCAAACTTAATAATTCTCGAGATACAATACAAACATCATATTTTTTAAATGGGAACATATCTTGAAAATAGTCTCATCTTTTTACTTATTTTATAAGCTTTTCAATGATGTATAACAGATCTACATCTTTTCTTTTAAACATGAATAAAACTTGAATAATTAATTTTTTGGGGTGAAAAAAATGGAATTTATTAAGAAACAAATGAAAAAAATCATCTACAGATCATCATTTGTTCATTTTGATTATATATCTACTAATTATATTCTAAAAATTCTTTTTAGTCAATTATTTTTGGTTTAGTTAATTTATTTTTTATCGGCGTTATAGTTGGCTTTGATACGATTCCAAAAATGTGAAAAATATGCTCTCTAAAGTATATAAATTAGGAAAAATGAGTAAAAATAATGAAAATAACATTAAAAATAAACAAATCATGATTTGTAATTAATTTTATCATTTGTTTCTGAATAAATTTAATTTTTTCACCCCAAAAATTAATATTTCAAGTTTAATTCATATTTAAAACAAAAGAATGTAGACTTGTTACACATCGTTGAAAAGCTTAAAAAATAAGTAAAAAGATGAGACTATTTTCAACATATGTTCCTATTTAAAAAATATTATCTTTGTAATATATCTCGAGAATTATTAAGTTTTGAAAAAATCTAATTACACCTCGTTATACTACGTAAAAAACTGTATAAAAATTATCTAAACATTTTTTCTTTATCTTTTATAATAAGCGAGATATGAGGTATTTTGAAAATAAGCGAAAAACAAATTTTAGCCTGTAGCTCAAAAACAAATTACGATCGAAAATTCCTGTGGTGCCTATTAAAGTTGTCTCAAAAAGTTGGCCCATAAAGACCTTCATCAATTTTGTGTAGGGTGCTTAATAAGAAAGTTTTTCATATAAGGAACTCGAATTTGTTTCACCCTGTACATTATTTAATATTAATTACATTAATATTATTGCATAAACTGCAATAAATTACAAAAATTTTCAAATAAATGTTTCACTTTTTAACTTTTATCCTTTAGGTAAGGAAGATATTGGTCTTTGGTTAAAAAATGCCGGTGATGAGTTTTTAATGAATAAGCACGTTTTAGGGTCTCTAGAATACGATTTTACTAGTTTCATGATGATGTCTGTGTGTCCGTGTGTGACAAATTTTTCTACGACGATAACTCCAATGGTACAATTCTAAATATTATAATTCTTTCGTATTCCTCTTCTTTACATCCATATGAAGAGCTGATTAGATTTTGGTTATAATTGGTCAACCGGAAGTTTCTTTATTTGAAGTTCTTAACAGTTTTTCTTGAAGAAACGCAGTTAAATATCATTTTTCGACATTTTATGTGATTATCAATATGATAGGGTATCTTATTGTCTATACAGTTTGATTATACATTTCCCTTCATATTCAATAGAGTTAAAGAGTTATAAAGATATTAAGTGCCGGTTTTATAAAAAAAAATTAAGCTTCACTTAAAATTTAGTTGCATTTTTTGCTTCATTAAATTTACTGTGGAAGTAAATTTTAAATGAAGTTTAATTTTTTTTATAAAACCGGCCCTAACTTTCATAAATTAGCCTGCTTTGGTATAATCATGAAAACAGCTGATATATTAAAAAAAAAT
The DNA here is from genome assembly GCA_943142095.1 of Ophonus ardosiacus. Taxonomy (NCBI): domain Eukaryota; kingdom Metazoa; phylum Arthropoda; class Insecta; order Coleoptera; family Carabidae; genus Ophonus; species Ophonus ardosiacus. Next base: position 6,568,891 of record OW964840.1, read on the forward strand.
TAATTAACAGATGACAATGACAAGTGCAATTTTCATAATGTATGTTCTTGTTAAAATTTTATTGGATTTATAGGAAATTTCGGTATGGAATTTGTAAAAAATAGTATATGTTTGTGTTATAATTTTACTGGATATATAGAATTTTTTTCAAGTAACTTTGGTTATGAGATTTGTACAAAGTACATCGAATTGACGGAAAGTCTTGTGCTGGCCACAACAGATTTTTTATTGTGAAAAGATTTTCAAATGTCAGCGTGGCGCATTGGTTAGCACAACTGTCTCCAGAATTTTAGATTGAGGTTCGATTCCTTACAGTGTAATTATTTTATTTATTATTTTTACCTCTCGCTAAGAGAGGTATTGGATTCATGCTAAAATTCGCATATCCAGATTTTAGTGAATAAGCACGATTTAAGGTCCCTACAATCCGATTATAACATTTTTAAAATGATGTCTGTGTGTGTGTGTGTGTCTGGATGTTGGAGGGACGATTCCTCAAAAACTATAAGACTTAAGAACTGTTTAACTATGGATTTCTCAATCTGACATTCCTGGGAAGAGCTGAAAAGGTTTTGGTAACAATTGAACAACCGAAAGTAGTAGTTTCTCAGAAAAATTCTTTTAAATATAATTTGTTGGGAGTTTTTTTTATTAAATATTGAAGAACATAAAATTCTCAATCTAATGCACTTAAAATTTTTATTATATCTTGTATAGATATAGAGATAAAGACACTATAATATATAGAGTAATCTAATTGCAGAGGCTAAGGCACTAAGGAAACCAGTTGACAAATTCCAATGTTTATAACATAGTTTGTAAATGACACATGTCAGTGTCAAAAATCAACAGTTTTAGTGACATTCTGGGAAGTATATTTAATTTTTCTTATTGTTTTATTAATTAAATATTTGAAATTATAGGTAAAATTGTGGTGAAATGCATATATCCATCAGAAATACCGCCAATCTGGTTAATGAATTGGAACAATCTCTGATATTTAGAAACTTCCTCATACAATGAAAAATAGATATAATTAGAATTATATGTGTGCAAAAGACATATTAAATACAATAAAAAACAATATTTGGGTAAAGTTCTGTAATATTTTGTTATAAAACGACGGTTCGATAGCAAAGTGCAATACAATAGTTATATAGCCTAATATGGAAATGGCGAGAGGTTTTGTGCTGGCCACAACAGATTTTTTTTGTTCATATCCTATTCTGAGTTAGGATTTCTTTTAAACATACTGTATTATCATGTTCAATATCATGGCTTAATTTTCTGCCGGACACTTTTTATTTACAAAACACTGTTTTCCCATGTTAAACGCCTATGTCACGGTATGTTTGAGACATTATACTTACTTTTAAAAATGGAATTCCAACACTGAAATTACTATGAATGCTCGCTTTATACTCTTTCAACAAAAATTGTGGTGTATTATCATTTTCATCTAAAACCTTAACTCTGACAGTCATAAACCCAACTTTCCCGCCAAAATCCGTCGCCATTATTGGAATCTCAAATAACTTTTGAGACTCTCGGTCTAATTTCGCCGCTGTGGTAACTTTTCCTGAGATTTTATCAATGTTAAATTTCTCATTCAACAATGCAGAATGTATGGAATAAGTGATTGCCGAAAAGTCCCCAAAATCTGCGTCAGTTGCTTTCACTGTTGTAACATATTGTCCAGAGGGTTTGTTTTCCAGGACAGTGGCTTCCATAAAAATGCTGGTGAAAACTGGAGAGTGGAGATTTGCAGGGAGGAGATCTACTTTTAAACGAGCGAAGTTTGTGTAAACACCGTCAGATACTGAAATGTTTAGTGTTGTTGTGCGTTGTTCCCCAAAATTGCCCAAATTTGTTAAAGTTACAACACCTATAACAATCAAAAATAAGATTTAAACATTCATTGTTGTAATAGTTTAATAGGTCGGTATACAGGATGATTTCTTTAAAATAATCAGTGTTTTTTCGGGCGGACTAATGTCTAGAAAAAATGTTATACAGGGTGGTTGATTTTTCATTGTCCAGCTTATATCTTCTGAAATATTAAAAGATACAAGAAAAAGTTATATACAGGGTGTCTCAATAAGCTTGCTCACTATTGGTAACTTTTTTATTTGAAGAGGTACGAGGTTGGTTAAATGAGCAAAATATTTTATTATCTTATTGGAAAGAGTATTTTTTTCTCTTTCCAATAAGGTAATGTTGTTTATGTACAATTTTTTCAAATAAACGAGTTATTTACGGTTAAAAATTTAAATTTTGTAAACTATTTTATTAGTTTTTTAGTCAAGTAAGCCATGGAAACAATTGATTCTTTGTTTGTTTGACGTTTAATAATTTCTCCCGGAAAGTTCTCTGTGTTTAATAATGTTTAATAACTTTACAAGTAAAGAAAAGTTAGATATGATCGTGCTATAAGGAAAGTTATATCTAGACACCAGTTACGTAGAACGGTCGGCTCTCTTTCCAAAAGAGTTTAAATGTGCGAAAGAAATAATGGCTTTCAATTTGAATATTTTCTTTGTTTTGTTATTACTGTAAAATAAATTAATAAAATAATAATTTTATAAAAGACAATTGTTTCCATAGTTTACTTGACCTAAACTAATAAAAGATAATTTTTATTTTTAAACGTAAATAACTCGTTTATTTGAAAAAATTGTATATAAACAACATTACCTTATTGGAAAGAGAAAAAAATACTCTTTCCAATAAGATAATAAAAAATATATAGTTCCATTTAAAAAATATATATTCTGTCCTTAATTTTGGGAACCGCTGACACAATTTTTATTTTGTCTACATGACCAATTTTCTAATATAAAATGGCACAATTTTGCTCATTTCATCATCCTCGAATCTCTTCAAATAAAAAAGTTATCTGAAACTGTTTATATTTCAATTTGTAGATTATCAATTTAAATTTGACAGCTGGTTTTAGTAACTTTATTCTTAGCTATTTCTACTCCGCCGGCGTAGAAATGAAACTTTAACCTTGTGAATTAAGTCACAAGACGCCATTTTTATGACGTTTGAAGAAAATAATTATTTATTCAAAAAATAATTGATACAGTAATTTTTTGAGAGTTTTTTTTAATAGATATAGAATCAAAATCAACAAAAAATGATGATCTGTAATTGATTTTTTCATTTGTAATAAATTTCACTATAAGTTAAAAAAACAATATTGAATCGGATTATTGACAGCAATGATAAATATTTCATTTGATAATTCATTTCGTTTCAGTTTTGTTTACTTAACTAACAGTTAAAATTTTAACCAGATTGTAAAACTGGCCCTAAATATGTATTTAGTTTTATTAAAATGAAATATTAAGGTTAAGGGATAATTTTATTAGTGTTATTTAGTTATACTCTAACAGCCCGATTCATAAAAAAGTTTAAGCTAATCCTTATTTTTGGATTAACGAATTCTATTCTATTCCGGTATTTAAAATTTAATTTTCGTGATGTTAGCAATAAATGTAGATACTAGGAATAGATTAGACTATATTTTAAGATATAAACTGTCAAAATTAGAGTAGAATTCGTTAATCTAAAAATGAGAATTAGCTTAAACTATTTTGTGAATTGGGCTGTAACGTTTTTCGTGCCTTCAAAATAAACAAAATATTCTTGGTGCCAGACTTTCTAAAGATATTAGTTCGCAAAACAATGGTTGTTAAAAAAAACACCCCGTACACCGACCACTTTATAATATATTTTCCTACCAGTGTCTGACCCAATAGAAAACGTTTGTTGTTCATTGCCTTGAACAATCGCATATTTTAAACGACCCAGGTCTACCTGATCCGGGTCACTGGCAGTAACAACTGTCACAAATTGCCCTCTAGTGGCGTGTACTGACAAACCACAAGAATATGACAACTGTTCAAATCGAGGTGGGTTATCATTCATATCAAGAACTACAACAATGAATGAAATTGATTGTAACAATTAAATAGTTGATTACAACAATGAAAATGTTGATTGCTATAATATACATAAAGTTGATTACAAGATTCTAGCCAAAATTTCCGAGAATAGGGCACTTGCACTTAAAATCACAACATGGCGGATGAACAGCTGATTCTGGACAACCAAGCTTTAGTTTAACAAATATACCTATTAACTAATATATTGCTAATGCTCGTATCTTTCCCATAAGAGTAGCTGAAGAAAACACTGTGAAATGGAAATATCATTTCTGCATAAGTCTATCTCACACAAACGCCCAACTTCGAATTATGCGCAAGCTTGGAAACCTTGACTACTATTGGCTAACGCTGACAGCGTCGCTGGCTGGACTGCGTTCCAAAATCCTACTCTTGGAGTACGAAATTATCCAAAGTCGTTTCAAAACTAATAACCTTACTCTCAGAGTTTACTCAACCTGTTCCAAAACAGCCAGAATTTACTCCAAAGTGATGTTCTACTTACTCTACTAACGAGGAGGGTATAGAAATTACTCCACAATATTTTCAAACGTAGATGCTCACGATTCTCAACATATGAAAGTAATTTGCCTTCTTGATGAAGAAAACATGCTTTTGGTTGAAAATAAACATAAGTAAATACGTTGGCGTGTATTGCGAGCATACTTTTATAATAAAAGCGCTTTTATGGAGCGTACTTTCACATTATATTGAGGAGAGTGCTCCATAAAAGCGCTTTTATTACGGGCTTGACATTAATGTTGTAATTATAAGTAGTTTTGCTAGTTTTATAAAATTATTTTTAATTTAGCTTCAATTTTTTACTTCAACAAAACAAAAACAGCCCTGGTGATGCAGCGAGCACATAGTTTGACTTTGACGTTTGATTTCATTTCTGTTTGTAGTTGCACTTCGAAAGCATTTGCTTTGTGTTTCATACAGTAATTTATTGTCACCTAAATAAATTAATCCTGACCAGATTGTATTCATATTATTTTTACAGTACAACAAAGTAAATTATTTAATTCAAATTTAGCACTAGAATATGACAATGTTTTTTATTATTACTAATATTTATATTCAAGAATTTACATACAAAATAAATAGTAGGTACATTGTTTAATTTCTTAAATTTAAATTTAAAATTTCTTGCGCTAGCCGTTAATAAACAGAACTCTGTGATTCGCAAAAAGTGATCATGATTTTCTCGTTAGCCAATAGTAGTCAAGTTTCCAAGCTTGCGCATAATTAGCGGTTGGGCGTTTGTGTGAGATAGACTTATGCAGAAATGATATTTCCATTTCACAGTGTTTCCTTCAAGAAAAGCAAAGGTTCCGTAATATATTAGTTAATAGGTATATGGTTTAACATTGCGTCTTATACAACGACTGTGTTTTCTATACAAGAAATTCAGTTTTTCATAAATTTATACATGCTATATTAAAATATAACTAGCCATAATGGGGTATTCCGGTGATATGGAATTAATGCAAAATAATAAATTTTTTCTATAGTTTCCATCTTCATATAGTAGAAAAATATAATAAAACATGTTTAATAAAAAGTTTTAATTCATAATTTAATGTTACAAAATTGGAATTTTTACAGCTCTAGAAACGTCCTTGAAATTTGTGACGTCAAGTTGATAATCTGTTGCTCATTTCAAAGTAAATATTTTCGTTTAAAAACACAGATGGTGCCAGTAGATAACACGCGCGGGTATATTTCTTGTTTGACATTTCGTCCACTTTATAATTATTACTCCTATTTTTACCATAAACAAACACAGGACAAACACCGAAATACACGCTGCTACCAAAATCATATGTAAATCAGCAAATGGCTGTCATGAACATGTGGATTTAGGCGCTGAAGTTCGTTGCAGATGTCACCATCGAGTTGACGTCATAAGCGCGGCATGATAAGAAAATTTGAATTGCGATGAAATTTTTTAAAATTCATATCTCATGTGATGCATACATTTTCTTACTCAAAGTCAGATATTCAGAGTCCTGCTGGTCTGTACTAATGTAAAAAAATATTTTTAAAAAATGTCGGAATACCACATTCTCGAAAATTTTGGCTAGCACTTTACAACAAAAAATATGATTACAACAAAGAAAAAAATAAAATTTTATTTAACTTACCTTTGAGCCAAACGTGTGCAGTACTAGATAAACTGGGTACTCCTTGGTCAGTTGCTACTACAATAAAATGGTGAAAACTAGCTTGTTCGTGATCTAAAGACTGTTTTAAGTATATAGTGCCATCTGCTGGGTCGATATGAAAAAATTCACTCGAATTACTTGAGTCAGTTTGAATCGAAAATATTACTTTTTGATTGATTCCTATAAATTGAATTAATTTATTGTTTCTTTTATTCTGTAAATGACAATAAAGGTGCCCGTTTTTCAAGGCTCACCATTGGAATCTACATTCAAGGATAGTCCCCAAAAGTACCTAATTTGACGAATAGATGGTGGTTGTTTCTTGAAAAGAATTACCTTGGTAGAAAGTACCAACCTTATAAAGCTTAAGTTTGAAGTTTAGGGTGCTATGTACGTTTTTACCTCTCGCTGATGCTGGCAGTTATTGGATTCATGCTAAAAATCGCATATCCAGATTTTAATGGATAAGCACGTTTAAAGGTCCCTATAATCCGATTATAACATTTTTACCTCCCGCTATCCTTGGTAAGGGAGGTATAGGGATCGTGATAAAAATCACATATCGAGATTTTAGTAAATGACCACGTTTTAAGGTCCCTAGAATCCAATTTTAACATTTTCACGATGATGTCTGTATGTGTGTGTGTGTGTGTGTGTGTGTGTGTGTGTGTGTGTGTGTTTGTGTACGTGTGGATGTTGGAAGGACTATTCCTCAAAAACTAAAAGTCCTGTTTAACTATGTATTCCTTAATTTGAGATTAATGGGAAGAGCTAATTAGATTTTGGTAACAACTGGACAACCGGAAGCAGTAGTTTCTTAAAAAATCTTCTAAATATTATTTTTTGGAAATTTATGTTATTACAAATATCGAAGAATATAAAATTCTCTATCCAATACATTGGACATTTTTATTATATTTTCTATAGATTTAGAGATAGAGAATTATAAATATATAAAATAATCCATTGAATAATGAATTAAACAGCCCATGGAACCCAGGTGAAAAATTAAAATGTTTGTAATTGACATAAATGTCAGTGTTAAAAATCCAGACATTACTGAAGACTTTTTCTGGGAAGTACATTTAATATTTCTTATTTTATCAATAATTAAATATTGAAAATATTCTATTATTATAACGAGGAAAAGACTGTCAACATCTAAAACTGGTATAAAAAGAAAGGGGATTAATTTATAAGCCAATGTATGTACAGTGTCAGTGTTAACTAAACACTCGCTTGCTATACATATATTTCATCATATACCCTTCAGAATACCGCCAATCTCGTTAATTAATTGGAAGAATCTTGAACATTTAGAAGAGTAGGAGGAAACTTGTTCATAGAATGAATTGAAACATAAAGAATAGATGTAATTAGATTTTTTGTGTGTACCAGAAATATTAAATATAATACTTACAGAGAATTTATTTTAAAATGCAACATTATGGTTCATCCCTTCCATGGTTACTCACTATTGTCAAAAATTAACAGCAATGTAATATTTGTCCATTTTAAAATGCAACATTATAAATAGTATTGCAGCGCAGGAGATACCTCCAAAACACATCACAAATGGTGTCAATTCTTATTATGACCGACTAGAATAGTGTCTTAGTGTGAATGGGGGTATTTTTTTAACATTTATTACATGAAAGTTATGAATTTTTGTAAGCTAAAGTTTGTTAAGATGTACAACATTCATGTTTTGATTATTTGTTAATCGTATGTAGGCTAATTTATTGGAAATTAGTTTTGATAATACGAAACTACAAATTTTGTATGTTGCATTTTAAAATGGACAAATATTACATTGCTGTCATTTTTTGACAATAGTGTAGTGAGTAACCATGCAAGTGATTAACCATATGCTGCATGTTAAAATAAATAATATATGAAATAAATATGAAAATGACGAGAGGTATTGTGCTGGCCAAACAGATTTTTTTTTATCTCTCGCTAAGAGAAGTATTGAAATAAAATTCGCATATCTAGATTTTACTGAATAAGCACGATTTAAGGTCCCTAGAATCCGATTATAACATTTTTCAAATGATGTCTGTGTGTGTGTGTGTGTGTGTGTCTGGATATTGGAGGGACGATTCCTCAAAAACTATAAGACTTAAGACCTGTTTAACTATGAATTCCTCAATCTGACATTCCTGGGAAGATCTGATTAGATTTTGGTAACAATTGGACAACCGGAAGTAGTAGTATCTTAAAAAAATCTTCTAAATATTATTTGTTGAAAATTTTTGTTACTACTAATATTGAAGAACATAAAATTCTCCATATAATACACTTAAAATTTTTATTATATCTTGTATAGATTTAGAGATAAAGACACTATAATATATAGAATAATCTAATCGCAGAGGCTAAGGCACTAAGGAAACTGCTTACAAATTAATATGTTTATAACATAGTTTGTAAATGACAGATGTCAATGTCAGTGTCAAAAATCAACAGGTTTAGTGACATTCTGATAGCTTTTTCTGGGAAGTACATTTAATCTTTCTTATGGTTTTATTAATTAAATATTTGAAATTATAGGTAAAATGCATATATCCATCAGAAATACCGTCAATCTGGTTAATGAATTGGAAGAATCTCTGACATTTAGAAACTTCCTCATACAATGAAAAATAGATATAATTAGAATTATATGTGTGCAGAAGACATGTTAAATACAATAAAAAACAATATTTGGGTAAAGTTCTGTAAAGTTTTTGTTCGAAAGAGAAGTGCAATAAGCCTAATATGGAAATGGCGAGAGGTATTGTGCTGGGTACAACAGATTTTTTTTTTTTTCTTTGTTAGGTCGGGTACTTCTGGGTTTACCCTCGTATGTTATCTTAAATCGTAATGGTGAGCCTTAAAAACCAGAACATTCTGTACATATTTAGGTGTGTACCTGTATCGTTGTCTTTAACCATAACTTTTAGAACAGCGGTACCAAAACTAGCTGCCTCAGACACCGAAACGTTATAAGAGTCTTGTAAAAATTCAGGGGGACAATCGTTTACGTCTAGAACTGCTACAGAAACCGGTACTTCGGCATAAATACCGCTTACAGAATCAGTAGCTCTTATTACTAATTCGTATTGTTGTTGTTGTTCGTAATCTAGTTCGTCAACTACCGAAATCACACCTAAGAGAAGACATTTTGATGTAGAAATTTTTTTTTTTATAATAATTAATATATACAGTGTGTCCCATTTAGAGGTGCCACCATTGGGATCTCGAGAACTATAAGAGATACGATGTCGGTTAAATGGAACTTTTTGTGCGCCTTTGGGAGGCCATCTCAGATGTGCTTTTGTTTATCCAAAAATTCTCATAGGGCACTAGATAATGACGAAAAACTAAATATTGTTGAATTTTTCTTTTTCAAATAACTTCTAAACTATTAGTAATTGAGAAAAACGTTTCAAATACAAAAGATAGATATTTTTATTAACTAACCAGTGACGTACGAAATAAATTTTTATATCCGTAAATTTTCGAGATATAACACAAACTTATATTTTTTTAAATGGAACCCATATCTGATTTTAGTCTCAAAAAAATAATTATTTTTTTCTCTTTTCAATGATATGTAAGGGTTATTATGTTTTACATTTGTTTTGCTCCTATTTTCCTGAATTTTCTTATTTTCCAAAAGAAAACATTATTTTTATTAATTATATTGTATTTGATCGATATAATTTATTTTATGCCTTTATTACTTAATATTTTCATTCTAGACTAATAATTACAAATTACACTATCTAGGTATAATGTGCCAAGGGAGACCTGATACAAAATATTATAAAAATTACTTTGATACGAGTTTTGAGCAAAATTTTCTAACGAAATAAATTATTTAAATAGAAATCTACCAATATTTTCAAAATAATTGTAAATTTAATGCAAAATAAGGAAAAAATAATAATTTTGAAGGCAAAGCAAATATAAAACATAATAACCCTTACATCGTTAAAAAGATAAAAAAAATAATGATTTTTTTGAGACTAAAATCAGATATGGGTTCCATTTAAAAAAACATAAGTTTGTGTTATATCTCGAAAATTTACGGATATAAAAATTTATTTCGTACGCCACTGGTTAGTTAATAAAAATATCTATCTTTTATATTTGAAACGTTTTTCTTAATTACTAATAGTATAGAAGTTATTTGAAAAAGAAAAAATCAACAATAATCAGTTTTTCGTCATTATCTATTGCCCTATGAGAATTTTTGGAAAAACAAAAGCACATCTGAGATGGCCTCCCAAACGCGCACAAAAAGTTCCATTTAACCGTTATCGTATCTCTTATAGTTCTCGAGATCCCAATGGTGGCACTTCTAAATGGGACATACTGTATATATACAACAAAAAAATGTGACACATGTAACGACAATAATGAATAACAGTACAAAATATTGCAATACGCATGCCCGATTACAAAAAATATGTGACATTAAAACAAATGTTAACACAAACAAATATAAAAACGGAATATAATATTTTTTATGCACGGACGTATCATAATTTGACAATTATACACTAATTTCTTTGACGTAAACGTCATTTTATAGCCCGCGGGCCTCATTATAGCCCGCCGGGCTATAATGAAACGTCAAACCAAATTATAACCTACAATATAAACAATTTAAACAGGCAACATGAAAAGTTTTTATTACAAATCGAAAATTTTTATATTCTTCAATGAAAAATGAAAATTAATTTTGTGATATTTATATGGAAAGCACGGAGATACACAAAATAATACTCAAATGATATAACTAATAAACAAACAATAAACTGTTGTTCTCCGCTTTCATAGCAACACTAGATACTGGATGTACGAGGACAAATTCTTTTCGATGCAATTTTTCTAACACTCATAATTTGAAAATTTTCGTCCGTGCATAAAGTTTTGTATGTACCACGAGCGTAACTTGCTTTTATGGCCTTTGGCGTGTTTTTATCGCTCGGCTTACGCCTCGGGCTCAAAATCCCGCCGCAGGCCATAAAAGCCTCCTTACGCCCTTAATACATAAATAACTATTACGTTTTTAATAAGGACAATTTTATAAATTTATTCATATAACTAAACATATCTTTACTGAATTTGAATGACATGCAAAATAAATTTAAATATAAATAACCAAGTATCATTTAAAATTTAAAAACTTACATAAAATATATAATATATGGTATTGATAAAAATAGTATAGATGACACTGATCTCTACAGGATGTCTCAGGACGAGCTTACGCTATCTATATTTTAAATACTATTTAATATAATTTAACGAAATTTGGTATCTAGGGGTTATCCTACATGCCCGTTTTAACTAAAATATTTTCAAAGCAGTAGCACTTCCGGTTTGACCGGAAATTGACCTCAACTTTCTTATTCTAAATGGAATATGCTATATTTTATTTTACCATTGAATGCAGCGGAAAATTTTACATATAAAGCAATAAAAACATTTTACTCATGATCAACTACTTCCGGCGTTATTCAACTTTTTTTGATTTTTTGTCTGAAATCCGGCACATTTTCAAAACTCTGTATATCGGGAACGAGATCGAATTTTTATAATCTGAAAAAAGCCTTTTATAAAGGAGACTTTAAGCTACATTATCCATAGAAGAATCCTCGATTATTTATAAAAATGTGACGGGTACGTTACACCAAAATTACAGTTGACAAACTTCAAAAAAGACAATTTTTTTAAATGGAACCCCCCCTTTTTTATAACATAAATGTGTACTACGGCAAAAAATAAGGGTACTTTATGCAACATGTCCTATGTTGAAAGTTGATAGAATTTCAGTAAATTAGAAAAACATGTAATCTGGGTATAATTATTTTATTAATACGGATAAGTAAGCCATGGAAAAACAATGTTTGTTTTTACAAACCCATCTACTTGATTTCTTAGATAATTTACCGTTGGATCAAAGGAATTTAATATGGTACCAGCATGATGGCGCTCCACCCTACAATAGCCATAGAATAAATAATTTTTTGGAAACAATTTTTGAAGATAGGTGGCTGGCAAATAATGGACCACATAGGTGGCCTCCTCGTTCACCCGATTTAACTCCACTTGATTTTTTTGTTTGGGGTTACATTAAAAACGTCGTCTATTAAAAACCTTTAACTACTAAAGAAGATTGCCAACATAGGGTACGAACAGCATTTAACAACATCTCTCTTCGGATGATAAAAAATGCTACAAAAGAAGTATTGAATAGAATAACAATGTGCTTACATATGAAGAGAGGACAGTTTGAATATGTATTAAATTAATCATAGTTTTGTATTTAGAATTTATTTGTTTTTTCCATGGCTTACTTATCCGTATTAATAAAATAATTATACCCGGATTACATGTTTTTCTAATTTACTGAAATTCTATCAACTTTCAACATAGGACATGTTACATAAAGTACCCTTATTTTTTGTCGTAGTATACATTTATGTAATAAAAAAGGGCGGGTTCCATTTAAAAAAATTGTCTTTTTTGAAGTTTGTCAACTGTAATTTTGGTGTAACGTACCCGTCACATTTTTATAAATAATCGAGGATTCTTCTATGGATAATTAGCTTAAAGTCTCCTTTATAAAAGGCTTTTTTCAGATTATAAAAATTCGATCTCGTTCCCGATATACAGAGTTTAGAAAATGTGCCGGATTTCAGACAAAAAATCAAAAAAAGTTGAATAATGCCGGAAATAGTTGATCATGAGTAAAATGTTTTTATTGCTTCATATGTAAAATTTTCCGCTGCATTCAATGGTAAAATAAAATATAGCGTATTCCATTTAAAATAAGAAAGTTGAGGTCAATTTCCGGTCAAACCGGAAGTGCTACTGCTTTGAAAATATTTTAGTTAAAACGGGCATGTTGGATAACCCCTAGATACCAAATTTCGTTAAATTATATTAAATAGTATTTAAAATATAGATAGCGTAAGCTCATCCTGAGACACCCTGTAGAGATCAGTGATAGATGACAATAATATTAAATGGTTCATGCTGTTAAAAATAATGTGAACCATATCAGACCAAAATGCAAAACGCAAAGCGAAATTAATATATGTAAGTGCAGTACAACAATACGTATTTAATATTGTACTATGTCAGTTACAAAAATGATTAGAACATGTGCAAGCAATGTCAAAAACCAGCTAAGAATAAAAAATACTCACAGGGACCATTTTTGCTATCAGGAGCTGTGGAAGAGGAGAAAAAGTCTTTAGTGAAATTATTTTACGGGATTTCAAAAAAGGATAACTTAACAATAATAATATTTACTTATTATATTTGTAATATATCAAATAGATATATTTTTGGTTTGAAATTTAATTTGGATTTGTAAAATATTGTACGAAAGATTTATCAATTCAATTTTCAGGATCAAATTAAAAAAGAAAAATTAAAAGGAGAATTTTTTAGGGATATAATCAAAAGGACATAATTATTTGGTGAGTAACCAAAACCGGATATTAGTGTCTACTCTATTCTAAACTAGCAATAATTTTTTGTAATTACTTTTTATTTTATAAGTAATTGTCGTTAATTTATTAAAAATTGTTCATTATTTTTTCATTTATTCAAATTGTAACTAAATATAAAACCATTTTTATTATAATTCATTTGAAATAATTTGGAATTTACATATTTTTTATAAACCTCGTAATATACATACTGGGTGTAAAATAAAAATCGAGCCATATGCGTTTAACATGGGAAAACAGTTTTTTGTAAATAAAAAGTGTCCGGCAAAAAATTAAGACATGATATTGAACATGATAATAGTACATTACATCTTGTACATTATTTAATATTAATTACTTTAATATTACAAAAATTTTCAAATAAATGTTTCACTTTTTATTATGCGATATGAAAAGATTTTTAAATGTCAGCGTGGCGCATTGGTTAGCACAACTGCTTCTGAAATTTCAGATTGAGGTTCAATTCCTCATTAGGGTAATGAATCTCGTAATTAATTTATTTTTTTTACACAAAAATTATTGAAAAAATAATTGACAATAATTGATTACAATAATCAAAATATTGATATAATAACAATGCATTGCATTTTCTTTTGATATTAATAAAAATAAATGAAATATAATAAATTTGTGTAGTTATTATGTTTTTACTGTATTTATAAAAAATATTGTTACAATCAATTACAATAATTGATTACAATAATCAATTATTGTCAATTATTTTCTCTCTATTTATTACAATGTTATTATTTTTAAATGTTCAATAATATTTGATAATAATTGATTACAATAATCAAAATATTTATATAGTAACAATGCATTGTATTTTCTTTTGATATTAATTAAAATAAATGAAATATAATAAATTTGTGTGGTTATTATGTTTTTACTGTATTTATAAAAAATATTGTTACAATCAATTACAATAATTGATTACAACAATCAATTATTGTAATCAATTATTGTCAATTATTTTCTCTCTATTTATTACAATGTTATTATTTTTAAATGTTCAATAATATTTGATAATAATTGATTACAATAATCAAAATATTTATATAGTAACAATGCATTGTATTTTCTTTTGATATTAATAAAAATAAATGAAATATAATAAATTTGTGTAGTTATTATGTTTTTACTGTATTTATAAAAAATATTGTTACAATCAATTACAATGTTATTATTTTTAAATGTTCAATAATATTTGATAATAATTGATTACAATAATCAAAATATTTATATAGTAACAATGCATTGTATTTTCTTTTGATATTAATAAAAATAAATGAAATATAATAAATTTGTGTAGTTATTATGTTTTTACTGTATTTATAAAAAATATTGTTACAATCAATTACAATAATTGATTACAATAATCAATTATTGTCAATTATTTTCTCTCTATTTATTACAATGTTATTATTTTTAAATGTTCAATAATATTTGATAATAATTGATTACAATAATCAAAATATTTATATAGTAACAATGCATTGTATTTTCTTTTGATATTAATTAAAATAAATGAAATATAATAAATTTGTGTGGTTATTATGTTTTTACTGTATTTATAAAAAATATTGTTACAATCAATTACAATAATTGATTACAACAATCAATTATTGTAATCAATTATTGTCAATTATTTTCTCTCTATTTATTACAATGTTATTATTTTTAAATGTTCAATAATATTTGATAATAATTGATTACAATAATCAAAATATTTATATAGTAACAATGCATTGTATTTTCTTTTGATATTAATAAAAATAAATGAAATATAATAAATTTGTGTAGTTATTATGTTTTTACTATATTTATAAAAAAACACATCGTTACAATCAATTACAAAAATTGATTACAATAATCAATTATTGTAATCAATTATTGTCAATTATTTTCTCTTTATTTATTATAATGTTATTATTTTAAATGACTGTAATAGCAAATATAGAACAGATTTTTAAAAGTTCAATAATTTTTGTGTAAAAAAAATAAATTGATTACGAGATTCATTACCCTAATGGGGAATCGAACCCCAATCTGAAATTTCAGAAGCAGTTGTGCTAACTAATGCGCCACGCTGACATTTAAAAATCTTTTCATGTCGCATAATAAAAAAGAGAAACATTTATTTGAAAATTTTTGTAATTTATTGCAATTTATGCAATAATATTAATGTAATTAATATTAAATAATGTACAAGATGTAATGTACTATTATCTTGTTCAATAATAATTGATTACAATAATCAAAATATTTATATAGTAACAACGCATTGTATTTTCTTTTGATATTAATAAAAGTAAATGAAATATAATAAATTTGTGTAGTTATTATGTTTTTACTATATTTATAAAAAAAACATCGTTACAATCAATTACAATAATTGATTACAATAATCAATTATTTTCTCTTTATTTATTACAATATTATTATTTTTCTTTTACGTCTGTTAAAATGTATTTATAAAGTATGTCTTTTTAACATAATAAAAGTGTGAAAAAAGTGCACTTTTTTAACGCTACGGAGTGAAATAATGAAACGTTATGGCACTTTTTTCACACTTTTATGCATTCGTAAAAAAAATGTATGCAACTCGCCTGCGGCTCGTTCGGTCAAACTTTCCTATCCGTGAAATAAAACTATATTTTTTATACTTGTTGCATAATTAACTATGGCTGTAAAAGGAAATATAAAACAGATTTTTAAAAGTTCAACAATTTTTGTGTAAAAAATAAAATAATTACCCTAACAGGGAATCGAACCCCACACTGACAGTTGAAAATCTTTTCATATTGCATAATAAAAAAGTGAAACAATGGGGTCATTTCAAAAAAAATAATTGTTGATTTTTTTTATAAAATCATGAAATCCATCTCATTTAATAAATATAGTAATAGAAAATAATTTGAAATATGCTACTTTTCATTCATAAATTTGCTAATAAACTTTCGCGGTTTTAAACACGGACTAAATTTGTGACGACACAAATTCATACTCACACAAAGACAATTTTCTCTCACACACACACGCTTCACAACATGAAACAGTAACCTAACCTAAAAGTGTGACAGCTGACAGCAAAATATACAAGAGAGAAGATTATTATTACTTTCTATTTCTTTAAAAGTACTAGTGCAGTATAAATTATGTAAATAAACCATTTATTTAAATAAATACCAAACCAAATAGTCATAGTTCTAAATTAAACCGGTAGAGTTCGACTGTCGTATCCGTGAATATGTGTCGTCAGCCGTTGAAATATTTGAAATTAAACGCAACTTTTAAAAAATCATATCTCTGATTCTAAAGACTTATAAGATGAAAAACATACACATACATGTTTAATTTGACCTATTTTTTCAAGAAAAAAATAAATCAGAAAATGTGAAATGACCCCATTATTTATTTGAACAGTTTTATAATTTATTGCAATTTATGCTGTAATATTAAAGTAATTAATATTAAATAATGTACAAGATGTAATCATGTTCAATATTATGCCTTAATTTTTTGCCGGACACTTTCTTGCTTGGGACACCCGGTATATTTAAGCCGAAAATATAAAAAAATGTTTATAAAAAGTTATTATTTAGTTACAATTTAAATGTTAAGAATTAAATACCTTTACCAAACTACCAAATCTTAAAAATTAAGAGCAAAAAATTCAGACTCACCAGTGTTGAAATCCAAGGCGAATTCTTCTAATTCATTTCCTTTCACTATACTGTATATTAATTTTCTTCCTAGGGGACTTTCAGCTTCTACAGAAAGTGCTAAAGGCGAATGCAGTTCTACACTCTCCGGGACAGATTCAGAATAAAATTGTTTTTTGAAAACGGGCATAGATCGGTCTATAACTTTTACATGAACTGTTACATCAGTTCTACAAGCTGTAATACCTAAAAAATACATATTTTGGAATTATTTTATAAGGTATTGGATGGTTTTGTGACGTCACAATCCTAGTATTGTAAATTTGATATTATTTGTACAAGCAAAATTACTTACCACCGTCATAAGCAGCTATATGTAACTCATATTCTCTGTTATGGCCTTCCAAACTCTGTTTTAGTTCTATATCTCCAGATTTTCGGCAAACTTTAAATAATTCACCATGACCACGAATTAATTCATATCGTACCTAGAAAAAAACATCCATTGTTGTAATTTAAGTTGAGACTAGCTATACCAGTTGCAAATATTTGCAACAAAAAATATTATGGGGTAATGTTAATAAATTGGCAACTAATGCATTGCGGATCCTTTGCTTTTCTTGAAGGAAACACTGTGAAATGGAAATATCATTTCTGCATAAGTCTATCTCACACAAACACTCAACCGCGAATTATGCGCATGCTTGGAAACCGCGACTACCATTGGCTAACGAGGAAATCATGATCACTTTTTGCGAATCACAGAGTTCTGTTTATTAACGACTAGCGCGACAAATTTTAAATCTAAATTTGAGAAATTGAACAATGTACCTACTATTTATTTTGTATGTAAATTCTTGAATATAAATATTAGTAATAATAAAAAAACATTGACATATTCTAGTGCTAAATTTGAATTAAATAATTTACTTTGTTGTACTGTAAAAATAATAGGAATACAATCTGGTCAGGATTAATTTATTTAGGTGACAATAAATTACTGCATGAACACAAAGCAAATGCTTTCGAAGTGCAACTACAAACATAAATGAAATCAAACCATGTGCTCGCTGCATCACCAGGGCAGCGTTCCAAAACCAAGAATACCGAGTTTTGGCGTAGAGTATGTGTTGTGTTTTGGAACGAATGAGAGTTTTGTTGAAGTAAAATATTGAAACTAAATTAAAAATAATTTTAAAAAACTAACAAAACTACTTATAATTACAACGTTAATGTCAAGCCCGTAATAAAAGCGCTTTTATGGAGCACTCTCCTCAATATAATGTGAAAGTACGCTCCATAAAATCGCTTTTATTATAAAAGTATGCTCGTAATACACGTTTTCTTCCTCAAGAAGGCAAATTACTTTCATTTGTTGAGAATCGTGAGCATATACGTTTGAAAATATTGTGGAGTAATTTCTATACCCTCCTCGTTAGTAGAGTAAGTAGAACATCACTTTGGAGTAAACTCTGGCTGTTTTGGAACAGGTTGAGTAAACTCTGAGAGTAAGGTTATTAGTTTTGAAACGACTTTGGATAATTTCGTACTCTAAAAGTAGGATTTAGGAACGCAGCCCAGCCAGCGACGCTGTCAGAGTTAACCAATAGTAACCAAGATTTCCGAGCATGCGCATAATTGCCTGTTGGGTGTTTATGAGAGATAGACTTATGCAGAAATGATATTTCCATTTCACAGTGTTTCCTTCAGCTACTCTTATGGGAAAGATACGAACGAGCATTAGCTATATATTAGTTAATAGGTATATGCAATATAGTACTAAGAAAGAGAGAGAAATATAGTGGAATCATTCCACCATGGTTGCGTTCCAAAATCCTACACTTAGAGTACGAAATTACTCAAAGTCGTTTCAAAACTAATAACCTTACTCTCAGAGTTTACTCAACCTGTTCCAAAACAGCCAGAGTTTACTCCAAAGTGATGTTCTACTTACTCTACTAACGAGGAGGGTATAGAAATTACTCCACAATATTTTCAAACGTAGATGCTCACGATACTCAACATAAGAAAGTAATTTGCCTTCTTGAGGAAGAAAACATGCTTTTGGTTTAAGATAAACATAAATAAACACGTTAGCGTGTATTACGAGCACTTTTGTGGGGCGTACTTTCACATTATATTGAGGAGAGTGCTCCATAAAAGCGCTTTTATTATAAAAGTGTATTTTTAATACGGGCTTGACATTAATGTTGTAGTTTTGTTAATTTTTTAAAATTATTTTTAATTTAGTCTCAATTGTTTACTTCAACAAAACTCTCATTCATTCCAAAACACATCATACTCTACGCCAAAACTCGGTATTCATGATTTTGGAACGCAGGCCATGTTAACTTCTTTTGACTTTTGGTTAGAGGTTATGTTTACCAATAGGGTCCTCCACCGTAGTAACAAATTAGAACAAGGGTCAGTTATATTAAAACTAGACCTTAAAACTGTATATTAAGAACTATCAAAGTTTCAAAATAGTTATTAGTTTCTAAAATAATCGAGTTTTTATTACCATTTCCTCATCTCTATATGTACGTCACACATTTATTCTATTCCAAATTCTTACTACTTTCAAACCTTCTGCTATCGTCTTTTTGAAATACGGAATCCATTTGCAAATATATAAATGCAGAAAATAACAACAATAAAACAACAGAAATAAACCAAATAATACTAGTTTAAATTTATGATGCCATGACAGATTACAAGCGTTGGTATGAAAGTAAAAGATATGCTGAATGACAGGCTACCAGTGGTAATCAAACTATAATATATACGTAGTATTTTTATTAATGGGGGATTACGGCTCAATCGAATTAAAGGAAAATAGTAAAAAAATACGAAAGTATATGGTGAATAACAAATATTAATAAAAAAAATGAAATGGTATAATTGAGATATTTCGGAGATAAAGGGTTTTTTGTTATAACGCTTCGACACTAATATGAAAATATTTTGATTGGCTACCGAGAAACCGACTATACATGCATTACAAATAGCGGGTTAGGAGGTGGGATTACTACCAATGGAAGTTAAGAAATTCAAATTCGAACGGAGGGGCTAACATTCCTGTACTACAGTTTCCAAACAGTTTTTATTTTAACATAAATTTCTTGCATTAAACTTAATAATTTAAATACACCTGTAATTATAAAGTATGTATATTTATACAGTGTTGTAATATTCATTTATTTTTATGTAAATATAACTTAAAATAGCATATATTTCAAGAACATTTAGGTCCATGATGAAAACAGTTTGATATAAAAACATATAAATGTGACGTCACGTCAATCTTTCCAAAATTCGGGAGACCATAACTCGCTTATTAATAGGATTTTTTTTACCGGATTTTCATCAATAGTCTTAGTTTTCCCAATATTTTCAGATGAAATTATAAAAAAAAAAAAATGGTGTAATCCCCCATTATGACATTAAATTACTTATTATCCACCCATATTTCCAATTATTGACCACAAGGGTTATTTTAACATATTTATACATTTTGTAAGTGCTGAAAAAATAAATTTATGTGACATCAATTATTAGCGAAATTCACTGTTTGAGAACAAAGTCATCTCTATATCTACGTCACAGAATATTAAAAAAATTATTACGGCTAGACTTTCTAAAATCACATATCACCTTCAGTTTATATGAAGTTTTGTAAAAAATATAAAAAAAATATAGTGAAGGACCCTATTGTGATCTGGCAGAGACTTGTATTTATTGTAAATTCGACTTTTATTATACAACTATCTCCTATCTCATTTAATAAGTTGGTAAGTTTGTATTGTATTATACATTTTTGCCTATATTCATAAACATTCGTAAAGTTTTAAAACGGCTCTGACAAATAGAATCAAACTTGACAAATAAAATTTTGGTTTTTCTTTCAATGTCAACTGTTTTTATTGGATAAATATTATAACGAACCGTTTAAATTTTTTACGAATATTTATGAATACGGGCATTATATATCTGTTCTCGCCATTATAGTTTTGTTTTGTACGATCTCCCATGTTTTTGGGATACTTTTATCTCCTATTTTGGGAGATAAATAAATAAATAAAAAATAAAAAAAAATATATTATCAAGTTTACAATATATTTTATTAAACTTGCGGAATTATCTTGGTTATGAGGCGCTAGTGTCTGTAACAGTTTTTTCTCTTTCCGGTCTCAGGGAGAATGACGTTGAACGATATTTGAATTTTGTATCAGATTCTAATTATTAATTTCTCATATATTACAAATTATTTTTGAGTGAAATTATGATTTATATACTATAATTCTTCCATACTTACATAATATAAAATTAAAAAAAAAAATACCCGAGATACCTTAAAACAAATAAACATCGAAAATAAGACATCTGTACTAAAGTAAATTTAAAAGAAGAGAATATCTAATTGAGATTATCCAAATATTCATCATTTTTCATTGTTTGTTACCAACAAATTGTTGTAATCAACTCACCTCTCCATTTTCTCCTTGGTCCATATCCACCGCATGTACTCTTGTAATAACACTTCCTTTTGGATCATCTACGGACACCACCGCATAATACGGCAAATTCACAAACATCGGACAATTATCATTAATATCAAAAACAGTCACATTCACTATAACATGCGCTACTCTCGGCTTCTCCCTCCCTGGTATATTCGATCTAGCTTCAACAATCAATTCATAATTATCGATCATCTCCCGATCGAACCTCTTCCCGGTTGTTCGAATGGCACCGCTCGTAAGGCCGATTTCGAACATATCTGTGGGGTTTAAGATCGAAAATTCGACGTGTTCGTTTAACGCGGAGCCCAGGACGTTTACGACGCAAACTGTTGATATTTTTGTGCTGTTTTCTGTTACGGACGCTTCGTATAGACTTTTTTGGAAGATGAGGCCTGAATGTTCGGATTCTTCTACTTTTACGTTGACTTTAGCGATGTTGGAGAATTTTCCGTCGGATACGCGAACCTGCAAATAATAAATAGACCACATTAGCGAGGTTAAGATTCACGTTTGGCGCGAAACCACAGAATACATTTATACAGAAGCGACACTCCTTGCCGGCACCAGTTGTTGCGATTTTACGTTTATGACCTTGAATTTTAAATTTGTTGGCAAATTTACGAGCAAAATTTAAATTGTTTTAAATGGTAAAAGAAAAATTAGAACATAAAAGTACTAAAATTTTAATTTTATTAACGAATTAAAAAGAGATCAGATAAAATAATCACATAATTATATTTTTATTAAACAAATACCTGAATTTTACAAATTTATTACAATGCAGAATTTTCTATATCTTTGATGTGGGGGAACAAACGTCAGACTCGATGAATATGTCCCATATATCCTTCTCCATCAAATCTTCTCTTCCACAGGCCTTGAGCCACATTTTACACTTATATTTATTAAATGCATAGAGTTATAAAATATATATACACATAGAGGGCGCCTAAACACTCAAAGCTGATGTCATGCGGGGTAAGCTTGTGTTTGTACGGCGGCCATCTTGGGAAGATCAAGTGTATATAAGCGTTCTCTGGTTATTTGATTATTTTACGTTAATAATCGATTTTAATTTGTGTTATTCGAATGTGAAACGTTTGTAATTACATGTCAACGACTTGTGCCTTCGGTTGTAATAACCGAATGTCCGTAAAAACTTTAAAACAAGAAAAAGAAAAGGAAAAAGCGATGACAATTCACAAGTAAGTATTATTTTACTTATACATATTATTAATGTTTAGTTCATATAATTTATTGTATTTTTTTACATATTTCATGTAAAAATATTAACTTATTTTTTGTAATAAATATGTTTGTACTTCGTATTTATTTGTATTGTAAACATCATAAATATATATTTTTATATGAAATTTCTAGCTTCAAATTATTTGCCTATTCGGTAAGTAGTTTTTGTAAGTTTCTATCTCAATCATTACAATTGTCATAAAATTCGAACAGTTTAATTTCTATAAAAAATATTTTATTAAAGTTTAATCGCAATACACTTGAAATTGAAGATTTTTACAATTTTTTGGTTCTTTCAAATTTAAATTTAATTAATTTTAATACATTTCTTACTGAATTAAAGCTTGCTAATTACAAATAGCTTCAATTTCTGTTACGTTATTGTATTTTTGTAACAAAACTGAAGAAAGCGCGCTTAAATACATTATAACGTTGATCGTCCCAAGATGGCGGCCACGAGATTCCCCTTCCGTCTCATGGCGACAAAAACTCTGTCCACATCTGTACTTAACGCTCTCTCTAGTCCTATTCTATACTCTAAGATTAAATGAATATACATTTTACATGATATGGTAGTCGTTTTACACAACTTACATTTCTGGATCTTTCGGAAACGAAAAAAAACTTACATTTCCCTTTCTCCATTTTTTAAATCTATTTATACAGTCTTTATATGAACAAACAAGTCCTCCCGATTCTACTTTCTTCATTCATTAGAAACTAACACCACTTCTAAAATTCACAAACAGTTCACAAAATGATATGTCAAAAGTGAGAAGACGTGTTTGGTTTGCTTAAATTAGTCATAACCCTAAAATACATGGGCGTGATAAGCTGAGACAACAGCTCTTCCAGAATACGTGAAATATGATTTTCCTTATGATAACCAATTTTGTCATCGTTTGTTGAAAAAATAACATATTTGTTTTTATTAGAAATCAATTTGTGTTTCTCAATATACTTTTATTATTGACCCCTAACGGAAAATGTTCACGTCGAGATCACAGAATAGACATTCATACAGAAGCGACAGTCAGAGAGAGAAACGAAAATTAGAGAGAGAAAGAGTATGCCAACAAATTTAAAGGGCTAATCGGGTAAAATCGGATTGTTTCGGCATATCTTCGTATCTTACGATTCTTTATTCTTTTCATTGTCTCGACGTGAACATTTTCCGTTAGGGGTCAATAATAAAAGTATATTGAGAAACACAAATTGATTTCTAATAAAAACAAATATGTTATTTTTTCAACAAACGATAGGAAAAATCGTTATCATAAGGAAAAACATTATATTTCAGGTATTTTGAAAGAGCTCTTGTCTCAGCTTGTTACGCCCATGTATTTTAGGGTTATGGCTAATTCAAGCAAACCAAACACTTCTTCTCACTTTTGACATATGTCATTTTGCGAACTGTTTGTGAATATTAGAAGTGGTGTTAGTTTCTAATAGAATCGGGAGGACTTGTTTGTTCATATAAAGACTGTATAAATATATTTTAAAAATGGAGAAAGGGATATGTAAGTTTTTTTCGTTTCCGAAAGATCCAGAAATGTAAGTTATGTAAAGCGACTACCGTATCATGTAAAATGTATATTCATTTAATAAATATAAGTGTAAAATGTGGCTCAAGGCCTGTGGAAGAGAAGATTTGATGGAGAAGGATATATGGGACATATTCATCGAGTCTGACGTTTGTGTTTCCCACATCAAAGATATAGAAAATTCTGCATTGTAATAAATTTGTAAAATTCAGGTATTTGTTTAATAAAAATATAATTATGTAATTATTTTATCTGATTTCTTTTTAATTCGTTAATAAAATTAAAATTTTAGTACTTTTATGTTCTATTTTTTCTTTCAGCATTTAAAACAATTTAAATTTCGCGCGTAAATTTGCCAACAAATTTAAAGTACAAGGTCATAAATGTAAAATCGCAACAACAATGGTGTCGCATTTTCAATTCATATTATTAAGGCTATTCTGTGTTTCTTAAGTGCAATTTTGAGTTTCTTTTATTTATTTTACAGAATGGTTACTTACTTGTAATCTATGGACCGCTTTCATGTCTTCCGGATCCAGAACTGTTATAATTCCTCGTTCACTATCAATGGCGAAAACTTCGTGTTTATTTCCTTCAATAATGTCATACCGTAAATTTGTAATACTTTCACTGTCTGGATCTGTTGCGTTTAACTGTATTACAGCAACATTTTTATATGTAGGTAGTAGTAAAGTCACATTATACACTTGTGCGGTAAATTTCGGTGCGCAATCGTTAATATCTGTAACTGAAATTAATACTTTGGCTGTTGTTTCGGATGATAGTTTGGGTTTGCCTCTGTCTGTAAGCTAAAAATAATAAAAATAGATTAATAAAAAAAATATTTGTATGAATTAAACTATGCATTACTAGATAACGTAGTCTTAAGGGCTGGTTTTAAATTTACGAATTTACAATTTAGATTTTAAAATATAAACTCACTAAAACGCGTACTTAAACTAGCCCTAAGATGTTCTTATCAAATCTTAAGATGTTTACTATCAAACTTTCAAGATGTTCTTAAGAGTTTTTAATATTTCTTAAGACGATGGGTTTCCAAAATTAAAATGCGCCACTGGTGGCAGATTTCTGAACTAAGTGAAGTGTACATGTACAAAAGAGGTTGTTTTATTCAGGGATTGTATTTACTTGTATACGAATTTTAATACGCTTTTATCTTCGGCTATTATTGTTTTATTCTTAGTAGGATCTGAATTACTGCTAATAAAACAGGTAAGTTTTTGTTTTTTAAAAAATTAATGAACAAATTAGGAGATATGCAATTTATAGGTTAAAGTTACGATGGAGTTTTCTCCGAAAATATTTACCACATAATATTATGTGGCCACTATTTATTACTCGCTGGCCTTCCACCATATTTCTAGATGATACACTACAATTCCCAAATCTACAAATAGTATTTAAATCGAAGCAAAGAAAATTGTTCATTATGAAAGAAAAACAATTAAATAAAAGTAAAGCTATGTAGATAGAAATTAATATATGTACAACTACGGCAATGAAATACAATCTAAATAAAGGAAATCAAATATTTTTTATTAAAAAAACCAATATACTGTTGATTAAAATATGACTAAAATACTCTTAACCTACAACTACTTACTAAAATTAACCCTATTAACTAAAATATTATTAAAACTGTCACTAAATTGTTACTACAAGAAAGAGCAAACTCAATTCTACCGAAATTAACAAAAAAACAATATACTAAATCCGAAATTAAATTAAAAACTACAAAAATTAGTCGCACACCAATTATACTCTTATGGAAGCCAGCGAAAAATGTACCATTCATTCGAATTTTGACGTTTGGAAGCCCAAAATCGAAAAACGAGACAGGCATTTAACATGGGAATTCTGTTTTTCTTTGCGCAAACGTTACCTAATTATTTTATGCAAAAATGCTTCAAGTAAAAGTTATAGAGATTTAAATTCTATATCTAAATCATGTAAAACAATTATTCTAGCTCTTCAAATAAACGTAAAAATTAATTATAAACTTACAGTTTTTATGAGTTTTTAGTCTAGGCAGCCATGGATTTATGACAAAAAAAAAAACACATTGGGTGCGATTCAGTGGGTTGTATTAGGCTGTTTTAAGATCTGTATTAAGAGTTGTATTAAAAAACCTGATTCAGTGGCTTGTATTAGACTGTTTTAGAGTGTTTATTTTAATACATGTGTATTAGTTGCCTAGGAAATTAAAACACTTCTTAAAATGGGTTATATCTGTTTTAAGTATTGTATTAACCTTAATTCATAATGTCAAATATGAAATATTAAAGTAAAATTATATATTTGACTCTTCATAAAGTATACTAAAGCAAATATTGAACTTGAAATGAAATAATAAAACAGAAAATGAATAATTTAAAAAATTGAGGTTAATATGAATAAATTCAGGCAAGTTACAACAATTAAATATATGTTGTCTATTTTCTAAGTTTGTTTAAGTAAAATAGGTGACACAATACGTGCTGTTGAAAGAGTTGAGCATGTTTGGCGTGTTGTTGATTGTAGAAGACGAAGAAGGATATACAGAAGACGAAAAACTATGACAATACTCTCTCCGAAAGTGATACCGATTATCAAAAAATGTATTTCAGAATGTAATAAATTTGATTCGAATTGACATATCTGGGTTTGGCGGTGATGTACCTCCTCCAGTTTTAGTTTTTCTTTTAAATAATGCGCAATTTCACTCTTTGAATTGCATTTCAATCAGTGCCGGATTACCCATTAGGCAGAGTAGACAATTGCCTATGGGCCCCGCTACATTGAGTTAAAATAATATTGATTTGATTTTTTTTAATACAAACAAAGAAATCCTTAAAATTTTGATTACAACAAAGAAATGCTTATTTACAATAATGGAAACTTGATTACAATAATAAAAAATATCAATCAGCACAAACATCACTTTTATTTCTTTGGACATTCTAATTTACCACTTCAAAATCATGCAGCTTTTTTATTTTTTATTATTTTAATGTCATTTCCCTTATTTTCAATAATACCGTTCCGTTTAGTAATTGCCTCTTATTAAAATAATCTTCATTAAACCAATCGGTTCTGTAATTCTTTTTCCTGACATTTTAATATGTTAAAATTTAAAATATAGGTCATAAAGTAGTGTAATATAACCTAAAACAACACAAATACAAAATATTGACGTTTCAAATGCCGCCAATTTCGCACTTTGACAGTTATTACAGTGTTGCCAAGTGTAATTTTATGTTTTAACTAAAACAGCTTAATACAGACCACTGAATCACCTTTGTTTTAAAATGTGTTTTAAGCTAATACAGTGTTTTAGTTAATACAAGTCTTAGTACAGACTTTAATATAACCCACTGAATCGCACCCATTGTTTTAAACTATTAATTAAAACTAAAACATTTTACCTTTTGGTTTTTTGTGTTAATTTACTGCTCTAAGGCCCAATCTTACCATCTCTAGTTAAAATTTGAAATGCCAATTAAATAAACAATATTAAATCGGATTATTGACAGTAATTATAAATTTGTCATTTGACAGTTCATTTCGTTTCGATTTTGTTTATTTAACTGGTAGTTAAAATTTTAACCAGAGATGGTAAAATTGGCCCTAATCCAAATTTAGTTCTCATTGACAGTTAAAAACAATGCATTTGTTTATTTTTTGTCATAAATCCATGGCTGCCTAGACTAAAAACTCTAACTTTATAATTAGTTTTTACGTTTATTTGAAGAGCTAGAATAATTGTTTTACATGATTTAGATGTAGAATTTAAATCTCTATAACTTTTACTTGAAGCATTTTTCTATAAAATAATTAGGTAACGTTTGCGCAAAGAAAAACTGAATTCCCATATTAAACACCTATGTCTCGTTCTTCGATTTACACTCTGTATGTATATACTTACTTTGACATAGAACAAAAATTGTTCGTACTGCTCATGATCAAGCAATCTGACCGTTCTGATGGCTCCTGTACTGGAATCTATATGAAAATATTTTTTAGGTAATGATTCAACAATTTCAAAATTCATCAATGCGTTCAGCTCAGAATCTGCATCGAATGCCTGAAAAACAAAGTTAAAACATAGTTAAATTATTTAAAAAATGTGTAAATTGTAAATGGTCACAATAGAATTATTAAGAATACAAACTGATTTCTAAGGTCCGATATTTTCATCTCTGGTTAAACTACCGGTTGAATAGACACTTACAAAATTGACGTCACTGCAAGAGAGAGATAGAAGATCATGCATCCAAACAAACCTCCCCTCGTTGTCTTACGTCCCGTTCCCTGTTCCTATCTGTCATTGTGTTCGCATCTGTTATTCAGTGTTAAACCTAATTCTTTATTGTGATTTGTACGTTATGTTTAATAAAAATGAGTTTAAAACCAGAAGATGTGTCTGGGGCAACTTTTTTGTTTGATAATATTGAAGATCATTCGATTATTCAACTAAAACGATGGCTAGAGTGTAGAGTCTACGGAGTCTACGGCTGATGACAGGTCTTTGTTTGGACGGAGTAACCATAGCAACCTTGATTTCTATGCTTTGCCGTTGGAGGCGCTAGTGCAAATTGCAAATTTGTAAGTGTCTATGAGGTGCGGGAGGCCACGTGACTTTGACAAGTGCTTGTGGGGCCCATCATGGTTGCCAAGAATACGGCTTGTATACGTTGCCTGTGTTGCCAAATACATTTGAGTGTAAAATTAAT
Source organism: Ophonus ardosiacus (assembly GCA_943142095.1). Lineage (NCBI taxonomy): Eukaryota > Metazoa > Arthropoda > Insecta > Coleoptera > Carabidae > Ophonus > Ophonus ardosiacus. Next base: position 6,598,239 of record OW964840.1, read on the forward strand.
AAATAAAATTGTAAAGCTAGTTATTATTAATGAATATCATGTTGTTTTACTTTCTAACATATAAACTTAATTTTTAAAATATACAAGACGTTCAACATTCATCTGATGGTTTTCCTTAAATTTAGCGCGCCAAGAAATCTTTGTGCCATAGATGGCAGCACAAGTCGCATAATTTTTTTAAAAAATATTTTAAAAATTAGGTTTATGTGTTAAAAAGTAAAACAACATGATATTCATTAATAATAACTAGCTTTACAATTTTATTTATTAATTTTACACTCAAATGTATTTGGCAACACAGGCAACGTATACAAGCCGTATTCTTGGCAACCATGATGGGCCCCACAAGCACTTGTCAAAGTCACGTGGCCTCCCGCACCTCATTAACTGTCGGTTATAAGAACAATGTGATATCGAAAAATTGACATATGTGAAATTTTTACAATTTAGGCTATGATATTTGAGTTTTTCTTTTAAATGACTGTTAAATGAACAGACCGTTTAACCGGATATGAAAATACTGGGCCTAAGGCCCAGTTGCATAAAACATTGTTAATTTTAATCACGTTGTTAACTTTGACAAGGCTTATTTTCCAATGTAATTTTGATAACGTTTAATCTATGTTTAAACAAAAACATGCAAATCGAAATTTTGCAAGCAATGTATTATAATTCATTCGACATTTCATTTTGATGCAATATTGTCAATTTAAACCGTCTTTAATATTTAAGGTACGTTGGTGCAATCGGGCATAAGTCTTACAGATTTGTAAATATGTAAATAATGACCAAAATCGTAACAAAAGCTATATAATTACATGTCGTCACCTTTAGGAAAGGAAGGTATGGAAAATTTGGTGGTGTTTTTAATGAATAAGTACGTTTTAGGGTATTTCGTATTCCATTTCTTTACATCCATCTGAAGAATTGATTAGATTTTGGTTATAATTAGTCAACCGGAAGTTCCATTATTTGAAGTTCTTAACAGTTTTTCTTGAAAAAACGCAGTTAAATATTATTTTTTGACATTTTATGAGATTATTAATATGACAGAATATATTATTTATAGAATGTTTTCCAAAAAACTTTTGGTATGGAATTTATAGAACATAGTTATGTTCTTGTTACAATTTTACTGGATATATAGAATCTTTTCCAAGGAACTTTTTGTATGGGATTTGTGCAAAATACATCGAATTGACGGAAGATAATGTGCTGACCACATCAGATTTTTTTCATATTAAAGTATGTATGAAAAATAACCCTCCAAATTTTATTACTAAATAAGATATAATCTATTTGTAGCTGGACATAATAAATACGTAATAGGTGTTTTATAATATATCATGTTAAAATTGCTAGAAAAGTTTTAAAAGATGTTATAGAAATTTAAAATACGCAAATCTGTAGATATCCGACACGTATATTGTGTGCGGCCGCCAGCTTTTATGCAGTGGAGACGGGCGGGGTCGAATGAATAAGAATTGTTATAAATAAGGATATAAAGGGCGCCACGTAATTTTTAAACGGAAAATTATCAAAATTATAGTACAGAAAAGGGCGAGACGAAAAGTTTTGTCCTCAATAATTCTACTGAGTTCCAAGTATTTTATATATTTTATACTTACTCGTATTACTAAAGGATCGCTGTTATTTGTCAACACTAAAGAATTTATTGGGGCAGCTTCAGAGACACTACCAACATAAGAATATTGTAAAAACTTAGGGGCGTTATCATTTTTGTCCAAAATATGAATGATAACATTTGTTTTCGCTGATGCACTAGCCTGTAAATTAAAAATTCATTGTTGTAATCAACTTTTCTTTCATTATTGTAATCAATAAAATATTAACAGCCCGATTCACAAAAAAGTTTAAGCTAATCCTCATTTTTGGATTAGTGAATTCTATTCTATTTTATTCCGATATTTAAAATTTAATTTTCATGATATCAATAAAGGTATATACTAGGAATAGATTAGACTATACAGAGTGTCTCAGGACGAGCTTACGCTATCTATATTTTAAATACTATTTACTATAATTTAACGAGATTTGGTATCCAGGGGTTATCTAACATGCCCGTTTTAACTAAAATATTTTCAAAGCAATAGCACTTCCGGTTTGACCGGAAATTGACCTCAACTTTCTTATTTTAAATGGAATACGCTATATTTTATTTTACCATTGAATGCAGCGGAAAATTTTACATATGAAACAATAAAAACATTTTACTCATGATCAACTACTTCCGGCGTTATTCAACTTTTTTTGATTTTTTCTCTGAAATCCGGCACATTTTCAAAACTCTGTATATCGGGAACGAGATCGAATTTTTATAATCTGAAAAAAGCCTTTTATAAAGGAGACTTTAAGCTACATTATCCATAGAAGAATCCTCGATTATTTATAAAAATGTGACGGGTACGTTACACCAAAATTTCAGTTGACAAACTTCAAAAAAGACATTTTTTTTAAATGGACCCCCTCCCCCCTTTTTTATTACATAAATGTGTACTACGACAAAAAATAAGGGTACTTTATGTAACATGTCCTATGTTGAAAGTTGATAGAATTTCAGTAAATTAGAAAAACATGTAATCTGGATATAATTATTTTATTAATACGGATAAGTAAGCCATGGGAAAACAATGTTTGTTTTTACAAACCCATCTACTTGATTTCTTAGATAATTTACCGTTGGATCAAAGGAATTTAATATGGTACCAGCATGATGGCGCTCCACTCCACAATAGCCATAGAATAAATACTTTTTTGGAAACAATTTTTGAATATAGGTGGCTGGAAAATAATGGACCACATAGGTGTCCTCCTCCTTCACCCGATTTAACTCCACTTGATTTTTTTGTTTGGGGTTACATTAAAAACGTCGTCTATCGTCTATTAATAAAATAATTATACCCAGATTACATGTTTTTCTAATTTACTGAAATTCTATCAACTTTCAACAAAGGACATGTTACATAAAGCACCCTTATTTTTTGTCATAGAACACATTTATGTAATAAAAAGGGGAGGTTCCATTTAAAAAAATTGTCTTTTTTGAAGTTTGTCAACTGTAATTTTGGTGTAACGTACCCGTCACATTTTTATAAATAATCAAGGATTCTTCTATGGATAATGTAGCTTAAAGTCTCCTTTATAAAAGGCTTTTTTCAGATTATAAAAATTCGATCTCGTTCCCGATATACATAGTTTTGAAAATGTGCCGGATTTCAAACAAAAAATCAAAAAAAGTTGAATAACACCGGAAGTAGTTGATCATGAGTAAAATGTTTTTATTACTTCATATGTAAAATTTTCCGCTGCATTCAATGGTAAAATAAAATATATCGTATTCCATTTAAAATAAGAAAGTTGAGGTCAATTTCCGGTCAAACCGGAAGTGCTACTGCTTTGAAAATATTTTAGTTGAAACAGGCATGTTGGATAACCCCTAGATACCAAATTTCGTTAAATTATATTAAATAGTATTTAAAATATAGATAGCGTAAGCTCGTCCTGAGACACCCTGTATTTTAAGATATAAATTGTCAAAATTAGAGTAGAATTTATTAATCAAAAAATGAGGATTAGTTTAAACTTTTTTGTGAATCTTCATAAATTTAATTGCTTCAATTAAAGAAAGGAGTTTAACTCACCATATTAGTGGCAGTAACGGTCAAATTATAAAATTTGGTGGTTTCGTAGTCCAATATTTTTTGTGTTACAATCACACCAGTACTAGGACTGATAAGGAATTCATCGTCAGTGTTTCCGTCAGTTATTTCGTATTGGACTGACGAAGTACTACGTATTTCTAAATGAGTAACGTAGCTTCCAATTGGTTTATCTTCGAAAATCTGAAACAAATATATTTATATTAGACAAAATCTGCAATACGGTGTTTCTTCTTGACATATTGTGATGTTTCCCGGCCTTGTATTAATAATGTAGTATGGAACGCCGTTTTAATATTTATTCTATATTTAAAGATATGTTAAATTATATAAAGATGTCATTAAATGAAATAAAGACGTCTTTAATTCATTTTTAGATGTTCTTATAATATTTTTTGATATCCAAAATTGTTTTAAAGACGTCTTAATTTCAAATATTTATAGATATCAAAAATTCTTTTTTAGATATCAAAAATTTTATTATGGATATCAAAAATTGAATTCTTGATATCAAAAATTGAATTAAAGATATCAAAAATTGAATTTTGGATATCAAAAATTCATTTCTGGATATCACATCTCCGTAAATAACATGTCCAGAATTCGAATTTTTGATATCAATAATTCGGTGCGCCATCTCGTTTAAACTGACTGAATTACTTTGTGTCGGTAAGTCAGATTTCCTCAGCGAAATCATAGTAGCGTTGGTTTAGATTCTGCCTTAGGATTGGTCAGAATGTAAACCTATTTCACAAAAACGAAAAGAATCACCAGTTTGTTGGCCTTTATCAAATAAAATCTACAGAATTAATGATGTATATATTTAGTCATGATTTCGCTAAGGAAATCTGACTTACCGACATAAAGTAATTTAGTTATTTTAAACTAGATGGCGCACCGAATTCTTGATATCAAAAATTCGAATTCTGGACATGTTATTTACGGAGATCTGATATCCATAATTCAATTCTTGATATCAAAAATTGAATTATTGATATCAAAAATTCGAATTTTGGACATGTTATTTATGGAGATGTGATATCCAGAAATGAATTTTTGATATCCAAAATTCAATTTTTGATATCCATAATTCAATTTTTGATATCAAGAATTCAATTTTTGATATCCATAATAAAATTTTTGATATCTAAAAAAGAATTTTTGATATCTATAAATATTTGAAATTAAGACGTCTTTAAAACAATTTTGGATATCAAAAAATATTATAAAAACATCTAAAAATGAATTAAAGACGTCTTTATTTCATTTAATGACATCTTTATATAATTTAACATGTTATTTACGGAGATGTGATATCCATAATTCAATTTTTGATTTTAAGAATTCAATTTTTGATATCAAAAATTGAATTATTGATATCAAAAATTCAATTCTTGATATCAAAAATTTTATTATGGATATCAAAAATTGAATTCTTGATATCAAAAATTGAATTCTTGATATCAAAAATTAAATTCTTGATATCAAAAATTTTATTATGGATATCAAAAATTGAATTCTTGTTATCAAAAATTGAATTCTTGATATCTGAAATTAATTTAAGACATCAAAAATACGAATTCTGGACATGTTATTTATGGAGATGTGATATCCATAATTCAATTCTTGATATCCAAAATTAATTTAAGATGTCAAAAATTCAAATTCTTGACATCAAGAATTCATTTAAGGATATCAAGAATTGAATTAAGGATATCAAAAATTCAAATACAGATATCCAAAATTGAATTTTGGACATGTTAAATTTACTTTTTGATGTCGAAAATTCAGTACCGTTTTAAGATGTCTAAAATTTAATTTTTGATATCTATAAATGTATTTTTGATATCCTTTATTCAATTGTGGATATCTAATATTCAATTTTTGACATCCTAAATTATTTAAGGATGTCTGAAATTAATTTTCGACGTCCTTAATTATTTAAAGATGTCCATAATTCAATTTTGATGTCTTTAAATAATTAAGGATATCTGAAATTAAATTTTTGACGTCTTTAAATAATTGAAGATGTCTTTAAATGTAGAATAAATAGTAAAACGGCGTTCCATAATGTAGGCTATGACCCGAAAACCGTAACGCGTGACGGGTCAGCTTTGTTCACTGCCCAGTAAAAAGTGTGTAAGGTGCGTCTATAGAATTTTTCACTTACTTCTGCTGATAGGTCCTTTTGGGCGAACTTAGGAGCGGCATTGTCTGACATAGTCACCATAATATGCGCTGGTACCGTCGATGATAAAGGGGGATGACCATTATCTGTTGCTCGTACATATAAAGTATATTCAGATGATGATGATAAATCTAATTCTCTTGCAACTTGAATGGTTCCAAATCGAGAGTCAATGGTGAAGACATTACCTATGTTACCTATAAAAAATATGATATACAGTCATATAAAAAAGTCTCCGACGGCAATAATTTCAATCTATTTTAGGAAAAATAGCTGTTTAAAACCCAACATATTTAATATACAGTGTGTCCCATTTAGAGGTGCCACCATTGGGATCACGAGAACTATTAGAGATACGATGTCGGTTAAATGGAACTTTTTGTGCGCGTTTGGGAGGCCACCTCAGATGTGCTTTTGTTTTTCCAAAAATTCTCATAGGGCACTATATAATGACGAAAAACTGAATATTGTTGATTTTTTCTTTTTCAAATAACTTCTAAACTATTAGTAATTGAGAAAAACGTTTCAAATACAAAAGATAGATATTTTTATTAACTAACCAGTGGCGTACGAAATAAATTTTTATATCCGTAAATTTTCGAGATATAACACAAACTTATTTTTTTTTAAATAGAACCCATATTTGATTTCAGTCTCAAAAAAATCATTATTTTTTTCTCTTTTCAATGATGTAAGGGTTATTATATTTTATATTTGTTTTGCTCCTAAAATTTAATTTTTCTCTTTATTTTCCTGAACTTTCTTATTTTTTTCCAAAAAAACATTATTATTTTTATTAATTATATTGTATTTGATCGAAATAATTTGTTTTACGCCTTTATTACTTAATATTTTCATTCTAGACTCATAATTACAAATTACACTAATGTGCCAAGGGCGACCAGATACAAAATATTATAAAAATAAGTTTGATACGAGTTTTGAGCAAAATTTTCTAACGAAATAAATTATTTAAATACAAGGAGTATTTCTAAATAGAAATCTACCAATATTTTCAAAATAATTATAAATTTAATACAAAATAATGAAAAAAATAATAAATTTGAAGGCAAAACAAATATAAAACATAATAACACTTACATCGTTGAAAAGAGAAAAAAATAATGATTTTTTTGAGACTAAAATCAGATATGGGTTCTATTTAAAAAAATATAAGTTTGTGTTATATCTCGAAAATTTAAGGATATAAAAATTTATTTCGTACGCCACTTGTTAGTTAATAAAAATAACTATCTTTTATATGTGATACATTTTTCTCAATTACTAATAGTTTAGAAGTTATTTGAAAAAGAAAAAATCAACAATATTCAGTTTTTCGTCATTATCTAGTGCCCTATGAGAATTTTTGGAAAAACAAAAGCACATCTGAGATGGCCTCCCAAAGGCGCATAAAAAGTTCCATTTAACCGACATCGTATCTCTTATAGTTCTCGAGATCCCAATGGTGGCACCTCTAAATGGGACACACTGTATATATTTTTTATTATATATAAAAAATAAATAAATAAAATAAATAAATAAATAAATATATCATCACGGCATATTACCCATTTCTGGGTGTGCCAATATCTACAACACATGTAGACATCGGTAATGATGACGGTATATTTTACCGTGTGGGCGCTTACCAGGCGTCACCTCACGGGCACTCATAGCTGGTGTGGAGAGTGCACCACAGGGGTGAATGTGCCATTTAAAATTGGAAATATTTGGTGTCTTTTATGGGGTAAATATTGAAAGTATTCATAATTTCATGACAAAAAACCTCCCGCTATTTAGTTTTTATTAATTTAAATACATAACCTACGTATTTACTGACGCTGCAAACTGTTCCATTGCAGAAAACTATTGCTTTATTTACTATTTTCTTTTTAAAATGTCCCTTTTATTAATTTGAAGTGATTATTACCTCTCGCTAAGAGAGGTATTGAATTCATGCTAAAATTCGCATATCCAGATTTTATTAAATAAGCACGATTTAAGGTCCTTCGAATCCGATTATAACATTTTTAAAATGATGTCTGTGTGTGTGTGTGTGTGTGTGTGTGTGTGTGTGTGTGTGTGTGTGTATGTGTGTATGTCTGGATGTTGTAGACACGATTCCTCAAAAACTATAAACTGCAGTTTCCTCAATCTGACATTCCTGGGAAGAGCTGAAAAGGTTTTGGTAACAATTGAACAACCGGAAGTAGTAGTTTCTTAAAAAAATTCTTCTAAATATAATTTTTTGGGAGTTTTTTTTATTAAATATTGAAGAACATAAAATTCTCCATCTAATACACTTAAAATTTTTATTATATTTTGTATAGATTTAGAGATAAAGACACTATAATTTATAGAGTACACTAATCGCAGAGGCAAAGGCACTAAGGAAACCTGTTAACAAATTCCAATGTTTATAACATGACACATGTCATTGTCAAATATCAACAGTTGTAGTGACATTCTGATAGCTTTTACTGGGAAGTATATTTAACTTTTCTTATTGTTCTATTAATTAAATATTTGAAATTATAGGTAAAATTGTGGTAAAATGCATATATCCATCAGAAATACCGCCAATCCGATTAATGAATTGGAAGAATCTGTGACATTTAGAAACTTCCTCATACAATGAAAAATAGATATAATTAGAATTATATGTGTGCAGAAGACATGTTAAATACAATAAAAAATCTGATGTGGCCAACACAAAACCTCCCGCTATTTAATTTTTATTAATTTAAATACATACGTATTTAGTAATGCTGCAAACTGTTGCTTTATTTACTATTTTCATTTTAAAATGTCACTATTATTAATTTGAAGTGATAAGTTTTTTGACAGTGACATTTACTGTTAGTTACATTCATTTCAAAAATGAACTGTGTAACAAAGGAATAGTTTTTATCTTAGGCTTCGCGACTAATAAAAAAAATTATTTTTAAATTTATCTGTTAAATATATAGAAAAAGTATTAATGTATTCCTGTAGAAAATTCAATAATCTTTAATTTTCATAAGACATAAAATTCGAAAAAATGGCATTTAATGGTATTTTTTGAAGAAAAACCATTATGAGCTTCAAGTAAAGTACCATTTCCGTTTATCCGATTTACACCAAAATCTAATGGCTTCTATTCCTATTAGAATAGGGTAAAAATACAAGGTTTCAGAATTTTCTGAATGATAGTATTTGAATTTCCCTATAAGTTATGATTTGACATTTGATTGACAGCAATGTATTTCTCTGTCTCATATAAAATGACACATGGGGAATGAATTTGACAGAAGTATTATATTTAAATATTGTAAGAAATTTAGCCGAGTCAGAAAACCACTCGGGCACAAGGTGCACACTATATTTTTTCTACAACTAATTTTAATTTAGAATGCAGGTATAGTTATTTATACAAAATTAATCTCTATTGACGTCTTATCAAATGTTTAAATTCGTTCCTTATGTTTCATTTTAAATGGGACAGGCAAATACATTGCTGTCAATTAAATGTCAAGTCGTAACCATGCATATGACAAACCCAATGTTTCAGGTTAAAAAATACGGTATAATAAAAAAATATATATTAAATATGTTGGGTTTTAAACAGCTATTTTTCTAAAATAGATTGAAATTATTGATATACGGAGATTTTTTTGTATAAATGTATGAAGATTTTAAGCTCAAAAAGTATAATAATAAAATCATTTACAAATAACTTACCGGAAGTAATAGAGTACGTTATTCTAGCATTTTCCCCTTTGTCTCTATCAATAGCTAAGGCCGTTAAGACAACACTGCCAACAGCAGCATTTTCATAAACTTTTCCTTCTAAAATCTGTTCAGAAAATTGAGGAGTATGATCATTATGATCATGAACAGTGATCAGAACTCTGGCATAATTTCTTTGAGCTGGTGTTCCACCATCTCTGACCATAACTGTCAATAAATGGGACGAAATACTTTCTCTGCAAAAAAATAAATTAATTGGCATTTAAATTTTAAAGTGAAATGCAGTGAGTATAAATCCTACCTGTCCAAGTTAGCTGCCAAGGTCATGGCACCAGTTATTGAATCAAGTTTAAATATTCTTAAACTTTGTTCATGTTGGGCTGCATGTAGACTAAATATTAATTTCCCATCGGAATCTCGGTCTGTTGCATCTAATTGTAAAATTTCAGTACCAACAGCGACCGCTTCTGATATTTCTACAGTGTATAAGCTTTGACTAAATTCTGGACGGTGGTCGTTTATATCAATAACAGTTACATTTAGCTAAAAACAATTAGAATTGACCAAAATTTCTAATAACAGGAGTTTTGTGATATAAATACGAAGAGGTATTGATAATTGATGCAATAGTTACATAAAGCGCTCTAGCGAGTTTTGTGTGCGGCCGCCAGCTTCTATGCAGTGGAGACGGGCGGGGTCAAAACCACAGAAATGGTTATAAAACGAGCGCCACGTAATTTTTAACCAGAAAATGAGGTCATGCAAAAAAAAAATAATAATTCTCTCGAATTTTGAATTTACATGATTCGAGTCTTTGTTTTCTTGAATCTATATAGCACTGCATTATTACAGTGTTTGGTAGATTAATGGAGAGATAAGTATTATTACAAGTTTAGATTTCATTACGAAGTATTTTAATAAAGACACTAAGTAATTATTATCTTGTAGCTATACCCGGCAAAATATAATCGTGCTTTACAAAATGCAAGGAGCACGCATATTTTTACTCGGTTCCTTTCCCATTTTTAAAAGATGAATGCATAACTTTCGTCTACCAACTATTTCAAATTGGCAAATTTCTCTAATAATTTTTTCTATAGAATTTAGGTTCTTGTTTTCGGGAAATTATGGAAATAAATTATTTCTGGATTTCTGCTTGCAAATGACGTACATAGATTAAACGCAACTAAAACGTGTTGAAGTTTTAGATTTTGTTATTATATTTTATTTCACGTAAGAATAGTGTTAGATTAGTTAGGGATATATATAATCTACCCTTTGATTGGTCAAAATATAAACCTATTTCACAGAAACGAAACAAATATCGCCTGTCAGTTGTCAAATAAAATCTACAGAATTAAGTGATTTAACCATATTTTGTTGCAATTTTAGATTTTGACATTTTTACAGATAAATATATTTATTATTGACAAAGCTTGGTTTCACAAATTTAAATTATTTATTCAATGCATGTAAAAACGGTCGGCTCTTAAGAGTAATCTACTATTTTCTTACGTAAAATGAAGTATAGCCTACAAATTTCACTCCACTCGTGATTTATTTGTTAAATAAGTGACAAAAACGATGCGTTCGCCGCTACCTCGGCTAGGACTTACTACCATGCACTAGTTCATATTTTCGCCGCTAGATGTCGTATTGCTCTATTTCACTAGCGAATAACTTCGCGTTGGCCAACGTATGATTCACGCAGTCTCATTATGCAAACAAACTTATCAATACCCCGTCGTACCTATGATTTTACATGTTTACCCTGTATATTGATTAAAAATATTATTACCTGAGTGTAGACAGTGTGAACTCCATCTGTAACACTTATATTCAAAGAATATTCGTTTTGAGCTTCCCAATCTAATTGCCGGGCTAACAAAATATTGCCATTGTCTCTTCCAATATAAAATTCATCTTTTGGATCTCCATCTACAAATAAATAAGAATAAAACATATATATGTAGACAAATATTCATATCTCAACACATTTTTAGCCCGGTATTACAGTACAAGAACCATTTTTTTTATTGGTTAGACGTATTTTAGTTTCCAGTTACCTAAATGTTAAACGAGTTTAATGTAACCAAAAAGTTAAACCGGCATGTGACGTTAACCCAAAAATTTATGGTTGTCATACGTAGAAATATCTATTGAAAGTTTGCTTATATGAAATACATAATTTGGCGTTTGTTGATAGCACAATTATTATAACCTCTGTGCTATTGTTGACTACATAAATATTATTAACATGTGATACGGAATTGAATTTTTTTTACTTTACCAATTACTAGAATGTTTAATAGTTTCAATAATTTCCTCCAACAATTCGGTCACAGACTCTTTGGTTAGCCGAAAACGGCAATAAAATTTCTTTCTTTTCTAATTTGTAGTTTCGGGAACTTTCGTATTTCTCTTGTTCATCGTCCAACTTAGAAGATTCACATGATATACATAATATTATTTTAGTTCAGACAACTATAACTATCAAGCTTAAAGCTTGTTGTTTTTATTAAAATATTACAATTATCCAACATGTGATTTTAACGAAATTGTTCTGCGCATACTCAACATGAATGTTACTTCAAATTCTAGTACCAACGTAACAAAATTTTTGGTTAGCAAATCTTGGTTAAGTTAACCTGGATTTAGAAAATGAATTACGAAAGCGAAAGCAGCGTTAAAATGTCAGTTATAAGTTAAACGAGATCAAGTAAGTAAGATTTGAATCCCGTACTGAAATACCGGGCCTCTTTTAGAGTTATAACTTTAAAATAAGCAAAGTTATGAATTCTACATCTATACCCCAGAGGCAAAATGTGTTAAGCCCAATGTGTACGAAAGTGAGCATTATGTTGTAAGTCACGCATTTTGCGCAAGACGTACATATATAATTTTAAGAGTGGGAGAACATTTATAGCCCCGCCCTTAATTTACCTCCCCCTTCAAAACCGTCATATTGGAGCCTTAATGGTAAACCATGTTGTCTCATTCAAATTTGGACGTAACACACTTTGCCTTTGAGGATACAGACACACAAAACTGGATTTTAAGGATTTAACTATAAATGTAACATATATCCGGTTAGTAAATATTATAAGGCTTATCTGGTCAATTTATTAATAAAGAAAAAATAATATTTAAACTTACCAACAATGTCGTACCACATGGTATCATTGTCGCCATCTTGTGCTTGGACCAAAGCAACCAAAAAGCCAACTCGATCGCTTTCAGTCACTTTTACTGGTGTTAAAGACCTTACCATTGGTATATGGTTCGATTGGTTGGGTATACCAACCACTTCTACTGATACCCGACAAGTGGTACTTCTAGAAGGGGTACCACTATCAGTGGCTCGAATCTAGAATAAATACATACATGTACAGAGTGGAACAAATGAATAGCATACATTACATGCTCATTGAATAATATACTATTATTATACATTTTAAAACTATTTTAAACGTATTAGTTTTGAGCGGAGTAATGGTGTATACTTACATATAATTCGAATTCTTGTCCAGGTTCAAATCCACCCTTTTGGGCGTAAATGACACCGGTACTATTATGTATTCTGAATTTAGCTTTTCGACCAGTTTTAATACTATAGGTTATTTCCGCATTATTACCAGAATCCTTGTCATAAGCTAGTACCTAAAAAAATATTGATTAATGATAAATATAAATTAATATTCCCTGCTGCACATAATTTAATAAAGCATAAAATATCATTTTTCAATTATTATTATTTGTACTGTAAAATAATTTGCTCGCTATAAAAAATGCAACACCCATAAGCAAAAAGTAAATGTAATATTTTTCATTTTGTTATGGTAGGTACTCTCAATAAACGATAAAAAAAAATTGAGACATTTTTATCGACTAATAATACAGTTTTTTTACCTTCCGTCACCTTTAGGTAAGGAAGGTATTGTCTTTGGTCAAAAAATTCGGTGGTGAGTTTTTAATGAATAAGCACGTTTCAGGGTCCCTACAATACGAATATACCATTTTTACGATGATGTCTGTATGTGTGTATGTATGTGTGTGTGTGTGTGTGTGTGTGTGTGTGTGTGTGTGTGTGTGTGTGTGTGTGTGTCCGTGTGTGATAAATTTATCTCCGACGATAACTCCAATACTACAATCCTAAAAATTATAATTCTTTCGTATTCCTCTTCTGTACATCCATATGAAGAGTTGATTAGATTTTGGTTATAATTGATCCACCGGAAGTACCCTTATTTGAAGTTTTTAACAGTTTTTCTTAAAAAACGCAGTTAAATATTATTTTTTGACATTTTGTTATTATATATATTAAAGAAAATACTCTTCTCTATACAGTTTGATTATACATTTTCCTTCATATTCAATAGATGTAAATTTAAAGCATTATAAAGAAATTAATTTTCAAAAATTAGTCAGCTTTGCTATTTATCATAGAAACATCTGATGCTGATATATTAAAAAAATTTAATTGACAGATGTCAGTTGCAAATGCAAAACCAAATATGGAAAAAAGTATAGGATCTAAAATTCGTATGTTATAGTGTTGCTCGCAAGTGACACGCAGAGAAAGGCCAAAGAGAAAATGGAAGGACATTACTTAGTGTAGTTTATATTATAATTTTATTGGATTTATAGAACCTTTTCAAATGAACTTTTGGTATGGAATTTATAAAAAATAGTATGTGTTCGTGTTCGATTTTACACGATATTGTATAGAATCTGTTCCAAGGACCTTTTGGTATGGGATTTGTACAAAATACATGGAATTGACGGAAGGTCTTGTGCTGGCCACAACAGATTTTTTTTAAGTCGAACCGGTATATTATAATGGGGGATTCCAGCTCAATCGAATTAAATGAAAATAGTAAAAAAAATACGAAAATATATGCTGAATAACAAATATTAATAAAAAAATGAAATGGTATAATTGAGATATTTCGGAAATAAGGGTTTTTTTTTTTGTTATAGCGCTTCGACACGTATATGAAATCTATATATAATATTTTGATTGGCGACGGAAAGACCGCCTATACATGCATAAAAAATAGCGTGTTAGGAGGTGGGGTTACTACCAATGGAAGGTAAGAAATTCAAATTCGAAATGAGGGGCTAACATTCCTGTACGGCAGTTTTCAAACAGTTTTTATTTTAACATAAATTTCTTGCATTAAACTTAATAATTTAAATACACCTGTAATTATAAAGTATGTAGACTAATACTGTGTTATAATATTCATTTATTTTATATAAATATAACTTAAAATAGCATATATTTCAAGAACGTTTAGGTCCATGATGAAAAAAGTTTGATATAAAAACACGCCACGTCTATCTTTTCAAAATTCGGGAGACCATAACTCGCTTATTAATAGGAATTTTTTCACCGGATTTTCATCAATAGTCTTAGTTTTCTTAATATTTTCAGATGTAATTATATATATAAAAAAAAAAAAATTGAAACAACAAATGTTATTTTTTATCAAGTTATTAATAAAATATTAATCGGTTAATTTTTTTCTAGCAAATTCACATTTTTACGATTGCAGCGCCACCTGTTGGGAGTACAAAAAAAGTTTTCGAATAAAACCAACATATTTTTTTACGCTCTTTCCGAAACTGATATAAAAATAGGGGGTCCCATTTAAGATTTTTAAGTTTACCCCCTTTCCCGCCCCCCCCTGGGGGGTGGGGGGGGGGGGCATTTTGGCAGAATCTGATGTCCCCCCAAAAATTGAAGGTTTTGATTCGGCACACTTTTTGTTACGATGCATTGTTTTCGAGATATTGAAGAACGTAATGTTATATGGGACACACAGTATATTATAAGGAGAGTGCTCCATAAAAGCGCTTTTATTATAAAAGTGCGCTTGTAATACGGGCTTGATATTAATGTTGTAATTATAAGTAGTTGTGTTAAAACACACTACACACTTAAATTGTCTGTCTCAATTTCTTCAAGGTGTTGAATTTTTTATGCCGAGCAAGTAATAATGATTGAATATATTTTGTACACACATATATGCAACATTAAACATATCATGCGATTTCGTGCAACAAAAAAAAATAAAACACACGAAAAGTGAAATAAAAACACATATGAAATATAGAATATGAATCACAGATGTCATTCCAATGGTATAAATAGGTATATAGGTATATAGATAATCCCATGCTATAGTTATTGGTATATATTTGCTATTAGGGTCATATTGAAGCTAGTTTTCCGAAACCATGATGACTGAATGGCTTTAAAACAATGACATAGTCTAAATTATTAATATACAATGTAGAATATATACTATAAATGCTGCTCAATTTTTACCTTCCGTCACCTTTAGCACAGAATACAGTGTGTCCCATTTAGAGGTGCCACCATTGGGATTTCGAGAACTATAAGAGATACGATGTCGGTTAAATAGAACTTTTTGTGCGCCTTTGGGAGGTCATCTCCGATGTGCTTTTGTTTTTCCAAAAATTCTCATAGGACACTAGATAATGACGAAAAACTAAATATTGTTGATTTTTTCTTTCTCAAATAACTTCTAAACTATTAGTAATTGAGAAAAATGTTTCAAATATAAAAGATAGATATTTTTATTAACTAACCAGGGGCGTACGAAATAAATTTTCATATCCGTAAATTTTCGAGATATAACACAAACTTATATTTTTTTAAATGGAACCCATATCTGATTTTAGTTTCAAAAAAATCAATATTTTTTTCTATTTTCAATGGTGTAAGGGTTATTATGTTTTATATTTATTTTGCTCCTAAAATTTAATTTTTCTCTTTATTTTCCTGAATTTTCTAATTATTTCCCAGAAAAACATTACTATTTTTATTAATTATATTGAATTTGATCAAAATAATTGGTTTTATGTCTTTATTACTTAATATTTTCATTCTAGACTCATAATTGCAAATTACACTATGATGTGCCAAGGGCGACCTGATACAAAATATAAAAATTAATTTGATACGAATTTTGAGCAAATATTTTTAAGGAAATAAATTATTTAAATACAAGGAGTATTTCCAAATAGAAATCTACCAATATTTTCAAAATAATTGTAAATTTAATACAAAATAAGGAAAAAATAATAATTTTTGAAGGCAAAACAAATATAAAACATAATAACCCTTACATCGTTGCAAACAGAAAAAAATATTTAGTTTTTTGAGACTAAAATCAGATATGGGTTCCATTTAAAAAAATATAAGTTTGTGTTATATCTCAAAAATTTACAGATATAAAAATTTATTTCGTACGCCACTGATTAGTTAATAAAAATATCTATCTTTTATATTTGAAACTTTTTTCTCAATTATTAATAGTTTAGAAGTTATTTGAAAAAGAAAAAATCAACAATATTCAGTTTTTTGTCATTATCTAGTGCCCTTTGAGAATTTTTGGCAAAATAAAAGCACATCTGAAATGGCCTCCCAAAGGCGCATAAAAAGTTCCATTTAACCGACATCGTATCTCTTACAGTTCTCGAGATCCCAATGGTGGCACCTCTAAATGGGACACACTGTATACATGATAACGTGAACAGAAGCGACACTGTTGTATGTATTGCCGTCCGTGTGCTCATGGCTATGTGTGCGTGAACTTAGACCAGGAAGGGGTAACGCAAGGTGAATGGGCGTACTCCAGTACGCCCGGCTGTGCCAGTGACGGGTTACGGCGTTCGTGTGTAGGACAGTTCAGCGCAAGAATATTACAACTACCAGACTAGACTATTAGACATAATGCCGGGTGCTATATATTGTTGCGTAAAAGACTTTAAAGATTTAAGTTTTATAGTATTAACATTGATATCAAAATAAATAATCTTTCTTCCTAGACACTTAGGCAGATATCTTACGTACGCCTAGCAAAGGTTGCGTAAAGCGAGCCTGTTGAAGGTCACCTGACTCAAATACACACGTACAGGGTAGTGTCGTATCAGTGCCTTCAGGTAAGAAAGATGTCTTTCGTTAAAAAATTTGGTGGTGTTTTTAAAGAATAAGCATCTTTTAGGGTCCCTATTAGACGAATCTACAAGTTTTAGGATGATGTCTACAGGGTGTAAATTTTAAAACGGGTCATAGGGCTATAACATAGAAAAACAGTTTTTTAGACGCCAAAAGTTTCTATATTAATTTAATGAAAAAATAATTGGTGCCTATTATAAAGAAAAAAATTACGATTTTTTTAATACTAAACATATCACATTTCTGTTTCATATAAAGCCAGAAAATAAATTTAAAAATTTGTACATTTAATAAAAAATATCATTAGCCATGAAACTGACAGTAACAAAATATTGTCATTTTTTATTAGCATGATAGGGGACAATTAAAGATTAAATTTATTAATTTATGAACTAACACAAAATAAAAAAAAACAGGATATTTATTTAAGAAACACCTATTATTTATTGTAATAGATATTTACAAATTAAAGATGATCTACATTTAATAAGAAATAAGTTGTAAGAAACGAGAAAAACTGCAAACTACAAGGGAACAATTAAAACCATTTAATAATTTGTAATTTTTCTTCATGAGATAAATTATCCATGATTTCTTTTTAATAAAACGAAAATAATTTATCAAATAATGTGCAAAATACGTTTATTAATGAGCGTCTTAAATCAACAATGGGGTATTCCACTCAATTTTTTTTATTATTTTAAATAAAACTTCATTCAGTTTTGAAGCAATTCACAGTATTAAAAAATCTTAATTGTTCCTAGTTTAAGAGTATTTTATTTTCAAGAAATCAGTGTAACGTCACATTTCCTCTATACTTGTCTTTCTCACACACACTGCTCTGAGTACGCTGCGAGAGAAAGATAACAATTGTATGACGTCAATTTTCCCTTTTAGCAAATGTGAAATATCTCGTAAAACAATTATTTAAAAAATGTTTTCATTGTTTTGACTATTATTTATTGAGCCATACTTTATGTTAAATTGAAATTTTCTTAATTTTTTTGTTATGGTGGAATACCCCATTGTTTTGTTTTGTTTCTGTCAGTTTCACGGCTAATGATATTTTTTCTTAATTGTGCAAATTTTTAAATTTATTTTCTGGCTTTATATGAACAAGAAATGTAATGTGTACGGTATAAAAAAATTTGTAATTTTTTTCTTTTATAATATGCACTAATTCTTTTTTAAATAAATACATATAGAAACTTTTGGCGAAAAAAAAACGGTTTTTCTATGTTATAGCCCTATGACCCGTTTTAAAATTTACACCCTGTATATGTCAAATAACTAATTTGCAGGAAATTTTGTCCTCTACAAGTCGGCAAATAACTTATTTTTACGATAAAAGTCACCAAAAAGAAGTTATAGGCAGTAAACTGAAAAAAGTTCAGATTTTCGGTGGTTTTGTACAGACCACCCCCCCTTCAGCCTTCGTTCACTGGACCATTATTAATATTATTTACATTCAGCGCATTATGGTATATATCCAACGTTTTGGTTGCTTCTAAGTACTTATATGATGCATCTTTCAGTGTTTTTAAGCCATTTTACGATAAGTTTTTTCAACCCAAAGTATTGCATTCCCTTACCCTTAGAATTTTTTCTCCAGTTAAGGATTCAGGCGAAAATGATTGCCACGTTGCGTTTTCGATTGAACCATCATAAAGATCAACTTCGGAATTGATTGAATCGTTCTGATCAAATAGATCAAAGTTGATTTAGTTTGAGTTTGGTTAGGGATTCATATATTTCTATTGTTGTTAATTGTATTAAATTATTTTTAAATCATGTTAAATATGTATAAAGTATAAAAAGATGTATTAACAATTTAATTTCAAATTCAAATTAGACATTTATAAATAAATACATATATCGTTCATAAAAATTCATTTTTTTTTTTGTAAAAATTGTACACATTTTGTGCAAAACATCAAAAATGTTCTTCAAAACACAAAACACAAAAGTGATATGTACATATTGTGATACAAAAATATATAGTAAAGTTCTATACTATACAAAAAAAATATATCATATATGGCCCATATTTTCACTTCTACTAATAACTCTATTTTTATTTTTTAATAGTGGAATCTTCGGCCGTAAAATAATCTCTCACAATGGGTCTGGGACCCTAGGAGAAGTAGAAGGCTAAGATCCATGAGAGGTCAGGGACCTTCTAATGATCGTAAGCTAAACTCTCACAATGGATCTGGGACTTTTTTAAGGCCTAAGATAATCTCTCACAATGGGTCTGGGACCCATGGACCTCTGGGAGGTAGAGCCCTAGGAGAAGTGGGAGGCTGAGGTCTATGAGATGTCTCAGACTTTGTTATGGCTGTAAACTAAACTCTCACCTCTGGGAGGCAAAGCCCTGGGAGAAGTGAGAGGCCGAGGTCCATGAGAGGTCTGGGACCTTCTTATAATCGTAAACCTTGTTATGGCTGCAAGCTAAACTCTCACAATGGGTCTGGGATCTCTGGGAGGTAAAGCCATAGGAGAAATGAGAGACTGAGGTCCATGAGAGGACTGGGACCTTCTTATGGCCGTAAAATAATCTCTCACAATCGGTCTGGGACCCTTGGACCTTCGGGAGGTCGAGCCCTAGGAGAAGAGGGAGGCTGAGATCCATAAAAGGTCTGGGACCTTCATATGGTCGTAAGCTAAACTCTCACAATGGGTCTAGGACCCATGGACCTCCGGGAGGTCAAGCCATAGAAGAAGAGAGAGGCCGAGGTCCATGAAAGGTCTGGTACCTTCTTATAGTCGTAAGCTAAACTCTCACAATGGGTCTGGGAGCTCTAGGACGTAAAGCCCTAGGAGAAGTGGGAGACTGAGGTCCATGAGATATCTCAGACCTTGTTATAGCCGTAAACTAAACTCTCACAATGGGTCTGGGACCTCTGGGAGGTAAAGCCCTAGGAGAAGTAGGAGGCTGATGTCCATGAGATATCTCAGACCTTGTTATGGCCGTAAACTAAACTCTCACAATAGGACTAGGACCCATGGACCTCCGGGAGGTCAAGCCATAGGAGAAGAGAGAGGCAGAGGTTCATGAAAGGTTTGGGACCTTCTTATAGTCGTAAGCTAAACTCTCACAATGAATCTGGAACTCATGGATCTCTGGGAGGTCGACCCCTACGAGAAGTGGGAGGCTAAAGTCTATGAGAAGTCTGGGACCTTCTTATAGCTGTAAGATAATCTCTCACAATGGGTTTTGGACTTATAGACCTGTGGGAGGTCGAGCCCTAGGAGCTCAACATGTCTGGGACATGTGTTGGTGGCTATGGTACCGCTAGTAGTGAAACACCAAGTTGTTAGAATCATCAAATGAGATTCTGAGGTCTATAAGCAATTGTTATGATTGCTAGCTTTATGCTGTTTCCAATAAATTCGATGCCATATAGCTTGTAAACTGTAATTAAGTAGCGTTACTTCAAAAGATAAGAATATGGACCATAGTTTTTATTTTGTTTATCTAAGGTAACAGTTATGAATGAAATCTTCTTAGAGAAAATAATTTCTTTTTGCGCGAGAACATAGAGACTGAACAATAGAAAAATACAGAACCAAAAAGCCAATACGAGAACAAAAAATATGTTTATTTCATTATATAGAACTTTACTAAAAAAGTGATCGCCGATTTTTGTGCATAAAATTAAAAATAAAGCCATTTTTTACCTGAAATAAAGCGGCATCAGAATTAACAACTGCAGGTATTTGTACTTTATATATTTGTTGTTCGAATTCTGGCGCATGGTCGTTAATATCATCAACTTTGACAACAACACGTGTTGTTGACGATAATGGTGGATCGCCATTATCTGATATCATTATCTAAAAAAAAAATATGTGTTCGTAGATCTCAACTCAAAGTCTTTGAGCTTCAAGTCATAAAATAATTAGAAATCAATAAAAAAATATATTGTTTGAAGGGTTAATTGTAAGAAAACGGTTCAAGATAAATAAAAAAGGTTTTTATTCCTCAAAAGTACATATAATGCCGTCTTATTTTCACGATGTTTGGAAAATGATATCGTCCAAGTGGCGGCCTTTGCGAGCAATGCACATATTGAGCCTTTCAGAGAAGTTTTCGGCTACTCTTCCCAGTATATCTTGCGAAATTCCAGCGATGACGTCCTCAATCGCCTCCTTCAGAGCTTCAAGCTACAGCTTTGACATATCCCCACAGAAAAAAGTCGCACGGGCTCAAATCGGAGGAGCGAGGGGGCCATGGAACATCCTCCCGGTGAGAGATCAGGCGACCGGGAAAGAGCTCTTGCAGAATTTCGCGTGATCGACGGGCAGTATGGGCCGTGGCTGAAACCAGAAGGCTTCTGTGTCGTATTCCTCGCCATACTCTTCAATTTTGGGGGCAAAAAGTTCTCCATGTCTCAATAGCGAGCCGAATTGACGGTAACAGAACAGTTAATCCTTCGGATTCAAAAAATAAGGCCCAATAATGCGTATAGAGGACACAGCGCACCAAACTGTTACTTTGGGGCTGTGAAGAGGTCTTTGATGCAGTACACGAGGGTTCTCAGATGCCCAGTAACGAAAATTTTATTTATTTACTGTGCCACAAAGATGAAAATGCGCTTCGTCGAAAGGCTCAATATGTGCATTACTCGCCATGGCCGCCATTTGTACGATATCATTTTCCAAACATCGTGAAAATAAAACGGCATTATATGTACTTTTGAGCAATAAAAACCTTTTTTATGTATCTTGAACCGTTTTGTTACAATTAACTCTTCAAATCAGGGAGGTCATTCTGCCCCACCTGTATTTTTAAACATGTATTTGGATTTTATGTCAATTTTGGGAGCATTGCAATAAATAAACTTACCTCTAAAATAAGTTCTTCTTGATGTTCCCGATCTAAACGTCTAGATGTGGTTGTAATAAGACCTATAAAACATATTAATAACAATATTTATTTTCTAAATAGTTAAACCTTATTGTGTTTTTAAAGTTCAATAGCGAACTTTTGATAAAGCAATGTCTAATAAAGAATTACAAAACACTCGCCATGTTTCACAAGATTTTAGCATTTGAATCAACTTCTCGGTTATTAGCAGATGCCGGTCGTGCCCAGCTAGTAACCACAGACGCGTTTCGCTGTTATTACAGCTCATCAGTGTGGTGTTGGTTGATTTAGATGCTGAAATCTTGTGAATCATGGCGAGTGTTTTCTAATTCTTTATTATCGATTTTTCTAAGCCTTACGAGTACAACAGAATGTACCACAAGGTTGAAATTTACGCACTAAACAGGCCCATAAACTATAATCGAATTAAAACATTACTTAATTATAAATAGGCCTTTACAAAGCACAAAAATGTTTCAAACACGATGCAAATATTTTTCAAATTGTCAAGTATTAACTTTGACAGTATAAACATACAAATTATCAATGTTGCCAAACGTAGCAACAAATAAACGAATAATATGAAGTAGATGTACATTATTTATATACAGTGTGTCCCATTTAAAAGTGCCACCATTGGGATCTCGAGAACTATAAGAGATACGATGTCGGTTAAATGGAACTTTTTGTGCGCCTTTGGGAGGCCATCTCACATGTGCTTTTGTTTTTCCAAAAATTCTCATAGGGCACTAGATAATGACGAAAAACTGAATATTGTTGATTTTTTCTTTTTCAAATTACTTCTAAACTATTAGTAATTGAGAAAAACGTTTCAAATATAAAAGATAGATATTTTTATTAACTAACCAGTGGTGTACGAGATAAATTTTTATATCCGTAAATTTTCGAGATATAACACAAACTTATATTTTTTTAAATGGAACCCATATCTGATTTTCGTCTCAAAAAAATAATTATTTTTTCTCTTTTCAATGGTGTAAGGGTTATTATGTTTTACTCCTAAAATTTAATTTTTTTCTTTGTTTTCCTGAATTTTCTTATTATTTCCCAAAAAAACATTATTATTTTTATTAATTATTTTATTAGGTACTTAATATTTTCATTCTAGACTCATAATTATATATTACACTATAAGGTAAGGGCGACCTGGTACAAATATAAAAATTAATTTGATACGAATTTTGAGCAAAATTTTCTAATGAAATAAATTATTTAAATACAAGGAGTATTTGTAAATAGAAATCTACTAATATTTTCAAAATAATTGTAAATTTAATACAAAATAAAGAAAAAATAATAATTTTGAAGGCAAAACAAATATAAAACATAATAACCCTTACATCATTGAAAATAGAAAAAAAATAATTATTTTTTTGACTAAAATCAGATATGGGTTCCATTTAAAAAAATATAAGTTTGTGTTATATCTCAAAAATTTACGGATATAAAAATTTATTTCGTACGCCACTGGTTAGTTAATAAAAATATCTATCTTTTATATTTGAAACGTTTTTCTCAATTAATAATAGTTTAGAAGTTATTTGATAAAGAAAAAATCAACAATATTCAGTTTTTCGTCATTATCTAGGGCCCTATAAGAATTTTTAGAAAAACAAAAGCACATCTGAGATGGCCTCCCGAAGGCGCACAAAAAGTTCCATTTCACCGACATCGTATCTCTTATAGTTCTCGAGATCCCAATGGTGGCACCTCTAAATGGGACACACTGTATTATTCATGCCATATTCGATAAGTAATGAACTCTACTATTCATCTTAATAATAATTATATAAGGGTATACACTTTTTGACGGTTAAAAATGATTAAAATTTTATTTCATTTTTCGCTATTACTGATTTTAATGCTTTAAGGTTTTTACACTAAGTTATGACGTGCATTAAATAAATAAATAAAAGATGGTTTATGGGCCCATTTGGTACTTTATACTGATGATTTATAACACGTGTAACACACTGTCATAGTTTTTAACCTTATACAATTATCCTGATTAATATATTTTACCTGTCGTGCTATTAATAGTAAAATATCCTTCAGGATTGCCACCGATTATCCTGTAGGTCAATTTTTGATTCGGGTCCCTGTCCGCATCGGTGGCAAGGACCCGAACGACCTGGAATCCTCCCGGGCTATCCTCAGGGACGGTAGGATAATACACAGGTTCAACTGATAAAGGTACGTTGTCGTTTTCATTGAGTACTTCAATAAAAACCTTTAAAAACATTATATAACCATTAAATGTAATATACCTATAATTAAAAAAGAAAACTAGACTTACATGAACGTACGATCGTCTTGGAATGACCCCATGGTCTTGAGCGACAACTGTCAGCCAGTAATATGGCTTGGTTTCAGCATCTAGATTGACTAAAGTTCGAATGATACCTGCAAAAAAAGAAAACATGTTAAAATTTATCGTAACAAGGATAGATACATATTCTTGTCAACAATAAGGTATAACGGTATTCTCTAGTGAAATACAGCAATATGACGTCTAGCGGCGAAAATATGAACTAGTACATGGTATTAAGTCCTAGCCGAGGTAGCGGCGAACGCATCGTTTCTGTCACTTATTTAACAAATAAATCACGAGTGGATTGAAATTTGTAGGCTATACTTCATTTTACGTAAGAAAACAGTAGATTACTCTTAAGAGCCGACCGTTTTTACATGCATTGAATAAATAATTTAAATTTGTGAAACCAAGCTTTGTCAATAATAAATATATTTATCTGTAAAAATGTCAAAATCTACAATTGCAACAAAATATGGTTAAACCACTTAATTCTGTAGATTTTATTTGACAACTGACATGCGATATTTGTTTCGTTTCTGTGAAATAGGTTTATATTTTGACCAATCAAAGAGTAGAATTTATATATCCCTAACTAAACTAACGCTATTCTTACGTGAAATAAAATATAATAACAAAATCTAAAACTTAAACACGTTTTAGTTGCGTTTAATCTATGTACGTCATTAGCACGCAGAAATCCAGAAATAATTAATTTCCATAATTTCCCGAAAACAAGAACCTAAATTCTATAGAAAAATTTATTATAGAAATTTGCCAATTTGAAATAGTTGGTAGACGAAAGTTATGCATTCATCTTTTAAAAATGGCAAAGGTACCGAGTAAAAATAATGCTTGCTCCTTGCATTTTGTAAAGCAAGATTATATTTTGTCGGGTATAACTACAAGATAATAATTACTTAGTGTCTTTAAATCGCTAATCGTCTCCGATCTCTTTTCTTCATTCTTTAAATCTTCTGAACTGCTCGAAAACTTGAGTACTAGATAGACCCTCATCACCATAAACATTCTTTAACGATTCGTAAATTTCTGTAACGAATTTTTTAAGTTTCACACATTTCATATTGACACTAACATAATTCCGGCGGAGTACGAGAAAATAGTTAACTTCAATCAAAGGGTACTGCCGAACGGTTTGCCTAATTATTTTGAAATTTTAACAGTGGATGGAGGGAAGATGACAAATTAATATGACATAGTCTCCAATGTTGCCAAATTTACAGGGAAGCCGAAAAAAATGAATCTCGTTATTTAATTGCCACACCTCCTATTATATTTTAGACAGCATTTTTACCTCTCGCTAAGAGGTATTGGATTCATGCTAAAATTCGCATATGCAGATTTTATTGAATAAGCACGATTTAAGGTCCCTAGAATCCGATTATAACATTTTTAAAATGATGTCTGTGTGTGGGTGTGGATGTGTGTATGTGTGTATGTCTGGATGTTGTAGACACGATTCCTCAAAAACTATAAGACTTAAAAAATATTTAACTGCAGTTTCCTCAATCTGACATTCCTGGGAAGAGCTGAAAAGGTTTTCGTAACAATTGAACAACCGGAAGTAGTAGTATATTAGAAAAAATCTTCTAAAAATAATTTTTTGGGAGTTTTTTTTATTAAATATTGAAGAACATAAAATTCTCCATCTAATACACTTAAAAATTTTATTATATCTTGTATAGATTTAGAGATAAAGACTCTATAATTTATAGAGTAAACTAATCGCAGAGGCCAAGGCACTAAGGAAACCAGTTGACAAATTCCAATGTTTATAATATGACACATGTCATTGTCAAATATCAACAGTTTTAGTGACATTCTGATAGCTTTTTCTGGGAAGTATATCTAACTTTTCTTATTGTTTTATTAATTAAATATTTCAAATTATAAGTAAAATTGTGGGAAAATGCATATATCCATCAGAAATACCGCCAAACGGTTAATGAATTGGAAGAATCTGACATTTAGAAACTTCCTCATACAGTGAAAAATAGATATAATTAAAATTATATGTGTGCAGAAGACATGTTAAATACAATAAAAAACAATATTTGAGTAGTTCTGTATTTTTTTGTTATAAAACGACGGTTCGAAAGCGAAATGCAATACAATACTTATATATCCTAATATGGAAATGGCGAGAGGTCTTGTGCTGGCCACAACAGATTTTGTATTTAATATTTTTGAAGAGAAGGTAAAAACTTGCTACCCATATTTTTTCTTTTGACAAAATTTTTATTAATTAGCTAGAAAAAAAATAATGAAATTTGATTATTTGAATTCCCGCCATGTATGACGTAGAATTACGCCGCACCAATGAATAGTCGTGAAGTCACAGCGTGGTGCCGTCTCATAGTAATGGTATGTTTGTGCGGGTAATGTAGATCACCTGTTTGACGTTTCAATAATAGTTGGAGGTTAGTATTTTAGTTTATCTTTTTGGTATCGATATTTTAAATTACAAGTAATTACCTATGTGTTTATTTATAAAGTAATTAATGTATTTGAAAGACCAGAGAGAGAGAAAAATGAACTAATGTCAAATTCAAATTAAAACTTTCTCGCACGCCATGCCATCTATTGATAACATTCTTAAACATGCTTCCCCTCCCCAGTACAATATAAAGACGTCACAGAAAAATTTCTTAATTTAGTAAAAAACAAACAATTATTTTAAAATAAAATTTATATTTTTATATATGTTTTCAATATAACATTACGTATATAGTGACAGAAATCGGATTTTCAGTACCACGCAAGTAGCCCATTGCCACACGTCGTATTATATTTTAGACAGCATTTTTTCTAAAATGATTGAAGTTATTGTCGTACGGAGTCTTTGTATGACTGTAAGTTCCATTCACAAAGTTGTAAATATACAATCGGTAATGGGTAATATAGTACGCCGCTAGTTAATAAGAAGAAGTATATGAAAACGAAAACACCCCTCTTACTTGTGTTATAAAATATTGTTTTTGCTTCCAATCCAATATTCCCCGATCGTTTGCAGGTTATAAATCAGAGAGGAAATTAAGCAAACAATGAAAAACCTGCGTCGCCGTTGTAAAGAAGCTCTGTGTAATTTATACCTTTTATTATGTTGGAACAAACAATCCGACGTTGGGTTGATTGTAGTAGCCGTGGAAGTCTTGGTATTGTGTTAGCTAATGAGGCACAATTAGGCGTATAATCAAGACAAATTTACCCCATTGTCTCTATAAATACGATGATAGGAAATGACGGCATTTATCAATGGAAAGCGCACACGATAAAAATGCAACTTTCGCACTGCTAACAGCCTCTATCAATCAAGAAAAAATAGATCAAACCATGGCATAAAAATTTGTTGTGGCCAGCACAAGACCTGTCGGCATTTCCATATTAGGTTATATAAGTATTGTAATGCACTTCGCTATCGAACCGTCGTTTTATAACAAAAAATCTGATGTGGCCAACACATGACCTCCCGCAAATTCCATGTTTAAAATAGTAGAGCTTTAAGTAAAGTATCTTTTTACGTTTCGGTTAATCGTTTAAAAGGAAAGTGACTGCTGTGGAAATGAGGTATTTACGTGGTGTTTGTGGGTATACAAGACGAGATCGCGTGAGGAATAATTTGGTGTATGAAGAATGTATGGTTAGGAAGAATGTAGTTAAGAGAGTTGGAGTGAGTCAGTTGAGATGGTTTGGTCATGTGGAGAGAATGATGAGTGAACGACTCGTAAAACGCATAGATGTTGGTAAAGTTGAGGGTGTTCGATTGCGTGGCCGTCCAGTGTGTAAGTGGATGGATGTGATTGGTAGTGTTTTGAACGAGCGTAAGTTTCCGAGTGGAAAGAGAAGAAGAGCATGCATGAATACGATTATGAATGTGGCTGAGGCGAAAGAAGTGTGCCTGGATAGGAATGTGTGGCGAAGGATGATTGTTTTGTAAATGTTGCGGTGTGAAGATATATGGTTAATAAGAATGTTTTATGAGAATGGAAAGATAGCTGAAGTTTTATGTGGACGAGAAGAACGAAGTATGTTTGTACAGGAATGTGTGGCGAAAGATGATTTTTTTTTATCCCTTTCCCTATTGTTAATATTTTTTATTTTTATTTTTTTCGGGTTTTTGCTAACCCACTAAGTGGGATACGCGTGATTTTATGTATGTATGTATGTATGTTTTATAACAAAAAAATTACAGAACTTTACCTAAATATTGTTTTTCTTGTATATCTATTTTTCATTGTATGAAGAAGTTCCTAAATGTCAGAGATTCTTCTAATTCATTATCAAGATCAAGAGCAATAATTTTAATTTTTAATTTCAATTTCAGCAGTCATTTGTGTTATATTTGTGAGAAAATAATATGTTATGTAGAATTTTTACAATGCTAAACTTCCCATTTTAAATATTTAATTAATAAAACAATAAGAAAGATTAAATGTACTTCCCAGAAAAAGCTATCAGAATGTCACTAAAACTGTTGATTTTTGACACATCTGTCATTTACAAACTATGTTATAAATATTTGAATTTGTCAAGTGGTTTCCTTAGTGCCTTAGCCTCTGCGATTAGAATATTCTATATATTACAGTGCCTGTATCGCTAAATCTATAAAAAATATAATAAATTTTTTAAATGTATCAGAAGTAGAATTTTATGTTCTTCAATAATAGTAATAATAGAATTTTTTTACCTCTCGCTAAGAGAGGTATTGGATTCATGCTAAAATTCGCATATCCAGATTTTATTGAATAAGCACGATTTAAGGTTCCTAGAATCCGATTATAACATTTTTACAATGATGTCTGTGTGTGTGTGTGTGGATGTGTGTATGAGTGTATGTATGTCTGGATGTTGTAGTCACGATTCCTCAAAAACTATAAGACTTAAAAAATATTTAACTCCATTTTCCTCAATCTGACATTCCTGGGAAGAGCTGAAAAGATTTTGGTAACAATTGAACAACCGGAAGTAGTAGTTTCTTAAAAAAATTCTTCTAAATATAATTTTTTGGGAGTTTTTACTTCCTTGTACGAAGTAAAGGAAGTATTGTAATCGCGAAAAATTTCGGTTTCCAGATTTCAACGGAAATATCCATTTTGAGCATCCCTG
The DNA here is from genome assembly GCA_943142095.1 of Ophonus ardosiacus. Lineage (NCBI taxonomy): Eukaryota > Metazoa > Arthropoda > Insecta > Coleoptera > Carabidae > Ophonus > Ophonus ardosiacus. The sequence continues at coordinate 6,628,155 of OW964840.1, forward strand.
AATCCATTTTGACTAATTTCGGCGTGACGTCTGTACGTACGTACGTATGTACGTATCTCGCATAACTGAAAAACAGGAAGCCGTAGAAAGTTAAAATTTTGTATTTAGGACTGTTATAACATCTAGTTGTGCACCTCCCTTTTTGGTCATTACATAACTTTCGGAAGTGGTACTTTACTTGAAGCCTATAATAGATTTTAATGAAAAACTATATTAAAATATAATCCAAAACTTTTCAAATTTGGTATATAAGACTCTTATATCAATGGGAATAATATATTAGATTTTAGTTAAAATGGTCTAACCGGAAGTGGTACTTTACTTGAAGCCTATAATAGATTTTAATGAAAAACTATATTAAAATATAATCCAAAACTTTTCAAATTTGGTATATAAGACTCTTATATCAATGGGAATAATATATTAGATTTTAGTTAAAATGGTCTAACCGGAAGTGGTACTTTACTTGAAGCCTATAATACATTTTAATGAAAAACTATGTTAAAATATAAAACAAAACTTCTCAAATTTGGTATTTTATACTTTTATATTAATGGAAATAACATAATAGATTTTGGTTAAAATAGTCTTACCGGAAGTGATACTTTACTTGAAGCTGTTATCAGTTTTTCTTTAAAAAAATGGTGTTATTTTGAATTTAACAATAAATGCTTTTAGAAAATTGAATTCTCCGGCGAAAATATCAAGTAAGATTAAATTAGCTCTTTGTATAAGCGAGATATGTAAATTTAAAAATTATGTACTTTTTGGTTTCTGTAATTAAGTTTGCTATGAATAATAAAAATAATAAAAATAAAGAATTTAATGTCAATGTCAAATTATGTCCAATACGTGCAATTTAATGATTGTTATAATACATATTTTAATTATTAACAAAATATGTATAGTGTAACAGGCGTACAAGGAAGTCATGTGTTGTCCACATCAGATATTTTTTATTAAATATTGAAGAACATAAAATTCTCCATCTAATACACTTAAAATTTTTATTTTATCTTGTATAGATTTAGAGATAAAGACACTATAAGTTATAGAGTAAACTAATCGCAGAAGCCAAGGCACTAAGGAAACCAGTTGACAAATTCCATTGTTTATAACATGACACATGTCATTGTCAAATATCAACAGTTTTAGTGACATTCTGACAGCTTTTTCTGGGAAGTATATTTAATCTTTTTTATTGATTTATTAATTAAATATTTGAAATTATAGGTAAAATGCATATATCCTTCAGAAATACCGCCAATCTGGTTAATGAATTGGAAGAATCTCTGACATTTAGAAACTTCCTCATACTATGAAAAATAGATATAATTAGAATTATATGTGTGCAGAAGACATGTTAAATACAATAAAAAACAATATTTGGGTAAAGTTCTGTAATTTTTATGTTACAAAACGACGGTTCGGTAGCGAAGTGCAATACATTATTTATATAACATTAAATGGAAATGGCGAGAGGTCTTGTGCTGGCCACAACAGATTTTTATAGTTTATTTACTGGCAAAAGACAAAATTTTGTTCGACCACTATTTTCTCAGTTTTTCTTCGATTCTAATACAAAATGGCCTCTTTCTCAAAAACAGTTGAAGATCGGACCCATATTAGCATTAAGCATTTTTTACTCATTTGGTCAGTAATACCTATATGACCTCATAATTTGTTACATTTATTTTTTAACACCCTGTATCTAAATGAAATAAATAAAATATAAATAAATATATCATCACGGCATATTACCCATTTCTGGGTGTGCCAGTATCTACAACACATGTAGACATCGGTAATGATGACGATATATTTTACCGTGTGGGCGCTTACCAGGCGTCACCTCACGGGCACTCATAGCTGCAGTGGTAGCACGCACTTTAGAATTCTATCATAGAAAGCAGGCGAATACGATTTTACTTTTACGAATCTTGGTAGCATGCCGTTTAGAATTCTATATTCGTTTTTTGGTTCGGAAATTATTGGATTTTATACTATTAAAATAAAAAATATTATGACAGTTGTATACAATAAATGTATAAATTATATATAAATTGGCTTTAAATAGAATTGTGGCAAAATAATGACGTTACTTTGACACTTTCGCCTCGAGTCGTACGCTTGCAGGCGAATATTTTGATATACGCATGCTACCAAATTTTCGCTTCGTGGCGAAAAGCGAAAACAAATGCCTTTTTTGATAGAATTCTAAAGTGCGTGCTACCACTACTGGTGTGGAGAGTGCTCGACAGGGGTCACTTTTGTGCCAATTAAAATTGGAAATATTTGGCGCCTGTCGGGATCGAACCCGGTTCCCCCGGGTTCGCGACCAGACACTCAGGCACGCGGCCACGGGACCCCATCTAAATGAAACCGTATAATAATCAATATCTATTTTTGTTTATCATATTATAGTTCTTTTTATAACGAAATATATTTATTTCAAACAAACAAACATTTACCGAGGATGAAAATATCAATTCTAATTTTGACAGGCGGTATTTACTCTGATAATTGCATTCAATAATGGTTATTTACTTTTTAGCGAAGTTCGCCTTTTCATGACTAATATGGAGATTGTTTGCCGAGGTGTAGGCCGAGGCAAATAACCATAATTAGTCATGAAAAGGAACTTCAATAATGAGATAAGTATTAATTTTTACCTCCCGCTAAGGTAAGAGAGGTATAGGGATCGTGCTAAAAATCGCATATCGAGATTTTAGTGAATAAGCACGTTTTGATGTCCCCAGAATCCGATTTTATCAATTTTACAATGATTGTACCTTTTTTCTGTTTAAATCGAAAAAGGATAGTCTAATTCATCGATCAGTATGATTAAATTATTTTTTATTTATATTTTTTGTTGTATAAAATCATTTTAAAGTATGGTATTTTTAAAAAGTTGCAAAAACCAGCCATGTTTTGTCGTCACAAGGTTACGAACGAATTTCAGACTCATTTCAAACAGACATTTTATATGGACACATAATTTCTAAAAGAAAAATATATATAAACTATAAATTGAGGATCTAAATATGCTATTTTATATTAATATAATATCGTTCTATTTATTTTTATAAATATAATTTTCATTTGGCGTGAAATTATCTACGTTACATCAGATGTTTCTTTCACTTTTGAATCTTTGAATTAGACGGCAGGAGGTTATAAACGCATATGAGACATTGAATATATTCCAGAATATTATTTTATTCTTTATTTTGGCACGAAACAACGTTCCATCGACATGTTTACTTTCATAAATTTTAGGTTATCTTTAAATGTCACTTTGACGTTTAAGACAATGTGAAAATCAAAATGGTCGTGCTTCTCACTCTGTGACGTCATTGGACAAGGGACGAAGCGGGGGTCTTCAGCCGCATTTTAAAGAATGTCATTTTCAATTACAATTTTTTCATGATTAAATATCGATTTGAGAAAAAATAAAAAATACGGGTCTATTATTTTTCACTACTCTATCGATTAAAATTATAAAAAAAAAGTCGTACATGACCAAAATTTTGAAATTTTGTATACACTAATGTGGGAAGAGCTCATTAGTTTTTAGTGAGTATATATCGGATAACTGAAAGTATCACTTACACTAGCGTGTAACAGTTTTTCTTGAAAATAATACATGGAATATAATTTTTTAGGAACTATTACCAATAATTACAATGATGTCTGTATGTATGTATGTATGTATGTATGTATGTATGTATGTGTGTGTGTGTGTGTGTGTGTGTGTGTGTGTGTGTGTGTGTGTGTGCGTGGGTATATGTCTGGATGACTTAAGACCGATTTAACTATGAATTCCTCAATCTGACATTCCTGGGAAGAGCTGAAAAGGTTTTGGTAACAATTGGACAACCGGAAGTAATAATTTCTTTAAAAAATTCTTCTAAGTATAATTTTTTGGAAATTTTTGTTATTACAAATATTGAAGAACATAAAATTCTCCATCTAATACACTTAAATTTTTTATTATATCTTGTAAAGAGTTAGAGATAAAGACACTATAATATATAGAATAATTGAATGTAATAATTGCAGAGGCTAAACTACAATAAGGAAACCAGTTGACAAATTCAAATGTTTATAACATGGTTTGTAAATGACAGATGTCAGTGTCAAAAATCAACAGTTTTAGTAACATTCTGATAGCTTTTTCTGGGAAGTACATTTAATCTTTCTTATTGTTTTATTAATTAAATATTTAAAATTATAGGTAAAATGCATATATCCATCAGAAATAGCACCAATCTGGTTAATTAATTGGAAGAATCTCTGACATTTAGGAATATCATACAATGAAAAATAGATACAATTAGAATTGTATGTGTGCAGAAGACATGTTAAATACAATAAAAACAATATTTGGGTGAAGTTCTGTAATTTTTTTGTTATAAAACAACAGTTCCATGGCGAAGCGCAATACAATACTTATATAACCTAATATGGAAATGACGAGAGGTCTTGTGCTGGCTACAACAGATTTTTTTACGTGAAATGAAATATAGTAGATTACATGACGATTTCAGGAAAAGTATAGGTATTTGATCAGATTCTTTCATTGTTATTTGTTTAAGATTTTTGAGATTTCATATGATGTCTTTCACTTTTCAAGTCCAGATCCAAGTCCGAATTAAATTTGCGGATATCCGCTTCAGTATCCGAACATTGGATATCCGAGAAACCGGATATTTTCCTCACAGCACTACAATATTTTCCATAATTCATACTTAAATATTAGTGAAATTACTGAAAACGATATTATCATGTCAATTAAATCTCTAAAAGTTTCATGTTCTCCAGGTCCTGATAAATTCCCAGCTTATATCTTAAAAGGATGTTCAGATTTGTTTGTGAAACCGTTATATATATTGTTTAATCTTAGCATTATGAATAAGATATTTCCTGATATATTGAAGGAATCATTAATTTGTCCAATTTTCAAATCTGGTGATCCTAGCAATGTAACCAACTATAGACCTATCTCTATTATCTCGAATGTTTCTAAATGTTTTGAGAAAATACTATACAAATATATATATTATTCCGTTTCAAATAAGATTATAACAATGCAACATGGTTTCATTAAAGGTAGATCAACTGTAACTAATTTAACTAATTTTACTGACCACACAGTCAATGCATTCAATAATAATGCGCAATTAGACGTTGTTTACACTGATTTTGCGAAAGCATTTGACACTGTGAATCATGAAGTGTTGCTATATAAGCTACAGCATCAGTTTGACTTTTCTCCTAATCTTCTTGATTTGTTGCGCTCATATATTACAAATCGCAAGCAGTTTGTTCGGTGTAATGGCTTTAAATCTAATCATTTTATTCCTAGATCTGGTGTTCCACAAGGGTCAAATTTAGGGCCACTTCTCTTTGTTTTATTTATAAATGATATTACTGAGTGCTTAGAATATTCAGAATCACTACTATATGCTGATGATTTAAAATTATTTAAAGTCATTAATTCAGTTTCTGATTGCCATCAGCTTCAAAAGGATATTGATAATCTTCTGGCTTGGTGCTCTTCCTCACGTCTTTTCTTTAATGTCTCAAAGTGTAAAGTTATGTCTTACACAATGAAGCATACTACAACTACTTCGTCATACTGGATTGGTGACCGATGTCTTGACAGAGTAAATACTCATAAGGACTTGGGAGTTATTTTTGATCCCAGACTACATTTCGGCCCTCATTACGATTATTTAGTGAACACATCGTATAAAACATTAGGTTTCATTATTAGAAATTCACGAAACTTCACTAATATCAAAACTCTCAAGTCCTTATACTTTTCTTTAGTGAGATCCAAGCTTGAGTACTGTCTTATTGTCTGGAATCCAATGTATCATACTCATTGCATCAAAATTGAATGGGTACAAAGAAAGTTTGTCCGATATTGCGCGATGAAATTTTCTCCTTTTTTCGATTCATTTACTTACAGCTACTCCGCAACTTTATCTAATTTAAATATGCATACATTGGATTCCAGACGTAAGATACGCTCATGCTTATATTTACATGGTTTGATGCGAAATGCTATAGATGACGTTAATTCAATGAGTCGTATTCAAATAAATATTCCTCGGTTGGCATCTAGGTCCTATATAGCATTTTGTACTAAGTTATGTAGGAAAAATTATGAAAATAGAAATCCAATCAGACGGTTATGTCTAATTTATAATGAAGTTGAGAGTATGATGAAAGAAGGTATAGATATTTTCAATTTAAGCTACTGTGAATTTAGAAATATTTTATGTAAAAATTTAATGTAATTTATTAAAATCAATCGCTACTTTTGTTGTTGTATTCGGAAATTTGTTATGTTATTGTTTACACTGATATTTTAGTTTATTGTGTGTCTATTCATGTTACTGTGATGTATTGGTTTATCCAACCCCCCTGTTATTGGGATACTTTGTATCCTGTTGGGAGGTTGTAAATAAATAAATAAATAAATAAATAAATAATCATAAATCCTTCCTGAATTACGGAAGTTAATACATTTATAACTGTATAAACCGGAAATTAGTTTTAAATATTAATAATCAATATACGAATTTCGTAAACAATTTATTGAATTTGCATTCAATTTCAAAATAAATTACCTATTGTCCTCTGTTTTAAAACATAAAACTGCATTCACCACTCAAATCATATAACAAAATCTTGCGAAATAAAATCATAAAGTCAATTTTTAATTTGTTTTTCAACTTTTTATCTGAAACAAGTCATAAACGTTATCTTTACCCGGGAAAAAATAAATAAACTCATTGAATATTCTTTCTAGAGTGTTCCAGTTATGTCTTGGGCTGTTTGCGTGCTTGTAATATGGAGTAATGAATTGGCCTACAGGGGGAGAATAATTTTACGTTTTGATGCTGAGGCCCGAGGCACAGAAAATTTAAACTTTCATGTAGAAAACGTCTTGGGTTCTCAGCAATTGTGTTACATTGGTATATTGATCATTTGACTGAGTTTAAAAACAGAGGCGTACTCAAAATGTTGATTACAACAATGTACACTTTAATTGCAACAGTATAGAACATTACAACTCCTTGAAGTTGTCCAAGAAATAGGCTTCTGTTATGCCTGGAATAAAAATGTGTTATGGCCAGCACAATACCTCTCGCCATTTCCATGTATACGCAGTGTGTCCCATTGGGATCTCGAGAACTATAAGAGATACAATGTCGGTTAAATGGAACTTTTTGTGCGCCTTTGGAAGGCCATCTCAGATGTGCTTTTGTTATTCCAAAAATTCTCATAGGGCATTAAATAATGACGAAAAACTGAATATTGTTGATTTTTTCTTTCTCAAATAACTTCTAAACTATTAGTAATTGAGAAAAACGTTTCAAATATAAAAGATAGATATTTTTATTAACTAACCAGTGGCGTACGAAATAAATTTTTATATCCGTAAATTTTCGAGATATAACACAAACTTATATTTTTTTAAATGGAACCCATATCTGATTTTAGTCTCAAAAAAATCAATATTTTTTCCTCTTTTCAATGATGTAAGGGTTATTATGTTTTATATTTGTTTTGCTCCTAAAATTTAATTTTTCTCCTTATTATCCTGAATTTTCTTATTATTTTCCAAAAAAACATTATTATTTTTATTAATTATATTGTATTTGATCAAAATAATTTGTTTTATGCCTTTATTACTTAATATTTTCATTCTAGACTCATAATTACAAATTACACTATGATGAGCCAAGGGCGACCTGATACAAAATATTATAAAAATTAATTTGATACGAATTTTGAGCAAAATTTTCTAACGAAATAAATTATTTAAATACAAGGAGTATTTCCAAATAGAAATCTACCAATATTTTCAAAATAATTGTAAATTTAATACAAAATAAGGAAAAAATAAATAATTTTGAAGGCAAAACAAATATACAACATAATAACCCTTACATCGTTGAAAAGAGAAAAAAATATTTATTTTTTTGAGACTAAAATAAGATATGGGTTCCATTTAAAAAAATATAAGTTTGTGTTATATCTCAAAACTTTACGGATATAAAAATTTATTCCGTACGCCACTGGTTAGTTAATAAAAATATCTATCTTTTATATTTGAAACTTTTTTCTCAATTATTAATAGTTTAGAAGTTATTTGAAAAAGAAAAAATCAACAATATTCAGTTTTTCGTCATTATCTAGTGCCCTATGAGAATTTTTGGAAAAATAAAAGCACATCTGAGATGGCCTCCCAAAGGCGCATAAAAAGTTCCATTTAACCGACATCGTATCTCTTATAGTTTTCGAGATCCCAATGGTGGCACCTCTAAATGGGACACACTGTATACAGGGTTAGTTAAAAGTATGGAGACGGCGATTTATTGTCGTTAATATTCATTTTAGGAAATTATGTTCCATACAAAAGTTTTTAAAGAAATTTTGATCTACATTTGAGAATACTTGCATTTTTTTTTCTTCAATTGTTTTTGAGTTACGCTTGTCAGCGTAATTTTTTTAAATGGGAACCTATTAATTTTACTCTACCATTCGATAGAGTGTTTTTTTTTCTCTTTACAACAGTATGTTTGTTTTTTTTTTATTTTTCAATTTATTTTAATAATATTTTTACAAGAAAAACACCGGTTCAAGTATTTACGAATAGTAGGTACATCTAAGATAGACAAAATTTGCTAACCCACTAAGTGGGAAACGCGTGATTTTATGTATGTATGTAAAAATTAAATAGCGGGAGGTTTTATGTTGGCCACATCAGATTTTTTAAAAAATGAAAGTTCGTTTAATTTTTAAGCTATTCGTGGTATTAAAAAGTCATAATTGTTTCTTGTATAACTGCTTTTGCTTTTAAAGAAACCTATAGCTATCTTTCTCACACCAGTTTCTGTAGTAGGCTGCGCGAGAAAGATACCAATAGTGTGACGTCATATGTATCCCTGGAAATAAATTCAAATATCTCGCAAAGTAATTATTAAAAAAATGTTTTTTTATCTTAATCGTTATTTATTGAGTAGTACTTTAAGGATAAAGTGCACATTTTATTATTTTTTGTTATGGTTTATGGGCCTATTACGAAAGAATGACTTTGGCTGTTCTTGCAACAAGCCACAACAAAGAAATCTGATTATTGCATTTAAACCAGTTACAATATATAATATACTTAGGTAATACTTTTTTGTTCTTTTATTCAGCAAGCATCGCTTCTTAAATGCAAAACAGAAATTCTTATTCAAATTCCTCGCTTCAGTAAGTATATTTAATCCGATAGAAACCTTTTACCTATTAAGAGCTTCAGTAAAATTAAAAACGTAAACAAAAACTCTAACGGCTGGTACTTTTTCGTATATAGCGCCATTAGACTTTACAGCCATCTAGCGACGTTTTTCTCAACCACAAACGAGTTTGAACGCGCTGAAGGTTAAAGGGAAACCGCTGTAACGTGTAACGGTTTTCATAGTGGTTGAATGGGGGATTCCAGCTCAATCGAATTAAAGGAAAATAGTAAAAAAATACGAATGTATATGCTGAATAACGAATATTAATAAAAAAAATGAAATGGTATAATTGAGATATTTCGGAAATAAGGGTTTTTTGTTATAACGCTTCGACACTAATATGAAAATATTTTAATTGGCGACCGAGAGACCGCCTATACATGCATTACAAATAGCGTGTTAGGAGGTGGGGATTACTACCAATGGATGTTAAGAAATTCAAATTCGAAAGGAGGGGCTAACATTCCTGTACTGCAGTTTCCAAACAGTTTTTATTTTAACATAAATTTCTTGCATTAAACTTAATAATTTAAATACACCTGTAATTATAAAGTATGTAGACTTTAACAGTGTTATAATATTCATTTATTTTTATGTAAATATAACTTAAAACAGCATATATTTCAAGAACATTTAGGTCCATGATGAAAACAGTTTGATAAAAAAACACATAAGCGTGACGTCACGTCAATCTTTTCAAAATTCGGGAGACCATAACTCGCTTATTAATAGGAATTTTTTCACCGGATTTTCATCAATAGTCTTAGTTTTCCTAATATTTTCAGATGAAATTATAAAAAAAAATGGTGGAATCCCTCATTTGTTGATGAGGTCAGAAAAATAAGGTTAGAATTTGACTTTCAATAAAACAATCTGTTGTGTATTTAAAAATAAGTACAAAAAAAAAAACTAAATAAATTCCTTATTTTTCAGCCTACTAATATGTTTCGTTAAAAGTAGAATTGGTTATTTTTTCTAAATTTGTAATAACAAATTATACTCGTAGTAAAATTAAATACAAAATTAGATGAATTGATTATAATTATATTGTAATAAGTATTGAACTAAATATAAATAAAGAAATTAACTAAATATGTATATATTTAAATTTTCCATTTATTTAACTAATTCATTAGATAAATTACCGAAAAATGTAAGACAAAAATAATGAAGCCAAAATATAGTAAAATTAAATAAATAATTAAAGTAAACATTTGCATATTTAAATTAAAGATTTTTTACAAAATATCTATCATCTATTTCGGATTAATTAAAATGCTAAAACAAGATTTGTAAATTATACTAAATTATTCGACATATTGCCTAATAAAATAATATCTAAATATAAAAAGACAAAATTTCAATTATTTTTTACCTCTCGCTAAGAGAGGTATTGGATTCATGCTAAAATTCGCATATCCAGATTTTAGTGAATAAGCACGATTTAAGGTCCCTAGAATCCGATTATAACATTTTTAAAATGATGTCTCTCTCTCTCTCTGTGTGTGCGTGTGTGTGTGTGTGTGTGTGTGTGTGTGTGTCTATGTCTGGATGTTGGAGGGACAATTCCTCAAAAACTATAAGACTTAAGACCAGTTTCACTATGAATTCCTCAATTTAACATTCCTGGGAAGAGCTGAAAAGGTTTTGGTGACAATTGAACAACCGGAAGTAGTAGTTTCTGAGAAAAATTCTTCTAAATATAATTTTTTGGAAATTTTTGTTATTAAATATTGAAGAACATAAAATTCTCCATCTAATACACTTAAAATTCTGATTATATCTTGTATAGATTTAGAGATAAAGATACTATAATATATAGGGTAATTTAATCGCAAAGGCCAGGGCACTAAGGAAACCAGTTGACAAATTCGAATGTTTATAACATGGTTTTTAAATGACACATGTCAGTGTCAAAAATCAACAGTTTTAGTGACATTCTGACAGCTTTTTCTGGGAAGTATATTTAATCTTTCTTATTGTTTTATTAATTAAATATTTGAAATTATAGGTAAAATTGTGGTAAAATGCATATATCCATCAGAAATACCGCCAATCTGGTTAATGAATTGGAAGAATCTCTGATATTTAGAAACTTCCTCATACAATGAAAAATAGATATAATTAGAATTGTATATGTGTAGAAGACATGTTAAATATAATAAAAACAATATTTGGGTAAAGTTCTGTAATTTTTTTGTTATAAAACGACGATTCGATAGCGCAGTGCAATAAAATACTTATATAACATAAAGTGGAAATGGCGAGAGGTATTGTGCTGGCCACAACAGATTTTTTTTTCTGTGTAGATCCGAATGAAATGATATAGTGCTGCCTTTGGTTTTCTGTCAATGAATTGTTTCATTGTTAATATATAAAGTCGCAAATTATAACAGGAAATGTTGAACATAATTCGTAGAATTGCCAGCAGATGTCACCATTTGAAGTGATACCAACCGTAAAGAGCGTTCAGCCACTAGGGACAAAAGTAAATGAAACAAAAGAATTCTAAACAGAGTGGGAATTTTCTTTTTTCAACGTTGTCATCACTGCTGCTCATTTTGTAATCAACTTTTCTCAGTTCATTCTTGTGCGCTGTAATTCACGAAAGTCAATTTTCTTCCTCTCTTTCTTTTATTACGCTTTGTTATTTCTCATTCTACACAGAATAACTTGAAAAAGAATTTAGAAGTTGCAGAATGCAAAGACTTTACCTACGAGTACATTAAAATTTAATTTAAAATACAAATATGTTTCCTAGTTATTTAATATACAAGTGTCTCTAAAATTGGGGGACATGGCTTAACCACAGATTCCTGAGGCTAAAATAAGACGATTTAACTAAACCAAGGATTTGTAAACTTATGGTATTTGAGAAACCGTGGTTCCAACATCCATATATATATATATATATATATATACCGAGAGTTTTTTTTATCAGTGAACATGGGCGTATGTCATTACCATAGTTACATTTAAAATGATTGACAGCAATGTATTATCGCGTTTTTTTGAAAACTGAACATAGGACGTGACATTTAGTATATCTGTCAATGTCATCAAATTGTCATACTTCAAAATGTATACAGTTAAAGAAGAAGACTATTAACTACAGTACTTGGTCTGATTTTTTTCTTGTGCTGTTTATTATTGTTCTGTAGTCATTGTAAATTTTTCTTATAGTTGTTGGACTGGGTCGCTTATTAAAAGATAATGCACATAAGTCAGAAAATTGTTGTAGACTCGTTATAATTACTCCAATTTACAATTTGAACTTTTCTATAACTGTATACATTTTGAAATATGACAATTTGATGACATTGACAGATATACTAAATGTCACGTCCTATGTTCAGTTTTAAAAAAAACGCGATAATACATTGCAGTCAATCATTTTAAATGTAACTATGGTAATGACATACGCCCATGTTCACTGATAAAAAAAACTCTCGGTATATATATATATACACACACACATACACGCACATATCCACACACATACAGACATAATTGTTAATATGTTAAATTCGGATTCTAGTGACCTTAAATCGTCCTTATTCACTAAAATCTCGATATGCGATTTTTAGCATGAATCCAATATCTCTCAAAGCGAGATGTAAAAAAATGTAAGTGTACTTTTTAAAATAAATTTAATCTAGTAGTCTAAACTAATTTAATGACAGTAACAATAGGGGATTCCACCATTTTTACCTCCTGCAACCCTTGGTAAGGGAGGTATAGGGATCGTGCTAAAAATCACGTATCGAGATTTAAGTAAATGACCACGTTTTCAGATCCCTAGAATCCAATTTTAACATTTTCACGATAATGTCTGTATGTGTGTGTGTGTGTGTATGTATGTATGTGGGTGTGTATGTATGTGTGTGTATGTATGGATGTATGTAAGTATGTATGTATGTGTGTGTGTGTGTGTGTGTGTGTGTGTGTGTGTGTGTGTGTGTGTGTATGTGTAGGGATTTTGTCTTCGCTCTAACTCAAATACTATCATTCAGAAAATTCTGAAACCTTGTATTTCTATCCTATTCTAATATGAAAAGAAGCCATTAGATTTTGGTGTAAATCGGATAACCGGAAATGGCACTTTACCTGAAGCTCATAATTGTTTTTCTTCAAAAAATATCATTAAATGCCATTTTTTCGCATTTTATGTCTTACGAAAATTAAAGATTATTGAATTTTCTACGGGAATACATTAATACTTTTTCTATATATTTTGCAGATAAATTTAAAAATAATTTTTTCTATTAGTCCCGAAGCCTAAGATAAACACAATTCCTTTGTTACACAGTTCATATTTCAAATGAATGTAACTTACAGTAAATGTCACTGTCAAAAAACTAATCACTTCAAATTAATAATAGTGACATTTAAAAAGAAAATAGTAAATAAATCAATAGTTTTAAGCAATGGTACAGTTTGCAGCGTTAGTAAATACGTAAGTATGTATTTAAATTAATAAAAATGGATAGGGATGTGTGCGGAAGGATGATTGTTGCGTAACTATTATTGTGGTCCGGATGGGGTTATGCGCTACCGAAAATCTGTCACTTGTTGTTCTTATGTATGAAAGCTATGATGATTGTGGACAAGGCGAAAGAAGAATGTTGTTAAAGAGTGAAGTGAGTCAGCTGAGCTCTTACTCTTATCCCTTTTCTTATTGTTACTATTGTTTCCGGGTATTTGCTAACCCCCTAAGTGGGAATCGCGTGATTTTATGTACGTATATAGCGGGAGGTTTTGTGTTGGCCACTTCAGATTTTTTTTTATAATTTCATCTGAAAATATTAGGAAAACTAAGACTATTGATGAAAATCCGGTGAAAAAATTCCTATTAATAAGCGAGTTATGGTCTCCCGAATTTTGAAAAGATTGACGTGACGTCACATTTATGTGTTTTTATATCAAACTGTTTTCATCAAATGTTCTTGAAATATATGCTATTTTAAGTTATATTTACATAAATATAAATGAATATTATAACACTGTATAAGTCTACATACTTTATAATTATAGGTGTATTTAAATTATTAAGTTTAATGCAAGAAATTTATGTTAAAATAAAAACTGTTTGGAAACTGCAATACAGGAATGATAGCCCCTCCTTTCGAATTTGAATTTCTTAACTTCCATTATTAGTAATCCCCACCTCCTAACACGCTATTTGTAATGTATGTATAAGCGGTCTCTCGGTCGCCAATCAAAATATTTTCATATTAGTGTCGAAGCGCTATAACAAAAAACCCTTTATTTCCGAAATATCTCAATTATACCATTTAATTTTTTTTATTAATAAGCATTATTCAGCATATACATTCGTATTTTTTTACTATTTTCCTTTATTTCGATTGAGCTGGAATCCCCCATTGTTTATAAGTTGGCAAGAGATAAAAATAGCATATCAGACCCACCAAACCTATTTTAAATTGATTATTTACTACATTACTAAAAGTCCTCCAATATTATTGTCGTCCGTTATTCGCTATAAAAGACGGTAAAAGATACGAAAGTTAACGTTTCTTATCACAATGACCTGAGGGCTATTAGAGACATCTGTCGGCTTATTCCGAACTTATTAAAAGCAAAAACAAACTTTTGTTACGTCGGAAACATAAATTACTTTCTCTTCATTTCTGAAGCAGAATTACATCATGAAAAATATCACAGAAAACAGAAAACACTTTGGTGAGTTACGTGCTTTTGCAAGATATAAAATGGCATGGAGCTATCGTTATTATGAGAAAGCGGCATATCGCGCACTGCTTGCATTATAACATTGGGTGTCAATGGGTTATTATTTGCACCGCTCTGTTGAAAAATAAGACATGCTTCGTATAGTAAAATATAGTAAAATAATTCTAGCGCGTCTCTAAAAAATCTGTTGTGGCCAGAAAGTAGTAGTAGAAATGTAATATACAGAGTGTCTCTTAAATAGGGGGACATGGCTTAACCACAGATTCCTGAGGCTAAAATAAGACGATTTAACTAAACTTGCTTCTACCGGAAAGTGTACCATTTAGCCAGAATTCTGCTTCAAAGTTCTTCAAAGAAAATTAATTTTGCTTATAATAAGAGAATGCTTTATTCGATTTGGATGAAATTTAGTATGACACTTTATATGGTTGTAAGTTAATTTTAAGATGATATTTGTTATTCTTAGTTTGCAAATCCTTGTGTTTATGTCTTATGTTTAATTTTATGTTCGAGAGCTTTGAACACTTTCTTAAGAATCTATTGTTTATATGATTATTTATATTTTTATGTCTTACTAGTATGTTATTGTTTTATAACAGCCTAAACATTAGGTCCGTTATTGAGTAAACAATGCCCTAGGGCGTATTAAGTTGCTATGGTAATGTTGACAACAAACTGAGGTTAATAATACTGATACTAACATAAAGTGCAGTTAAGGTTAAGAAGTATTGTGAATTGTAGTCGTTTATAATCATATTTGTTTCATCACAAATACAAACCAGCATACTTCTTATTCTTAGCAATAACACTGCTCGTCCATATTGACAGAAAAATATCACAAGAAATATATTTTTTGTTTGAAAAAATGCTTTTTTTACAGAAACAAAATATTACCTAGATACCGCATTCACAGGCTACTTTGTAAGTTGTATTAAAATTTTGTTTCATAAATTCTAATCGGATAAAATGTTTATTAAGAATTTCTAGTAAAACATAAAAGGTTGAAGGCACCACGGGTGTTAAACGACAATAATTCCTTCGGTCAACGTACTCGCCTCGGGCCAGAGGCCCTCGCCAGTACACTGTTGACCTCAGGCATTATTGTCCTTATAACAAACCTTGGTACCTTAATTACTATTATGAATACATTATTTTTATTTTCGGAGCTGTGAATAAAGCTTAATAGAATTAAAGCTGTTATTACTAATAAAGGCGATGTAACCCAATATTAAATGGCGGAATACTTGAATAACATATTCAGTTTTTGTAAGTTTAAAATCTATATTAAAAAATCTGTTGTGGCCAGCACAATACCTCTCGCCATTTACATGTTGCCATATAAGTAATGTACTGCACTTCGTATTGTATTTAACATGTCTTGTTCATACATACAATTCTATCTATTTTTTTTATTTCTATTTATTTATTGTATGAGGAAGTTCCTAAATGTCAGTGATTCTTCCAATTCATGATCAAGATTGGCGGTATTTCTTATGGATATATGCATTTTACCTATAATTTTAAATATTTAATTAATAAAACAATCAGAAAGATTAAATGTACTTCCCAGAAAGAGTTTTCATAATGTCACTAAAACTGTTGATTTTTGACACTGACATTTATCTGTCATTTACAAACTATGCTACAAACATTTAAATTTGTCAACTGATTACTTTGGTGTAGTTTAGCCTGTGCGATTTATTACATCTGATTATTCTATACATTATCTTGTCTCTATCTCTAAATTTATAGAAGATATAATAAAAATTTGAAATGTATCAGATGTAGAATTTTATATTCTTCAATATTAGTAACAACACAAATTTTCTCAATAATAATATTTAGGAGAATTGTTTTAAAAAACTACTACTTCCGGTTGTCCAATTGTTACATGTTACTAAAACCTTTTCAGTTCTTCCCAGGAATATCAGATTGAGGAATTCATAGTTAAACAGGTCTTAAAACTTATAGTTTCTGAGGAATCGTCCTTCCAACACACACACACACACAGACATCATTGCAAAAAAGTTAAAATCGGATCCTAGGGACCTTAAAACGTGTTTATTCACTAAAATCTGGATATGCGATTTTTAGCATGATTCCAATACCTCTCTTAGCGAGAAGTAAAAAGTAATCGAAAGAAATTTATAGTAATTTCTTATCATTTGCGTAGGTTTTATAATTTATTTGATGAAAATGTGAACCGGTCGAACTATTACGAGTTTGGGTTCTTTTACAAATATTTAATTTGTAGGTACTCTTTCATGGTTGCTTTCATATAAATTTACTACAAAACTTGTTCTATAAATCTTATAAAAAATCATTTAAAATCAAAAACGTCTAAACTTTACTGAAGTAAATGTAAATAACACAATTTATGTATCCTTTTATTCGTCTTGAGCAAATATATGGTTTAAAGTTTTATTTTATTTATTACTGTTTATAAACTGAAATAAATTAAAATGAAATTTTTGTCGGAATTAATAAATCTTATAGAATGTTACATGGACGAGAGAAGCAGTAAATGAAAAGATCAAAAATGAATAAAGAAATGTAAAAAATTAAGAATTCTGTTTTAGGAATTTTTAATATTTGAAAAGATTGCTGTGAAAGCTTATTATAAATTAAAAATAATAACGGCATTAACACCTTTAAAGAATTTGATAAAATGTTAATTTACATCAAAAATATATTTGTTTTTGAAGTGAAAAATTCTATAGGCATACCTTGCACACTTTTTCCTGGGCTGTGAACAAAGCTGACCCGTTATGCGTCACGGTATTCGGGTTAAGCCGAACATGACGTCACGGTTATAACCTACGTTATACAAGGCCGAAAAAAAAAATTACAGAACTTTACCCAAATATTGTATTTTATTGTATTTAACATGTCTTCTGCACACATACAATTCTAATTATATCTATTTTTCATTGTATGAAGAAGTTCCTAATTGTCAGAGATTCTTCCAATTCATTATCAAGATTGGAGGTATTTTTGATGGATATATGCATTTTACCTACAATTTTAAATATTTAATTAATAAAACAATAAGAAAGATTAATGTACTTCCCAAAAAAAGCTTTCAGAATGTCATTAAAACTGTTGATTTTTGACACTAGCATCTATCATTTACAAACTATGTTATAAACATTTGAATTTGTCAACTGGTTTCCTTAGTGCCTTAGCCTTTGCGATGTATTACATTAGATTATTCCATATATTTTAGTGTCTTTATCTCTAAATGTATACAAGATATAATAAAAATTTTAAGTGTATTAGATGGAGAATTTTATGTTCTTCAATATTTGTAACAAAAAAAAAAATTATATTTAGAAGATTTTTTTAAAAGAAACTATTACTTCCGGTTATCCAATTATTACCAAATCAGCTCTTTCCAGGAATGTCAGATTGAGGAAACAGCAGTTAAATATTTTTTAAGTCTCATAGTATTTGAGAAACCGTAATTTCAACATTCCCACAAACACACACACACACACACACACACACACACACGGATATCATCGTAAAAATATAATAATCGAATTATAGGGACCTTAAAAGGTGCTTATCCACTAAAATCTAGATATGCGATTTTTAGCATGATTCCTATACCTCCCTTAGCGAGAGGTAAAACCGCAAAAATCGGTAATAATTCCTTCGTAACTTCCTAAATATGTTGTAGCTACATTAGTTATTTCAAATAATCATAGGAACAAGTATATATGAGTCAGTGTTGGATAAAATTCTTTCTTGAAAATTTTGTTAGAATGTTCACATTTTGACATCTTATAAAAAAGATGGCATTGCTGTACGATCCAAATGTCAACCATTTAAGTTTCTGAACCCTGTTTAAAAGAATATATACCCAAATCATTCAAGCAGCCAATGCACGTCATTAATAAAAATTGAATAAAAGTAACTAGATGTGGGACGTCATGTACTGCTACGTTCGCAGAGGTTTTAGAATCTTTATGAAAAGAGTTCTACAGATTGCAATTTTATAATACTAACCTTATTTATACTTATGTATGCCATATAAAGGCAATAAATAAAAGTGAGCCGAATTTCAAAGAAATATACCAAACTCTTCTGATTGATTAGAAGTGATACCTTTGACAGATTCACAGATTTTGTGTTTTCGTTAAACAGTCACGTTGCGTCGTTGCGTTGCGTTTAATACCGTGAGTATTTTTTAACGTGAAACATTGGGTTTGTCATGTCCATGGTTACGATTTGACATTTGATTGACAGCAATGTATTTGCGTGTCCCATTTAAAATGAAACATAGGGAACGAACACTAAATATATTTCGGGCACAAGATGCACACAATATTTTTTCTGCAACTAAATTTAATTTTTAGAAACCAGGTATAATTATTTGAACAAAATTAACCTCTAATGAAGTCTTGTCAATATGACAGATAACCGCTGAATTTTCCTATAAGTTACGACTACGACTTGACATTTGATTGACAGTAATGCATTTGCCTGTCTCATTTAAAACATAGGGAATGAATTTGACAGAGTATTATATTTAAATATTGTAAGAAATTTGGCCAAGTCAGAAAATCACTCGAGCACAAGGTACATTAAATTTAATTTAGAAAGCAGGTATAATTATTTAAATAATATTAACCTCTACTGACGTCTTATCAAATGTCAAATTCGTTCCCTATGTTTCATTTTAAATGGGACAAGCAAATGCATTGTTGTCAATTAAATGTCGAATCGTAACCATGGATATGACAAACCCAATGTTTCACGTTAAAAAATACTCACGGTATTTAACTTTATTATAAATAGGCCTTTACAACGCACAAAAATTTTTCAAACACAATACAAATATTTTTCAAATAATAACTTTGACAGTATGAACATACGAATTATCAGTGTTGCCAACTATAGCAACAATTAAACGAATAATATGACGTTGATGTACATTATTTATATATTATTCATGTCATATACGATAAGTAATGAACTCTACTATTCATCTTAATAATAATTATATAAGGCTATACACTTTTTGACGGTTAAAAATGATTGAAATTTTATTTCATTTTTCACTATTAGTGATTTTAATGCATTAAGTGATGACGTGCATTGGCTGCTTAAATGATTTGGGTATAAAACCAAAATTAAAGCAATCTATTTTTATAGTAATGAGCCTGTTTCACATTTTTCAAAAACTATTTTAAATGGAAGTCTATGCAATGATTTTCTTAGTAATAATTTTTATTTTAATAATTTCTTGTTATTTGTGGAAATAATTAAATAAAAAGATTGGCGTCCTGAAAAACTACCCCCCACTCCTGTGACGTAGAAGTACATACATTTCCATCACCTACGTTCTACGTTTATTCATATTGTTTATATAAATAAACGTAGGCTTATAGTTTGTCACATGTTAATAAAAAATCTTTTAATTTGACATTTGACGCTGACATTGCTCATTGTAAATGAATAATAATTACACTCAAAATAAGTCGGACAATTTACCGAAGGTCGATAGCTGGATGGTGGCTGAATTTATATCAGAGAACGATTGTTTTACTGTTACCGAAATAAGGGGTGTTAAAGAGTTGAGGTAAAATGAAATATAAAAACTGAATTTACTATATAAATTGATAATATATTTTACTTCAAGGTTCTGGTCATGATTATTACATTGAATCTGCTATAGGATATGTAGATCTATGTCGAGATAAAATAACAATTTTTCTGACATTATCAGCTCTTCGACCTACTGCTTCTAGCCACAATTTTCTTTTCATCGCATCTTTTGACGAATTTATAAACTCTATAGTAGGTTTGTTCCTAACAGTATTTTTGTAAAAAGGCACAATACAATATCGTAAATTACTCATTTTATTTTGAACTTTGTATTACCTACATATTATACAACTTGAACCATTCTAAAAAATTGACATTTGTTTGACAACTTTGACAATACACTTGACACCTTAGAACCGCTGAAGATGTATGTACTCTGACGTCACATTCTGTTTCAGATCACGTGACATTCAAAATTTTATCCAAATTTCAAAAATTAATTGTAAAATATCTAAAGGATATTTCGTGATATTTTCAAATTTGGGGCTCTTTAAAGATCAATACCTTTTAAAATTTAAAACTTAGAAGTCATATAAAAATTCTTGCAACAGCCCTATTAAAATATCAAGTACAAATGAAACATAAGATAGTTGTTATGATGTTTATGAGCTGTCATTAATTGTATGAAGTATTACAATAAAATAGAAGTTTTCACTTCGGATGTGCGGTCTTAAGCACACACAATTTTATTGCCTTTATTTTTGCATTATAATATAAAATATAAGCACACTGTCTGAATTATTCTAGTGTAGAAAACAATTCAATTCAGAAAAAATAAACTCGCTAAATCGATAGGAAAAGTTCTTGGAGTTATTTTCGAAGAACGTCTAGTGTTTTTATAGGGGAATAATAATAAAAAGTTGGTAGTCCTTTCGTGTGAATGTAGCGCTTCCTGCACGACGATTTCACTGTAGGGACTTTTGAATTTTAGAGTTGCTGAATTATTTTACTGGTGTTGTATTCGACAACTTCATTGAATGGAACAAAGTCTGATCTTTACTTTCCTTTTTAAAATGATACTGCTAAAACTTTTTCTTATGTTTAACTTCAGAAACATATCAGCATTTATTTTATGAAAGACGTATTTTTAAAAATTATTTCTATGTACATAAATATATATTTTGCTACATAAGTTTTTGGTACTTCAGAATTTTTTTTAAAAATTTATATAAATTTTTATAAATCTATTTGAAAACAGATTTTTTTACGTCTCGCTAAGACAGCTATTTGATTCAAGCTAAAAATCGCAAATCCAGATTTTAGTGAATAGGCATAATTTAAGGTCCCTACAATCCGATTTTAACATTTTTACGATAATATCCGTGTGTATGTGTGGGTGTGTGTGTGTGTGTGTGTGTGTGTGTGTGTGTGTGTATGTGTATGTGTGTGTGTGTGTGTGTGTGTGTGTGTGTGTGGATGTGCGTGTGTGTATGTGTGTATGTTGGAAGGACGATTCCACAAAGAGAGGTATTGGATTCATGCTAAAAATTGCATATCCAGATTTTAGTGAATAAGCACGATTTAAGGTCCCTATAAACCGATTTTAACATTTTTACGAAAATATCCGTCTGTGTGTGGTGTGTCTGTGTGTAGTGTTTGTGTATGTGTGGATATTGGAAGAACGATTCCTCAAAAACTATAAGACTTAAGACCTGTTTAACTAAGAATTCCTCAAAAAATCGCATATCCAGATTTTAGTGAATAAGCACGATTTATGTATGTGTGTGTGTGTATTTTGGAAGGACGATTTCTCAGAATCTTTAAGACTTAAGACCTGTTTAACTAAGAATTCCTCACTCTGACATACCTGGGAAGAGCTGAAAAGGTTTTGGTAACAATTGGACAACCGGAAGTAGTAATTTCTTAGAAAAATTCTTCTAAATATTATATATTAGAAATTTATGTTATTACAAATATTAAAAAATATAAAATTCTTTATCTAATAATAATAAGAACTATAAATAAATAAAATAAACCATTGTATAATGAATCAAACAGCCCATGGGAACCAGTTGAAAAAAAAATGTTTGTAAAATAAATAAATAAATAATCACGGCATATTACCCATTTCTGGGTGTGCCATTATATACACATATGTAGACATCGGTAATGATGACGATATATTTTACCGTGTGGGCTCTTACCAAGCGTTACCCCACGGGCACTCATAGCTGGTGTGGAGAGTGCACCACAGGGGTCACTTTTGTGCCATTTAAAATTGGAAATATTTGGCGCCGGTCGGGATCGAACCCGGTTCCCCCAGTGTCAAAAATCCAGAGACATTACTAAAGGCTTTTTCTGGGAAGTACATTTAATATTTCTTATATTATTAATTATGTAATTACTTATAATTATAGACATAAAAGTCGAAATGTAATAGTAATTTTAATATGCTACTGTTATAAGGAGGAAAAGATTCCATCAGCATCTAAAATTTATAAGCCAAAATATGTACAGTATCAGTGTCAACTAAACACGCGCCTGTTATACATATATTTCATAATATACCCTTTAGAAATACTTGCTCGTCAATGAATTGGAAGAATCTCGAACATTTAGAATAGTACGAGGAAACTTGTTCATAGAATGAACAAAAATAAAGAATAGATTAGATTTATTTGTTTATACTGGAAATGTTAAATACAATACTTATATAGCCTAATATGAAAATGGCGAGAGGTACTGTGCTGGTAATAACAGATCTTTTTTTATCTTTCGCTAAGAGAGGTATTGGATTCATGCTAAAATTCGCATATCCAGATTTTATTGAATAAGCACGATTTAAGGTTCCTAGAATCCGATTATAATATTTTTAAAATGATGCCAGTGTGTGTGTGTGTGTGTGTGTGTGTGTGTGTGTGTGTGTCTGGATGTTGGAGGGACGATTCCTCAAAAACTATGACTTAAGACCTGTTTAACTATGAATTCCTCAATCTGACATTCCTGGGAAGAGCTGAAAATGTTTTGGTAACAATTGAACAACCGGAAGTAGTAGTTTCTTAGAAAAATTCTTCTAAATATAATTTTTTGGGAATTCTTGTTATTACAAATATTGAAGAACATAAAATTCTCCATCTAATACACTTAAAATTTTTATTATATCTTGTATAGATTTAGAAATAAAGACACTATAATATATAGAATATTCTAATCGCAGAGGCTAAGGCACTAAGGAAACCACTTGACAAATTCAAATGTTTATAACATAGTTTGTAAATGGCATATGTCAGTGTCAAAAATCAACAGTTTTAGTGACATTCTGATAGTTTTTTCTGAGAAGTATATTTAATCTTTCTTATTGTTTTAATAATTAAATATTGGAATTATAGGTAAAATGCATATATCCATCAGAAATACCGCCAATCTGGTTAATGAATTGGAACAATCTCTGAAATTTAGGAATTTCCTCATTCAATGAAAAATAGATATAATTAATAATTACAATTATATGTGTGCAGAAGACATGTTAAATATAATCAAACACAATATTTGGGTAAAGTTCTGTGATATTTTGTTATAAAACGACGGTTCGATAGCGAAGTGCAATACAATACTTATATAGCCTAATATGGAAATGGCGAGAGGTCTTGTGCTGGCCACAACAGATTTTTTTTATTGTTTTCGGGGGGTTTTTGTTAACCCACTAAGTGGGACACGAGTGATTTTATGTATGTATGTATGTATGTATGTTGTTTGTTTATACTAGAAATGTGAAATACAATACTTATATAGCCTAATATGAAAATGGCGAGAGGTATTGTGCTGGTAACCTACAGTATAGATTATGTGAACAGCAGTATAAATTCAAATCGTGCAACTATACGCAAAACCCAACTCATTTTGTATCTGTAACACTGTAACGCTCTAACATTGTTATACATTGTTTATACCGTGTTCCGCTATGCGCATACCGTAACTCGGTTACCGTTAACTCAAAAGCGTTTAAAGTATTGAATCCAGTAAACACCGCTGTGTCACTGTTAGGGTTATTTGTTTACCCCCATTTGGCAATTCTGTGAGCACTGATTAGTAAATCGCAACGCAATTGAATTGTTTGTGTTTGAGCAAAGGTGTGGCCTAGGGACTTTTTTTGCTGCACATTTGGTAATTGAATTCTGTGGTCAATTGCTGTTGGCAACCCTGATGTTGTCTGTATAAATGGAATATACTGCAAAGCTAATACGACATGCTTTACATTTGTGCATGAATGGTGTTTAGTTTAGTTTGCTAAAGTTTGGTAGTTCTAGATAATCGAATTAGAGTAATATTTGAACTATTCTATCGCTTTAAGCTATAAGCATTAAGTTCAAAAGGATTTTCATGGAAAAATAATGACAAAATTTGATGTGGCCAACACATTACCTTCCATCAATAGGGCTGTTGCAAGAATTTTTATATAACTTCTAAGTATTAAATTTGAAAAGATATTGTTCTTTAAAGGGCCTCAAATTTGAAAATATCACGAAATATCCTTTAGATATTTTACAATTAATTTTTGAAATTTGAATAAAATTTTGAATAAGTCACGTGATCTGAAACAGAATGTGACGTCAAAGTACATACATCTTCAGCAGTTCTAAGGTGTCAAGTGTATTGTCAAAGTTGTCAAATAAGAATCACGACCAGAACTTTAAAGTAAAATATATTATCAATTTATATAATAAATTCAGTTTTTATATTTTATTTTACCTCAACTTTTTAACACCCCTTACCAGTCTGTATTACAGTATGTCCCCGGATTGAGTTTACAAGAGAAAAAAAAATAATTTTTGATTTTACGAAAAAATGCCAAGAAAAGAAAATTTTTTGCTTGAATTAAAACGCATGTTTCTGTTATTAAAACTTTTAATTAATGTAAGGTTCTTTTATTATAACATTTTTTCGTATTTTGTCCTAATAATACAGTTATTACATTGAATCTAACATGATTTTAGTTAGCTTTGAAATATTGACAAATGATTATTAATTCTAATTTCGCTAAGAGAGGTATTGAATTCATGCTAAAATTCGCATACCCAGATTTTATTGAATAAGCACGATTTAAGGTCCCTAGAATCCGATTATAACATTTTTAAAATAATGTGTGTGTGTGTGTGTGTGTGGATGTGTGTGTGTGTATGTATGGATGTTGGAGGGACGATTCCTCAAAAACTATAAGACTTAAAAAATAATTAACTACAGTTTCTTCAATCTGACATTCCTGGAAAGAGCTGAAAAGGTTTTGGTAACAATTGAACAACCGGAAGTAGTAGTTTCTTAAAAAAATTCTTCTAAATATAATTTTTTGGGAGTTTTTTTTTTTATTAAATATTGAAGAACATAAAATTCTCCATTTAATGCACTTAAAAATTTTATTATATCTTGTATAGATTTAGAGATAAAAACTCTATAATTTATAGAGTAAACTAATCGCAGAGGCCAAGGCACTAAGGAAACCAGTTGACAAATTCCAATGTTTATAATATGACACATGTCATTGTCAAATATCAACAGTTTTAGTGACATTCTGATAGCTTTTTCTGGGAAGTATATTTAACTTTTCTTATTGTTTTATTAATTAAATATTTGAATTATAGGTAAAATTGTGGTAAAATGCATATATCCATCAGAAATATCGCCAATCTGGTTAATGAATTGGAAGAATCTTTGAAATTTAGAAACTTCCTCATTCAATGAAAAATAGATATAATTAGAATTATATGCATGCAGAAGACATGTTAAATACAATAAAAAACAATATTTGAGTAAAGTTCTGTATTTTTACCTCCTGCTACCCTTGGTAAGGGAGGTATAGGGATCGTGCTAAAAATTACATATCGAGATTTTAGTAAATGACCACGTTTTAAGGTCCTTAGAATCCAATTTTAACATTTTCACGATGATGTCTGTATGTGTGTATGTGTGTATGTGTGTATGTATGTGTAGGAATTTTGTCTTCACTCTAACTCAGATACTATCATTCAGAAAAATCTGAAACCTTGTATTTCCATCCCATTCTAATATGAAAAGAAGCCATTAGATTTTGGTGTAAATCGGATTACCGGAAATGGCACTTTACCTGAAGCTCATAATGGTTTTTCTTCAAAAAATACCATTAAATGCCATTTTTTCGAATTTTATGTCTTATGAAAATTAAAGACTGTTGAATTTTCTACAGGAATACATTAATACCTTTTTTATATATTTTACAGATAAATTTAAAAATATTTTTTTTTATTAGTCGCAAAGCCTAAGATAAAAACTACTTATTCCTTTGTTACACAGTTCATTTTTCAAATGAATGTAATTGACAGATTGACAGTAAATGTCACTGTCAGAAAACTTATCACTTCAAATTAATAATAGTGACATTTTAAAAAGAAAATAGTAAATAAAGCAATAGTTTTCTGCAATGGAACAGTTTGCAGCGTTAGTAAATACGTAGGTAGGTATGTATTTAAATTAATAAAAATTAAATAGCGGGAGGTTTTGTGTTGGCCACATCAGATTTTTTTATTTAGTTTTCATTTATTTATATTCAGAATGCATATGCAATATGTAATTTTTGAAAAGCCGTAGATTTGGACGGTGACTTTCGTAAAATCATTTGCTGTCATTACTGAAATTCATGATGATAAATTTATGACATAAACGTATAAAACTTATAAGTAATTTTAATCTGACAAATGTTGATATGGGCTGTTTCTTTTGACAAATGTTGTTTAATATATTTCTCAGTTGAATTTATCCTTTTCCGAAATAAATTTAATATAAGTGCACGAGTGCAACTCAACTCTGTAAGTCAAAGTATTACTTGTAATATTGAAGTTTGCGAAGCAATAAGAATATCAATCATAAGTTATTCCGTTAAGTCGTGCGAACTTCGGCAACTTGTAAATAACGAACGAACATTTAAAAACATATTTTCAACTTCCACGTTGTAAAGATGACAATTTGGACCGCTGAAGAAATGTTGTTTACAACGACGGAGAGAAACTTCACATACTTATAAATTCTTCACAAATTGAAGAGAATGCGAGATGTTACATTTATTGAATCTTACTATCTTGCACATTTTCATATTAAAATTAAGGTATAGTTCAAAATCATTCCTTTGACTTCTAAAGGATGTCTCACAACTCGCGCCCCAGAGCGAATGAGCAAACACGAGTCTCGGATGTGTAATTTCGAAGAAAAAAAATCTGTTGTGGCCAGCACAAGACCTCTCGCCATTTCCATATTAGGCTATATAAGTATTGAATTTCACATTTCTAGTATAAACGAATAACATACAGAGTGTCTCTTAAATAGGGGGACATGGCTTAACCACAGATTCCTGAGGCTAAAATAAGACGATTTAACCAAACTTGCTTCTACCGGAAAGTGTACCATTTAGCCAGAATTCTGCTTCAAAGTTCTTCGAAAAAAAATTAATTTTGCTTATAATAACCGGACGCTTTATTCGATTTGGATGAAATTTGGTACGACAGTTCATATGATTATAAGTCATCTTTTAAGGTGATACTTGTTATTATTAGTGCACCACTAGTGTATGTAACTTAGGTGTCCCAACATTGATTACAGCATAACTTTTTAATGGCCACGCCGATAACGTGAAATTATTTTTTTTCAGAAAGATACATTCAATAGTAAACTTTTCTCTCTCTGTGTAATTTGTGATATCTGTTACGGTTCAGACAGAAAAAAATAAAACCTGAGTGACTGCATCGTGAATTTTTTAAAAATAAATTTAATCTAGCAGTCTATCCAAATGTCAAACAATTAATTTTTAATGACAGTAACGAGTTGTCAATCTTCTCAACTTGTTTAGGAGTAAGCTAACGTATTTATTCGTGTTATTTATAATAATGGTAGTAAAATACTATTAGGCTGAACAAATAGATGTTACTAGTTTCTGAATATTGCGAAGGAATTTTTTGACAACCCATAAACAATTGTTACTGTCATTAGAAATTCGTTGTTTGACTTTTGGATAGATTGCTAGATTAAATTTATTTTTAAAAAATTCACGATGCAGTCACTCAGGTTTTATTTTTTTCTGTCTGAACCGTAACAGATATCACAAATTACACAGAGAGAGAAAAGTTTACTATTGAATGTATCTTTCTGAAAAAAAATAATTTCACGTTATCGGCGTGGCCATTAAAAAGTTATGGTCTAATCAATGTTGGGACACCTACATTTCATACACTAGTGGTTCACTAATAATAACAAGTATCATCTTAAAAGATGACTTATAATCATATAAACTGTCATACCAAATTTCATCCAAATCGAATAAAGCGTCCGGTTAATATAAGCAAAATTAATTTTTTTTCGAAGAACTTTGAAGCAGAATTCTGGCTAAATGGTACACTTTCCGGTAGAAGCAAGTTTGGTTAAATCGTCTTATTTTAGCCTCAGGAATCTGTGGTTAAGCCATGTCCCCCTATTTAAGAGACACCCTGTATATACATACATAAAACCACGCGTGTCCCACTTAGTGGGTTAACAAAAACCCGAGAACAATAAAAAAAATCTGTTGTGGCCAGTCGTTTTATAACAAAAATATCTGATGTGGACACCACATGACTTCCTTGTACGCCTGTTACACTATACATATTTTGTTAATAATTAAACTATGTATTATAACAACCCAATCATCAAATTTCACGTATTTAACATAATTTGACATCAACATTATTTTTTTAATTTTTTTGTTATTTTTGGTCCTAATCCATAGCAAACTTAATTACAGAATACAAAGAGCTAATTTAATCATATTTGATGTTTTCGACGCAGAATTCAATTCTCTAAAACTTTTATTTGAAGCATTTATTACTAAAATCAAAATAACACCATTTTTTTTTAAGAAAAACTTATAACAGCTTCAGGTAAAGTATCACTTCCGGTTAGACTATTTTAACCAAAATCTATTATGTTATTCCCATTGATATAAAACTCTTATATACCAAATTTGAAAAGTTTTGAATTATATTTTAATATAGTTTTTCATTAAAATCTATTATAGGCTTCTAGTAAAGTACCACTTTCAGATAGACCATTTTAACTAAAATCTATTATGTTATTCCCATTATTATAAAAGTCTTATATACCAAATTTGAAAAGTTTTGGTTTATATTTTAATATAGTTTTTCATTAAAATCTATTATAGGCTTCAAGTAAAGTACCACTTCCGAAAGTTATGTAATGACCAAAAAGGGAGGTGCACAACTAGATGTTATAACAGTTCTAAATACAAAATTTTAACGGCTTCCCGTTTTTCAGTTATGCGAGATACGTACATACGTACGTACGTACAGACGTCACGACGAAATTAGTCAAAAACAAGGAAGTAAAAATACAGAACCCAAATACTATTTTTAATTGTATTTAACATGTCTTCTGCACCCATATAATTCTAATTATATCTATTTTTCATTGTATGAGGAACTTTCTAAATGTCAGAGATTCTCCAATTCATTAACCAGATTGGCGATATTTCTGATGGATATACAGGGTGTAAATTTTAAAACGGGTCATAGGGCTATAACATAGAAAAACCGTTTTTTAGGCGCCAAAAGTTTCTATATTAATTTATTGAAAAAATAATTAGTGCATATTATAAAGAAAAAAATTACGAATTTTTTGATTCATCTTTAATTTGTAAATACCTATTACAATAAATATCCTAGTGTTTTCTTTATTTTATATTATTTTATATTATTTCATAAATGAATAACTTTAATCTTTAATTGTCCCCTATATCATGTTATTAAAAGATAACAATGTTTTGTTACTGTCAGTTTCATGGCTATAGTTATTTTTTCTTAATTGTTCAAATTTTTAAATTTATTATTTGGCTTTATATGAAACAGAAATGTAATATGTTTGGTATTAAAAAAATAGTAATTTTTTTCTTTATAATATGCACTAATTCTTTTTTCAATAAATTAATATAAAAACTTTGGTGTTTTTCCTTGTAAAAATGTTATTAAAATAAATTGAAAAGAACAAAAAACAAAATTACTCTTGTAAAGAGAAAAACACTCTATCGAATAGAGTAAAGTTAACAGGTTCCCATTTAAAAAAATCTGTTGTGGCCAGCACAAGACCTCTCGCCATTTCCATATTAGGCTATATACGTATTGTATTGCACTTCGCTTTCGAACCGTCGTTTTATAACAAAATACTTACAGAACATTACCCAAATATTGTTTCTTACTATATTTAGAATGTCTTCTGCACACATATAATTCAAATTATATCTATTTTTCATTGTATGAGGAAGTTTCTAAATGTCAAATATTGTTCCAATTCATTAACCAGATTGGCGGTATTTCTGATAGATATATGCATTGTACCACAATTTTACCTATAATCCAAATATTTAATTAATAAAACAATAAGAAAAGTTAAATATACTTCCCAGAAAAAGCTATCAGAATGTCACTAAAACTGTTGATATTTGACAATGACATGTGTCATGTTATAAACATTGGAATTTGTCAACTGGTTTCCTTAGTGCCTTGGCCTCTGCGATTAGTTTACTCTATAAATTATAGTCTTTATCTCTAAATCTATACAAGATATAATAAAATTTTTAAGTGTATTAGATGGAGAATTTTATGTTCTTCAATATTTAATAAAAAAAACTCCCAAAAAAATATATTTAGAAGATTTTTTTTAAGAAACTACTACTTCCGGTTGTTCAATTGTTACCAAAACCTTTTCAGCTCTTCCCAGGAATGTCAGATTGAGGAAACTGCAGTTAAATATTTTTTAAGTCTTATAGTTTTTGAGGAACCGTGACTACAACATCCAGACATACATACATACATACATACATACACACACACACACACACACACACACACACACACATCCACACACACACACACACACACAGACATCATTTTAAAAATGTTATAATCGGATTGTAGGGACCTTAAATTGTGCTTATTCAATAAAATCTGGATATGCGAATATTAGCATGAATCCAATACCTCTCTTAGCGAGAGGTAAAAATTACGCGGACAAGCGTAACTCAAAAACAATTGAAGAAAAAAAAATTAAGTATTCTCAAATGTAGGTCACAATTTCTTAAAATCTTTTGTATTGAACATAATTTCCTAAAATGAATATTAACGACAATAAATCGCCGTCTCCATACTTTTAACTAACCCTGTAAGTAAATAACTATTACAATGTCTCTTTAGTTTTAGTTAACAATTTTTAAATTTCTGCCCTCTGTTACTCCGTTCGTTTTTGCATTTGTTCCTCTAATTCCTTCAACGTGATTGGCTCAAACACAACTTTGAATCCAATAAACAACTTCCTAATGTGTCTGGCTAACTTCAGTCCATTATCTAAGGAAGGTACTACAAACAAACATGGATAATAGACTACATTCACAACAATCTCATTGCTTTTGTGGCTCTTTAATTTAAACAGACAGTGCATCATATTGTTATTGTAGTTCTAAATCGCTAATGTTTCAGTATGTATATATAATATAATATAGGAAATACATTATAATCTAATTAGGAGTTTGAATATTCAGTGCACTAATAGACATAACATAATATTGGGTTTCTACGTTTCATATACACATATTTCATATTTTGCGTTATTATTAATAGATTATATTGTTGTATATTATATAAATTTCAAATTCGAACAACCACAAGAGAGAACTATTAAATATGGCGGTATATAAGAGCTGGTTTAGGTAAAGGCTGGTTTATGTAAGCTGTAAACTTAGCATTAGCATTAAACTTTACATTACGCCGTCCGGTTCATGTACTTCTTAGGACAAACTAATAAGAGCAGGCCGATAATGTCACTTCTTGTAAAATCGACACGTCTTTTCAATGACACTCATTTTTAGTCAAGACAATGTGTGTGTGTATGTGTATGTCTGGATGTTGTAGACACGATTCCTCAAAAACTATAAGACTTAAAAAATATTTAACTACAGTTTCCTCAATCTGACATTCCTGCGAAGAGCTGAAAAGGTTTTGGTAACAATTGAACAACCGGAAATAGTAGTTTCTTAGCAAAATTCTTCTAAATATAATTTTTTGGAAGGTTTTTTTTATTGAATTAAATATTAAGAACATAAAATTCTCCATCTAATACACTTAAAATTTTTATTATATCTTGGATATTTAGAGATAAAGACACTATAATGGGCTACTTGCGTACCTTTTTTTTATTTAATATTTTTGAAGGGAAGGTAAAAACTTGCTACCCATATTTTTTCTTTTGACAAAATTTTTATTAATTAGCCAGAAAAAAAAACAATGAAATTTGATTATTTGAATTCCCGCCATGTATGACGTAGAATTACGCCGCACCAATGAATAGTCGTATAGTCACAGCGTGGTGCCGTCCCATAGTAATGGTATGTTTGTGCGGGTAATGTAGATCACCTGTTTGACGTTTTAATAATAGTTTGGAGGTTAGTATTTTAGTTTATCTTTTTGGTATCGATATTTTAAATTACAAGTAACTACCTATGTGTTTATTTATTAAGTAATTAATGTATTTGAGAGACCAGAGAGAGAAAAATGAACTAATGTCAAATTCAAATTAAAACTTTCTCGCACGCCATGCCATCTATTGATAACATTCTTAAACATGCTTCCCCTCCCTCAGTTCAATATAAAGACGTCACAGAAAATTTTCTTTTTTAATTTAGTAAAAAACAAATAATTATTTTAAAATAAAATTTATATTTTTATATATGTTTTCAATATAACATTACGTATATAATGACAGAAATCGGATTTTCAGTACCACGCAAGCAGCCCATTTATATAGTACACTAATCGCAGAGGCTAAGGCACTAAGGAAACCAGTTGACAAATTCTATTGTTTATAACATGACACATGCCATTGTCAAATATCAACAGTTTTAGTGACATTCTGATACCTTTTCAGGGAAGTATATTTAACTTTTCGTATTGTTTTATTAATTAAATATTTGAAATTATAGGTAAAATTGTGGTAAAATGCATATATCTATCAGAAATACCGCCAATCTGGTTAATGAATTGAAACAATCTTTGACATTTAGAAACTTCCTCATTCAATGAAAAATAGATATAATTAGAAATATATGTGTGCAGAAGACATGTTAAATATAATAAAAAACAATATTTGGGTAATGTTCTGTAAGATTTTGTTATAAAACGACGGTTCGAAAGCGAAGTGCAATACAATACTTATATAGCCTAATATGGAAATGGCGAGAGGACTTGTGCTGGCCGCAACAGATTTTTTTTTATTTGAATCATGCATCTGTTTTTCTTTGCATAATCTTACGCTTACTAGCATGAAACAAACGCAAATGTCAAAAATATAACCTAAAAACATTTCATTAGATTCTCCACTACCGATCCATCGGATATCGTAAAATCTATCGGTAGTCAAAGCCGATGCATGCGATGAATTTACGATGGATAATGCGCGATAATTAGAAACGGTAAGTACGAGGTCTATCCGAAAAGTATCTGACCTTCCTTCATATCCTCACGCCTGACAATTTTAGCGCCCTCTGCCGGGTACGAGTGTCAACTGTAAAGCTTCACAAATTCCCTAGATGCCGCAGTTTTGCCGGATCGCCTTAGTTTACGTGCAGCATGCGTTTGTTTACAGTGTTTTTTACGTTTGTCGCATTTTGCTATTGTAAAAAATCTGATGTGGCCAACACAAAACCTCCCGCTATTTAATTTTTATTAATTTAAATACATACCTACGTATTTAGTAATGCTTCAAACTATATTATGTTCCATTGCATATAACTATTGCTTTATTTACCATTTTCTTAATTATTTAATATGTCACTATTATTAATTTGAAGTGAATAGTTTTTTGACAATGACGTTTACCTGTCAGTTACATTCATTTGAAAAATAAACTGTGTAACAAAGGAATTGTGTTTATCTTAGGCTTCGGGATTAAAAAAAGAAAAATTATTTTTAAATTTATCTGTAAAATATAAAGAAAAAGTATTAATGTATACCTGTACAAAATTCAATAATCTATAATTTTCCAATGACATTAAATGCGAAAAATGGCATTTAATGGTATTTTTTGAAGAAAAACCATTATGAGCTTCAAGTAAAGTACCATTTCCGTTTATCCGATTTACACCAAAATCTAATGGCTTCTATTCCTATTAGAATAGGGTAGAAATACAAGGTTTCAGAATTTTCTGAATGATAGTATTTGAATTAGAGTGCAAACAAAATTTGTACACATACACACATACATACACACACACACACACACACACACACACACACACATACACACATACAGACATCATCGTAAAAATGTTAAAATTGGATTCTAGGGACCTTAAAACGTGGTCATTTACTAAAATCTCGATATGTGATTTTTAGCACGATCCCTATACCTCCCTTACCAAGGGTAGCGGGAGGTAAAAATTACGGAAAGATCGGAACAACGAATTTGCATTAAATTTTGCTTAAAACTCAAAAAGAGTTGTGTGGAGACCATCGAAATGATGAAGACGGCATTTGGGGACGAGTGTATAAGCAAAACACAAATAAAAGACTGGTATAAACGGTTCAAAGATGGCCGGACATCTGTTGATAGTAACCCACGTTCTGGGCGGCCTTCGACGACAAAAACATCGGATAATATCGAACGTGTACAACTTGTGATCAATGAAGATCGTCGATTGACTGTGCGAGAACTAGAATATGATCTGGGAATACCGAAAACTAGTATTTGGAAGATTCTAACTGAAAATTTGCAAATGGTTCGTGTGTGTGCGAAATTCATTTCGAAATTGCTAACGGTGGAGCAGAAAAACCTTCGCCTTGAAATCGCTCAAGACAATTTGGATATGGTCAATAATGATCGACTTTTGGCTGTTCCCAAGATTAAAAATGTCGCTCAAAGGACACCGATTCGACGACAAAGAAACAGTCGAAACTAATACGACGAATGCTCTAAAGGCAATACCAAAAAACGAGTTCCAAGACTGCTTCCAAAAGTAGAAAGGTCGTTGGAAGCGTATTCTTCAATCAAATGGGGACTACTTCGAAGGATGCCACCAGCCCGATGACGTAGAATAACAGCAGCGGGGAAATATAAAGGAAGGTCGGATATTTTTCGGGCAGACCTCGTATGTTAAATTTCATCTGCAATTCAGCAGTGAATAATGAAAAGGATGTCGTTAGTGTGCCATTCGGAGTTGTATTTATGTGAAAAAGACCTAAATCCTAAACATTAAATGCCGAAATGCGACTTCAGACAAAGCCTAAATTGTAAAATCCATATATTCGGGTACTTTAAGAACACCTGTATAATAATAATATGTAAATATAATGAATAATCAATCATGTAAAATAACACATTTACATTTGACAATAATATTTGTCATACAAGTATTATTAACATTGTTCTTGCAAGGCCTATACGATTTTAAATTTAATTTATAATCTTCTGGATTACGGCTTTAATAAACATTTGCCGCACCGGAAATAAAGGGATTAGTTCCCATATCAGACGCCGGCTGGCGCTACCAAGTAGGGTTTTTTTGTTTCCCCCAGATTACGCAATAATGCGCCTTTACACAGGGAATTTGTGTTGGTAGCGTATGAACTAATATTTTTGAAAGATGAGCTTTTATTTTCCTTCCACAAAGTTTGTTTTGAATTTATTGTACAAGAGTTTAATTTTGTTTCGCTTTTCGCTTAATTTAGATAAATGTTTTTCATTTGTCGGAATATTTAAAAATACTCCATTTTGACTAAGTGCTTTCCTGATACAAAAACTGTTTACAATGAGCCGGTTTCACATGTTTTTAAAAGTATTTTAAATTATATTAATGTAACATTTATTTATTAAGGTGAAGTATGAAAAACAGAAAAATATTAAGAGCTAAATTAAAAGTTTATTAGACAATAAATAATTAAGAAAAAGTATTGCACTTCGCTATCGAACCGTTGTTTTAACAAAAAAATACAGAACTTTACCCAAATATTGTTTTTTATTGTATTTAACATGTCTTCTGCACACATATAATTCTAATTATATCTAATTTTCATTGTATGAGGAAGTTCCTAAATGCCAGAGATTTCTTCCAATTCATTAACCAGATTGGCGGTATTTCTGATGGATATATGCATTTTACCTATAATTTCAAATATTTAATTAATAAAACAATAAGAAAAGTTAAATATACTTCCCAGAAAAAGGTATCAGAATGTCACTAAAACTGTTGATATTTGGCAATGACATGTGTCATGTTATAAACATTGGAATTTGTCAACTGGTTTCCTTAGTGCCTTGGCCTCTGCGACTAGTTTACTCTATAAATTATATTTATCTCTAAATCTATACAAGATATAATAAAATTTTGTGTATTAGATGGAGAATTTTATGTTCTTCAATATTTAATAAAAAAAACTTCTAAAAAATTATATTTGGAAGAATTTTTCTAAAAAACTACTACTTCCGGTTGTTCAATTGTTACCAAAACCTTTTCAGCTCTTCCCAGAAATGTCAGATTGAGGAAACTGCAGTTAAATATTTTTTAAGTCATGTAGTTTTTGAGGAATCGTCCCTCCAACATCCAGTCATACACGCATACATACACACACACACACACACATCCACACACACACACAAAGACATCATTTTAAAAATGTTATAATCGGATTCTAGTGACCTTGAAACGTGTTTATTCATTAAAATCTGGATATGTGATTTTTAGCATGATTCCAATACCTCTTTTAGCGAGAGGTATAAATACTCATGGTATAAGTACAAATTGTATTTTTGCCCTCCTGAAGTGTAATGGGAACTTTACAATTGTATACACAGCAAGTGTAACCTACATTTTACGCTTACTGTGTTGTAACTGGACGTTTATGGGCATTTAGAAAAGAAATCATCTTTACTATAATAAAGTTCATGTAAAAAAGTACTACCTACGTAAGTTACTTTTTACTTTAACATTTCCTATATTTAAAACTAATTTATATAAACCAAAATCACGGCAGCGACATCTGTCATTTTTGTAAAAATCCGCCGTTACCGACGTAGTCACCGATCGATATACCTGTCAAATACGCGAGGCGAACATTGCTGAAATGTCAAATATCGACACCTACCTATTATTTATTACGAAGAAAACATGAGCAAATAAATATATTATAAGTCATAAACAACGTCTATTATTACAGATAAATTTTTGCTAGAAGAAGTACTCTAATGAAGGTAAGTAAAATCAAATTTGGAAATTGACTTAACCCCAGTATTTTAAATTAACCCTTTTCAGAAGTACAACCTATCTCATTGAAAAAAAGTGATTTTCATTATCGTCGGCCAAAAATTTTGATACAATTCTCGTGCGTGAAGTATTTTATAGCGCTCCAGCTAATAAGGCACTCGCCTTAAGGGCTTGTGCCTTAAACAAAGCTGTCGCGCTGTAAAATACAACTTACACGCACTCGAATGTACATAACTATTATTATAAACTCTTCTAAATTATATTTACAGTATCAACATTTTAACTCTATCATCTTTGTAAGTCAAAATTCTGTTTAGAAATAATAATAATTTTTGCTATATCTCTGTTTAGTCTAGATGTCAACCGCGTAGACATTTATTGTTTTGACAATTACCTATATAAGTTATTGCCTAGGTTACGTGCAATCTTGTTATTTAGCTATGGAGGCAGGGATAAGCTTTGCACCCCTCTTCAGATATGCCCTACTGAAGTGATAATCTTTAGTGTTTTAAGGCAGTCGAGTTTATATATTCAGACGAGACAGACATGTAGTCTGTGTTTAGTTTTTGGGTGTTTTACACCAGTACTCGTAATTACAGCGCGTAAAATACAACTTACACGCACTCGAATGTAAATAACTATTAACATTTCTGGTACATACACAAAAATTCTAATTATTACCTCCCGCTACCCTTGGTAAGGGAGGTATAGGGATCGTGCTAAAAATCTCATATCGAGATTTTAGTAAATGACCACGTTTTAAGTTCCCTAGAATCCATTTTTAACATTTTCACGATGATGTCTGTATGTGTGTATGTGTGTATGTGTGTGTATGTATGTATGTATGTGTGTGTGTATGTGTAGGGATTTTGTCTTCACTCTAACTCAAATACTATCATTCAGAAAATTCTGAAATCTTGTATTTCTATCCTATTCTAATAAGAAAAGAAGCCATTAGATTTTGGTGTAAATCGGATAACCGGAAATGGCACTTTACCTGAAGCTCATAATGGTTTTTCTTCAAAAAATACCATTAAATGTCATTTTTTCGCATTTTGTCGTAATGAAAATTAAAGATTATTGTATTTTCTACAGGAATACATTAATACTTTTTCTATATATTTTACAGATAAATTTAAAAATAATTTTTTTACAAGTCCCGAAGCCTAAGAAAAACACAATTCCTTTGTTCCACAGTTCATATTTCAAATGAATGTAACTGACAGTAAATGTCACTGTCAAAAAACTAATCACTTCAAATTAATAATAGTGCAATTTTAAAAAGAAAATAATAAATAAATCAATAGTTTTATGCAATGGAACAGTTTGCAGCGTTAGTAAATACGTTAGTATGTATTTAAATTAATAAAAATTAAATAGCGGGAGGTTTTGTGTTGGCCACATCAGATTTTTTTTATTAGTCGCGAAGCCTAAGACACAATAATTCGTTTGTTACACAGTTCATATTTCAAATGAATGTAACTGACAGTTAATGTCACTGTCAAAAAACTAATCACTTCAAATTAATAATAGTGACATTTTAAAAAGAAAATAGTAAATAAAGCAATAGTTTTCTGCAATGGAACAGTTTGCAGCGGTAGTAAATACGTAAGTATGTATTTAAATTAATAAAAATTCAATAGCGGGAGGTTTAGTGTTGGCCACATCAGATTTTTATTAACATATTTTTATATTTTTTAATTCCTCCTACCCTTCTAATATACGAATCCATTGTTTGCGATGTTTACATATTTGTCAAATCGTATTTCCCGCTATTAATTTAGTTCCTTTGTATTCCGCCCGTGTCGCATGCTATTCTGCGGGTACCAATATCTACCGCTGTCATAACGCTGATGATAATTTCAAAAAGCTTCTACGTTAGAAGCTTTTACAACAAAATGTGCTTGAAAAATTAACAATTCCAAAGTCGTTGTTCGTGATAAAAAGCTTTATGTTCAACATATTATATTCGTAGTTCATCTGCTTAATATGCAAGACACATACAAACTTTTGTAGTTCTACTTTTGTCCACCGGGTATTCGTAGCCGTGGCGCTAGTTGCACATCAGGATAGGACGCCTGATTTTAAGCTCTGATATAAAATAATTCTTGTGCATTTTTATATTTGTTATGTGTATAAATAATGTACAATTTAATATGCTGGAAATGTATGATAAAAATGAGTGTATTATATTTGTATTTTGTGCACGTAACGTTTTACTTTGTATTATTTATAAAGAATATAAATTTCATGTACATGAAGGAAATAATAACGTTAGGTATAAGGCATATCTAGCATGCCAGTAAATAAAAATGTGACAATGGGCTACTTGCGTAGCTTTTTACTAGTGGTGGGATCCGGATCCGGATAGTTTTGGTTTCGGATCCAAAAATATCCGGATATTCGAATAATTGAATGTTGAACTATCCGGATCTCGGATCCAAATCTCAGTATCGGATTTTAGATCCGGATCTGAGTATTGGATTATGGATCCGGATCTGAGTATCGGATTTTGGATCCGAATCTGAGTAGTGGATTTTGGATCCGGATCCGAATATGAGTATGAGTATCGGATTTTAGACATGGAAAAACAATCCCTTTTATGTGAAACACGTGCACGATATAAATAAATAGGTATTTCGACACTTGCAATGAACCTGTAACCATTATTTCTCAAATTAAATCTTAAATTCGTTTTCTTTGAAGTATTTGTTGTAATGAATGTTAAAATTTTAGAACTACAGAATTCAATATTCTAAGAAATATCCTTCTCGTATTTGCACCGGCTACCTGTCTATTTTAGAGGGGTATTATAAAATTTATTGCTGTTTACAGACCGCTGTAGAAATAAACAGACCCACTGT
Source organism: Ophonus ardosiacus (assembly GCA_943142095.1). NCBI lineage: Eukaryota > Metazoa > Arthropoda > Insecta > Coleoptera > Carabidae > Ophonus > Ophonus ardosiacus. The sequence continues at coordinate 6,668,903 of OW964840.1, forward strand.
AACAGTTTGAATTTGAACTCACTTCCAGATGTTTGTCTTTACATTCAAAATGATGAATCGGATCCAGAATTAAAATTCGGATCCGGATCCGTAAACAACTCATCGAATCCGGATCCGAATGGGGTCCGGACCCAAACCAGGATCCGGATCCAAATCAGGATCCGAATCCAAATCCGAGTTAAATTTACGGATATCCGGATATTTTGAAATCCGGGACCTCGGATCCATGTTTTGTCGGATCCTCACAGCACTACTTTTTACCTCTCGCTAAGAGAGGTATTGGAATCATGCTAACATTCGCATATCCAGTTTTTAGTGGATAAGCACAATTTAAGGTCCCTAGAATCCGATTTTAAAAATTGTGTGTGTGTGTGTGTGTGTGTATGTGGATGTATGGATGTTGTGGACACGATTCCTCAAAAACTATAAGACTTAAGACAGGTTTAACTATAAATTCCTTAATCTGACATTCCTGGGAAGAGCTGAAAAGGTTTTGGTAACAATTGAACAACCTAAAGTAGTAGTTTCTTAGAAAAATTCTTCTAAATATAATTTACTGGAAATTTTTGTTATGACACATATTGAAGAACAAAATTCTCCATCTAATACACTTAAATTTTTTATTATATCTTGTATAGGTTTAGAGATAAAGACATTGTAATACATAGTATATTCTAACCGTAGAGGCTAAGGCACTAAGGAAACCACTTGACAAATTCAAATGTTTATAACATAGTTTGTAAATGACATGTCAGTGTCAAAAATCAACAGTTTTAGTGACATTCTGATAGCTTTTTCTGGGAAGCATATTTAATCTTTCTTATTGTTTTATTAATTAAATATTTGAAATTATAGGTAAAATGCATATATCCATCAGAAATATCGCCAATCTGGTTAATGAATTGGAAGAATCTCTGACATTTAGGAACTTCCTCATACAATGAAAAATAGATATAATTAGAATTATATGTGTACATAAGACATGTTAAATACAATAAAAAACAATATTTGGGTAAAGTTCTGTAATTTGTTGTTATAAAACGACGGTTCGAAAGCGAAGTGCAATACAATACTTATTTAGCTTAATATGGAAATGGCGAGAGGTCTTGTGCTGGCCACAACAGATTTTTTTATTTAATATTTTTGAAGTGAAGGTAAAAACTTGTTACCCATATTTTTTCTTTTGACAAAATTTTTATTAATTAGCCAGATAGAAAATAATGAAATTGGTTTATTTGAATTACCGCCATATATGACGTAGAAATTCGCCGCACCAATGAATGGCCGTAAAGCCATAGCGCGGTACCGCCCCATAGCAACGGCATATTTGTGCGGGTAATGTAAACAGTGATAGATATCACAAATTACGCAAAGAGAGAAAAGTTCACCATTGAACGTATCTTTCTGAACAAAAATAGTTTCACGTTATCGGTGTGGCTATTAAAAAGTTACGGTCTAATCAATGTTGGGACCCCTAAGTTTCTTACATTAGTGGTTCACTAATAATAACAAGATCATCTTAAAAGATGACTTATAACCATATGAACTGTCATACCAAATTTCATCCAAATCGAATAAAGCATTCTGTTATTATAAGCAAAATTAATTTTTTTTTTCAAAGAACTTTGAAGCAGAATACTGGCTAAATGGTAGACTTTCCGGTAGAAGCAAGTTTAGTTAAATCGTATTATTAGCCTCAGGAATCTGTGGTTAAGCCATGTCTCCCCCTATTTTAGAGACATTCTGTATAAATATGCTTTTAAAAGAAATAAAATGTGTAGTACTGTAGATGTTCGTCACACCGTTTAAAGAGAGTATGCTATTTATTATTCTGAGTGACACTAACAGCCAAATTCGGAATTAATTCACCCCAATTTGGCCCAACAAAAAAAAACAAATCGATTCGTCGACACAAAATTGATTTCAAGAATTTCGTTCGTTTAATACGCCAACCCTCTTAGTGAAACCTCTTTTTTCAATAGACACTATCTCCATCTCTCTCACTCGCGCACTGTCGGCCATAAATCTATCTCCTTCCCGCATCTGAAGCGCCAGCAAAACGTAAATCAAGTGGCCGGTCATTCTGACAGTTGAATATCGACGTAACGCAGCGATAAGTATGAAATATATCACCGTTCAGCGTATTTCTCGTTTTGAATCTGCCGCGTTTTGTAGTTTGCAAGCTGACCGCCAGGGGCGATAGTGAAATTGGGACAGTTTGGATATGTATAGTGGCATATCCATATAGTTTATGGCGGCTTTAAACTACTTTGAAAGCTGAGTTGGAAAATGAAAATTTAGTTTGTTTTTTGGTTTGGTAATCCTACCGACTGCGCCAATTAATTCAAACATTTATTTTAGTTACTAGTAGTCCAGTCGGTAAAGGTTTTTGTGCGTCTAAATATCTATTATTATCAACACACACGATAATACATAAATTTAAAGATAAAATGATGAACGCGGACCTAGGTCCCATCCCAAATTTTAATTATATGAGTTAATATAAGACAGTTACTTTGTTTAATCTTAGTTACCCAATTAGGTATCCACTCACTTATGACTCCTCTCCCTATACCGGTTTTTCTAAAATAGGGGGACATGGCTTAACCACAGATTCCTGAGGCTAAAATAAGATTTAACTAAACTTGCCACCACAAAAAAAAACCTGAGTGACTGCACCGTGATTTTTTACCTTCCGTCACCTTTAGGTAAGGAAGGTATTGTCTTTGGTCAAAAAATTCGGTGGTGAGTTTTTAATGAATAAGCATGTTTTAGGGTTCCTACAATACGAATTTACTATTTTTAAGATGATGTCTGTATGTATGTATGTATGTATGTATGTGTGTGTGTGTGTGTGTGTGTGTGTGTGTGTGTGTGTGTGTGTGTGTATGTGTGTGTGTGTGTATGTGTGTCCGTGTGTGACAAATTTTTCTCCGACGATAACTCCAATACTACAATTCTAAAAATTATAATTCTTTCGTATTCCTCTTCTGTACATCCATATGAAGAGTTGATTAGATTTTGGTTATAATCGATCCACCGGAAGTATCCTTTTTTGAAGTTTTTAACAGTTTTTCTTAAAAAAACGCAGTTAAATATTATTTTTTGATATTTTGTTATTATATATATTAAAGAAAATACTCTTTTCTATATGGTTTAATTATACATTTTCCTTCATATTCAATAGATGTAAATTTAAAGCATTATAAAGAAATTAATTTTCAAAAATTAGTCAACTTTGCAATTTATCAAGGAAACAGCTGACATAATTATTCAAAAAAAAATAATTGACAGATGTCAGTTGCAAGTGCAAAACCAAATATGGAAGGTATAGGATCTAAAATTGGTATGTCATATTGTTACTCGCAAGTGACATGCAGAGAAAGGCCAAAGAGAAGATGGAAGGACATTACTTAGTGTAGTTTATGTTATAATTTTATTGGATTTAAAGAACCTTTTCAAATGAACTTTTAGTATGGAATTTGTAAAAAATAGTATGTGTTCGTGTTCGATTTTACATGATATTATATGTATAGAATCTGTTCCAAGGACCTTTTGGTATGGGATTTGTACAAAATACATGGAATTGACGGAAGGTCTTGTGCTGGCCACAACAGATTTTTTTGATCAAAAAATTCGATGGTGAGTTTTTAATGAATAAGCACGTTTTAGGGTCCCTAGAATACGATTTTACTAGTTTTACGATGATGTCTGTCTGTATGTATGTATGTATGTATGTATGTGTGTGTGTGTACGTGTGTAATAAATTTTTCTCCGATAATAACTCCAAAACTACTATTCTAAAAATAATGATTCTTTCGTATTCCTCTTCTTTACATCCATATGAAGCGGTGATTAGATTTTGGTTACAAATAATCCACCGGAAGTACCCTTATTTGAAGTTCTTAACAGTTTTCCTTGAAAAAACGCAGTTAAATATCATTTTTCGACATTTTATGTGATTATCAATATGAAAGAATATCTCATTCTCTATACGGTTTGATTATACATTTTCCTTCATATTGAATAGATATACTCGTAGAGTTATAGAATTATACTAATACACATGTATTAAAATAAACAGTCTCTAAATTATAACTTTGAAGTAATAAATAGTCATTGGCCAATCGGCACCATACCGAAGGCCAGGGGGGATAGATAAAAAAATCTGTTGTGGCCAGCACAAAACCTCTCGCCATTTTCATATTAGACTATATAAGTATTGTATTGCACTTAGCTTTCGAACCGTCGTTTTATAACAAAATATTACAGAACTTTACTAAAATATTGTTTTTTATTGTATTTAACATGTCTTCTGCACGCATATAATTCTAATTATATCTATTTTTCATTATATGAGGAAGTTTCTAAATGTCTGAGATTCTTCCAATTCATTAACCAGATTGGCGGTATTTCTGATGGATATATGCATTTTATCACAATTTTACCTATAATTTCAAATATTTAATTAATAAAACAATAAGAACGATTAAATATACTTCCCAGAAAAGCTATCAGAATGTCACTAAAACTGTTGATATTTGACAGTGACATGTGTCTTTACAAACTATGTTATAAACATTGGAATTTGTCAACTGGTTTCCTTAGTGCCTTAGCCACTGCGATTAGTTTACTCTATAAATTATAGTGTCATTATCTCTAAATCTATACAAGATATAATAAAAATTTTAAGTGAATTAGATGGAGAATTTTATGTTCTTCAATATTTAATAAAAAAAACTCCCAAAAAATTATATTTAGAAGAATTTTTCTAAGAAACTACTACTTCCGGTTGTTCAATTGTTACCAATGTCATATTGAGGAAACTGCAGTTAAATATTTTTTAAGTCTTATAGTTTTTGAGGAATCGTGTGTACAACATCCAGACATACATACATACATACATACATACATACATACATACATACATACATACATACATACATACATACATACACACACACACACATACACATCTACACACACACACACACACACACACACACACACACACACACACACACAGACATTTTAAAAATGTTATAATCGGATTCTAGGGACCTTAAATCGTGCTTATTCAATAAAATCTGGATATGCGAATTTTAGCATGAATCCAATACCTCTCTTAGCGAGAGGTAAAAATTACATGTATTGATTCATGATTAATTAATATTGATCAGGGATGGTAACAGAAACCGGAACCGAAATCATTAACCGAAAAATACCGGAAAAATATGAGAACCGAAACCGAAACCTGTACCGAAATTCGAAACAGATACAAAACCGGAACCGAAAGTAAAACCCTTTTTTATTTATCGGTTAACCGCATTATATACCTATACAGGTCTCTTGTTAGTTGTTATTGTAAATTTTTATTATTAAAATACTTATGTATAAAAAAGTATAAACATATTTTTTTTTTTTTTGTCGAAACGTATTTCAATTTTCAACGTAGTACCTCAATCGGGTGGCGCTCGAAATCCGTTACATGTTACATTTACATAGGTATTTAACATGGGAAATTAGAATATTTTGAATATTTGATTGTTATAAAACTTTGTACACGTGTTTGTAGACACTTTTTGCATCATTATAACAATTAATTGTTCAATCAAAATCAATAAAATTATTATTCTCGTAAATTACTTTTGCAAAGCCGAAAACCTTTTAGTAAAACCGGTGTACCAAAACCGATTGCTGTATAAAAACCGAAACCCAAATCAAAACAGAATTTTTATTTTCACGATGACCGAAACCGTAACCCAAACCGATATTTTTTATGGTTACCATCCCTGATATTGATTGATCTTAAATTAGGACAGGATGGACTTTACTACACTATGATTGGGTGTCCCAAAGTAGTCACGTGTATGCCCTCATCACATATTAACAGAACCAAAAGATAAAACAGTAAAATATAAAATCCCAGAGCAGCAATAACAATATCGACTTTACGTTTACCTTGTGTCTACGCATGTTCTGCTACAGGAGACAATGTAAACGCACCTTTATATCTCCATCACGTTGAAAGGCACGTCTACGCCTACTATTACAGTTAAGATTGGGACGCAAACTCCGACTCTCAATCCCAATAGCAATAGCGTCTTTGTGTGGACGGGCGTTCAACGATTCAAGGAAACACGCCTACATAGACGTAGAAGACACAGTGAAAAATATGCCGAGGAATTTCTCGGGGAGAAATAATGTGATGCTTTCTGTGGGAAGAAGAATCACTTAAGAAAGGAAAAGGGAGGAAGAGGAACTAATTGATGTATACATGGGGATGAAAAGTTCTCGGACAGAGGTGTTAGTGATAGAGAAATGTCTGCCGGATGTAGTCTGAGTTTAGGGGGAGGGTTAGGGCACCTGCACGTGACGTTTCAATATGGCGGCCACCAGCTGATCTTGGACAACCAAACCTTCAGTTTGCATTGTGTCTTACGGAGAAATATCGTGCTGTAAGCTTTTATTGTGTTTTTACGGTACTTTTGTTTTATTTGGGGAAAAATGATTAGAGTGTGTAAAAGTGAATATATGAGGAGTGTTTTCCGTAAAAAATAAGTCAGGACATTCTTATTATTTAATGAGTTCCAGGTTATTAAATTAAAACTAACCCAATCCTATTTTTACCTTCCGTCACCTTTAGGTAAGGAAGGTATTGTCTTTGGTCAAAAAATTCGGTGGTGAGTTTTTAATGAATAAGCACGTTTTAGGGTCCCTACAATATGAATTTACTATTTTTAAGATGATGTCTGTATGTGTGTGTGTATGTGTGTGTCCGTGTGTGTGTCCGTGTGTATGTATGTATGTCCGTGTGTGACAAATTTTTCTCCGACGATAACTCCAATACTACAATTCTAAAAATTATAATTCTTTCGTATTCCTCTTCTGTACATCCATATGAAGAGTTGATTAGATTTTGGTTATAATTGATCCACCGGAAGTACCCTTATTTGAAGTTTTTAACAGTTTTTCTTAAAAAAACACAGTTAAATATTATTTTTTGACATTTTGTTATTATATACATTAAAGAAAATAATCTTCTCTATACAGTTTGATTATACATTTTCCTTCATATTCAATAGATGTAAATTTAAAGCATTATAAAGAAATTAATTTTCAAAAATTAGTCAGCTTTGTTATTTATCATGGAAACAGCTGACATAATTATTCAAAAAAATTTAATTGACAGATGTCAGTTGCAAGTGCAAAACCAAATATGGAAAAAAATATAAGGATTGGTATGTCATAGTGTTGCTCGCAAGTGACACGGAGAGAAAGGCCAAAGAGAAGATGGAAGGACATTACTTAGTGTAGTTTATGTTATAATTTTATTGGATTTATAGAACCTTTTCAAATGAACTTTTGGTATGGAATTTGTAAAAAATAGTATGTGTTTTTATATGATATTATATAGAATCTGTTCCAAGTACCTTTTGGTATGGGATTTGTACAAAATACATCGAATTGACGGAAGGTCTTGTGCTGGCCACAACAGATTTTTTTGTGTATACTTTTATTGCATATAAAATAATTTAAACATAATCGGATAGGGACATATTGTATGAATGTGAATAAAAAACATGAAAAAACATTTTTTAAATGACAGAATTACAAATTTTGAATCAAGTTTTTTTTAGTAACAGAAAAAATATATATATATTTGTGTCTGTTTCTCACAAAGGTTTAAAAATTAGATAGGTAATCAATTATTGATTTCATATTGGTTTTTAAAAGACATTTATAATCCTCGTCAAAAAAATGTCAAATTCACAAGCGAAGTCTCGAGGCTGTAAGTTTTTTTATTTAGATGTTGCCTGAAAGAGAGATTTTCATCAACAAGAAGTCCTAAAATATTGACAGAAGTGCTACGTTCGACAATGGTACCGTTCAGTCTTATATCAGGTATGGAGTTGGAATTACAAACAGCAAGATATGATGACTTAGAGACATTGATTTTGAGACCGTTGTCTTCTATCCATAGAGATAATTTCTGTAAATCCCAATTAACGTTAGTAATTTGTTCATCCATATCTGATGGATCTATAGTTGCAATAATCGTTGTAAAGTCTGCATATGAGTGTGCTGTGGAGTAATTTAAAACTGATGGCATATCTGCTACATATATAAGAAAAAACAATGGGCCTAATATTGAACCTTGTGGTACACCGTTCTGCAGAGCAAAACTATTTGATGTAAATGTATTTGAGTTGTGCGACATGCACACCTGAAAATTTCTGCTAATCAAATAATTTTTACACCACAGAATTGCATTTTCAGAAAAATTGTAAAATACACACACATACACACACACACACACACACATACACACATCCATACACACACAGACACATTTTAAAAATGTTATAATAGGGTTGTTGCAAGAATTTTTATATGACTTCTAAGTATTAAATTTGAAAAGATATTGTTCTTTAAAGAACCTCAAATTTGAAAATATCACGAAATATCCTTTAGATATTTTTCAATTAATTTTTGAAATTTGGATAAAATTTTGAATAAGTCACGTGATCTGAAACAGAATGTGACGTCAGAGTACATACATCTTCAGCGGTTCTAAGGTGTCAAGTGTATTGTCAAAGTTGTCAAGCAAGTGTCAAATAAGAATCACGACCAGATCTTTATAGTAAAATATATTATCAATTTATATAATAAATTCAGTTTTTATATTTTATTTTACCTCAACTCTTTAACACCCCTTATTTCGGTAGCAGTAAAACAATCGTTCTGATCATATAATAAGTAATAAATAATATTACTTATTAAATGGTTCTGATATAAATTCAGCCATCATCCAGCTATTGACCTTCGGTTAATTGTCCGATTTAGCTTGAGTGTAATTTGAATTAGCCATTATTACTTTATTATTCATTTACAATGAGCAATGTCAGCGTCAAATGTCAAATTAAAAGATTTTGTTATTAACATGTGACAAACTTTAGCCTACGTTTATTTATATAAATAATATGAATAAACGTAGGTGATGGAAAAACTATTTTCCTATTGGCTATTAATGATGTAATGTATGTGCTTCTACGTCACAGGAGTGGGGGGTAGTTTTTCAGGATGCCAATCTTTTTATTTAATTATTTCCACAAATAACAACAAATTATTAAAATAAAAATTATTACTAAGAAAATCATTCCATAAACTTTCATTTAAAATAGTTTTTGAAAAATGTGAAACAGGCTCATTGGGACCTTAAATCGTGCTTATTCACTAAAATCTGGATATGTGAATTTTAGCATGAATCCAATACCTCTCTTAGCGAGAGATAAAAAGTTACTTATACTAGAGTCCCGCTAGAATTATGGAAAATAAGATACATGATTCATATTTTGACATATTTATTTATTTATTTATTTATTTTGTTTTCCGCACACATACACTAAATCTCGACTCCTCACCATTGTATAGGTATTGTATACCCCTGACAATCGGTCAGACAGATCAAGTAACAAGGGCTGACATGATTGTCTACCCCAACATATCGAAACTAGGGACGAAGTGACGAAGCGAAGGTGAATTGAATGCTGCATTTGTACTATGTCAATTCACGAGACTACTCGATTTCTTCAGTGGCGGGTTGGAAAAATTACCAGAAGGGGCACAAAAGACAAAAAGGGAACTTCATGCTAAAAGGGTGATCAGGGTTTTTTATATTGCTGCCTGTGAATCGTGAATCAGGGTGTCTGGGGATGGAAATACAGACTTTGTCTTCAGACGCAAAGTGAATTGCTTAGCTATCTTTTGGAACGACCCGAAGACAGAACATTGCAAAATGATATCATTAGTATACTTACCCATATACCTATTAACTAATATATTGCGGATCCTTTGCTTTTCTTGAAGGAAACACTGTGAAATGGAAATATCATTTCTGCATAAGTCTATCTCACACAAACACCCAACCGCGAATTATGCGCATGCTTGGAAACCGCGACTACTATTGGCTAACGAGAAAATCATGATCACTTTTTGCGAATCACAGAGTTCTGTTTATTAACGACTAGCGCGAGAAATTTTTTATTTAAATTTGAGAAATTAAACAATGTACCTACTATTTATTTTGTATGTAAATTCTTGAATATAAATATTAGTAATAATAAAAAAACATTGACATATTCTAGTGCTAAATTTGAATTAAATAATTTACTTTGTTGTACTGTAAAAATAATAGGAATACAATCTGGTCAGGATTAATTTGTTTTGTGACAATAAATTACTGTATGAATCACAAAACAAATACTTTCGAAGTGCAACTACAAATAGAAATGAAATCAAACGTCAAAGTCAAAACATGTGCTCGCTGCATCACCAGAGCAGCGATCCAAAACCAAGAATACCGAATTTTGGCGTAGAGTATGATGTGTTGTGTTTTAGAACGAATGAGAGTTTTGTTGAAGTACAAAATTGAAACTAAATTAAAAATAATTTTATAAAACTAACAAAACTACTTATAATTACAACATTAATGTCAAGCCCGTAATAAAAGCGCTTTTATGGAGCACTCTCCTCAATATAATATGAAAGTACGCTCCATAAAAGCGCTTTTATTATAAAAGTATGCTCGTAATACACGCCAACGTATTTACTTATGTTTATTTTCAACCAGAAGCATGTTTTCTTCCTCAAGAAGGCAAATTACTTTCATATGTTGAGAATCGTGAGCATCTACGTTTGAAAATATTGTGGAATCATTTCTATACCCTCCTCGTTAGTAGAGTAAGTAGAACATAACTTTGGAGTAAACTCTGGCTGTTTTGGAACAGGTTGAGTAAACTCGGAGAGAAAGGTTATTAGTTTTGAAACGACTTTGAATAATTTCGTACTTTTAAGAGTAGTATTTTGGAACGCAGCCCAGCCAGCGACGCTGGCAGCGTTCACCAATAGTAGTCAAGATTTCCGAGCATGCGTATAATTGCCTGTTGGGTGTTTGTAAGAGATAGACTTATACAGAAAAGATATTTCCATTTCACAGTGTTTCCTTCATCTACTCTTATGGGAAAGATACGAGCATTAGCAATATATTAGTTAATAGGTATATGCTCTAGTCAGTATATGCTCGAAGGTTTGGACCTTAATCTTCTATCTCTCTCTTGCATGTGACGTCAATTCTGCAAGTGTCTATTGTAGAACACAGCGGCGGCTCGTCCAGGGTGGCAGAGGGGGCAGTGCCCCCTCAGATTATTTTACATCAATTATAGATTAATTATTATAAAAGTATCAATTTAATCCTATAATTAGCATTAAATAATGTACTGAGGCATTCGCCCTTCAGAGAAAAATTATGGCATTATACACCGCGATACGTTCCAAACTTGTGCAGGAACTAGTGCAGCGCTCACCAGTGATGCACAAGTGAGACGTACGTCGGGTCACGCAGCACACAGAGGCGGCAAGCCCCCCCTGCCCAACTATAATACTGATTTCTTTACTTATGTACTACAACAAATTACCCATGCTAATGGGTACACTATATTTTCAGTATTCTTTTTATTTTTATGAAAATATGAAATCTATTTACCGGTTTGTTCGCATTTAAACATTGGATTTATTATTTAAATAATAAATATGTATATATTATATTTATAATAAATTCTATGATATTAATGATTAATATGGAGTTACACAGAATTAATTTGTATAAAACAAAATAATAATTTAAAGTAAACATTCTGTAAAACTGATATAACAACATACATATAGTATTTTCAAAAAAAAATTATTTACGAATTTTAATAAATAAATATGCATGTAAGTATTTAAAAAAATCATCGAAGAGTTTTTTTTTAACAAAATTGATATTTTAATTTCCAAATGAATGTTATGCTTATTTTTCAAGCTTGTAAATTAATTCATAAAAATAATCCCAATATCGGAGTGAGAGAACCGCAGAGTTGGCTAGCCCACGTTGTGATTCGGAAAGAATCGCACGTACTCGGAGCACTTCGTACCTCGCGTTTCGCGTAGCAAGAGCAAGTCTCACAAAGCACAAAGCACCTCAGTCTCAGGTCTCAATCGTATATAACTTGCGTTATTCAAAGCTTGAATGTTTAGTACTGTAATATTCCAATTTTACTACTTATTCTTATCTTGTTACTTCTACTTCCTTCTATTGTAATATATTTCTGTATCGTTATCTCTTGTTTTTGGAGGTCTTCTAGTTTTTCCTATTGTATTTATATTCTTGTTGATAATTAATATTAAAATTGTTAGTAAGCAAATCGGATTTCTAAATAAAGTTCCATGACCACAGATTAATTTGCCCCCCCGTTCAAAAATTCCACGAGCCGCCACTGGTAGAACAATCTTAAGTCCTAACCCAAGTCAATATACATATTTCTCCTTTCCATTTTGTATCATTACCCGCATTTTAAATCCCTCATTTCAAATCCATTCTCAATTTTCCTAAACACAACGTCAACCGCATCACACAAATGGAAATATCCCTTTGTCATTTCATCTGAATACCCGTGGACCCGTAGTCAGCTTTCCGGGCAACCCCTATCGATTCCTTCGCACATTTGCAGAGCCACTGGTGTGTGTTATCAACCGGATGTTAACAAAAACCATGTGATTCTTCCGTCGTAAACGTATCAGTCTGTCGACAGGGTGGGCTCTCTCACAGAGAATAAAATCCATAATCAAATAGACAAGGCATAACAGTGTTGGGATTCAGCGCCATCTGTTTTCCGATCTCTCAAATAAGAGATGTTTTTTCATTTGTCACAAAGAAGAGGGTTGTTTTTTACAAGGAGTACTAGACGTGGTGTTATTAAAAAGAATGAGATGGTTTCACATTTTTACCTCTCGCTAAGAGAGGTATTGGATTCATGCTAAAATTCGCATATCCAGATTTTAATGAATAAGCACGTTTCAAAGTCACTAGAATCCGATTTTAACATTTTTACAATGATGTCTGTGTGTGTGTGTGGATGTGTGTATGTGTGTGTGTGTGTGGCTGGATGTTGGACGGACGATTCCTCAAAAACTATAAGATATAAGACATGTTTAACTATGAATTCCTCAATTTGACATTCCTGGGAAGAGCTGAAAAGGTTTTGGTAACAATTGAACAACCGGAAGTAGTAGTTTTTAAAAGAAATTCTTCCAAATATTATTTTTTGAAAATTTTTTATATGACTAATTTTGAAGAACAAAATTCCACACCTGATACATTTAAATTTTATATTATATCTTCTATAAATTCAGAGATAAAGACGCTATAATATATAGAATATCGGGATATAACAAGTCGAGTAGGCGAAACTACACTAAGGAAACCAGTTGACAAATTCAAATGTTTATAACATAATTTATAAATGACAGGTTTCAGTGTCAAGAATAAACAGTTTTAGTGACATTTTGTTAGCTTTTTCTGGGAAGTACATTTAATCTTTCTTATTGTTTTATTAATTAAATATTTGAAATTATAGGTAATATGTATACATATATCCATCAGAAATACCGCCAATCTGGTTAATTAAATGGAAGAATCTCTAACATTTAGGAACTTCCTCATACAATGAAAAGTACAATAAAAAACAATATTTGGGTAAAGTTCTGTAAAATTTTGTTATAAAACGACGATTCGATAGCAAAGTGCAATACAATACTTTATAGCATAATATGGAAATGGCGAGAGGTCTTGTGCTAGCCACAACAGATTTTTACCTCTCGCTATGAGAGGTATTGGATTCATGCTAAAATTTGCATATCCAGATTTTATTGAATAAGCACGGTTTAAGGTCCCCAGAATCCGATTATAACATTTTTAAAATGTCTGTGTGAATGTGTGTTGTGTGTGTGCGTGTGTATGGATGTGTGTATGTGTGAGTGTGTGTGTGTGTGTGTGTGTGTGTGTATGTATGTCTGGATGTTGTAGACACGATTCCTAATAAACTATAAGGGTTAAAAAATATTTAACTGCAGTTTCTTCAATCTGACATTCCTGGGAAGAGCTGAAAAGGTTTTGCTAACAATTGAACAACCGGAAGTAGTAGTTTCTTAGAAAAATTCTTCTAAATATAATTTTTTGGGAGTTTTTTTTTATTAAATATTGAAAAACATAAAATTCTCCATTTAATACACTTGAAATTTTTATTATATCTTGGATAGATTTAGAGATGAAGACAGTATAATTTATAGAGTAAACTAATCGCAGAGGCTAAGGCACTAAGGAAACCAGTTGACAAATTCCAATGTTTATAACATAGTTTGTAAATGACATATGTCATTGTCAAATATCAACAGTTTTAGTGACATTTTGATAGCTTTTTCTGGGAAGTATATTTAATTGTTCTTATTGTTTTATTAATTAAATATTTGAAATTATAGGTAAAATTGTGGTAAAATGCATATATCCATCAGAAATACCGCCAATCTGGTTAATGAATCGGAACAATCTCTGACATTTAGAAACTTCCTCATACAATGAAAAATAGATATAATAAGAATTATATGTGTGCAGAAGATATGTTAAATACAATAAAAAACAATATTTGAGTAAAGTTCTTTATTTTTTTTTATAAAACGACGATCGAAAGCGAAGTGCAATACAATACTTATATAACCTAATATGGAAATGGCGAGAGGTCTTGTGCTGGCCACAACAGATTGTTTTCTTTTGTATTTAAAAATAAATAATTTATGCAAGTTATATTTCATTTTATATTTTTTCACGTAGATGACGTAAGTCTTCTTCCTATTTATTTTCACTATATAATACAAAGTTTAATAATATCACTATAACAACATTAGCAATGAGCCGTATTAATCCACTTTACACCAAATTTGAAAAAACCTGCAAAAATTCTAAATTATAGCTTAGATCATTCCTTTAAATTGCGTCCAGGGATCCACAATGTTATCTGCCGTCTTTTTCTTACCCTTTTTCTTATTTTCACAGTCTAAGGTAAGCTAGCGCTTTTAATCTGATGTCACAACTATTCATCTGTGGATTCATAGTTTTTCGTCATCTTTTTCATTTCGTTTTGGCGAAAAGGAAGTGGGAACAGGATGTGACGACCGGAAGTCCCGGCAGACGTAACCGGAGGCGGAAACGGAATTAAATACATGTCGTGAGACTAGAATTCACAAATATCAAATCTCTTTTTTCAGTTTGGCGGTACTGT
The DNA here is from genome assembly GCA_943142095.1 of Ophonus ardosiacus. Taxonomy (NCBI): domain Eukaryota; kingdom Metazoa; phylum Arthropoda; class Insecta; order Coleoptera; family Carabidae; genus Ophonus; species Ophonus ardosiacus. Next base: position 6,684,058 of record OW964840.1, read on the forward strand.
TATTTGATAACTGTAATCTGCTTTACAGAAAAAAATATGGCTTTATTTTTCCGAGATATTTTTATTGAATTTCACGGTTTGTAAGTTATATAATCAGATTGGTTATTTACGGATGGTCGCCCATTCGAGAAATGAATCAGCCGCAAAAGCTTTACTTTTTTGTTGTGTACCCGGGTTCATTTCCAGACTGATTCCATTCTTCAAACATGATTATTCTGGCGCCAAACTTTTTACCTCCCGCTACCCTTGGTAAGGGAGTTATAGGGAGCGTGCTAAAAATCGCATATACCGTGTGTATTTTTTAACGTGAAACATTGGGTTTGTCATATCCATGGTTACGGCTTGACATTTCATTGACAGCAATGTATTTGCCCGTTCCATTTAAAATAAAACATAGGGAACGAATTTGACATTTGGTAAGACGTCAATAGAGGTTAATTTTGTTTAAATAATTATACCTGCATTCTAAATTAAAATTAGTTGTAAAAAAAATATAGTGTGCCCGAGTGGTTTTCTGACTCGGCTAAATTTTTCACAATATTTAAATATAATACTTCTGTCAAATTCATTCCCCATGTGTCATTTTAAATGAGACAGACAAATACATTGCTGTCAATCATAACTCGTAGGAAAATTCAACGCTTATCTGTCATATTGACAAGATGTCATTAGAGGTTAATTTAATTTAGATGTAGAAAAATACTGTGTGAACCTTATGCCCGAAATATGTTTAGTGCTCCCTCGAGTGATTTTCTGACTCCGCTAAATTTCTTACAATATTTAAATATAATACTTCTGTCAGATTCTTTCCCTATGTTTCGTTTTTAATGGAACGGGCAAATACATTGCTGTCAATCAAATATCAAGTCGTAACCATGGATATGATAAACCCAATGTTTCACGTTAAAAAATACTCACGGTAGAGATTTTAGTGAATAAGCACGTTTTGATATCCCCAGAATTCGATTTTAACATTTTTACAATGATGTGTGTGGGTATGTATGTGTGTGGAAATCCAGTGAACACGATTACTTAAATACTATCAATCAGAAAAATTTGAAATTTTATATACCCATTCTATACTAATGTGGAAAGAGCTCATTAGTTTTTAATTGAATATAATTTTTCAGCAACGTTTACTAATAAAAATTGAATATAATGGTAAAATCTTCAATTTTACTATAATAGCATTTAGAACTTAAAATATGAATTTATTAAATAATTTATTTTTATACATCATTTCGCCTATGCGTCGAACAAAAACAATACTTTAATAACAATTTTGACATATTTAAACAAATGTCACTGTCAGGAAGCATTTACATTAAAATTAATAATGAAACCGTCTTACGGAGAATATAATAGTAAAATATTTAATTCTAATGAAATTAAGGTTTGTAAAAATAATATATTTTCCATCATACATAAATAGTAGATGTACAGGATGATCTGATTTAATTTTTCTATGATTGCATTACTATAAATCAATATTAATTTACTACTACACATTTACGAAATGGATCTGTACGTCGAAGAATTTACAAAGATTGCGATTTAGAGCACCTGGAAGTTGAAGCTGATTTTTATAATAATGTGTGTGTGACGATTTTTTCTTAAAATCTATTAAAATATGATTCAAAACTTCTCAAATTTGGTATTTAAAACTCATATATAATTTGAAACAACATATTAGATTTTAAAAAAATGGCACAAAAGTGACCCCTGTGGTGCACTCTCCACGCCAGGTATGAGTGCCCGTGAGGTGACGCCTGGTAAGCGCCCACACGGTAAAATATATCATCATTACCGATGTCTACATATGTGTAGATAATGGCACACCCAGAAATGGGTAATATGCCGTGATGATATATTTATTTATTTTTATTTATATTAGATTTTGACCATATATGATTAATCGGATGTAGTACTTAATTTGGAGCTCTAATAGATTTTTGGCGAAAAACAATAAAACATAATCCAAAATTTCGTATTACAGACTTTTCTATTTATTGGACAACAAATTGGATTTTATTTATAAACGATCAACCGGAAGTGATACTTTACTTAAAGCTCACTGCTATTTTAAACATGTGCTGGCCACATCAGATTTTTTGGATTTGTAAATTCTATTCTATTTCGGTACTTAAAATTTAATATTCACAATATTATCAAAAAAGGTAGATACTAGGAATAGATTAAACTATATTTTAAGATATAAACTGTCAAAATTAGAGTACAATTTGCTAATCCATAATATATTATATATTATAAAACAACTATTATGTATTTATTATGTCGAGTGATAACTAGATTAGATTTTATTTAGCAAAAAAATTGGAGCGTACAATATTTCTCAAAAATTTTGTTACAAACGTTACTAATACGGATGTCTAATGCCCATATTCATAAACACTCGTAAAGGTTTAAAACGGCTCGTTATAATTTTTGACAAATAGAATCAAACTTGACAAATAAAATTTTGATTTATCTTTCAATGTCGGCTCTTTTTATTGGATAAAAATCAGGGCATCGAATCCGAACCTGAACCGAACCAAAACCGGAACCTAACCGTAACATTTTACCGAACCCAAACCCAGAACCGAACCTCAGATATATTTTTCAATTGAACCCGAGTTGGAAACGAACCGGATATTAAAATTCGAAAATTGCGGCTTTCATTTTAAATTGTTTTTATTTGTTTGTCATTCAAAAAACATGGTTTATAATTTTAGTGGCCTATTCAGAGAAACACAGTCATAAAGGTTGTTACGGATATAAAGATTGTTATCATAAAGACATTTGTAACAATCTTTATGAATTTGTCAATTCAGAACCTACGTCGATATTATTGACAATCTTTATTAAATAATACTTGTGAATGAACCAGATTATTTGAGAATAGCTAACTTCATTATGCATATATGAGCTTAACCTAACCTTATATGTCAACGTTTTATTCTTTTAATATGTGTTGCCAATTATATTTAAAATGCAAACATTCTGCCAAAACAACTAAAGAAGAATATGACATTTGTGTCATATTTGAAAACTTCTAAATTATTTAGAACGGGTATGTTAATTCCTACCACTGAAGAAATATGTATTTACGTCAAAAGTAACTTTCGTCCACGACGGTTTTTATCGTTATTATTATCATTATTTAAGTCGAAGCAGGATCCATGCGAATAACCAACTGCATCCTGCTAATATTTAGCAGAAAGGCCATTATTAATAATATTTGATTGATGTAATAATCTGTCACATGTCAAATATTAGAAATAACAACGTGATAACAACCATAAATACATAGTTTTAGCAGTCGTTATGATAAAGACTGTCAAAACACGTTACAATTGTTGACGGTAACCACCTTCAGTTCTGAGAATACCAAATTTGATTTTAACAATCTTTACAGTACATAACAACCATAAAGATCATAACGACAACACAAATATTGAGTTCTGAATAGACCCCTTAATGTTTTCATTATCGTTCGGAATTTTGTTGTAATAAAATTATGAATACTTTCAATAATTACTCTACAAGTAAATAAAATAATTGTATGTTTGTCTATTTTTTATGTTTAATATACCAAATAATGCTTTTAATTCTGAATTAAAACAAAATAAATTATAGACTCTTCAAACATTCATTAAACTATTATCGTATACCTACTGCTACGTATTTTTGTGTCAATGTAACCTAAACTAACCTTTTGTTACATTAAAAATATATAGTTTTAAATGAAATAAGCTATGGAAATATTTTTATTGTTATGAAAACATTTATAATAAACAAATTTAAACCAAAATACAATATCTAACCTTTACAAAGTCCGCCGTTGCTTCTTTCCTTGGACAAGCTACGGATCACGAATCATAACCACATTTCACTATTAAATAAACAAATATAGTATAAATAACACATAAAACACTTGATAAAGTTTATAATAATAAATAAATCGTTCAAATTGTTCGTAAATAGGAACAGAAACACTCATTTCACGTCACAAAAACATTGGGAACTGAGGACTGATGCTACGACGCATACGAATACATTAATGCAAGAATAAACCAGAGAAACAAATGAATGAACAGACAACAGACAGAATTAATATTTAAATAAAATAACTATATTGTACTGTTTTTATCGCGGTAAATTTAAATGTTTGAATATGTAAAAAAATATTAAAAATATTTTTTCATTTTAAATTATTTTTATTTGTTAGTCATTCAAAAAAACTTTAATTCAATTTTCATTAAGTCGAACCCATCGACCTTTAAACTAATGGACCAAGTGTTTCCTATTCTTTTATTGTTAGAATAATGCTCCAACATAAAAGGATAGAAATATATATTCTGTCCTTCAACAACACGGAAGTTCTCAGTTAAAGTATACTACGCATGCGTTCGTACTCATTGTACATCTTTTTCAGTCATATGTAAACCTCTATACATCGCTCTCTATCACTAAATAGTTGTCAAAATCTATTTGACGTTTCGTGACTGTTTGTGTATTATTTTACTTTTTTGGAGAACATTTACAATTATTTCTGTCAACATATACGAATATGTGTTGTGAGGTGCATATGCGACAAAATAATGGGGAAACGGTGTATTTTGTGCAGTCAGCAGTATGTACGCCGTTTAGCTGTGTCATTTAAGTTCTTATTAATTATTACTTGTTCCCTATAATACAATATGTGTATACAATATATTGTATTAAAAATATATAATGAAAGTAATTATGCACAATATATATATATATATATATATATATATATATATATATATATATATATATATATATATATATATACTCTTAGCGATTATGCACCAAGTATAACAAGTTAGGGACAAATCAAATTTTTATTTTGCCGCGTTTTCTTAACTTCCGTACTGATGAAGGATAGTGATACTGTGTCTGCACCGTTATGGCGGGACAAGCGTTTTGCTCGTACGCTGAGTCTATTAGTTTAAAGGTCGATGGTCGAACCGAACCTGAACCCCGAACAAAACCGCAAATTTTATTAATGCTTGAATCAGAATCGCACCCGAACCCATTTCTTAAAAAACAAATTACCTTGAACCTAAACCGAACCCAGTTTTTGGCGGGTTCGATGCCCTGATAAAAATTACAACGAACCGTTTAGGTTTTTTTACGAGTTTTTATGAATAGGGTATAATTTTTTTGACTACTTTTGTACGTAATGAAATTTATTGTAACTCCAATTTGGAGTTCGAACTGCTCCTTCCGTCTTCCAAAGCGAGAAATTATAGCTTGCGATCCAATATGTTAGGCACGTTGTTGATAACCAGCGTGTGACATACTGCTGGAACGTTGCTTGCTTTTTCGCCCATCTTAATATTATTTCTTGGCACTCCCGTTAATGCTACACGTTTAACGTACGGTATTCTAACCTTTATTGCCTCGCAGATTTAAGGGAAGGGGTTATGACATTGGCGCCAAGTTTAAAATTAAATTTAGGACTGATGTGAGCTACCTGAGAAGAGAAAGATGAGAAAGAGGAAATCTGTTGCGTGGAGAAACTGAGTCTTATCCATTTTGGATTTCACTAACAAAGAAATGGCCAGTTAGGAATTACAGAGTACAGTTGGCAATACAATTCTGGGGATCTTTTTATTTCACAGTTTGCACAACACCAGGTGAAAACGACAACACTATTTGACATGTCATTTTCAGAATAAATACAAAAAGACCTCTCGCCATTTCCATTTTATGTTATAAAAGTATTGAATTGCACTTCGCTATCGAACCGTCGTTTTATAACAAAAACTTTACTGAACTTTACCCAAATATTCTTTTTATTGTATTTAACATGTCTTCTGCACACATACAATTCTAATTATATCTATTTTTCATTGTATGAGGAAGTTCCTAAATATAAGAGATTCTTCCAATTCATGAATTAGATTGGCAGTATTTCAGATGGATATATGCATTTTACCTACAATTTTAAATATTTAATTACTAAGACAATAAGAAAGATTAAATGTACTTCCCAGAAAAAGCTTTCAGAATGTCACTGAGACTGTTGATTTTTGACACTGACTTCTGTCATTTACAAACTACGTTATAAACATATGAATTTGTCAACTGGTTTCCTTAGTGTAGTTTAGCCTCTGCGATGTATTACATCCAATTATTTGATTTATTTTAGTGTCTATCTCTAAATTTATACGAGATATAATAAAAATTTTAAGTGTATTAGATGCAGAATTTTATATTTATAATATCAAAAAATTCCAAAAAATTATATTTAGAAGATTTTTTAAAAGAAATTATTACTTCCGGTTGTCCAATTTTCACCAAAATCTAATCAGCTCTTCCCAGGAATGTCAGATTGAGGAAACTACAGTTAAATATTTTTTTAAGTCTTATAGTAAGTTTGAGAAACCATGGTTCCAATATCTACACACACACACACACACACACACAGAGAGAGACAGACGCACACACACACACACACACACACACACACACATCATTGTAAAAATGTTATAATCGGATTATAGGGGCCTTAAAACGTGCTTATCCACTAAATTTTTCTAAGAAACTACTACTTCCGGTTGTCCAAATGTTACCAAAATCTTTTCAGCTCTTCCCAGGAATATCAGATTGAGGAATTCATAGTTAAACAGGTTTCAAGTCTTATAGTTTTTGAGGAATCGTCCCTCCAACATCCATACATACACACACACACACACACACACACACACACACACACATACACACATCCACATACATACATACATACACGCATACACACAACACATACAGACATCATTTTAAAAATGTTATAATCGGATTCTAGAGACTTTAAATCGTGCTTATTCACTAAAAACTGAATATGCGAATTTTAGCATGAATCCAATACTTCCCTTAGCGAGAGGTAAAAAGTTCTATGGATCTAAAGAGGAATACGAAAGAATGGGGATTCCACTATTTTTTTTTATATAATTTCATCTGAAAATATTAGGAGAACTAAGACTATTGATGAAAATCCGGTGAAAAAATTCCTATTAATAAGCGAGTTATGCTCTCCCGAATTTTCAAAAGATTGACGTGACGTCACGCTTATGTGTTTTTATATCAAACTGTTTTCATCATGGACCTAAATGTTCTTAAAATATATGCCATTTTAAGTTATATTTACATAAAAATAAATGAATATTATAACACTGTATAAGTCTACATACTTTATAATTACATGTGTATTTAAATTATTAAGTTTAATGCAAGAAATTTATGTTAAAATAAAAACTGTTTGGAAACTGCAGTACAGGAATGTTAGCCCCTCCTTTCGAATTTGAATTTCTTAACTTCCATTGGTAGTAATCCCCACCTCCTAACACGCTATTTGTAATGTATGTATATGCGGTCTTTCGGTCGCCATTCAAAATATTATATATAGATTTCATATTAGCGTCGAAGCGCTATAACAAAAAAACCCTTATTTCCGAAATATCTCAATTATACCATTTCATTTTTTTTATTAATATTCGTTATTTAGTATATACATTCGTATTTTTTTACTATTTTCCTTTAATTCAATTGAACTGGAATTCCCCATTATTGTTTAAATTCACATGTAACTATTATCTGCAATGCTTTTAGTATGTATGGTTCTGATCTTGATCTTTCCTACACACTATTTAAAATCAAAAGAGTATTGAATGAAATTGAACTGAATTGATTGTCACAATTTGTATGTTTATCTATGTTTTTTTTCTTGTAATGTATACTCTGTACAGTATTATGGAATTTATTTTGTAATTAAGGTTACAACCCTGTTCAATATATAAATAAATTTATGTCTTACTAGTATGTTTGTTATTGTTTTATAACAACCTCAACATTAGGTCCGTTATTGAGTAAATAATACCCTAGGGCGTATTAAGTTGCTATGGTAATGTTGACAACAAACTGAGGTTAATAATACTGATACTAACATAAAGTGCAGTTAAGGTTAAGAAGCATTGTGAATTGTAGTCGTTTATAATTATATTTGTTTCATCACAAATACAAACCAGCATACTTCTTATTCTTAGCAATAACATTGCTCGTCCATATTGACAGAAAAATACCACAAGAAATATATTTTTTATTTGAAAATGCTTTGTTGACAGAAACAAATTATTATCTAGATACCGCATTTACAGGCTACTTTGTAAGTTGTATTAAAATTTTGTGATTTATTATTTTTGTTTGATAAATTCTAGTCAGACAAAATGTTTATTATGAATTTCTAGTAAGACATGAAACGCTGAAGGCACCACGGGTGTTAAACGACAATAATGCCTTCGGTCAGAGGCCCTCGACCTTAATTACTAAAATAAAATAATTTGTGTCAACAATTCTTGTCATTAACGCCCGAGTCCTACGGGCGCAAGTTTTGCACATCAGGTTATGTTAAAAGTACGTGATTTGTTTTCGCAAAAATCAGCCCAATACCGCCGGCGAAATTCACTCAGCTGTTTCCTTGCGCGATTTCCGGTCTATTCTTCTTGTACAGGTCACATCCGGTGTCCATTTCCGGCAGGTCGATCTTAGCCGACGTGGGGCGAGAGTAGCCGAAGGCATGATTGATGATACAAGGGCATAGTTCGATTTGGGTACGCTAAGCTCCCGTTATGCATAGAATGTTAGCTACTATCGTAACTTATAGCTACGTGCGATGAGTATTTGAATTGAAGGCGATTTATAGTTTGGCGGATTCGGTTTCGGGGATTTTTATGATGATTATAAGGAGGTGCATACTAATAGATAATGAAATTAGAATGGGGGAGTTCATGATTTTTTTATTTTTATATTATGTTATAGTATTTTTAAATTTAGAAATTCCCGATTTTTTTTTTCTTGAAAATTCGGCTTCAAACCCGAGATAAATAACGGCGAATATTTTACTATGACCGTTCCCGCAAGTGTGACGTCACCGACCTCACTTCCGGTGCCAGTGATATCATCGACGTACAGAGCACGCATTAATAAAGACAAGTATATGTCCGTATGTCTTAACTTACTTGTTCTGTTTCTGTATACGCGCTACTGTCATACTTTATCAGAGGTTATGTTCTTGTGTTTATATGTTATTACATTATTATTCTTTCTTGCAGTATTGTTATTATACATACAGGCATGACATTTAATTCAAAGGTTATGTTTGTGTTTATGTTTGTTCAAATGTCATTTATTAAGACAACAGCGCCATCTGCACAAAAGGAAGTAGCACCTTTGAATCCCGTGACGTCATTGGCGGACGATTTAAATGTATGCTACACTTTTACGTAATTAAAAAAAAAGTGTTGCAATAAAATTATATTTTTTTATATTTAATAATACACTAATACGATTAGAAACAGTTATAAATAAATCTTATCTACAAATTTAATATAAGTGAACTCCCCCATTGGGCTGTTGCACTTCTAACTGCCGATTTCTCCACCGATTCTTAAATTTAAGGACTGTCTGAAATTTTGAATTTCACCAAACAAAGAATGTCCTGCTAGGAATAGAGATGCATTCGGGCCGGGCCGGGCTTTGACGTTTGGATCGACTCGGCCCGAAAATAAAAATTACCGGCCCGACTCGAAGATCGACTTGACAAAAAAATTAGCTAGCCCGGCTCGAAAATTGACTCGAAATCAGGCCGGGCTTCGGGCCGGGCCAAAGCTCGAAATTGGGTGCATCCGGCATTCCTAATGTTGATTTTGAAGCGAAATGTTTAATTTTTTTCGTGTCAAACTTATAAAAAACCTCTACATTCTTATAACTTTCAACATTAGTTAACATAAGTAGTTAAAAAAGAGACCCTTCTAGTGTAAGTTTGTTATAAAAATGACAGACCTACGTGTATTTAACACTTTGTTTATCAAAGCCGTTCGAAAATTTAAACAACTTTTTCACAAATCTTATATAAAAAAAAATTGTTGTGGCCAGCACAAGACCTCTCGCCATTTCCATATTAGGCTATATAATTATTATATTGCACTTCGCTTTCGAACCGTCGTTTTATAACAAAATATTACAGAACTATACCCAAATATTGTTTTTTATTGTATTTAACATGTCTTCTGCACACATATAATTCTAATTATATCTATTTTATATCATTTTCATGTCAGAGATTGTTCCAATTCATTAACCAGATTAGCGGTATTTCTGATGGATATATGCATTTTACCACAATTTTACCTATAATTTCAAATATTTAATTAATAAAACAATAAGAAAAGTTAAATATACTTCCCAGAAAAAGCTATCAGAATGTCACTAAAAAAGTTGATATTTGACAATGACATGAGTCATGTTATAAACATTGGAATTTGTCAACTGGTTTCCTTAGTGCCTTGGCCTCTGCGATTAGTTCACTCTATATAAATTATAGTGTCTTTATCTCTAAATATATACAAGATATAATAAAAATTTTAAGTGTATTAGATGAAGAATTTTATGTTCTTCAATATTTAATTAAAAAAACCTCCCAAAAATTATATTTAGAAGAATTTTTCTAAGAAACTACTACTTCCGGTTGTTCAATTGTTACCAAAACCTTTTCAGCTCTTCCCAGGAATGTCAGATTGAGGAAACTGCAGTTAAATATTTTTTAAGTCTTATAGTTTTTGAGGAATCGTGACTACAACATCCAGACATACATACACACACACATACACACATCCACACACACAGACACACACACACACACACAGACATCATTTTAAAAATGTTCTAATCGGATTGTAGGGACCTTAAATCGTGCTTATTCAATAAAATCTGGATATGCGAATTTTAGCATGAATTCAATACCTCTCTTAGCGAGAGGTAAAAAATCTGATGTGGCCAACACAAAACCTCCCGCTATTTAATTTTTATTAATTAAAATACATACCTACGTATTTATTAATGCTGTTCCATTGCATATAACTATTGCTTTATTTACTATTTTCTTTTTAAAATGTCACTATTATTAATTTGAAGTGATTAGTTTTTTGACAGTGACATTCACCTGTCACATACATACATACAGACATCATCGTGAAAATGTTAAAATTAGATTCTAGGGACCTTAAAACGTGGTCATTTACTAAAATCTCAATATGTGATTTTTAGCACGATCCCTATACCTCTCTTACCAAGGGTAGCGGGAGGTAAAAATATAATTTACATAAGGATTTTTTATCTAACTTAGTTTATGCTCAAAAATAGGACAAGAAATCATTATGGTAGGAACAAAAATCACTTTTATTTAAGTATACGAGTAATAACAATAATAATAGCAACATCACAATATAATTATTAAGCTTTAATGAGCAACCTTGAATTCTTGAAGTAAAATAATACATTTTTATTTATTAATATGTGAAGTTTGTTGTTATTAAATTATTTTGATCCTTTTAACTTCATCCATTTTCATTAAAATATTAAGGAAACTGTGCTCTTGATTGAACTATAAGATTTTTCGGGCCGGCCCGAAAAGCTCGAATTTTCGGGCCGGGCCAAAATCAAAAGTCCCACTCGCCTCGATTTTTGAAGTCGGAGTATATACAACACGTTATTCATAGCCAATAAGAAAACAGTTTACGTTATTTATATAAATAAAAGTAGGCGATAGTTTGTCACATGTTAAACTGTATGTAGTCTGACGTCTCATTCTATTTCAGATCACGTGACTTTTTCAAAATATTAAACAAATTTCAATATTTAATTGTACAAAATCTAATGGATATTTCGTGATATTTTCAAATTTGAGGCTCTTTAAACAACAATATCTTTTAAAATTTAGTACTTACAAGTCATATAAAAATTCTTGCAACAGTATGAAATTTAAATTTCTTACATTAATAATAAATTATATTTTTCTCGGATCCTATCCACTGCGCCAATTTTAAAACTGCAAGTTACTATTATAGATCCATTGTATCGTAAGCTTCTATATTTTATTTGAAAAATACACATAACTAGGAGTGCACTGGATAAATTTTAATAAAACTTTGTTCTGCAAAACTAATAAAACCACGACCTACCGTTTTTATTTCTGCTACTTTAAAAATATCCACTCTTGTTGATTTATGTTTCATATAAATCACAAATGTAGATTTTAATTTTGATACAAACATTGATGCGAACAATTCAGTTTTTATTATTAAAATTCTGTGCCATTCGGATGAAAATATTTGAATCCGTATGGTAGGGTGAACGAATTTGCTCAATAAAATGGATAGTTCGCCAGATATAAAAACATATACGCTCATACGTTTGTTATAGGTGGCATGTGTTACATTGTATCAGTTATTGGATTGATTCTAGCACATAAATAGAAGTTTAGTTTTTCTAGGAAGAGGATGGACCGTCAAAAACTATGCCGGCACTGCTAAAATTGAAAATCAAATATTTTATAGAGTTAGCCAAAAAGAGATATCGCATTTCAAAACTTTATAGTTTTTCTTTCTTTTCTATTATGGAACGACTATCGAATGAAAGTTGACATTAATAAAAAGTACTTTAATTGACAATAAAAATGTACTTATAATTACTTTCATTAATTTTCAAAACTTTAAAAATGAAAAAGTATGAATATATAAACTACACAAAAAATATGGACACATTTGAAATTAAAACTGTACCTATTATATACTCATATACCGAGAGTTTTTTTTATCAGTGAACATGGGCTTATGTCATTACCATAGTTACATTTAAAATTATTGACAGCAATGCATTATCGCGTTTTTTTACTTCCTTGTACGAAGTAAAGGAAGTATTGTAATCGCGAAAAATTTCGGTTTCCAGATTTCAACGGAAATATCCATTTTGAGCATCCCTGAATCCATTTTGACTAATTTCGGCGTGACGTCTGTACGTACGTATGTACGTACGTACGTATGTACGTATCTCGCATAACTGAAAAACGGGAAGCCGTAGAAAGTTAAAATTTTGTATTTAGGACTGTTATAACATCTAGTTGTGCACCTCCCTTTTTGGTCATTACATAACTTTCGGAAGTGGTACTTTACTTGAAGCCTATAATAGATTTTAACGAAAAACTATATTAAAATATAATCCAAAACTTTTCAAATTTGGTATATAAGACTCTTATATCAATGGGAATAATATATTAGATTTTAGTTAAAATGGTCTAACCGGAAGTGGTACTTTACTTGAAGCCTATAATACATTTTAATGAAAAACTATGTTAAAATATAAACCAAAACTTCTCAAATTTGGTATTTTATACTTTTATATTAATGGAAATAACATAATAGATTTTGGTTAAAATAGTCTTACCGGAAGTGATACTTTACTTGAAGCTGTTATCAGTTTTTCTTTAAAAAAATGGTGTTATTTTGAATTTAACAATAAATGCTTTTAGAAAATTGAATTCTCCGGCGAAAATATCAAGTATGATTAAATTAGCTCTTTGTATAAGCGAGATATGTAAATTTAAAAATTATGTACTTTTTGGTTTCTGTAATTAAGTTTGCCATGAATAATAAAAATAATAAAAATAAAGAATTTAATGTCAATGTCAAATCATGTCCAATACGTGCAATTTAATGATTGTTATAATACATATTTTAATTATTAACAAAATATGTATAGTGTAACAGGCGTACAAGGAAGTCATGTGTTGTCCACATCAGATATTTTTTAAACTGGACATAGGACGTGACATTTAGTATATCTGTCAATGTCATCAAATTGTCATACTTCAAAATGTATACAGTTAAAGAAAAGTTCAAATTGTAAATTGGAGTAATTATAACGAGTCTACAACAAGTTTCTGACTTATGTGCATTAACTTTTAATAAGCGACCCAGTCCAACAACTATAAGAAAAATTTGCAATGACTACAGAACTGAAGGATGCGTCAATAAACAGCACAAGAAGAAAATCAGACCAAGTACTGTAGTTAATAGTAAGAAAGAAGAAATTTTGCAATTAATTGAAAGTGACAACACCCTGTCAACATTTTTTTTTCTGAAATTAAGAATACTAGTATGCAAGGTTTTAAGACAAGAACATTTTAAGAGTTTTAAATATCAAAATCACCAAGAGTTATTACACAACGATATAGAACGAAGAAATATCTTTTGCGAATATATGATGAACAAAATTAATAGTGGGGAAATATTACTGGCTCGAATTTTATTTACGGATGAAGCGACATTTTATATTAATCGGGAAGTAAATTCACAAAATTGCAGGTATTGGAGTCATCAAAATTTTCACTTATATCTGCACCAGGTATTCCCCCAACGCTGGATAGGACGTGGTGGAGAAGTGAAGTGGCCTGCAATGCCACCAGATCTTGCACCAAACGATTTTTTTTTCTTTGGGGCCATTTAAAAAATTGTATTTACAATGGTGACAAAATAAATATTGATCAATTAAAAAATAGGGATAAAATATAATTTATATTAATTATTTCTTGCCTTAGGCTTATGTCAGAGTATAGAATTATACCATACAATTTGAACTTTTTCTTCAACTGTATACATTTTGAAATATGACAATTTGATGACATTGACAGATATACTAAATGTCACGTCCTATGTCCAGTTTAAAAAAAAAACGCGATAATACATTGCTGTCAATCATTTTAAATGTAACTATGGTAATGACATACGCCCATGTTCCCTGAAAAAAAAAAAACTCTCGGTATAATAACGTAACATAATACTTTTCATTTTGGAATAAAAAATATTAAATATATCGGGTTTTAGACAGATATTTATCCTAAAATAGATAGAAACTATTGTCGTACGGAAACTTTTTTTATGACTGTACGTATTGAAAAAACAATAAATTTTCTATTTTTATATAGCTAGGTAGATAACCCTCACATATAGTTAATCCATATTTTATTATTTACATTATTATAAATATGCACAAACCATGTTTTTGTTTATTTTTTGTTGATTGGATATATCTATTACCTATATTAAACAAATGAAAAGCGCTGAAAAACAAAACACTACTTAACGTATTCCAATCCCGATATTGCATTTGTTTTTACGCTGCAATCTTTTGTTTTGCAGCTACTCAATACTTTGTATTTTGTTTGTTGCTTTGTCGTTTAGATTTCTTGCTGTAAACGATTGTGTTTTTTCAGCGACAAGTGAAACGCGTCGGACAGAATACCTTTGATACAAGTGGATTTTTTTAAAGAAAAAAATGCGATTAAATAGAATTTGCAACTATGACATTGCGTTACCTGATATTGCAGATAACAAACAAAGTATTGATTACGTTTAGTGTTTCATTGTAAAAAAGTAAAACTAATATTGCTTACCATTATAACTTCTTTTGAACGATAAATATTTGATCGTATTTTGATAACAGAGTAGACTTTACCTGAAACAAAGAAAAAAATATGTATTAGATATTAAATACATTTACATATACATAGTCAGAAAAATTGACTGTCGGGTTTAGCAATTATAAACTCAAGGTAGCTTCAAAAAGTACGCTTTTAGTTACTATATGAAAATGTTTCAGGTGATTTTTACCTTCCGTCACCTTTAGGTAAGGAAGATATTGTCTTTGGTCAAAAAAATCAGTGGTGAGTTTTTAATGAAAAAGCACGTTTTAGGGTCCCTACAATACGAATTTACTATTTTTAAGATGATGTCTGTATGTGTGACTGTGTGTGTGTGTGTGTGTGTGTGTGTGACAAATTTTTCTCCAACGATAACTCCAAAACCACAATTCTAAAAATTGTAATTCTTTCGTATTCCTCTTCTTTTCATCCACAAGAAGAGGTGATTAGATTTTGGTTATAATTGATCCATCGGAAGTACCCTTCATTGAAGTTTTTAAGTTTTTCTCAAAAAAAAAAAAAAAAACGCAGTTAAATATCATTTTTTGACATTTTATGTGATTATCAATATGAAAGAATATATTATTCTGTATACTGTTTGATTATACATTTTCCTTCATATTCAATAGATACGGAGTTAAAGAATAAAGAGATTAACTTTCAAAAATCAGTCAGCTTATAATAATGGAAACAGATGATATTTTCAAAAAAATTCTAATTGACAGATGTCAGTGTCGAGTGCAATTTACATAGTGTTTGTTTGTGTTATAATATTATTGGATTTATAGAATCTTTTCCAAGGAACTTTCTGTATTGAATTTGTAAAAAAAATAGTACATGTTCGTGTTATAATTTTACTGGATAAATAGAAACGTTTTCAAGGAACTTTTAGTATGGGATTTGTACAAAATACATCAAATTGACGGAAGGTCTTGTGCTGGCCTTCTGATTATTTAAAATGCGTTTTTACCTTCCGTCACTTTTAGATAAGGAAGGTATTGTCTTTGGTCAAAAAAAATCAGTGGTGTTTTTAATTAATAAGCACGTTTTAGAGCCCCTAGAATACGATTTTACTATATGTGTGTGTGTGTGTGTGTGTGTTTTGTGTGTGTGTGTGTGTGTGTGTGATAAAAATTTCTCCGACAATAACTCCAATAGATACTACAATTCTAAAAATTATAATTCTTTCATATTTTTCATATGAAGAGCTGATTAGATTTTGGTTATAATTGAACAGCCGGAAGTACCTTTGTTTGAAATTATTACAGTTTTTCTTAAAAAACGTAGTTAAATATCATTTTTTGACATTTTGTATGATTATCAATATGGAAGAATATCTTATTGTCTATACTGCTTGATTATACATTTATGGTGGTCTTTAATAGATTTTTTTCAATTGTTTCATAATAAATATAATTTTTTTCACCCAAAAAAAAAAAAAAATTCACATTGTATAAAACAAAAGAATGCTGCCTTGGTATAATCGTTGAAAAGCTTGTAAAATAAGGAAAAAGATGAGACAATTTTCAACATATGTTCCCATTTAAAAAATATGAAGAATTATCAATTTTTAAAAAATATCTAACTACATTGCGTTATTCTACGTAAAAAACAGTATAAAAATTATCTAAACGTTTTTTTATCTTTTATAATAAACGAGTTATGATGAGGTATTTTCAAAATAAGCGAAAATCAAGTTTTAGCCTGTAGTTCAAAAACAAAAGACGATTGAAAATTCCTGTGGTACCTAATAAAGTTGCCTCAAAAAGTTGACCCATAAAGATTTACATTTACATCAATTTTCTGTAGCGTGCATAATGAGAAAGTTTCTCATAGGAATTCGAATTTTATACTAATATAATTATTATTCAATTTATTTATTTTTCCAGTAAACTCAGCAATTTCTTTGAAACTTTTTATTTTCCTGCATTTTCCTTACGTAGCGAAGAAAATCTCTTACATAGGGAAAGAAATAATTTGGTCTTATCCCTGGGAGATTCCACCATTTTAGTAATTCGTATATAAGTGTCTCAATAGAATTTTAGATCTAGAAAATCGTCGTTTCCATATTTCATATTTCTTGAATTCTTTTGCAATAAAATGAAAACGGAAAAATTCCAAGAAAATTCTTAACAATTTTCCACGTAAAAGAAAATATGTGAGCAATAATGAGTGCTTGTCTAGGAAGGAATTTTTTAAAATACTCCGGAAATAATGTCAAGTATATTTTAAAGATTGAGCGTTTCTACAAAAACATCCTATAAATATGATTAATTATTATGTAAGTGCTCATCAATGTTTATTTGAGGAATCCAGTAAATGATTTATCCAATATTGATACATAATATACTTAGGTTATTTAAAATAACTAATGTACAACACTAATCACTCCGTGAGAGAATATTTAGGAAGTTACGGAGGAATTATTACTGATTGGAATAATACTACCTTTTTTTAGTTTAAGTTCTGTATTTATTATTTAAACCCAACGTTTCGGCACCATAAACTGGTGCCTTCTTCAGGGGATACATTGACATAAATATGTGAAATAACAAAAACAACAAGTAACCAAGGTAACAAGAAATGTTCATAAATGTTACCTTTTTTATGTATACAATTTTCTAGACAATATATGCGTGCCCGGCAATAACATGGACGGCGAACATGCATCTTCTCAGGAAAAAAATTCCTTTTACCGTCCCAAAAACTGGCAGAGAAGTGATCTGTATAACTCAGAGACGCTTTATCGGTAGCGAAATACCGCAGCCGTACTCTTTATTAACAGATGTTAGAAAAAGTTTAGAAAAAATTGTATACATATTTCAAATTACAACATATTTAATATTGGAAGCCATGCGCGACTAAGTTCTAATCCGTCACAATGATTGAGATTGATATTTCTTGTTTTATAAATCTCAATGGCTTCTCTAATTAATCTGTTGTTAAGTCGAGTAGGTCTTGCAATAATTTTCGTATCTTCAAATTTAATTTGGTGGAATTCTTCCAAGGCATGTTCTGCAACGGACGATTTCTCAGGCTGGTTCAATCTGATCGATTGATGATGTTCGCTCAATCTTGTAGAGACAGTTCTTCCAGTCTGGCCGATGTAAACTCTCCCGCAGACACATGGAATTCTGTAAATCCCTGAAGATTGAAGAGGGATGACGTCTTTCACTTGTTTCAACATATGACGAAGTTTAACATATGGTGAAAACGAAATCTTCATGTTCTTCTTACGAATAATTCTACCAATCTTGTCCGTTACGTTTTTAACATAAGGAAGCGATGCATATAATATGTTCCTTTCTTCTTCATTGTTTGTTGTTCTTTTTGCTTTAAGACATTTTTCAATAGAAGACACAGAATATCCATTCTTCATAAAAATATTTTTAATTATATTATTGCCGGGCATGCATATATTGTCTAGAAAATTGTATACATAAAAAAGGTAACATTTATGAACATTTCTTGTTATTTTTGTTATTTCACATATTTATGTCAATGTATCCCCTGAAGAAGGCACCAGTTTATGGTGCCGAAACGTTGGGTTTAAATAATAAATACAGAACTTAAACTAAAAAAATGTAGTATTATTCCAATTAATAATATGAGTTCTGAAAGATATTTTAATAATTATTACTGATTTTTGCGTTGTTCACCTTTCGTTAAGAGAGGTATTGGAATCATGCTAAAAATCATATATCCAAATTTCAATGGATAAGCACGTTTTAAGGTCCCAATAATCCGATTATAACATTTTTACGATGGTGTGTGTGTGTTTGTGTGTGTGGATGTTGGAGCCACGGTTTCTCAAATACTATAAGACTTAAAAAATAT
This sequence comes from Ophonus ardosiacus, assembly GCA_943142095.1. Lineage (NCBI taxonomy): Eukaryota > Metazoa > Arthropoda > Insecta > Coleoptera > Carabidae > Ophonus > Ophonus ardosiacus. The sequence continues at coordinate 6,703,235 of OW964840.1, forward strand.
TTAACTGCAGTTTCCTCAATCTGTAATTTTAATAAATTAAGATTTCAGCAAAAATATGTATTTATCTAAGCGAGCAAATTGAGCACTTTACCGCGCGTTGCTATGGGAGACGCGCGGTAAAGTATTTTTTTGCTCGTTCCTTAGTAACCATCAACTTTCCGATGACAAAATAGAGCACAAATGTCAACTTTTCATGGTGGTCGTAGAAAAAGAATTTAATAAACCGTATTGTATTCCATTAAATAATTTCTTCTCCATTTTTCTAAGTTCCCATCTAGGTAGATAACCTGATAGTTCACTCCAGCATTTTCCAGCGTAGACAGCAATGATATATTCATGCTGCTAAGAAGTATAGTGAGGTATCCAGTTTATCAGGAGTGCTAATCAATATTTCATCGGAGGTTCCATGAAAGGTTCATTAATAATAACGCAGTTCGATAGGTCATTGTGCCGCGTACACTGACATACATATATATGACTGCCACTGCTCCAGCTACTTTTTCTCTTTTAGCAATTTCAACTTTGTAACTGATGGATCGATAGATAGTTTCAATAGTTTTTGTTCATATTTTACACTATTTCTTGTAGTTTTAAGGTTGGGTGGTGTAGAATAAGAAACTAACAAAATGGTTTAGAGGTTTCAGGGTGTTTCAATGGGGTATTCCACCATAACAAAAAAATTAAAAAAATTCAATTTAACATAAAGTATGGTTCAATAAATAATAGTTAAAAAAATTAAAACATTTTTAAATAATTATTTTACGAGATATTTCACATTTGCTAAAAGGGAAAATTGACGTCATACAATTATTATCTTTCTCTCGCAGCGTACTTAGAGCAGTGTGTGCCACAATAGATTTTTTACCTCCCGCTACCCTTGGTAAGGGAGGTATAGGGATCGTGCTGAAAATCACATATCGAGATTTTAGTAAATGACCACGTTTTGAGATCCGTAGAATCCAATTTTAAAATTATCACGATGATGTCTGTATGTTTGTATGTGTGTGTATGTGTCTATGTGTATGGATTTTGTCTTCGCTCTAACTCAAATACTATCATTCAGAAAATTCTGAAACCTTGTATTTCTACCCCATTCTAATATGAAAAGAAGCCATTAGATTTTGGTGTAAATCGGATAACCGGAAATGGCACTTTACCTAAAGCTCATAATGGTTTTTCTTCAAAAAATATCATTAAATGCCATTTTTTTGCATTTTATGTCTTACGAAAATTAAAGATTATTGAATTTTCTATAGGAATACATTAATACTTTTTCTATATATTTTGCAGGTAAATTAAAAAAAAAAAAATTATTAGTCCCGAAGCCTAAGATAAACACAATTTCTTTGTTACACAGTTCATATTTCAAATGAATGTAACTGACAGTAAATGTAACTGTCAAAAAACTAATCACTTCGAACTTCAAATTAATAATAGTGCGACATTTTAAAAAGAAAATAGTAAATAAAGCAATAGTTTTCTGCAATGGAACAGTTTGCAGCGTTAGTAAATACGTAGGTAGGTATGTATTTAAATTAATAAAAATTAAATAGCGGGAGGTTTTGTGTTGGCCACATCAGATTTTTTCTACAACTAAGTTTAATTTTTAGAAAACAGGTATAATTATTTAAACAAAATTAACGTCTAATAACATCATGTCAATGTGACAGATAACCGTTGAATTTTTCTATAAGTTACGACTTGACATTTGACTAACAACAATGTATTTGCCTGTCTCATCGAAAATGAAACATAGGGAATGAATTTGACACAGCTATTATATTTAAATATTATAAGAAATTTGGCTAAGTCAGAAAATCACTCGGATACAAGGTGCACACAATATTTTTCCTACAACTAAATTTCACTTACAAAGCAGGTTTAATTATTTAAACAAAACTAACCTCTATTGACGTCTTGCCAAATGTTAAATTCGTTACCTATGTTTCATTTTAAATGGGACAGGCAAATACATTGCTGTCAATCAAATGTCAAGTCGTAACGACAATGGGCTACTTGCATGGTATTAAAAATCCGATTTCTATTACTATATACGTAATGTTATGTTAAAAACATATATAAAAATATAAATTTTATTTTAAAAAAGTTGTTTTCTTTTAGTAAATTAAGAAAGAAATTTTTCTGTGACGTCATTATATTGAACTGAGGAAGAGAACCATGTTGAAGAATGTAACTTATAGATGGCATTGCGTGCGAGAAAGTTTTAATTTGAATTTGACATTTTGCTCTCTCTGGGCTCTCAAATATATTAATTACTTCACAAATAAACACATAGGTAGTTACATGTAATTTAAAATATCGATACGGAAAAGACAAACTAAAATACTAACCTCCAAACTATTGTTGAAACGTCAAACAGAAGATCTACATTACCCGTACAAACAAACGCCATAGCTTTACGATCACTCATTGGTTCGGCGTAATTCTACGTCATACATGGCGGTAATTCAAATAATCAAATTTCATTATTTTTTTCTGGCTAATTAATAAAAATTTTGTCAAAAGAAAAAATAGGGGTAGCAAGTTTTTACCTGCTCTTCAAAAATATGAAATAAAAAAAACGTACGCAAGTAGCCCATTCCAAATCCAATGTTTCACTAGAGATGCACTCGATTTCGAGCTTTGGCCCGGCCCGGCCCGGCCCGAAGCCCGCCTCGATTTCGAGTCGATCATCGAGCCGTGCCGAAGATATTTTTTATCGGGCCGAATCGGGCTAATCATTTTCAAAAATCGAGGCGAGTCGGACTTTTGATTTTGGCCCGGCCCGAAAATTCGATCTTTTCGGGCCGGCCCATGCACAGTTTCCTTAATATTTTAATGAAAATGGATGAAGTTAAAAAGGATCAAAATGATTTAATAACAACACACTTCACATATTAATAAATAAAAATGTATTATTTTGTGATGTTTTATTATTATTGTTATTACTCGTATACTTAAATAAAAATGATTTTTGTTCCTACCATAATGATTTCTTGTCCTATTTTTGAGCAGAAACAAAGTTAGCTAAAAAATCCTTATGTAAATTAAAATTATATTTTTTTTATATAAGATTTGTGAAAAAGTTGTTTTAATTTTTTGGTAAACAAAGTGTTAAATACTCGTAGGTCTGTTTTTTTATCAAACTTACACTAGAAGGGTGTCTTTTTTAACTACTTATGTTAACTAATGTTGAAAGTTATAAGAATGTAGAGGTTTCTTATAAGTTTGACACAAAAAAAGTTAAACATTTCGCTTTAACATAAAAATCAACTTTAGGAATGCCGGATGCACCCAATTTCGAGCTTTGGCCCGATCCGGTCCGAAGCCCGGCCCGATTTCGAGTCAATTTTCGAGCCGGGCTAGCTAATTTTTTCGTCGAGTCGATCTTCGAGTCGGGCCGGTAATTTTTATTTTCGGGCCGAGTCGATCTAAACCTCAAAGCCCGGCCCGGCCCGCCCGAATGCATCTCTAATGTTTCACGTTAAAAAATATATGATTGTATGGTGAGTGTTAATTTTTATCTTACAACTCGTTTGGTTGTGGTTAATATTATGTACTTTATTTTTAAATAGTTCATGATGGATACATTTTGTTAACCAAAACGTCCTATAATGTAAATCATGTAATAAAAGGTATATAACATTCTAAACATTCTATGAAAATGGAAACTAATACATAACTGAGCATAGACAGACTTTCTGTTCTGCTCTATAATTTACGTAGCTAGAGTTTAATTTAAGTTCGCAACATCGGAAAATAATAACATTGCTGATTTTCTATCAAGGTTTTCGTCTAACTTCTCCATTATAGGATACAGTTTCCTAAGAAATAATTAGATGGTGCTGTACTAGACATGTTGATGACGTAATCACACTGCCAACTTAATAACAGCAAAATACCCCAGGCCGTCAGCGACGTTTTGCTCGGAATATACGAACGAGACGATGTCGTACAGTTTACATACGAGTATAGATTGCTAAAATTTTAAAGAAACAAGTAAACTAAATTTCTATGATATCAAAATTTAAAGAGAAGTACCATTGTACCTCTAGAATAATCTATTGATAACTGGCACGACCGATGGTGACAGCACCGGCGTCGCGTTTGATTTAGTACTCTTAACTGTCATTGGTATTACTTCTGCAGGCATGTTGTGAAAAACTATTTTGGAGCTTCAAATAAAGTACACCAAAATCTAATTTAGTGAAAATGAAATGGCAGAAGACCTACGTCATAGATCTGAAAAAAAACTTTATAAAATGAAATATAACTTGTAAAAATTATTTATTTTTAAATACAGAAGAAAGAAAAATACTAGTATTAAGGAACGTATATATCAATGAAATTTACAAGTATTTTTAAGTTAATCTCTTTTTCTTTTACGCAATTTGAAATTATTTGAAATAATTGTAGTTCAGTTTTATACCGGTACGTTGGCATGACAATGTTTACATTAAATTTTATATCGATCGAATATCTATCCTGTCACTATTGGCACTTGGTTGTCAGTTTACATTCATATAAAGCTTAAAAAAGCAATTTCAGAAACTAACCTTGTCATGAACTATTTCGAATGGGAATTGTGGGCCATTAATTCCGTTGAAAGCCGTCCAAAAGGTATTTTTTTTTCAAATATTTCTCTTGTTATCAATCTTTAAACTATATATTTTTAGAGAGGAGCAAATAAGCAAATCTTGACAAGCAGATATGGGCACCCGTTTCAGAATGATTTTGTAAGTTCACGTGGTTTCTTTGTCACCAGGTGCGTGGACTTTACTTGGCGAGTTAAATAAATCACACGAAATTTGAAATGAAAAATATTGACATCTGACATCTATGTATGTACATGATTACTATTACTGTTCTAAATAATTTTCATTCTTTGACCTCGGATTTTCGCCAAACATTTCGAGATTGTCTTCATCACTAAAGAAAAATCCCCCGATTCATACGACTCTTCAGATGAAAATTCGTCAATCATATATATAACAGAAAATGACGCCAAGTTACAAGGTTAATTTTTAACAAAACAGCTGACTAAAATCGTATAACTGCGCAAACTCGAATCATTAGTAAGAAGATAAACCATCTGAAATTGGAAAATATCATGAAATTTGGAATGAAAAATGATGACACTTTTTGTCATTTATATTACTAGCTGTCATTCTGTCACGAGTCCCCATATCTGCTTGTCAACACAGAACACTAACCTAAACTTGTCAAGAAAGACGAACAAAGTAACATGACTGCTCGCGCCTTATAAATTAGTAACCTATGTACACTTAGTAGTATATGACGTCATTACTTTAGGGACATTTTTTGACGACGTAAGTCTTCTGCCATTTCATTTCTACCATAGCTTCTTTCTATATTAGAATAAGGTAGAAATACAAGGTTTCAGAATTTTCTGAATATTATTTGAGTTAGAGCGTTGACAAAATCCATGCACACATATACACACATAAAGACATGTTAAAATCAGATTCTAGGGACCTTAAAACACATTTACCACCTCCATATAAAACATAATAACCCTTACATCATTGAAAAGAGAAAAAAAAACAGTTATTTTTTTGAGACTAAAATCAGATATGGGTTCCATTTAAAAAAATATGTTTGTGTTATATCTCGAAAATTTACGGATATAAAAGTTTATTTCGCACGCCACTGGTTAGTTAATAAAAATATCTACCTTTTATATTTGAAACGTTTTTCTCAATTAATAATAGTTTAGAAGTTATTTGAAAAAGAAAAAATCAACAATATTCAGTTTTTCGTCATTATCTAATGCCCTATAAGAATTTTTGGGAAAACAAAAGCACATCTGAGATGGCCTCCCAAAGGTGCACAAAAAGTTCCATTTAACCGACATCGTATCTCTTATAGTTCTCGAGATCCCAATGGTGGCACTTTTAAATAGGACACACCGTATAGACATTATTGTGAAAATGTTAAAATCGGATTGTAGGGACCTTAAAACGTGGTCATTTACTAAAATCTCGATACGCGATTTTTAGCACGATTCCTATACCTCCCTTACCAAGGGTAGCGGGAGCTACAAATGTGTAGAAAAGAAATATTAAGTTTATAGAAAGATTTATTACTAGCGATGAGACATGGCATACCACTATCCGTCTGAACAAAAGCTACAGTCGAAACAATAGAACCATAGGGGTTCACTACTTTCCAAAAAAAGTTAATGCACATGTTCATTAAAAAAAAATCAATTGTCTCAAATTAATGGATTAATATAAAACTTCACATAACCTCACAATAAATAATTGTGCACCTAGTGCTGCCCTCTGTTTGTGAGGCCAAGAGCTTTTCAATCCCGTAATTCAGTAAAAACATTGATGGACTTCATTCATTAATTCTTTTTACTTCTAAAAACACCCTTTAATGATACACTTTCAATGCTTATCTGCTACTCAATCAAATTAATTAGTGCGTATGCACTATATACGTGTGCACGCAAACGCATAAAAATAATAGGATGTGACATGAACTCCCAATTCAGTAACCGAGTGCATTACTGTAACTTTTTAGTTACCCGTGTATTCATTGATTGGTTTCCTATATACAAAGTGTCTCACAACTCGCGCCCCAGACGAAACTGACACTTGCCGACGACAATAGGTTGCCAAAAAATAGAAGAAAATAATTTGCGGCTGCTTGCATAACGGAGTTACAAGACTTTTTAATCCACCAATCCCGGAAGGATATCTTGAGATGTGATGATATTATTACAAGATAAAACTGGTTGCTAGGTTTTAAAAATACTACTAGTGAGTTACAAAATTTGTTTGACACTGTAATTTTAACACTTTAGAGTTGACTTTTCACTGTCAACAAAATTAAGGTTAGCGAAGGTGTCATCCGAGATCATCATTTATATCGTACAGTGCAACGTGTTGTAGCAGCTGTGTAACATGTGTTAAACGAAAATATTATTGTCCACATTCTCCGAAAATTATAATCATTTCTAAGTAATCAGCGGCTGAATACATGGTAAGAATTTGCCTTTTTTTATTCACCTTGTCAAATTTAATTTGACACTGACATGTTTCGAAAACTACAGTCGCCCACACATTTTAAAGATTTGATTTGTATAAAACCCTAGCAACGTAAAATTACAGCAAACACACGTTAAAGGTGCAGGTCTCTGATTGGTCAATTTTAAGACGTTTTTTCTCTAATATCTTTTAAGCTAGATTTTTTTTTTCTTCGTTGAGCGAGTTGTGAGACACGCTGTATGTCAAATTCTAGTTTAGTTTTGTGTATAAAAAAATGGCAATGGGGTCATACCAAAAAAAAAATATATTGATTTTTTTTTATATAATTAGAAAAATTACATCATTTTATGCACATATACATGAAAAATATGTAATATTCTTATACTTTTCATTCATGATTTTCTTTCTAAACATTTTGAGTCTTATTTTGTGACGTCATGGGTTTGTACACACATACAATGATACTTACGCACACATGTACTCGTGCACATACTGTACATGAATGTCAGCGCAGCGCAGAGTTGTCACATTTTTCGAACATAACCAACATTTTCAAAGTAAATATCTTTGCAACAAGTTGTTTTTGTTTAAATGTAAGTACAAATAACGAAATGTTCTAATAAATACAAATTATGTGTGATTTAGATATTACCATAGTTGTATAATATTGTTCTGTGCAGTCTTGCGAGAACATCTCGTTGAGAAGCAAAAATAAAGTTTTTGTTCGTATTCCTAAACCTCCTGATTAATTTCCATAATTAAATTATTCAATATACAATAAAAACAAAAGCACCAGTACAAATAACTTGCTGTCACGTTTACTTTCAAGTCAAATAACATAAACGTCAAACGTAGTTTAATTTTTATTCGATAGGAGGGACTACGGTCACGGTCGCAAACCCATGACGTCATTTGAAATTTAATATAAACTTTAAAAAAATATTTCTGTAAAACTAGAAACTTATGTGACATAAAATATATATTTCTGTAAGTGGTTTTAAGTATACTTTCAGAAAAAAAATAAATTGGAAAATGTAGTATGACCCCATTGTTTATAGTTTTTTTTTCTCAATACAAAATTTAATTGATAAAAAAACTGAATTTAATTTGAGTAAAAAGTTTTGGTATTAATAGTGGCAAAAAATATCAACATATCGATACGAATAGTAACTGGTATATTAACTTCTCCATAGTTGGCGTTACCTCTTACGTATGACATATTAAATTGGCGCGAATTTTGAATATTAGGTCACAAACTCCCTGAATTAAATACTTCATTATCCTTTCTAGAAGAACAATAAATCAATTATAATTAGTAGATAGAATCGTTCACTTATTCATTTGCATGTTCAAATTCAAATCATTGTCTTCCTGAAAGGTTCTCGGAATTTCGCTAGTCTTATATATAACTCTAGCGCTAGACACCTCAATAAGACAAATAAAATATTCAATTGAATTTCCCGGAAGTAGCCATTAATTCTAACGATAATCGCTAGATGGATACTACGTTCCGTTGACCTCAAATTCGATTCAGATTCGAAGAATGTGAACGGATCAACACGAAAGGGAATATTAATAAAGGGCATTGTATTCTTTTAGCCTAGATTTCAAAATTAGAGTAACTATAGTCAAAAAAATCTGTTGTAGCTAGCACAAGAGCTCTCGCCATTTCCATATTAGGCTATACGAGGTGTGTTCAAAAACTATCGCGAATTTTGAATTTTCGCGGGTTACGTATATTCGAATTTCGATCTTTTTGTGGCTTTATGTTGGTACTCATGTCTCTCACTTATGTCGACAAGCTCGGCCATTTTGAATGTTCACTTAATTGTTGACAGCTGCTTTGCTTGCACGTGTTTTGGATCGTCTTCGATTTTTACCTATTCAAAAAAATGGAACAAAGAACCTGTATCAAATTTTGTGTGAAAAACGAAATTAAGTGCGCGGATGCATTCCGAATGTTGACTGTGGCATACGGAGAAGCTACCTTGGACCAAAGCAACATTTATCGGTGGTACAAAATGTTCTCAGAAGGCCGAGAAGATGTGAACGACGAAAAGCGTGCCGGACGCCCGAGCACTTCAACAACAGACGAAAAAATTAATGAAGTGGAGAAAATGATATTGGCCAATCGTCGAATCACCGTTAGAGAAGTTGCTGAGGACTTAAACATATCGATTGGCTCGTGCCATTCGATTTTTATCAATGATTTGGGCATGAGACGGGTCGCCGCGAAATTTGTACCAAAATCACATCGTTGCTTGTGCGCGACTTTTTAGCCAAAAACAACACACTAATGATGCCGCAGCCACCGTATTCCCCAGATCTGGCCCCCTGTGACTTTTTCTTGTTCCCTAAACTGAAGAGGCCCATGAAAGGACGACGTTACGCTACGCTTGACGAGATAAAGACGGCATCGAAGGAGGAGCTGAACAAGATAAAAAAAAATGATTTTTTGAAGTGCTTTGAAGATTGGAAAAACCGTTGGCACAAGTGTATAATATCTCATGGGGATTACTTTGAAGGGGACAAAATAGATATTCATGAATAAATAAATAATTTTTGAAAAAACACAAAATTCGCGATATTTTTTGAACACACCTCGTACATAAGAACATATTAAAGTGACCGTTTTTTGGTAGCGAATAACCGCATCCGGACCACAATAATTGTTACGCAACAATCATCCTTCGCCACACATTCCTAGCCTATTTTTATTAATTTAAATACATACTTACGTATTTACTAACGCTGCAAACTGTTCCATTGCATAAAACTATTGTTTTATTTACTATTTTCTTTTTAAAATGTCACTATTATTAATTTGAAGTGATAAGTTTTCTGACAGTGACATTTACTGTCAGTTACATTCATTTGAAAAATGAACTGTGTAACAAAGGAATAGTTTTTATCTTAGGCTTCGCGACTAATAAAAAAAATTATTTTTAAATTTATCTGTAAAATATATAGAAAAAGTATTAATGTATTCCAGTAGAAAATTCAATAATCTTTAATTTTCATAAGACATAAAATTCGAAAAAAAGCATTTAATGATATTTTTTGAAGAAAAACCATTATGAGCTTCAGGTAAAGTGCCATTTCCGTTTATCCGATTTACACCAAAATCTAATGGCTTCTATTCCTATTAGAATAGGGTAAAAATACAAGGTTTCAGAATTTTCTGAATGATAGTATTTGAGTTAGAGCGAAGACAAAATCCCTACACATACACACACATATTACATACACACACACATACACACATACAGACTTCATCGTGAAAATGTTAAAATTGGATTCTAGAGATATATAGAGATATGAGATTTTTAGCACGATCCCTATACCTCCCTTACCAAGGGTAGCGGGAGGTAAAAATTACAGAACTTTACCCAAATATTGTTTTTTGTTGTATTTAACATGTCTTATGCACACATATAAGTCTAATTATATTTATTTTTAATTGTATGAGGAAGTTCCTAAATGTCAAAGATTCTTCCATTCACGTCCTGTGAATTTTTAAATCACCCTCGTGAATTAAAATTAATATAATGTGTAATAAAAACATATAGGGTCCGCATAACATGTTTAGATTTCCGATTACAAATACAAAACATGAACATATATTCAAAACATTGTTTTAATATTGTTTAAACAAATGTGTTTTCATTTTAAACGATTTATGTTTATAAAGGATATTCCCCATTCTTTACAAGTGTTTATTTATTATTGGGTCGTTTCATTCTGCCGACTGAGCCAATAATTTTCGAAAATATATTTTCCTGTTTGAATATTGTTAAATATTATATCTATTATTTACCAGGAACCATATGGAAAATAAATAATTTTTAGCAAAATAAAGTTAGGTATACTTATATAGACCATTCCAGAATGACGTCACCTGCCCCTCATAGGAGTGATCTTAACCTCACCTTTGAATATTTTTAAAAATTATTTAATTATATATCTTATGATAAATATCGATAAATTTTGATTTTGATACAAGATACAATTCATTCATAGAATTAAACCATAAATTTTTTCATGGCTCTATCACTGAGTAAATTATGTATGAAATTTATTTCTGACAACTGCCCTTACGAAATTCATTTGTTCTGGATTGATCTGTATAATTTTATATCGTGAGTATTTTTAACGTGAAACATTGGGTTTGTCATATCCATGGTTACGACTTGATATTTGATTGACAGCAATGTATTTGCCCGTTCCATTTAAAATGAAACGTAAGAAACGAATCTGACAGAAGTATTATATTTAAATATTGTAAGAAATTTAGCCGAGTCAGAAAACCACTCGAGAGCACTCAACATATTTCGGGCACAAGGTGCACACAGTATTTTTTCTACAACTAAATTGAATTTTTAGAAAACAGTTAAACAAAATTAACCTCTAATGACATCTTGTCAATATGACGGATAACCGTTGAATTTTCCTATAAGTTATGATTTGACATTTGATTGACAGCAATGTATTTGTCTGTTTCATTTAAAATGACACATGGGGAATGAATTTGACAGAAGTATTATATTTAAATATTGTAAGAAATTTAGCCGAGTCAAAAAACCACTCGGGCACAAGGTGCACACTATAGTTTTTCTACAACTACTTTTAATTTAGAATGCAGGTATAATTATTTAAACAAAATTAACCTCTATTGACGTCTTATCAAATGTCAAATTCGTTCCCTATGTTTCATTTTAAATGGAACGGGCAAATACATTGCTGTCAATTAAATGTCAAGTCGTAACCATGGATATGACAAACCCAATGTTTCATGTTAAAAAATATTCACGGTATGTAAAAATCTGATGTGGCCAACACAAAACCTCCCGGTATTTAATTTTTATTAACTTAAATACATACCTACGTATTTAGTAATGCTGCAAACTATATTATGTTCCATTGCATATAACTATTGCTTTATTTACGATTTTCATTATTATTTAATATGTCACTATTATTAATGAATTAAGATTGGTGGTATTTCTGATGCGTATATGTAATATATGCATCTAAAATTTTATTTAATTAATAACAAAATTGTAATATTAAATGTACTTCCTAGAAAAAGTCTTCAGTAATTTGTCCCTCCAATATCCACACACACACACACGCACACACACACAGACATCATCGTAAAAAAGTTAAAATCGGATTCTAGTGACCTTAAAACGTGTTTATTCACTAAAGTCTGGATATGCGATTTTTATCATGAATCCAATACCTCTCTTAACAAGAAGTAAAGATTATTATTTTTAGACTTCTCTATAGAGGGCTACCGATATCGTTTATGGAGTTAATTTTTATTTTAAAACTGTGGCTATGTCAAAAAATCTGTTGTGGCCAGCACAAGACCTTCCATCAATTCGATGTATTTTGCACAAATCCCATACCAAAAGGACCGTGGAACAGTTTCTATATAATATCATGTAAAATCGAACACGAACACATACTATTTATTACAAATTTCATACCAAAAGTTCATTTGAAAAGGTTCTATAAATCCAATAAAATTATGACATAAACATACACTAAGAAAAATGCACTTGACACATTTTCCTCTTCTCTTCCACTCATTCCTGTCCAACGCATCTTCTTCACACAGTCCTTCCTTTCTCAAGTCTTCTGCGATACAGTCCTTCCATCTTCTTTTTAGCCTTTCACTGCATGTCACTTGAGAGGACCACTATGAAATACTAATTTTTCATCCCATACTTTCCATATTTGGTTTTGCACTTGCAACACACATCTATCAATTAGAATTTTGAATGTATCAGCTGTTTCCATTATAAATAGCAAAGCTGACTAATTTTTGAAAATTAATTTCTTTATAATGCTTTAACTCTACATCTATTGAATATGAAGGAAAATGTATAATCAAACCATATAGAGAAGAGTATTTTCTTTAATAAATATAATAACAAAATGTCAAAAAATAATATTTAACTGCGTTTTTTTAAGAAAACCTGTTAAAAACTTCAAATAAGGGTACTTCCGGTGGATCAATTATAACCAAAATCTAATCAACTCTTCATATGGATGTACAGAAGAGGAATACGAAAGAATTATAATTTTTAGAATTGTAGTATTAGAGTTATCGTCGGAGAAAAATTTGTCACACACGGACACACATACACACACGGACATACACACGGACACACACACATACATACAGACATCATCTTAAAAATAGTAAATTCGTATTGTACGGACCCTAAAACGTGCTTATTCATTAAAAACTCACCACCGGATTTTTTGACCAAAGACAATACCTTCCTTACCTAAAGGTGACGGAAGGTAAAAAATAACATAATATGCATGGATAAACATTATCTTAACCTATAATGTTCACTTGTCTAAATGGTACATTTTGAATTAAATTTTGAAACACCACTTATTAAAACATGTCGTTATAGTTTTTGTATTGAACAAATGCCAAAATTATTAAACGTGGCAACTGTTTCGTGATGATTCCACAAAACATGAATAATATCCCAACTCGACTGTCATCTGTCATTCTGTCAACACTGCAACATTGCTAGACATCATTTGTTATTGGGCTTTGATTATTTCATATCGTTAAATTGCTCATTGCAGTAATTGTTTACCAATGTGTTCATATGTTCCTCAAAAACCATTCAATCAGCTTTTGTTTCCTTTGAAATGAATTTAAAACAGTTGAAATTGATATTAAACAGGACGGTAATACAAAAAAAATCTGATGTGGCCAACACAAAACCTCCCGCTATTTAATTTTTACATACATATATACGTACATAAAATCACGCGATTCCCACTTAGGGGGCTAGCAAAAACCCGGAAACAATAGTAACAATAAGAAAAGGGATAAGAGTAAGAGCTCAGCTGACTCACTTCACTCTTTAACAACATTCTTCTTTCGCCTTGTCCACAATCATCATAGCATACATACATAAGAACATATTAAAGTGACCGATTTTCGGTAGCGAATAACCGCATCCGGACCACAATAATAGTTACGCAACAATCATCCTTCGCCACACATTCCTATTCATTTTTATTAATTTAAATACATACTTACGTATTTACTAACGCTGCAAACTATTCCATTGCAGAAATCTATTGATTTATTTACTATTTTCTTTTTAAAATGTCACTGTTATTAATTTGAAGTGACTAGTTTTTTGACAGTGACATTTACTGTCAGTTACATTCATTTGAAATATGAACTGTGTAACAAAGGAATTGTGTTTATCTTAGGCTTCGGGACTAATAAAAAAAAATATTTTTAAATTTATCTGCAAAATATATAGAAAAAGTATTAATGTATTCCTGTACAAAATTCAATAATCTTTAATTTTCATAAGACATAAAATGCAAAAAAATGGCATTTAATGATATTTTTTGAAGAAAAACCATTATGAGCTTCAGGTAAAGTGCCATTTCCGGTTATCCGATTTACACCAAAATCTAATGGCTTCTATTCCTATTAGAATAGGGGAAAAATACAAGGTTTCAGAATTTCTGAATGATAGTATTTGAGTTAGAGTGCCAACAAAATCCATATACAGACACATACATACATATATACACACACACACATACATACACACACACACACATACAGACATCATCGTGAAAATGTTAAAAATGGATTCTAGGGACCTTAAAACGTGGTCATTTACTAAAATCTCGATATGCGATTTTTGGGCTAAAAAACAGTAAATTTGACATTTTGCGCAAATTATAACAACGGACATGATTTGTTTAATTAGTGCGCGTCAATTTCAAGGCATAATGTGCTCCTGCAAAACCATAAAATCTAATTCCTAAAATCTTAAATAACGACTTTAGAGCATTGGGTTTGTCATATCCATGGTTACGACTTGATATTTGATTGACAGCTATGTATTTGCCCGTTCCATTTAAAATGAAACATAGGGAACGAATCTGACAGAAGTATTATATTTAAATATTGTAAGAAATTTAGCGGAGTCAGAAAACCACTCGAGAGCACTAAACATATTTCGGGTACAAGCACAAGCACACATTATTTTTTCTACATCTAAATTTCATTTTTAGAAAACAGGTATAATTATTTAAAAAAAAAATTAACCTCTAATGACATCGGGTCAATGTGACAGATAACCGTTGAATTTTCCTATAAGTTATGATTTGACACTTGATTGACAGCAATGTATTTGTATGTCTCATTTAAAATGACACATGGGAAATGAATTTGACAGAAGTATTATATATGTAAGAAATTTAGCCGAGTCAGAAAACCACTCGGGCACAACTAATTTTAATTTAGAATGCAGGTATAATTATTTAAACAAAATTAACCTCTATTGACGTCTTATCAAATGTCAAATTCTTTCCCTATATTTCATTTTAAATGGAACGGGCAAATATATTGCTGTCAATCAAATGTCAAGTCGTAACCATGGATATGACAAATCCAATGTTTTACATTAAAAAATACTCACGGTATATCAAATTGCAAGTTAAAATTCAGGTCTCTCAACTTTAAAACAATAAATTTTGTATGTGGAAAAGATTCTGAAATGTCATCTGTGCTAAATATTAATTATTAAAATGAAAAGTTCGCTTCAACTGAAGCCATTAAAACGGAAACCAAAACAGAACTTTTCAAGTCCCAAAGGTTGTGAAAAAATAACGTTGACATTAAGGAGAAAAAGATACTTCTTCCTTAAAAAGTTTCACTAGCGATACGTTACTTTTAAACATGGGATAGTAATATACGACAACTTGAAACGAAACTTACAGTAGTTCAATTTTGATTAAGCAATATCTGTTGAAGTAGAAAAATTCAGATTTATGAATTTTCAGGTGTTTATAACTAAAAAATAATAATAAAAAATCTGATGTGGCCAACACAAAACCTCCCGCTATTTAATTTTTATTAATTTAAATACATACCTACGTATTTAGTAATGCTTCAAACTATATTATGTTCCATTGCATAAAACTATTGCTTTATTTACTATTTTCTTTTTAAAATGACACTATTATTAATTTGAAGTGATTAGTTTTTTGACAGTAACATTTACTGTCAGTTACATTCATTTGAAATATGAACTGTGTAACAAAGGAACTGTATTTATCTTAGGCTTCGGCACTAATAAAAAAATTATTTTTAAATTTATCTGCAAAATATATAGAAAAAGTATTAATGTATTCCTGTAGAAAATTCAATAATCTTTAATTTTCATAAGACGTTAAATTCGAAAAAATGGCATTTAATGGTATTTTTTGAAGAAAAACCATTATGAGCACCAAAATCTAATGGCTTCTTTTCATATTAGAATAGGGTATAAATACAAGGTTTCAGAATATTCTGAATGATAGTATTTGAGTTAGAGTGCAAACAAAATTCGTACACATACACACACACACATACACACACACACATATACACACACACATACACACATACAGATATCATCGTGAAAATGTTAAAATTGGATTCTAGGGACCTTAAAACGTGGTCATTTACAAAAATCTCGATATGCGATTTTTAGCACGATCCCTATACCTCCCTTACCAAGGGTAGCGGGAGGTAAAAAATTTAAAAAATCTTTTGTGGCCATATAGATTTAGAGATAAAGACACTGTAAAATATAGAATAATCGGATATAATACATCGCAGAGGCTAAACTACACTTAGGAAACCAGTTGACAAATTCAAATGTTTATAACATAGTTTGTAAATGACAAATGTCAGTGTCAAAAATCAACATTCTGACAGCTTTCTCTGGGAAGTACATTTAATCTTTCTTATTGTTTTATTAATTAAATATTTAAAATTATAGGTAAAATACATAATATTCATCAGAAATATTGCCAATCTTGTTAATGTATTTGTGAAGAAAAGCACAAGAAATTTTAGTTGTAGACTGTACTGATTTTCCTGGAATTGTAAAGGGGGAAGAGCGCGCGGCTGCTGCTAGCCGGAGTCAGTCGAGTATTGTACGTTGTGCTAAGCAGTACGCTGTGTATGTTTATGTAGAAAGATTGTATCAAGGCTGTATTTTTGTTCTGTGTTTAAATAAATCATAAACTCTGTTTTTTATTGAACCTAAAACGACGGGTAGTTGTTTGTGTATTAACATTTGGCGACCGTGACAGGACAGTGTTTGTGATTTTAAAGTGTGAAGGTGTGGACAGCGATAACCTTGGATAGTGTTACGCGCGCACGGAGTAAGTTAGCGGAAATAAGTTTTGATAGCAATCGCGTTTATTTTCGTGTGTCGTCGCGGAATAAAATTTTGACTTTATTATTGTAATAATAAATTTTAAAACATGGATCGTGCAAAAAAGTCGCGTCAAGTAATTCGTAGAGCATTCACAAAGATGGCAAAGCAGATTGGAAAAAATTTGAAAGCGGAAGTCATCAATACAGTTGAACTGGTAGCAGATTGGAGAATTTTAGAAGAAACGCATGAACGTTTGAAGACATTAAATAGCGAAATCTACGACCTCATGTTGGATGCCGACGCAGCTGAAGCAGAATTAGAGGCAGAAATTGACAGTGCCACGAACTATTTGCAGAAATTCCGATTGCTGGAGGTACAGTACGAAAATGCTAATGAAGAAAAAGGGTCAGTTGCTAGCAGTCCTTCGGAGCAGTCACGCGGGTCGAACAACGGTGGTACTGGTACACGTAAGTTCAAATTACCAGTTATAGAATTAAAGAAATTTAGTGGCGAAATCCGGGAATGGTTACCATTCTGGAGTCAATTCCAGAAAATACACGACGACCAGGATATTGCGATTGAGGATAAATTTCAATATTTACTTCAAGCAACAATTGAGAATTCAAGAGCTCGTGAACTTGTAGAAAGTTTCCCGCCAACAAAAGAAAACTATGTGAAAGCTATCGATAGTTTAAAGACAAGGTTTGGGAGAGATGACCTCCTAATAGAGGTCTACGTACGAGATATGCTGAAACTGGTCATACAGAACACCGTTTCAAATGGAAGAACTAATTTGTCTTCGTTATACGACAAAATCGAAACACAATTAAGGGTGTTAGAAAGTTTAGACGTTACCACTACGAAGTGTGCGTCAATGTTGTTCCCACTGGTAGAGTCATGTCTGCCAGAAGAAATGCTACGCGTCTGGCAGCGTTCTCCTAAATTCTATGAAGAACAGGCAACAACGAAAGACCGTTTGAATAATCTCATGCAATTCCTGAAAAACGAAGTAGAAAGCGAACAACGTATTGCTTTGGCAGTTGAAGGATTTGGGATTTCAGCGGTAGAAAAGAAAATTAAAAGTATGAAACCAAGGGTTGTGGATTCAAATATCCCAACTGCTGCAGGTTTAATAAATGCAGACATAAGCAAATGTATCTTTTGCAATGGGGGCCACCATAGCGAAGATTGTTTTAAAGCACAAAAAATGAGTCTCACTGAGAAGAATAGGCAATTAATGGCAAAGAAAGCATGTTTCCTATGTTTGCAACAAGGGCATCAAAGCAAAAACTGCCGCGAGCGATTAAGATGTTTATTATGTGGTGGTAGGCATGTTGTCCTCATGTGTAAGAATCTACCAAGCCATAAAAAAGCTACCCCTGAAGAAACTGAAGACAAGAAGCTTTTGGATGCAACCGAAGCCAGTTCCGGGAAAGATAAAGTTTTAGCAAATCACACCGAAACATCTGTATTTTTGCAAACCCTACGGGTTAAGCTCTTAAGCAGTACAAAGGAAGTAGAGATACGTGCGATATTGGACACGGGATCGCAAAAGTCCTACATTTCAGCAGACGTAGCAGAAGAACTAGGATACAGATGCAAAGGAAAAGAAGACTTAGTACACACTTTGTTTGGAGGTATTAGTACGTCACCTCAGTCACACAATCGCTATGAGGTAAGAGTTTCCAGTTTAGATGGAAAATATACGTGCAGATTTGATGTCTTGGATCAACCTGAAATATGTAGTCATATTTCGACAATCCCAGATGGAGTATGGAGTCAAGAATTATTGAATCTGAATATAGAATTGACTGATACCCATAGATCCGAGCCCATTCAGTTGTTAATTGGGGCGGATGTAGTAGGTAAATTATTCACTGGGCGAAAAAAGACTCTTAAGTGTGGATTAGTAGCACTTCAGACACATTTGGGTTGGACCTTGATGGGCAAAGTATCTGGAAATAAAACAAATAGAAGCGTTGCGATGACAACGTTATCTTTACTTTTAAAAGATGCTTCGATAGAAGAACTATGGAAATTGGAAACCATAGGTATTATGGATCCAGGCGAAAGGAAAAGTAAAGAAGAATTTAATTCTGAGGTAAGACAACATTTTTTACGAACTGTCGACAAAGATAATGATGGTCGATATGTTGTGCGATTACCATGGTTAGAAGGACATCCTCCTCTACAAACGAACTTAGTTGCAGCTGAAAAGCGTTTAAAAAATGTAGTTTCAAAACTTAGAACAGACAGTTTGTACAAAGATTACCAAAATGTGTTGAATGAGTGGCTCACAGAAGGTATAATCGAGAAAATTCCGGCAGAGGAAGTAAATAAATTTGGACATTATCTGCCACATCGTGCTGTTATTAAGGAAAACAGCGAAACTACAAAGATAAGACCGGTTTTCGATGCATCGGCACATGAAAAGAATTGCCCATCACTTAATGATTGTTTGGCCAAAGGTGAAAATTTAATAGAACTGATTCCAAGCATTTTGTTAAGATTTCGATTTTTAAAATATGGAATAGTCTCCGACATTCGAAAAGCATTTTTGCAGATAAGCGTTTGTCCCAAAGACCGGGATTATTTACGTTTTATATGGCAAAAAGAAGACAATACTATCGTCCACTTGCGACACAAAAGAGTTGTGTTTGGCGTTTGTTGCAGCCCGTTTTTGTTAGGTGCTACGATTCAGTATCACTTGGAAAAAACTCTTGAAGGATTTGAATCAGAAAATCGAACATTTTCAAAAGATACTGCCCTAAAATTAATCGATAGTTTTTATGTGGACAATTGTATAACCAGTGTACCTCTTGAAAAAGATTTATCCCAGTTTCAAGTTGAAGCTAGCCAAATAATGAAAGAAGGATATTTTGAATTGAGAGGATGGGAGATGACATCCAATGAACCAGAAGGAGCTGATAGCTTATCGTTATTGTTAGGAATGAGGTGGAATCGTTACAAAGATACACTGGTAATTAATGAAGATAGTGTCAGACATATTTCAATACAAAAAGTGACAAAGCGCGAAATATTGTCAATTACACAAAAGATATTTGATCCCATGGGATTTATGTGTCCAGCCACATTAATACCAAAATTATTATTACAGCGCATGTGGAATATGAAGCTAAATTGGGATGACGAAGTTAGTGAGGATATTAGCACTGAATTCATCAAGTGGTATAATGAAAGAAATTATCTTACAGAGATAAACATTAACAGATGGATTGGTTGCTGCCCAGGAGAAGAAAAACAGTGGAGCATGCACATCTTTGTTGATGCTAGTCAGGACGCGTATGCTGCTGCAGTTTTCATTCGAGTTGAAACAGAAAACTCCATACAAGTGAGTTTGTTACAAGCCAAAGCTAGAGTGGCTCCGATCAAAAAACTTTCTATTCCCCGATTAGAATTAATGGGAGCAACAATTGGTGCTCGTTTATACACAAGTGTTAAGAAAGCACTGAAATTGGAAAACATACAGAGTTACTTTTGGAGCGACTCGTCTACCGTGCTATCTTGGATTGAACGCGAAGATAGATGGGCTACTTTTGTTTGGAACCGTGTGGAAGAGATACGTACTCTCACATCAAAAGAAGATTGGCATCACATAGCGGGAACGCTAAACCCTGCTGACCTGCCTTCGCGAGGTTGTTCACCCAAACGATTGTTACAATCACGATGGTGGGAGGGACCGCCTTGGTTAAGGGAGCCTTCCGCAAAATGGCCCAATACAGTTATGAACACTGACGAAGATGAAATTAATGCAGAAAAGAGGAAAACTGCTGTAACGGCTATAGCAACTGATAGAACACCGTGGTACTTTCATCGGTTTTCGAGTTTCATACGAACAGCTAGAACAATGGCTTGGATTTGTCGTTTTATAACAAACTGTCGTTTTCCACAGAAGAAAAATTTAGAAATATTGACTGCTGAAGAAATAGATTCAGCGGAAAGAAAGTTAGTTAAGTTAATACAAGAAGAATGTTTTAAGGGTATTGAGGATGAAAGAATAATTTCTTTAAACCCTGTGCGAGATGAAGAAGGAATATTGCGAGTGAAAACTCCTATTGCAAATAGAGATGACACTCAGTATTTCCGTTTACCTATGTTGTTACCAGCGAAGCATCCTGTCGTTGATCGACTGATACGTGAACAACATATACAAAATTGTCACTGTGGCGTTCAAGGACTTATGAGTATCTTAAGAGAAAAATATTGGATTCTCGGAGGAAGAAGATCGATTAAATCAGCTATTAGTAAATGCATTTCATGTTTGAAACAGAAGTCGAAAAACTTCGAAGTTATTGCGCCGCCATTACCAAATGATAGGGTAAGAGATGCTATACCGTTTGAAATATCTGGCGTAGATTTGGCGGGCCCTTTATATTTAAAGGAAGGGCAAAAAACGTGGATTGTGCTTTTCACATGTGCGGTTTATCGCGCAGTACATTTGGAAGCCGTGACCTCACTTTCCACAAATAGCTTCTTGCAAGCACTCAGAAGATTCGTGGCACGAAGAGGGCGACCGAAAATAATGTACAGCGACAATGGGACCAATTTTGTCGGTGCAGAAAATGCTTTTAATAAGCTGGATTGGGAAAATATCAAGAACTACAGTTCAGCTCAAAGAATTTCATGGAAATTTAATCCACCTACTGCCGCATGGTGGGGAGGATGGTGGGAGCGTTTAATACAACTAGTAAAACAGCTCTTGAAGAGAGTACTTGGAAAAGCATGTCTTATATATGAAGAATTGCTAACCATTCTTTGTGATTGCGAAGCAATAATTAACAATAGACCATTGACTTATTTGTCAAATAATCCGTCAGATTTAGTTGCTTTAACACCCAATATGTTCTTGCATGACCAAACAGAATTTGGGCTACCTGATTGTTATGCAGTAGACGCAAATAATTTCAACCGACGTATTCGCTATAGACAAAAATTGCAAAATGACTTACGACGAAGGTTTCGTAGTGAGTATTTGGGACAATTAAAACAAGTGTATAAAAGAAAAGTGTCTCGCGATATTGATCTGAACGAAATTGTACTTGTCGGGTCAGACTCTAATAAACGTATAGACTGGTTACTAGGGCGCGTAGAGGAAGTTATTCGCGGAAAAGACAATAAAGTACGCCTCGTACGCGTGAAAACAGCGAATGGTACACTGTTGCGACCGGTCCAACGGTTATATCCATTGGAATGTCGAGAATCCAAAGAAGCACCACCACCAGCAGAGGCAGCAGAACCAGCGACAGCAGGAGGGCCAGCTGACCACTACATCCCTGCAGATGTTTCTAGTGCAGAGGAAGTAACCACAGTGAAAACCAGTGAGAAAAGTGTCTGTGGAAGTGATGTGAATGATCAAATGAAAAGAGTGCATAGAAGTGGTCGTGCGTTTTAGATATAAGACTGAAGTTAACATTTTTAGTTTTTGTAGGATTGTAGAGAAACTCTGTATAGTTTCCCTAGGTGGGAGGATGTGAAGAAAAGCACAAGAAATTTTAGTTGTAGACTGTACTGATTTTCCTGGAATTGTAAAGGGGGAAGAGCGCGCGGCTGCTGCTAGCCGGAGTCAGTCGAGTATTGTACGTTGTGCTAAGCAGTACGCTGTGTATGTTTATGTAGAAAGATTGTATCAAGGCTGTATTTTTGTTCTGTGTTTAAATAAATCATAAACTCTGTTTTTTATTGAACCTAAAACGACGGGTAGTTGTTTGTGTATTAACAGTATTGGAAGAATCTCTGACATTTAGGAACTTCCTCATACAATGAAAGTAGATATAAATAGAATTATATGTGTGCAGAAGCCATGATAAATACAATGAAAAACAATATTTGGGTAAAGTTCTGTAATTATTTACCTCCCGCTACCCTTGGTACGGGACGTATAGGGATCGTGCAAAAAATCACATATTGAGATTTTAGTAAATGACCACGTTTTAAGGTCCCTAGAATCCATTGTTAACATTTTCACGATGATGTCTGTATGTGTGTATGTGTATGAATTTTGTCTTCGCTCTAACTCAAATACCATCATTCAGAAAATTCTGAAAACTTGTATTTCTACCCTATTCTAATACGAAAAGAAGCCATTAGATTTTGGTGTAAATCGGATAACCGGAAATGGCATTTTATTTGAAGCTCGTAATGGTATTTCTTAAAAAATACCATTAAATGCCATTTTTTCGCATTTTGCCATTATGAAAATTAAAGATTATTGAATTTTCTACAGGAATACATTAATACTTTTTCTATATATTTTACAGATAAATTTAAAAATGATTTTTTTTTAAATCCCGAAGCCTAAGATAAACACAATTTCTTTGTTATACAGTTCATATTTCAAATGAATGTAATTACAGGTGAATGTCACTGTCAAAAAACTAATCACTTCAAATTAATAATAGTGTCATTTTAAAAAGAAAATAGTAATTATAAAGCAATAGTTTTATGCAATGGAACAGTTTGCAGCGTTAGTAAATACGTAGGTATGTATTTAAATTAATAAAAATTAAATAGCGGGAGGTTTTGTGTTGGCCACATCAGATTTTTACCTTCCGTCAAAAGGAAGGTATTGTCTTTGGTCAAAAAATTCGGTGGTGAGTTTTTAATGAATAAGCAAGTTTTAAGATCCCTAGAATACGATTTTACTAATTTTACATTGATGTCTGTAGGTATGTGTGTGTGTCTGTGTGTGTGTCCGTGTGTGTGTCTGTGTGTGTGTGTCCGCGTGTGTTTCTGTGTGTTTGTCCGTGTGTTCGTGTGTGTGTGTGTGTGTGTGTGTGTGTGTGTGTGTATGTGTGACAATTTTTTCTCCGACTATAACTCCAAAACTACAATTCTAAAAATTATGATTCTTTCGTATTCCTCTTCTTTACAACCATATGAAGAGCTGATTAGATTTTGGTTATAATTGGTCAACCGCAAGTACCCATATTTGAAGTTCTTAACACTTTTTCTGGAAAAATGCAGTTAAATATCATTTTTCGACATTTTATGATCATTAATATGAAAGAAAATCTTATTCTCTATACGATTTGATTACACATTTTCCTTCATATTCAATAGATATAGAGTTATAGAGAGATTAAGAGAGGTTAATTTTCAAAAATCAGTCAGCCTTGCAAAAATTATGGAAACAGCAGATATATTTAAAAAATTCTAATTGACATGTCAGTGTCAAGTGCAAAACCAAAGTGGAAAGTATATAGGATCAGAAAGTAACATAAGTGACAGTGTGTCCCTCGCAAGTGACTTGCAGTTTCAATGCCGGGAGTACGAGGAAGGCCAAAGAGAAGATGGAAGGACTGTGTAGCAGAATATTTGAGAGAGGAAGAACTGTGTGAAAAAGATGCGTTGGATAGGAATGAGGAAGTGTGAAGTGCAATTTATAGAATGTACATTCGTGATATAATTATATCGGATTTATAGAATCTTTTCAAAGGAACTTGTAATAGGGTATTTGTAAAAAATAGTGTGTTCGTGTTACAATTTTACAGGATATATAGAATCTTTTCCAAGGAACTTTTGGTATCGGATTTGTACAAAATACATTGAATTGACAGAAGGTTTTGTGCTGGCCACAACAGATTTTTTTGTTATAAAACGACGATTCGATAGCGAAGTTCAATACAATACTTATATATATAACATAACATATAATATAAAATGGAAATGGCGAGAGGTATTGTGCACAACAGATTTTTTTTTATATTCCATACTTTAATACCACACTATACAGTTTGCAGCACTAGTAAATATGATTTTTAAAATTTACACTGCATTTCTCTAGAAATTTCTCTATAATTCTCCTGGTCTACTCCAACTCTACAGCTGACATCTGTTGACTTATTTACTAAGCCTACTGTATATGTAGTGTATATTATACACCGTCCATTGTTTTAAAGCAGAGCACACTATTTCGTTTCATCTCCTTTAGTATGCGCTCTATACAAAACAAAACACCTTCGACAGGGGCTGTAGGCGTTTATATGTCCACATCAATAAAAGTGAAGCCCTCAGCACACTCGGTAAAAAATAAACAAATGAAAACGGCAAAGAAGAAGTTAATTTCACTATTCTTGATGAATCTTGCAGTGAAATATTAAATAAAAATGTAATTTACGATCAGTGAAAAAGGGAAAATTAATCTGGAAAAGAAAAACAAGAAAACTTGTTAGAGAGAAGAAGAAATTTATGTTTAAGATTTAAAGAAGAAATCTGTTCAGGACCGCGTTTACAATAACACAAAAATCTGATGTGGCCGACACAAAACCTCCCGCTATTTAATTTTTATTAATTTAAACACATACCTACGTATTTTACTAACGCTGCAAACTGTTCCATTGCAGAAAACTATTGCTTTATTTACTATTTTCTTTTTAAAATGTCACTATTATTAATTTGAAGTGATTAGTTTTTTGACAGTGACATTTAGGTACTGTCAGTTACATTCATTTGAAATATGAACAGTGTAACAAAGGAATTGTGTTTATCTTAGGCTTCGGGACTAATAAAAAAAAAATATTTTTAAATTTATCTGTAAAATATATAGAAAAATCTGATGTGGCCAACACAAAACCTCCTGCTATTTAATTTTTATTAATTTAAATACATACGTATTTACTAACGCTGCAAACTGTTCCATTGCAGAAAACTATTGCTTTATTTACTGTTTTCTTTTTAAAATGTAACTGTTATTAATTTGACGTGATTAGTTTTTTGACAGTGACATTTACTGTCAGTTACATTCATTTGAAATATGAACTGTGTAACAAAGGAATTGTGTTTATCTTAGGCTTCGGGACTAATAAAAAAATTGTTTTTAAATTTATCTGTAAAATGTACAGAAAAAGTATTAATGTATTCCTGTAGAAAATTCAATAATCTTTAATTTTCATAAGACATAAAATGCGAAAAAATGGCATTTAATGGTATTTTTTGAAGAAAACCCATTATGAGCTTCAGGTAAAGTGTCATTTCCGGTTATCCGATTTACACCAAAATCTAATGGCTTCTTTTCATATTAGAATAGGATAGAAATACAAGGTTTCAGAATTTTCTGAATGATAGTATTTGAGTTAGAGCGAAGACAAAATCCCTACACATACACACACACACACATACATACATACATACATACACACACACATACACACATACAGACATCATCGTGAAAATGTTAATATTGGATTCTAGGGACCTTAAAACGTGGTCATTTACTAAAATCTCGATATGTGATTTGTAACACGATCCCTATACCTCCTTTACCAAGGGTAGCGGGAGGTAAAAATCATTATAGTAGAAATAAAAATCACTTTTATTTAAGTATACAAATAGTAACAATAGTAATAATAACAACATGACAATAGCATTATTATGGTTTAGTGAATAACCTTGAATTTTTTAAACAAAATAACATTTTTATTATTAAGATGTGAAGTATGTTGTTATTAAATCATTTTGACCCTTTTCAACTTCATCCATTTTCATTAAAATATTAAGGAAACTGTACATTTGATTGAACTATAAGATTTTTCGGGCCGGCCCGAAAAGCTCGAATTTTCGGGTCGGGCCAAAATCAAAAGTCCGACCCGCCTCAACTTTTGCAAATGATTATCCCGATTCGGCCCGATAAAAAATATCTTCGGCCCGGCTCGATGATCGACTCAAAATCGAGGCGGGCTTCGGGCCGGGCCGGGCCAAAGTTCGAGCACGAGTGCATCTCTACACTAAAGTCACTAAAGAAAATTAGCCACGAGGCCCGGAGGGCGAACTTTTTCTTTCGTGACTAATATGTTGCATTCCTAGCTCATATAATAAATAACTATTAGTCCGGGCGGCCATTTTTTTACCTTCCGTCACCTTTAGGTAAGGAAGGTATTGTCTTTGATCAAAACATTCGGTGGTGAGTTTTTAATGAATAAGCACGTTTTAGGGTCCCTACAATACGAATTTACTATTTTTAAGATGATGTCTGTATGTATGTGTATGTGTGTGTGTGTGTCCGTGTGTATGTGTGTCCGTGTGTGTGTATGTATGTCCGTGTGTGACAAATTTTTCTCCGACGATAACTCCAATACTAAAATTCTAAAAATTATAATTCTTTCGTATTCCTCTTCTGTACATCCATATGAAGAGTTGATTAGATTTTGGTTATAATTGATCCACCGGAAGTACCCTTATTTGAAGTTTTTAACAGTTTTTCTTAAAAAAACGCAGTTAAATATTGTTTTTTTACATTTTGTTATTATACATATTAAAGAAAATATTCTTCTATATACAGTTTGATTATACATTTTCCTTCATATTCAATAGATGTAGATTTAAAGCATTAAATTATTCAAAAATTAGTCAGCTTTGCTATTTATCATGGAAACAGCTGATACTGATATATTAAAAAAATTCTAATTGACAGATGTCAGTTGCAAGTGCAAAACCAAATATGGAAAGTGTAGGATCACAAAATTGGTATGTCATAGTGCTCCTCGCAAGTGACACGCAGAGAAAGGCCAAAGAGAAGATGGAAGGACTGTATCGCAGAAGACTGAAAGGAATGCCTGTGTCAAAAAAATGTGTTGGACAGGAATGAGTGGAAGAAAAGAGGAAACAATGTATGTTTATGTTATAATTTTATTGGATTTATAGAATAGAAATAGTATGTGTTCGTGTTTGATTTTACATGATATTATATAGAATCTGTTCCAAGGACCTTTGACGGAAGGTTTTGTGCTGGCCACTACAATTTTTTTTATTTACCTAGTGCTCAACGCCATCTTAAACGCGTCACTGAATCTGTTGAAACGATAATAGAATTATTAAGAATACACTAAAATAATTCCAACTTGGATCGTAGAAACCACAATCAATAACTCACTGTTGCTTTCATTTATTCTATTGCCAAAACAAACCAACAAAACTCCCTAGTAGTTGCCAAAATTCCAACGCTAAAAACCGCATAATAAATTCTCATATTGTCCACCAGATGTCTCCAATCTCCATGTTTTGCGTAAAATACTGTAGAGAGACAAAGATAACACCATCCGGAATCCCTCAGAAACAATGAGTCGGACAAGGATAGGTTAAGACAGAAGGACAGGTTAACGGGAACGACGCAATTATGTAAATGGGCATCGTGGAATTAACCAGCCACCTTTGTGCAGAAATCAGACGGATGTGGGAGGGGGGGGGGGGGGGTACATTTTAGGGGAAATGACGAGGACGAAGAGAGGAAAGAGGCAATGTTTTTAAATTGGTCAGTAGGGAAAAATGGCAGAAATTAATTAAATTGAACCGAAGTCTTCGGAGGTTGATATATTTTATTAATATACCCAAATCATTCAAGCAGCCAATGCATGTCATTAATAAAAATTGAATAAAAGTAACTAGATGTGTGACGTCATATACTGGTCCGTTTGCATAGGTTTTAGAATATGAAAAGAGTTATACAGATTGCAAACTGTTTTATCGACATGGTCATGAACTGTCACATCTACAAAATAAATACTATATTTTCGTCACTGTCCATTTCTATTTAAATTATTTGTAATACTAACCTTATTTATACTTATGTATGCCATATAAAGGCAATAAATAAAAGTGAGCCAAATTTCAAAGAAATATACTGAATTCTTCTCATTGATTAGAAGTGCTACCTTTGGCAGATTCACAGATTTTATGTTTACGTTAACGGTCACGTTGCATCTTTGCGTTGCGTTTAACATTGCTTTATTATAAATAGGCCTTTACAACGCACAAATATGTTTCGAATACGATACAAATATTTTTCAAATAATAACTTTGACAATATCAACATACAAATTATCAATGTTGCCAACTATAGCAACAATTAAACGAATAATATGACGTTGATGTACATTATTTATATGTTATTCATGTCATATACGATAAGTAATGAACTCTACTATTCATCTTAATTATAATTATATAAGGCTATACACTTTTTGACGGTTAAAAATGATTAAAATTATATTTCATTTTTCACTATTGGTGATTTTAATGCATTAAGGTTTTTACACTAAGTGATGACGTGCATTGGCTGCTTGAATGATTTGGGTATAAAAGTAACAAAAGTTTTGAAAAAAAATCTTAGCTCCAAATTTTATTGCTAGGGCTGTGTCCGATGTCGCATTTTGGCATGTAGTATTTACGATTTAGGTCTTCTTCACATAAATATAACTCCAAATGGTACACTAGTGATATCTATTGGTTTGTATGGTAACACTTTAGAACAACAAAAATGAATTACCTATACAATTCGATTCAATTTGATGCTTGAGAGTAAATGTTAAATCTTAAATTATATTTCATAAAATAGAAGCTAAGAAGCTATTCTTTGACAGTAAATTTGACGTTTTGTATAAATTATAGCAACGAATATGATTTGTTTAATTAGTGCGCGTCAACTTCAAGGCATAGTGTGCTCCTTCAAAACCCTAAAATCTAATTCCTAAAATCCAATTCATTGACAAGATTGGCGGTATTTCTTATGAATATATCCATTTTACCTATAATTTTAAATATTTAATTAATAAAACAATAAGAAAGATTCAATGTGCTTCCCACGAAAAGCTTTCAGAATATCACTAAAACTGCTGATTTTTGACACTGACATTTACAAACTATGTAACAAACATTTCAATTTGTCAACCAATTTCCTTGGTGTAGTTTGGACTTTGCGATACATCAGATTATTCTCTATAAGAATATTACAGTGCTTATCTTTAAATCTATAAAAAATACAAAAAAAAATAATTTCTCAGATGTAGAATTTTATGTTCTTCAATATTAGTAATAAAACAAATTTTCAGAAAATAATATTAGCCGCGTGCCTGAATGTCTGGTCGCGAACCTGGGGGAATCGGGTTCGATCCCGACAGACGCCAAATATTTCCAATTTTAAATGGCACAAAAGTGACCCCTGTGGTGCACTCTCCACACCAGCTATGAGTGCCCGTGAGGTGACGCCTAGTAAGCGCCCACACGGTAAAATATATTGTCATCATTACCGATGTCTACATGTGTTGTAAATACTGGCACACCCAGAAATGGGTAATATGCCGTGATGATATATTTATTTATATTTTATTTAATATTGAAAAGAATTTTTTTTAAGAAACTACTACTTCCGGTTGTCCTACCAAAACCTTCTTAGCTCTTCCCATGAATATCAGATTGAGGAATTCACAGTTAAACAGGTCTTCAGTCTTATAGTTTTTGAGGAATTGTCCTTCCAA
This sequence comes from Ophonus ardosiacus, assembly GCA_943142095.1. Taxonomy (NCBI): domain Eukaryota; kingdom Metazoa; phylum Arthropoda; class Insecta; order Coleoptera; family Carabidae; genus Ophonus; species Ophonus ardosiacus. The sequence continues at coordinate 6,733,736 of OW964840.1, forward strand.
CATCCACACGTTCACACACACACACACACACACACACACACACACACACACACACGCACACACATTCATCATCGTAAAAACGTTATAATCGGAATTTAGGGACCTTAAAACGGTCTATTCACTAAAATCTGGATATGCGACTTTTAGCATGAATCCAATACCTCTCTTAGCCAGAGGTAAAAACTGCGTAGCATTGAAGATAATGATCGCTACCGTTATTGCAAAATTAAATTTCTTATCTCCTTAGTTTATAGGAACAACCTCTTATGTCAACGTTTCAATAAAAAAAATCTTTCTATTTGCTAAACATGTCCAATTTTTTCTCAAAACTTTTGTCATATTCGTTACATGAATATGTGTTGAAATTTGCATTCAAAATCCCATTTCTACCAATTCTAATTTCTCTGTGAAGAAGGTTTATCGAAGGTTGACACCAACTAAACGAAAGGCGCTAAGATAAACAAAGCTGCGAAACTGTGGTACGCTTAAATAATTGGTTATTTACAAGTAAAATCAGTTCGGGGACTATTGTCAGCTCAGGAGAGCTGAAAGTGCAACGATGAAAATTTCAGATGCAAGAAACAAGAAAAGTGCCGAGAATATAAGTTGGTTTATTTATTAAATTTCAACATCAGTAAGAGTAAAAGTGGCATGTCAACAACTAAATATGTATGTGTATCCTACTGACTGCGCCAACTGGATGGCAGAAGAGAATCAAAAAGTTTGTAAAAATAATTAGCTTTTTGTATGGATGTAAATCGAGGAATACGAAAAATTGTAATTGCCTCTCGCTCGATTTTAGTGAATAGGTCCCTTAATTTGATTTTAACATTTTTACGATGATGATTATGATGATGTGTGTATGTGTGTGTGTGTCTGGATGTTGGAAGGACAATTCCTCAAAAACTATTAATACTTAAGTCCTGTTTAACTACGTATTCCTCAATTAGTAATTAATAAGAAGAGCTGAAAAAGTTTTGACAACAATGGAGAAGTTTAGCGATTTTTTTTATTTTTTTATTCCATGGGAAATGACTTGAAAACTGATGTAACATGTTATATTTTTTTCAAAAATGTCCAGATTTTCCGGAAAAGCCGATTTTAAGCTGTGATGACGTCGGTAGAGGCCAGAGCTGGGCAAGTTACTTTTAAAATGTAATTAGTTACAGTTACCTCCAAAAAAAAGTAACTAAGTTACTTAAGTTCCAGTTACTTTGGTGAAAGAACTAAGTTATTTACTAGTTACTCATTAAAAGTAACTTAGTTACCTTGAGTTACTTTCTAACTACTTTTAATGGCGTGAAGTGTAGACTTAGACTGTTGACTTAGTTATTGTGTAGGGAGTTTTTGCACTAACTACGTTAACCTAAATTTTAACGTTATTGCTTGGCAACACCCAATCAGATTATTATTGTTAATGTTAACGGACCTACAGGGCCTTATTACCGCCTAGGCCCACGAGGCCACGGCCTAGGGCCCGCTTTGACAAGAGGCACGCAGGGCCCGGTTGCTGTGATTTTTAAAAAATTTATTAATTTATTTTTCAATTTTGATTTCTTATACCAAGATATAAAGAATCTACTTTCTTTCTAACATGACATGACCATTATAATGTATAAAACATGCAGACATTATTTCCTAGACTTATTAGTGGATAATGATTAATTTATTGGAAACCTCAGATCAGATGTCGGTTTTCAATCTGAGGCCCCGCGGTTACATGGGCCCCGCACATTCAAATATCTAAGAAAATTTGATGAAAAAGTACCTATCTTTTTATAAATATTTGGGGCCCCGCTACGCTAATAACATATTCCCGAGACCCGGCAAAATCGTCAACCGTCCCTAGAGAGGAGTAACAAAATATTACGCTAAAATTTCACCTCAAACTAGAATCGAACATGCGGTACTGTATAATTGATCAGCTTTTCTCTCAGCAGGCAATTTTATTTTTTTCGTTAATATATAAACTTACATTATAATTATACAAATATTTGTACGTACTTGTTTTTTACTATAAAGAGGGAGGGGGGGCCCGAAAAAAAATTTGGCCTAGGGCCCAAAAATCTGATAAAAAGGGCCTGCGGACCTATATTATAATATAATATAAAAATTAAAAGTGACATTTTATCTTGTGAGAAGGGAATTTGCAAAAATGAGACGAATTCAAGTCTTGCAACCCTTGGAACAACGAACAAAATACACTATTTTTTGTATAACCAGAAAATTGGAATAATTTTGATGATTTAGTGGCAGTTTAATTATAATTTATTAAAACGTATCATTTGTAAGCGAGGAAAACATTTGAAAATAATATATTTCATAAATCAAATTTAACATTTAGTGAATTTTTAATTCTAGAATTAAAAGTTAAAATAATGTGTTATTTTTAGTTTTTCTGTTTACCGTACAAAAACTCTATTATTAATGAATATAATTACTTATTTTATTATCTATTATGGCTTGAAATCAATCAACAATAATATTGAATTTAATTGTGTATTAAAATAAAAGTTACACATTTCAGAGGGTATGCGCTCATCACTCCCACTCTGGACAGACATTTATTTAAAACAAAACAGTTTTAGTTAGTGTTTCTAAAAAAGGCATCAGTCTCAACAAAATATTTCTTAGAAATTTTAATCCCCCCCGTTACTTTTTATGACTAAGTTACATTCCACTTTTTAAGTTACTTTGACTAACTTAAGTTACATTCTAATTTCTGAGTTACTTTAAGTAACTTAAGTTACTCAAGTAACTAGTAACTAAAAACCGTAAAGTTACCAACTACTTTTCCGCAGCAAGTTAAGTTACAGTTACAGTTACCATATTTTAAAAAGTAACTAAGTTACGTTACAAGTTACGTAAAAGTAACTAGTTAGTAACTAAGTTCCTAAAGTAACTAGTTACTGCCCAGCTCTGATTAAGAGAATATCTTGAATGCCATTAGATTCACGTAGTAAACAGCTCTATTATGAGAAATCTAAATCTAATAATAAATATAAAGACATTACCAATATTCATACTCAACGGATTTGAATCCAGGATTGTGGCTACACAAACCAAGACCATTACTATCACCGCCGTCTATCTGCATATATCCCTCTATAATGCCCAATTCAATCTACGCCACAGTTCAATTTTTAAACTCAATTTTCTATAATCCAATACGGTTTTTCAAATCCTGTAAACAGTCTTGGCCTAAATTACACGTGTTTTATTCAGTGGCGTGGCTTCGGGTAAGCAGTACGGGCTGCTTTAATACCACCCCAGTTAATAATAAACTAGGTCTGTGTCTGTGAAACTTTAACAAGCCCAAATGTGTCTAAATGCTCACTTCTAAAAGGGTTGGAAGAGTCATTCGTTAACCGACTAGCACAAGTGTTTTAATTTAGAGTATGCAATATAACTTTTAGTTAATTTAGATCAGGTAATGAATTGTTAATGAGGAATTATTGTTTTACCCATTAGGTGGTTGGTAATATTGAATGCATTATTATTAATCTTAACGTCAAAGTTATCATGGGGATTTTAAGAATTTTATATACCAACATAGTCCAGTCAATATAGGGTTTTTACCCCGCAAAAGATGGGATACAATAGTAATTTACGTAAAAAAATCTGAAAGTGATACTTTACTGGGTGAGCAAGCATATTCCAGAGCGAGCCGTAGGCGAGCTTTGGAAGCTTGTGAGCCCAGTATACACACTTTTAGGTCATGCTGGGTACAATATTTTTTTGCGATCCTGAAAAAAGAATAAAAAAATCTGATGTGGCCAACACAAAACCTCCCGCTATTGAATTTTTATTAATTTAAATACATACTTACGTATTTATTAACGCTGCAAACTGTTCCATTGCAGAAAACTATTGCTTTATTTACTATTTTCTTTTTAAAAGGTCACTATTATTAATTTGAAGTGATTAGTTTTCTGACAGTGACATTTAAGCCTCATTTCCACCGATTGTCCTAATGCGTAAGAGCAATAATTAATAACTAAGCGCAATGCGTAAAAATGTTTATCATATGACAACGTTTACTACCATTTCCAGCTTTGCATAAGGCTTAATGCTTAAGAACTAAGAGCAATGCGTAAAACAAATGATTGAAAAATTCTAACCTGAACTGTCAACTCTCAGTCTATTTTATAATTATTAACTTTTAATTAATTTTTCGGTATCGATATAAATACAGAAAATTGTGTATAGGTATAACATATTAAAAAAAGAAGAATTGCTGCTGCAATGGCAGTCTACTAAACAACAAGTAATTCGGAAAAAAGATATGACATTTCTGTTGAATTGTCACTAAACAAAATAGCTGGAAATGGTATCCTAGTAAATTGTTATAATTCATTAAGCCTTATGTATTAAGCATTAAGACATTCGGTGGAAATGAGGCTTTACTGTCAGTTACATTCATTTGAAATATGAACTGTGTAACAAAGGAAATATTGTGTTTATCTTAGGCTTCGCGACTAATAAAAAAAAATATTTTTAATTTTATCTGTAAAATATATAGAAAAAGTATTAATGTATTCCTGTAGAAAATTCAATAATCTTTAATTTTCATTAGACATAAAATGCGAAAAAATGGCATTTAATGGTATTTTTTGAAGAAAAACCATTATGAGCTTCAGGTAAAGTGCCATATCCGGTTATCCGATTTACACCAAAATCTAATGGCTTCTTTTCATATTAGAATGGGATGGAAATACAAGGTTTCAGAATTTTCTGAATGATAGTATTTGAGTTAGAGTGAACACAAAATCCTACACATACATACACACACACATACACACACACATACACACATACAGACATCATCTTGAAAATGTTAAAATTGGATTCTAGGGACCTTAAAACGTGGTCATTTACTAAAATCTCGATAAGTGATTTTTAGCACGATCCCTATACCTCCCTTATCAAGGGTAGCGGGAGGTAAAAAGTATTATTTTATTTTTTACTGCGAGCAAATAAGAAATAAATAATCAACTGATCTCCATGGAAACATTTAGCTTTACCGGTCCCGGGATCGGTAAAGTACTTTCCGATCCCTTATAGACAACTTTCCGAGCTAGCTCAGCAAAGAAGGACTTTGCGGTCTAAATAGTGATCAGAAAGAGCTCATTTCCTGGGCGATCGCGAAAAAATGATTTCAACATGTGGTTTAGGTCAAGAAGGAAATGAAAAATTGAAAGTTGTGACCTCGGGAGACTCGGCGTGAGCCACCATCTCGGATCAAAGTTACAAAAAATTAGTTTTTGGCTATTTTCTCGAAAACAGTGGCCCGTATCGAAATATTACAAGCATAAAAAATTAAAGCTCGAATATTTTTGCATAAAAAGTATTATTGCATTTTTTACCTAGGATGAAAGAAGTAAATTATCGATGTTTTTAAAATAATTTTGTCAACGTTTTCCTACAAATTCATCAACCACTTTGATCAGGTTAAAAATACGGTACCGCAGTTTGAATTCAGCTTGGAATTCTCCTTCATATCATGTATTACACGATTTTTTCTTCGATGAGTGGTTCGCGAGTTAATAACAATTTAAACATAAAATTTCTATAAAATTTGAAACATCTGCAAATCGGTTCAGATTTCATTTTTACCTTCCGCTACCCTAGGTAAGGGAGGTATAGGGATCGTGCTAAAAATTGCTTATAGAATCCGATTTTAGCAATTTTACAATGATGTCTGTGGGTATGTATGTATGTATGTATGTGAGTGTGTGTGTGTGTGTGTGTGTGTGTGTGTGTGTGTGTGTGTTTGCGTGTATGTATGTGTGTGCGGATCGTGTATATACGATTTGTATACTCATTTTATACTAATGTGGGAAGAGATAATTAATTTTTAGTGTATGTGTGTGTATGTATGTGTGTGCGGATCGTGTGTATACGATTTGTATACTCATTTTATACTAATGTGGGAAGAGATAATTAATTTTTAGTGTATATCAGATAACCGGAAGTATCACTTTACAAGCTTTTAAAGCTAAATTATTTTAAAAGTTTTTCTGGAAAAAAATGCATTGAATATAATTTTTCAGCAACTTTTACTAATAAAAATTGAATATAATGGTACAATCTTCAATTCTACGATAAGATGACTTGAATAACTTATCACTTTGCCTATGCGTCAAACAAAAACATAATACTTTAATAACAATTATGACATATTTAAACAAATGTCACTGTCACATTTACATTAATAATAAAACCGTGTTACGGAGAATTTAGTAGAAATATATTTGATTTGTAAATATAAATCTGTCAGTATAAGTTTTGTTTTCAAAGTGTCAAATATTAGTTTACAACACCTGGAAGTTGATGCTGATTTTTCAAGAATTATCTTTTTCTTTGATGAGGCACATTTTCACCTCTCTGGGTATGTTAATAAGCAAAATTGCCACATATGGGCAGAGGAAAATCATGTGATTTACGAGGTACCATTACATGTCCAAATGAGACTGTATGGTGCGCACTATGGTCAGGTGGCGTCATTGGAACTTACTTTTTCGAAAATGATGAAGGTCGAACTGTTATAGTTGATGGTGAGCGCTATAGGCACATGATAATCGATAATTTTTGGCACGAAATTAATTTCGTATTACATACTTCTATTTATTAGAACAACAAATTAGATTTTGTTTACAAACGACCAACCGGAACGGAAAAGATACTTTACTTAAAGCTCATTGCTATTTTAAACATGGAATTTGAGGGATGGCCACATCAGATTTTTGAGTAATTCAGCAAAATTCCTTTGTTTTACTGACCAACACTTAAAAAGAACCTAGGACTCTTTTAAGACATAAAACCACCTAACCATAGCCTTCTTTCTGTTCAATTGGATTCTGTAGAAAAAGCTAACCAAACTAAGCACAGCCCCCCCCCCCCCCCCCCTATAAACGGTCGGTGGCGAAGCGTCCACAGCACGTACTTTACTGTCGTATGAATAAGTAAGGATGCACTTTCTGCAAATTGAATCAATTTGACACACCGTTCTTTTAGCTCCGTAAATGAGTCAAGAGAACACTGGACTTATCCTTGGGGACGTTGCTATGGCGGAGACTCTGAAAAGAGCATCGGTTGTTAGATGACTGTATTATGGAAATAAAGAAAGAGACGGGAGAGACATTGAAGCTATAATCTATTTGTGTTACATTTTACTCATAAGTATTTATACGGTTTAATTCACTAAGGTCCGGTTTTTTAACCGCTGGTTAACACATAAACTGATTGTTAACTAATAGTTAGAAATTAGAATGTGTTTTACAGTTTTTGGTTATATTAGATTCATTTATACCCGGCTGTAGAAACGTTTATTAATTACTTGTTATTATTAGTGAACCACTAGTGTATGAAACTTAAGTGTCATAACATTAATTAGACCGTAACTTTTTAATGGCAGTGCCGAAAACGTGAAATTATTTTTCTTCAGAAAGATACATTCAATAGTAAACTTTTCTCTCTCTCTGTGTAATTTGTGATATATGTTACGGTTCACACAGAAAAAAATAAAATCTGAGTGTATGCACTGCTAATTTTTAAAATAAATTTAATCTAGCAGTCTATCCAAATGTCAAAACAAGTAATTTTTAATGACAGTAACGAGTTGTCAATCTTCACAACTTGTTTAGGAGTAAGCTCTGATATGTAATCGTCTTATTTATAATAATTGTAGTAAAATACTATAAGGCCGAAAAAACGGATGTTACTAATTTTAGAATATTGCGAAGAAAATTTTTGACAACCCGTAAAACAATTGTTACTGTCATTAAAAATTACTTGTTTGACATTTGGATAGACTGCTAGATTAAATTTATTTTAAAAAATTAGCATTGCAGACACTCAGATTTTATTTTTTTCTTTGTGAATCGTATCAGATATCACAAATTACACAGAGAGACAAAAGTTTACTAATGAATGTATCTTTCTGAAAAAAAATATTTTCACGTTTTCGGCATTGCCATTAAAAAGTTACGGTCTAATCAATGTTGGAACACCTAAGTTTCATACACTAGTGGTTCACTAATAGTAACAAGTATCACCTTAAAAGATGACTTATAACAATATAAACTGTCATACCAAATTTCATCCAAATCGAATAAAGCGTCCGATTATTATAAACAAAATTAATTTTTTTTTCGAAGAACGTTGAAGCAGAATTCTGGCTAAATGGTACACTTTCCGGTAGAAGCAAGTTTGGTTAAATCGTCTTATTTTAGCCTCAGGAATCTGTGGTTAAGCCATGTCCCCCTATTTAAGAGACACCCTGTATATATATATATATATATATATATATATATATATATATATATATATATACATACAGGACGTCTCTCAAATAGGGAGACATGGCTAGATCACAGATTCCTGAGGCTAAAATAAGACGATTTAACTAAACTTGCTTCTACCGGAAAGTGTACCATTTAGCCAGAATTCTGCTTCAAAGTTCTTCGAAAAAAATTAATTTTGTTTATAATAATCGGACGCTTTATTCGATTTGGATGAAATTTGGTACGACAGTTTATGGTTATGTCATCTTTAAAAAAAAAAAATTGTACATAAACAACATTACGAGAAAAAAAATACTCTTTCCAATAAGATAATAAAAAATATATGGTTCCATTTCAAAATATATATTTTGTCCCAAATTTTGAGAACCGCTGACACAATTTTTATTTTGTCTACCTGACCAATTTTCTAATATAAAATGGCACAATTTTGCTCATTTAACCAACCTCGTATCTCTTCAAATAAAAAAGTTACCAATAGTGAGCAAGCTTATTGAGACACCTGTATGACGTCATTACTATATATATATATATATAGTATACCCAAATCATTCAAGCAGCCAATGCACGTCATTAATAAAAATTGTAACTAGATTTGTGACGTCATGTACTACTACGTTTGCAGAGGTTTTAGAATTTTTATGAAAAGAGTTATACAGATTGCACTCTATATTATCGACATGTTCATGAACTGTCACATCTACAAAATAAATACTATTTTTTCGTCACTGTCCATTTCTATTTAAATTATTTTATAATACTAACCTTATTTATACTTATGTATGCCATATAAAGACAATAAATAAAAGTGAGCCGAATTTCAAAGAAATATATCGAATTCTTCTGCTTGATTAGAAGTGCTACCTTTGGCAGATTCGCAGATTTTGTGTTTGCGTTAACAGTCACGTTGCGTCGTTGCGTTGCGTTTAACATTACTTTATTATAAGTAGACCTTTACAACACACAAAAATGTTTCAAACACGATACAAATATTTTTCAAATTATAACTTTGACAGTATGAACATACAAATTATCAATGTTGCCAACTATAGCAACAATTAAACGAAAAATATGACGTTAATGTTCATTACTTATATATTATTAATGTCATATACTATAATTAATGAACTGTACTATTCATCTTAATAATTATTATATAAGGCTATACACTTTTTGATGGTTAAAAATGATTGAAATTTTATTTCATTTTTCACTATTAGTGATTTTAATGCATTAAGGTTTTTACACTAAGTGATGACGTGCATTGGCTGCTTGAATGATTTGGGTATATTATTATTTGATGACATAAGTCTTCTGCCTTATTATTTCTACCACACTAAAATGTCGGTCCAAAATCGAAAACATAGTAAAGATGGTGTAAATACTGCGTTCCGAAAAAAATCATGAAAGTAAATCGTTAATCTTGCCATTAGGGTCGAATTTTTCTTTTTGAAACGCCTCGCCTTCCAACCATTGTTTGTTATCTATGTAAATGTATATTATTTACAAACTGCGAAGAACACTAACTGCAGCAAATTAACTCAAAGTAAATTCCTGGAAATACACGGAAGAAAAACGTTCGGAAAATTATCTTCCTTAAACACGCCACAAATTCGCTGGCGGCGATTCACTGTTTTTCTCGTGTTCGCACGTAGACGCAGCCTGGGAACTCTCTGGCTTCTCTCCCTCATTTTTTATACAAATTTTGCAATATTTCATAAAAAGAAGCACGGAATCCACGGCTATAGCCCTGAACTTTCTCCAGAGAAAAAATGTTCCAGGGATTCTTGGATAATGGGGAAGAATTCAACATAAATGTTGGAAATTGTACTGATGTATACAGTTTTGGCCATAAAGATAGCAACTTTTAAAAAATTTCTATTTCTCTGAAGTGAACATAAGAATATTGAAAATAAATACATAAAGAATAACCTCTTAAAATAAGTTTATTTTATGTTAAAATAATTTATATTAAACTAGCTGACCCGCCCCGGCTTCGCACGGGTAAAGCTAGAGTAACGATTGCTACACGTGTACCAGTAATTTTTCACATTTACTTCGGAGACATGCGCTGCGTAGGGAGCCGGCAACCTGCCTCACATCGTACATTAACAGGCTCCGACAAATATCGAAAATCTACTAACGTTAAAACTTAACTATAGATAAAAAGATAAAAAATAATTGAAATCACCCTCTATTGTACCGCCTTGAGGGATGATGTTTAAAAAACGCTAAAACACTCTTTATTTCTTACCAAAAGCATAAAAAAGAATTTTTATATCCTTAACTTGAGAAATGACGGATTTTTCATACAAACTTTCATCCCTTATTTCACCCCTTTCAAGTTTTATTTTCGTGACAAAAGGTAGCCTATGTCCTTCTCCAAGTCCAAGCTATCTCTATACCAAAATTCATCAAAATTGGTTCAGCGGAGGATATGATGGGTTCTCCATACAAACTTTCATCCCCTATTTCACCCCTTCAAGTTTTATTTTCGCGACAAAAGGTAGCCTATGTCCTTCTCCAAGGTCCAATCTATCTCTATACCAAAATTCATCAAAATTGGTTCAGCAGAAGATATGATGGGTTCTCCATACAAACTTTCATCCCATATTTCACCCCTTCAAGTTTTACTTTGGCGACAAAAGGTAGCCTATGTCCTTCTCCAAGGCCCAATCTATCTCTATACCAAAATTCATGCAAATTGATTCAGCCGTTTAGTCGTGAAAACGTAACGGACACACAGACAGAGTTACTTTCGCATTTATTATATTACCTAGTATGGATTAATAACACTCGTACAAAACTAACAAATAGACATGTAACCTTTATTGGTTATATACTAACAGACAGGGGCAGGGGTGTGTATGTACTTTTACTTTTCCACTATGTGGATAGATGTAGCTAAATTGGCTGCGTTCCACTATAATTAGAAAGAGCATAAAATCCTTAAAAGTTGTGCACTAATTTTTTTTTTTACGTAAATCGATATTTTAATAGTCATTCTGCTATTCGGGGCGGAGACGAATCCAACAAATCAGAGATCATCAAAATCGGTCCAGCCGTTCTTGAGTTATAAATGGTGTAACTAACCCGACTTTGTTTTATATATTAAGATTTATAGAATTTATTTAATTTGCATAATTCTTACTTTTGTCTGGACATAAAAATAGCAACTACATAATGAATGTCTTTATTTTCTCAATTTCAACGTTTATATCGTATAATTGTTTAAAAAATATAAATTAGTACTTCAAAATTATGGGTCGTAATAAGACTTTGGCTAAAGAATTTCGCAATTTTATAATTAAATCATATGAAAATGGTGCTTCGCGGAATAAAATGTCGAAGAACTTTAATTTGCATAAATCTACAATAGCACGAATAATAATCCATTTTCAAAGGAAGGGTAATATTGAGCCTTCTACAATTTCTAGTAGACAAAAAAAAAACATCAAACCGAAGCGACAGAATGATAAAACACATATCGTTAAAAATCCGTTGTTATCATCAAAGAAAATTTTAGGCTTTCTACTAAGTAATGTTAAAGATAAAATATCTTCAAGACAGGGAAGAAGAATATTAGTTGCCGGAGAACTTTATAGTCGTCGGCCTGCAAAGAAACCACTTCTTTTGAAGAAGAACGTGAAGGCCCGATTATTTTTTTTTGCAGAAAATCATGTAAACTGGACAACTGACATGTGGAAAAGAGTATTATTTAGTGATGAACTAAGATTAATTGATAGAAATGTAATAACAAAATTACTTGAATTCATGATGAAACGAGAAGAAGTAATAAATTCTCGTGGTTCCGGTTATTACACTAAATATTAGAAAATTTTGTTTTTATATTCATTTTATAAGAGTTGCTATTTTTATTTTTATGTCCAAATAAAAAATATTTTTTTGCACATAAATCAATTTGTAAGAATAAAAGAAGTATTTCGAACTTTCATTGTCTTTATTTTTTTTGAGTTACACAAAGTTTCAATTGATAAAATTTCCAATTGTTATCAAGTGAATCAATTTTTGTTAATATAATGCAAATTATTTTAATGTAAATTAAACTTGGTTCAAGACACTAATACTGCAGTAATTTATTTCTGAAATCACAGTTTTTACATTAGAGCAATTGAATTTTTTTTAAGTTGCTATCTTTATGGCCAGTACTGCATGTAGGTTAGCGTAGCGCTAGTCTAGTAAATGGACTAGCGACGGAGGCTGTTACACCGTTTGTCAAAATAGAAAAATATCTGTTGTGGCCAGCACAAGACCTCTCGCCATTTCCATATTAGGCTATATGAGTATTGTATTGCACTTCGCTTTCGAACCGTCGTTTTATAACAAAATATTACAGAACTTTACCCAAATATTGTTTTTTTATTGTATTTAACATGTCTTCTGCACACATATAATTCTAATTACATCTATTTACTTCCTTGAACGAAGTAAAGGAAGTATTGTAATCGCGAAAAAAATCGGTTTCCAGATTTCAACGGAAATATCCATTTTGACCATCCCTGAATCCATTTTGACTAGTTTCGTCGTGACGTCTGTATCTCGCATAACTGAAAAACGGGAAGCCGTAGAAAGTTAAAATTTTGTATTTAGGACTGTTATAACATCTAGTTGTGCACCTCCTTTTTTGGTCATTGCATAATTTTCAGAAGTGGTACTTTACTTGAAGCCCATAATAGATTTTAATGGAAAACTATATTATAATATAATAAAAAACTTTTCAAATTTGGGGTATAAGACTTTTATATCAATGGGAATAACATAATAGATTTTAGTAAAATGGTCTACCCGGAAGTGGTACTTTACTTGAAGCCTATAGTAGATTTTAATGAAAAACTATATTATAATATAATCCAAAACTTTTCAAATTTGGTATATAATATTTTTATATCAATGGGAATAGCATAATAGATTTTAGTTAAAATAGTATACCCGGAAGTGGTACTTTACTTGAAACCTATAATAGATTTTAATGGAAAACTATATTAAAATATAATCCAAAACTTTTCAAATTTAGTATATAATACTTTTATATCAATGGAAATAACATAATAGACTTGGGTTAAAATAGTCTAACCGGAAGTGATACTTGAAGCTATTATCAGTTTTTCTTGAAAAAAATGGTGTTATTTTGAATTTAACAATAAATACTTCAAATAAAAGTTTTAGAGAATTGAATTTTGCGTCGAAAACTTCAAGTATGATTAAATTAGTTCTTTGTATAAGCGAGATATGTAAATTTAAACATATGTACTTTTTGGTTTCTGTAATTAAGTTTACTATGAATTAGGACAAGAAATAACAAAAAAAATGAAGAATTTAATGTCAATGTCAAATACGTGCAACTTTATGATTGGGTCTGTTATTATACATATTTTAATTATTAACAAAATATGTATAGTGTAACAGAAGTACAAGGAAGTCATGTGGTGCCCACATCAGATATTTTTCATTTCCTAAATACCAGAGGTTCTTCCAATTCATTAACAAGATTGGCGGTATTTCTGATGGATATATGTATGTTACCTATAATTTCAAATATTTAATTAATAAAACAATAAGAAAGATTAAATGTGCTTCCCATAAAAAGCTATCAGAATGTCACTAAAACTGTTGATTTTTGACACTGACATGTGTCATTTACAAACTATGTTATAAACATTGGAATTTGTCAACTGGTTTCCTTAGTGTCTTAGCGTTTGCGATTAGATTATTCTATATATTACAGTGCCTTTATCTATACAAGATATAATAATTTTTTTAAGTGTATTAGATGGAGAATTTTATGTTCTTCAATAATAGTAATAACAGATATTTAAAAAAATAATATTAAGAAGATTTTTTTAAACAAACTACTACTTCACACACACACAGAGACAGACAGACATCAGTTTATAAATGTTATAATCAGATTCTAGGGACCTTAAATCGTGCATATTCAGTAAAATATGGATATGCGAATTTTAGCATGATTCTAATACCTCTCTTAGCGAGAGGTAAAAAGCGTACTTTTTTAACAGACGTATAGTATATTGTGTTATTAGGAGTAAAAGTGACACTTTGTGTGGCGAGTATGTAAGTTTGCACGACGAGCGGTACGCGAGTCGGACAAATGCATGCGAGGCACACAATGACATACTTTTACTCCGAATGACATATTATATTTTTTCTTCAAACGTACGTATTTAAATAAAATAATTACAACTTGACGTTACAATAATTATAAATATTGTACGTGAAGGACGTTGATGATTTCAATTGCTCTGTTGCTATGAATACTTTCGTATTTGTTCACTTTTTCCCTCTCGCTAAGAGAGGTATTGGATTCATGCTAAAATTCGCATATCCAGATTTTATTGAATAAGCACGATTTAAGGTCCCTACAATCCGATTATAACATTTTTAAAATGATGTCTGTGTGTGTGTGTGTGTGTGTGGATGTGTGTATGTGTGTGTGTGTGTGTGTATGTATATATATGTATGTATATGTATGTATGGATGTCTGGATGTTGTAGTCACGATTCCTCAAAAACTATAAGACTTAAAAAATATTTAACTGCAGTTTCCTCAATCTGACATTCCTGGGAAGAGCTGAAAAGGTTTTGGTAACAAATGAACAACCGGAAGTAGTAGTTTCTTAGAAAAATTCTTCTAAATATAATTTTTTGGTAGGTTTTTTTATTAAATATTGAAGAACATAAAATTCTCCATCAAATACACTTAAAATTTTTATTATATCTTGTATAGATTTAGAGATAAACACACTATAATTTATAGAGCGAACTAATCGCAGAGGCTACGGCACTAAGGAAACCAGTTGACAAATTCCAATGTTTATAACATAATTTGTAAATGACACATGTCAGTCAGTGTCAAAAATTAACAGTTTTAGTGACATTCTGATAGCTTTTACTGGAAAGTATATTTAATTTTTCTTATTGTTTTATTAATTAAATATTTGAAATTTTAGGTAAAATTATGGTAAAATGCATACATCCATCAGAAATAACACTAATCTGGTTAATGAGTTGGAACAATCTGTGACAATTAGAAACTTCCTCATACAACGAAAAATAGATATAATTAGAATTATATGTGTGCAGAAGACATGTTAAATATAATAAAAGAAAAAACAATATTTGGGTAATGTTCTATAATATTTTGTTATAAAACGACGGTTCGAAAGCGAAGTGCAATACAATACTTATATAGCCTAATATGGAAATGGCGAGAGGTCTCGTGCTGGCCACAACAGATTTTTGTTATAAACATTCAAGTGAAAATTTTCATGTTTTGGCGTTTAAATAAAAACTATGCAATTTTATATTCTCCTTATGTGCAATTATATCAGAATTTGAAGTATTGCCATGTACGGCCCTTGAAGTTGTTCAAATGAATGGAAGTTCAATAATATTGTTGAAGGATATGATATGTCGAGGAATCTCTGAAAAACAATATGAACTTTTCATATCACTTTAATGCTAAATATTCTTACCGTCGTTGCCAATATGTAAGCCTGCTATTTTATAATATATTATTTCGTTAAATATAAACTGTTTATATTTCAATTTGTAGGGTATCTTGGTTAACTTGGGGCGATATGACAGGTTTCTATTTTACAAGTTACTTCTTATTCGCTCATTTTATATAGTTGCTATGGATATTTATTTATTTCATTTCTACCTTGTGAATCAAGTCACAAAAGATGCCATTTTTATGACATTTGAAGAAAAAATATATTTTAAAATTTAAAAAAAATCCCTAAACGATGACGTAAACCGCTTGACTGGCTGGATACCCTACACAAAAATATAATTATGATTATAATAAAATTTGATGGGCACCAAGCCATGATTGGCTACATCAAAAAGTCACGTGTTTCTCTGCGTGCTATAATTCATCATTCTAAAACCACTAAGAAAATTAATTAACAAAAGTGCTCTCAAGTCTTGTAGCAATAAGAATAATTCCTTTCCAACTATCTCATTTTTTATTCCACATTCATAAACTACTCCGTTAAGAAGCTAACTTCTATCCAAAGGAGGCAAAAACTTGCGTCTAAGTTGAAAATTTATACGAGTTAGATATTTGCATGGCTTGCTAGATGCAAACTTATTTGATTTTTTGCCCAAGAAATGTTTTATTTTACACTTGGATAATTTCTGTTTGTCTCAAAAGTTTGACATTACACAAATATTTTGATAATGTCAACAAGTTTGAGATGAAAATTTCATATTCAAATTGATGACCGACTTGAAATAAGTTTCAAAGATGACAAATTTTATACAAACGTCTCTTTGGCTAAAATTTACCGGTAGTATAGTACTACTAGCGAATCAAAGTTTATAGTTATTTGTTTCAACATAGTTATTAAAGTCATTAGGCCAATATGAGGCAAATAAAGGATGCGGCTAAGGTTCGTAAACCGAGGCGATAGCCGAGGTGTGTAATTAGCCGAGTACGTTATTTGCATATCGGCCGTGTGGCGTTCAAGATTTTTCGTAATAACAAAATTTAAACATTTAGGAATCATAAAATACTAAAATTCTTCTCTTTCTGTCATACTGCACAACTTTTTACCTTCCGTCACCTTTAGGTAAGGAAGGTATTGTCTTTGGTCAAAAAATTCGCTGGTGCGTTTTTAATGAATAAACACGTTTTAGGGTCCCTACAATACGAATTTACTATTTTTAAGATGATGTCTGTATGTATGTGTGTGTGTGTGTGTCCGTGTGTGTGTGTGTGTGTGTGTGTGTGTGTGTGTGTGTGTGTGTGTGTGTGTGTGTGTGTATGTGTGTCCGTGTGTGACAAATTTTTCTCCGACGATAACTCCAATACTATAATTCTAAAAATTATAATTCTTTCGTATTCCTCTTCTGTACGTCCATATGAAGAGTTGATTAGATTTTGGTTATAATTGATCCACCGGAAGTACCCTTATTTGAAGTTTTTAACAGTTTTTCTTAAAAAAATGCAGTTAAATATTAGTTTTTAACATTTTGTTATTATATTTATTAAAGAAAATACTCTTCTCTATATGGTTTGATTATTCATTTTCCTTCATATTCAATAGATGTAGAGTTAAAGCATTATAAAGAAATTAATTTTCAAAAATTAGTCAACTTCGCTATTTATCATGGAAACAGCTGACATAATTATTTAAAAAAATTTAATTGACAGATGTCAATTGCAAGTGCAAAACCAAATATGGAAAAAAGGATCTAAAATTGGTATGTCATAGTGTTGCTCGCAAGTGGCACGCAGAGAAAGGCCAAAGAGAAGATGGAAGGACATTACTTAGTGTAGTTTATGTTATAATTTTATTGGATTTATAGAACCTTTTCAAATGAACTTTTGGCATGGAATTTGTAAAAAATAGTATGTGTTCGTGTTCGATTTTACATGATATTATATAGAATCTGTTCCAAGGACCTGCTGGTATGGGATTTGTACAAAACACATGGAATTGACGGAAGGTCTTGTGCTGGCCACAACAGATTTTTTATAAATTCTCCTAGACAATGGTCAATCAACATGATGTGATTTTTCTAGGAACATTCGATCTTTAATTGCAGGCGACTGTTATAAAAGATATAGGTATTGTATTGCACTTCGCTATCGAACCGTCGTTTTATAACAAAAACAAAATTCAGGACTTTACCCAAACATGTCTTCTGCATACATACAATTCTAATTATATCTATTTTTCATTGTATGAAGAAGTTCTTAAATGTCAGAGATTCTTCCAATTCATTAACTAGATTGGCGGTATTTCTGATGGATATTTGCATTTTACCTATAATTTTAAATATTTAATTAATAAAACAATAAGATTAAATGTGCTTCCCAGAAAAAGCTTACAGAATGTCACTAAAACTGTTGATTTTTGACACTAACGTCTGTCATTTGGCGTCAGTCGGGATCGAACCCGGTTCCCCCAGAAATAAAAAAAAATATATAAAATAAAAAATAAAATAAAAAAAAATAAAATAAAAAATAATAATAATAATAATAATATAAAATATTTCCAATTTTAAATGGCACAAAAGTGACCCCTGTGGTGCACTCTCCACGCCAGCTATGAGTGCCCGTGAGGTGACGCCTGGTAAGCGCCCACACGGTAAAATATATCGTCATCATTTCCGATGTCTACATGTGTTGTAGATACTGGCACACCCAGAAATGGGTAATATGCCGTGATGATATATTTATTTATTTATTTACGTCTGTCATTTACAAACTATGTTATAAACATTTGAATTTGTCAAGTGGTTTCCTTAGTGCCTTAGTCTCTGCGATTAGAATATTCTATATATTACAGCGCCTTTATCTCTAAATCTATACAATATATAATAATTTTTTTAAGTATATTAGATGGAGGATTTTATGTTTTCCAATATTTGTAATAATAAAATTTATATTTAGAAGATTTTTTTAAAGAAACTATTACTTCCGGTTGTCAAATTGTTACCAAAACCTTTTCTTATGTCTTATAGTTTTTGAGTAATCGTCCCTCCAACATCCACACATACATACACACATACATACACACACACACCACATCATCGTAAAAATGTTAAAATTAGTTTATAGGGACCTTAAGTCGTGCTTATCCACTAAAATCTGGATATGTGATTTTTAGCATGAATCCAATACCTCTCTAAGCGAGAGGTAAAAATCAAGTACGAATCTTACATGTCATTTATGACAGGTATCACATTTTTTCCAAAGAACACATTGATTTTTATTTTTTTTTATAAAGTTTTGAACTATGACGTGATTGGTCAGTTTTAAAGGCCTCTAGTTCTTGTAGAAAGTAAGTTAAACAAAAATTATTGCCAGATTTACTATCTTTGGGGTCAGATCTACCATGGGTTAAGCGTTTAACACTTACTTACATAACACCCTGTATAAAGAATTTATTTTAAGCTGACATAGATAAAAAATCTGATGTGGCCAACACAAAACCTCCCGCTATTTAATTTTTATTAATTTAAATACATACTTACGGATTAACTAACACTGCAAACGGTTCCATTGCATAAAACTATTGCTTTATTTACTATTTTCTTTTTAAAATGTCACTATTATTAATTTGAAGTGATTAGTTTTTTGACAGTGACATTTAATGTCAGTTACATTCATTTGAAATATGAACTGTGGAACAAAGGAATTGTGTTTTTCTTAGGCTTCGGGACTTGTAAAAAAAATTATTTTTAAATTTATCTGTAAAATATATAGAAAAAGTATTAATGTATTCCTGTAGAAAATTCAATAATCTTTAATTTTCATAACGACAAAATGCGAAAAAATTGCATTTAATGGTATTTTTTGAAGAAAAACCATTATGAGCTTCAGGTAAAGTGCCATTTCCGGTTATCCGATTTGCACCAAAATCTAATGGCTTCTTTTCTTATTAGAATAGGATAGAAATACAAGATTTCAGAATTTTCTGAATGATAGTATTTGAGTTAGAGTGAAGACAAAATCCCTACACATACACACACACACACACACACGTACATACATACACACACACATACACACATACAGACATCATCGTGAAAATGTTAAATTTGGATTCTAGGGACCTTAAAACGTGGTCATTTACTAAAATCTCGATAAGTGATTTTTAGCACGATCCCTATACCTCCCTTACCAAGGGTAGCGGGAGGTAAAAAATTCATACACATCCACACATTATGCATCAAAAAAATTGAGGTTTTTGTTCAGTCTGTATTTTGGAAGACAGAAGGTATTCCCTTGAGCTTCTACTGAAGGAAATATTAAATTAAAGACTGATATTGCTGGCGGCAGAATCCGAGATGAGTTCTTTTGTATTGTCTTTAGAAAAGAATTCCACAAGAGAGCCATAAAATGCTGAAGAAATTCTATACAGAATGAAAAAGTAATTGAATAATTTGAGATAATGCTGTTACGATTTTTCCAAGATTAAATGTGGCAGTGCAAAACAGAAAATTTAACTTTAAACTTATTAGAAAATGGATAATTGAGGGTTTCTTGTTTCTTTACACTGTTCCAGAATATAGCAAAAATATTGTGTAGGTGATTGAAAAAATGGGGACAATTAGCAATTGTCTAAAATTAATAATAAAAATCTGATGTGGCCAACACAAAACCTCCCGCTATTTAATTTTTATTAATTTAAATACATACCTACGTATTTAATAATGCTGCAAACTGTTCCATTGCATATAACTATTGCTTTATTTACTATTTTCTTTTTAAAATGTCACTATTATTAATTTGAAGTGATTATTTTTTTGACAGTGATATTTACCTGTCAGTTACATTCATTTGAAATATGAACTGTGTAACAAAGGAATTTTTAGACGACCATTGTAATAAGTATGACATATCAACGTAGTATCCTAACACTGAAAGTTGAACTTATCACATTAGTGTTACGATATATTTCATATCGTAATAGTTGACACGGTTGCTAGGTTACTATGTCGTTATTTTTATTAATTTAAATACATACCTCCGGATTTAGTAATGCTTCAAACTATATTATGTTCCATTGCATATAACTATTGCTTTATTTACGATTTTCTTTATTATTTAATATGTCACTATTATTAATTTGAAGTGATTAGTTTTTTGACAATGACGTTTACCTGTCTGTTACATTCATTTGAAAAATAAACTGTGTAACAAAGGAATTGTGTTTATCTTAGGCTTCGGGATTAAAAAAAGAAAAATGATTTTTGAATTTATCTGTAAAATATATAGAAAAAGTTTTAATGTATATCTGTACAAAATTCAATAATCTATAATTTTACAATTACATTAAATGCGAAAAAATGGCATTTAATGGTATTTTTTGAAGAAAAACCATTATGAGCTTCAAGTAAAGTGCCATTTCCGGTCATCCGATTTACACCAAAATCTAATGGCTTCTATTCCTATTAGAATAGGGTAGAAATACAAGGTTTCAGAATTTTGTGATTGATAGTATTTGAGTTAGAGTGCAAACAAAATTCGTACACATACACACACACACACACACACACACACACACACACACACACACACACACACACACATACATACATACATACATACAGACATCATCGTGAAAATGTTAAAATGGATTCTAGGGACCTTAAAACGTGGTCATTTACTAAAATCTCGATATGTGATTTTTAGCACGATCCCTATACCTCCCTTACCAAGGGTGGCGGGAGGTAAAAATAATAATAATAATTCAAATTTTTGTCCCCATGAGTAGCATGTGCTTAAATTTTATGAAACGACTTTTATGTATTTATTATGTTTAGTGACAATTAGATTAGTCCTTAATTAGTAATAAAATTTGAAGCGTAAAATTTTCCTCAAAACTTTTATTACTACAAAAAAGAACAAAATAAGATATTCCTTAAATCCACAAGTATTTTATCTCCAAATTCGACTTTCGCTTAATTCTTGATCCTGTAAAATTCTCTCCCCCTTTCTTATCTCACTGTCAGCGATACAAAATCAAACCACGCTAATTAGTTAATTACCCCTCTTACTAATTACCTAGCCATTGTTCCTGACAGCTGAATCACTAGATTGTGTGATGACAAGGACAGAGTGACAGACAATTTGTGCGTTGAAAAGAGACAGATATTAAATAGATGTTATAAAACTAAAATGGAGTCTTAAGGTAAAGTTATAACTAAAGAAAAAACCCCTTAACCTTAACAATAAATTTAACTAAATACGTATTTCGAGAACTAAGTTCTCATCATCAGTAGAAACTACAAAGTGAAAACAGAGAAGTTAAGATTACTCAGCATGTAAACCATGCCAGAGGTCAAAACAGCTCTGAGGAATAAGGAAGAGAACACGGGTTATATAGGGACAGGAGTCATAGGTGAATGGATACCTAATTGGGTAACTAAGATTAAACAGAGTAATTGTCTTATATTAACTCATATAATTTAGAATTTGGGATGGGACCTAGGTCCGCGTTCATCAATTTATCTTATACATAAATTTAAAGATAAATTGATGAACGCGGACCTAGGTCCCATCCCAAATTCTAAATTATATGAGTTAATATAAGACAATTACTCTGTTTAATCTTAGTTACCCAATTAGGTATCCATTCACCTATGACTCCTGTCCCTATATAACCCGTGTTCTCTTCCTTATTCCTCAGAGCTGTTTTGACCTCTGGCATGGTTTACATGCTGAGTAATCTTAACTTCTCTGTTTTCACTTTGTAGTTTCTACTGATGATGAGAACTTAGTTCTCGAAATACGTATTTAGTTAAATTTATTGTTAAGGTTAAGGGGTTTTTTCTTTAGTTATTAAATAGATGAATGGATTGTATCTAAATAGATTGAATAGTGAGAAAAGTTATACCAGGAACACAGGAACGATTAACAGGAAGCCAGGTACACTAGAGCAGAAATTCAGGAACACGGGAAAACCGAAGCTGTATCTTAGGAACACAGGAGTACTGGAGCGATAGGTCGGTCTCAATGGTGACCGGTGATGAGTGCTTCATAATGTCAACAGCAAAATAAACATAATGCTTGCACGATGCACTAAACTTCATTGATTGCAGATAATACAAAGGATTTACAAAGTGTTACGCACTAACACCCGGTTTCTCCAGAGCAACTTAAGACTTAAGTCGTTGCTTTCTCCTAAGTTCCACCTTAAACCGTTGCATCACACAAAAATGTCAAAATGTAAGACGTAAGTAGCACTTAAATGTAAGTTGAAAAAATCTGTTGTAGCCAGCACAAGACCTCTCGCCATTTCCATATTAGGCTATATAAGTATTGTATTGCACTTTGCTATCGAACCGTCGTTTTGTAACAAAATATTACAGAACTTTACCCAAATATTGTTTTTTATTGTATTTAACATGTCTTCTGCACACTTATAATTCTAATTATATATATTTTTCATTGTATGAGGAAGTTCCTGATTGTCAGAGATTCTTCCAATTCATTAACCAGATTGGCGGTATTTCTGAAGGATATATTCATTTTACCTATAATTTCAAATATTTAATTAATAAAACAATAAGAAAGATTAAATATACTTCCCAGAACAAGCTATCAGAATGTCACTAAAACTATTGATTTTTGACACTGACATAAGTCATTTACAAACTATGTTATAAACATTTGAATTTGTCAAGTGGTTTCTTTAGTGCCTTAGCCTCTGCGATTAGAATATTATATATATTATAATGTCTTTATCTCTATATCTATACAAGATATAAAAAAATTTTAAGTGTTTTCGATGGAGAATTTTGATCTCCAATATTTGTCATAACAAAAATTTCCAAAAAAATATATTTAGAAGAATTTCTCTAAGAAACTACTACTTTCGGTTGTCCAATTTTTACCAAAACCTTTTCAGATCTTCCCAGGAATGTCAGATTGAGGAAATTGCAGTTAAATATTTTTTAAGTCTTATAGTATTTAAGAAACCGTGGTTCCAACATCCACACACACACACATACACACACACACGGACATCATCGTAAAAATGTTATAATCGGATTAGAGGGACCTTAAAACGTGCTTATCCACTTAAATTTGGATATGCGAATTTTAGCATGATTCCAATACCTATCTTAGCGAGAGGTAAAAATGTTATAAACTGCAGTTATATATTCTTTAAGTCTTATAGTTTTTGAGGAATCGTCCCTCCAACATCCAGACACACATACATACATCCATACACACATCCACACACGCACACACACACACACACACACACACACACACATCATTTTAAAAATGTTATAATCGGATTCTAGGAACCTTAAATCGTGCTTATTGAATAAAATCTGGATATGCGAATTTTAGCATGAATCCAATACCTCTCTTAGCGAGAGGTAAAAAGGCTACCATTTAAAGGAAATATTGATAATAAATCATATATTTGGAACAAATCAATTCTGTTAAATATTTGTCGCGGAGTTCTACCATTTTCGACAATATCGACAAAATTCACTTCGTCTTACATACTAAATGCTAAAATGCGACATCGGACACAGCCTTAGAATACAGCTGTCCGAAATATAACTTTATTCGTTGTTACCAACGAGCTATAAGTAAATATAGAGTGACGCATCGCATGCTGAACGCGTACTTTACCTGTACACAGTTGAATGCTTAGGTCGGCGGCCATTACTATAACTGAGCGCTCAGCTCAGACGCTATACGTTGTTTTTCTCAGCGCTTATTGCACTATTTATTAAAAATGCCCGCAAAGTGTGTTGTTCTTCAGTGTGGAAACAGACAAATTAGAAATAGTTGCAAGTCGTTTCACAGGTAAATTTTATATTCAAAAATTTTAACTCAAAGTTTTAATTAATTTAATTGATAATAGTTTCTCGCCTAAATCCAACAACGAATATAATCAATTTATTTTTATGTAATTACTGATATTTATTATTACAATCAAATTTTCTTTATTGAAACAAAAAAAATTGTTGTAATTAAGATAAATACAAGAACAATTATTATAGGTAATCAATTGTTTGTGTAAATAGTAGGACTGTTTCTACAGATATTCAAGGAACTAACATTCGACAATTTTTGACCAAAACAATCATATTGACCATAAAACCATTATTTTCTATTTCATATATGTAGTGATTATTTTCACAATTTTGTTTATTTTATTTAAAGAATATGTTTTTGTTATTGTATTTTATATGTTATATTTTTTTATATATGTACGTTATTATTGTCATAATAAAATATATAATTTAATTTTCACTATTTTCGTTTTTATAATCTGCCTACTTACCTTGCTACTTTTTCAATATATTGTATAAATGCAGTTACATTTTTCATATTAATTGTTATTTATTATCGTAAAATATTATAACAAAATAAGGATTCGCAGTAAAAATTCTTAAATTATATTAATTTATCAATAGTTTCACATCATCCATATTATATATCTGTGAAACTAAATATGTATTAATTTATTTATTTATTTCGAAATATGATATATGTCAGAATAAAACTTTTCGCCACAAATTGCATTATTTTTATTTATAATTCTAACATAAAAGGTAAATTATTTCGTTAAAAATAATTCAGAAATATTACTGGTACGCTGCAACCTGCCTGGCAGGTTATAGTAGACATGGCGTCCAAGTGTGTACGGCCAGCAGCGCTCATCCGCCACTCTATATTTACTTATAGCTCGTTGGTTGTTACTAAATACTTTGTACCACCATTTTTATTTTCCTCTAATGAACCTTATTTTACCTTACAACTTATTCTCTTTTGTTTCCTTCAAATTCATCTCCATTAAACTGTATCATCCTTATATCTTAAACACGGTCAAAGTCTTTATGTCACTCACCAACTAAACACAGATGCACACACAAGGTCCCCTTTCTCTCTTTAATACCTACTGCAACACCAACACGTGATCTTTCTAAGCGCAGCGCGGATGCAGACATTGCAGACTGGTTGTTTGTTGGTACGAACAGACATCGTTAGATGGAAACATAAGAAATGTAAGCCGGTTTGCAGGGAACTAGATTACCGATCTTTCAGATGCAGTGGCGTACGGTAGCAATAAGAAGAGGTGCTTTGTGTCTGACGCATTGAATTCTACAATAGTTTTTCAAATAGTTTGGAATCCGAGTATTGCAAAAAATTAATCCTTGTATTGTGAAAATAAGATTACAATATACCCATTGTCAGTGGTTAGAAATGGACATAGAAATTTAATATGTGATATTAATTTTACGTAATTTTCTGCTCCCATGTAGAGTGCAAAGTTGTTTAGAATTAAAGATTACATACAATCAGGGATGTGCATTTACGCGTAAAAAATATTTTTTACATTTACGTGTAAAAAAAAGCGTAAAAAATGTTTTTTCTACTCCCATGCGTGAAGTGAGTACTTCACGTATCAATTTTTATGTGCGAAGTTTGATTTTTTGCACACTGTGCGTGAAGTGTTACTGCACGCACCATTTATGATTTTAAATATTACAAACTGAATTGTAATTTAATAAAACAAAGCTGTTAAACACCCGTAACGTTGGTAACTATGGTTACACAATTCGATAATACAGAGGCTTTACGTTAAAAGAATGATATTGTGAAGAAAAAATATATTTTATTGCAAGGTCGTAGAAAAAGTATAGTATGTAACATGTGTGTGAAAAATAGATATAATTAGAATTATATGTGTGCAGAAGGCATGTTAAATACAATGAAAAACAATATTTGGGTAAAGTTCTGTAATATTTTTTTATAAAACAACGGTTCGAAAGCGAAGTGCAATACAATACTTATATAGCCTAATATGGAATTGGCGAGAGGTCTTGTGCTGGCCACAACAAAAATTTTTATTTAATATTTTTGAAGAGAAGGTAAAAACTTGCTACCCATATTTTTTATTTTGACAAAATTTTTATTAATTAGCCAGAAAAAAAATAATGAAATTTGATTATTTGAATTCCCGCCATGTATGACGTAGAATTACGCCGCACCAATGAATGTAAAGCCACAGAGTGGTGCCGTCCCATAGTAATGGTATGTTTGTGCGGGTAATGTAGATCACCTATTTGACGTTTCAATAATAGTTTGGAGGTTAGTATTTTAGTGTATCTTTTTGGTATCGATATTTTAAATTACACGTAACTACCAATGTGTTTATTTCTAAAGTAATTAATGTATTTGAGAGACCAGAGAGAGAGAAAAATGAACTAATGTCAAATTCAAATTAAAACTTTCTCGCGCGCCATGCTATCTATTGATAACATTCTTAAACATGCTTTCCCTCCCCAGTTCAATATAAAGACGTCACAAAAAATTTTCTTTCTTAATTTAGTAAAAAATAAATACTTATTTTAAAATAAAATTTATATTTTTATATGTTTTCAATACAACATTACGTATATAGTGACAGAAATCGGATTTTCAGTACTACGCAAGTAGCCCATTTGAGTAACCCCTTTTAGAAAAAATCTACCGTACGCCTCTGCGCACCGTTCATCAGCTACGCTATCCTCTCTCCGACCATGGCCATTATTTCGTGTTAATAGCAGTGTATATTTTACTTCGACGCTTCACCACGACCCAATGGATCTGTTCTCATCCCCACCCAGAAACAATTGCCAGCCGCAGCCGCCCACGTTCGCATGCTGCGTTGGTTTGTTTTGGTTTTTGATTATTTGGCGAAAGTTGGCGATTACAATGAGATTTATCACCAACGAGACAATGGATAGAATTTTGTTTAGGGTTTTTCAGATGTAACTAGAGTGTGCTGGTACTGTTGGTGGTTTTACGGGATAGTTGGCAGTGTAATTGAAATAGTTTACGTGTTTGGACAAGAGTCTTGCACTGGAAAGTAGAGATAAAATGAAACACAATAACGACATATTTTCCACAAATAAAGAAAGAGTTTTAAAGTGGCGCAGTCGATAGGATTTTCTATAACTGGCTTCATACAGATAAATACGACGGCTGTGTATCATCAACGCTTTAAAAGAAGCAATACAAATAATAACTTTATTGTTATTTTTAATGGGAATACAGCACAGTGTATAAATACCGTGAGTATTTTTTAACGTGAAACATTGGGTTTGTCATATCCATAGTTACGATTCGACTTTTGATTGACAGCAATGTATTTGCGTGTCCCACTTAAAATGAAACATAGGGAACGAATTTGACAGATGTATTATAATTCAAATATTGTAAGAAATTTACCCGTCAGAAAACCACTCAAGAGCACTAAACATATTTCGGGCACAAGGTGCACACAATATTTTTTCTACAACTAAATTTAATTTTTAGAAAACAGGTATAATTATTTAAACAAAATTAACCTCTAATGACATCGTGTCAATATGGCAGATAACCGCTATAAGTTACGACTTGACTTTTGATTGACAGCTATGTATTTACCTGTCTGATTTATAACATAGGGAATGAATTTGACAGAAGTATTATATTTAAGTATTGTCAGAAAATCACTCGGGAACAAGGTACACACAATATTTTTTCTACAACTAAATTTAATTTAGAAAGCAGGTAGAATTATTTAAACAAAAACTCCACTGACGTCTTGTCAAATGCCAAATTCGTTCCCTATGTTTCATCTTAAATGGGACAGGCAAATACATTACTGTCAATCAAATGTCAAGTCGTAGCCATGGATGACAAATCCAATGTTTCACGTTAAAAAATACTCACGGTATAGAAAGTGTGACAAATCTTCAATTTTTGTTGCAAATTGATGATAGTGATTAGTAGGCCGAGATTCTAACCTTACACGCACGCATCTACAAAGTGTCGTACCACATAACAATCTGGAAATAACATGACAAATGACAATTAATTGTCAATGTATAATTAATCCACGATTTAAAATATACTGGTTAGAGATGCATTCGGACCGGGTCGGGCCGGGCTTTGAGGTTTGGATCGACTCGGCCCGAAAATAAAAATTACCGGCCCGACTCGAAGATCGACTCGACAAAAAAATTAGCTAGCCCGGCTCGAAAATTGACTCGAAATCGGGCCGGGCCGAGCCAAAGCTCGAAATTGGGTGCATCCGGCATTCCTAATGTTGATTTTTATGTTAAGGCAAAATGTTTCGTGTCAAACTTATAAAAAACGTCTACATTCTTATAACTTTCAACATTAGTTAACATAAGTAGTTAAAAAAGAGACCCTTCTAGTGTAAGTTTGTTATAAAAATTACAGAACTACGTGTATTTAACACTTTGTTTACCAAAGTCCTTCGAAAATTTAAAAAACTTTTTCACAAATTTTATATAGAAAATATAATTTACATAAGGATTTTTTATCTAACTTTGTTTCTGCTCAAAAATAGGACACGAAATCATTACGGTAGGAACAAAAATCACTTTTATTTAAGTATACGAGTAATAACAATAATAATAGCAACATCACAATATAATTATTATGCTTTAATGAATAACCTTGAATTCTTGAAGTAAAATAAAACATTTTTATTTATTAATATGTGAAGTTTGTTGTTATTAAATCATTTTGATCCTTTTTAACTTCATCCATTTTCATTAAAATATTAAGGAAACTGTGCATTTGATTGAACTATAAGATTTTTCGGGCCGGCCCGAAAAGCTCGAATTTTCGAGCCGGGCCAAAATCAAAAGTCCGACTCGCCTCGATTTTTGAAAATGATTAGCCCGATTCGGCCTGATAAAAAATATCTTCGGCCCGGCTCGATGATCGACTCGAAATCGAGGCGGGCTTCGGGTCGGGCCGGGCCAAAGCTCGAAATCGAGTGCATCTCTAGATACAGTCATTACTTCGTTTATAGTCTGTTCGCTCCTAGCTGAAACAAGCCGATATTTTAGTACCCCAATAGATATTACCACAAACAAATAGAAAATCCTCAAGTAGTGTGGAACAGGGACGTATTCGAAATCTGCATAAGTAAGGGAAAATGTCATTATTACAAGTATACAGTTATACTCGTCATAAAATAATCAAATCATGGCAATCGAAGTTCTTTTCAGAGCATTCGTTTCACCCACTTTTACAAAATGATTATACACATTTAATATAACTTGCTGCGTTTGTTCGTTGATGAAATATTTAAAACAATTTGTGTCTTCAACACTTTGCACAACGTCGGTATCGGTGTCACAGGTATTGACTTCGTCACTAACACTGGCAGAAGCATTGTCGACATCCCAGGACCTCCACATTTCCATATTTAAAATTTCACTTACAACCGCTGCTAACTAATGTTACATGTAAACTGAGTTAAGACGAAAGAAAACCGGGATTATAAAGGAACGAAATTCAATCAAGGGTGACTTAAATGAATAGTAGATTAAATAATTCCTAGAAATTATGATGATGGCCAAACCCGAAAACAATGTCATTAGCCGAAAACGTCTTTCCAGGTAATTCTTAATTATACCTATTCTATGTGTTTTATATTTGTATATTTTAAATAATACACCATACAAATATAATATAAGTATTTTATTAAGTGAAAGACTGAACTGTGTTCTATAAAAACATGTGCTAGATGTATTGTATCAACAACTGACAGTGTTGCCAAATGCTATATTATTAATAATGAATAATCCTAACACTATGATAATACCTAGCTGTAAATACATTTCAAAATAATTTCAAAAAATTCTCTTAAAAATTTACAAACGCATATATCAAAACGAACTGAATACAATCCTTGTTCAACACTCCATTTACAACTGACCGCCGTTTGATGAACAAAGGCTCAAGAATGTGGTTTGTGGTAATAACTATTGGGGTAATAAATTATCAGCTCGTTTCAGCTAGGAGCGAACAGACTTTACCAGCCTACATTTTTACCTCCCGCTACCCTAGGTAAGGGAGGTATAGGGAACGTGCTAAAAATCGCATATAGAGATTTTAGTGAATAAGCACGCTTTGATGTCCCCAGAATCCGATTTTAACATTTTTACAATGATGTCTGTGGGTATGTATGTGTGTGTGTATGTGTGTATGTGTGTGTGGATCCTGTGGACACGATTACTCAAATACTATCAATCACAAAATTTTGAAATTTTGTATACCCATTCTATACTAATGTGGGAAGAGTTGATTAGTTTTTAGTGTATATCAGATAACCGGAAGTATCACTTATACAAGCTTTTACCAGTTTTTCTTGAAAAAATTGCATTGAATATAATTTTTCAGCAACTTTTACTATTAAAAATATAATATAATGGTACAATCTTCAATTCTACGATAATATAACTTTAAAAAACTTTAAATAACTTTAAATATAAATTTATAAAATAATTTATTTTTGTACATCATCTGACCAATGCGTCAAACAAAAACATAATACTTTAATAAAATTTTGACGTAGTTAAACAAATGTCACTGTCACATTTACATTAATAATGAAATCGTGTTGAGAAGACTTAAGTAGAAATATATTTGATTTGTAAATATAAATCTGTCAGTATAAGTACGTGTTTTCAAAATGTCAAATATTGGTTTAGAACTACACATTTACGACATGGATTATGTACGGCAAAGAATTTACACAGATTGCATTTTTAGAGCACTTGGAAGTTCATGATGATTTTTCGCGGATTATCTTTTTCTTTGGTGAGGCACATTTTCTCCTCTCTGGATATGTTAATAAGCAAAATTGCCAGATATGGGCAGAGGAAAATCGTCATGTGATTTACGAGGTACCATTACATGTCCAAATGAGACTGTTTGGTGCGCACTATGGTCAGGTGGCGTTATTGGAACTTACTTTTTCGAAAATGATGAAGGTCGAACTATTATAGTTGATGGTGAGCGCTATAGGCCCATGATAATCGATTATTTTTGGCACGAAATTAATTTCGTATTACAGACTTCTATTTATTAAAACAACAAATTAGATTTTGTTTATAAACGATCAACCGGAACGGAAAAAGATACTTTACTTAAAGCTCATTACTATTTTAAACATGGAATTTGCGGGAGGTTATGTGCTGGCCACATCAGATTTTTATATGTAAACAAAGCCTTAATATCCTGAAACCGCCAAATAATCCTCCACCCTTTCCCATCTGAATCCATAATAAATTAGTGATTGGTAATTAAGTTGCAATCGGAACTCTTGGCGTATAACTTCCGATTAGGCATTACGAAATAGTCGATCTTGGCCTCGACCGTGCCGGGGAATATGCTGTGCGCTTTGACGGCACCAAGATGAAATTGGCAGAAGTAATCAGGCCGTAATTACAGCGTTAATGGACCGATAATCGCTGAATTTACTCTGTTTCGTATTCACCGTCATTACTGGACTGGTCACTACTAATTTAATCGCGGGGCCTAAATAGTTTATTGACGGCTGATTCGTTTGCGGAGACATCAAGCAAATAGATGGTCAAGACAAATTCTTAATCATACGAGAAAGCTTTAAAAACTTTTCAATATAAATATACAATTGGAAATATCAGTATTCTCTGAATACGTAGCACTATTTTATCTCTCGCTACCCTAGGTAAGGGAGATAAAGGGATCGTACTAAAAACAGCATATAGAGATTTTAGTGAATAATCACGCTTTGATGTCCCCAGAATCCTATTTTAACGTTTTTACAATGATGTCTGTAGGTATATATATTTATACCGAGAGTTTTTTTTATCAGTGAACATGGGCGTATGTCATTACCATAGTTACATTTAAAATGATTGACAGCGATACATTATCGCGTTTTTTTTTTAAACTGGACATAGGACGTGACATTTAGTATATCTCTCAAAGTCATCAAATTGTCATACTTCAAAATGTATACAGTTAAAGAAAAGTTCAAATTGTAAATTGGAGTAATTATAACGAGTCTACAACAAGTTTCTGACTAATGTGCATTAACTTTTAATAAGCGACCCAGTCCAACAACTATAAGAAAAATTTACAATGACTACAGAACTAAAGGATACGTCAATAAACAGCACAAGAAGAAAATCAGACCAAGTACTGTAGTTAATAGAAAGAAACAAGAAATTATGCAATTAATTGAAAGTGACAACACCCTGTCAACAATTTTTTTTCTGAAATTAAGAATACTAGTTATACAAGGTTTTAAGACAAGAACATTTTAAGAGTTTTAAATATCAAAATCACCAAGAGTTATTACACAACGATATAGAATGAAGAAATATCTTTTGCGAAGATATGATGAACAAAATTAATAGTGGAGAAATATTACTGGATCGAATTTTATTTACGGATGAAGCAACATTTTATATTAATCGGGAAGTAAATTCACAAAATTGCAGGTATTGGAGTCGTCAAAATTTTCACTTATATCTGTATCAGGTATTCCCCCAACGCTGAATAGGACGTAGTGAAGTGGAGTGGCCTGCAATGCCACCAGATCTTGCACCAAACGATTTTTTTTTCTTTGGGGCCATTTAAAAAATAGGGATAAAATATAATTTATATTAATTATTTCTTGCCTTAGGCTTATGTCATAGTATAGAATTATACCATACAATTTGAACTTTTTCTTCAACTGTATACATTTTAAAATATGACAATTTGATGACATTGACAGATATACTAAATGTCACGTCCTATGTCCAGTTAAAAAAAAAAAAAACGCGATAATACATTGCTGTCAATCATTTTAAATGTAACTGTGGTAATGACATACGCCCATGTTCACTGATAAAAAAAAAAACTCTCGGTATATATGTATGTATGTGTGCGTGTGTGTGTGCCTATGTCCGTGTGTGTGACAAATTTTTCTCCGACGATAACTCCAATGCTACAATTTTAAAAATAATGATTCTTTCGTATTCCTCTTCTGTACATCCATATGAAGAGTTGATTAGATTTTGGTTATAATTGGTCAACCGGAAGTTCCCTTATTTGAAGTTCTTAATAGTTTTTTCTTGAAACGACGCAGTTAAATATCATTTTTTGACATTTTATCAATATCAATAAGAAAGAATATCTAATTCTCTATACGGTTTGATTATACATATACATATTCAATAGATATAGAGTTAAAGAATTAAAAAGATATTAACTTTCAAAAATCACTCAGCTTTGCTATATAATGAAGGAAACAGCTGATATATTCAAAAAATTCTAATTGACAGGTGTCAATGTCAAGTGCAATTTATATAAAGTATGTTCGTGTTTCAATTTTATGTATCCAGGGTGTTGAAGCAAGGCCTGCAGGCCTTTTTTGTTAGGTTGTTCATAAGCTCTGTCGTTTTTTCTATAACTACATCTCGGCCCCGAATTTGGTGCATTTTAACGCATAATTACAATTTGGGAATAAAAGCAAATCACAATGCACTAGGTCAAGTGAGTACGGTTGATGTACCAACACGGTTATTTTGTATTTCGTCAAAAATGTCTTGCCCGACAGGGCGTTTTGTTCCGGCGCGTTGTCTTCATGGAGAATCCATCACATCTGAGCCCTTTTTCTTCTCACCCGTGCGTGAAAGGTTATCAAAACCTTCTTGTAATATGCTTGATTAACGAAATGCCCCTCAGGCACCCAATTCATGTGAACAATATCATTCGCATTTCGAAAAAAAATCTGTTGTGGCCGGCACAAAACCTTCCGTCAATTCGATGTATTTTGTAAATATCCCATACCAAAAGTTCCTTGAAAAAGATTCTATATATCCTGCAAAATTGTAACAAGAACACACTATTTTTTACAAATCCATACTGAAAGTTCCTTTGAAAAGATTCTAAAATCCAATACAATTATAATACGAATACGAACGTATGTACATTATATATTGCACTTAACACTTCCTCCTTCTTCAACTTTTTCCTATTTTATTAGAACTCTCTGTTTCTTACTCTTCTCTTCTACTCATTCCTGTCCAACGCATCTTCATGACACAGTTCTTCCTCCCTCAAATCTTCTGTTATACAGTCCTTCCATCTTCTCTTTTGCCTTTCTCTTACTCCTGGCATTATAAGTTCCTATCTTGAGGCGAGGCCGCAAATGCAAGTCACTGGCGAGGGACACTCTGTCACTTATATCACTTTCAGATCATATACTTTCCACTTTGGTTTTGCACTTGACACTGACATCTGTCAATTAGAATTTTTTTAATATATCTGATGTTTTCATATTTTTGCAAAGCTGACTGATTTTTGGAAGTTAATCTCTCTATAACTCTATATCTATTGAATATGAAGAAAAATGCATAATCGGACCGTATAGAGAATAAGATAATCTTTTTATTGATAATCATATAAAATATCGAAAATGATATTTAACTGCGTTCTTTCAAGGACTTCAAATAAGGGTACTTCCGGTTGACCAATTATAACCAAAATCTAATCAGCTCTTCATAGGGTTGTAAGGAAGAGGAATACGAAAGAATCATAATTTTTAAAATTGTAGTTTTGGAGTTATCGTCGGAGAAAAATTTGTCACATACACACGGACACACACACACACACACATACACACATACACGCATACAGACATCATCGTGAAACCAGTAAAATCGTATTGTAGGATCATTAAAACGTGCTTATTCATTTAAAACTCCCCATCGAATTTTTTGACCAAAGACAATACCTCCCTTACTTAAAAGTGACGGAAGGTAAAAACAATGTCAGTGTACGGCCGAGGCGCTAATCGTCTCCGATCTCAATTCCTCCTTCTTTGAAATTTTAACAGTGGATGGACGGAAGATGACAAATTAATATGACATAGCCTGCAATGTTACCAAATTTACAGGGAAACCAGAAAAAATAAATGTCGCTATTTAATTGCCACACCTCGTATCTTATTTTTGTAATACGTATTTTTGCGCCTTTGGGTAAGATTATGGAATACATAAGTGTATTGTCTCATAAGATATTTAATTTGTGACAAATCTAAAGCAATTTTTGGTATAACGCACTAAACCGGGTGTTTAAGCTGTTTATTGAGATTTTTTAAGTTTCGATAAGACAGAGAATACCTATAAGTGACGGAAGGTAAAAACGCATTTGGTAAATATTCCCCAGCGATAATGTATCTAACTACTACAATGTTACCATCCAGATAACACCGCTGATCTAGGTTAACTCCACGCCGTTTGGTTTTTATTACATATTACATCATAATACCGTTCGCTAAGTCAATATTTCATCCCGGTATTCCGTCGTTTGTGTTATAAGAAGATACATATGATTTACGATAACGGTAAATGATTTTAAGTAGGTGTTATGACACAGTTAATGAAGACAGATACTTGGGAGACTATAATACTTTTCCGGCCATTATGGGGACCTCAATTTCAAAAGATTACACTCATAAAATAAAATATAATATAGCGCAAAAAGGAATTTTTAAAAGATACTCTTATAACTTCGTTGAATATAAAGTTAATGTTTTAAAATACATTCTGAATAAATGGGGTATACAACCACTGAAAAAATCTGTTGTGGCCAGCACGAAACCTCTCGCCATTTCCATTTTATGTTATATAAGTATTGTATTGCACTTTGCTATCGAACCGTCGTTTTATAACAAAAAATTTGTTGTCCTCTCGCCATTTCCATATTAGGCTATATAAGTATTGTATTGCACTTCGCTTTTGAACCGTCGTTTTATAACAAAATATTACAGAACTTTACCCAAATATTGTTTTTTATTGTATTTAACATGCCTTCTGCACACATATAATTCTAATTATATCTATTTTTCAATGTATGAGGAAGTTTTTAAATGTCAGAGATTCTTCCAATTCATTAACCAGATTGGCGGTATTTCTGATGGATATATGCATTTTACCACAATTTTACCTATAATTTCAAATATTTAATTAATAAAACAATAAGAAATATTAAATATACTTCCCAGAAAAAGCTATCAGAATGTCACTAAAACTATTGATTTTTGACACTGACATGTGTCATTTACAAACTATGTTATAAACATTGGAATTTGTCAACTGGTTTCCTTAGTGCTTTAGCCTCTGCGATTAATTTACTCTATATCTCTAAATCTATACAAAATATAATAAAAATTTTAAGTGTATTAGATGGAGAATTTTATGTTCTTCAATATTTAATAATATTGAGGAAACTGCAGTTAAATATTTTTTAAGTCTTATAGTTTTTGAGGAATCGTCCCTCCAACATCCATACAAAAACACACACACACACACACACACACATACACACATCCACACACACACACACAGACATCATTTTAAAAATGTTATAATCGGATTTTAGGAACCTTAAATCGTGCTTATTCAATAAAATCTGCATATGCGAATTTTAGCATGAATCCAATACCTCTCTTAGCGAGAGGTAAAAATTACAGAACTTTACCCAAATATTGTTTTTTTTTTTGTATTTAACATGTCTTCTGCACACATATAATTCTAATTACATCTATTTTTCATTGTATGAGGAATATTATAAATGTTAGAGATTCTTCCAATTCATTAACCAGATTGGCGGTATTTCTGATGAATATATGCATTTTACCTATAATTTCAAATATTTAATTAATAAAAAAATAAGAAAGATTAAATGTACTACCCAGAAAAAGATATCAGAATGTCACTAAAACTGTTGATTTTTGACACTAACATCTATCATTTACAAACTATGTTATAAACATTTGAATTTGTCAAGTGGTTTTCTTAGTGCCTTAGCCTCTGCGATTAGATTATTCTATGTATTACACTGTCTTTATCTCTAAATCTATACAAGATATAAAAAAAAATTAAATGAATCGGATGTAGAATTTTATGTTCTTCAATAATAGCAAAAACAGAAATTTACAAAAAATAATATTTAGAAGATTTTTTTAAAGAAACTATTACTTCCGGTTGTCCAATTGTTACCAAAATCTAAGCAGCTCTTCCCAGAATGTCAGATTGAGGAAACTGCAGTTAAATATTATAGTATTTGAGAAACCGTGGTTCCAACATCCACACACACACATCCACACAAACACACACACAGAGACATCATCGTAAAAATGTTATAATCGGATTATAGGAACCGTAAAACGTGCTTATCAACTAAAATCTGGATATGGGATTTTTAGCATGATTCCAATACCTCTCTTAGCGAGAGGTAAAAACGCACTCTGTCCAATTTAACCTATTAGTACAGAATACATTTATACAGAAGCGACACTCCTTGTAGGCACCATTGTTGTTGCGATTTTACGTTTATGACATTGAACTTTAAATTTGTTGGCAAATTTACGCGCGAAATTTAAATTGTTTTAAACGGTAAAAGAAAAATTAGAACATAAAAGTACTAAATTTTTGATTTTATTAACGAATTAAAAAGAAATCAGATAAAATAATCACATAATTATATTTTTATTAAACAAATACCAGAATTTTACAAATTCATTATAATGTAGAATTTTCTATATCTTTGATGTGGGAAACACAAACGTCAGACTCGATGAATATGTCCCATATATCCTTCTCCATCAAATCTTCTCTTCCACAGGCATTGAGCCACATTTTACACCTATATTTATTAAATGAATATACATTTTACATTATATGGTAGTCGTTTTACTTTCTCCATTTTTCAAATCTATTTATACAGTCTTTATATGAACAAACAAGACCTCCCGATTCTACTTTCTTCATTTTATCCATTTCATTAGAAACTAACACCACTTCTAAAATTCACAAACAATTCACAAAATGACATATGTCAAAAGTAAGAAGACGTGTTTGGTTTGCTTGAATTAACTATAACCCTAAAATACATGGGCGTGACAAGCTGAGACAACAGTTCCTCCAGAATATGTGAAATATAATGATTTTCCTTATGATAACGATTATTCCTATCGTTTGTTGAAAAAATAACATATTTGTTCTTATTAGAAATCAATTTGTGTTTCTCAATATACTTTTATTATTGACCCCTAACGGAAAATGTTCACGTCGAGATAATGAAAAGAACAAAACATCGTAAGATACGAAGATTGCCGAAACAATCCGATTTTATCCGATTAGCCCTTTAAATTTGTTGGCATACTCTTTCTCTCTCTAATTTTCGTTTTTCTCTTTGACTGTCGCTTCTGTATAGATGTTTATTCTGTGCTATTAGTATAATAGTAAATACACCTTAGGGTGCTTTGTTTAAATTGTACCTGAAAAAAAATAATTATATATTTCTTTTTCTTACTGTAATATAATCTACTATTATATCGTCTATATTGTGTGTGCTGCTGTATATTGGAATACAGGCTTCCAACTTAAAGACGTTCCCCTAAAGGTATGTAAATGAAGGCGTTTGGAGAGATTAAAATTTTATGTTGGTACTACTGAAGCGTCCACGATAAGAAAGGGTTTTAAAGGTACGCGTAATTAATATTTTTATGAGTTTTAAAATGAATGAATTCAAGTAGAGTATTCTTTTTACTAACAAAACAGATGCTTGCGTACATTAATTATGCGTATAAAATTTAATGTACATAGTTTATAACTTTATGTAGGTATGAATATCCTTTATTTTTGCCTTTGGCCTTTAAATTTATATACAGGGTGATTGAATTGAATGGGGATAAATAGCTACTTTCTTTATTATTAATTTGAAACCTATGGTTCAAATCATAGTGACTGAGAATACAGGTGTCTCTTAAATAGGGGGACATGGCTTAACCACAGGATAAAATAAGACGATTTAACCAAACTTGCTTCTACCGGAAAGTGTACCATTTATTCTGAATTCTGCTTCAAAGTTCTTTGAAAAAAAAAAATAATTAATTTTGCTTATAATAATCGGACGCTTTATTCGATTTGGATGAAATTTGGTATGACAGTTTATATGGTTATAAGTTATCTTTTAAGGTGATACTTGTTATTATTAGTGAACCACTAGTGTTACGAAACGTATTGAGACACCTATAAGTTTCATACACCAGTGGTTCACTAATAATTACAAGTATCATCTTAAAATATGACATAACCATATAATCTGTCATAGAAAATTTCATCCAAATGTCCATTATGTTTGGGGCTCTATTTTTTCAGCGGGAGTACGAAAATTAGTAATTATTGCAACAATGGATAGCAAAGGGTACCTCGACATTTTAAAAGCTAATTTTAAACAAAGTGCCGAAAAATAGGGCCTTAACAGACAATTTTAATTTCATGCATCAGAAAAATTCGACAAATAATTCGCGTCTATAAGAGAATGCGTACTTTATAAAATTAAAAATATGCTTAATCATCCCTCAAAGTCTCAGGACTTTAACCATATTGAGAAAGAGCGGAAAATTTTTAAAATAAATAAGAATATAAAGCAAAAAAGAATTTATAATTAATTCCAAGTAAAATGGCAGAATATAATGCCGTCGGTGACCAAAAATTTGGTAGATTCAATGACTCATCGCTTAGTTAAAGAAAAACCCTCCAAATATTATATTTTTTATGAAACTTAAATAATTGGTTTATTATTTAAATGTTTTGGTTATCGTATGGGGTATTCCACTCGAATTTTTTTATTATTTTAAATAAAACTTCATTCAGTTTTGAAGCAATTCATAGTTTAAAAAATCTTAATTGTTTCTAATTTAACAGTATTTTATTTTCGAGAAATGGGTGTAACGTCACATTTCTCCTATACTTGTCTTTCTCACACACACTGCTCTGAGTACGCTGCTAGAGAAAGATAACAATTGTATGACGTCAGTTTTCCCTTTTAGCAAATGTGAAATATCTCGTAAAGTAATTATTTAAAAAATGTTTTCATTGTTTTAACTATTATTTATTGAGCCATACTTTATGTTAAATTGAATTTTTAAATTTTTTTGTTATGGTGGAATACCCCAACCGCCAACCCCATAATATAAATAAATTAAGTAAATTATTTTTTATTTTATATTTATAATAACGTAATATACTGCGTTTCATTTGGATTAGAAGGAAATTAAATATATTGGGTGGAATTCAGTGGGTTGTATTAAGGTCTGTATTAAAACTTGTATTAAGTAAATGGCAACATTGTAATGTTTTCCACATCTGTCCATGAGATTCAATTGTGATTTAGAAATTTTACCACAGGGAAAAGTAATACAGGTATCCTTTAATCAAATGAGGAAGTATTATTGTAAATGGAAGGTGTAAAAGGAAACTCTTTATTGCAAAATTAGGTTAGAAATATGTCAAATTTTATGTGTCAAATATTTCATACCTGAACGTTAATGAATTTTAAAATATCTCAACCCCCGTTTTGATCAGTTTTGACATTTGTCCTTTTTTTCTTACTTCTGTTAATAATATTTTTTTCTTTATTTGATCCTTTGGTCTCTTATTTTTTTCTGACAGGTATTACAAAGTTGCCAAAATATTTTTGACAAAGGACTGTTTTAGCTTAAAACACGCTAATACAACCCACTGAATCTCACCCATTGGGTTTTAGACTGCTATATTTTTCCTAAAATACATTAAAACTGCTGTCGTACGGAGACTTTTTTGTATGACTGTATATATTCAGTCACTATAGTTTGAATTACTAACGACTGTTGCGTAGGTTACGCTAGGTGTATTGTTAATTTCTTAGTTAAACATGTTATTTGTTCAAATATGGAAAACACTTTGTAAATCTGGGAATCCAGTTTTGAGTGTTGGAAACAAAATGAGGTCCAAGTTGAAGCCTTGCGGTGAACCGCTACAGATTTCTGCTCTGGGTGCATTTAAATGTTCAATCCGTAATTTCAAGAACTCCTAACCACAATAAGTTTGGACAGTAACTCGGAACTCGTAAAGTTTACTTCTAAATTAGGGTTTAGTTAGTTTAAGATACGCAAAGTTATCGGTACAAAAGCATATTGTATCAGGTTTAAGACACAATTATTCGATTCAGTAATTTCTTGTATATACAGGTGACCCAAATTAAGTGGTGTACCATTGGGATCTCGGGAAACATAAGAGCTACGAGGTTAAATGAGCAATGTTGTGCAGTTTTGAGTGCTGTTTGAGATTCCGTTAAGAAAAATTTACATCCCAATTCTCAAAAAAATTTAAGCTAAACCTCATTTTTGGATTAGTGATTTCTGTGAATATCTTTAAAAATAAATTTAATCTAGCAGTCTATCCAAATGTCAAACAACGAATTTCTAATGACAGTAACAATTGTTTATGAGTTGTCAAAAAATTCCTTCGCAATATTCTAAAATTAGTAACATCTGTTTGTTCGGCCTAATAGTATTTTACTACCATTATTATAAATAACACGAATAAATATGTTAGCTTACTCCTAAACAAGTTGAGAAGATTGACAACTCGATACTGTCATTAAAAATTAATTGTTTGACATTTGGATAGACTGCTAGATTAAATTAATTTAAAAAAAATTCACGATGCAGTCACTCAGATATTATTTTTTTCTGTCTGAACCGTAACATATTACAAATTACATAGAGAGAGAAAAGTTTACTATTGAATGTATCTTTCTGAAAAAAAATAATTTCACGTTATCGGCGTGGCCATTAAAAAGTCACGGTCTAATTAATGTTGGGACATCTAAGTTTCATACACTAGTGGTTCACCGATAATAACAAGTATGATCTTAAAAGATGACTTATGACCATATGAACTGTAACTGTCATCCAAATCGAATAAAGTGTTCTGTTACTATAAGCATTTTTCTTTTTTTTATACACTAGTGGTTCACTAATAATAACAAGTATTAACTTAAAAGATGACATAACCATATAAACTGTCATACCAAATTTCATCCAAATCGAATAAAGCGTCCGATTATTATAAGCAAAATTAATTTTTTTTCGAAGAACTTTGAAGCAGAATACTGGCTAAATGGTACACTTTCCGGTAGAAGCAAGTTTAGTTAAATCGTCTTATTTTAGCCTCAAGAACCTGTGGTTAAGCAGAAAAATAATTTTGAGATACTGATCTCTATTTTGTGCGTGGGTCAATATATTAAAACTTAAACGCGTATACCTTATTTCATTTATGTCTTGTCAAAGTTATCTTGTCTCTTTCATGTGTCTTGTGTATACGGGCCGTTCGTAAGGGCCTTACAAGTAACAAGGGTGACAAGGGTCACCGAGAAATAATCCAGGCAATTAAGGCCCTGTACCATACCGGAATTTGATGCTAGAACGACCGGAAATACGTAATTGGTTTTGTGATATTGAGATGTTAATGTCTTCTTGCACATTAAGGAAAACTGTCCAAGACAATAGTTTAATACCGGGTGTCACAAGTAAACCGTGACATAGGTGTTTAACATGGAAAATAGTTTTTTGTAAATAAAAAGTGTCCGGCAGAAAATTAAGACATGTTATTGAACATGATAATAGTACATTACATCCTGTACATTGTTTAACATTAATTGCTTTAACATTATTGCATAAAATAAAAAAATCTGATGTGGCCAGCACAAGACCTCCCGCCAATTCCATGTTTAAAATAGCAATGAGCTTTAAGTAAAGTATCACTTCCTATTGATTGTTTGTAAACAAAATTTACTTTGTTCCAATAAATAGAAAAGTTTGTAATACGAAATTTTGGATTATGTTTTATTATGTTTTTCCTGAAAAATCTGTGAGCAAATACCAAATTTGCGAAGTTTTGGATCATTAATATATTTTAAAGAAAAATCGTCACACCAACTACCTTATGCTCTAAAACGCAATCTGTGTAAATTCCTCGCCGTACATGATCCATTTCGTAAATGTGTCGTTGCAAACTATTATTTGACACTTTGAAATCACGTTTTTATTGAGATGTTTGATATATAATGCTGCAAACATCAAACTTAAATCGAATTATCCTGTATATCTAATATTTATGTATGATGGAAAATATATTATTTTTACAAACCTTAATTTCATTATAATTCTTCTTAACACGGTTTCATTATAATTTTAATGTAATCGCTTCGTGACAGTGACATTTATTTAAATATGTCAAATTTGTTATTAAAGTAATGTTTTTGTTTGACGCACAGGCAAAGTGATGTACAAAAATAAATTATTTTATAATTCAATATTTAAAGTTATTTCAAGTTATTTACTAAATGCTTATCGTAGAAGTGAAGATTGTGCCATTATATTTAATTTGTATTGGTAAAAGTTGCTAAAAAATTATATTCAATGATTTTTTTACAAGAAAAACTGTTAAAAGCTTGTATAAATGATACTTCCGGTTATCCAATATACACTAAAAACTAATGAGCTCTTCCCACATTAGTATAGAATGAGTATACAAAATTTCAAAATTATCTGATTGATAGTATTTGAGTAATCGTGTCCACACGATCCACACACACACACACACACACACACACATACATACATACCTACAGACATCATTGTAAAAATGTTAAAATCGGATTCTGGGGACATGAAAACGTGCTTATTCACTAAAATCTCTATATGT
Organism: Ophonus ardosiacus; assembly: GCA_943142095.1. Taxonomy (NCBI): domain Eukaryota; kingdom Metazoa; phylum Arthropoda; class Insecta; order Coleoptera; family Carabidae; genus Ophonus; species Ophonus ardosiacus. The sequence goes on from OW964840.1 coordinate 6,777,936, forward strand.
GATTTTTAGCACGATCCCTATACCTCCCTTACCTAGGGTAGCGGGAGGTAATAAATTACAAAATTTTTCAATTAAATAATAGTTTCACTTTTTATGTCAGTCACCTTTAGTTAAGGTAGGTATTGTTTTTGGTCAAAAAATTCGGTGGTGAGCTTTTAATGAATAAGCACGTTTTAGGGTTCCTAGGATACGATTTTACTAGTTTTACGATGATGTGTGTGTGTGTGTATGTGTGTGTGCGCGTCCGTGTGTGTGTGACAATTTTTTCTCCGACGATAATTCCAATACTACAATTCTAAAAATTTTGGTTATAATTGGACAACCGGAAATTCCCTTATTTGTAGTTCTTAACAGATTTTCTTGAAAACACATAAAAATTGATACGTGAAGTACTCACTTCACGCATGGGAGTAGAAAAAATTATTTTTATTGCGCTGAAACAGCTCTAAACAGCGCTCTGAATCGTCAACGCATTGTTGTTTTTGATCGGTACCCATTTCGAACAGATCTTTTTCATGCTCAAATGTTCAAGCAAAATGGTAAATACACTGCCTTCTGATATCTTTATGGTGTCAGCTATCTCACGCAACTTCAATTTACGATCGGCCAAATCCATTTTGTGCACTTTTTTTATCTTTTCTGGAACAACTGCCGAATTTGGGCGACCAGAGCGTTCAGCATCATCGGTGTTTGTACCTTGTACGGCCGCGTTTAAAATCAGCAAACCACTTCTCTACCATTTGTCTCGATGGAGCATAGTCCGGATAACACTTATCAAGCCATTGCTTTACTTGAACGGTATTTTTACCTTCCGTCACCTTTAGGTAAGGAAGGTATTGTCTTTGGTCAAAAAATTCGGTGGTGAGTTTTTAATGAATAAGCACGTTTTAGGGTCCCTAAAATACGAATTTACTATTTTTAAGATGATGTCTGTATGTATGTATGTATGTATGTATGTGTGTGTGTGTGTGTGTCCGTGCGTGTGTGTGTGTGTATGTGTGTCCGTGTGTGACAAATTTTTCTCCGACGATAACTGCAATACTACAATTCTAAAAATTATAATTCTTTCGTATTCCTCTTCTGTACAACTATAAGAAGAGTTGATTAGATTTTGGTTATAAATGATCCACCGGAAGTACCCTAATTTGAAGTTTTTAACAGTATTTCTTAAAAAAATGCAGTTAAATATTATTTTTTGACATTTTGTTATAATACATATTAAAGAAAATACTCTTCTCTATACGGTTTGATTATACATTTTCCTTCATATGCAATAGCTGTAGATTTAAAGCGTTATAAAAAAAATAATTTTCAAAAATTAGTCATCTTTGCTATTTATCATGGAAACAGCTGATAATATAAAAAAATGTAATTGACAGATGTCAGTTGCAAGTGCAAAACCAAATATGGAAAGTATAGCATCTAAAATTGGTATGTCATAGTGTTCCTCGCAAGTGACGTGCAGAGAAAGGCCAAAGAGAAGATGGAAGGACTGTATCGCAGAAGACTTGAGAAAGGAAGGAATGTGTGAAGAAGATGCGTTGGACAGGAATGAGTAGAAGAGAAGAGGAAACAGCGACCCCTAATAAAATAGGGGAAAGCTGAAGCAGAAAGTAAAATGTGTCAAGTGCATTTTACTTAGTGTATGTTTATGTCATAATTTTATTGGATTTATACAACCTTTTCAAATGAACTTTTGGTATGAAATTTGTAAAAAATAGTATGTGTTCGTGTTCGATTTTACATGATATTATATAGAAACTGTTCCACGGTCCTTTTGGTATGGGATTTGTGCAAAATCGAATTGACGGAAGGTCTTGTGCTGGCCACAACAGATTTTTTAATGATATGTTACTAATTTAACTACGTATTCCTTAATCTGACTTTAACAGAAAGAGCTTGGTAACAATTGGACAACCGGAAATAGTAATTTCTTAAAAAAAATCTTCTATTATTTTTTGGAAATTTATGTTATTACAAATTTTAAAGAACATAAAATTCTCTATCCGATACATTCAACATTTTTATTGTCATCTATAGATTTAAAGATAGAGAATTATAAATAATTAAAATAATTCGTTATAATGAATCTCACAGAGAAGAGGAAACAGCGACCCGTAATAAAATAGGGAAAAGCTGAAGAATAAATGAAGGAAGTGTCAAGTACATTTTACTTAGTGTACGTTTATGTTATAATTTTATTGGATTTATAGAACCTTTTCAAATGAACTTTTGGTTTGGAATTTGTAAAAAATAGCATGTGTTCATGTTCGATTTTACATGATATATAGAAGGACCTTTTGGTATGGGATTTGTACAAAATACATGGAATTGACGGAAGGTCTTGTGCTGGCCACAACAGATTTTTTCCCATTAAAAAGCAATTTTTTTATCAACACAAGAAATTCAGATTTTTCCATTATATTGAAAATTATAAAAGTAGCGTCACGAAAACCACTGTAACTTGTGAACTAAACGTCAGATTATCATAAAATTTTGAAACTTATCGTTTGAAAGTTGTTACTTCCTAAAAATCATATGGATTTGTCAATAATGACAGTATCTATATGTCATTGAGTACTTATTGAGTGACGGATTACGTCACGACGAAATTAGTCAAAATGGATATATCCGCTGAAATCTGGAAACCGAAATTTTTCGCGATTACATTACTTCCTTTTTCTATTTCGGTGTTCTTACCAGTCTATAAAAGCATTGTTTATCACTGAAAACACGACGTTTAGAAGATCTATAAGAGTTCTATTTGTGGCGCCTTTCGTGTTGTAGAGTTGGTAGTCATGATTTTATAACTGTCATATTAATGAATAATTACATCTAACCTCAAAATGTCAAGTTATTGGTAATACTTCAACATATTATTTGTAACGTGCATTATTTTCTTAGAATTTATGTAAATTATAGTTAAGATGTGAATACGGCTCTGTGCGAGTGAAATTGAAGTGTGGAATGTGCGCGGTAGACGAGTACGCAGTGCAACGGACAACGAGAAGGATAGCAGGGTGTGGTCAGTCAGCACGCGGAGAGCGTAAGAGACAAATCTATGTTGCACAAGCACTGTAAACCTTCAGGTGTCCCTTAGCCTCAGGCAAGAACGCATATCCAGAGAAGAGAATCACGAGGCCGAGCAAACAGCACGGTGACGAGAACCGTCCGCCACTAGGTCACTATGCACACCGTATTCCCTAATACACACAATACACTAATCAGTTGTCAAAATTTGAAATTTCAATTGTTAGCGGGAAGCGCTACCAACATAAACCTAAGTGACAAAAAAACACCAAGTCAAACTTTTGACGTAGCATTTTAAAAAAAAATTAATAGTAAAATTACCTCAATAGAAAAAATAGTAAAAAACATGTATCATAAGGCCTGTTAACGCACTCGTCCTTTGTAAAACTCACCTACGGCTCGTTTTCCAAACTTGGACTCGTATGTTAACAGATTTCCTTATGATGCTTGTGTTTTACTTCGTACAAGGAAGTAAAAATGAAGAAACTTAGTTACTTTAAAGTTCCATTTTGATGCAACGATTCTTTTCAATATTAAACAAGCTTCTTTCCAGTTTAATATTTATCCGAGCAAAGTTAAAGTATTCCATTTGGTTATATAGCTAGGGAATTTCATCTTATACCCGCAAGATGTCTCTAGTGCATCTTCTCGGTCGGTAAACAGTGTTCTATTTTATCGACCGCAGCACGCTCATTCGCTTAGGTAAATATTAGTGCTAGATGCAAGTTGTGGAGCCGATATAAGCCCAAGATGCTCGGCATTCTGCTAAGGTTTACATGTTTAGATGGTTTGCATGGTTAAGATGGTTTGAAATGAGAAGCTGTGTTGTATGTGCACTAAGGTAGCGGTGACTGTGTTGTGTTTGGATGGGAATTAGCTGAAAATCATGTAATGACGGTTAAAAATAGAGAGAAGGTTAATTATTTTTTCGCTTATTGGAATTACAAGTTTTTAGGATTCATAATACTGCGATATTTAAGAAAATAAATTAAATATTAAAAATCTGATGTGGCCAGCACATGACCTCCCGCCAATTCCATGTTTAAAATAACAATGAGCTTTAAGTAAAGTTTTACTGCCGATTGATCTACTTTGTAGTTCCAATAAATAGAAAAGTTTGTAATACGACATTTTCGATTATATTTTATTATGTTTTTCCTGAAATATCTGTTAGAGCTTCAAATTAAGTACTGCATCCGGTTTATAATATATAGTCAAAATCTAATTCGTTGTTTCAAGTTATATAAGAGTATTAAATACCTACCAACTTTGCGAAGTTTTGGATCCTTAATATATTTTAAGGAAAAATCGTCACACACACATTATTGTCAAAATCATCACTTCCTTATGCTCTAAAACGCAATCTGTGTAAATTCTTCGCCGTACATTATCCATTTCGTAAATACGTAGTTGCAAATTATTATATGACACTTTGAAATCACGTTCTTATTGAGAGCTATTTGATATATAATGCTGCAAACATCAAACTTAAATCGAATTATCCTGTATATCTAATATTAATAAAGGATATCTTTTAAAATTTAATAATTAGAAGTCATATAAAAATTCTTGCAACAGCCCTATTGTCGGGAGGTCATGTGCTGACCACATCAGATTTTTATATTTTTGTTAGGCAATTTATGTTTTTAGTGATTTTAACTTTATGGAAATTACACACATAAAATAATCTCTGGGGATTCCAAATTTTCAACCCGGAAGTCGATATTTCAATTAATTCCCAAGATATAACCAAACATTATATTTCATATAGGCGATTTTGATGTTTTTCCGAATTTTATTTGTAGGTGATTTATGTTTTTAGTGATTTCAATTTTCAATTATCCCGTTTTCATACCAACATAAAATTACTAAACACTCCACATATAACTTCATACTTTACGATTAGTTCCACCAACATTACGACAACAAAACCCCTACCACATTCTTACAGACCTCATTAAAACTTAAAAGTTTTCACATCAAGTCATATATGAGCATTGCAGCTCTCAAGAGATTCATGGGCGCCAAGATAATTAATTAAGATTTAAAGTGCAAATTAATTTGACACATGATGAGATTTTTCATCGTCCTGACGCTGTCACCTTGGTAACAAGGCTTGTCAACATATTTCATTAAGTTTAATTTGGGTAATTTGTCAAAAAATATTGAAATAAGCGTGACAGGTATTAGGTTAATAACAAGCAAAGTTGGCCAATTTATAGAATTTTCCTTGTTGTTGTTAGTGTCACTTACAACAGATGGCAGCATAGAGTGACTAGGGCTAGTCACTAGATATATAAAGTACCGCAATTCATTGTACCAATGTGTTAGAGAAAGAAGAACGTTTTTTAGACACAATATGGCGGAATCAGGCCAATCAGTGTCTAGTTGTAGTTGGATGTGCCTAGAAAAGTCACTATATCTGGTGACTTTAACGTCAATGCTGTCATTGTGTCAAACGACCTGAAGAAAATTAACCTCAATTGAACTTATTTTTTATTGTTTTCTTTATAATTTTTATCAGTTATGTTTGTATTTATATGTATGTATATTATAAAAATTATGAACATAAAATCAATATTAATTAATTACCTTCATGGATTTATTTCACTGCCGATTATTTTTCTTTGTAATAACGTACTCGTTTCAAGATAGTCCATTTTAAATTTGGCGCCTAAGCCAGACACAATATGGCGGCCAATTGCGGTACTTTATATATCTAGTGACTTTAACTAGGGCACCTGCACGTGACGTTTCAACATGGCGGTCACCAGCTGATCTTGGTCAACCAAACCTTCAGTTTGCATTGTGTCTTACGGAGAAATATCGTGCCGTAAGCTTTTATTGTGTTTTTACGGCACTTATTGTTTTATTTGGAAAAAACTGATTAGAGTGTGTAAAAGTGAGTATATGAAGAGTGTTTTCCGTAAAAAATAAGTCAGGACATTCTTATTATTTAATGAGTTCCAGGTTATTAAATTAAACTAACCCAATCCTATTTTTTTGTGTATACTTTTATTGCATATAAAATAATTTAAACATAATCGGATAGGAACATATTGTATGAATGTTTAAATATATGTAATTTTCTTTAATAATATATATAAAAAACATGAAAAAATATTTTTTAAATGACAGAATTACAAATTTTGAATGATGTTTTTTTTAGTAACAGAATATATATATATATATATATATATATATATATATATATATATATATATATATTTGTGTCTGTTTCTCACAAAGGTTTAAAAATTAGATAGGTTATTATTGATTTCATATTGATTTTTAAAAGGCATTTATAATCATCGTCAAAAAATGTCAATGTATAAGGATCCACATTATGTATCCACTTAAATTTATCAATTTAACGTACTTTGGCTTCCAAAGATAAATTTTTAACGTATAAACTCAATAAGCTCATTTATATACAATAAAAATACACAATATGACAATAAGAAAAATGAACTCGAAGATAAATATATATATCAAATTTAATTTTCTTTATAAATTAAAAAAATCTAATAATTCAATTTATTTTAATTTCAATATTCATGTTTTCATTTAAAAATACACATAAAAAAAACTTATACAAACTCAAATGAATATAATACAACCTGATGCTCCAAGCTACTTATTTCAATTTAATATTTTTAAAAATATATTTATAAATACGACTGCTTTGTTTTACTAGTAAATAATTCATACACTTATCTTTAATTATAGCTAATTACATTTTAAAATAGCATGTATAAATTTAGGAAAAACTGAATTTCTTGTACAGAAAACACATTCGCTGCATAAGACGCAATGTTAAACTGAAGCTTGGTTGTCCGAGATCAGCTGATCATCCGCCATGTTGTGACGTAGGTGCAGGTGCCCTATACAGGGTGATTTTAACTTAAAATTAAAGTAAAATTTTTGAAGGACCATTTTAACTACATATTCCTTAATCTGACATTAATGGGAAGAGCTGAAAAGGTTTTGGTAACAATTGGACAAACGGAAGTAGCAGTTCCTTAAAAAATAATTTTTAAATATTATTTTTCGGAAATTTATTTTATTACAAATATTAAAGAATATAAAATTCTCTATCCAATATATTGATCATTTTTATTATATCATCTATAGATTTAGAGATAGAGAATTATAAATACCGGGAGTTTATTTTGTCAGTAAACAAAATTCTCCATCTAATATACTTAAAAATTTTATTATATCTCGTATAGATTTAGAGATAAAGACACTATAATTTATAGAGTAAACTAATCGCAGAGGCCAAGGCACTAAGGAAACCAGTTGACGAATTCCAATGTTTATAACATGACACATGTCATTGTCAAATATCAACAGTTTTAGTGACATTCTGACAGCTTTTTCTGGGAAGTATATTTAATTTTTCTTATTGTTTTATTAATTAAATATTTGCAATTATAGGTGAAATGCATATATCCATCAGAAATACCGCCAATCTAGTTAATGAATTGGAAGAATCTCTGACATTTAGAAACATCCTCATACAATGAAAAATAGATATAATTAGAATTATGTGTGTGCAGAAGACATGTTAAATACAATAAAAAACAATATTTGAGTAAAGTTCTGTATTTTTTACCTTCCGTCACCTTTAGGTAAGGAAGGTATTGTCTTTGGTCAAAAAATTCGGTGGTGAGTTTTTAATGAATAAGCACGTTTTAGGGTCCCTACAATACGAATATACCATTTTTAAGATGATGTCTGTATGTGTGTGTGTCCGTGTGTCCGTGTGTGTGTGTGTGTATCCGTGTGTGTGTGTGTCCGTGTGTGACAAATTTTTCTCCGACAATAGCTCCAATACTACAATTCTAAAAATTATAATTCTTTCTATTCCTCTTCAGTACGACCATATGAAGAGTTGATTAGATTTTGATTATAATTGATCCACCGGAAGTACCCTTATTTGAAGTTTTTAACAGTTTTTCTTAAAAAAACGCAGTTAAATATTATTTTTTGACTTTTTGTTATTATACATATTAAAGAAAAGACTCCTCTCTATACGGTGTGATTATTTTCATTTTCAAAAATGAGTCAGCCTTGCTATTTATCATCTAAACAGCTGATAGGTATATTCAAAAAAATTTAATTGACAGATGTCAGTTGCAAGTGCAAAACCAAATATAGAAAGTAAAGGATCTAAAATTGGTATGTCATAGCGTTCCTCGCAACTGACATCCAGAGAAAGGCCAAAGAGAAGATGGAAAGACTGAGAAAGAAAGGAATGTGTGAAGAAGATGCGTTGAACAGGAATGAGTGGAAGAGAAGAGGAAACAGCGACCCCTAACAAAATAGGGGAAAGTTGAAGAAGAAATGAAGGAAGTGTCAAGTGCATTTTACTTAGTGTGTGTTTATGTGATAATTTTATTGGATTTGTAGAACCTTTTCAAGTGAACTTTTGGTATGGAATTTGTAAAAAATAGTATGTATTCGTGTTCGATTTTACATGATATTATATATCTGTTTTAAGGATCTTTTGGTATGGGATTTGTACAAAATACATCGAACTGACGGAAGGTCTTGTGCTGGCCACAACGGATTTTTTTGTTATAAAACGACGGTTCGAAAGCGAAGTGCAATACAATACTTATATAGCCTAATATGAAAATGGCGAAAGGTTTGTGCTGGCCACAACAGATTTTTTCAATCATTTTGTCCGAGTACAAACTTCGCATTTCCAAATCTACTGAATTCTGAAATCCCATTACATCTGTCATCTACCAGCCCTCATCTTCCTCCTTATCAGTAAATCATCTTCTGTCTTCTGTCGATCAGCCTACGTCCGAATCTGAATCCTGGCGCTGTATAATCTCTTGTACTGCTTCTGCACGAAACTTAATCAAACGGCCTTTTAATCCTACCATCGTCCACATTAGCATTGTCGCTGTGTTGAGACCGTGAGACCCAATCTCACCAGACGTTGAAGAGGGTTCGGATGAACTTAATCAATAAGGAATGAAGGGCTGATTGAAATATACACCAGCTAAGGGTTTCGATAGCAATAAGGAATACAAGGGGAATTTGTATAAGGAATCGGGAAAGTGGTAGGCCAAGGATCTTTGAGGATATATCGCATGAATCTGCATGGGAGTCTCAATTTAAAATTTAAAGTTAGGTTAGGTTTCAATTTAACACTATTTTAATATGTTCCCTGACTATAGGTACCGACCACCGCCATTATTACCTACAAAGTTGTAGGGGACCAAAGGGGACATCCTGTCAGAGAAGAATTTTTTTTTAAATCAGTGTGTCTCAAGTTACAACACAAAGTTATATTTTTTCAAATGGGATTCTACATATTTTTTATGCCTATTCGATAGCATATTTTTTTCTGAATTGAACCATGTATTAGTTTTATATCCTTCCATAATAAAAATCTGATGTGGCCAACACAAAACCTCCCGCTATTTAATTGTTACATACATACATAAAATCACGCGTTTCCCACTTAGTGGGTTAGCAAAAACCCGGAAACAATATTAACAATAAGAAAAGGGATAAGAGTAAGAGCTCAGCTAACTCACTTCACTCTTTAACAACATTCTTCTTTCGTCTTGTCCACAATCATCATAGCATTCATACATAAGAACATATTAAAGTGACTGATTTTCGGTAGCGAATAACCGCATCTGGACCACAATAATAGTTACGCAACAATCATCCTTCCACACATATCCCTATCCATTTACTAACGCTGCAAACTGTTCCACTGCATAAAACTATTGATTTATGTACTATTTTCTTTTTAAAATGTCACTATTATTAATTTGAAGTGATTAGTTTTTTGACAGTGACATTTACTGTCAGTTACATTCATTTGAAATATGAACTGTGGAACAAAGGAATTATTGTGTTTATCTTAGGCTTCGCGACTAATAAAAAAAATTATTTTTAAATTTATCTGTAAAATATATAGAAAAACTATTAATGCATTCCTGTAGAAAATTCAATAATCTTTAATTTTCATAAGACATAAAATGCGAAAAAATGGCATTTAATGGTATTTTTTGAAGAAAAACCATTATGAGCTTCAGGTAAAGTGCCATTTCAGGTTATCCGATTTACACCAAAATCTAATGGCTTCTTTTCATATTAGAATCGGGTATAAATACAAGGTTTCATAATTTTTTGAATGATAGTATTTGAGTTAGAGTGAAGACAAAATCCCTACACATACACACACACACATACATACATACACACACATACATACACACACACATACATACATACATACACACACACATACACACATACAGACATCATCGTGAAAATGTTAAATTTGGATTCTAGGGACCTTAAAACGTGGTCATTTACTAAAATCTCGATAAGTGATTTTTAGCACGATCCCTATACCTCCCTTACCAAGGGTAGCGGGAGGTAAAAATATTGAAAAAAATGGGATTGAAATTTAAATAAATTTTTATTTTTAATATTATTGTACAGTAGGCCATGGATGAGAAACAATCCCATTTGTTGCTATCCACCGACCTTGAAACATTTCGTCGAGCCGTTCGTACACTCGACGAGTATTGTGAGCCGGCGCTCCATCTTGTTGGAACCACATATTTTGTCTTTCATTCAAGTTTAAATCTTCTAAATAATTTAATAATTCATTTTCCAAGAAACATAAATAATATGCAGCGTTTAAATTGTCTTCATAAAAATGTGGTCCAATAATTTTATTCCCAAACATTCCAAGCCATACATTAAAGCTCCATCTGTGTTGATTATTTTTTTCTCTAAATTCACGAGGATGTTCTTCAGCCCAAATGTGCTCATTATTTCTATTAAATAATCCATTATTTGAAAATTTAGATTCATCTGTCCACAGAATTTTTCTAAGAATATTATTATCGTCCTGATACTGCACCAAAAACCATTCGCAAAACACTATTCTGCGTTCATTGTCATTATTATGTATAGCATGTAATAGTTTGTATATGATTTTAAATTATGCTTTTTCAAAATGCGCCATACGGACATATTAGAAATAAAATAAAAGCTAAAACTGCGATTTCTATTTCTTCATTGTTTCTCACGGGATGTTGCCTTTCACGTTTTTGTGAAAATGATCCATAGTTTTTCAAATTTCGTGCTAATCGTCTAATTACTGACCTCTCAGGACGCGGTTTGTTTGGATATCTCGTGGCATAAATATTGCACGCTTGTATGGCATTTTCATTACACTCACCATAAATTAATAATAAACGAAACAAATCTTCATTTGTATAAACATCACCCATATTGACACAAAATAATCTCAAAACACAAAGAATAACAATTTACAACAATTAGTACGCCAATTAATCTACTTACTTAAACGCTATAACTAGGAAACGCGATATTTTTATTTGTTTACAATACCGATTTCATAGCAACAATTTTATAACAACCCTAGGGTGTTATTTGGTATATAACATACCAGAAGGACGTTAAATACATTATATAGCCTAATATGGAAATGGCGAGAAGTCTTGTGCTGGCCACAACAGATTTTTACAGGAAAGAAGAACATCTTTAATTAATTTTATATTTTCATTTGTATTACTCGTAAAACCAAATTTACTGTAGCAATACTCAATTAAATGTCTCTTAATTAGTATAATTTAACAATTAACTTTTATTTTTCTGAAAGCTTCGCAGAACACTGCCTTTTTTGCTTCATCAGCTAAATTATCAAACTAAGTCGAATCAACCAATAAAACTCTTTTATTTGATTTCTTCTTACGAACTAATTTATTTAGGTTACCCTAGAAACAATGTATTTACATAAAAACAAACAATGTAAAAACACATATTGTTTTCCTTAAAGCTAAAGTTGGCTTTGAAATAACAAAAGCTTTTGTTTGTTGCCTTGGTAATAACCATTAAAAAGTTATTGTGTTTTGTATAATGTTTGGCATTGTATGTACGTACAATAATATGACTTACCAATGTAAATTAGTGTAGTAAATGAATTGGTAGATTCCCTTACCTGGAAAAAAGAAAACTTTTATTAGTTTCAATATACAGAGTGGATAGATTGTTGACGTAATGTCATAAATGACAGTATTATGATATTATAGTGACTGGATATACATAGATCTAGAAACCGCCGTATTCTGCTAAATAATACCGTGCGAAATTTAAATTCATACAGGGAGTTTATTTTATCAGTAAACATAGGGTATATTATTGCCATAGTTACGGTATGAACGTTTGACAGCAATGTATTGAAGCGTTTATTTTATGAGTAAACATAGCCGTTTAACATGGGAAGCAGTTTATTGTAAATACAAAGGTCTGGTAATAAATCAAGCCATGCTATTGAACATGATAATAGTACATTACATCTTGTACATTATTTAATATAAATTACTTTGATAATATTTCAAAAATTACAATAAATTGTAAAAAATTATCAAATAAATAATTGTTTCACTTTTTTATTATGCAATATCAAAAGATTTGTAAATGTCTCGGTTGTGCAGTGGTTATAACAGTTACATCTAAAATTTTTGGTTGGGATTCGATGTCAAATGTCAGATATATATATTAGAAATACCGCCAATATTGTTAATGAATTGGAAGAATCTTTGACATACAATGAAAAATAGATACAATTAGAATTGTGTGTGCACAAGACATGTTAAATACAATATAAACAATATTTGGGTAAAGCTCTGTATTTTTACCTCTCACTAACAGAGGTATTGGATTCATGCTAAAATTCGCATATTTAGAAATTCAGATTTCAGTGAATAAGCACGATTTAAAGTCCCTAGAATCCGATTATAACATTTTTAAAATGATGTCTGTGTGTGTGTATATATGTGTGTGTGGATGTGTGTATGTGTATGTCTGGATGTTGTAGACACGATTCTTCAAAAACCATAAGACTTAAGAATTGTTTAACTATGGATTTCTCAATCTGACATTCCTGGGAAGAGCTGAACAGGTTTTGATAACAATTGAACAACCGGAAGTAGTAGTTTCTGAGAAAAATTCTTCTAAATATATTTTTTTGGAAATTTTTGTTATTAAATATTGAAGAACATAAAATTGTCCATATAATACACTTAAAATTTTTATTATATCTTGTATCGATTTAGAGATAAAAACACTAAAATATATAGAATAATTTAATCGCAGAGGCTAAGGTACTAAGGAAACCAGTTGACAAATTCCAATGTTTATAACATAGTTTTTAAATGACACATGTCAGTGTCAAAAATCAACAGTTTTAGTGACATTCTGACAGCTTTTTCTGGGAAGTATATTTAATCTTTCTTATTGTTTTATTAATTAAATATTTGAATTTATAGGTAAAATGCATATATCCATCAGAAATACAGCCAATCTGGTTAATGAATTGGAAGAATCTCTGACATTTAGAAACTTCCTCATACAATGAAAAATAGATATAATTAGAATTATATGTGTGCAGAAGACATGTTAAATAAAATAAAAAAAAAAGTATTTGGGTACAGTTCTGTATTTTTTTGTTATAAAATGACGGTTTGAAAGGGAAGTGCAATTCAATACTTATATAGCCTAATATGGAAATGGCGAGAGGTCTTGTGCTGGCCACAACAGATTTTTTTTTTGTGTACAAAACGACGGTTCGATAGCGAAGTGCAATACAATACTTATATAACATAAAATGGAGTTGGCGAGAGGTTTTGTGCTGGCCACAACAGATTTTTGTTTATAGCCTACTCTGATTTAGGATTTTTTGGACATACTGTATTTATTTATAATGTCCAGTGACAACTAGATTAAATTTTATTTAGTAACAAAATTTGGAGCGTATTTTTTTTCAAAACTCTTGTTATATACTATATTATGCCATACAGAGAATTTATTTTAAAATACAACACTATAGTTCATCTCTTCCATGGTTACTCACTATTGTCAAAAAATGACAGCAATGTAATATTTGTCCATTTTAAAATGCAACATTATAAATAGTATTGCAGCACAGGAGATACCTCCAAAACACATCACCAATGGTGTCAATTCTTATTACGACCGATTAGAATATTGCTTCAGAGTGATTGAGGGTATTTTTTAACATTTATTACATGGAAGTTATGAATTTTTTAAAGTTTTTTAAGATGTACAACATTCATGTTTTGATTATTTGTTAATCGTATGTAGGTTAATTTATAGGAAATTAAGTTTTGATAATACAAAACTACAAATTTTGTATGTTGCATTTTAAAATGGACAAATATTACATTGCTGTCATTTTTTGACAATAGTGAGTAACCATGGAAGTGATTCGCCATATGTTGCATGTTAAAATAAATTCCCTGTATATGTACTACAAAGATGATACATAAAAGTTTAATAATTCTTGCATCAGAAATTATTGACGCATCAACTCGGAAAAACAGAGAATATTTCCATTCTTTGGGAACCTCTGATCATCTGGAAAGTTCCTCCTTTTGGAAGAAATAATTCCACCGCGAAGTTGGCAAGACATCAGGCTGAGATTGTCCGATGCTGATGACACCACACTGTCGGTAAAACAGGTCGGAGGCATTACCGGCCGGCGGACACTCAACGCCCGAGTTAATCAATTATCGATCGAAGGTATAGTTGCTCATTTGCTGCTGTGAGTTCACGGCAAAGAGAACAACGATGCCGGAGGAATTTGTCGAGAGAAATCTATTGAAACATGACGTAGTCATGTTGTGGAAGAGAGTGTTAGCGAACAGGTATTGTAAAAAATAATGTGAGGGTGTTGTGTTCGATATCCTACCGACTGCGCCAACTGTGTAACGAAATACACTGATCGGCAAAAAATCGTATCAACTAAAAATATTTATATAAAAAATCTGTTGTGGCCAGCACAAGACCTCTCGCCATTTCCATATTAGGCTATATAAGTATTGTATTGTACTTTGCTTTCGAACCGTCGTTTTATAACAAAATATTACAGAACTTTACCCAAATATTGTTTTTATTGTATTTAACATGACTTCTGCACACATATAATTCTAATTATATCTATTTTTCATTGTATGAGGAAGTTTCTAAATATCAGAGATTGTTCCAATTCATTAACCAGATTGGCGGCATTTCTGATGGATACATGCATATTACCTATAATTTCAAATATTTAATTAACAAAACAATAAGAAAGATTAAATGTACTTCCCAGAAAAAGCTATCAAAATGTCACTAAAACTTTTTATTTTTGACACTGAAATCTGTCATTTACAAATTATGTTATAAACATTTGAATTTGTCAACTGGTTTCCTTAGTGTAGTTTCGCCTACTCGACTTGTTATATCCCGATATTCTATATATTATAGCGTCTTTATCTCTAAATTTATAGAAGATATAATAAAAAATTTAAATGTATCAGGTGTAGAATTTCTTTTAAAAACTACTACTACAGATTTTATTGAATAAGCATGATTTAAGGTCCCTAGAATCAGATTATAACATTTTTAAAATGATGTCTGTGTGTGTGTGTGTGTGTGTGTGTGTGTGTGTGTGTGTGTGTGTGTGGATGTGTGTATGTGTGTATGTGTGTATGTGTGTATGTGTGTATGTCTGGATGTTGCAGACACGATTCCTCAAAAACTATAAGACTTAAAAATTATTTAACTGCAGTTTCCTTAATCTGACATTCCTAGGAAGAGCTGAAAAGGTTTTGGTAACAATTGAACAACCGGAAGTAGTAGTTTCTTAGAAAAATTCTTCTAAATATAAATTTTTGGGAGTTTTTTTTATTAAATATTGAACAACATAAAATTCTCCATCTAATACACTTAAAATTATATCTTGTATAGATTTAGAGATAAAGACACTATAATTTATATAGTAAACTAATCGCATAGGCCAAGGCACTAAGGAAACCAGTTGACAAATTCCAATGTTTATAACATGACACATGTCATTGTCAAATATCAACAGTTTTAGTGACATTCTGATAGCTTTTTCGGGGAAGTATATTTAACTTTTCTTATTGTTTTATTAATTAAATATTTGAAATTATAGGTAAAATTGTGGTAAAATGCATATATCCATCAGAAATACCGCCAATCTGGTTAATGAATTGGAACAATCTCTGATATTTAGAAACTTCCTCATACATTGAAAAATAGATATAATTTGAATTATATGTGTGCAGAAGACATGCTAAATATAGTAAGAAACAATATTTGGGTAATGTTCTGTAATTTTTTGTTATAAAACGACGGTTCGAAAGCGAAGTGCAATACAATACTTATATAGCCTAATATGGAAATGGCGAGAGGTCTTGTGCTGGCCACAACAGATTTTTTTTATATAAATATTTTTAGTTAATACGGTTTTTTTGCCGATCAGTGTATTTGTTACACAGTTGGCGCAGTCGATAGGATATCAAACACAACATCCTCACATTATTTTTATTATTATTTTAAAACATCGACAATTTATAAAATTACACAAAACAAATATTATCACCTAATATCTCATTCACAAAGTTAGATTCATAGTATACAGCTGATTCTATGAAAAGTTTTCTGAATATTACACAAAGTAAAAAGGCTGAAATGAATGCGCTTTTTGGCAGAAACATACTGATTAAAATTGCCTATAATTAAAAAGGCTTTGATGTCTCAAAAGAGTTCGTTAATGTACCGAACTTTTAATTTTAAAAGGTTATATCTATAAAAGACTGCGTACTGTATACCCCTTTTGCAATCTGAATTTTATTCATAAAAAAAAAATATCTAGAAACAACCCCATTCAGAGTATGACATAGTCCATCGATTTAAAAGTGAATGAATTTTGTTTGTTAGTTTAAGTTCAGTTGTTTTTGTGGCAGATTTGTTTTGGACATTTTGGAGTTTGTTTTTCCTGTTGACATTCCATTGTTTTCAATATTGGGAAGTAGTTTTTTCAGTGCCTGCTGAAACAACATGCAAAAAGTGTTGTGTACATTTTTAAAATGTTGCAAGTTACATTTCTTTTCTAAATGGCGAATTGTTGACATTGGTTGGTCTTATAATAACCCTCAGATCTTTTTGAACTTAATTGGACTCTTTAAATAATAAGAAAAATCTGTTTTTGCCAGCACAATACCTCTCGCCATTTCCATTTTGTTACATATGTATCGAATTTAACATTTCTTGTACACAGAAATAATTCTAATGGAGGATTACAGCTCAATCGAATTAAAGGAAAATAGCAAAAAAATATGAATGTATATGCTGAATAACGAATATTAATAAAAGAATGAAATGATATAATTGAGATATTTCGGAAATAAAGGGTTTTTTGTTATAGCGCTTCGACACTAATATGAAAATATTTTGATTGGCGATCGAGAAACCGCCTATACATGCATTACAAATAGCGTGTTAGGAGGTGAGGATTACTACCAATGGAAGTTAAGAAATTCAAATTCGAAAGGAGGGGCTAACATTCCTGTACTGCAGTTTCCAAACAGTTTTTATTTTAACATAAATTTCTTGCATTAAACTTAATAATTTAAATACACCTGTAATTATAAAGTATGTAGACTTATACAGTGTTATAATATTCATTTGTTTTATGTAAATATAACTTAAAATGGCATATATTTCAAGAACATTTAGGTCCATGATGAAAACAGTTTGATATAAAAACACATAAGCTTGACGTCACATCAATCTTTTCAAAATTCGGGAGATCATAACTCGCTCATCAATAGTCTTAGTTTTCCTAATATTTTCAGATGAAATTATAAAAAAAAAACTGTTGTGGCCAGCACAAGACCTCTCGCCATTTCCATATTAAGCTATATAAGTATTGTATTGCACTTCCCTTTCGAACCGTCGTTTTATAACAAAAAAATACAGAACCCAAATATTGTTTTTTATTGTATTTAACATGTCTTTTGCACACATATAATTCTAATTATATCTATTTTTCATTGTATGAGGAAGTTTTTAAATGTCAGAGATTCTTCCAATTCAATAACCAGATTGGCGATATTTCTGATGGATATATCCATTTTACCTATAATTACAAATATCTAATTAATAAAACAATAAGAAAGATTAAATATGCTTCCCAGAAAAAAATACCAGAATGTCACTAAAACTGTTGATTTTTGACACTGACATGTGCCTTAGCCTCTGCGATTAAATTACTCTATATATTATAGTGTCTTTATCTCTAAATCTATACAAGATATAATAAAATTTTAGAGTGTATTAAATGGAGAATTTTTTTCTTCAATATTTAATAACAAAAATATCCAAAAAAATATATTTAGAAGAATTTTTCTCAGAAACTACTACTTCCTGTTGTACAATTGTTAGCCAGATTATTTGAATTCCCGCCATGTATGACGTAGAATTACGCCGCACCAATGAATAGTCGTAGTCACAGCGTGGTGCCGTCCCATAGTAATGGTATGCTTGTGCGGGTAATGTAGATCACCTGTTTGACGTTTCAATAATAGTTTGGAGGTTAGTATTTTAGTTTATCTTTTTGGTATCGATATTTTAAATTACAAGTAACTACCTATGTGTTTATTTATTAAGTAATTAATGTATTTGAGAGACCAGAGAGAGACAAAAATGAACTAATGTCAAATTCAAATTAAAACTTTCTCGCACGCCATGCCATCTATTGATTACATTCTTAAACATGCTTCCCCTCCCCCAGTTCAATATAAAGATGTCACAGAAAATTTTCTTTCTTTATTTAGTTAAAAACAAATAATTATTTTAAAATAAAATTTATATTTTTATATATGTTTTCAATATAACATTACGTATACAGTGACAGAAATCGGATTTTCAGTACCACGCAAGTAGCCCATTATTGCTAAATTAAAAATCTGTTGTGGCCAGCACAAGACCTCTCGCTATTTCCATATTGTATTGCACTTCGCTTTCGAACCGTCGTTTTATAACAAAATATTGTAGAACATTACCCAAATTTTGTTTTTTATTATATTTAACATGTCTTCTGCACACATATAATTCTAATTTTATCTATTTTTCATTGTAAGAGGAAGTTTCTAAATGTTAGAGATTGTTCCAATTCATTAACCAGATTGGCGGTATTTCTGATGGATATATGCATTTTACCACAATTTTACCTATAATTTCAAATATTTAATTAATAAAACAATAAGAAAAATTAAATATACTTCTCAGTAAAAGCTATCAGAATGTCACTAAAACTGTTGATTTTTTGACACTGACATGTGTCATTTACAAATTATGTTATAAACATTGGAATTTGTTAACTGGTTTCCTTTAGTGCCGTAGCCTCTGCGATTAGTTCACTCTATAAATTATAGTGTCTTTATCTCTAAATCTATACAAGATATAATAAAAAATTTAAGTGTATTAGATGGAGAATTTTATGTTCTTCAATATTTAATAAAAAAACCTCCCAAAAAATTATATTTAGAAGAATTTTTCTAAGAAACTACTACTTCCGGTTGTTCAATTGTTACCAAAACATTTTCAGCTCTTCCCAGGAATGTTAAATTGAGCAAACTGCGGTTAAATATTTTTTAAGTCTTATAGTTTTTGAGGAATCGTGTCTACAACATCCAGACATACATACACGCACACACACATACACACATCCACACACACACACACACACAGGCATCATTTTAAAAATGTTATAATCGGATTGTAGGGACCTTAAATCGTGCTTATTCAATAAAATCTGGATATGCGAATTTTAGCATGAATCCAATAGTACCTCTCTTAGCGAGAGGTAAAAAGGGGTAAAAATAATTAAATTTCTCCGTCATTCGCAAGATAGCCATCACGCTATAACCTAGATACGCTAGTTCAGAGATAATTAATTTTTCCCCAATCATTTTCAATATGTCACTGGCGCATTTGTGTGCTGCAGATTTAATGAGCAAATTTAATTAACGCTGATAAATTAACTAGTCCATATTGCTAATTAAATAATTAGTTATTCATATGAGTACGCTAAACCAGTAAGTATATTGCCCTTCCAAGAGGATTTACCTGTAGAATGGCCCGGCAATTAAACCATTATGTGAAGACAGCATTAGAATTAGAGTTAGTGTTCTAATCCCAATTCCTAAGGACTTAACTTGTATGTGTGGAGAGCCGAAGCTGGGGTCTTTGGATACTCTGATACAGTTTTAGTTTTAGAGAACCTTAGTTTCACTACGGTGTATAAATATAGAAGTCGTGACAGTCCCTCAATTTTTATTGACATATTAATGTTGGCGATTAGTAGGCCGATATTCCAACCTTGCACGTAGCTTCTCTACAATATGTTTACTTTAAGATCATTTCTTTGACTTCTATAATCCCAGCATTTTGACTATAATACAATAGCGAAAACAGCATGTGAACTTATAGCAATAGAAAATTGTTTTTATTTACAAATCGCTTACGAAAATTTACAATAGGGTCCTCCACTCTAATTTTTATATTATTTTAAATTAAAATTTAATTTTGAAGCAATTTATAGTATTAAAAAGTCATAATGGGGTATGTGACTAAATTTTGATTTTTACATACAGGGTGTCTCAATAAGCTTGCTCACTATTGGTAACTTTTTTATTTGAAGAGATACGAGGTTGGTTAAATGAGCAAAATTGTGCCATTTTATATTAGAAAATTGGCCATGTGGACAAAATAAAAATTGTGTCAGCGGTTCTCAAAATTTGAGACAAAATATATATTTTTTAAATGGAACCATATATTTTTTATTATCTTATTGGAAAGAGTATTTTTTTCTCTATTCCAATAAAGTAATGTTGTTTATATACATTTTTTTCAAATAAACGAGTTATTTACGGTTAAAAATAAAAGCCATGGAAACAATTAATTCTTTGTTTGTTTGACGTTTAATAAAGTCTCCCGTGAAGTTCTCTGTGGTCAATAACTTTACAAATGAAGAAAAGTTAAATATTATCTTGCTATATGGAAAGTTATATCTAGACACACTTCAAATAAGGGTACTTCCGGTTAACCAATTATAACCAAAATCTAATCAGCTCTTCATATGGTTGTAAAGAAGAGGAATACGAGAGTATCATAATTTTTGGAATTGTAGTTTTGGAGTTGTCGTCGGAGAAAAATTTGTCACACAAACACACACATACAGACATCAATGTAAAATTAGTAAAATCGTATTCTAGGGATCTTAAAACGTGCTTCATTAAAAACTCACCACCGAATTTTTTGACCAAAGACGATACCTCCCTTACCTAAAGGTGACGGAAGGTAAAAAAACCCAAAAAATTATATTTAGAAGAATTTTTCTAAGAAACTACTACTTCCGGTTGTTCAATTGTTACCAAAACCTTTTCAGCTTTTCCCAGGAATGTCAGATTGAGGAAACTGCAGTTAAATATTTTTAAGTCTTTTTTTGAGTTTTTGAGGAATCGTGTCTACAACATCCAGACCTTAGAGTATAGAATAGGACTAGAGAGAGCGTAAAGTACAGATGTGGACAGAATTTTTGTCGCCATGAGACGGAAGGGGAATCTCGTGGCCGCCATCTTGGGACGATCAACGTTATAATGTATTTAAGCGCGCTTTCTTCAGTTTTGTTACAAAAATTCAATAACGCAACAGAAATTGAAGCTATTTGTAATTAGCAAGCTTTAATTCAGTAAGAAATGTATTAAAATTAATTAAATTTAAATTTGAATTTGAACCAAAAAATTGTAAAAATCTTCAATTTGAAGTGTATTGCGATTAAACTTTAATAAAATATTTTTTATAGAAATTAAACTGTTCGAATTTTATGACAATTGTAATGATTGAGATAGAAACTTACAAAAACTAGGTACCGAATAGGCAAATAATTTGAGGCTAGAAATTTCATATAAAAATATATATTTATGATGTTTACAATACAAATAAATACGAAGTACAAACATATTTATTACAAAAAATAAGTTAATATTTTTACATGAAATATGTAAAAAAATACAATAAATTATATGAACTAGACATTAATAATATGTATAAGTTAAATAATACTTACTTGTGAATTGTCATCGCTTTTTCTTTTTCTTGTTTTAAAGTTTTTACGGACATTCGGTTATTACAACCGAAGGCACAAGTCGTTGACATGTAATTACAAACGTTTCACATTCAAATAACACAAATTAAAATCGATTATTAACGTAAAATAATCAAATAACCAGAGAACGCTTATATACACTTGATCTTCCCAAGATGGCCGCCGTAGAAACACAAGCTTACCCCGCATGACATGACATACATACATACATACATACATACATACATACATACATACATACATACATACATACATACACACACACACACACATACATACATACATACACACATCCCCACACACACACACACACACAGACATCATTTTAAAAATGTTATGATCAGATTCTAAGGATCTTAAATCGTGCTTATTCAATAAAATCTGGATATGCGAATTTTAGCATGAATCCAATACCTCTCTTAGCGAGAGGTAAAAATACTCACGGTATAATTTATTTGTGTTATTTTAAAGTGTTGCCATGCAAACAAATGGATGTGGATTAGTGTGCCATTCGGAGTTATATTTATGTGAAGAAGACCTAAATCCTAAAAACTAAATAACAAAATGCGACATCGGACACACGACACAGCCTTATACAGTGTGCCGAAAACTTATGTAAAGCCTGAATTACATTACACTTTTTCTGGCTAAAATCTAGTACCTAAATTGGAACTAGATTTTAGTCAGAAAAAGAGTGTAATGTAAATCAGGATTTAACGCGTCCAGTTTCACACTAGAACTTTTTCTAACTTTTTTCCAAACTAGATCCGACGCTATTTTTCAACCAAGTTTCGCACTAGACCTGCGCAGTGAGTGCTTACTTCAATGATGCCAACGTATATATAAACGTCAAAATATTTTGTTTGGATTTAAAAGTACATACCATATAATCACTTAAATTATTTATACTTTCATAATGTCATCTAAAAAGCGGACACCCGAAGTGGTTAAAAGTTTGGTAGCTCTTTTTGAATTACAACCCGTTTTATTTAAGGTAATTTATATTAAATAAATGAGTTAAAAGTACAAGATATTTGCCTGTTTTAGGTTAACACTCCAATATTCCAAGATATCTCAAAGTTACCATTAACCTATATCGTGCAGAAATACTTTGGCGAAATTGAATGGCATTCTTTTTAATTCTGTATTCCACCACACCAAGCAGTTTCTCAAAATTCTCATTGTTCATTCGCAAATAGTTTTCATAAGAACTTTTATCTTCTAAAAGAAGTTCATTTTCCACAAAAGCGCACGCACCTAAGCTTCTTCTATCATGACGTAACAACCAATCACAAGATCAAATCCTACTGTTTGTCTTAAATATTCTGTTATATAAATTATAAATTTTTAATAATTTCCGTAATTTCGCTTCCTTATCCATTTTTTCCACAAGTGTCAAGGTGTGAAAATAGTTGGTTACACTGATTTCATGCATCAGCTGGTTGGTTTAAACGACGCCATATTAACTTGGATGAAATCTAGTTTGCTTTCTAGTCGAAAAAAGTTTCTTAAATCTAGTTTCGAATTTAGCCAGAAAAAGTGTAATGTAATTCAGGCTTAACCCAAGTTTACTATTCGACTGTTACAAATCGACGCCGTTTGTAATAATCAACTTGCATTCTCAATTTACGTCCTTATTAATTACAGCAATCAATGAAATAATCCATCTCGTTCTGCAACATAGCTCATAATTACTGGGTGAACAAACATCAACCGTTTGACAACTATTCAAGTTAGCAGACACTAATATATCGACAAGCAGTAACCTGCCATACCGACACAGCCGCAACTCTAACCTGTTAGTGAGGTTATGTTCGTGACTGGGATCATATCGTAAATACATGTAACAGCAGTTTTGATTGGATTCTGTTATGTCAAGTTGCCTCTGATTGGTTCAATAATAGATACGAATCTGGAGTGGATATTTGAGTGCTACACAAAGTGTTTAGACAGTAATATAGTTGTTTAAGATGAATATAAGGGATTATTTTATAAATTGAACTATAAAATATAAAGGGACCAAAAAATAAAGTTATATTAATGGTGCTATTCTGTAACTTTGCTCTATAACACTGTAACTCTATACGCTCTGTAAGCTATAGAGCTCCACCGTGAGTATTTTTTAACGTGAAACATTGAGTTTGTCATATCCATAGTTACGACTTCATATTTGATTGACAGCAATGTATTTGCCCGTTCCATTTAAAATGAAACATAGGGAACGTATCTGACAGAAGTATTATATTTAAATATTGTAAGAAATTTAGCGGAGTCAGAAAACCACTCGAGAGTACTAAACATATTTCGGGCACAAGGTACACACAGTATCTTTTTACATCTAAATTTAATTTTTAGAAAACAGGTATAATTATTTAAATAATATTAACTTCTAATGACATCTTGTCAATATGACAGATAACCCTTGAATTTCCCTATAAGTTATGATTTTACCTTTGATTGACAGCAATATATTTGTCTGTCTCATTTAAAATG
Source organism: Ophonus ardosiacus (assembly GCA_943142095.1). Taxonomy (NCBI): domain Eukaryota; kingdom Metazoa; phylum Arthropoda; class Insecta; order Coleoptera; family Carabidae; genus Ophonus; species Ophonus ardosiacus. The sequence goes on from OW964840.1 coordinate 6,802,513, forward strand.
ACACAGGAATAAATTTGTCAGAAGTATTATATTTAAATATTGTAAGAAATTTAGCCGAGTCAGAAAACCACTCGGGCACAAGGTACACACTATATTTTTTCTAGAACTAATTTTATTTTAGAATGCAGGTATAATTATTTAAACAAAATTAACCTCTATTGACGTCTTATCAAAGGTCAAATTCGTTCCCTATGTTTCATTTTAAATGGAAGGGGCAAATACATTGCTGTCAATCAAATCTCAAGTAACCATGGATATGACAAACCCAATGTTTCACGTTAAAAAATACTCACGGTATAAGATCACACCTTATAGAATAGTAAAATTACCTATTCTGTAACTCTCTCTGTATCAAGTCTGGCTATAGAGTTGTTTTGGTTGTAATTCATGTCAAACTGTCAAATATTCTATAATCATATTTTTGACAAGACGGTAAGGAATCATATATAACTCTAATAATATGTAAGTATATATTTAATTATATTATTGAATTAATGTTTATTGCCATATACATTTTGATTATTGTAATTGTAATTTTTGTTGTTGTTGTGATATAAATAAATAAAAAAAAAAAATATATACCATCACGGCATATTGCTGGGTGGGCCAAACTGCTTTATATGCAGATATCGGTAATGATGATGACATATTCGTACCGTGCGGTCGTTTAAGATTTGACATAATTTTGGCATCAGTCGGGATCGAACCCGGTTCCTCAGATTTGCGACCCGACACTCAGGCGCTACGAGACCCCAGTTATTAGTAATTATTAAGACATCATTTAATTCTTATTTTAAATATTCTATTAAGCTATGAACACCAATGTTGATTCCTCCTCTTGTCTTGACCTTTCTAATATGTATAATATATTTTGTGACAAATATAGCTACGTAAAATGATTCAATTTTATGTTTTAAAATCGCTTTAATTAATTTTTTATGTAAATCTAATACGAAACGAAAAAGGATTCCAAACACAAGTGAAGAACAGTATGAATTTTTTTTTAATGAAATGGAAACTGACTATGTTTTTCGGAGTCGCACAACAAATTCTTTTATTTTCCATTTTTGACGTTTCACTATGCTCTATAAATACTTTACAGTCCAGATTTTGGCGCTGTAAGATTTATAGAAATTTCTGTAAGACTATAGCCCTTATAGTACTGTAACCTAGTTAGAGAAGAGCTATTTTCTTACATACCATAACGTCGGTTGTTTATAGAGCCTATAGAGCTTATAGAACGTTACAGAATAGCACCATAAGTCCCGTTGACGAGGAAAAATAGTAAACAAATGAATCGTTTGGTTCCAAAACATGTCAAAACGATTTTGATATTACAACGAATTCTTATTCTTAAGGTTTGTTCGAACCATCAATTCGGAACTGTTCCAGAATTAGGAGTTCTGCGCATGGCATATAAGAAAGTAAATTCAGAACTGTTCTCTCATGGACAGGTTCGAACGCTCATATTGGTTATAATTTGTCACATACATTTGTTTTAATAAACGAAAATTGTTTTAAAATGTGCGATCAAGGAGAAAATATACATATAATTAAATAAATTCGGTATACATAATTGTAAATATCATATTTAAAATTTTCAATTGTACCTAATAATAAATGGACGTGCAGACTCCTCAAAAGGAGTATAAAGCATGGACAACAAAATCGAAGTGAATATATGTATAAAGTAAAAGTTAAAAGTAGAAACAAATACAATACGAAGAATGAAAATGTATATTTTAAACGAAATAAATATTATTACAGTGTCGCTGATGGTGAAAAGAATTTTTAATATTTTAATGATATGAACGAACGTCTTACAATCCTGTAGCTTTTCGTGTATATTAAAAATATTTAACCTTAACAATATCAGACAATACATACTTATGAAATTTTCCTTAACCAAAATAATTATTAATAAAAAAAATTAATAAAATTGGTACGTATATTAATCTATTATTTCTATATAGCCTTCTAAACGTCAAATAGAATCTTAAAACTTCACTACGCATGGTTAGAATTTGAAATACTTGCTCCGTTGCTCGAACTGGTAGAACCGTTCCACGAGAATTTGAATTCAAAGTTCTAGCCTGTTCGAACGCCGAACTGATAGTTCTCAGAATTTCGAATTTCAGAACTACAGAGTTCGAACGCTTTTAAGTGAAATGCGCATGCTCACTAGTTCGTGAACTGCTTAGAACTGTAGGTTCGAACAAACCTTTATTCTCCGTAAATTTTAGATTGGAATACAATTCCCCTTTAGGGTAATTATTTTATTTTTTACTTCTCGCTAAGAAAGGTAATGGATTCATGCTAAATATCGCATATCCGGATTTTAGTGAATAAGCACGTTCTAAGGTCCCTATAATCCGATTTTAACATTTTTACTATGTCTGTGTGCGTGTGTGTGTGTGTGGATGTGTGTATACATGTGTGTGGATGTGTATACCGTGAGTATTTTTTAACATGAAACATTGGGTTTGTCATATCCATGGTTACGACTTGACATTTGATTGACAGCAATGTATTTGCCCGTTTCATTTAATATGAAACATAGGGAACGAATTTGACATTTGATAAGACGTCATTAGAGGTTGCACCTTGTGCCCGAGTGGTTTTCTGACTCGGCTAAATTTCTTACAATATTTAAATATAATACTTCTGTCAAATTCATTCCCCATGTGTCATTTTAAATGAGAGACACATACATTGCTGTCAATCAAATGTCAAATCATAACTTATAGGAAAATTCAACAGTTATCTGTCATATTGACAAGATGCCATTAGAGGTAATTTTGTTTAAATAATTATACCTGTTTTCTAAAAATTAAATTTAAATGTAGAAAAAAATACTATGTGCATTTGTGCCCGAAATATGTTTAGTGCTCTCGAGTGGTTTTCTGGCTAAATTACTTACAATATTTAAATATAATACTTCTGCCATATTCGTTCCCTATGTTTCATTTTAAATGGAACAGGCAAATACATTGGTGTCAATCAAATATTAAGTCGTAACCATGGATATGACAAATCCAATGTTTCACATTAGAAAATACTCACGGTATGTGTGTGTGGATATATAAGTGTGTGTGTATCAAATTTTAAAATATTTACAATAAAAAAATTTGATGTGGCCAACACAAAACCTCCCGCTATTTAATTTTTATTAATTTAAATACATACGTATTTACTAACGCTGCAAATTGTTCCATTGCATGTAACTATTGCTTTATTTACTATTTTCTTTTTAAAATGACACTATTATTAATTTGAAGTGATTGGTTTTTTGACAGTGACATTCACCTGTAGTTACATTCATTTGAAATATAATCTGTATAACAAAGAAAATGGCTGGTAGCACAAGCCTTGTTTTAACTAAAACACTGTTTTAAGAAATGTCAAATTTCATTATTTAATAATAAAAATAAATAACATCAAATATATTAAAATATGATTTTGAAGCAGCACATAGTTTGTATTCAATCAAATATTTTTTAAAAAATCGTTCTTTACACATAAGGGTGAAATTAAACATTGAAATTTGAATTTGACATTTCTTAAAACAGCGTTTTAGTTAGAACAGGGCTTGTGCTACCAGCCATTGTGTTTATCTTAGGCTTCGGTATTTTTAAAAAAAAACGATTTTTAAATTTATCTGTAAAATATATAGAAAAAGTATTAATGTATTCCTGTAGAAAATTCAATCATCTTTAATTTTCGTAATGACGAAAATGCGAAAAATGGCATTTAATGATATTTTTTGAAGAAAAACCATTATGAGCTTCAGGTAAAGCGCCATTTCCGGTCATCCGATTTACACCAAAATCTAATGGTGTCTTTCCATATTAGAATAGAGTGGAAATACAAGGTTTCAGAATTTTCTGAATGATATTATTTGAGTTAGAGCAATAACAAAATCTGTACACATACACACACACACATACACATGCACACATACACACATCATCGTAAAAATGTTAAAATTTAATTCTAGGGACCTTAAAACGTGGTCATTTAGTAAAATCTCGATATGTGATTTTTAGCACGACCCCTATACCTCCCTTACCAAGGGTAGCGGTAGGTAATAAAGATAGCACTTCTTTCTAAACAATCAGAAGAATTCGACATTTTTCTTTGAAATTCGACTCATTTTTATTTATTGTCTTTATAATAACATACATAAGTATAAATAAGGTTAGTATTATAAAATAATTTAAACTGAAATGGACAGTGATGAAAATATAGGGTGCGATTCAGTGGGTTATATTAAAGTCTGTACTAACACTTGTATTAACTAAAACACTGTATTAGCTTAAAACACATTTTAAAACAAAGGTGATTCAGTGGTCTGTATTAAGCTGTTTTAGTTAAAACGCAAAATTATACTTGGCAACACTGTAATAACTGTGAAAGTGCGAAATTGGCGGCATTTGAAATGTCAATATTTTGTATTTGTGTTGTTTTAGGTTATATTACACTACTTTATGACCTTTATTTTAAATTTAAACATATTAAAATGTCAGGAAAAAGAATTACAGAACCGATTGGTTTAATGAAGAAAAGATTATTTTAATAAGAGGCAATTACTAAACGGAACGGTATTATTGAAAATAAGGGAAATGACATTAAAATAATGAAAAATAAAAAAGCTGCATCATTTTGAAGTGGTAAATTGGAATGTCCAAAGAAATAAAAGTGATGTTTGTGCTGATTGATAGTTTTTATTATTGTAATCAAGTTTCCATTATTGTAAATAAGCATTTCTTTGTTGTAATCAAAATTTCTTTAAGGATTTCTTTGTTTGTAATAAAAAAAATCAATATCAAATCAATATTATTTTAATTCAATGTAGCGGGGCCTCTAAAATGTGAGGGGCCCATAGGCAGTTACCTATTCTGCCTAATGGGTAATCCGGCACTGATTGAAATGCAATTCAAAGAGTGAAATTGCATATTATTTAAAAGAAAAACTAAAACTGTAGGAGGTACATCATCGCCAAACCCAGATATGTCAATTCGAATCAAATTTATTACATTCTGAAATACATTTTTTGATAATCGGTATTACTTTCGGAGAGAGTATTGTCATAGTTTTTCGTCTTCTGTATATCCTTCTTCGTCTTCTACAATCAACAACACGCCAAACATGCTTAATTCTTTCAACAGCACGTATTGTGTCACCTATTTTACTTAAACAAACTTAAAAAATAGACAACATATAAATAATTGTTGTAACTTGCCTGAATTTATTCATATTAACCTCAATTTTTTAAATTATTCATTTCCTGTTTTATTATTTCATTTTAAGTTCAATATTTGCTTTAGTATGCTTTATGAAGAGTCAAATATATAATTTTACTTTAATATTTCATATTTGACATTATGAATTAAGGTTAATACAATACTTAAAACAGATATAACCCATTTTAAGAAGTGTTTTAATTTCCTAGGCAACTAATACACATGTATTAAAATAAACACTCTAAAACAGTCTAATACAAGCCACTGAATCAGGTTTTTTAATACAACTCTTAATACAGATCTTAAAACAGCCTAATACAACCCACTGAATCGCACCCATTGTTATTAGCAATTTAATGTTTTGGAGAAGGGATCTGTGTAATCAGTAGGGTAGAACGGTAGCAGAAGACAGTTAGACTGAGATAGATATGTTGTGATAGGTTATGGAATGGCGAAAGAGACAGCTGCTGTCACTTTCGCCTACCACAATATATCTATCTCAGTCTAACTGTCTTCTTCTATCATTCTACCCTACTGACGTCACAGATCCCTTTTCCAAAGTTTTAATAATTATTTTCTCGTAAACTACGAATAATTAATCAATTTAAAAAAATACGGGTATTTTATTTTTTGGCCTAGTATCATATACGTAAAAATCAAAATTTAATCACATACCCCATTACTTTTATTCAATTTGGATATAAAACCGTACCTCCCGAATTTTTCCGAAACAGAAATAGTTCAAATCACAATTCCATACGCGTTTACCATTGCTCCGAAGTCCATACATTATATTCACACACAACATCAACACACGCCTATGCTATGCTGTGCGGAGCGCGTGCGTGTAGTTCGCCCGTTCGCCGCCAGAAGGCAGCTGCAGCAGCCCGTCCGGTTTCCGTTTCCGGTTCATTATTACCGGTTGAGGCGGCGAAGAGACGGCATTGTGCAATCCGGGGATCAATGAAGGATGAAAGGCACGGTAAATATAAAATGGAAACGAAAGCGCAGAAGGGAAAAGAAGAGCTAAAAAGGGTGCATAAGAATATCTGCATGGATGAACATCCTAGGTGGCTGGGTGATTGAGGGAGGCATGTGAAGGTGTTGGGTTCGATTCGATTTGAAAACAAGAGATGAAGGAATTGATGTTAAAGGTTTATTACAACAAAATGTTAATGCAACAATTAGAGATGCATTCGGGCCAGGCCGGGCCGGGCTTTGAGGTTTGGATCGACTCGGTCCGAAAATAAAAATTACCGGCCCGACTCGAAGATCGACTCGACAAAAAAATTAGCTGGTCCGGCTCGAAAATTGACTCGAAATTGGGCCGGGCTTCGGGTCGGGCCGGGCCAAAGCTCGAAATTGGGTGCATCCGGTATTCCTAATGTTTAACTTTTTTCGTGTCAAACTTATAAAAAACCTCTACATTCTTATAACTTTCAACATTAGTTAACATAAGTAGTTAAAAAAGAGACCCTCTTAGTGTAAGTTTGTTATAAAAATTACAGATTTACGAGTATTTAACACTTTGTTTACCAAAGCCGTTCGAAAATTTAAACAACTTTTTCACAAATCTTATATAAAAAATATAATTTTCATAACTTTGTTTCTGCTCAAAAATAGGACAAGAAATCATTATGGTAGGAACAAAAATCACTTTTATTTAAGTATATGAGTAATAACAATAATAATAGCATCATCACAATATAATTATTATGCTTTAATGAATAACCTTGAATTCTTGAAGTAAAATAATACATTTTTATTTATTAATATGTGAAGTATGTTGTTATTAAATCATTTTGATCCTTTTTAATTACATCCATTTTCATTAAAATATTAAGGAAACTGTGCATTTGATTGAACTATAAGATTTTCCGGGCCGGCCCGAAAAGCTCGAATTTTCGGGCCGGGCCAAAATCAAAAGTCCGACTCGCCTCGATTTTTGAAAATGATTAGCCCGATTCGGCCCGATAAAAAATATCTTCGACCCGGCTCGATGATCGACTCGAAATCGAGGCGGGCTTCGGGCCGGGCCGGGCCAAAGCTCGAAATCGAGTGCATCTCTAGCAACAATCATTTATGCATATTTATGTCAGAGAGGCGTGGAAATAGTTATACCCAAATCATTCAAGCAGCCAATGCACGTCATGACTTAGTGTAAAAACCTTAATGCATTAAATTCACTAATAGTGAAAAATGAAATAAAATTTTAACCATTTTTAACCCTCAAAAAGTGTATAGCCTTATATAATTATTATTAAGTTGAATAGTAGCGTTCATTACTTATCGTATATGACATGAATAATATATAAATAATGTACACAATGTACATCAACGTCATATTATTCGTTTAATTGTTGCTATAGTTGGCAACATTGATAATTTGTATGTTCATACTGTCAAAGTTATTATTTGAAAAATATTTGTATCGTGTTTGAAACATTTTTGGGCGTTGTAAAGGTCTATTTAAAATAAACTAATGTTAAACGCAACGCAACGACGCAACGTGACCGTTAACGCAAACACAAAATCTGTGAATCTGCCAAAGGTAACACTTCCAATCAATCAGAAGAATTCGGTATGTTTCTTTGAAATTCGGCTCACTTTTATTTATTGCCTTTATATGATATACATAAGTATAAATAAGGTTAGTATTATAAAATAATTTAAATAGAAATGGACAGTGACGAAAATATAGTATTTACTTTATAGATGTGAGAGTTCATGATCATGTCGATAATACAGATTGCAATCTGTATAACTCTTTTCATAAAGATTCTAAAACCTCTGCAAACGTAGCAGTACATGACGTCACACATCTAGTTACTTTTATTCAATTTTTATTAATGACTTGCATTGGCTGCTTGAATGATTTGGGTATATTTAGGTATCAAGTTTTCGCAAGACGTTTGTACTGGGTAGAACAAATTCGAGTTCCTTATATGGTAAACTTTCTTAAGGCTGGTTTATGTAAGCTATAAGCTTATGCACCAATTCCGGTAATTCCCAAGTAATTCCATTAATTCCCAATAATTCCAGTAATTCCGGAAATTCCTAGGTAATTCCACTAATTGCCAATAATTCCGGTAAATCGCACTATTATTAATTTGAAGTGATTAGTTTTTTGACAGTGACATTTACTGTCAGTTACATTCATTTGAAATATGAACTGTGTAACAAACGAATTGTGTTTATCTTAGGCTTCGAGACTAATAAAAAAAAAAATTTAAATTTATCTGTAAAATATATAGAAAAAGTATTAATGTATTCCTGTAGAAAATTCAATAATCTTTAATTTTCATAAGACGTTAAATTCGAAAAAATGGCATTTAATGGTATTTTTTGAAGAAAAACCATTATGAGCTTCAAGTAAAGTACCATTTCCGTTTATCCGATTTACACCAAAATCTAATGGCTTCTATTCCTATTAGAATAGGGTAAAAATACAAGGTTTCAGAATTTTCTGTATGATAGTATTTGAGTTAGAGTGCAAACAAAATTCATACACATACACACACACATACACACACACACACACACACACACACACACATACACACATACACACATACAGACATCATCGTAAAAATGTTAAAAATGGATTCTAGGGACCTTAAAACGTGGTCATTTACTAAAATCTCGATATTAGATTTTTAGCACGATCCCTATACCTTCCTTACCAAGGGTAGCGGGAGGTAAAAATACAATCGTTATTTATGGAGTACTGTATGTACGAAGTGTACATTTTATTATTTTTTGTTATGATAGAGGACCCCATTGTAGCGACTGTAGAAAAAATCTTGTGTGTTTCGAGCATAAATGGTCATTGCCGATTTCGAGAGAATAATAACCTCTCATAGACAATGTCCCATTTTGCGCTCTTAATACACAAATAGCTATCGTTTGAATACAAACCATGTTCTGGTTTAAAATCATATTTTGATAAATCTGATATTATTTATTTTTGTTATTAAATAATGAAATTTGACATTTTTAAAACAGCGTTTTAGTTAAAACAAGGCTTGTGTTTCCAGCCATTGTATTTTATTTTAAATAATTGTTGCTTTCGTAAGAATTAAAAACACGAATAATTTTTGTAAAAGTCCAGTGTATATTGCATATTTCACGTGTTCTGCGCCACATTTTATACTACCACTAATAAACTTCTGCATTCCTTCTACTCTTCCATGCACAATGTTTTACATTCCTTGCATATTTGCAAAAAAGCACCATCCCATCATCACCATAGCAACGTTATTTAATCCCCGATGTGCATCTGTCAGTCTCCATCTGTGACAAGATCATGATGTGAAGCTTAATGACGTCACGTGCTCGCCAACTTGATTTGGGATCTTTAAAATTTAATTTTCTCAGACTGCATCGAAGTTGGATGATTGTTTTATAATGCAGACTGCAGATCTCGCTTGGATTAGAATTCAAAGTGGAAAACTTTGAACAAACATTAAAGTGTTGGTTATTGGAATTTCTATAAGTTCTTATTATAATCTCGTACAGAGTCTCGAATCCTACCGACTGCGCCATTTGGAACACGAATTAAACATACATTCGAGTTGATGTACAAGTACTATTAGGTAAGTTGACAGTTTCTGGGTGTGCCAGTATCTGCAACACATGTAGATATCGGTAATGATGACGATATATTTTACCGTGTGGGCGCTTACCAAGCGTCACCTCACGGGCACTCATAGCTGGCGTGGAGAGTGCACAACAGGGGTTACTTTTGTGCCATTTAAAATTGGAAATAATTGGCGTCTGACGGGATCGAAACCAGTTTCCCCAGGTTCGCTACCAGACACTCAGGCACGCGATCACGGGACCCCATAAATTGTAGGTAAAATGCATATATCCATCAGAAATACCGCATATCTTGATAATGAATTGGAAGTATCTCTGATATTTAGGAATAAAAAACAATATTTGGGTAAAGTTCTGTAATTTTTACCTCCCGCTACCCTTGGTAAAGGAGGTATATGGATCGTGCTAAAAATCACAAATCGAGATTTTGGTAAATGACCACGATTTAAGGTCCCTAGAATCCAATTTTAACATTTTCACGATGATGTCTGTATGTATATACCGTGAGTATTTTTTAACGTGAAACATTGGGTTTTCATGTCCATGGTTACGATTTGACATTTGATTGACAGCAATGTATTTGCGTGTCCCATTTAAAATGAAACATAGGGAACGAATTTGACAGATGTTAGCTAAGTCAGAAATTTAGCTAAGTGAGAAAACCACTCGAGAGCACTAAACATATTTCGGGCACACAATATTTTTTTTGCAACTAAATTTAATTTTTAGAAAAAAGGTATAATTATTTAAACAAAATTAACCTCTAATGACGTCTTGTCAATATGACAGATAACCGCTGAATTTTTCTATAAGTTTCGACTTGACATTTGATTGACAGTAATATATTTGCCTGTCCCATTGAAAACATAGGGAATGAATTTTACAGAGTATTATATTTAAATATTGTAAGAAATTTGGCCAAATTAGAAAATCACTCGAGCACAAGGTACACTAAATTTAATTTGGAAAGCAGGTATAATTATTTAAACAAAATTAACCTCTACTGACGTCTTATCAAATGTCAAATTCGTCGAAAAAATACTCACGGTATGTATGTGTGTATGTATGTATGTATGCATGTATGTATGTGTATGAATTTTGTCTTCGTTTTAACTCAAATACTATCATTCAGAAAATTCTGAAACCTTGTATTTCAATCCTATTCTAATAAGAAAAGAAGCCATTAGATTTTGGTGTAAATTGGACAAACGGAAATGGCACTTCACTTGAAGCTCATAATGGTTTTTATTCAAAAAATAACATTAAATGCTATTTTTTTCGCATTTTGTCATTATGAAATGTAAAGAATATTGAATTTTCTACAGATATACATTAATACGTTTTCTATATATTTTACAGATAAATTTAAAAATCATTTTTTACCTCCCGCTACCCTTGGTAAGGGAGGTATAGGGATCGTGCTAAAAATCACGTATCGAGATTTTAGTAAATGACCACGTTTTAAGGTCCCTAGAATCCAATTTTCACATTTTCACGATGATGTCTGTATGTGTGTATGTGTGTGTGTATGTGTGTGTGTATGTATGTATGTATGTGTGTGTGTGTGTATGTGTAGGGATTTTGTCTTCGCTCTAACTCAAATACTATCATTCAGAAAATTCTGAAACCTTGTATTTATACCCTATTCTAATATGAAAAGAAGCCATTAGATTTTGGTGTAAATCGGATAACCGGAAATGGCACTTTACCTGAAGTTCATAACGGTTTTTCTTCAAAAAATATCATTAAATGCCATTTTTTCGCATTTTGTGTCTTATGAAAATTAAAGATTATTGAATTTTGTACAGGAATATATTAATACTTTTTCTATATATTTTGCAGATAAATTTAAAACTAATTTTTTTTATTAGTCCCGAAGCCTAAGATAAACAAAATTCCTTTGTTTATATTTCAAATGAATGTAACTTACAGTAAATGTCACTGTCAAAAAACTAATCACTTCAAATTAATAATAGTGACATTTTAAAAAGAAAATAGTAAATAAATCAATAGTTTTATGCAATGGAGCAGTTTGCAGCGTTAGTAAATACGTAAGTATGTATTTAAATTAATAAAAATTGATAGGAAAGTAAAGCGAAGGAAGATTGTTGCGTAACTATTATTGTGGTCCGGATGGGGTTATTCGCTATCGAAAATCGGTTCCTTTAATATGTTCTTATGTATGGATGCTATGATGATTGTGGACAAGGCGAAAGAAGAATGTTGTTAAAGAGTGAAGTGAGTCAGCTGAGCTCTTACTCTTATCCCTTTTCTTATTGTTACTATTGTTTCCGGGTATTTGCTAACCCCCTAAATGGGAATCGCGTGATTTTATGTACATATGTATGTATGTAAAAATTAAATAGCGGGAGGTTTTGTGTTGGCCACATCAGATTTTTTTCTTTTAATCCTGAAGCCTAAGATAAACACATTCAAATGAATGTAACTGACAGGTAAACATCATTGTCAAATATGAATCACTTCAATTTAATAATAGTGACATTAAATAATAAAGAAAATCGTAAATAAAGCAATAGTTATATGTTATATGCAAAGGAACTTATATAGTTTGCAGCACTTTAAAAAGAAAATAGTAAATAAAGCAATAGTTATATGCAATGGAACAGTCTGCAGCATTAATAAATGCGTAGGTATGTATTTTAATTAATAAAAATTAAATTGCGGGAGGTTTTGTGTTGGCCACATCAGATTTTTCTTATTTATCTAACAAAGTAAAGCCATCTATTTTATGGGCGCATTATTCCATGTTGAAAGCTATATTAATGAAATTATTTTGGAATTTAATCTTTTTACCTTCCGTCAAAAGGAAGGTATTGTTTTTGGTCAAAAAATTCGGTGGTGAGTTTTTAATGTATAAGCACGTTTTAGGGTCCCTGCAATACGAATGTACTATTTTTAAGATGATGTCTGTATGTGTGTATGTGTGTCCGTGTGTGTGTCTGTGTGTGTGTCTGTGTGTCCGTGTGTGTGTGTGACAAATTTTTCTCCGACGATAACTCCAAAACTACAATTCTAAAAATTATGATTCTTTCATATTCCTCTTCTTTACAACCATATGAAGAGCTGATTAGATTTTGGTTATAATTGGTCAACCGGAAGTACCCTTATTTGAAGTTTTTAACAGTTTTTCTTAAAAAAATGCAGTTAAATATTATTTTTTGACATTTTCTTATTATATTTATTAAAGAAAATACTCTTCTCTATATGGTTTGATTATTCATTTTCCTTCATATTCAATAGATGTAGAGTTAAAGCATTACAAAGAAATTAATTTTCAAAAATTAGTCAGCTTTGTTATTTATCATGGAAACAGCTGACATAATTATTCAAAAAAAATTAATTGACAGATGTCAGTTGCAAGTGCAAAACCAAATATGGAAAAAAGTATAGGATCTAAAATTGGTATGTTATAGTGTTGCTCGCAAGTGACATGCAGAGAAAGGCCAAAGAGAAGATGGAAGGACATTACTTAGTGTAGTTTATGTTATAATTTTATTGGATTTATAGAACCTTTTCAAATGAACTTTTGGTATGGAATTTGTAAAAAATAGTATGTGTTCGTGTTCGATTTTACATGATAGTATATAGAATCTGTTCCAAGGACCTTTTGGTATGGGATTTGTACAAAATACATGGAATTGACGGAAGGTCTTGTGCTGGCCACAACAGATTTTTTTGCTACTATTTGTTTAAATAATGGCGATGTATTTTTCGTACTGCTCCAAAAAATGATTTGCTCTTTGTACAGTTGTCATAGTGATATAAACAATACCTAAATAACCTACTTTGTTACAAAAATTAATGACAATAGATAGCATCAACTACATACGGTTAGCGAAAAAAAAATTTTCATGTAAAAAACATTTTGAAAAATGTGAAATTCTTTATAAATGTAACTTAATTTATCTTTATTTATTATTCCTCTTCAAAAAACTTTTGGTGAAAAAGAAAAAACCCCTACTGTTTTTAATATCCTCCGCTACACCGCAAATAGAACCTTACGTTCTCGAGTCAGTGCTGCCAACCTGGCGGTTATATTTCCCTGGGCAAGTGCCAATCTGATTCTAATCTGTAATCGATGATACCAGCAGTTCCCAAACTGTGGCGTAGATGGCGCCATATGCTCCATCATCTGATATGAGAAATGGCAGGCTAGCCAACTGTTGGACGACGAACAGCCCCACAGGGTATTTTTGTTTGTTTTGAGTCGTTGTTGGCATTCATTAATCAAACAGTTCAAATGAAATGAGTTTGTGATGTATTGTTATTAAGATTTTATATATTAGCATTAAATTTATTATGTTAATAAATCAAAGTGTAGTTAAACTCAGATTAAACGGGGATAATTAACTTTGATTTAATCTATGAATTTTGGACATTACATAAATCGTCAAGTAATAAAACATTAAATGATTTTAATATTGGAATAACGTTCACAACATCAAATGTACATACAGTAGACGCTCATCTATGAGAACTAATAGAAACCGATGGTGTTCATACAATCGAAATATTCATTAAATTAAAGTGATTTATTAATACACATTATTCTATTACACTATACTAAAGTATTCAGTTATTTGTTTTTGAATTTTCTTTGCAATCAAACTTTTCTGTAATGCTCTTTCCCTGCATTTGTACAATATATCATCAATACTGAAAATATATCTTTCGCTCCAAAGTATTATTTTATTACTTATTTCAATCAATTGTTAATCATTCCCTTGGTCTTCAGTTATCATATCTTCATATTCATCGTCCTCATTCACTTATTAATATCATTACTTGAAAATTCTATCTAAAATTAAATTTTACTTAAACTGATTTTTTTTTTTTTGAGAATTACAAAACAGACTTGCTTGTTTATCTAATTCTTTCAATAAATTAGTGACTTCTATATGTTTCCTTTGTTTCACTTTTGTATTTCTCCTTCAAAATGCTAAGAGGAATGTTTTCTTCCGGATCATAATCATAATCCTTATTTTCAGCAAAATTCAAAATCTTTTGCCAACACTTTTTTATTGTGTCGACTTCAAGCCTGTTCCATGCCAGAGAAAGGTTTATTATTGCATCTTTAATCGTTAATTCTTTCAACAGTTTTGACATGTCTTCAGATTTTGAAGATAAAATTGATGACAACAAACTTGATCTAATATATACAATTTTCTAATTCGTATAACATTTTGATCCATTGGTTGGATTAAGGGAGTTACATTTGGAGGCATGTAGACAGCAAAGATATTTCCATCATCTGAATGTAAATTTTCGGCAGGTGAATGACTTGGGGCATTGTCTAATAAAAAAATTGCTTTTATGGGCAAGAATTTTTGAGTTAAATATTTTCTGACCTGGGAAATTATGTACAGGGTGGGGCAGAAAAACCTATCCGATTTCAAATCCCTTTTTCTCAAAAGAGGGAGCAGGTAGAGTAGTGGGGTAAAAACCGTTAGAAAGCCGGTTTTATGCCATTTGTCAGTAGTCAACATGCCTTGGTCTGGTGAACATCGTGCTTTTGTTATTGAGCGGTTTATCGAATGCGGCGGTTCGATAATTGCTACACAACGTGCTTTTCGAATTCATTTCGGACTCGGGCGTCATGATCCTGTTCCACATCACGCTACGATTAAAGTGTGGGTGTCAAATTTTAGACAGACGAGTTCAGCATTGAAAAAGAAGTCGCCTGGACGTCCCAGGACAGCAACAGGACCTGAAAACGTGGCCAATGTGAGAGCCGCGATTGAACGTTCCCCGCGTCGTTCGGCGCGAAAACATTCGCTCGCTTTGGCGATTTCCAACCGCAGTATTCGGCGCATTTTGCACCGGGACCTCAAAATGCATCCCTACAAAATGGTTGTTGCACAGGAATTAAGTGAAAGGGATTTTGAAACCCGTACGAACCTGTGTCGCGATCTCCGAGAACTCCCAAACGACGATGTTGTGCTCTTCACGGACGAAGCCCATTTTCACCTTTGTGGTGCCGTTAACAGGCAGAATTTTCGATATTGGAGTGACGAAAATCCTCGAGAAATCCATCAGGAACCCCTCCATAGCCCAAAAGTGACTGTGTGGTGTGCTCTTTCCCGCCTAGGCGTCTGGGGGCCTTACTTTTTTGAAGAAAATGGGCAAACCGTAACGGTCAACAGCGAGCGCTATTGTTTCATGCTGGAAAATTTTCTTAGACCCAAAATGGAAGAAAATGGCGTGGAAAATGTGTGGTTTCAACAGGATGGGGCAACCGCCTACACATCGCGACGATCAATGGACATTCTCAGGGAACTGTTTCCCGGTCGCCTCATTTCCCTGAGAGGTGATCTTGGCTGGCCGCCGCGCTCACCGGATCTCACTCCATGTGACTTCTTCCTTTGGGATTACCTCAAATCGAAGGTTTACCAGCATCGACCAAGGACCCTTCTTGCTTTACGAAGGGAAATTGCTCGGGCAATTGAAGAAATTCCTGTGGAAATGACGGTGAAAGTCATGGAAAGCTACCGCGAGCGCCTAAATCAGTGTATCCGCTCCCAAGGACGACATTTGAGTGATGTGCTTTTCAAAACTTAAATTTAAAAATGGCATAAAATTTGCGATATGTTAATAAAAAATTTTTTTGACAAGTTGAGTGGTTTTAATTTTATAACGTTTTGAAATCGGATAGGTTTTTCTGCCCCACCCTGTACATAATAATTGTCAAGTTCGTGAAAAATTAAATGTTTAGCACGTATGGACTTACTTGAACAATAAAACAATTATGGAACCAATTTTCAAAAATTCCTGATGTCATCGAAGCATTCTTAGAATACATGTAATCAACAGGTAAAGAAAAGTTCTTAAAGTAGTACAAGCAAGAAAATTAAGTCTTGCTTTTTGAGCTTTTCTCCATGGGGCTGTTTTTTCATCGTTTGTTACCACAGCTTTTTCGGGCAATAACTTCCAAAACAGAACAGTTTTGCTACTAACAGATGTGAACAGGGCACTGTTTACACTGTTCACATAAACGAGATTAACCTTGTTCACACTATAGAACCTACAACGTTATATTTTTTCTGTTCACTCCAGTGAAATGTTCATATAATGAAGTATTCATATAATCGAGCGTCTACTGTAGTTCGAATGAAGCTTTTATGCCTTTAGAGAGACATATTTCTTTATTAAGAATATACCGTGAGTATTTTTACCTCTCGCTAAGAGAGGTATTGGATTCATGCTAAAATTCGCATATCCAGATTTTATTGAATAAGCACGATTTAAGGTCCCTAAATTCCGATTATAACATTTTTAAAATGATGTGTGTGTGTTTGTGTGTGTGTTTGTGTGTGTGTATGTGTGTGTATGTGTGTGTGTGTGGATGTGTGGATGTGTGTATGTGTGTATGTGTGTGTGTGTGTGTGTGTGTGTGTGTATGGCTGGATGTTGGACGGACGATTCCTCAAAAACTATAAGACATAAGACCTGTTTAACTATGAATTCCTCAATCTGACATTCATGGGAAGAGCTGAAAAGGTTTTGATAACAATTGAACAACCGGAAGTAGTAGTTTTGAAAAGAAATTCTTCCAAATATTAATTTTTGAAAATTTTTGATATTACTAATTATGAATACTTATGCGAATTTTTGCATGAATCCAATATCTCTCTTAGCGAGAGCTAAAAATGGTGGAATCCCCCATTGACGAAATTGTACAATAAAGTGTTTAATTTATTCTTTATTTAGTGAAACGAAACCGAGTGTTTTATTTAATAATGGGGTATTCCACCATAACAAAAAAAAAATTAAAAATTCAATTTAACATAAAGTATGGCTCAATAAAGAATAGTTAAAACAATGAAAACATTTTTTAAATAATTACTTTACGAGATATTTCACATTTGCTAAAAGGGAAAATTGACGTCATACAATTGTTATCTTTCTCTCGCAGCGTACTCAGAGCAGTGTGTGTGTGTGAGAAAGACAAGTATAGGGGAAATGTGACGTTACACTGATTTCTCGAAAATAAAATAATGTTAAACTAGGAACAATTAAAATTTTTTAATACTATGAATTGCTTCAAAACTGAATGAAGTTTTATTTAAAATAATAAAAAAAATTGAGTGGAATACCCCATTAGTAATATGTTTCACCGAGAGCGAACAGCTTCATCCATTTAATTAATTTAATATGTACTAAATTATATTCCTGTCGTCATCTAGTTACATAGAACCAGCTATACATAACCTAATTTCCAAATTGGCCGTAGGATAAACCAGAGACTAACAAGCTATCATAGCCAGTACTTAATAAAGCAATTCTGTTCCTGTTCCTGGATAAGTTACCTACGGTTTAACTTGTGATAAAATAGCATCAGTAACGCGTTACAGATGTTCTGGGCCCTCGTGAAATAAAAAAATTGCTGTATAGACAATATATGATTCTTTCATATTTATAATAACACACGGTAAAAAATTACATTGATATTCCCGACAAAATTTAGTTAGCTGTATTTTTTTGGTTATTTCAACAATATGTTTTTGCCGTGTATACGAAGAACTTTGTATTTTAAGTTTCCAAAACTAAACAATTTTTGTTGTGTATAAAAAGTATTATTTGCTGTAAAATATTAGTCATGGTAGCAATTATTATTGGTAGTACTAAGCAGTTATTTTGTTACTTTGTTCAGATTACAAAATCTTGCAACAATTAAAAATATTTAATGTTACTGGGACAAATTTTATTTTCTTGTATCCTGTGACATATTTTGTAAAGATTACAAATTCTTCCTTCCGCCATATAATTTGTACAGGTAACTAAAACTTTTGTGTAGACAGGGTATTCCCTGGTATACAGTATAATTCACTGTTCGTGTTATACTATACTACGTCGTGTCGCATTTGCTTGCGCTGTTAAGTTTTAACCTGTTGAAAATTGTGTTTTAAAAGTGCTTGTTTCTTGTGCCCGTCAATAAAAATGGATAATTTTGTAAAAGATATTTTAAAACAATGGCAATTAGTGTCTTATTGAGAAATTTGAAGGTATGTATCGATTACTGATAAATCTGTATAATTTAAGTGACTATTGTTTCATATGTTATTTTTTTATATAATATTTGTTACATGTATATAGATTATAATTATAAATAAATAAAATTATTATAATACGCATGTATTTAATTTTTACCTTACTACCTCATTAATGCATTTGTATATCTATCAAAATTTATTGGTTTCCAAAACAAATTCATAGTTATTAATGGTAACTTATTTTATTTCTTCGCATAACAAATTTATATTTCTTAATAGTAACTTAATTTATTTGTTTATCTTTTGTTATATATAACAAAACTGTATTTGTTGCCACAACAATTTTTTATCAGCAAATTTACCTAGGTAACTGTAACAAATATATTTGCTTGTCCTATATTGACAAAAAATTGCTGCTGGAACTCATTTTTGGTAATCACAACAAAGTTTTTATTTATCGTGCATAAAATGTCAAAAAATGATATTTAACTGCGTTTTTTTCTAGAAAAATAGTTAAAAACTTCAAATAAGGGAACTTCCGGTTTTTAAAAAAATCAATGATTTTTGATTTTTTTAAATAAATAATGATTTTTTCCAACCCTGGTTGAAAGATTAAACAGATTTGAAATTTGACGTAGTTAAACGTTATCTCGTCTCGTCTTCTGTATTAACATAATTACCTTCTGAAATCTATTTCTGATTCCAACTTCGATTGAGATCTCTAACTTTTTTTGAGATTATATTCTTCATTTACCGCTTTATAGCGTCGTCGTATCCTATCGACTGCGCCAAAATTCTTGCTACCGCATTTACCGGCTGAATTACTCGATCCACAAATCATGGATCCGGTAGATGGATTTGGTAGATATGGTACAAATTTCGAATGCAGTCGGTAGGTACGATATCTACTGGTAGAATTTTCGTAAATGCCTAATATGTCAACAAAAATTGAGATGTTACTCCTTTTATATTTATACACCGTTGTTAAAATTACAAATTTTGTTTATTCGCAGTTTCACTCTTTTAAACTGCGCATGTCTATTAAACGTCATACGGACTGACAGGTTAGCCAACTGAAGTTTCAGAATTCCCTAACACCATATGCATATTTCAAGCACGTATTAACTTGAAGAGTATTTTCATATTTATTTATAAATAAAACAGACGTAAAGTTCAACAAAACTGAAGAGTAACAATACGGTTATAGACACTCCAAGTAGTTGTTTACGTTGTAGCCATAGCAACGGCTGTGTAAATATTATTTTAACGTGCTAACTAGATATGATTATACTATGTATACATTTCCTAGAGAGTGGTGAACATATTTATTGCAAAATATGCCAGTATACCTCAGAAATAGACTTAAGAGTTTCATTCTAGATTAAATATTTATTCAAATAAAAATGGAGTGTAGAATAATGCGTTGTTGTTGATTTTGTGCACAACAATTTGTAAACTAGGTTGTTTTATTACAAAAAATCTGATGTGGTCAACACAATATCTCTTGCTATTCAATTTTTACCTTCCGTCACCTTTAGGTAAGGAAGGTATTATCTTTGGTCAAAAAATTCGGTGGTGAGTTTTTAATGAATAAACACGTTTTAGGGTCCCTACAATACGAATATACCATTTTTAAGATGATGTCTGTATGTATGTATGTGTGTGTGTGTGTGTGTGTGTCCGTGTGTGTGTGTGTGTCCGTGTGTGACAAATTTTTCTCCGACGATAACTCCAATACTACAATTCTAAAAATTATAATTCTTTCGTATTCCTCTTCTGTACAACCATATGAAGAGTTGATTAGATTTTGGCTATAATTACTCCACCGGAAGTACCCTTATTTGAAGATTTTAACAGTTTTTCCTAAAAAACGCAGTTAAATATTATTTTGTTATTATACATATTAAAGAAAATACTCTTCTCTATATGGTTTTATTATACATTTTCCTTCATAATCAATAGATGTAGATTTAAAGCGTTATAAAGAAATTAATTTTGAAAAATTAGTCTGCTTTGCTATTTATCATGTACACAAATGATATATTAAAAAATCTGTTGTGGCCAGCACAAGACCTTCCGTCAATTCGATGTATTTTGTACAAATCCCATACCAGAAAGTCCTTGGAACAGATTCTATATAATATCATGTAAAATCGATCACGAACACATACTATTTTTTAAAAATTCTATACCAAAAGTTGATTCGAAAAGGTTCTATAAATCCAATAAAATTTTAACATAAATATACACTAGGTAAAATGCACTAGACACTTCCTTCATTTCTTCTTTCCCCTATTTTATTAGGGGTCGCTGTTTCCTCTTCTCTTCCACTCATTCTTGTCCAACGCATCACACAGTCCTTTCTTTCTCAAGTCTTTTGCGATACAGTCCTTCCGTCTTCTCTTTGGCCTTTCTCTGCATGTCACTTGCGAGGAACACTATGCCATATCAATTTTAGATCCTATACGCTCCATATTTGGATTTGCATTTCCAACTGACATCTGTCAATTAGAATTTTTTAATATATCATCTGTTTCCATGATAAATTGCAAAGCAGACTAATTTTCAAAATTAATTTCTTTATAACGCTTTAAATCTACATCTATTGATTATGAAGGAAAATGTATAATAAAACCATATAGAGAAGAGTATTTTCTTTAATATGTATAATAACAAAATGTCAAAAAATAATATTTAACTGCGTTTTTTTTTAGGAAAAACTGTTAAAATCTTCAAATAAGGGTACTTCCGGTGGAGTAATTATAACCAAAATCTAATCAACTCTTCATATGGTCGTACAGAAGAGGAATACGAAAGAATTATAATTTTTAGAATTGTAGTATTGGAGTTATCGTCGGAGAAAAATTTGTCACACACGGACACACACACACACACGGACACACACACACACACACACACACACACACGGACACACACACACACACACACATACATACAGACATCTTCTTAAAAATGGTATATTCGTATTGTAGGGACCCTAAAACGTGCTTATTCATTAAAAACTCACCACCGAATTTTTTGACCAAAGACAATACCTTCCTTACCTAAAGGTGACGGAAGGTAAAAATTCTAATTGACAGATGTCAGTTGGAAGTGCAAATCCAAATAATGGAGCGTATAGGATCTAAAATTGATATGGCATAGTGTTCCTCGCAAGTGACACGCAGAGAAAGGCGAAGAAGACGGAAGGACTGTATCGCAAAAGACTTGAGAAAAAAAGGACTGTGTGATGCGTTGGACAAGAATGAGTGGAAGAGAAGAGGAAACAGCGACCCCTAATGAAATAGGGGAAAGAAGAAATGAAGGAAGTGTCTAGTGCATTTTACGTAGTGTATATTTATGTTATAATTTTATTGGATTTACAGAACCTTTTCGAATCAACTTTTGGTATAGAATTTTTAAAAAATAGTATGTGTTCGTGTTCGATTTTACATGATATTATATAGAATCTGTTCCAAGGACTTTTTGGTATGGGAATTGTACAAAATACATCGAATTGACGGAAGGTCTTGTGCTGGCCACAACAGATTTTTATTCATTTAAATACATACCTACATAGTTACTAATGCTGCAAACTATATTATGTTCCATTGCATATAACTCTTGTTTTATTAACTATTTTCTTTTTAAAATGTCACTATTATTAATTTGAAATAATTAGTTTTTTGACAGTAACAATTATCTGCCAATTACATACATTTGAAATATGAACTGTGTGGTGGTCAGTTTTCAATGAATAAGCACGTTTAGGGTCCCTAGAATACGATTTTACTAGTTTTATGATGTCTGTATGTATGTACGTGTATGTGTTTGTATCTGACAATAACTCCATACTACTATTCTAAAAATGATGATTATTTCGTATGTCTTCTTTACATCCATATACAGAGGTGATTAGATTTTGGTTATAGTTGGTCAACCGGAAGTTCTTAACAGTATTTCTTGAAAAAACGCAGTAAAATATAATTTTTTTACATTATCCGTATGAAAGAATATCTAATTTTCTATACGGTTTGATTATACATTTTCCATCATATTCAATGGATAAAGGGTTAAAGAATTATAAAGATATTAACTTTCAAAAATCAGTCAAGGACACGTATTCAAAAAATTCTAACTGACAGATGTTCAATGTCAACTAGATACAATTTACATAATGTATGTTCGTGTTATAATTTTATTGGATTTCCAAGTAATTTTCGGTATGGGATTTTTGTTATTAAATATTGAAGAAAAAAAAATTCTCCATTTAATACACTTAAAAATTGTATTATATACAGTGTGTCCCATTTAGAAGTGCCACCATTGGGATCTCGAGAACTATAAGAGATACGATGTCGGTTAAATGGAACTTTTTGTGCCCCTTTGGAAGGCCATCTCAGATGTGCTTTGGTTTTTCCAAAAATTCTCATAGGGCACTAGATAATGACGAAAAACTGAATATTGTTGATTTTTTCTTTCTCAAATAACTTCTAAACTATTAGTAATTGAGAAAAACGTTTCAAATATAAAAGATAGATATTTTTATTAACTAACCAGTGGCGTACGAAATAAATTTTTATATCCGTAAATTTTCGAGATATAACACAAACTTATATTTTTTTAAATGGAACCCATATCTGATTTTAGTCTTAAAAAAATCAATATTTTTTTCTCTTTTCAATGATGTAAGGGTTATTATGTTTTATATTTGTTTTGCTCCTAAAATTTATTTTTTCTCCTTATTTTCCTGAATTTTCTTATTATTTTCCAAAAAAACATTATTATTTTTATTAATTATATTGTATTTGATCAAAATAATTTGTTTTATGCCTTTATTACTTAATATTTTCATTCTAGACTCATAATTACAAATTACACTATGATGAGCCAAGGGCGACCAGATACAAAATATTATAAAAATTAATTTGATACGAATTTTGAGTCAAATTTTCTAACGAAATAAATTATTTAAATACAAGGAGTATTTCCAAATAGAAATCTATCAATATTTTCAAAATAATTGTAAATTTAATACAAAATAAGGAAAAAAATAATAATTTTGAAGGCAAAACAAATATACAACATAATAACCCTTACATCGTTGAAAAGAGAAAAAAATATTTATTTTTTTGAGACTAAAATCAGATATGGGTTCCATTTAAAAAAATATAAGTTTGTGTTATATCTCAAAACTTTACGGATATAAAAAATTATTCCGTACGCCACTGGTTAGTTAATAAAAATATCTATCTTTTATATTTGAAACTTTTTTCTCAATTATTAATAGTTTAGAAGTTATTTGAAAAAGAAAAAATCAACAATATTCAGTTTTTCGTCATTATCTAGTGCCCTATAAGAATTTTTGGAAAAATAAAAGCACATCTGAGATGGCCTCCCAAAGGCGCATAAAAAGTTCCATTTAACCGACATCGTATCTCTTATAGTTCTCGAGATCCCAATGGTGGCACCTCTAAATGGGACACACTGTATTGTATAGATTTAGAGATAAAGACATTGGGTGGAATTCAGTGGGTTGTATTAAGGTCTGTATTAAATCTTGTATTAAGTATATGGCAACATTGTAATATTTTCCACATGTATCAATGAGATTCAATTGCGATTTATAAATTTTGCCACAGGGAAAAGTAATTCAGATATTCTTTAGTCAAATGAGGAAGTATTATTGTAAAGGAAGGTGTAAAAGGAAATTCATTATTGCAAAATTAGGTTAGAAATATGTCAAATTTTATGTGTCAAATATTTCATACCTGAATGTTAATGAATTTTAAAATATCTCAACCCCCGTTTTGATCAGTTTTGACATTTGTCCTTTTTTTCTTACTTCTGTTAATAATATTTATTTCTTTATTTGATCCTTTGGTCTCTCACTTTTTACTTCCTTGTACGAAGTAAAGGAAGTATTGTAATCGCGAAAAATTTCGGTTTCCAGATTTCAACGGAAATATCCATTTTGAGCATCCCTGAATCCATTTTGACTAATTTCGTCGTGACGTCTGTACGTATGTACGTATCTCGCATAACTGAAAAACGGGAAGCCGTAGAAAGTTAAAATTTTGTATTTAGAACTGTTATAACATCTAGTTGTGCACCTCCCTTTTTGGTCATTACATAACTTACGGAAGTGGTACTTTACTTGAAGCCTGTAATAGATTTTAATGAAAAACTATATTAAAATATAATCCAAAACTTTTCAAATTTGGTATATAAGACTTTTATGTCAATGGGAATAACATAATATATTTTAGTTAAATTGGTCTACCCGGAAGTGGTACTTTACTTGAAGCCTATAATAGATTTTAATGAAAACTATATTAAAATATAATCCAAAGCTTTTCAAATGTAGTATATAATACTTTTATATCAATGGGAATAACATAATAGATTTTGGTTAAAATGGTTTACCCGGAAGTGGTACTTTACTTGAAGCCTATAATAGATTTTAATGAAAAATTATATTAAAATATAATCCAAAACTTTTCAAATTTGATATATAAGACTTCTTTATCAATGGGAATAACATAATAGATTTTGGTTAAAATAGTCTAACCGGAAGTGATACTTTACCTGAAGATGTTATCAGTTTTTCTTGAAAAAAATGGTGTTATTTTGATTTTAGTAATAAATGCTTCAAATAAAAGTTTTAGAGAATTGAATTCTGCGTCGAAAACATTAAATATGATTAAATTAGCTCTTCGTATTCTCTAATTAAGTTTGCTATGGATTAGGACAAAAAATAACAAAAAAAATAAAATGTTGATGTCAAATTATGTCAAATACGTGCAATTTTATGATTGGGTCTGTTATAATACATATTTTAATTATTAACAAAATATGTATAGTGTAACAGGCGTACAAGGAAGTCATGTGCTGTCCACATCAGATATTTTCTGACAGGTATTACAAAGTTGCCAAAATATTTTTGACAAAGGACTGTTTTAGCTTAAAACACGCTAATACAACCCACTGAATCTCACCCATTATAATTTATAGAGTAAACTAATCGCAGAGGCTAAGGCACTAAGGAAACCAGTTGACAAATTCCAATGTTTATAACATAGTTTGTAAATGACACATGTCATTTTCAAATATCAACAGTTTTAGTGACATTCTGATAGCTTTTTCTGGGAAGTATATTTAATCTTTCTTACTGTTTTATTAATTAAATATTTAAAATTATAGGTAAAATTGTGGTAAAATGCATATATTCATTAGAAATACCGCCAATCTGATTAATGAATTGGAAGAATCTCTGACATTTAGAAACTTTCTCATACAATGAAAAATAGATATAATTAGAATTATATGTGTGCAGAAGACATATTAAATACAATAAAAAACAATATTTGAGTAAAATTCTGTAATTTTTTGTTATAAAACGACGGTTCGAAAGCGAAGTGCAATACAATACTTATATAGCCTAATATGGAAATTGCGAGAGGTCTTGTGCTGGCCACAACAGATTTTAAAAATTATATTTAAATTGAAATCCTTTTGTCAGAATGTACATTGACAGCTCAAATGACTAGAAATACCGCCACACTGGTTAATGAATTGGAAGAATCTCTGACATTTAGAAACTTTCTCATACAATGAAAAATAGATATAATTAGAATTATATGTGTGCAGAAGACATATTAAATACAATAAAAAACAATATTTGAGTAAAATTCTGTAATTTTTTGTTATAAAACGACGGTTCGAAAGCGAAGTGCAATACAATACTTATATAGCCTAATATGGAAATTGCGAGGTCTTGTGCTGGCCACAACAGATTTTAAAAATTATATTTAAATTGAAATCCTTTTGTTAGAATGTACATTGACAGCTCAAATGACAGTTGTTATGTTTGTACTTATTTTTGTATAAAATATTTAACATTTGCAAATTCTTGTGTTTATGTCTTATGTTTAATTTTATTTTCGAGAGCTGTGAACACTTTCATAAAAATCTAATGTTTATATCGTTATTTTTATTTTTATGTATAATTTTATTTTTATTTTCGGAGCTGTGAATAAGGCTTAAAGCAATAGTTATGTGCAATGGAACATATTATAGTTTGCAGCATTAGCAAAAACATAGGTATGTATTTAAACTAATAAAAATTAAATAGTGGGAGGTTTTATGTTGGCCACATCAGATTTTTTGAAGTTATATTCAGACACTAATTAGTTTTTTACCTCCCGCTACCCTAGGTAAGGGAGGTATAGGGATCGTGCTAAAAATCGGATATAGAGATTTTAGTGAATAAGCACGTTTTGATGTCCCCAGAATCCGATTTTAACACTTTTACAATGATGTCTGTAGGTATGTATGTGTGTGTGTCTGTGTGTGTGTGTATGTGTGTGTGTCTGTGTGTGTGTGTGTGTGTGTGTGTCTGTGTGTGTGGATCATGTGGACACGATTACTCAAATACTATCAATCAAAAAAATTTGAAATTTTGTATTTCCATTCTATGCTAATCTGGGAAGAGCTCATTAGTTTTGAGTGTATATCGGATAACCGGAAGTATCATTTATACAAGCTTTTAACAGTTTTTCTTGTAAAAAATTCATTGAATATAATTTTTTAGCAACTTTTACCAATACAAATTGAATATAATGGCACAATCTTCAATTCTACGATAATAGCATTTAGTAAATAACTTGAAATAACTTTATATTATATTATAAAATAATTTATTTTTGTACATCACTTTGCCTCTGCGTCAAACAAAAACAATACTTTAATAACAAATTTGACATATTTAAACAAATGTCACTGTCACTGAAGCAGTTTTCATTAAAATTAAAAATGAAACCATACTAAGAAGAATTTAGTAGTTTAATTATGATTCTAATGAAATTAAGGTTTGTAAAAATTATATATTTTCCATCATACGTAAATATTAGATATACAGGATAATTCGATTTAAGTTTGATGTTTGCAGGATTATATATCAAACAGCTCTCAATAAGAACGTGATTTCAAAGTGTCAAATAATAGTTTGCAACTACACATTTACGAAATGAATAATGTACGGCGAAGAATTTACATATATTGCCTTTTAGAGCATAAGGAAGTTGGTGATGATCTTGACAATAATGTGTGTGTGTGACGATTTTTCCCTTAAAATGTATTAATGCTCCAAAACTTCGCAAAGTTGGTATTTAATACTCTTATTAATTACAAACATCATATTAGATTTTGACTATATATGATAAACCGGATGTAGTACTTAATTTGAGGCTCTAACAGATTTTTCAGGAAAAACAAAATATAATTCAAATTTCGTATTACAAACTTTTCTATCTATCGGAACAACAAAGTAGATTTTGTTTACAAAAGATCAATCGGAAGTTAAACTTTACTTAAAGCTCATTGCTATTTTAAACATGGAATTGGAGGGAGGTCATGTGTTGGCCACATCAGATTTTTTTTTTATTAAACAGAATAGTTTCTATTTCTTTATCATCAACATTATGATGTTTTAATATAATTATTCTTTTTGAACATTTCAAAACAGTTTTATGCGATTTACCAAAATTTGACCTAAGCGGATTTGTCGGGTTTCAAATCGATCTTTACTCTTTTCGTATGCTGATGATGATTACTCGCTGTTCTTTTTTTCTCTGAAGTATCACCATTCAATTTATTTTTGCTGCTTCATCAGGCTTTCAACAATACATCACAAAAAACCCCAGGAAGGCCCTTGAAACCTCGTGTATAATACATCATAGTCGACAAAAGCATCGCACCTCGATCTAGCGGGCCTTGGTCGTACATACAGGGCGTATTGAAACTCACGGCTCATTGGGCCTAAGCTTGAGCGAACGTCGTTTGTCATTCGATTACGTGGCTGACGTCACAACACAAACAATTGAGATGTAAGGACGCGAAACAGAAGAGCAACGAGTGAGAGAATTCCCTGAATGGTTTTAATCCTACCGACTGCGCCAGTTGTCATTTGAGAAATGTACATTTAATATATTCCGCGATACTTGAATTGTAATTATGTATTTCATCTATACTTACTATTACTAACAGGCCTATTCTACTAAAAAAATAAGTATCGTTATGACTCGTTACTATGCGATTAGTCGTTATGATAACGATTTTTGCCAAAACTCTATTCTGTTAATTTATTTGTCGTTACGAATCGTTACATATCGATATTTCACATCGTTTAATACCGACAAGTTCACATGCATCGTTGAAGTCGTAAAGTTAGACATATTTTGAGAACAAAAGTAAAAATGGCTGAAGAAGATATTTTGTTAATTGTAGCTGAGAAAGAGATTCTGCAAAGATGAGTATTTATTCACTTCTGTACACTAAATATATATATATATATATTATACTTTTTAGAATTAGACATTTTATTTATATTTCAGAAATATATTTAAAAATTTAGATTTAGATAATATTTAGTGGACGAAGGACTCCAGGCTGTTTTGCACGTTGATAAGGGTAGAAAAAAGAAAAATCCAAGGTTTTTTCGTTGCAGAATGTAAGTAATAAATAAATAATTTTCAAATACATTCTGCAATGAAAAAACTGTTTCTTTTTTCTACCCTTGCACTATCTATGTATTTAAAAATTATATATTTGTATAGGGATGTCAGAGTATATAATCGTACACTGCGTGATACATCAATTCTTCAGTGGACAATTTATTAATTCTTAATGAACTGTTATTTTCCAGTTCTTCAACATATATTTCACACTGTCTTTGAGTTGTCCTCGAAGTCCTTTTCTTTATATCCATTGTCAAATTGAATTAAACAAACAAACAATGAATCGATATGTCAAATTTAAATTGAAAAACATATAAAAATTTATTCTGTCAAAATATACATGAAGTTAGATATTATCGTTATAATCCTGATACCGATAATTTATAACGATATGATTAGTAGAATAGGTTTTTGGCATTTGTCGTTATTAAAGTCGTTTAACCAAATGCTTAGCGACAGTCGTTCAGTAACGACATCGTTATACATTTTTTTAGTAGAATAGGCCTGTAAGGGCTGGTTTATGATTACATTTAGAAATTTTTATTTAAAATTTACAATTTTCTCTCTGGTAAGTTCGATTTTGAAATTTTGGATCTTACCAATCAGTATCTATCACGTGGTCGCGTGTCTGAGTGTCTGGTCGCGAATCTGGGGAACCGGGTTCGATCCCAACCGGCGCCAAATATTTCGAATTTTAAATTGCATAAAAGTGACCCCTGTGGTGCACTCTTCACACCATGAGTGTCCGTGAGGTTACGCCTGGTAAACGCCAAAACGGTTCAAATATGTCGTCATCATCATAATATGCCGTGATAATATATTTATTTATTTATATTTATTTAAACACCAGACTTAGAAAAATAATGTTTCGATCAGTGGAAGTCATTTATGAAATCAATGTTGCTTGTAATGAAATAAATATATCATCACGGCATATTACCCATTACTGGGTGTGCCAGTATCTAACACATGTAGACATCGGTAATGATGACGATATATTTTACCGTGTGGGCGCTTACCAGGCGTCACCTCACGGGCACTTATAGCTGGTGTGGAGAGTGCATCACAGGGGTCACTTTTGTGCCATTTAAAATTGGAAATATTTGGCGTCTGTCGGGATCGAACCCGGTTCCCCCAGGTTCGCGACCAGACACTTAGGCACGAGGCCACGGTACCCCATAATGTTAATATTTATAATTGCTAATTATAAATTCGAGACTCTCGAATTGAGATCGAGAGAAGGGAAGAAAAAATATGACGAAACGAGATGTAGAGAAGACGAGAGTGGATTGTTTCTCGCCGTTCTTCGTCTCGCCGCATCACTAGCCTTGATATGGTAGAAATGAAAAGGCAGAAGACTTACGTCATCAAAAAAATCCTTAAAGTAATGACGTCATATACTACACCATTTACATGGGATATCAATGTATAAGGCGCGAGCAGTCATGTGACTTTGTTGGTCTTTCTTGACAAGCAGATATGGGGGCCCCGTGACAGAATGACAGCTAGTAATCATGTACATAGATGTCAAATGTCATTATTTTTCATTCCAATATATATTATCATTAATAAACAACTTCTATTATTACAAATAAATTTTCGCTAGAAGAAGTACTCTAATGAAGGTAAGTAAAATCAAATTTGGAAATTGACTTAACCCCATTATTTTAAACTAACCCTTTTCAGAAGTATAACCTATCTCATTAAAATAAGTGATTTTCATTATCGTCGGCCAAAAAATTTGATACAATTTTCGTGCGTGAAGTATTTTTTGCCCTCCTGAAGTGTAATGGGAACTTTACAATTGCATACACAGCAAGTGTAACCTACATTTTACGCTTACTGTGTTGTAACTTGTCTAACTATGCGGTAAAATAATCAAAATACACTGGACGTTTATGCGCATTTAGAAAAGAAATCATCTTTACTATAATAAAGTTCATGTAAAAAAGTACTACCTACTTAAGTTATTTTTTTACTTTAACATTTCCTATATTTAAAATTAATTTATACAGGGAATTTATTTTAACATGCAACATATGGCAAATCACTTCCATGGTTACTCACTATTGTCAAAAAATGACAGCAATGTAATATTTGTTCATTTTAAATTGCAACATACAAAATTTGTAGTTTTGTATTTTCAAAACTAATTTCCTATAAATTAGCCTACATACGATTAACAAATAATCAATACATAAATGTTGTACATCTTAAAAAAACTTTAGCTTACAAAAATTCATTACTTTCATGTAATAAATGTAAAAAAATACCCCCAATCACTCTGAGGCAATATTCTAGTCGGTCGTAATAAGCATTGACACCATTTGTGATGTGTTTGGAGGTATCTCCTGTGCTGCAATACTATTTATAATGTTGCATTTTAAAATGGACAAATTTTACATTGCTGTCATTTTTTGACAATAGTGAGTAACCATGGAAGTGATGAACTATAATGTTGCATTTTAAAATAAATTTTCTGTATAAACCAAAATCACGGCAGCGACATCTGTCATTATTGTAAAAATCCGCCGTTACCGACATAGTCACCGATCGATATACCTGTCAAATACGCGAGGCGAAAATTGCTGAAATGTCAAATTTCGATACCTACCTATTATTTATTACGAAGAAAACATGAGCAAATAAATATATCATCAGTCATAAACAACGTCTATTATTACAAATAAATTTTCGCTAGAAGAAGTACTCTAATGAAGGTAAGTAAAATCAAATTTGGAAATTGACTTAACCCCAGTATTTTAAACTAACCCTTTTCAGAAGTATAACCTATCTCATTAAAATAAGTGATTTTCATTATCGTCGGCCAAAAAATTTGATACAATTCTCGTGCGTGAAGTATTTTACAGCGCTCCAACTAATAAGGCACGGGCCCTTAAGGCGAGTGCCTTAAACAAAGCTGTCGCGCTGTAAAATACAACTTACACGCACTCGAATGTAAATAACTATTACAGCATTAGTAAATACGTAGGTATGTATTTAAATTAATAAAAATTAAATAGCAGGAGGTTTTGTGTTGGCTACATCAGATTTTTTTCTTCTGTATTTCAAAATAAATAATTTCTACAAGTTATATTTCATTTCATAAGGTTTTTTGAGATTGATGACGTAAGTCTTCTGCCATTTCATTTTCACTTTTTTTCATACATAAATAACTATTGTTAACAATTTGTTGTTATTTGGTCATTATTGCTCTGCATAATATTTATTTAAATAAAACAAAAGAAGTATTGGTCTCCATCAGATTATGCTGTTAATCTTATATCCAAAATGTAATAAATAACCCGCATCACAATATAAAAATCCTCAATCTGCTTCCCCAATCCACCAAAGTCGTTATTACACAGCAAAATCTTCCCGTTGAGACTGTGCTTAAAACCAAGCATAACTCAAACCTTGCAATTTGCATTTGTTATGTTGGCTGTACTATCAATACCACCTTCTGTCTCTTTCTAGCAACAGGTGACTGTATAAGGCTATCTCTCTTGGCTTAAACACTGTGTATCGTGCTGTCTTTGTCTCGCTAATGGATTAGTGTATATGTGTCTCGCTTCAGAACATACGATCCCAGTGAAAGATAATTAAGAGCACAAATCACACAGGCTTATAAATATGCTGCAAGGGGGGGGGGGGGTAATTAGGGCGCGAAATACAAACATGAAGGGAAATATATTGACTCTATATTTTCATTCATCACATTCACAAAGTTAAAAATCTGATGTGTCAACACAATACCTCCCGCTATTTAATTTTTAGTATTTTAAATAGATACCTACGTATTTAGTAATGCTGCAAACTATATTATGTTCCATTGCATATAACTATTGCTTTATTTACTATTTTCTTTATTATTTAATATCTCACTATTATTAATTTGAAGTGATTAGTTTTTTGACAATGACGTTTACCTGTCAGTTACATTCATTTGAAAAATGAACAGTGTAACAAAGATATTGGCTGGTAGCACAAGCCTTGTTTTAACTAAAACACTGTTTTAAGAAATGTCAAATTCAAATTTCAATATTTAATTTCAACCTTATGTTTGACGAACGATTTTTTTAAAAATATTTGTTTGAATACAAACTATATTCTGCTTTGAAATCATATTTTGATAAATTTGATATTATTTATTTTTATTATTAAATAATGAAATTTGACATTTCTTAAAACAGCGTTTTAGTTAAAACAGGGCTTGTGCTACCAGCCATTGTGTTTATCTTAGGCCTCAGGATTAAAATAAAAAATGATTTTTAAATTTATCTGTAAAATATATAGAAAAAGTATTAATGTATACCTGCACAAAATTCAATAATCTACAATTTTCCAATGACATAAAATGCGAAAAAATGGCATTTAATGGTATTTTTTTCATATTATAATAGGGGAGAAATGCAAGGTTTCAGAATTTTCGGAATGATAATATTTGGGGTAGAGCGAAGACAAATTTCATACACATACACACACACACACACACACACACACACACACACACACACACACACACACACACAGACATCATCGTGAAAATGATAAAATTGGATTCTAGGGACCTTAAAACGTGGTCATTTATTAAAATCTCGATATGTAATTTTTACCACGATCCCTATACCTCTTCGGAGTCTAAGATTAAATAGATAATAGTTCAAATTCTATCGTGGCCAGCACAAGACCTCTCGCCATTTCCATTTTGTTATATAAGTATTGTATTACACTTCGCTATCGAACCGTCGTTTTATAACAAAAAAAATTATAGAACTTTACCCAAATATTGTATTTTATTGTATTTAACAT
Organism: Ophonus ardosiacus; assembly: GCA_943142095.1. Taxonomy (NCBI): domain Eukaryota; kingdom Metazoa; phylum Arthropoda; class Insecta; order Coleoptera; family Carabidae; genus Ophonus; species Ophonus ardosiacus. Next base: position 6,836,695 of record OW964840.1, read on the forward strand.
GTTTTCTACACACATACAATTCTAATTATATCTATTTTTCATTGTATGAGGAAGTTCCCAAATGTCAGAAATTCTTCCAATTCATTATCAAGATTAGCGGTATTTCTTATGGATATATGCATTTTACCTGTAATTTTAAATATTTAATTAATAAAAACAATAAGATTAAATGTACTTCCCAGAAAAAGCTTTCAGAATGTCACTAAAACTGTTATAAACATTTGAATTTGTCAACTGGTTTCCTTAGTGTAATCTATAAATTATAGTGTATTTATCTCTAAATCTATACAAGATATAATAAAATTTTTAAGTGTATTAAAGGGAGAATTTTTTGTTCTTCAATATTTAATAACAAAAATTTCCAAAAAATTATATTTAGAAGAATTTTTCTCAGAAACTACTACTTCCGGTTGTGTAATTGTTACCAAAACCTTTTCAGCTCTTCCCAGGAATGACATATTGAGGAAACTGCATATAAATATTTTTTGTAATAGTATTTGAGAAACCGTGGCTCCAACACATACACACACACACACACACACACACACACACACACACACACGCTCACACACACACACACACACACACACGGATTTTATCGTAAAAATGTTATAATCGGTTTATAGGGGCCTTAAAACGTGCTTATCCACTAAAATATGGATATGCGAATTTTAGTATGATTCAAATACCTCCCCTAGCTAGAGGTAATGAGTTGAATAGAGAAAACAAAAGGTACCAGTTAAAGTATCCATGTACGAAATAAAGAAATAAATATATCATCACGGCATATTACCCATTTCTGGGTGTGCCAGTATCTACAACACATGTAGACATCGGTAATGATGACGATATATTTTACCATGTGGGCGCTTACCAGGAGTCACCTCACGGGCACTCATAGCTGGTGTGGAGAGTGCACCACAGGGGTCACTTTTGTGCCAGTTAAAATTGGAAATATTTGGCGTCTGTCGGGATCGAACCCGGTTCCCCCAGGTTCGTGACCAGACATTCAGGCACGCGGCCACGGGACTCCATGTATGAAATAACAAATTTAAATAGCAGGATTGAACAAATAGCAATGTATCCCTAGTTTTTAATCACTCTGATCTTTGATATAGTTCCCAAACCGCCTGTTTCATTTCGTCCTAATTCAACTCTTCCTTTCTATTAAATATTCAAAAAGCCCGCTGAAATCCCGACATCCTCTGGTTTAAATCCTGAAATTCCAACTTCCGGTCATTATTTAGCCCACATCCGGTGTGACTTGGACGTTTCCAGGGGACGTAATGACCATCTGACAATGAAAAGCGCATACATGGCAGTCGTGAGTTATGTTACGACCGCGGCATAAACTTTACGGCAAAAAGCAAAAAGTATCGCAAGTTTTGAATGAATGAATAGATGGTGAAATGAAGTGTATATTAAGTTGGAATAATTTGGTGGTGTGGAACGCAAAAAAATATTATTCAGAAAAACATAAATAATAAAGATTCTTTCCTACACTTCATTACACGTAAGAAAATAGGAGATGGCGCTTGACAGCCGACCGTTTTTACATGCATTAAATAAATAATTTTAATTCGTCAAACCAAACTTTGTCGATAATAATAGATATTTCGTCGGCCGACTATTGGAATGTACAATGTCCACAAATATTACTTTCGAGAAAAACTGCTTCAAATAAATAAATATAAATATATATATCATCACGGTATATTATCTATATCTGGGTGAGCCAGTATCTACAACACATGTAGACATCGGTAATGATGACGATATATTTTACCGTGTGGGCGCTTACCAGGCGTCACCTCACGGGCACTCATAGATGGCGTGGAGAGTGCACCACAGGGGTCACTTTTGTGCCATTTAAAATTGGAAATATTTCACGTCTGTCGGGATCGAACCCGGTTCCCCCAGGTTCGCGACCAGACACTCAGGCACGCAGCTATCCCTGCTTCAAACATTTAGAATTTTATTGTAAAGAATTGATAATGAATATACAGGGTGTCCCATTTAGAGGTGCCACCATTGGGATTTCGAAAACTATAAGAGATACGATGTCGGTTAAATGGAACTTTTTGTGCGCCTTTGGGAAGCCATCTCAGATGTGCTTTTGTTTCTCATAGGGCACTAGATAATGACGAAAAACTGAATATTGTTGATTTTTTTCTTTTTTAAATAACTTCTAAACTACTAGTAATTGAGAAAAACGTTTCAAATACAAAAGATAGATATTTTTATTATCTAACCAGTGGCGTATGAAATAAATTTTTATATCCGTAAATTTTCGAGATATAACAAAAACTTATATTTTTTTAAATGGAACCCATATCTGATTTTAGTCTCAAAAAAATAATTATTTTTTCTCTTTTCAATGATGTAAGGGTTATTATGTTTTATATTTGTTTTGCTCCTAAAATTTAATTTTTCTCTTTATTTTCCTGCACTTTCTTATTATTTTCCAAAAAAAAACATTATTATTTTTATTAATTATATTGTATTTGATCGAATTAATTTGTTTTATGCCTTTATTACTTAATATTTTCATTCTAGACTCATAATTACAAATTACACTATAATGTGCCAAATGGCGAAATAACGAAATAAATTATTTAAATACAAGGAGTATTTTTAAATAGAAATTACCAATATTTTCAAAATAATTATAAATTTAATACAAAATAAGGAAAAAAAGAATAATTTTGAAGGCAAAACAAATATAAAACATAATAACCCTTACATCGTTGAAAAGAGAAAAAAATAATGATTTTTTTGAGATTAAAATCATATATGGGTTTCATTTAAAAAATATAAGTTTGTGTTATATCTCGAAAATTTACGAATATAAAAATTTATTTCGTTCGCTACTGGTTAGTTAATAAAAATATCTATCTTTTATGTTTGAAACGTTTTTCTCAATTACTAATATTTTAAAAGTTATTTGAAAAAGAAAAAATCAACAATATTCAGTTTTTCGTCATTATCTAGTGGCCTATGAAAATTTTTGGAAAAACAAAAGCACATCTGAAATGGCCTCCCAAAGGCGCACAAAAAGTTCCATTTAACCGACATCGTATCTTATCATGTATCGTATCATGTATTGTAGAGGGTAAAAAACATGAAAGATAAAGAAAAACAGTCCTAGTGAAAGGAGTAGATTACAATAATTTAGACAATAATTTGAAAATATTGAATGTTAAAAAATTTAAAGTAGAATTAAGGCGTTCCTTGTTAAAATAATATTATATTAAGTACAAACATTTATAATTATATTTTTGGTATGTTAAAAATATATAAATTAGCTTAAAGCTAAATAAAGTTTATTCTATTCTATCTCTTATAGTTCTCGAGATCCCAATGGTATCACCTCTAAATGGGTCACACTGTATATTCTCTAAATTAGTTGGAATTTTGATGCAATGGGGTCATTTCACATTTCCTGATTTATTTTTTTCTTGAAAAAATAGGTCAAATTAAACATGTATGTGTATGTTTTACATCTTACAAGTCATTAGAATCAGAGATATGATTTTTTAAAAGTTGCGTTTAATTTCAAATATTTCAACGGCTGACGACACATATTCACGGATACGACAGTCGAGCTCTACTGGTTTAATTTAGAACTATGATTATTTGGTTTGGTATTTATTTAAATAAATGGTTTATTTACATACCTTATACTGCACTAGTACTTTTAAAGAAATAGAAAGTAATAATAATCTTCTCTCTTGTATATTTTGCTGTCAGCTGTCACACTTTTAGGTTAGGTTACTGTTTCATGTTGTGAAGCTTGTGTGTGTGAGAGAGAATAGTCCTTTGTGTGAGTATGAATTTGTGTCGTCACAAATTTAGTCCGTGTTTAAAAGCGCGAAAGTTTATTAGCAAATTTATGAATGAAAAGTCGCATATTTCAAATTATTTTCTATTACTATATTTATTAAATGATATGGATTTCATGATTTTATAAAAAAAATAGACAATTATTTTATTTGAAATGACCCCAACAGCACGATTGATTGTTAACTTGTCATTTGTCATATTACATGGTGCGGTATTACATTGTATCGGCGCTGCGTGTACGGTTAAAATCTCGGCCTACTAATCGCCAACATAAATATGTCAACAAAAATTGCATTGTATTTATACACTGTGACACTACTATAATCAAATGTGACACTTCGATTGACAATCGAAACAATAAACAATTGCTGTTGTAATGAAAACAATATTTCAAAGGCTACTATGTTAGGCACAATAAAAACAGTACAACACTTGTAATTCATTGAGTAAATTAAGTATATAGAAGCCAGCATTTAGTGCAGTTATTTTTCAGTGTACTATTTGCTTTTTTAGTTAAAGATAAATTAACAGTCATGACAAAATTAATTACCTTAGTCCAAAAAAAGAAAAATGATTAAAACATGTTCACAATTTATAACAATTAGGGCATCATCATTTATATTTCTATCATTTTTCACCTGGTAACAAAAACGTTGATGTTTGTGGTTTAGGGAATTTCCGTCTGCAATGTTGGCAGACCTGCGAAAATGATTTTCGGAAATAATTTTCTTTCTGTCTCTGCACCAAGGTCATCAATTTCAACGAGAAAAAACTTCAGAGCGCGCATTTAAAATTCAAATTAGATGGCGGAGTACAACAGATGAACCGCGATAGAATATCTGGGGTTTACATTTAAGCCAAGCGAAAAAACTGTACCGTGACTCATTTGTTAGTTCATTAGCTTCGTTAACTAAATGGTTTGTTTTGTTAGATTTTCATACGTGATTTTTATCTTCCCCTAACCTAGCAATGAATATGAGAAGAGTAATATTTCACATACAGTGGCGTACAAAATTTGTGAGCCAAACAGAATTTAAATTATTAAAAGTAATAAAATGTATACTTTGTCCCTAAAATACTACTCAATAAATAACGATTAAAATAAAAAAAAAACATTTTTTTTAATAATTACTATGCAAGATATTTGAATTTATTTCCAGGGCTACAAATGACATCACACTATTGGTATCTTTCTCGCGCAGCCTACTACAGAAACTGGTGTGAGAAAGATAGCTATAGGTTTCTTTAAAAATCAAATGCAGCTATATAAAAAACAATTATGACTTTTTGATATACCCAAATCATTCAAGCAGCCAATGCACGTCATCACTTAGTGCAAAAACCTTAATGCATTAAAATCACTAATAGTGAAAAATGAAATAAAATTTCAATCATTTTTAATCGTCAAAAAGTGTATAGCCTTATATAATTATTATTAAGATGAATAGTAGAGTTCATTACTTATCGTATATGACATGAATAATATACCGTGAGTATTTTTTAACGTGAAACATTGGGTTTGTCATATCCATGGTTACGACTTGACATTTGATTGACAGCAATGTATTTGCCCGTTCCATTTAAAATGAAACATAGGGAACGAATTTGACATTTGATAAGACGTCAATAGAGGTTAATTTTATTTCAATAATTATACCTGCATTCTAAATTAAAATTAGTTGTAGAAAAAATATAGTGTGCCCCTTGTGCCCGAGTGGTTTTCTGACTCGGCTAAATTTCTTACAATATTTAAATATAATATTTCTGTCAAATTCATGCCCCATGTGTCATTTTAAATGAGACAGACAAATACATTGCTGTCAATCATGTGTCAAGTAGTAACTTATAGGAAAATTCACCAGTTATCTGTCATAATGACAAGATGCTATTAGAGGTTAATTTTGTTTAAATAATTACATCTGTTTTCTAAAAATTAAATTTAGATGTAGAAAAAATACTGTGTGCACCTTGTGCACGAAATATGTTTAGAGCTCTCGAGTGGTTTTCTGACTCCGCTAAATTTCTTACAATATTTAAATATACTTCTGTCAGATTCGTTCCCTATGTTTCATTTTAAATGGAACGGGCAAATACATTGCTGTCAATCAAATATCAAGTCGTAACTATGGAAATGACAAACCCAATGTTTCACGTTAAAAAATACTCACGGTATAAATAATGTACATCAACGTCATATTATTCGTTTAGTTGTTGCTATAGTTGGCAACATTGATAATTTGTATGTTCATACTGTCAAAGTTATTATTTGAAAAATATTTGTATCGTGTTTGAAACATTTTTGTGCGTTGTAAAGGTCTATTTATAATAAAGTAATGTTAAACGCAATGCAACGACACAACGTGACCATTAACGCAAACACAAAATCTGTGAATCTGCCAAATATAGCACTTCTAATCAATCAGAAGAATTTGGTATTTCTTTGAAATTCGGCTCACTTTTATTTATTGCCTTTATATGGCATACATAAGTATAAATAAGGTTAGTATTATAAAATAATTTAAATAGAAATGGACAGTTACGAAAATATAGTATTTATTTTGTAGATGTGACAGTTCATCACCATGTCGATAATACAGATTGCAATCTCTATAACTCTTTTCATAAAGATTCTAAAACCTCTGCAAACGTAGCAGTACATGACGTCACACATCTAGTTAATAAAATTCAATTTTTATTAATGACGTGCATTGGCTGCTTGAATGATTTGGGTATACCAATTGCTTCAAAATTAAGCAAACTTTCATTTAAAAATATTTTTAAAAAATTGATTTATAAGCTTATTCATAGATCCGGTAGATGGATCTGGTAGTATGGTACAATTTTCGAACAAGATAACACTTGTGTTTTCGAACGGTAGGTGCGGTTTCTACCGGTAGAATTTTTGTAAATGCCTAAAATCCTTTCTTACCTAAAGGTCTTAGAAGGTAAAAATACAGTATGAAGTTTATCCACGATAACAAAAGCATCCATTATAGTATCGTCATATCATATCGACTGCGCCAAAATTATTGCTACCATCATATAAAAATCACAGGTTAGATTCTTTATTTATCGCATTTACCGGCTGAATTACTCCATCCACAATTCATGGATCCTGTAGATGGATCTGGTAGATATGGTACAATTTTCGAACACGGTAACGATTAACCGCTTGTGTTTTTGAACGCAGTCGGTAAGTGCGGTATCTACCGGTAGAATTTTCGTAAATACCTAAAATCCTTTCTTACCTAAATGTGTTGCAAGGTAAAAATAAACTATGAAGTTTATCCACAACTACAAGAGCATCCATTATAGCGTTGTCGTATCCTATCGACTGCGCCAAAATTATTGCTATCATCATATGGAAAAAATAAGGGAACTTCTGGTTGACCAGTTATAATCAAAATTTAATCAGCACCTCATATGGGTGTAAAGAAAAGGAATACGAGAGAATTATAATTTTTAGAATTGTAGTATTGGAGTTATCGTTGGAGAACTTTTTGTCACACAAACCGATACATGGATAAACACATACCGACACACATACACGCACGCGATCTGACGCACACACACACACACACACACACACACAAACACAGAGACATCATAGTGAAACTAGTAAAATCGTGCTTATTTATTAGAAACACCACTAAATATTTTGACCAAAGACAATACCGTCCTTATGTAAAGGTGTTGGAAGGTAAAAAGAAACTATGAAGTTTATCCCCGATAACAAGAGCATCCATTATAGCGTCGTCGTATCCTATCGACTGCGCCAAAATTATAGCTACCATCATACGAAAATCACATAAATCGTTATGCTAATCGCATATCAATATTCATATAGGTTGTGGGCTTTGTAATTCCCTCTAAAAGTGCTCTACGAAATATTTCAATATTAATTACACGAAATACAACGGCATTAAGTGATCCAAACAATTTGATGACTTGTTTATACAAGCTCATTCATGTCCATTTGACCATGGACTCTCGAGTATTATAACATCCCTATGAATATCACTCTATAGCTGCTTTTCGGGTCACTTCTCGATTTTAATCAATTCACATCAGAAATGAATTTTTAATAATTATTTGCCACATTTTAATTGGTGCTCGTGAAATTTCAATGTGAACAGGAAAACCTTTGAAAATGAAATGTTTTATTTTGAAATTAAAATGAACCATGTTTTTATTTATAGCATGGAGTATTCTGCTTTTGCAAAAAATAAAAAAAGAGCTACATTTAGTGATTTTTTGGTAAATCGCAAATCAAACGAACACTAATAGGCTGTTTCTAAACCTGTCACAATTTTTAGGGGATACAGTACAAATCAAAATGAGTAAAAAATATAATTAACATGCGTTCGATCTTCAACTGTTTCCGAGAACGAGGACATTTTGGATTAGAATTTTACAAAATTAACTGTAAAAATTTAACAAAATTTAATATGAAACACTTTTCTCAGTTTGTAACAGGGTGTATATCATCATGGCTTATTACCCATATCTGGATGTATCAATCTGTTTCTATTCGCAAATTTCAAATGACGTACAGTTGAGAACATTTACTAAGCGTTCCTCACGGGCTCTGAAAACTGTCGCGGAGAGTGTACCATAGAGGTCAATTTTGTGCTGTTTGAAAAATTGTAAATTATTTTCAAATATCAGACACATAACATATTCTCAAAATTAGTTGTAATTTTGGTGCAATTATGTACATAGGACCGGATTATATATTGAAAGCACGATTGACAGTCATTTGTAATGTTAGTTCAGAATTTTATGTGGTACAGCACATTGTAGGGGCGCAGGTGTTGGAAGGTAAAAATAAACTGTAAAGTTTATCCTTTATAATAAGAGCATCCATTATAGCGTCGTCGTATCCTATCGACTGCGCCAAAATTATTGCTACCATCATATGAAAATCATAGGTTAGATTCTTCATTTACCGCATTTACCGGCTGAATTATGCGATCCACAATTCATGGATCCGGTAGATGGATCTAGTAGATATGGTACAATTTTCGAACACAGTAACTATTAACCGCTTGTGTTTTCGAACGCAGTCGGTAGGTGCGGTATCTATCGGTACAATTTTCGTAAATGCCTAAAATACTTTCTTACCTACAGGTGTTGAAAGGTAAAAATAAACTGTAAAGTTTATCCTTTATAATAAGAGCATCCATTATAGCGTCGTCGTATCCTATCGACTGCGCCAAAATTATTGCTACCATCATATGAAAATCACAGGTTAGATTTTTCATTTACCGCATTTACCGGCTGCATTACTCGATCCACAAAACATGGATCCGGTAGATGGATCTGGTAGATATGGTACAATTTTCGAACACGGTAACTATTAACCGCTTGTGTTTTCGAACGCAGCCAGTAGATGCGGTATCTACCGGTAGAATTTTCGTAAATGCCTATTATGTTAACAAAAATTGAGGAGTTGTCACACCTTCTATTTATACACCGTGCACAAAACATCGCCATGAAAACGTTGTCCTCCAAGAGCTTTTTCAATCAGTCCAAACAAGTGGTAGTGTACAGAGGGTGTCACAGTGTAGTCCACGACAATGTTTCAAATTTTTCCGTAGTTAAGACAGCTGTATGGGTCCGGGCATTGTATTGCAGCAGGATAACGAGGTACTCACCTTGCGGATACTTTCCGAAACCCGAGGTCGTCAGTAATGATCGTCTGAGCACTGCCAAAGCTGATTCCCACCTCAGAAGCAATTTCAGCTACTGTTAATCGTCTGTCGTCCTCTAGAAGTCAGCGAACAGTACGAATGTTCACGTTGGTTTTTAGTCGACATTGGTGATCTTCATTTTCGAGTGCTTCTAGCCCTTATAAAAATTGTTTATGCCATGAATACACTTGTGTTTTCTTAAGTGTATTATTCCCTAACTGTGCCTGAAGTCTTCTCAAAATTTCTGATGGTTTTACGCCTTCTTTCGTAAGAAATTTAACTATAATACGTTGCGCAATAGACGATGGTACTTCTCACTCAGACATCGCAATAGTTATTGAACACGTGGTAATATGGCGTTCTATAGTGGTGCAAAATTCTCTAGACATTCCCGTGAGAGAACCTCAGACGCCACGCCTCTCTTTGTTCACCTCACTATCAGTACGAAAATAATTCCGGTTTATATTTGATTCACCCTCGTACTTAAACGGAAAACGCTATATGATATAACGCAGCAATAAATTTAACAGACGGTAAAAATTAAATATGATACTGCAGTGGTTTTGTAAATATAATCTAAAATAATGGATGTTGTTAAATGTAAAATGGTTTTCTATTAATAAATCGCTTTTGAAACAATAATTCTAATGGGTGTGCGACTCGTTTTTTAATTGGATAAAATTTCCACTGATGTCATTTGTCGAAATTGCAGTGTTTTGTTTTCGTATTGATTTTTCGTTTCCAATTGAGCAGAGCGTGTTTAAACCGGTTAATCCGGTAAAGAAACAACTCCATTACAATCTTAATAAAAACAAAATCCCTATTTGCATTAGTGTGGTATTACCAACCAACGAGTTTAAAATCCCTACATGCAAGCAGCAGCAGGTAATTTCAGAGCAGCCAACCTTATAAACTCTAATTAGCCTAGCATTGCAACACATTGGGCTGTAGACATCGACAAATCTATGCTGTTTAAGTTGGCTAGCCTGGAAGTTTTAGTAATTAGCTATACAGGTCTGTGCAGGTACCAAACACGTAATTGCGAGAGGAGAAGTTTGCGAACATCTTTAGTACAGCGTAAAGCATAACTTACTGTTTTGTGGAATATTGTTTATTAGGTCACTGTATACCTACTATACTGACTGTTTTGCTGCAAGTATGTTATAAACTTTTTATACAGGGTGTTCCGCGACTCGACCGACAAACTTATACTATATAGGTGCGTTCGGTAAATCATACGGAGTTGGAGCATTTACGGAGCGGCGTTGGAGTGGAGTGGGAGTAGAACTGGAGTTGGAGTAGATCGAGGGAACAAGGTACACTCCTTTATTTGTGATTAACCGAACGAGTAGAGTTAAAATTTTGGTGCACGATTATAATAACCTCCTTTTTTGACAATCTGATATACTGCACTGCTAAACAAAAATAAATAATGAACCATACAGAAGTTATTCAGTTTGGTATTATTCTTTAATGATTCTGAAGAAAGTATATATTAGAAAAGGTACAGAATTCTTACCATTCCGACATACTGCGCCTTGTTATATTACAAAACAATATTATAAATATAAAATAATTGTGTATAATAAAATATTTCAACATAAAAATACAAAATGATCTGACAGATGTCAAATAAAACAAAGAAACTCCATGTATGCTTGCATATCGAGGTTAGACTTATGGAGTTAACATTTTTCACTCCACTTGACTCCATTCTGCATTTGCCGAACGCTCCATTTTAAGACGCTTATCACTCCATGTAATTACCGAACGGTGTTAGGAGTGTACAGAGTGAAAAGAATGAACAGAACTCATTTGCCGAACGCACCTTATACTGACTGTTTTTCTGCAACTATGTTATAAACTTTTTATACAATGTTACATGACCTATAGGTGAATGCCAGCACAAGACCTCTCGCCATTTCCATATTAGGCTATATAAGTATTGTATTGCACTTCGCTTTCGAACCGTCGTTTTATAACAAAATCTTACAGAACTTTACCCAAATATTGTTTTTTATAGTATTTAACATGTCTTCTGCACTCATATATAAAGTACTACTCAATAAATAAAGATTACGATAAAAAAACATTTTTTTAATAATTACTTTGCGGGATTTTGAATTTATATCCAGGAATACTGATGACGTCACACTATTGGTATCTTTCTCGCGCAGCCTACTACGGAAACTGTTGTAAGAAAGATAGCTATAGGTTTCTTTAAAAATGAAATGCAGTTATACAAACAACAATTATGACTTTTGGTACCACGAATTGCTTCAAAATTAAACGAACTTTCATTTAAAAATATTTTTAAAAATCTGTTGTGGCCAGCACAATACCTCTCGCCATTTCCATATTAGGCTATATAAGTATTGTATTGCACTTCGCTTTTATAACAAAATATTACAGAACTTTACCCAAATATTGTTTTTTATTGTATTTAACATGTCTTCTGCACACATATAATTCTAATTATATCTATTTTTCATTGTATGAGGAAGTTTCTAAATGTCAGAGATTCTTCCAATTCATTAACCAGATTGGCGGTATTTCAGATGGATATATGCATTTTACTACAATTTTACCTATAATTTCAAGTATTTAATTAATAAAACAATAAGAAAAATTAAAAATACTTCCCAGAAAAAGCTATCAGACTGTCACTAAAACTGTTGATATTTGACAATGACATGTGTCATTTACAAACTATGTTATAAACATTGGAATTTGTCAGCTGGTTTCCTTAGTGCCTTAGCCTCTGTGATTAGTTTACTCTATAAATTATTGTGTCTTTATCTCTAAATCTATACAAGATATAACCATTTTTTTAAGTGTATTAGATGGAGAATTTTATTATATTTAGAAGAATTTTTCTAAGAAACTACTACTTCCGGTTGTTCAATTGTTACCAAAAACTTTTCAGCTCTTCCCAGGAATATCAGAATGAGGAAACTGCAGTTAAATATTTTTTAAGTCTTATAGTTTTTGAGGAATCGTCCCTCCAACATCCATACATACATACACACACACACTTACACACACACACACATACACACACACACATACTTACACACACACACAGACTTCATTTCAAAAATGTTATAATCGGATTCTATTGACCTTAAATCGTGCATATTCAATAAAATCTGGATATGCGAATTTTAGCATGAATCCAATACCTCTCTTAGCGAGAGGTAAAAAAAACATTGATTTTTTCTTCTCAGGTTTGTTGTAGTTGTAATTCGTGGTTTTAAACTTAACTTTCGAAACCTCAATTCCGTTATTAAATTTACTCTTGCCTTTCTACTTTATTTATTTAGCAATTTGAAAATCTTCCCAACTTAAAATTAAATTTACTCTTTACAAAACACAGAGCAAACTGTGTCACTCCACTCGCCACCAAAAACTAAACTTAAACAACAGAAACTTTTCACATTGTTCAAGTGTTTGTCCTGGCCACCTTTGATAGCATTGTCGTCATGGATGACTCGATGCCACAAGTTGTAATTAAATATTAAACAACACTCCCTTGTTTTGGGTTGCACTTAGGTTTTATTGTTACTGGGACGATCTAAACAAAAAGTTTTTGGAATAGAATTGTACAGGTAGAAGAAATTATTAATAGCTATACATATATATATATATATATATATATATATATATATATATATATATATATATATATATATATATATATACAAGGTGTCCATCTATAAATTAGCCAGCAATTATCTCGCTTATTATTACATTTAGCGGTTTTAACTGTATAACATAAATTAATAATATTAACAGAATAATTATTAAAATCGTTGATATTTGGAATAATATTAAAGTGGGGTTTAATGGTTACCAATTGGTTTTACAAATTTTAGTAAAGTATTCTACAGAGGTGACAAATCAGTGTTTAATAAATTTTGTGAATGTTTTTGCATCTCTTATTCGCTAGTGAAATAGAGCAACATGACGTCTAGCGACGAAAATATGAACAGTACATGCACGGTAAAAAATAACATTGATATTCCGGACAAAATTTAGTTAGATGTATTTTTTTTGTTATTTCAACAATATGTTTTTGCCGTGTATACGAAGAACTTTGTATTTTAAGTTTCCAAAACTAAACCATTTTTGCTGTGTATAAAAAGTATTATTTGCTGTAAAATATTAGTCATGGTAGCAATTATTAATAGTAGTACTAAGCAGTCATTTTGTTACTTTGTTCAGATTACAAAATCATTTTGCAACAATTAAAAGTATTTAATCTCTTACTGGGACAAATTTTATTTTTTTGTATCCTGTGACATTATATTTTGTAAAGATTACAAATTCTTCTTCCCGCCATATACTTTGTACAGGTAACTAAAACTTTTGTGTAGACAGAATATTCCCTGGTATACAGTATAATTTACTGTTCGTGTTATACTATACTACGTCGTGTCGTATTTGCTTGCTCTGTACTGTTAAGTTTTAGCCTGTTGAAAATTGTGTTTTAAAAGTGCTTGTTTCTTGTGCCCGTCAATAAAAATGGATGATTTTGTAAAAAATATTTTAAAACAATGGCAATTAGTGTCTTATTGAGAAATTTGAAGATATGTATCGATTACTGATAAATCTGTATAATTTAAGTGACTATTGTTTCATATGTTATTTTTTTATATAATATTTGTTACATGTATGTAGATTATAATAATAAATAAATAAAATTATTATAATACGCATGTATTTAATTTTTCCCTTACTACCTCATTAATGCATTTGTATATCTATCAAAATTTATTAGTTTCCAAAACAAATTCATAGTTATTAATGGTAACTTATTTTATTTGTTCGCATAACAAATATCTTTTGTTATATATAACAAAACTGTATTTGTTGCCACAACAATTTTTTACCAGCAAATTTACCTAGGTAACTGTAACAAATATATTTGCTGGTCCTATATTGACAAAAAAAAATTTGCTCCTGGAACTCATTTTTGGTAATCACAACAAAGTTTTTATTTACCGTGTGAGCATTTAGAAAAGAAATCATCTTTACTATAATAAAGTTCATGTAAAAAAGTACTACCTACATAAGTTATTTTTTTACTTTAACATTTCCTATATTTAAAATTAATTCATATAAACCAAAATCACGGCAGCGACATTTGTCATTATTGTAAAAATCCGTCGTTACCGACATAGTCACCGATCGATATACCTGTCAAATACGCGAGGCGAACATTGCTGAAATGTCAAATATCGACACCTACCTATTATTTATTACGAAGAAAACATGAGCAAATAAATATATTATCTGTCATATACAACGTCTATTATTACAAATAAATTTTCGCTAGAAGAAGTACTCCAATGAAGGTAAGTAAAATAAAAATTGGAAATTGACTTAACCCCAGTATTTTAAACTAACACTTTTCAGAGGTATAACCTATCTCATTACAAAAAGTGATTTTCATTATCATCGGCCAAAAAATTTGATACAATTCTCGTGCGTGAAGTATTTTACAGCGCTCCAGCTAATAAGGCACTCGCCTTAAGGGCTCGTGCCTCAAACAAAGTAGTCGCGCTGTAAAATATAACTTACACGCACTCGAATGTAAATAACTATTGTACAACTCAAACTGACCGCGTAGCAGTTAAAATGTAAATTTTGTAACTAAAATTTTTTTAGCTAACATGTGCCTTTCCTTTTTACCTCTCGTAAAAGAGAGTTCAACAGTTTCGTATCTCAATTTAGCAAGTTATGTGTAAATTAATATGACTAATACATCCGCATGTAGATGTCTACATCTCGTGATTTTGCTGAAAAGGAAGGGCGTGTCTTAACCAGTTAAGTTAGGGGAATTTCATCCAGGTCTCTAGGGTTCTGCGCGAGTCACGTGTAAACTAACTTCAGGTTGGTAACACCAAGTTATACAGCGGAGATATTTTGACGTATAGGGAATTTAATTGCAAAACTGTTGCCCGGACTGTGGAATAAAGAGATCCCCAGAATGGGCTTCTTGAGTGGTACTGAAAAATCGATTTCTATCACTATATATGTAATGTTATGTTGAAAACATATATAAGAATATTTTATGTTAAAAAATTTGTTGTGGCCAGCACAAGACATCTCGCCATTTCCATATTAGGCTATATAAGTATTGTATTGCACTTCGCTATCGAACCGTCGTTTTGTAACAAAAAATCTGTTGTGGCCAGCACAAGACCTTCCGTCAATTCGATGTATTTTGTACAAATCCCATACCAAAAGGTCCTTGGAACAGATTCTATATAATATCATGTACAATCGAACACGAACACATACTATTTTTTACAAATTCCATACCAAAAGTTCATTTGAAAAGGTTCTATAAATCCAATAAAATTATAACATAAACTACACTAAGTAATGTCCTTCCATCTTCTCTTTGGCCTTTCTCTGCATGTCACTTGCGAGTAACAATATGACATACCAATTTTAGATCCTATACTTTTCATATTTGGTTTTGCACTTGCAACTGACATCTGTCAATTAATTTTTTTTGAATAATTATGTCAGCTGTTTCCATAATAAATTGCAAAGCAGACTAATTTTTGAAAATTAATTTCTTTATAATGCTTTAAATTTACATCTATTGAATATGAAGGAAAATGTATAATTAAACCGTATAGAGAAGAGTATTTTCTTTAATATATATAATAACAAAATGTCAAAAAATAACATTTAACTGCGTTTTTTTAAGAAAAACTGTTAAAAACTTCAAATAAGGGTACTTCCGGTGGATCAATTATAACCAAAATCTAATCAACTCTTCATATGGTTGTACAGAAGAGGAATACGAAAGAATTATAATTTTTAGAATTGTAGTATTGGAGTTATCGTCGGAGAAAAATTTGTCACACACGGACACACATACACACACACGCACACACGGACACACGCACACACACACACACACACATACATACAAACATCATCTTAAAAATAGTAAATTTGTATTGTAGGGACCCTAAAACGTGCTTAGTCATTAAAAACTCACCACCGAATTTTTTGACCAAAGACAATACCTTCCTTACCTAAAGGTGACGGAAGGTAAAAAAAATACAGAACTTTACCCAAATATTGTTTTTACCTCCCGCTACCCTTGGTAAGTGAGGTATAGGGATCGTGTTAAAAATCACATATCGAGATTTTAGTAAATGACCACGTTTTAAGGTCTCCAGAATCCAATTTTAACATTTTCACGATGATGTCTGTCTGTGTGTGTGTGTGTGTGTGTGTGTGTGTGTGTGTGTGTGTGTGTGTGTGTGTGTGTATGTATGTGTGTGTGCATGTGTAGGGATTTTATCTGCGCTCTAACTAAATACTATCATCCAGAAAATTCTGAAACCTTGTATTTATACCCTATTCTAATATGAAAAGAAGCCAAATGAATGTAACTGACAGTAAATGTCACTGTCAAAAAACTAATCACTTCAAATTAATAATAGTGACATTTTAAAAAGAAAATAGTAAATAAAGCAATAGTTTTATTTAAATTAATAAAAATTAAATAGCGGGAGGTTTTGTGTTGGCCACATCAGATTTTTTATTGTATTTAACATGTCTTCTCCACACATACAATTCTAATTATATCTATTTTTCATTGTATGAGGAAGTTCCTAAATGTTACAGACTCTTTCAATTCATTAACAAGATTGGCGGTATTTCTAATAGATATATTCATGTTACCTATAATTTTAAATATTTAATTAATAAAACAGTAAGAAAGATTAAATGTACTTCCCAGAAAAAAGCTTTCAGAATGTAACTAAACTTTTGATTTTTGACACTGATATCTGTCATTTACAAATTATGTTATAAACATTTGAATTTGTCAACTGGTTTCCTTAGTGTAGTTTGGCCTACTCGACTTATTACATCCCGTTATACCCAAATCATTCAAGCAGCCAATGCACGTCATTGATAAAAATTGAATAAAAGTAATTAGATATGTGACGTCATGTACTGGTACGTTTGCAGTGGTTTTAGAATCTTTATGAAAAGAGTTATACAGATTGCAATCTGTATTATCGACAAGTTCATGAACTGTCACATCTACAAAATAAATACTATATTTTCGTCACTGTCCATTTCTTTTTAAATTATTTTATAATACTAACCTTATTTATACTTATGTATGCCATATAAAGACAATAAATAAGAGTGAGCCGAATTTCAAAGAAATATACCGAATTCTTCTGATTGATTAGAAGTGCTATCTTTGGCAGATGCACAGATTTTGTGTTTGCGTTAACGGTCACGTTCCGTTGCGTTTAACATTACTTTATTATAAATAGACCTTTACAACGCACAAAAATGTTTCAAACACGATACAAATATTTTTCAAATAATAACTTGGACAGTATGAACATACAAATTATCAATGTTGTCAACTATAGCAACAATTAAACTAAAAATATGACGTTGATGTACATTATTTATATATTATTCATGTCATATACGATAAGTAATGAACTCTACTATTCATCTTAATAATAATTATATAAGGCCATAGACTTTATGACGATTAAAAATGATTGAAATTTTATTTAATTTTTCACTATTAGTGATTTTAATGCATTAAGGTTTTTACACTAAGTGATGACGTGCATTGGCTGCTTGAATGATTTGGGTATATTCTATATATTATAGCGTCATTATCTCTAAATTTACAGAAGATATAATAAAAATTTTAAATGTGTCAGATGTGGAATTTTATGTTCTTCAATATTAGTAGGTAATATCAAAAATTTTCAAAAAATAATATTAAGAAGAATTTTTTTTAGAAATAACTACTTCCGGTTATCCAATTGTTACCAAAACCTTTTCAGCTCTTCCCAGGAATGCCAGATTGAGGAATTCATAGTTAAACAGGTGTTAAGTCTTATAGTTTTTGAGGAATCGTCCCTCCAACATCCAGACATCCAGACAATCTGGATATGCGAATTTTAGCATGAATCCAATACCTCTCTTAGAGAGAGGTAAAATATCCGATGTGGACACCACAAGACTTCCTTGTACGCCTGCTACACTATACATATTTTGTTAATAATTAAAATATGTATTATAACAGACCCTATCATAAAATTGCACGTATTTTTCGTCGTAATTCATAGCAAACTTAATTACAGAAACCAAAAGGTACATAATTTTTAAATTTACATATCTCGCTTATACAAAGAGCTAATTTAATCATACTTGATGTTTTCGACGCAGAATTCAATTATCTGAAACTTTTAGTTGAAGCATTTATTATTACAAACACAGCTTCAAGTAAAGTATCACTTCCGGTTAGACTATTTTAATCAAAATTTATTATGTTATTCCCATTGATATAAAAGTATTATATTTCAAATTTGAAAAGTTTTGGATTATATTTTAATATAGTTTTACATTAAAATCTATTATAGGCTTCAAGTAAAGTACCACTTCCGGGTAGACCATTTTATCTGAAATCTATTATGTTATTCCCATTGATATAGAAGTCTTACATACCAGATTTGAAAAGTTTTGGATTATATTTTAATATAGTTTTTCATTAAAATATATTATAGGCTTCAAGTAAAGTACCACTTCCGAAAGATGTTATAACAGTCCTAAATACAAAATTTTAACTTTCTACGGCTTCCCGTTTTTCAGTTATGCGAGATACGTACGTACAGACGTCACGACGAAATTAGTCAAAATAGATTCAGAGATGGTCAAAATGGATTTTTCCGTTGAAATCTGGACCCGAAATTTTTCGCGATTACAATACTTCCTTTACTACGTATAAGGAAGTAAAAAGTGCTGCCAAAATTGGTTTGAGAGCATGCAATAGTGTATGAGTGTTAAAAGAGAAAAACAATAAAGCCAAAAATTCTGTATGTCTTCTTTTGCATCGTTTGCAGAAACTTTGCCAACATTCCTCGTAATTTAAATTTCCGAATTTCTATCGACTACCTCTATACGGAATATTAATAAAGATGAGAATATTTAATCCTTATTTTGTATTCGCTATCAAGTGTGCGTGTAGCACACCTCAATTTTCGAACCTTTTCGCTTAGTAAACATTTTCTTGCTGTAGCTGTTGTTCCATTTTCAGTAAGAATCCGTTATAAATTGCGATTAAAGCGCCTCTTCGTGACTGCTTCCACGGGGTCTTGATCTAGCACATTTGTAAACGTCAACTGAATATTATTGATCATGAATCTTAAACATAACTAGAGGTAGCTACCGACGGGAATATTTTTCAAACCCTAAATTAGTTCTTAAGTGATTAGTCGTATTTGTTATATCTTTTTTATATAAAAAATCTGTTGTGGCCAGCACAAGTGTCTGTGTGTGTGTGTGTGTGTCCGTGTGTGTGTTTCCGTGTGTGTGTGTGTGTGTGTGTGTGTGTGTGTGTGTGTGTGTGTGTGTGTGTGTGTGTGTGTGTGTGACAAATTTTTCTCCGCCGATAACTCCAAAACTACAATTCTAAAAATTATGATTCTTTCGTATTCTTTACAACCATATGAAGAGCTGATTAAATTTTGGTTATAATTGGTCAACCGGAAGTACCCTTATTTGAAGTTCTTAACAGTTTTTCTGGCAAAAACGTAGTGAAATATCAATTTTCGACATTTTATGATCATTAATATAAAAGAAAATCTTATTCTCTATACGATTTGATTATATATTTTCCTTCATATTCAATAGATATAGAGTTATAGAGAGATTAAGAGAGGTTAACTTTCAAAAATCAATCAGCTTTGTAAAAATTATGGAAACAGCAAAAAATTCTAATTGATAGATGTCAGTGTCAAGTGCAAAACCAAAATGGAAAGTATAGGATCTGAAAGTAACAAAAGTGACAGAGTGTCCCAAAGTGCCAAAGAGAAGATAGAAGGACCGTGTAGCAGAAGATTAGAGAGAGGAATAACTGTGTGAAGAAGATGCGTTGGATAGGAATGAGGAAATGTCAAGTACAATTTACATAATGGTCGTCCGTGTTATAATTATTGGATTTGTAGAATCTTTTCAAAGGAACATGCAATATGGAATTTGTAAAAAAAAGTGTGTTCGTGTTATAATTTTGCAGGATATATAAAATCTTTTTTAAGAAATTTTTGGTATCTGATTTGTACAAAATACATCGAATTGACGGAAGGTTTTGTGCTGGCCACTACAGATTTGTTTTATTGTATTTAACATGTCTTCTGCACACATATAATTCTAATTATATCTATTTTTCATTGTATGAGGAAGTTCCTCAATGTCAGAGATTCTTTCAATTCATTAACTAGATTGGCGGTATTTCTGATGGATATATGCATTTTACCTATAATTTCAATTATTTAATTAATAAAACAATAAGAAAGATTAAATGTACTTCCCAGAAAATGCCATCAGAATGTCACTAAAACTGTTGATTTTTGACACTGACATGTGTCATTTACAAACTATGTTATGAACATTTGAATTTGTCAAGTGTTTTCCTTAGTGTAGTTTCGCCTACTCGACTTATTATAGCCCGATATTCTATATATTATAGCCTCTTTATCTCTAAATTTATAGAAGATATAATAAAAAAATCTGTTGTGGTCAGCACAAGACCTCTCGCCATTTCCATATTAGGGTATATAAGTATTGTATTGCACTTCGCTTTGGAATCATCGTTTTATAACAAAAAAATACAGAACTTTACCCAAATATTGTTTTTTATCCTCTCGCTAAAAGAGGTATTGGCTTCATACTAAAATTCGCATATCCAGATTTTAGTGAATAAGCACGATTTAAGGTCCCTATAATTCGATTATAACATTTTTAAAATTTCTGTGTGTGTGTGTGTGTGTGTGTGTATGTGTGTGTGTATGTCTGGATGTTGTAGGGACGATTCCTCAAAAACTATAAGACTTAAGAACTGTTTAACTGCAGTTTCCTCAATCTGACATTCCTGGGAAGAGCTGAAAAGGTTTTGGAAACAATTGAACAACCGGAAGTAGCAGTTTCTTAAAAAAAATCTTCTAAATATAATTTTTTGGGAGTTTTTTTTGTTACTAAATATTAAAGAACATAAAATTCTCCATCTAATACAATTAAAATTTATATTATATTTTGCATAGATTTAGAGATAAAGACACTATAATTTATAGAGTACACTAATCGCAGAGGCTAAGGCACTAAGGAAACCAGTTGACAAATTCCAATGTTTATAATATGACACATGTCATTGTCAAATATCAACAGTTTTAGTGACATTCTGAAAGCTTTTTCTGAGAAGTATATTTAATTTTTCTTATTGTTTTATTAATTAAATATTTGAAATTATAGGTAAAATTGTGGTAAAATGCATATATCCATCAGAAATACCGCCAATCTGGTTAATGTATTGGAACAATCTCTGGCATTTAGAAACTTCCTCATACAATGAAAAATAGATATAATTAGAATTATATGTGTGCAGAAGACATGTTAAATACAATAAAAAACAATATTTGGGTAAAGTTCTGTAAGATTTTGTTATATATATGGCCTAATATGGAAATGGCGAGAGGTCTTGTGCTGGCCACAACAGATTTTTTATTTGAAGTATTTTGTTCCAAAATTACTTATCATTCGTATAACGTACTGAGCTATTCCTATACAATAATATATATGTAGAATACATATACTAAATATTTTAAAAGGCATCTAAGAAGGAATTCTTTTGAACCGTCCGTTCTCCAAAAGAATTCTTGAAGAAAATATGTGTAGGTTTTTACTTCCCTCGAAAAGGTAGCTGGTCAAGTAGATTGAAATAGTTACCTGGATACATTTCTACAACGTTTCTCATATATGTACATTGCATAGTTTTAAACAAAACTCTGGCCTAATTTTGTAATTCAAATTTTCAACATATTCCCAGAGCACTGATACGTGAAGAGGGTAAATGTTTTAGAAGTTTCAAATATAATAGACTAAAGGAACTTCACTTTAAAATCAATACGGGGCAGATTTTTGTGTGATCTACTTAGCCATGTGTATCTGAGCCTACTTAGAAATACGATGCTATTCGCTAGTGAAATAGAGCACTATGACGTCTAGCGGCGAAAATATGAACTAGTACATGGTAGTAAGTCCTAGCCGAGGTAGCGGCGAACGCATCGTTTCTGTCACTTATTTAACAAATAAATCACGAGTGGATTGAAATTTGTAGGCTATACTTTACTTTACGTAAGAAAATAGTAGATTACTCTTAAGAGTCGACCGTTTATACATGCATTGAATAAATAATTTAAATTTGTGAAACCAAGCTTTGTCAATAATAAATATATTTATCTGTAAAAATGTCAAAATCTAAAATTGCAACAAAATATGGTTAAACACCACTTAATTCTGTAGATTTTATTTGACAACTGACAGGCGATATTTGTTTCGTTTCTGTGAAATAGGTTTATATTCTGACCAATCAAAAGGTAGAATTTATATATCCCTAACTAAATCAACGCTATTCTTATGTGAAATAAAGTATAATAACAAAATCTAAAACTTCAACACGTTTTAGTTGCGTTTAATCTATGCACGTCATTAGCACGCAGAAATCCAGAAATAATTAATTTCCATAATTTCCCGAAAACAAGAACCTAAATTCTATAGAAAAATTTATTAGAGAAATTGCCAGTTTGAAATAGTTGGTAGACGAAAGTTATGCATTCATCTTTTAAAAATGGGAAAGGAACCGAGTAAAAATAATGCTTGCTCTTTGCATTTTGTAAAGCATGATTATATTTTGCCGGGTATAACTAAAAGATAATAATTACTTAATATCTTTATTAAAATGCTTCGTAATGAAATTTAAATTTGTAGACCTGTCTGCACAAAGATGTCAATAAAATAATAATACTTATCTCTCCATTAATCTACCAAAGACTGTAATAATGCAGTACTATGTAGATTCAAGAAAACAAAGACTCGAATCATGTAAATTCAAAATTCGAGAGAACGCTGAACATAATTTTTATATGAAACGGATTATTTCGAAAAATTCAAAATGTTATTCATACTAGAAACATTATTTTTATTTAATATTAACTATAATATTAATATTACTTTGTATTTCAAACGCCGCAGTGTATAAGAATACAGTTGCGGGAAACGAAGCATCTACCTTAAACCGGCCATATTGTTACGTCACGCGCTAAGCTCCTCCTCTTCTTCACTAGCGAATATGCCCTCATAATTTGGGACGCTTATTTTTTAACACCTGTATATCTATTAAATATGAACGAAACTGTGTAATCAAATCATATACACAATAAAATATTCTTTCATATTTATAATAACATGAAATGTCGAAAAATGATATTTAACTGCGTTTTTTCAAGACAAACTATTAAAAACTTCAAATAAGAAAACTTCCGGTTAACCAATTATAACCAAAATCTAATCAGCTCTTCATATGGACGTAAAGAAGAGGAATACGAAAGAATTATAATTTAGAATTGCACTTATCGCCGAAGAAATTTGTCACACACATACAGACATCATCGTATTGTAGGGACCCTAAAACGTGTTTATTCATAAAAAACTCACCACCGAATTTTTTGACCAAAGACAATACCTTCCTTACCTAGTTTAGTTCCAAATTTCATCACCAGGTTCACATTCTTATTTACATACCCAAAATCCAACTTTAAAAACGTGGTGGCGCAGTCGATAGGATACAGAATTCGTTTCAAAAATTTTGTTGCTATTTATTTGTGAGTTCATTGGATTGTGTCTAAAGTAGAATCGGCTGCTCAGTGAGTTCTCAGTTCATTTGAGGTAGATATTTACTCTTGAGTGGATTTCGAGAGATATTTGTGTAACAACAGCAAACATCTATACGTCAATGGGAGGAATAATTATAGACATGCTTGAAATGCATGTTTCAAAGTAGATGTTCGGGTAATGTTTATCCAGTAGTGCTGGTGTTGAAATAAAAGTATTATACTGGATTTTTACGCCAAGTTCATATTTTTATTACCTTCCGTTACCTTTAGGTAAGGAAGGTATTGTCTTTGGTCAAAAAATTCGGTGGTCAGTTTTTAATGAATAAGCGCGTTTTAGGGTCCCTACTATACGAATTTACTGTTTTTAAGATGATGTCTGTATGTGTGTGTGTCCGTGGGTGACAAATTTTTCTCCGACGATAACTTCAATACTACAATTCTAAAAATTATAATTCTTTCGTATTCCTCTTCTTTGCATCCATATGAAGAGCTGATTAGATAATCGCAGAGGCTAAGGCACTAAGGAAACCAGTTGACAAATTTCAATGTTTATAACATAGTTTGTAAATGACACATGTCTGTGTCAAAAATCAACAGCTTTCTCTGGGAAGTGTATTTAATTTTTCTTATTGTTTTATTAATTAAATATTTGAAATTATCGGTAATATTGTGGTAAAATGCATATATCCATCAGAAATACCGCCAATCTGGTTAATGAATTGGAACAATCTCTGACATTTAAAAACTTCCTCATACAATGAAAAATAGATATAATTAGAATTATATGTGTGCAGAAGACATGTTAAATACAATAAAAAACAATATTTGGGTAAAGTTCTGTAATATTTTGATATAAAACGACGGTTCGAAAACGAAGTGCAATACAATACATAATATAGCCTAATATGGAAATGGCGAGAGGTCTTGTGCTGGCCAAAACAATTTTTTTCAAATTTGAAGATTTTTGAAGAATATATTTCTTTTATTTAATAATTAAAACAAGGTATATAAAAATTCTTGCAACAATCTTATGCATAAATTCATATTTGATTCCGAAAGCATAAGAATCAATTTAAAACTAATTAAAATATCAACGGCTTTCATTAAGACGACAGGACAATACAATACAATCAAAATTTCCCGCGAAACTTTTTAATTTGGTCGGCAGGCAATGATTTTCCAATTTTCCACACAAATTTGCGCTGAAGTTTCCGAGTTTTCTCACTTTTGGTGGCCGGTGAACTATCTAGAAAATCTTAATTAAGATGATAAAGAATTTGTTAATTATTCGAGGCACCCATGCTGAAAACTGCTTCGTTTAATAGGCTTCGGAATTTTGCGAATTTTTAACGAAATCGGTTCGAGTTCGAGTTCAAAGACGAATTACAGCGCTACCGCAAGAGGATACGGCTGACAATCGAATTACATAAGAAAGGAATTAGCTTGGCCTAAGCCTAAAATATAATGGGATAATAGATAATTGATTATTTTTTGACTTTTCTCAAAACCAATGAAGTGTTTTAATATTTGTCCCGCGTCTGCGTTTCAACCAATCCTGTCATTATTATAGTATTTAAATTATACAGGGTGTCTCTTAAATAGGGGGACATGGCTTAACCACAGATTCCTGAGGCTAAAATAAGACGATTTAACCAAACTTGCTTCTACCGGAAAGTGTACCATTTAGCCAGTATTCCGCTTCAAAGTTCTTCGAAAAAAAAAAATAATTTTGCTTATAATAACCGGACGCTTTATTCGATTTGGATGAAATTTGATATGACAGTTTATATAATTATAAGTCTTCTTTTAAGGTGATACTTGTTATTAATAGTGAACCACTAGTGTATGAAACTTAGGTGTCTCAACATTAATTAGACCGTAACTTTTTAATGGCAACGCCGATAACGTGAAATTATTTTTCTTCGGAAAGATACATTCAATAGTAAACTTTTCTCTCTCTGTATAATTTGTGATATCTGTTAAGGTTCACACAGAAAAAAATAAAATCTGAGTGTCTGCACTGCTAAATTTTTAAAATAAATTTAATCTAGCAAACCGCTAGATAGACCATCCAAATGTCAAACAAGTAATTTTTACTGATGCAGAACTTCTGGGACCGTCATTTATTGTAACTATTCGAGAAATGGTTAATAAAATCCATGCCCTAGTAATTAGCGATCTTTGATTAAAAGTACGTGAGATAGCTTATGAAGTCAACATTTCAACCAAGCGGGTATGCAATATTTTGCAAGAACGTTTACATATGAAAAAGTTATTCGCGAGATGGGTGCCGCGGCTACTTAATTCAGATCAAATGCGCGCTCGCATTAAAAATTCAGAAGAATGTTCGGTTATCTTCAAACGTAATCCAAGGGAATTTTTTCGTCGATATGTCACAGTAGATGAAACGTGATACACCATTATACGTCAGAAACTAAAATGCAGTCGAAACAATGGACTTTTCTTGAGCAACGTGCTCCCAAGACGGCAAAAACCGTTTTACGGTCAAAAAGGTCATGGCCATAGTACTTTGGGATCCCAAAGGTGTGATCTTTATTGATTGTTTACAAAAAGGAAAAACGATAACTGGCCAATATGACGCTGATTTGTTGACACGTTTTGATGCCGAAATACAGTAAAAACGACCTCATTTATTGAAGAAAAAAAGGTTGTTTCATTACGATAATGCGCCTGCTCATTTGTCCGCTGTTCCTACAACAAAATTAGTCGAATTGCGTTACGAGGTGCTGTCTCATCCGCCATTTTCACCAGATCTGGCTCTCAGTGATTTCTTATTTCCAAATTTAAAAAGATGGCTCGGTGGAAAGAGATTTCACAACAATGAAGAGGGGATATCCGAGACAAATGCATATTTTGAAGAGTTGCCGAAAGATTACTCTTTGGATACTTTGAAAAAATTGGAAATTCGCTGGACTAAGTGTGCACAATTAAAAAAAGATTATGTTGAAAAATAAAATACTTGTAAAAGGTCAATAACTTTTTACCTCTCGCTAAGAGAGGTATTGGATTCATGTTAAAATTCGCATATCCAGATTTTATTGAATAAGCACGATTTAAGGTCCCTAGAATCCGATTATAACATTTTTAAAATGATGTCTGTGTGTGTGTGTGTGTGGATGTGTGTATGTGTGTGTGTATGTATGTATGTATGTATGTATGTATGTATGTATGTCTGGATGTTGTAGTCACGATTCCTCAAAAACTATAAGACTTAAAAAATATTTAACTGCAGTTTCCTCAATCTGACATTCCTGGGAAGAGCTGAAAAGATTTTGGTAACAATTGAACAACCGGAAGTAGTAGTTTCTTAAAAAAATTCTTATAAATATATTTTTTTGGGAGTTTTTTATTGAAGAACATAAAATTCTCCATCTAATACACTTAAATTTTTTATTATATCTTGTATAAATTTAGAGATAAAGACACTATAATTTATAGAGTAAACTAATCGCAGAGGCCAAGGCACTAAGGAAACCAGTTGACAAATTTCAATGTTTATAACATGACACATGTCATTGTCAAATATCAACATTTTTAGTGACATTCTGATAGCTTTTTCTGGGAAGTATATTTAATTTTTCTTATTGTTTTATTAATTAAATATTTGAAATTATAGGTAAAATTGTGGTAAAATGCATATATCCATCAGAAATACCGCCAATCTGGTTAATGAATTGGAACAATATCTGACATGAAATATAGATATAATTAGAATTATATGTGTGCAGAAGACATGTTAAATACAATAAAAAACAATATTTGGGTAAAGTTCTGTATATTTCGTTATAAAACGACGGTTCGAAAGCGAAGTGCAATACAATACATATATAGCCTAATATGGAAATGGCGAGAGGTCTTGTGCTGGCCACAACAGATTTTTTTTATTGAAAAGTCATATGACAGATGTGCTGCACGTCATGATCCAAACTTCCTTCCCACAAAATAAAATAGCAAATATGCCATCGTTCTTTAATATACTATTAATAACCCCTTAAAGCTAAGGTCTGAAAACTTCAGGAAACAGAACTAAGGGTACACACTAAAGGACAGACTAATGATAAAAAGGTTAACTGTAAAACCCTGCTTCTTAAAAAATTCAAAAGCAAAAATTGTGACAACAACCCCCGGTCTCCCCTACATTAGAAAATTTTCTGGCCAGTTTTGTAATTACCTAGCAGATGGTTACCTCGTTATATTTTAATGAAATGAACGTGAAATTAAGTATTCATTTACGTTGAAGTTCGCAGCAGACAAAATGCATCAAGTTCTGTAGCTCCCTTCAACTTTGATTAGACAGACCTGGTTTGCTGTGAAACTAGAGCGAAGGTAATTGAAATTTATTGTTGAGGGTACTCTAATAAACTTAGAGGAAATGGAAATATCTTCATAGTTGTTTTGGTTAACAACAATTTTAAGTGGATGAGACAATACAAATTCACGACAAATTCATTTTCATAGCATTTCCATTTTTACCTCTCGCTAAAAGAGGTATTGGATTCATGCTAAAATTCGCATACCCAGATTTTATTGAATAAGCACAATTTAAGGTCCATAAAATCCGATTATGACATTTTTAAAATGATGTCTGTGTGTGTGTGTGTGGATGTGGATGTGTGTGTGTGTGTGTGTGTGTGTGTGTGTGTGTGTGTGTGTGTGTGTGTGTATGTATGTATGGATGTTCGAGGGACGATTGCTCAAAATCTATAAAACTTAAAAAATATTTAACTGCAGTTTCTTCAATCTGACATTCCTGGGAAGAGCTGAAAAGGTTTTGGTAACAATTGAACAACCGGAAGTAGCAGTTTTCTTAAAAAATTCTTCAAAATATAATTTTTTGGGAGTTTTTTTTATTAAATATTGAAGAACATAAAATTCTCCATCTAATACACTTAATTTTTTTATTATATCTTGTATAGATTTAGAGATAAAAACACTATAATTTATAGAGTAAACTAATCGCAGAGGCCAAGGCACTAAGGAAACCAGTTGACAAATTCCAATGTTTATAACATGACACATGTCATCGTCAAATATCAACAGTTTTAGTGACATTCTGATAGCTTTTTCTAGGAAGTATATTTAACTTTTTTTATTGTTTTATTAATTAAATATTTGAAATTATAGGTAAAATTGTGGTAAAATGCATATATCCATCAGAAATACCGCCAATCTGGTTAATGAATTGGAAGAATCTTTGACATGTAGAAACTTCCTCATAACAATGAAAAATAGATATAATTAGAATTATATGTGTGCAGAAGACATGTTAAATACAATAAAAAACAATATTTGAGTAAAGTTCTGTAATTTTTCTGTTATAAAACGACTGTCCGAAAGCGAAGTGCAGTACAATACATATATAGCCTAATATGGAAATGGCGAGAGGTCTTGTGCTGGCCACAACAGATTTTTACCTCTCGCTAAGCGAAATTTTAACATTTTTTCAAAGATGTCTCTGTGTGTGTGTGTGTGTGTGTGTGTGTGTGTGTGTGTGTGTGTGTGTGTGTGTGTGTGTGTATGTGTGTGTGTATGTATGAGTGGATGTTGGAAGGACGTTTACTCAAAAACTATAAGACATAAGACCAGTTTAACTATGAATTCCTCAATATGACATTCCTGGGAAGAGCTGAAAGGTTTTGGTAACAATTGGACAACCGGAAGTAATAATATCTTTAAAAAAATCTTCTAAATATTATTTTTTGAAAATTTTTGTTACTACTAATATTGAAGAACATAAAATTCTCCATCTAAACACACTTAAAATTTTTATTATATCTTGTATAGATTTAGAGATAAAGACACTATAATATATAGAATAATCTAATCGCAGAGGCTAAGGCACTAAGGAAACCACTTGACAAATTTAAATGTCTATAACATAGTTTGTAAATGACAGATAACAATGTCAGTGGCAAAAATCAACAGTTTTAGTGACATTCTGATAGCTTTTTCTGGGTACATTCAATCTTTCTTATTGTTTTATTAATTAAATATTTGAAATTATAGGTAAAATGCATATATCCATCAGAAATACCGCCAATCTGGTTAATGAATTGGAAGAATCTCTGACATTTAGAAACTTCATCATACAATGAAAAATAGATATAATTAGAATTATATGTGTGCAGAAGACATGTTAAATAGAATAAAAAACAGTATTTGAGTAAAGTTCTGTAATATTTTGTTATAAAACGACGGTTCGATAGCAAAGTGCAATACAATACATACCGTGAGTATTTTTAACGTGAAACATTGGGTTTGTCATATCCATGGTTACGACTTGACATTTGATTCACAGTAATGTATTTGCCCGTTCCATTTAAAATGAAACATAGGGAACAAATTTGACATTTGATAAGACGTCAATAGAGGTTAATTTTGTTTAAATAATTATATCTGCACTCTAAATTAAAATTAGTTGTCGAAAAAATATAGTATGCCCGAGGGGTTTTCTGACTCGGCTAAATTTCTTACAGTATTTAAATATAATACTTCTGTCAAATACAATCCTCATGTGTCATTTTAAATGAGACAGACAAATACATTGCTGTCAATCAAATGTCAAATCATAACTTATAAATTCAACGGTTATCTGTCATATTGACAAAATGTCATTGGAGGTTAATTTTGTTTAAATAGTTATACCTGTTTTTTAAAAATTAATTTTAGATGTAGAAAAAATACTGTGTGCACCTTGTGTATATGTGTGTCTGTGTGTGTGTGTCTGTATATAGAATAATCTATTGCAATAAATCGCACAGTCCAGACTACACTAGTTGTCAAATTCAAATGTTTGTAATTGACAGATAAATGTCAGTGTCAAAAATCAACAGTTTTATTAACATTACTGAAAACTTTTTCTGGGAAGTAAGTACATTTAATATTTCTTATTGAATTATTATCTAAATATTTAAAATCATAGGTAGGTATTGTATATTAATAGTAATAGTACTTATATCCTTAAGAAATACTGCCAATTCCGTCAATGAATTGGAACCATCTTGAACATTTTAGAAGAGTAGGACAAGATTCCTTATAAAACCAAAGAACAGATATAATTAGAATTATTTGTGTGTTCAAGAAATTCGATACTTATGTAACAAAACGAAAATTGCGAGAGGTATTGTGCTGACCACAAGATTTTCTTTTAGCTGGTTTAGTGTATCTGTACCATCATTCATAATCAACATTATTACCAACTTGAAAACCAAAATCACCAATCAACCTACTGTCACTGCCATTAGCCAGTATTTCCAATTAAATTTGATCGTTACGCTAATTTTTCGCTGTTAAAAAACAACAAACCAATAAATAAACTGTAGGGAAAGAATCACTGAAATCCGTTCTGTGGAGAACGTGACGTTTGACGCCAGTGTTGGGATCAGGTCGGCATTGACTAATCGACTACAGAGACGATTATTCACTATAGCGAGCTGTATGTACTATGTCATTGTCGTAACAACGTTAGCGTTAGCGTTGGCAACACTGCTATCGGAGTTGTTTGCAACAGAAAATATAAATAAATATATCGCCATCGCCAAGAGTATTTATTTTACTTATAACATGTATCATACGAGGTGATTTATTTTTTCCGACTTCCCGGTAAATTTGGCAACATTGCAGGCTATGTCATATTAATTTGTCATCTTCCCTCCATCCACTGTTAAAATTTCAAGATAATTAGGCAAACCCTTCGGCAGTAGCCTTTGATTGAAGTTAACTACTTTCTCGTACTCCGCCGGAATTATGTTAGTGTCAATAGTAAATTCTGTGTGAAACTTAAAAAATCTGTTGTGACCAGCACAAGACCTTCCGTCAATTCTATGTATTTTGTACAAATTCCATACCAAAAGGTCCTTGGAACAGATTCTATATAATATCATGTAAAAACACATACTATTTTTTACAAATTCCATACCAAAAGTTCATTTGAAAATGTTCTATAAATCCAATAAAATTATAACATAAACTACACTAAGTAATGTCCTTCCATCTTCTCTTTGGCCTTTCTCTGCGTGTCACTTGCGAGCAACACTATGACATACCAATTTTAGATCCTATACTTTTTTCCATATTTGGTTTTGCACTTGCAACTGACATGTGTCAATTAATTTTTTTTGAATTTTTTAATATATCATCTGTTTCCATGATAAATAGCAAAGCTGACTAATTTTTGAAAATTAATTTCTTTATAATGCTTTAAATTTACATCTATTGAATATGAAGTAAAATGTATAATCAAACTGTATAGAGAAGAGTATTTTCTTTAATATATATAATAACAAAATGTCAAAAAATAATATTTAACTGCGTTTTTTTTAAGAAAAACTGTTAAAAACTTCAAATAAGGGTACTTCCGGTGGATCAATTATAACCAAAATCTAATCAACTCTTCATATGGATGTACAGAAGAGGAATACGAAAAAATTATAATTTTTAGAATTGTAGTATTGGAGTTATCGTCGGAGAAAAATTTGTCACACACGGACACACACACACACACACACACACACACGGACACACACACGCACACACGGACACACATACACGGACACACACACACACACACACACACACACACACACACACACATACATACATACATACATACATACATACATACATACAGACATCATCTTAAAAATAGTAAATTCGTATTGTAGGGACCCTAAAACGTGCTTATTCATTAAAAACTCACCACTGAATTTTTTGACCAAAGACAATACCTTCCTTACCTAAAGGTGACGGTAGGTAAAAATCCGCTACAAAAATGAACGAATTGTTGAAGAATGTTTATGGTGTACTCAAGTTTTCAAGCAGTTTAGAAGATTTAAAGAAGGAAGAAAAGAGATCGGAGACGATTAGCGCCTCGGCCGTGCACTGACATTGTTTTTCTCGAAATGCAAGTGTTTGTTCACATGGATTGGGTGCCTGAGGGGCATTTCGTTAACCAAGCATATTACAAGAAGGTTTTGATAACCCTTCATGCACGGGTGAGAAGAAAAAGGGCTGAAATGTGATGGATTCTCCATGAAAACAACGCGCAAGGACAAAACGCCCTGTCCGGCAAGACATTTTTGACGAAATACAAAATCACCGTGTTGGTACATCAACCGTACTCACGTGACTTGCTTTTATTCTCAAATTGTAATTCTGCGTATACACATATTGATTATTTGTATGTAAATATGAGTATTTGTATAATTAGAGATAAATTATAAAAAAAAAATTATAATCCTTTATTTGTAATTCAGTGATGTATTTTGAAATAAATAATATTGCGTTTGCAATGTATATGCTCTTTCATTAATTGTTTATCAAATATTGTTTAGTTTTCACACTTTCGGGCTTATTCACGTGTACCTTGTTATGCGATCTATATTGCTACGTAACGATTTATTGCTATTTTAAAGATAATTGTTAAAATTCGTATTCACGTGTCAACAAGCTGTCGTTATTTTAACAATAATTGTTATCAGTCAGGCAAGAGCTCATGACCACTTGCCGAGGTATCAACAATTATTGTTAAGAGTAAATTAAAATGGCAAATGCTCATAAATATTCATCAAAGGTAAATTTACTGTATTTAAACTAAAATTCGTGCACAAATATATAATTCGTATCGTTTCTTTATTTGATATTAGTGCGTAGTCGTGTCTTTAAAGGGCAGACTGACTTGTCAAATAACTTCTGTTTCAAATTAGTGATATACATAATATATAAATTAGGTAGATAATTTTTAGCTCATTTATTGTCTACCCCATTAGGCATGTATTAAGAATAAATATGCCGCAATTAAAGGATATGGAAGAGAACCGCTTTTTTATCTGAAAAGAAAATATATTTTTCGGAATATTTCGTATGTCATGACAGAGTACAATGAGGTCATGCAAAAAAAAATAATTGTACCTTTTTTCTGTTTAAATCGAAAAAGGATAGTCTAATTCGTCGATCAGTATGATTAAATTATTTTTTATTTATATTTTTTGTTGTATAAAATCGTTTTAAAGTATGGTATTTTTAAAAAGTTGCAAAAACCAGCCATGTTTTGTCGTCACAACGTTACAAACGAAGTTCAGACTCATTTCAAACAGACATTTTATATGGACACATAATTTCTAAAAGAAAAATATATATAAACTATAAATTGAGGATTACATATCTAAATAAGCTATTTTATATTAATATAATATCGTTCCATTTATTTTTATAAATATAATTTTCATTTGGCGTGAAATTATCTACGTTACATCAGATGTTTCTTTCACTTTTGAATCTTTGAATTAGACGGTTGGAGGTTATAAACGCATATAAGACATGGAATATATTCCAGAATATTATTTTATTCTTTATTTTGGCACGAAACAACGTTCCATCGACATGTTTACTTTCATAAATTTTAGGTTATCTTTAAATGTCACTTTGACGTTTAAGACAATGTGAAAATCAAAATGGTCGTGCTTCTCACTCTGTGACGTCATTGGACAAGGGACGAAGCGGGGGTCTTCAGCCGCATTTTAAAGAATGTCATTTTCAATTACAATTTTTTCATGATTAAAGATCGATTTGAGGAAAAATAAAAAATACGGGTCTATAATTTTTCACTACTCTATCGATTAAAATTATAAAAAAAAAGTCGTGCATGACCTCATTGCTGAAGTAACACCATTCCTTTAGGATTAGACTACACGCAGATGGTATTTCCTATTAACTGAAGATATAAATCACTAAACGAAGTAATAAACAATAAAAAGTACTTGTCATGGAAAATACTTTTAGATTCAAGTTGCAATTTTTTTTTTTCATTTTTCTGGCAGGTATTTGCTGTTCTTTTCGCCACATTTACTGTGAATTTGAAGTAAATTAGACGTAAATGATGAAACTCTACTTGTCACACTTGTCATTCATAAACAAAGTAAACAAATCTGAAAACACTTCTACCACCCTTACAATACCAATGCGAACATTAATAGTTAGAGATTTATTAGTTAAAAATGTTTTCGTCAGTTTCAAATATTATACTATAATAAACGTATCTTTAATAACCCAAATGAATTTAAAAAATCATTATTTTAAATAAGAAATGTTTTAATTTTAATGTCCTAATGGTTGCAACACTGCAATTTTAAATAATGACAGCTGTACTGAATACAACTTCATGTTAAATGATAACAAGATTGTTACTAAACAATAATTGCTATAGCTCATTTAACAACGAGACACGTGAATACGAAATTTTAACAATATTGTTATCAATTCTTGTGAAGTAACAATTTCTTGTTTAATACAAAATATGGCGCCGTTTTACTTAAAGCTCATTGCTATTTTAATCATGAAATTGACGGGAGGTCATGTGCTGGTCACATCAGATTATTTCATCTAGGCGATGGAAAAATCTCTTCTCGCACGAAAAAAAAAAAACAAAAGTTCTATTTTTTTGGGAAAAAACATAACGATTGAGTCCCGGCAGTAAATATCGGACTTGCTTTTATTTTTGTGTGAGAAATAAATAATTATGAATCAAATAACAAGAAAATGTATAAAATACATGTTACTATTATGTTACAAGTTAAAAAATAATAAAAAAGAATTATCCTACCTTGGTTGTAACGAACTTGGCTTATAGAGCACTCCAATAGTCCATTTGTTACGAAAAACATTCATAGACATATTAAATATTGTCTAGAAAATAGTTACATATTTTCACAAAAGTATATACACTATTATTTACACTTTTTGCAATAAAATAACACAATAAACGAACAATTTACACTAAAAAAGAATGAATAAACATTTACGAAAACATTATCGTTCCACGTCAACGCTTCGACTGGTTCATCTGTCTCAAATTCAAAGCCTACTTATGCAAGATTCAACAAAATTGTATAGTACAATAGATTATAAAAAGTATAGATTAAGCATTACCTTAGAATATATACTTAAAGATCTATTAGAATTAAAAACTTTGGATTTTCAATATATATGACTCATAAAATATAAAAATTACCCACTATAGCTTTTTCAGTAGTAATATAACAAGAGAGTGAGAATAAATTGAAAACAAATTGACATATTTTTTGTCCTAATTCATAGCAAACTTAATTACAGAAACCAAAAAGTACATAATTTTTACCTCTCGCTAAAAATTCGCATATCCAGATTTTATTGAATAAGCACGATTTAAGGTCCCTAGAATACGATTATAACATTTTTAAAATGATGTCTGCGTGTGTGTGTGTGGATGTGTATATGTGTGTGTGTGTATGTGTGTGTGTATGTCTGGATGTTGTAGTCACGATTCCTCAAAAACTATAAGACTTAAAAAATATTTAACTGCAGTTTCCTCAATCTGACATCCCTGGGAAGAGCTGAAAAGGGTTTGGTGACAATTGAACAACCGGAAGTAGTAGTTTCTTAGAAAAATTCTTCTAAATATAATTTTTTGGGATTTTTTTTATTAAATATTGAAGAACATAAAATTCTCCATCTAATACACTTAAAATTTTTATTATATCTTGTATAGATTTAGAGATAAAGACACTATAATTTATAGAGTAAACTAATCGCAGAGGCCAAGGCACTAAGGAAACCAGTTGACCAATTTCAATGTTTATAACATGACACATGTCATTGTCAAATATCAACAGTTTTAGTGACATAGTATAGTATATTTAACTTTTCTTATTGTTTTATTAATTAAACATTTGAAATTATAGGTAAAATGTATATATCCATCAGAAATACCGCCAATCTAGTTAATGAATTGGAAGAATCTCTGACATTTAGGAACTTCCTCATACAATGAAAAATAAATATGTACAGTAAAATTTTTGAAAGAAGTCCGATCAAGACAATCTACGAATTGTATCTATGAATTAAGATTTTGTGCTGTCAAATATAGTAGTGTCTTTTACTTAGTTTTTATGAGGGTACATAATATCTTGTGTACCTCATAAAAACTATGTAAACGACACTACTAAATTTGACATCATAAAATCTTAATTCAAAGATGCAATTCGTAGATTGCCTTGATCGGACTTCTTTCAAAAATTTTACTGTATACCTAATTAGTATTAAATGAGAGCAGATGACATGTTAAATACAATAAAAATAATATTTGGGCAAAGTTCTGTAATTTTTTTGTTATAAAACGACGGTTCGATAATGAAGTGCAGTACAATACTTATATAACATAAAATGGAAATGGCGAGAGGTATTATGCTGGCCATAACAGATTTTTAAGTTATTATAACCAAAAAATTTTTAATGCCACTGTTAATATTATAATTGCAAGGGATGGAACAAGGCTATTCCACGACATTTAAAATTTTTTTTTTTTTGAAATGCATAAAAATATAAGACCACATGTGAAAGTCGTAGTTAAAAATTCCTCCAAATAAGCGAGATATTAAGGTCCGAATTTTAAATCTGCTTTGTGACGTAGGTAATGTGGATATACCAGAAGTAAACAAACAGTGGTTCACAAACCATGAAAAGTTGTTAAACAAATTACAATATAATGTATATTTAAATTGTAATATTATAATTCATTATTAGATACATAAAATAAATTATTTCATTTAATTTATTTAACTTTTTTTCTCATTTTATAAAAATAAGGAAATTAGAACGTCACCCGAACAGCAACCGAACAAATCCGACACACCCGAAGAAGTATATTCTTAGTTAGGGCGGGACTTCTCAAAATCGGAGGTCATACTTGGATCCTATTTGCTCAAACACTTGTACACATGTCCTGCATCATCAAAAGCAAAACTCCCCGTGTCTTCTAGAAGGAATAATTTATAATAAAAGAAATATGGTTTTCCTTATCCTTTAACTATTATCATTCTTATTTTCAATAAACTTTTACTATTTTTGATTACTGTGAAATAGCCTATTATTTGTATGCTGGTTTGTTCTATTGTAAATTTCTCATACGTACTTATATAAATAACTGTAGCTAATAAATATCTGTAAGATAAATAACAGTGGTGAAAGAATAGTTAATTTGCACATGCAAAAACCAGTCCGTATTTATACCCCTCCCCCTCCCCCAATTAATTAAATAGTGCCAACATAAACAGCAAAACTCCCTAAAGCATTTAACGCTGTTGCCTTTTCCACCATAAATTAAAACAAAAAAAAGCCGAAGAACAAAACCTCTGTTGACAAATTGCCGGTATGTCGGGGAGTAGTCTTATTTGGCAACGTAGCAGAACCGCAAGCTGGCAACGCTGTACCCCAGGGTATTCCCCGAGCATCGGTTCATTTGTTTTTTCGGGTGATCTTTGCAGTTTGCATACGAATAGCAACTAAGCGATCACACTAACGGAGAATTATGTTAAAATTTATATTTAACGGAGCTGTTTTAAATAATATTTTGCAATAAAAATTGAGGATGGTAGATAAAGATAATATATATAGAAAAAAATCTGTTGTGGCCAGCACAAGACCTCTCGCCATTTCTATATTAGGCTATACAAGTATTGTTCATATTTAACATTTCTGGTACACACAAAAACATATCTTCTTTATATTTTTTAATTCATTCTATTCACTCGTCCAGTGTTTGAGATTCTTCCAATTCATTGATGAGATTGGCGGTATTTCTGTAGGGTATATGTAATATATGTATCCATAATTATAAATATTTGAATAATAATAAAATAAGAAATATTAAATGTACTTCCCAGAAAAAGTCTTCAGTAATGTCTTTGGCTTTTTAACGCTCAGATTTATCTATCAATTTCAAACATTTTATTTTTACCTCCCGCTACCCTTGGTAAGGGAGGTATAGGGATCGTGCTAAAAATCTCATATCGTGATTTTAGTAAATGTCCACGTTTTAAGGTCCCTAGAATTCATTTTTAACATTTTCACGATGATGTCTGTATGTGTGTATGTATGTGTATGGATTTTGTCTTCGCTCTAACTCAAATACTATGAATCAGAAAATTCAGAAACCTTGTATTTCTATCCTATTCTAATATGAAAAGAAGCCATTAGATTTTGGTATAAATCGGATAACCGGAAATGGCACTTTACCTGAAGCTCATAGTGGTTTTTCTTCAAAAAATACCATTAAATGCCATTTTTTCGAATTTTATGTCTGATGAAAATTAAAGATTATTGAATTTTCTACAGGAATACATTAATACTTTTTCTATATATTTTACAGATAAATTTAAAAATCATTTTTTTTTATTAGTCCCGAAGCCTAAGATTAGAACTATTCCTGTGTTACAGAGTTCATTTTTCAAATGAATGTAACTGACAGTAAATGTCACTGTCAGAAAACTTATCACTTCAAATTAATAACAGTGACATTTTAAAAAGAAAATAGTAAATAAAGCAATAGTTTTTTGCAATGGAACAGTTTGCAGCGTTAGTAAATACGTAGGTATGTATTTAAATTAATAAAAATTAAATAGAGGGAGGTTTTGTGTTGGCCACATCAGATTTTTACCTCTCGCTAAGAGAGGTATTGGATTCATGCTAAAATTCGCATATCCAGATTTTATTGAATATGCACGATTTAAGGTCCCTAGAATCCGATTATAACATTTTTAAAATGATGTATGTGTGTGTGTGTGTGTGGATGTGTGTATGTGTGTGTGTGTGTGTGTGTGTGTGTGTGTATGTATGTATGTATGTATGTCTGGATGTCTAGTCACGATTCCTCAAAAACTATAAGACTTAAAAAATATTTAACTGCAGTTTCCTCAATCTGACATTCCTGGGAAGAGCTGAAAACGTTTTGGTAACAATTGAACAACCGGAAGTAGTAGTTTCTTAGAAAAAATTTTCTAAATACAATTTTTTGGGAGGTTTTTTTATTAAATATTGAAGAACATAAAATTCTCCATCTAATACACTCAAAATTTTTATTATATCTTGTATAGATTTGGAGATAAAGACACTATAATTTATAGAGTGAACTAATCGCAGAGGCCAAGGCACTGAGGAAACCAGTTGACAAATTCCAATGTTTATAACATGACACATGTCATTGTCAAATATCAACATTTTTAGTGAGATTGTGAAAGCTTTTTCTGGGAAGTATATTTAATTTTTCTTATTGTTTTATTAATTAAATATTTGAAATTATAGGTAAAATTGTGGTAAAATGCATATATCCATCAGAAATACCGCCAATCTGGTTAATAAATCTCTGACATGAAAATGATATAAAATAGATATAATTAGAATTATATGTGTGCAGAAGACATGTTAAATACAATAAAAAACAATATTTGGGTAAAGTTCTGTAATATTTTGTTATAAAACGACGGTTCGAAAACGAAGTGCAATACAATACATATATAGCCTAATATGGAAATGGCGAGAGGTCTTGTATTGCACTTTGCTATCGAACCGTCGTTTTATAACAAAATATTACTGAACTTTTCCCGAATATTGTTTTTTATTGTATTTAACATGTCTTCTGCACACATATAATTCTAATTATATCTATTTTTCGTTGTATGAGGAAATTTCTAAATGTCACAGATTCTTCCAATTCATTAACCAGATTGGCGGTATTTCTGATGGATACTTATATGCATATTACCTATAATTTCAAATATATAATTAATAAAACATTAAGAAAGATTAAATGTACTTCCCTGAAAAAGCTATCAAAATGTCACTAAAACCCATGATTTTTGACACTGAAATCTGTCATTTACAAAATATGTTATAAACATTTGAATTTGTCAACTGGTTTCCTTAGTGTAGTTTCGCCTACTCGACTTGTTATATCTCGATATTCTATATATTATAGCGTCTTTATCTCTAAATTTATAGAAGATATAATAAAAAAATTAAATGTATCAGGTGTAAAATTTTGTTCTTCAAAATTAGTAATATCAAAAATTTTCAAAAATTAATATTTGGAAGAATTTCTTTTAAAAACTACTACTTCCGGTTGTTCAATTGTTACCAAAACCTTTTCAGCTCTTCCCAGGAATGTCAGATTGAGGAATTCATAGTTAAGCAGGTCTTATGTCTTATAGTTTTTGAGGAATCGTCCGTCCAACATCCAGCCATAAACACACACACACACACACACACACACACACATTCACACATCCACACACACACACACACACACACACAGACATCATTGTAAAAATGTTAGAATCGGATTGAAACGTGCTTATTCGTTAAAATCTGGATATGTGATTTTTAGCATGATTCCAATACCTCTCTTAGCGAGAGGTAAAAAGGTGTGGAAAAAACGATTTTAACATATGTTGTTTGGGTCACATTTTACAGAAGTATTGTTCATTATTGAGAATAAATCAAACATATATCATTTATGTTAACCGAAAGGCGCTGAGCCTTCAAAAGGATATCACCAATATCATAAAAAATTCATTGCAAATCACGAGACTTCAAAATTTACTTTCCCGTGCAAATTTTTTAATTTCCGGTTTGTGAATTGGTTATAACTTGCTGACGTGACCCGACTGCAAAACCCTTGTTCTGTTGTGATTATGTCGGACTTTGAAAATGTCAATTTTTTGATTATGTCACAAAGTTCACACAGGCAAACTAATTTAGATGATGGAGATAGAGAAAAATTATATTGTTGTACGTTGGTAATACTTTTTCGTCAACCGTATGTAGTTGATGCTATTATGTCAATAATAAAGAATCTGTTGTGGCCAGCACAAGGCCTCTCGCCATTTCCATATTAGGCTATATAAGTATTGTATTGTACTTCTCTATCGAACCGTCGATTTATAACAAAAAATTACAGAACTTTAACCAAATATTGTTTTTTATTCTATTTAACATGTCTTCTGTACACATATAATTCTAATTATATCTATTTTTCATTGTATGAGGAAGTTCCTATATGTCTTTCAATTCATTAACCAGATTGGCGGTATTTCTGATGGATATATGCATTTTACCTATAATTTCAAATATTTCATTAATAAAATAATAAGAAAGATTAAATATACTTCCCAGAAAAATCTATCAGAAAGCCACTAAAACTATTGATATTGATTTTTAACACTGACATATGTCACTTTCAAACTATGTTATAAACATTTGAATTTGTCAAGTCGTTTTCTTCGTGCCTTAGCCTCTGCGATTAGAATCTGCTATATATTATAGTGTCTTTATCTCTAAATCTATAGAAGATATAATAAAAATTTTAAGTATATTAGATGGAGAATTTCGTTCTTTAATATTTGTAATAACAAAAATTTCCAAAAAATTATATTTAGAAGAAATTTTCTAAGAAACTACTACTTCCGGTTGTTCAATTCTTACCAAAACCTTTTCAGCTCTTCCCAGGAATATCAGATTGAGGAAACTGCAGTTAAATAATTTTTAAGTCTTATAGTTTTTGAGGAATCGTGTCTACAACATCCAGACATACATACACACACACACACACACACATACACACACACACACAGACATCATCTTAAAAATGTTATAATCGGATTCTAGGAACCTTAAATCGTGCTTATTCAATAAAATCTGAACATGCGAATTTTAGCATGAATCCAATACCTCTCTTAGCGAGAGGTAAAAATTACAGAACTTTACCCAAATATTGTCTTTTTACCTCCCGCTACCCTTGGTAAGGGAGATATAGGGATCGTGCTAAAAATCACATATCGAGATTTTAGTAAATGACCACGTTTCCCCCCAAGGTCACTAGAATCCAATTTTAACATTTTCACGATGATGTCTGTATGTGTGTGTGTATGTATGTGTGTGTGTGTGTGTGTGTGTGTATGTATGTGTGTATGTGTAGGGATTTTGTCTTCGCTCTAGCTCACATACTATCATTCAGAAAATTTTGACCCTTGTATTTATACCTTATGCTAATATGAAAATAAGCCATTAGATTTTGGTGTAAATCGGATAACCGGAAATTTTTTCTTCAAAAAATACCATTAAATGCCATTTTTTCGAATTTGATGTCATGAAAATTAAAGATTATTGAATTTTCTACAGGAATACATTAATACAAATATAAAACATAATAACCCTTACATCATTGAAAAGAGAAAAAAATATAAGTTTGTGTTATATCTCAAAAATATACGGATATAAAAATATATTTCGTACGTTAATAAAAATTATCTATCTTTTATATTTGAAACGTTTTTCTCAATTACTAACAGTTTAGAAGTTATTTGAAATAGAAAAAATCAACAATATTCAGTTTTTCGTCATTATCTAGTGCCCTATGAGAATTTTTGGAAAAACAAAAGCATATCTGAGATGGCCTCCGAAAGGCGCACAAAAAGTTCCATTTAACCGACATCGTATCTCTTATAGTTCTCGAGATCCCAATGTTGGCACCTCTAAATGGGACACACTGTATATTTAAAAATTTATAGAAAATTTCAAAAATCCCTAAACGATGACGTAAACCAATAGTAAATAAATAAAT
Organism: Ophonus ardosiacus; assembly: GCA_943142095.1. Lineage (NCBI taxonomy): Eukaryota > Metazoa > Arthropoda > Insecta > Coleoptera > Carabidae > Ophonus > Ophonus ardosiacus. Next base: position 6,880,419 of record OW964840.1, read on the forward strand.
ACATCATCACGGCATATTACCCATTTCTGGGTGTGCCAGTATCTACAACACATGTAGACATCGGTAATGATGACGATATATTTTACCGTGGGCGCTTACCAGGCGTCACCTCACGGGCACTCATAGCTGGTGTGGAGAGTGCACCACAGGGGTCACTTTTGTGACATTTAAAATTGGAAATATTTGGCGTCTGTCGGGATCGACCCCGGTTCCCCCAGGTTCGCGACCAGACACTAATAACTATAGTATGTAAAATTATACGATTCAAATTCTAACCACAGAATACATTTATACAGAAGCGACACTCCTTGTTGGCACCATTGTTGTTCCGATTTTAAGTTTATGACCTTGAACTTTAAATTTGTTGGCAAATTTACGCGCGAAATTTAAATTATTTTAAATGGCAAAAGAAAAATTAGAACATAAAAGTACTAAAATTTTAATTTTATTAACGAATTAAACAGAAATCAGATAAAATAATCATATAATTACATATTTTTATTAAACAAATATCTGAATTTTACAAATTCATTTTCTCTATCTTTGATGTGGGAAACACAAACGTCAGACTCGATGAATATGTCCCATATATTCTTCTCCATCAAATCTTCTCTTCCACAGGCTTTGAGCCACATTTTACACCTATATTTATTAAATGAATATACATTTTACATGATATGGTAGTCGTCTTACATAACTTACATTTCTGGATCTTTCGGAAACGAAAAAAACTTACATTTCCCTTTCTCCATTTTTTAAATCTATTTATACAGTCCTTATATGAACAAACAAGTCCTCCCGATTCTACTTTCTTTATATCTATCTATTTCATTAGTAACTAACACCACTTCTAAAATTCACAAACAGTTCACAAAATGACATATGTCAAAAGTGAGAAGACGTGTTTATTTGCTTGAATTAGCCATAACCCTAAAATACATGGGCGTGACAAGCTGAGATAACAGCTCTTCCAGAATACGTGAAATATAATGATTTTCCTTATGATAATGATTTTTCCCATCGTTTGTTGAAAAAATGTATGTATGGAATGTGTAGCGAAAGATGATTGTTGCGTAACTATTATTGTGGTCCGGATGCGGTTATTCGCTACCGAAAATCGGTCACAATAATATGTTCTTGAATGAATGTTATGATGATTTTGGGCAAGGCGGAAGAAGAATGTTTTTAAAGAGTTAAGTGATTCTGTGGAGCTCTTGCTTTCATCCCTTTTCTTATTATTTTCGGGTTTTTGCTAACCCACTAAGTGGGAAACGCGTGATTTTATGTATGTATGTATGATGTTTTTATTAGAAATCAATTTTTGTTTCTCAATATACTTTTATTATTGACCCCTAACGGAAAATGTTCACGTCGAGACAATGAAAAGAATAAAGAATCGTAAGATACGAAGATACGCCGAAACAATCCGATTTTATCCGATTAGCCCTTTAAATTTGTTGGCATACTCTTTCTCTCTCTAATTTTTGTTTCTCTCTCTGACTGTCGCTTCTGTATACATGTTTATTCTGTGTTCTAATCACAGTTGAGGATCATTTGAAAATCTGAGCGTAAGTGGAGATTTCGCTAGTCCATATGAGAGACTAGCGCTAGTTCTACTGCATGCTTTGTCTGGTATTGTGTCCATCTATCTTCCGCTTTAAGTCATTGTTATGTACGTCTGTTCGCTCTATGTCCGAGCTCAAATATTTAATTTCGTAGATCCACAAACAAACTAGGATTGCAAATATAAAAACAAGTCGAATCAAATTGGATAAAGGATACAGCATCAACTGTCTTGTTTTGAATTCAGCTTTGCTTGAAACAAAACGAAGTCGTAACCAAGTTACGGTCTTATTCGTTCTTTCGTTTTTGACGCTGGTTGTATAAATTGGTGGTGTAGTAAAGGAATTTATCATGTTTCACAATAGAAAAATATTTTATTTTATTTATTTAAATTTCTGGATTTTGACCTAAGGACCATTAATCCACATACAAGTGGTTGTACAGTGTGTCTGCTGTAAGCGGGCCACCATTTGCTAACTTTCTTATTTGAAGAGATAGAAAGACGATTAAATGGACAAAGTTGGGTGATATTATACGACAAATATAACCGTGGAAAATACAAAACAATTGAACATCAAATACGCGACTTATTCAACAAAATAACATTTTTACCTCTCGCTAAGAGAGGTATTGGATTCATGCTAAAATTCGCATATCCAGATTTTATTGAATAAGCACGATTTAAGGTTCCTACAATCCGATTATAACATTTTTAAAATGATATATGTGTGTGTGTGTGTGTGTGTGTGTGGATGTGTGTATGTGTGTATGTGTGTGTGTGTGTGTGTATGGCTGGATGTTGGACGGACGATTCCTCAAAAAACTATAAGACATAAGAGCTGTTTAACTATGAATTCCTCAATCTGACATTCCTGGGAAGAGCTGAAAAGGTTTTGGTAACAATTGAACAACCGGAAGTAGTAGTTTTTAAAAGAAATTCTTTCAAATATTAATTTTTGATATTACTAATTATAAAGAACAAAATTCTACACCTGATACATTTAAATTTTTTATTATATGTTCTATAAATTTAGAGATAAAGACGCTATAATATATAGAATATCGGGATATAACAAGTCGAGTAGGCGAAACTACACTAAGGAAATCAGTTGATAAAATCAAATGTTTATAACGTAATTTGTAAATGACAGATTTCAGTGTCAAAAATATACAGTTTTAGTGACATTTTGATAGCTTTTTCTAGGAAGTACATTTAATCTTTCTTATTGTTTTATTAATTAAATATTTGAAATTATAGGTAATATGCATGTATCCATCAGAAATACCGCCAATCTGGTTAATGAATTGGAAGAATCTGTGACATTTAGAAACTTCCTCATACTATGAAAAATAGATATAATTAGAATTATATGTGTGCAGAAGACATATTAAATACAATAAAAGACAATATTTGGGTAAAGTTCTGTAATATTTTTTTATAAAACGACGGTTCGATAGCAAAGTTTAATACAATACTTATATAGCCTAATATGGAAATGGCGAGAGGTCTTGTGCTGGCCACAACAGATTTTTTTAAATGGAATGCCATATTGAAAATGGTACCATTTAAAAGATTTTTATTATCTGAATATAAAAGTTCATTATCACTATGCCTCTAAAATTAAAAAAAAGAGTTATTTCAAGTTGAAATTTAAATATTTTATTTCATATTTTAATACAAATACAATATTGTTGCTATGGAAAGAATAAAAACAAATAACGAAATTAATTATTAACTAGTAAACTTAAAAATAATTGTTCAAAATGTTGACCATTTCTTTCACGACAAATGTGTTCTCTTTTTATCACAGACTTCATTATTTTAGTCAACATCCTTTTTGATATTAGAGCACAGGCAGCAGTAATTCTGTTTTTTAATTCATCAACCGTATTCACTGGTCTTTGATATACTTTATCTTTAATAAAACCCCAGACAAAAAAATCTAGGGGCGTAAGGTCAGGTGACCGTGCTGGCCACGAAACAGGGCCATATGTGCCAATCAATTTTTGAGGGAATCTATCATTCAAATAATGCCTCACTGCTAGCGCATTGTGTCCTGGAGCACCATCCTGTTGAAAGAACTTCATATTTCGTGCAACGTTTAACGGCATATTATCAAGATAGTTCTCGAAAGTATCTTGAAGAAAATGTAAATATACTTCTTGAGTCAAACTTCTTTCAAGAAAATAAGGGCCAATCAAATATGTATCTAATATACCTAATCAAACGTTAACACCGAAATGACCTTTAAAACTTGTCTGTTGGGTTCAAAAATTATTTTGATCACTCCACCGATAATGAATATTACTGTTAAAGAAGCCATTTTGCGAAAAATAAGATTCATCGGATCATAATATTTGATGGCTAATTCTATAATCCCGACGATGCTCGTTTAATATCCACTGGCAAAATTCAAGCCTTCTTTCAAAATCACGATCTTGTAAATGATGAATTTTAAGACATTTATATGGTTTGAATTTATTTTTCTTCAAAATTTTTATTAAAGTCAGTATTAGTTTCAATTTCTCGTAATGATACTTCTTCAGTATTTTCCATTTTGTGGTAAGTATACACCAAAACATTTTCTACATTTTCTTCGTTTTCTGTCACTTGATCACGTTTTCTTTTTTCTTCACGTAATTTAGCGGTTTCTCTTAAGAGGATTTCAATTTTCCTAAAATATGTTCTATTGGGTTGAGGTCTATTAGGATATAGTTCTAAATACTTTTGCGCACTGGCTACAGAATTTTTATTGCACTTTGCATAAACAAAAAGCATATCAACTAATTCATCATTAGTATATTTTTCCATTTTGTTGACAGCATCTATCAATAAAATGTCAATTGTTCATTGTTTAATGTTAGTTTCTGTTGTTTCCATAGCAACAATGACATATGTGTATTAAAATATGAAATAAAATATTTAAATTTCAACTTGAAATAATTCTTTTGTTTTTAATTTTAGAGGCATAGTGATAATGAACTTTTATATTCAGATGATAAAAATCTTTTAAATGGTACCATTTTCAATATGGCATTCCATTTAAAAAAATGTTATTTTGTTGAATAAGTCGCGTATTTGATGTTCAATTGTTTTGTATTTTCCACCGTTAAATTTGTCGTATAATATCGCCCAACTTTGTCCATTTAATCGTCTTTCTATCTCTTCAAATAAATATAATATCCTGTATATATGTCTCTTAGGGGTACATGGCTTAACCACAGATTCCTGAGGCTAAAATAAGATACATTCAATAGTAAACTTTTGTCTCTCTGTGTAATTTGTGATATCTGCTACGGTTCACACAGAAAAAAATAAAATCTGAGTGTCTGCACTGTTAAATTTTTAAAATATATTTAATCTAGCAGTCTATCCAAATGTCAAACAAGTAATTTTTAGTGACAGTAACGAGTTGTCAAAACTGAACGAAGTGAGAATTGAAAATGTTAATGAATGAAAATTAGAACTTTGCATACCTAGCCTTACCAACCACCTAATCAGAAAAATAAAAATTCCCCTACCCATTTTGACTCTTTCGTATTTCTTCTTTCTCTGTCCATCCTTTCAGTGACAAAATATTCATTTTCTGCTCCAGTGAAAAAAAGTACAACACCAACACTTCGAAAAGATACAAAAAGTATCCCCTCTATAAATCTAACGCCGGACGCTACTGTAATTTCTCCAGCCAAGGATTTTCACAGCTCGTTTGGCATTGAATAAAGTATTCTTCTCCCATGTACAGGCCCCACTGGAAATTTCCTACGCACGCCAATGATGCATGGTCTGCATTATGGATTGCTGAACCCGGGAGAATATACAATATTGACATGGTAACAGTTTACAGTTATATCTTGTGTTGCTTAAAAACTGAAGATGATGTATAATGATTGCAGGTTTTTTTTTTTAAATACGAGTTAAGGCTGGTTTATGTAAACTGCAAACTTATGAATTTACCTTAGTATTAGCATTATGACTTTACATTAATAATGAGCCTGTTTCACATTTTTCAAAAACTATTTTAAATGAAAGTTTATAGAATGATTTTCTTAGTAATAATTTTTAATTTAATAATTTGTTGTTATTTGTGGAAATAATTAAATAAAAAGATTGGCGTCCTGAAAAACTACCCCCCACTCCTGTGACGTAGAAGCACATACATTACATCATTAATATCCAATAGAAAAATAGTTTTTCCATCACCTACGTTTATTCATATTATTTATATAAATAAACGTAGGCTAAAGTTTGTCACATGTTAATAACAAAATCTTTTAATTTGACATTTGACGCTGACATTGCTCATTGTAATTGTAAATGAATAATAAAGTAATAATGGCTAATTCAAATTATACTCAAGCTAAATCGCACAATTAACCAAAGGTCGATAGCTAGATGATAGCTGAATTTATAGCAGAACGATTGTTTTACTGCTACCGAAATAAGGAGTGTTAAAGAGTTGAGGTAAAATAAAATATAAAAACTGAATTTATTATATAAATTGATAATATACCGTGAGTATTTTTTAACGTGAAACATTGGATTTGTCATATCCATAGTTACGGCTTGACATTTGATTGATAGCAATGTATTTGTCTGTCCCATTTAAAATGAAACATAGGGAAAGAATTTGACATTTGATAAGACGTCAGTAGAGGTTAATTTTGTTTAAATAATTATACCTGCTTTCTAAATTAAATTATTGTATGCACCTAGTGCCCGAGTGATTTTCTGACTCGACTAAATTTCTTACAATATCTAAATGTAATACTTCTGTCAAATTCATTCGCTATGTTTTATTTTAAATAAGACAGGCAAATTGCTGTCAATCAAATGTCAAGTCGTAACTTATAGGAAAATTCAACGGTTATCTGTCATATTGACAAGATGTCATTAGAGGTTAATTTTGTTAGATAATTATACTTGTTTTCTAAAAATTAAATTTATATGTAGAAAAAATACTGTGTGCACCTTGTGCCCGAAATATGTTTAGTGTAGTGCTCTCGAGTGGTTTTCTGACTCGACTAAATTTCTTACAATATTTAAATATAATCTGTCAAATTAGTTCCCTATGTTTCATTTTAAATGGGACAGACAAATACATTGCTGTCAATCAAATTTCGAGTCGTCACCATGGATATGATAAACCCAATGTTTCACGTTAAAAAATACTCACGGTATTTTACTTATTTGACACTTGTTTGACAACTTTGACAATACACTTGACACCTTAGAAGATATATGTACTCTGACGTCACATTCTGTTTCAGATTACGTAACATTCAACATTTTATCCAAATTTCAAAAATTAATTGTAAAATATCTAAAGGATATTTCATGATATTTGCAAATTTGAGGCTCTTTAAAGAACAATATCTTTTCAAATTTAATACTTTTTACCTCTCGCTAAGAGACGTATTGGAATCATGCTAAAAATCGCATATCCAGATTTTAATGAATAAGCATGTTTTAAGGTCACTAGAATCCGATTTTTTAAATTTTTACAATGATGTCTGTGTGTGTATGTGAGTGTGTGTGTGTGTCTGGATGTTCGAGAGACGGTTTCTCAAATTCTATAAGTCTAAAGACCAATTTAACTACGTATTCCTTAATCTGACAGTAATGGGAAGAACTGATAAGGTTTTGGTAACAATTGGGCAACCGGAAGTAGTAGTTTCTTAAAAAAATCAGTAAGTATTATTTTTTTGGAAATTTATGTTTTTACAAATATTAAAGAATATAAAATTCTCTATCCAATACATTGAACATTTTTATTATATCTTCTACAGATTTAGAGAATAGAGAATTATAAATATATAAAATAATCCGTTGTAATGAAAGCCAATATAACTTCATAGAAAACAGTTAAAAAATCTGTTGTGGCCAGCACAAGACCTCTCGCCATTTCCATATTAGGCTATATAAGTATATTGTATTGCACTTTCCTTTCGAACCGTCGTTTTATAACAAAATATCACAGAACTTTACCCAAATATTGTTTTTGATTATATTTAACATGTCTTCTGCACACATATATAATACGAATTACATCTATTTTTCATTGAATGAAGAAATTCCTAAATTTCAGAGTTTCTTCCAATTCATTAACCAGATTGGCGGTATTTTCTGATGGATATTATGCATTTTACCTATAATTTCAAATATTTAATTAATAATACAATACGAAAGATTAAATATACTTCACAGAAAAAACTATCAGAATGTCACTAAAACTGACATATGTCATTTACAAACTATGTTATAAACATTTGAATTTGTCAAGTCGTTTCCTTAGTGCCTTAGCCTCTGCGATTAGAATATTCTATAGCTATATTATAGTGTCTTTATCTCTAAATCTATACAAGATATAATAAAAAATTTAAGTGTATTACATGGAGAATTTTGTTCTTCAATATTTGTAATAACAAAAATTTCCAAAAAATTATATTTAGAAGAATTTTTCTAAGTACTACTTCGGGTTGTTCAATTCTTACCAAAACCTTTTCAGCACTTCCCAGGAATGTCAGATTGAGGAAACTGCAGTTAAATATTTTTTAAGTCTTATAGGTTTTGAGGAATTGTCCTTCCAACATCCAGACACACATACACACACACACACACATACACACACAGACATCATTTTAAAAATGTTATAATCGGATTGTAGGAACCTTAAATCGTGCTTATTCAATAAAATCTGGATATGCGAATTTTAGCATGAATCCAATACCTCTCTTAGCGAGAGGTAAAAAGTGAAACAAATATTTATTTGAATTTTTTTTTGTAATTTATTGGAATTCATGCAATAATATTAAAGTAATGAATATTATAGATATTTATACACTAAGTGAGCTAAGATAATGTTTATTCATGAGAAGAAAGTTTAGCTCACGAAAATTATTTCACAAACATATTGATACCTATGTGTCAGTTAATAGGTAATATTTGAGTATCTGAACTGTTTCCTGTTTCCGTAGTCACTAGCATTATTGTACAAGTGATAAGCACTTTTGTGCTACGACTTCAAAAGAAATGTAAGTCGTATTGTGAAACCTTGTATATAAAAAGAACATACAATAAATATATTCAGCATCAGAATTTCAGTATTGAAGTTTGAGCGAAGTACAGATGATGTCGAAGCATATTCAACTTATCTTTATATTTGGATGTATTCAATACTTCTTGAATTCATAGACGAAAAAGAATTGTATTATTTTTAGCTTTCCATGTACATGTATCATGTACTATAAGAAAATCATGCTTACTAAATCCAAAAATCTGTTGTGGCCAGCACAAGACCTCTCGCCATTTCCATATTAGGCTATATAAGTATTATATTGCACTTCGCTTTCGAACCATCGTTTTATAACAAAATATACAGAATTTTACTCAAATATTGTTTTTTATTGTATTTAACATGTCTTTTGCACACATATAATTCCAATTATATCTATTTTTCATTGTATGAGGAAGTTTCTAAATGTCACAGATTCTTCCAATTCATTAACCAGATTGGCGGTATTTCTGATGGATATATGCATTTTACCACAATTTTACCTATAATTTCAAATATTTAATTAATAATACAATAAGAAAGATTAAACATACTTCCCAGAAAAAGCTATCAGAATGTGACTAAAACTGTTGATTTTTGACACTGACATGTGTCATTTACAAACTATATTATAAACATTGGAATTTGTCAACTGGTTTCCTTAGTGCCTTAGCCTCTGTGATTAGTTTACTCTATAAATTATAGTGTCTTTATCTCTAAATCTATGCAAGATATAATAAAAATTTTAAGTGTATTAGATGGAGAATTTTATGTTCTTCAATATTTAATAAAAAAAAACTCCCAAAAAATTATATTTAGAAGAATTTTTCTAAGAAACTACTACTTCCGGTTGTTCAATTGTTACCAAAACCTTTTCAGCTCTACCCAGGAATGTCAGATTGAAGAAACTGCAGTTAAATATTTTTTAAGTCTTATAGTTTTGGAGGAATCGTCCCTCCAACATCCATACATACATACACACACACACACACACACACACACACACACACACACACACACACACACACACAGACATCATTTTAAAAATGTTATAATCGGATTCTAGGGACCTTAAATCGTGCTTATTCAATAAAATCTGGATATGCGAATTTTAGCATGAATCCAATACCTCTCTTAGCGAGAGGTAAAAAAATTTGTTATGGTTACCACAAAACCTCTCGCCATTTCCATATTAAGCTATATAAGTATTGTACATATTTGACATTTCTGATACACAAAAACATATCTTCTTTATATATTTTTATATTTTTTAATTCACTCTTATTTTTCTAATGTTGGAGATTCTTCCAATAAATCGATGAAATTGGCTGTATTTCTGAAGGGTATATGTAATATATGTAACTATAATATAAATATTTAATTAATAAAATAAGAAACATTAAATGTACTTCCAGTGAAAGTTTTCAGTAATATCTCTGGCTTTTTGACACTCACATTTATGTGTCAATTACAAACATTTTAATTTTGCCACTTTTTTCAAGGGCTTGGAGATACATTTACAACTTATTATTTTATATATTTATATGTCTCTATCTTTAATTCCATAGAAGATATAACAAAAATTTTAAATGTATCGGATAGAGATTTTTACATTCTTTTATATTAGTAATAACAGAAATTTTCAAAAAATAATATTTAGAAGATTCTTTCAAAGAAACTATAACTTCTGGTTGTCCAATTTTTACCAAAATCTAATCAGCTCTTCCCAGGAATGTCAGATTGAGGAAACTGCAGTTAAATATTTTTTTAAGACATAGTATTTGAGAAATCCAACATCTACACACATACACACACACACACATATATATATATATATATATATATATATATATATACCGTGAGTATTTTTTAACGTGATACATTGGGTTTGTCATATCCATGATTACGACTTGACATTTGATTGACAGCAATGTATTTGACCGTTCCATTTAAAATGAAACATAGGGAACGAATTTGACATTTGATAAGACGTCAATAGAGGTTAATTTTGTTTAAATAATTATACCTGCATTCTAAATTAAAATTAGTTGTGCCCGAGTGGTTTTCTGACTCGGCTAAATTTCTTACAATATTTAAATATAATACTTCTGTCAAATTCATTTCCCATGTGTCATTTTAAAGGAGAAAGACAAATACATTGCTGTCAATCAAATGTCAAATCATAACTTATAGGAAAATTCAACGGTTATCTGTCATATTGACAAAATGTCATTAGAGGTTAACTTTGTTTAAAAAATTATACCTGTTTTCTAAAAATTAAATTCAGATGTAGAAAAAATACTGTGTGTACCTTGTGCCTGAATTTTCTGACTCCGCTAAATTTCTTACCATATTTAAATATATAATAATTCTGTCAGATTCGTTCCCTATGTTACATTTTAAATGGAACGGGCAAATACATTGCTGTCAATCAAATATCAAGTCGTAACCATGGATACGACAAACCCAATGTTTCACGTTAAAAAATACTCACGGTATATAATCGTAAAAATATTATAGGTATATCACATTGTAGGGACTTTAAAACGTGCTTATCCACTAAAATCTGGATATGCGATTTGTAGCATGAATCCAATATCTCTCTTAGCGAGAGGTAAACATCTACAAAATATCCTAATTAATCATGTATCATAATTTCGAAATGTTTTATCTGTATATTCGCATATCAAATGCCTAATATTGAAGCCCGTGCTTTGGAGTAACTCCGGCACGAAGTTAGTCGTGTTAGTCGCATTCCTCAGTTCCTGCGACTCACTTCAAATCATTCCAGAGCACGATCAACGCCATCTAGCGAGAACCGCGTAATTTAATCCCGTAATGTTGATGGGGTAATCTAGTTAGAGACGTAAGACGGATTTTTGGTGGAAATGTTTAGTCAGTTTGAGTTTAGTTAATTTGGGAGGGATTGCTTTACAGACGAAAATAGGGAATTTACTAAATATATTAGAAAATAAATTAAGTAGCTACTGTATTAATCGTTGGTTGCTGGACAATTTGGAAGAGAAGAATTTGCAGGGCGCGTGGAAACAATGGCTAATAGAATGAGCCTGTTTCACATTTTTCAAAAACTATTTTAAATGAAAGTTTATGCAATAATTTCCTTAGTAATAATTTTTATTTAAATAATTTGTTGTTATTTGTGGAAATAATTAAATAAAAAGATTGGCGTCCTGAAAAACTACCCCCCACTCCTGTGACGTAGAAGCACATACATTACATCATTAATAGCCAATAGGAAAATAGTTTTTCCATCACCTACGTTTATTCATATTATTTACATAAATAAACGTAGGCTAAGTTTGTCACATGTTAATAAAAAAATCTTTTAATTTGGCATTTGACGCTGACATTGCTCATTGTAATTTAATAATAAAGTAATAATGGCTAATTCAAATTACACTCAAGCTAAGTCGGACAATTTACCGAAGGTCAATAGCTGGATGATGGCTGAATTTATATCAGAACGATTGTTTACTGCTACCGAAATAAGGGGTGTTAAAGAGTTGAGGTAAAATAAAATATAAAAACTGAATTTATTATATAAATTGATAATATATTTTACTTTAAAGTTCTGGTCGTGAGTCTTACATTGAATCTGCTATAGGACATGTAGATCTATCATAAAGTGAAGCAACAAAAATATACTGTTATCGTGAAGATGGATAAAAGTTGAAATGATCTTCACAAACATGAAGACACGATTTTTCTTACAAATTATCAGCTCTTCGACCTATTGCTTCTAGCCACAATTTTCTTTTCTTCTCATCTTTTGTAAAATTTATAAACTCTATAGTAGGTTTGTTCCTAAAGGTGGATTTATGCAGCTTACATTTTATTTTACTTTTTCTTTTCTTTTTCGCTTTTACTTTTACTTTAAGTTTGGTACTTTATGCAGCTACTTTAAAGCCTTCGATACACATGCGCAGATATGATTTTTCTGGCACATCAGTTGTCATAAATGTAAAAAGATAATTATAACCTGTAAAAATGGACACAAATGTAATAATTTGTGCATCTGCTATATTACTTGTAGCTTTACCCATTTTCTAATTTTTGCAATCTTACCTACACAAAAACAAATAAATACAGCACACGCTGACGTTTGTCACGTGAAGTAGTGCACATGCGCAGTTGGGAAATTCTTTTACTTTAACGGTCTTAAGTTGAAAGTTGGTCAACTTTAGTTCTTAAAGTAAAATAAAAAGTGTGCACATAAAGTAGTACGTTTATTAACACACCTTTAACTTTTGTAAAGTAAAAGTAAAAGAAAAGGTAAAATAAAAAGTGGGCTGCATAAATCCACCTTAACAGTATTTTTGTAAGAAGGCACAATACAATATCGTAAATTACTCATTTTATTTTGAACTTTTTATTACCTACATATTATACAACTTGAACCAATCTAAAAATTTGACACTTGTTTGACAACTTTGACAATACACTTGACACCTTAGAACCGCTGAAGATGTATGTACTCTAATGTCACATTCTGTTTCAGATCACGTGACTTATTAAAAATTTTATCCAAATTTCAAAAATTAATTGTAAAATATCTAAAGGATATTTCGTGATATTTTCAAATTTTAAGCTCTTTAAAGAACAATATCTTTTAAAATTTAATACTTAGAAGTCATATAAAAATTCTTGCAACAGCCCTATTAAAAGGAAAGGATAATAATCCTAAACGAAAATATGAAGCGAAAATTCGTATAAATTTTTCGGATCCAAAGTCCGATACTCAGATCCGGATCCAAAATCCGATACTCAGATCCGGATAGTTCAACAATCAATTATCCGGATATCCGAATATTTTTGGATCCGAAACCGAAACTATTCGGATCCGGATCCCACCACTAGTTTATACTGTTAAAGTTATTATTTGAAAAATATTTGTATCGTGTTTGAAACATTTATGTGCGTTGTAAAGGCCTATTTATAATAAAGTAATGTTAAACGCAACGCAACGTGACCGTTAACGCAAACATAAAATCTGTGAATCTGCCAAAGATAGCACTTCTAATCAATCAGAAGAATTCGGTATATTTCTTTGAAATTCGGCTCACTTTTATTTATTGCCTTTATATAGCATACATAAGTATAAATAAGGTTAGTATTATAAAATAATTTAAATAGAAATGGACAGTGACGAAAATATAGTATTTCTTTTTTAGATGTGACAGTTCATGACCATGTCGATAATACAGATTGCAATCTGGACATGCAAAAAAAAAATAATTCTACCTTTTTTCTGTTTAAATCGAAAAAGGATAGTCTAATTCATCGATCAGTATGATTAAATTATTTTTTATTTATATTTTTTGTTGTATAAAATCGTTTTAAATTATGATGTTTTTAAAAAGTTGCAAAAACCAGCCATGTTTTGTCGTCACAACGTTACGAACCAAGTTCAGACTCATTTCAAACAGACATTTTATATGGACACATAATTTCTAAAAGAAAAATATATATAAACTATAAATTGAGGATTACATATATGAATATGCTATAATATATTAATATAATATCGTTCTATTTATTTTTATAAATATAATTTTCATTTGGCGTGAAATTATCTACGTTACATCAGATGTTTCATTCACTTTTGAATATTTGAATTAGACGGTAGAAGGTTATAAACGCATGTGAGACATTGAATATATTGTAGAATATTATTTTATTCACTTTGACGTTTAAGACAATGTGAAAATCAAAATGGTCGTGCCTTTCACTCTGTGACGTCATTTGACAAGGGACGAAGCGGGGGTCTAGCGGCCTCATTTTAAAGAATGTCATTTTCAATTACAATTTTTTCATGATTAAAGATCGATTTGAGGAAAAATAAAAAATATGGGTCTATTATTTTTCACTACTCTATCAATTAAAATTATAAAAAAAAGTCGTGCATGACCTCATTCTACGACATGGAAATGAATATTATATATTTATTTGAGTCACATTTGGACCTTCAACGGATGAACTACCTTGAATTCCTTCCAATTTAACATCTTCAATTCATTGTTAACATTATTTAACTATGTTTAAACCTCAACAATAATTTAATTATCACTATTATAGCAACGAAATTTCCAACAAGTTTCGAAGACATAACGAGTGTCTTATAACAATATTGCAAGTAAGTTTCCGGAATAAATGTTTAAAACTAAGTTTCTAAGTTCGCGTAACTTAGAAACTTTGTTACAACAATAAGATTAAAAAGACTTGTTATAAAAGTTGCAGAAAATAAATAAACCAATATTTAATGCACATACCAATATCTTGGGGTAATAATATGACGGCCTGTCTGCATAACATACCTGAAACAAAATATATTAAAGTTAGTAATGAAATTTCAACAAACAATATTCATATTAATAAAAAATCTGTTGTGGCCAGCACAAGACCTCTCGCCATTTCCATATTAGGCTATATATGTATTGTATTGCACTTCGCTTTCGAACCGTCGTTTTATAACAAAATATTACAGAACTTTACCTAAATATTGTTTTTTATTGTATTTAACATGTGTTCTGCACACATATAATTCTAATTATATCTATTTTATATCATTTTCATGTCAGAGATTGTTCAAATTCATTAACCAGATTGGCGGTATTTCTGATGGTTATATGCATTTTACCACAATTTTACCTATAATTTCAAATATTTAATTAATAAAACAATAAGAAAAATTAAATATACTTCCCAGAAAAAGCTATCAGAATGTCACTAAAACTGTTGATATTTGACAATGACATGTGTCATGTTATAAACATTGGAATTTGTCAACTGGTTTCCTTAGTGCCTTGGCCTCTGCGATTAGTTTACTCTATAAATTATAGTGTCTTTATCTCTAAATCTATACAAGAAATAATAAAAATTTTAAGTGTATTAGATGGAGAATTTTATGTTCTTCAATATTTAATAAAAAAAAACTCCCAAAAAATTATATTTAGAAGAATTTTTCTAAGAAACTACTACTTCCGGTTGTTCAATTGTTACCAAAACCTTTTCAGCTCTTCCCAGGAATGTCAGATTGAGGAAACTGCAGTTAAATATTTTTTAAGTCTTATAGTTTTTGAGGAATCGTGTCTACAACATCCAGACATACATAAACACACACACACACACACACACATACACACATCCACACACACACGCACACACACAGACATCATTTTAAAACTGTTATAATCGGATTCTAGGGACCTTAAATCGTGCTTATTCAATAAAATCTGGATATGCGAATTTTAGCATGACTCCAAAAAGAATGAAAAGAATTTCATATATCCTATTATTGTTTGACGTCATCAGTTCAAGTGTTTCAATTTTCAAATGAAGCAGGCCGTGAAAACAACATTTTCACGATGATGTCTGTATGTATGTATGTGTGTGTATATATATATGTGTGTGTGTGTGTGTGTGTAGGGATTTTGTCTTTGCTCTAACTCAAATACTATCATTCAGAAAATTCTGAAACCTTGTATTTCTATCCTATTCTAATATGAAAAGAAGCCATTAGATTTTGGTATAAATCGGATAACCGGAAATGGCACTTTACCTGAAGCTCATAATGGTTTTTCTTCAAAAAATATCATTAAATGCCATTTTTTCGCATTTTATGTCTTATGAAAATTAAAGATTATTGAATTTTCTACAGGAATACATTAATACTTTTTCTATATATTTTGCAGATAAATTTAAAACTAATTTATTTTATTAGTCCCGAAGCCTAAGATAAACAAAATTCCTTTGTTACACAGTTCATATTTCAAATGAATGTAACTGACAGTAAATGACACTGTCAAAAAACTAATCACTTCAAATTAATAATAGTGACATTTTAAAAAGAAAATAGTAAATAAATCAATAGTTTTATGGAATGGAACAGTTTGCAGCGTTAGTAAATACGTAAGTATGTATTTAAATTAATAAAAATGGATAGGAATGTGTGTTGAAGGATGATTGTTGCGTAACTATTATTGTAGTCCAGATGCGGTTATTCGTTTCCGAAAATCGGTCACTTTAATATGTTTTTATGTATAAATGCTATGATGATTGTGGACAAGGCGAAAGAAGAATGTTGTTAAAGAGTGAAGTGAGTCAGCTGAGGTCTTACTCTTATCCCTTTTCTTATTGTTACTATTGTTTCTGGGTTTTTACTAACCCACTAAGTGGCAAACGCGTGATTTTAAGTATGTAGGTATATATGTAAAAATTAAATAGCGGGAGGTTTTGTGTTGGCCACTTCAGATTTTTTGTTATAAAACGACGGTTCGATAGCGTAGTGCAATACAATAACATAAAATGGAAATGGCGAGAGGTATTGTACTAGTCATAACAGATTTTTTTTCTATTAAATTTTCATAGTAAATCACGGAAATTTAATATCGGCAGAAAAAAAAATTATCTCCCTAAGATTTCAGAATTGTTAATCATGAGCATATGATTCATATAACAGATTTCAAGTAGATAAGAGCAGGCATTTACGAAAATCCTACCGATAGATACCGCACCTACCGAATGCGTTTGAAAACACAAGTTACCGTGTTCGAAAATTGTACCATAACTACCAGATCCATCTACCGGATCCATGAATTGTGGATCGAGTAATTCAGCAGGTAAATGAAGACTCTAACCTCAAAAAAACTGATGTGGCCAACACATGACCTCCCGCCAATTCCATGTTTAAAATAGCAGTAAGCTTTAAGTAAAGAGTCATTTCCGGTTAATCGTTTGTAAATAAAATCTAATTTGTTGTCTAATAAATAGAAAAGTCTGTAATACGAAATTTTGGATTGTTTTATTGTTTTTCCTCAAAAATTTGTTAGAGCTCCAAATTAAGTACTACTTACATCCGATTTATCATATATGGTTAAAATCTAATATGTTGTTTCAAATTATATATGAGTTTTAAATACCAAATTTGAGAAGTTTTGGATCATATTTTAAAAGGCTTTAAGGAAAAATCTTCACACACGTATATTCTTATAAAAATCAGCATATCTTCTAGGTGCTCTAAAACGCAATCTTTGTAAATTCTTCGCCGTACATAATCCATTTCGTAAATGTGTAGTTGTAAATTAATATTAATTTATAGTGCTGCAAAAATAGCAATTAACAAATTTAAATCAGATCATCTTGTACATCTAACATTTATGTATGATGGAAAATATATTATTTTTACAAACCTTAATAAAATATTTTACTATTATATTCTCATTAACACGGTTTCATTATTAATTTTTATATAATTACTGCCTGTCAGTGACATTTGTTTAAATATGTCAAACCTGTCATTAAAATTATGATTTTGTTTGAGGCATAGGCTAGGTGATACATGGAAATAAATTATATTATATATTCATATTTAAAGTTATTTAGAGTTATTTACTAAATGTTATTATCGTAGAATTGAAGATTAAACCATTATATTCAATTTTAATTAGTAAAAGTTGCTAAAAAATTATATTCAATGAATTTTTTACAAGAAAAACTGTTAAAAGCTTGTATAAATGATACTTCCGGTTATCCCATATACACTAAAAACTAATGACCACTTCCCATATTAGTATAGAATGGGTATACAAAATTTCAAATTTTTCTGATTGATAGTATTTGAGTAATCGTGTCCACAAGATCCACACACACACACACACAGACACACACACATACATACCTACAGACATCATTGTAAAAATGTTAAAATCGGATTCTGGGGACATCAAAACGTGCTTATTATATAAAATCTCTATATGCTATTTTTAGCACGATCCCTATACCTCCCTTACCTAGGGTAGCGGGAGGTAAAAAAGGTATAGATGCCAAGCGAAGTTGGAATCAGAAGTAGATTTCAGAATGGAATTATATTAATACAGAAGACGAGACGAGATAACGTTTAACTACGTCAAATTTCAAATCTGTTTCATCTTTCAACTGCTTTTCATAGGTTATAAATCTACCCTGTTTATCACTTGCGTTCTTAAAGTATCTATCCCGGTAGCTGTAACTTGATGAACAGCTGTTTACCGGTACATACCGGTAACAGTTCACCTGTAGAATTTTCGTAAATGCCTAGTATAAACTATCTAAATTGTTAGCAAAGTGCAGAATCTGCTTCACCGCAAAAGAGCCGCAGAAGTTGACGTCCGAAGTAGCCACGTTTTCAGCAAACACTAAATGCCCTCTGGGAATCTTATACGCCCACAACTGTTAGCCAGTGGTCTACGCCCCTATACTCAGGAGCATGATATATTTGTAGAGAATGGGACCAGATTTTTGAGGTGATATATATCCAACATTACCTCCCTTGAATTTTGCTGAAGCGAAAGAGTCAAGTATTTGAACAAAGTTTTATTTATTGATACTATTTAAAACGTAATAATGTGTGGAGCAACAAGCATTTTCTATACCAAATATAATATAGTTTTTTCACCCACTATTATTTACCTTTATTTGACATGAGAAATTGTTGTTCACTACCGCTTGCTTGTAACCATGGTAACCTAGGTCAATAATAATTTATTATTAACCTAGGTCTATAATGCAAACTGTCACTTTTCAATCAAACTCAAGCCTCCAAATCCAAATATTATTTAACTCATTAAACTCAAGAAATGTGTTAAGTATATAATTTAAATTTGCCACTATAATTTTAAATTGACCTGCCGCCTCGCCTGGCCACTGTGCTGTTTTGGTGAAAATGTGAAATATTTGTAGATGTAGGATTGAACAAATCACAATTTTTTTATATTTGTAGGTAAATACATTTCACTAGATTTATTTAAAAATAATAATAAACTAATAAGGCTGCTGACTGTAACAGCACAAAGTGTTTTTATTAAATAATTAAATCAAATACAAATCAAGGCCCATAAGTGAGGTTATCAAACCAGCGAAATGAGCAAAACGTCAGATAAAAACAAATGCAGCCTACTTTTTTTTGTGAATATTAACAAATAAGTAACGTTATTATTCATGTCAAAATTATTGTTATAATCAATAAAAAAAATTCAAAGAGAATTTATGTGCTAGTAGTGAAAAAAATAGTATACATATAAACCACGGTTGAGAAGATCATTATTGACCAGGCGCCTTATATCCCTCGCGCTTCGCCCTCGGGTTACAATAGGCGCTGGGTCAATAATGATTATCTTCTCAACCTTGGCGTATAATATACTATTTCCAATGAGTTGTATACAAAATAAAACAAATCTCTTATGCCCGGTTTCACCAACATCAAATAAATTTTCGAATAGCTTCTTCATTGAATAAGAGAAAAATATCGCATCGAAACCATAATGCGAATGACAGTATTTATTCTAGCTGCCATATTTTGATGCGATATTTTTCACTTATTCGACGAATAAGCTATTCGAAGATTTATTTGATGTTGGTGAAACCGGGCATTGAAAGGAAATGATCAAAAGCGAGTAATTGGCGATTTTTCTTTTAAAACAAAGGTTATAAAAAAAGATTTAATCATTTTCTTCAAATGGGAATACAGCTACAGACTAATGCCCGTATTCATAAACACTCGTAAAAATTTTAAACGGTTCGTTATAATATTTATCCAATAAAAACAGTCGACATTGAAAAAAAACGAAATTTTATATGTCAAGATTGATTCTATTCGTCAAAAATTAAAACGAGCCGTTTTGAAACTTTACGAGTATTTATGCATATGGGCTTAAGTATAATATAATTTAAAAAGTTCAAGCTGAAAATCACTAGAAAAAGCCAAAGATAGTTGTAAAAAAATTAGAAAAATGATGAAAACAAGAAAAAGAATCTGTTGTAACCAGCACAATACCTCTCGCTATTTCCATTTTATGTTACCTATACAGGGTGTCTCTTAAATAGGGGGATATGGCTTAACCACAGATTCCTGAGGCTAAAATAAAACGATTTAACCAAACTTGCTTCTTCCGGAAAGTGTACCATTTAGCCAGAATTCTACTTCAAAGTTCTTCGAAAAAAAATTGATTTTGTTTATAATTTAAATTTGGTATGACAGTTTATATGGTTATAAGTCATCTTTTAAGATGATACTTGTGATTATTAGTGAACCACTAGTGTATGAAACTTAGGTGTCCCAACATTAATTAGACCGTAACTTTTTAATGGCAATGCCGAAAACGTGAAGTTATTTTTCTTCAAAAAGATACATTCAATAGTAAACTTTTCTCTCTCTATGTAATTTGTGATATCTGTTACGGTTCACACAGAAAAAAATAAAATCTGAGTGACTGCATCGTGAATTTTTTTAAAATAAATTTAATCTAGCAGTCTATCCAAATGTCAAACAAGTAATTTTTAATATTTATCTCTAAATCTATACAAAATATAATAAAAATTTTAAATGTATTAGATGGAGAATTTTATGTTCTTCAATATTTAATAACAAAAATTTCCAAAAAATTATATTTAGAAGAATTTTTCTCAGAAACTACTACTTCCGGTTGTTCAATTGTTACCAAAATCTTTTCAGCCCTTCCCAGGAATGTCAGATTGGGGAATCTATAGTTAAATAATTTTTAAGTCTTATGGTTTTTGAGGAATCGTGTCAACAACATCCAGACATACACACATCCACACACACACACACACAGACATCATTTTAAAAATGTTATAATCGGATTCTAGGGTCCTTAAATCGTGCTTATTCACTGAAATCTGGATATGCGAATTTTAGCATGAATCCAATACCTCTCTTAGCGAGAGGTAAAAACTTGTAATTCGCTAATAGTGACATCTGGCATGTTAGGCTAAAATTTTATTTTTAGTGATAACTCGTAAATGTGATAGCAGATCACAAGCATGATTACACATAACTTATAAGCTGGAGCGGTTCTAGTGATTCCTCGTAAATATCTTAAACCTGGATGACATCATTTACTTTTTCCACTTCGCGAAAAAAATATCTTTAAAACAGTTTTTTGTTTCTCCTGTAAACTTATAATTTTGTAATTACGAGGTATCACTTCTTAGCCATCGATATAGCCTAATATGGAAATGGCGAGATGTCTTGTGCTGGCCACAACATATTTCTAGTGCATATTAACTGAACAAAACAAAAGAATGTAGACTTGTTATACATACAGGGAATTTATTTTAACATGCAACATATGGCGAATCACTTCCATGGTTACTCACTATTGTCAAAAAATGACAGCAATGTAATATTTGTCCATTTTAAAATGCAACATACAAAATTTGTAGTTTTGTATTATCAAAACTAATTTCCAATAAATTAGCCTACAGACGATTAACAAATAATCAAAACATGAATGTTGTACATCTTAACAAACTTTAGCTTACAAAAATTCATAACTTTCATGTAATAAATGTTAAAAAAAATACCCCCAATCACTCTGAGGCAATATTCTAGTCGGTCGTAATAAGAATTGACACCATTTGTGATGTGTTTTGGAGGTATCTCCTGTGCTGCAATACTATTTATAATGTTGCATTTTAAAATGGACAAATTTTACATTGCTGTCATTTTTTGACAATAGTGAGTAACCATGGAAGTGATGAACTATAATGTTGCATTTTAAAATAAATTCTCTGTACTTATATTGCCTATATGGAAGTGGCGAGAAGTCTTGTGCTGGCCACAATATATTTCTAGTGCTCAATATCTGAACCCTAATAATAATGTATCACTGTAAACATTCTCTGTTTCATCCTTTCTTTTTGTAGCAGGTGTGCCAACATGATAAAAAACCACCACGTCCTTGCAGAGTTATGAAAAATCTAGAAAAAATATTTGAATACACACCTAGATGTCACTCGTGTCACTATTGGCATCTGTCAGCCCGAAAATCTGACAGCCAAATCAATATCTGAATACGGAACATTCAAGCTGTTAAAGTTGAAGCCGTGTTGTTTTTTTAATATCTGTGGACGATATTAAAAAAGTTTTGGAAATGTCTTTCCTGGTACTTAAAGCACTTGAATTTCCAAGGACAATATTCACATTAAGTACTTGTTTGGAAAAGATACACGAACATCGAAAGTATAACACTAATAAAATATGCAAGTAACTTAAAATATGTGGACGTAACTTAACCACAGATCCGTGGCATTAAAATAAGATTATTTATGCCGTCCAGCAATCATTTAAACAAATGACTTTTAAATCGTCCATATTGTTGTAACGTGTTAGGGTTCTCACGTCGGGTTGTGTTTTAAGGGTTGTTAAATTATTAAGTGTATCTTGTATTACCTATTAGTTTATTAATGTTGAAATAATACAATTATGAATTATGAATATTGATTATCGACTATTGCTTATTGCTGTCTACTTATTAACTTGACTATACAAGTAACTTCTTACTACTCTCTACTGACTAACTTCAACTCACTGTTCGGTAACGGAGCAGAAAAACCCTTTCGCATCTCTCCCACATTATTTGATTACATAGTGCAAGGATCGCACTTTCTATACAAAGACTTGAAATATATAGTTCATTCCTATTTACATTAGAATATATAGTTCAATCCGGTTTACAACAATATTAAAACTAATCGTTGTTACTATAGTGGCTGTATATACATAGTGTGGCCAACCGCCGCCATATTTCGGCAAAATGCGCGGGAAATTTGAATTCATAACATGAATATCATATTATGATGTGATAACTAAACAAAATTCGATAAACAATTAATAAAAGAGCATATTAAAAGAAAACAAAATATTTATTTTCATTTTAAATCATTTTGAAGAACTGTTTTCACAACCGACCGCCACGCAATCAGACATCTAAAATATATACCTTAATATTAGACATTTTTAGTAATTTTGACAGTTAACCTAAAAAAGATGTGATGTTAAAAAATATGTATATATTACTTTGAGTTATAAATATACAAATACACGTGTAATTTAATTATTTGCACTATCTAAAATATAAATATAATATAATGGGGTATTCCACCATAACTAAAAAATGAAAAAAAAATCAATTTAACATAAAGTATGACTCAATAAATAATAGTTAAAACAATGAAAACATTTTTTAAATAATTACTTTACGAGATATTTCACATTTGCTAAAAGGGAAAATTGACGTCATACAATTGTTATCTTTCTCTCGCAGCGTACTCAGAGCAGTGTGTGTGAGATAGACAAGTATAGGGGAAATGTGACGTTACACTGATTTCTCGAAAATAAAATATTGTTAAACTAGGAACAACTAAGATTTTTTAATACTATGAATTGCTTCAAAACTGAATGAAGTTTTATTTAAAATAATAAAAAAAATTGAGTGGAATACCCCATTACCTTCAATTCACGTATAATTCACGTAACAAATCTGAAAATGTCACTTTGTCGGCATAATATCCGCCATATTTAGGCAAATTCGCGCCGACCAATCAAAATCGATCCCCCTATTAGCCACACTATGTATATACAGTCACTATAGTTGCTACTATTGACAACTGACAAGCTTCGAGATGACATCTACTGAGAAAAATATGAACTTTCCGGTTTGGTACTGTATTTTGACTGTATGCTTGAGGTATATGCGGTTTAATCATTTGATGTGAATAAAAATGGGAAAAAATCGTATAAATTGTTAAGTATTCGGATGCCACTCAAGATCTGGTTGAGACACAAGCATTGGGTTTTATAATATTCCGAAACATTAAATGGCACATTTATAACAACAAAACTTTTATATGAACCATTTTGTTCTATTATCTATAATAAAAATCTGTTGTTGCTAGCATAAGACCTCAAATGCTGTTTCCTCAAAAACTATAAGACATTAGACCTGTTTAACTATGAATTCCTCAATCTGACATTCCTGGGAAGAGCTGAAAAGGTTTTGGTAACAATTGAACAAACGGAAGTAGTAGTTTTTTTAAAAAAATCTTCTAAATATTATTTTTTGAAAATTTTTGATATTACTAATTTTTAAGAACAAAATTCTACATCTAATACATTTAAATTTTTTAATATATCTTCTATAAATTTAGAGATAAAGACGCTATAATATATCGGGAATAATAAGTCGAGCAGCCGAAACTACACTAAGGAAACCAGTTGACAAATTCAAATGTCTATAACATAATTTGTAAATGACATATATTGTCAGTGTCAAAAATTAATAGTTTTAGTGACATTCTGATAGCTTTTTCTGGGAAGTATATTTAATCTTTCTTATTGTTTTATTAATTAAATATTTGAAATTATAGGTAAAATACATATATCCCTCAGAAATACCGCCAATCTGGTTAATGAATTGAAAGAATCTCTGACAATCAGGGACTTCCTCATACAATGAGTTCTGTAATATTTTGTTATAAAACGACGTTTCGATAGCAAAGTGCAATACAATACTTATAGTTAAGGCTATAACTAGAGACGGTGCATATGGCCATTAATGATCAAGGATTTTTTAATTAACGAAGAAGGATTTTATGTAAAATTTATGGATCTCTATAGGATTTGAACCCAGATATATCTACGTAATTAATTAGACCTTAAATAAATATATTTTCTTACATCTACCTTGTTCTTTTTTTTTATAAAAATAATCCATCTTCTAAAAGCTCTTGATACAAAATACTCGCTCCTTGCTCGCGTTTTAAGAAATCTTGAAGTATAACATAATTATATAATGCCGGCGTTTGCTAGTCGGTGTAGTGCTGTGTACCAGAGCACCAAACTTGTTGCTTTTTCTATTAGACTGTTTTTAATTCACAAACTGCTAGATGCTTTACTAGATTAGGTGCTGCCTCACGAAATTGAGACGAAATGTAATTATTTCGAAATGCAGAAAGCTTTTCCTTAATTGGACTGGGAATTATACATAGGTACATATAGTTAATCTTTTACCACTGAGTTGTGTCATATGGCTTCTGGAGTAGAGAATGAAAGTTGACGCAGAAATTGGTTGATTTATTTACACTCGCCGCAGTGGCGTATTAAGATATTTTAGCGCCAGAAGCCCTTAAAATTGGTTAACAGGAATGAAATAAGAAATTTTTGAAATTTTCTAGAAAGAAACCAATAATTATAACAAGTAATTAAATGTAACAACTGACATAGTAATAACCAATGATTCGAAAAATGACACTCATACGCGGGTATATGGGAGGGCTATTTACTTCCTTGTACGAAGTAAAGGAAGTATTGTAATCGCAAAAAAATTCGGTTTCCAGATTTCAACGGAAATATCCATTTTGACCATCCCTGAATCCATTTTGACTAATTTCGTCGTGACGTCTGTACGTACGTACGTATCTCGCATAACTAAATAACGGAAAGCCGTAAAAAGTTAAAATTTTGTATTTAGGACTTTTATAACATCTAGTTGTGCACCTCCCTTTTTGGTCATTACATACCTTTCGGAAGTGGTATTTTACTTAAAGCCTATAATAGATTTTAATGAAAAACTATATTAAAATATAATCCAAAACTTTTCAAATTTGGTATATAATACTCTTATATCAATGGAAATAATATATTACATTTTAGTTAAAGTACTCTACCCGGAAGAGGTACTTTACTTGAAGCCCATAATAGATTTTAATGAAAAACTATTTTAAAATATAATCCAAAATTTCTCATATTTGGTATTTAATACTTTTATATTAATGGGAATAACATAATATATTTTGGTTAAAATAGTCTAACCGGAAGTGATACTTTACTTGAAGCTGTTATCAGTTTTTGTTGAAAAAAATGGTGTTATTTTGAATTTAACAATAAATGCTTAAAATAAAAGTTTTAGAAAATTGAATTCTGCATCGAAACTATCAAGTACCTATGATTAAATTAGCTCTTTGTATAAGCGAGATATGTAAATTTAAAAATTATGTACTTTTTGGTTTCTGTAATTAAGTTTGCTATGAATTTAAGAATTTAATGTCAATGTCAAATTATGTCCAATACGTGCAATTTTATGATTGGGTCTGTTATAATACATATTTTAATTTTAACAAAATATGTATAGTGTAACAGGCGTACAAGGAAGTCATGTGGTGTCCACATCAGATATTTTTATTAGTTAAATTCAGCAAACACTGAAACTAAACTTTCATTTTTAATTAAAATAGTATAATGACAGAAATATAATTAAAATGACATTTTCCTTGCTTTGGCACTGACAAGAATATTCACAGTGTTGTCAAAATTAACTTCATTTAAAGAGTTTTCCGATACACTTAATAACCAAAGCATTTAATTCTGCGTGAGATATTGTGGACCTGCAATAATCCTTTACTCTCTTCAGTGCTGAAGAGGATCTCTAGCCAGTACAGTTACTCACTGTTTTGCAAGCAAACACCCGTAATAAAATTACAATTTTTTGAAAAACATTCTTAATGTTCCTGTTCCACTCTAGTTTCAGAAATCAGCAATCTGTTTGCTAATTTATATTTAAAAAAAAATATATATTTTCTTTTTTTCAATTCCTGACATAATTGTGCGCCCCCTATAATTTTGCGCCAGAAGCCCGGGCTTCTGCTATAATACGCCACTGACTCGCCGTCAAATGATTATTCAACTTTTACCCCTTTCCGCACCCTGGCCCTTGCCAAACGGTGTTGCCGCTTGTAACTTGACATGACCAGAAATGAACGCAAATGTCATATAATACATTTAAAATTAATTAAAATTTTGAATACATCGTAAAGGAAGAAAATAGCTCTGTTCGATGAGAAGTGCTTGAAGTGTAGAGCAGAATAGTGCAGTGCAGTGTAGTGTACACTAGTACAGTCTAATTCTTGTGGTTTCATAAAACACACTAGTGTATATTTGGGCAAGTTTGCTCAGCTGTGAGTAATCAAGCCAAGCGTAGCCAAAGGTGTAAAAGGTTAGGTTGTTTATAAACACAGTCATATCATAAAGCTGCAAAAAAGTGACTGCAGAAATGTCTGTTTTAAAGAGCATAGTGAACTAATAAACGATTCTGACGAAGATCAATCATCACTTGATTCTTCATCAGATTCAGAGACAGGTATATTAATTAATTTTTTATATAACAAAACAAAGAGAATATACTACATCTGAATCCATTATTTTAATTTCTCAATGTGTAAAATTTTAGGTTAATAAACAGATATGTAGATAGGATAGAATTAAAATGTCTACCGAACAACATTTTGCTACCCCCACTCCTAGCCTGCACTTTCTACACCACCTCGCGAGTCAGGTCAGAAAAGTGAGCACTAGTTCTTAAAATTTTTGTCATCGAACAGCCTGCCAGAAGCTGCCCGTTTCTCATAAAACATGTTAGTGTAAGAAAGTTAACACTAGGGCGCCCTAGTACATGTCATCGAAAAAAGCTATTATTATAACAAATAAGTAAGGCAAGACAGTAATACGTAATATGAAATATAAAAATCTGATGTGGCCAACACAAAACCTCCCGCAATTTAATTTTTATTAATTTAAATACATACCTACGTATTTACTGACGCTGCAAACTGTTCCATTGCAAAAAACTATTGCTTTATTTACTATTTTCTTTTTAAAATGACACTATTATTAATTTGAAGTGATTAGTTTTTTGACAGTGACATTTACTGTTAGTTGCATTCATTTGAAATATGAACTGTGTAACAAAGGAATTTTGTTTTTCTTAGGCTTCGGGACTTGTAAAAAAAAATTATTTTTATATTTATCTGTAAAGTATATAGAAAAAGTATTACTGTATTCCTGTAGAAAATTCAATAATCTTTAATTTTCATAACGACAAAATCCAAAAAAATGGCACTTAATGGTATTTTTTGAAGAAAAACCATTATGAGCTTCAGGTAAAGTACCATTTCCGGTTATTCCATTTACACCAAAATCAAATGGCTTCTTTTCATATTAGAATAGGGTATAAATACAAGGTTTCAGAATTTTCCGAATGATAGTATTTGAGTTAGAGCGAAGACAAAATTCCTACACACACACACACACACACACACACACACACACACACACACACACACACACACACATACATACACACACACATACATACACACACAAACACACATACAGACATCATCGTGAAAATGTTAAATTTGGATTCTAGTGACCTTAAAACTTGTCATTTACTAAAATCTCGATAAGTGATTTTTAGCACGATCCCTATACCTCCCTTACCAAGGGTAGCGGGAGGTAAAAATATTTTTGAATTTATCTGTAAAATATATAGAAAAAGTATTAATGTATTCCTGTAGAAAATTCAATAATCTTTAATTTACATAAAACATAAAATGCGAAAAAATGGCATTTAATGATATTTTTTGAAGAAAAACCATTATGAGCTTCAGTTAAAGTGCCATTTGCTGTTATCCGATTTACACCAAAATCTAATGGCTTCTTTTCATATTAGAATAGGATAGAAATATAAGGTTTCAGAATTTTCTGAATGATAGTATTTGAGTTAGAGCGAAGACAAAATCCATACACATACATACAGACATCTTCTTGAAAATGTTAAAATTGGATTCTAGGGACCTTAAAACGTGGTCATTTACTAAAATCTTGATAAGTGAATTTTAGCACGATCCCTATACCTTCCTTACCAAGGGTAGCGGGAGCTAAAAATTGTCTCTGTGGAAAATTTATACAGGGTGATTCTTGACCTATACGCATAAATGTGAGGAATGATAGTTTGTGATAGATAATGACAGATAATGAAAAAAAATTTTAGTAAAAGTTGTTTATTTACGGAGATAGCGAATAAAGTTTGAAATTATTTTACACTACACACTGTACATATCTACTTGTCAAGAAAGACCAACAAAGACACATGACTGCTCGCGCCTTATAAATTAGTATCCCATGTAAACGTAGTATCATATGACGTCATTGCTTTACTAAAATTATTTCATGACAAGTCTTCTGCATAATTATTTCTACCATAGATACATGTTTAGTAATTTTTGCAGCGGAAATTGATGTCGTTGATAATAATTCACTGAAATGCAGTGTATTTATTTTACTTGAAGTTTCGGTCTTACTAGAGTTGTACGAATGATGACAGCGTACATACGTAAATGTAATAGATCTATGCAACGACAATT
The DNA here is from genome assembly GCA_943142095.1 of Ophonus ardosiacus. Taxonomy (NCBI): domain Eukaryota; kingdom Metazoa; phylum Arthropoda; class Insecta; order Coleoptera; family Carabidae; genus Ophonus; species Ophonus ardosiacus. The sequence goes on from OW964840.1 coordinate 6,910,091, forward strand.
TTTTAAGCAATGATATTATGGTAATGTATCCTACATATCATAAATATATGTCAGTAAGAAATCCATCATAATCCGTCATAATTTTAGAAAGAAATTCATCATTTATATTTCTGAGAGCACGTTAGCGTTTTTATATACAACTTTTCAATTGATTTGCTAGTAGGTATTTGTTTTGTGTTCAACAAATCATGCTTCTGTAAATAAATAGATGAAATTAACATTCTTTCATACAAGAAATATGCAATATGAACATGAAGGCTTAATGGAAACTTATTTGGTACAATCACGATTTAAAAAATCTGTTATAGCCAGCAGAAAACCTCTCACCATTTCCATATTAGGCTATATAAGTATTGTATTGCACTTTGCTATCGAACCGTCGTTTTATAACAAAAAAATACAGAACTTTACCCAAATATTGTATTTTATTGTATTTAACATGTCTTCTGCACACATATAATTCTAATTATATCTATTTTTCATTGTATGAGGAAGTTCCTAAATGTCACAGATTCTTCCAATTCATTAACCAGATTGGCGGTATTTCTGACGGATATATGCATTTTACCTATAATTTCAAATATTTAATTAATAAAACAATAAGAAAGACTAAATGTCCCAGAAAAAGCTATCAGAATGTCACTAAAACTGGTGATTTTTGGCACTGACATTGATATCTGTCTTTTACAAACTATGTTATAGACATTTGAATTTGTCATCTGGTTTCCTTAGTGTAGTTTCGCCTACTCGACTTATTATATCCCGATATTCTATATATTAAAGCGTCTTTATCTCTAAATTTATTGAAGATATAATAAAACATTTAAATGTATCACATGTAGAATTTTGTGCAAAATTAGTAATATCAAAAATTTCCAGGAAATAATATTCAGAAGATTTTTTTATAAAAACTACTATTTCCGGTTGTTCAATTGTTACCAAAAACTTTTCAGCTCTTCCCAGGATTGTCAAATTGAGGAATTCATAGTTAACCAAGTCTTGTCTTATAGTTTTTGCGGAATCGTCCCCCTCCAACATCCAGCTATACACACACACATACACACATACACACACACAAATGTTATTAATGTCGATAACAAAAAGATAAACTAAAATACTAACCTCCAAACTATTATTGAAACGTCAAACAGGTGATCTACATTACCCGCCCAAACATACCATTACTATGGGACGGCACCACGCTGTGACTTTACGACTATTCATTGGTGCGGCGTAATTCTACGTCATACTTGGCGGGAATTCAAATAATCAAATTTCATTATTTTTTTTCTGGCTAATTAATAAAAATTTTGTCTTCAAAAATATTAAATAAAAAATCTGTTGTGGCCAGCACAAGACCTCTCGCCATTTTCATATTAGGCTATATAAGTATTGTATTGCACTTCGCTTTCGAACCGTCGTTTTATAACAAAATATTACAGAACTTTACCCAAATATTGTTTTTTATTGTATTTAACATGTCTTCTACACACACATATAATTCTAATTATAACTATTATTCATTGTATGAGGAAGTTTCTAAATGTCAAAGATTGTTCCAATTCATTAACCAGATTGGCGGTATTTCTGATGGATTTATGCATTTTACCACAATTTTACCTATCATTTCAAATATTTAATTAATAAAACAATAAGAAAAGTTAAATATACTTCCCAAAAAAAAGCTATCAGAATGTCACTAAAACTTTTGATATTTGACAATGACAAGTGTCATGTTATAAACATTGGAATTTGTCAACTGGTTTCCTTAGTGCCTTGGCCTCTGCGATTAGTTTACTCTATAAATTATACTGTCTTTATCTCTAAATCTATACAAGATATAATAAAATTTTTAAGTGTATTAGATGGAGAATTGTATGTTCTTCAATATTTAATAAAAAAAACTCCCAAAAAATTATATTTAGAAGATTTTTTCTAAAAAAACTACTACTTCCGATTGTTCAATTGTTACCAAAACCTTTTCAGCTCTTCCCAGGAATGTCAGATTGAGGAATTCATAGTTAAACAGGTCTAATGTCTTATAGTTTTTGAGGAATCGTGTCTACAACATCCAGACATACACACACACACACATCATTTTAAAAATGTTATAATCGGATTGTAGGGACCTTAAATCGTGCTTATTCATTAAAATCTGTATATGCGAATTTTAGCATGAATCCAATACCTCTCTTAGCGAGAGGTAAAATAAGGTACGCAAGTAGCCCATTGACGGAAGGTAATGTGCTGGCCACATCAGATTTTATATCTTAAAATCTATTTTCAAATGCATATTTACGTAACTGAGTTCAGACTGCGTTTCAAAACGAATTAAATTATTATTTTTAAAATAAGCTGCCGTTTGCAAAGGTATGTTTAATATGTTTAGCTGTAAAATAAATATTTATCTCGCTTGCTGGAACATTTCTAATTGCGCAGATATATAATTTTATATCCTCCTCCAACTTTCCGCCATTTTATAAGCCACATACATTCATACATAGAAACCCAGCATGGTGTAGTTATTTCAAACACGTATTCGTTTAATGTTAATGTAGTTTGTTTCTACTTTACTTTTAAGTGCCCTAAAAGAAAAAACAACATTTTCACGTAGTTACACACTGCTGCTATGGAAACCAATATTGTACTAGTACCTGCGGTGACGACAAAATCGTTAACGAAAAATAAAAATCTGTTGTGGCCAGTACAAGACCTCTCGCCATTTCCATATTATGCTATTCGCGAAAAAATTCGAAGTAGCTGACCTCTACAGCGCCAATTGCGAACTAGAGAAAGAAGGAAAACTTTGGTTTTATCATTTGTGCATGTATGAAAAAGTTGCTCTAATTTTAATTGTTGTTATTAGAATATATTTTAAGAATTGTTTTTATTAGATCTAGTATTATATTAAGTTTGTAAATAATAGTGTACATAAGTTAATGGTTTTAGTGTAAAACGTTTTTAAATGAAGGTTAAGAGTGACAATGACAAATAAATCTAAGCGGTATTGTTCGGTTCCCCAGTGCAATAATTATAAATCAGATTCTATAAGTATTCATTTCTTTCCAAAAGATCCTAAATTATGTAAAAAGTGGGCTATTGCACTTAAAATCGGTAAGCCAGTTAGTAAATGTATGACAGTTTGCTCTGATCATTTTCTGCAGTCAGACTTTCATCCAGGTAAGAATAATAATACATTATTTGTTACAAAGAAGAAAATAAATATCATTTATTAAAATAAACTATAAAAATATTGACTGCTCATAGTTACTCAAAATTTTAGTCACCCAGTCACCCTAACAAATTACCATGGCTACCATAAAAATACATTGGAATGATTAAAAAACAAATGAATTTGTTATTTTAGTCATATCTTAATCACCCCAGATTACAGGCCACTTTTTCAATCTTCAGTTAAAATTTTAACTGGCAGTTAAATAAACAAAATCGAAACGAAATGTAATGTCAAATGACAGATTTGCCATTGCAGTCGATAATCCGATTCAATATTGTTTATTTAACTGCCAGTTAAAATTTTAACCAGAGATTGAAGAACTGGTCCTAAGAGTAAATACTACCAGTCATTGATATTAATATTTATTTCTTAATACAGAATGGGGGATTACGCCATTTTTTTTTATAATTTCATCTGAAAATATTAGGAAAACTAGGACTATTGATGAAAATCCGGTGAAAAAATTCTTATTAATAAGCGAGTTATGGTCTTCCGAATTTTGAAAAGATTGACGTGACGTCACATTTATGTGTTTTTATATCAAACTGTTTTCATCATGGACCTAAATGTTCTTGAAATATATGCTATTTTAAGTTATATTTACATAAAAATAAATGAATATTATAACACTGTATAAGTCTACATACTTTATAATTACAGGTGTATTTAAATTATTAAGTTTAATGCAAGATATTTATGTTAAAATAAAAACTGTTTGAAAACTGCTGTACAGGAATGTTAGCCCCTCCTTTCGAATTTGAATTTCTTAACTTCCATTGGTAGTAATCCCCACCTCCTAACATGCTATTTGTAATGCATGCATAGGTAGTCTCTCGGACGCCAATTAAAATATTTTCATATTAGTGTCGAAGCGCTATAGCAAAAAACCCTTTATTTCCGAAATGTCTCAATTATACCATTTCATTTTTTTTTATTAATATTCGTTATTCAGCACATACATTCGTAATTTTTTGCTATTTTCCTTTAATTAGATTGAGCCGTAATCCCCCATTAATAAAAAAATAAATACCTATTTACGTGTAATAATACAGCAACTATGCGTATGCATTTTCCTCCTAACCCGGCCTTACAAGTACATTTGCCTTGTAAATTTGGCTTTAATAACACTTCAATAAAGTGTGGAGCTCCATTTAAATTGCTCGTTTGAAGGCAAAATCCAAAAACTGTGTTTAAATCAGTGTTCTTCAAACCGCACATGGTTACATGGCATGCTTTATACACAGCTTCTCCTTCCTTTATTGGTCTTGAAGAACCAATGTAGTCAAAAATATCACTTAGATCAATATTCACTTTTTCCATTTTGCACTTTTTGCTGCACAGACACTGGATACTTACGAGGTGTGTTCAAAAAATATCGCGAATTTTGTGTTTTTTCAAAAATTATTTATTTATTCATGAATATCTATTTTGTCCCCTTCCAATCTTCAAAGCACTTCAAAAAATCATTTTTTTTTATCTTGTTCAGCTCCTCCTTCGATGCCGTCTTTATCTCGTCAAGCGTAGCGTAACGTCGTCCTTTCATGGGCCTCTTCAGTTTAGGGAACAAGAAAAAGTCACAGGGGGCCAGATCTGGGGAATACGGTGGCTGCGGCATCATTAGTGTGTTGTTTTTGGCTAAAAAGTCGCGCACAAGCAACGATGTGTGAGCAGGGGCGTTATCGTGGTGCAAAAGCCAATTTTTGTTCTTCCACAAATCCGGGCGTTTCTGGCGGATTGCTTCGCGCAAATTCCTTATTGACCGTTCTACCCTGTGGCAAGAACTCATGATGCACCACGCCCCTGCAATCGAAGAAAACTGTCAGCAAAACTTTCACATTCGACCGAACTTGGCGCGCTTTTTTCGGTCTTGGTTCGTGCGGCAGCTTCCATTGAGATGATTGAACTTTGGTTTCCACGTCATAACCATAAACCCACGATTCGTCACCAGTTATGACCCTCTGGAGCAAATTTGGGTCGTCGCGGAGAGAGTCCAACATCTCATTAGCAATGTTCATGCGATGCTGTTTTTGGTCGCAATTGAGCAATTTTGGTACAAATTTCGCGGCGACCCGTCTCATGCCCAAATCATTGATAAAAATCGAATGGCACGAGCCAATCGATATGTTTAGGTCCTCAGCAACTTCTCTAACGGTGATTCGACGATTGGCCAATATCATTTTCTCCACTTCATTAATTTTTTCGTCTGTTGTTGAAGTGCTCGGGCGTCCGGCACGCTTTTCGTCGTTCACATCTTCTCGGCCTTCTGAGAACATTTTGTACCACCGATAAACGTTGCTTTGGTCCAAGGTAGCTTCTCCGTATGCCACAGTCAACATTCGGAATGCATCCGCGCACTTAATTTCGTTTTTCACACAAAATTTGATACAGGTTCTTTGTTCCATTTTTTTGAATAGGTAAAAATCGAAGACGATCCAAAACACGTGCAAGCAAAGCAGCTGTCAACAATTAAGTGAACATTCAAAATGGCCGAGCTTGTCGACATAAGTGAGAGACATGAGTACCAACATAAAGCCACAAAAAGATCGAAATTCGAATATACGTAACCCGCGAAAATTCAAAATTCGCGATAGTTTTTGAACACACCTCGTATCTGTTACAGATGTAAAATAACACTGTCAACTGACGTTACAGGTATAGGCGTGCATCTGTTTTCCTTCTTTCGTCTCCATTTTGTCGCCGCTCGACCTGACATCTATAGCTAATTTTTTTCGCCTATATAAGTATTGTACATATTTAACATTTCTTGTTCACACACAAACACATATCTTCATTATATATTTTTATATTTTTCAATTCATTCTATAAACAAGTTTCCTCCTATTCTTCTTATGTTTGGTTTGAGATTCTTCCAATTCATTGATGAGATTGGCGTTATTTCTGAAGGATGTATGTAAAATATGTATCTATAATAGGGGACTCCAGCTCAATCGAATTAAAGGAAAATAGAAAAAAAAAAATACGAATGTATATGATGAATAACGAATATTAATAAAAAAATCTGATATGGCCAACACAAAACCTCCCGCTGTTCCATTGCAAAAAACTATTGCTTTATTTACTATTTTCTTTTTAAAATGTCACTGTTATTAATTTGAAGTGATTAGTTTTTGACAGTGACATTTACTGTCAGTTACATTCATTTGAAATATGAACTGTGTAACAAAGGAATTGTGTTTATCTTAGGCTTCGCGACTAATAAAAAAATTATTTTTAAATTTATCTATAAAATATATAGAAAAAGTATTAATGTATTCCTGTAGAAAATTCAATAATCTTTTATATTCATAAGACATAAAATGCGAAAAAATGGCATTTTACACCAAAATCTAATGGCTTCTTTTCTTATTAGAATAGGATAGAAGTACAAGGTTTCAGAATTTTCTGAATGATAGTATTTGAGTTAGAGCGAAGACAAAATCCCTACACATACATACATACACACACACACACACACACACACATACATACATACACACATACACACATACAGACATCATCGTGAAAATGTTAAAATTGGATTCTAGGGACCTTAAAACGTGGTCATTTACTAAAATCTCAATAAGTGATTTTTAGCACGATCCCTATACCTCCCTTACTAAGGGTAGCGGGAGGTAAAAAGTCGTGCATGACCTCATTATAACCAAAATCTAATCAGCTCTTCATATGGATGTAAAAAAGAGCATTATAAAAGAATTACAATTTTTAGAATGGTAGTATTGGAGTTATCGTCGGCGAAAAATTTGTCACACACGGACACACATGCATACATCATCGTACAACTTGTAAATACATATAGTAGGGACCCTAAAACGTGCTTATTCATTAAAATTCACCACCGAATTTTTCCAAAAAAAAAATAATTTAAACATTAATCATAGTTTTCTTTCGATACCGTGAGTATTTTTTAACGTGAAACATTGGGGTATTTGCCCGTTCCATTTAAAATGAAACATAGGGAACGAATCTGACAGAAGTATTATATTTAAATATTGTAAGAAATTTAGCGGAGTCAGAAAAACACTCGAGAGCACTAAACATATTTCGGGCACAAGGTGCACACAGTATTTTCTCTACAGCTAAATTTTATTTTTAGAAAACAGGTATAATTATTTAAACAAAATTAACCTCTAATGACATCTTGTCAATATGACAGGTAACCCTTGAATTTTCCTATACGTTATGAGTTGACATTTGATTGACAGCAATGTACTTGCCTGTCTCATTTAAAATGACACATGGGGAATGAATTTCACAGAAGTATTATATTTAAATATTGTAAGAAATTTAGCCGAGTCAGAAAACCACTCGGGCACAAGGTGCACACTATATTTTTTCTACAACTAATTTTAATTTAGAATGCAGTTATAATTATTTAAATAAAATTAACCTCGATTGACGTCTTATCAAATGTCAAATTCGTTCCCTATGTTTTATTTTAAATGGAACGGGCTATAATACATTGCTGTCAATCAAATGTCAAGTCGTAACCATGAATATGACAAACCCAATTATTCACGTTAAAAATACTCACGGTATTTCAGATAAATCCCATACCAAAAGTTCATTGAAGTTATTGAATAGAACACTCAACTTATTCATTAGAATAATATATTTGTCACACACGAACACACACAAAGACATACATACAGACATCATCTTAAAAATAGTAAATTAAATTCGTATAGAAGGGACCCTAAAACGTGCTTATTTAAAAACTCACCACCGAATTTTTTGACCAATATCCTAAATAGAGATGCACTCGGTTTCGAGCTTTGGCCCGGCCCGGCCCGAAGCCCGCCTCGATTTCGAGTCGATCATCGAGCCGGGCCGAAGATATTTTTTATCGGGCCGAATCGGGCTAATCATTTTCATAAATCGAGGCGAGTCGGACTTTTGATTCTGGCCCGGCCCGAAAATTCGTGCATTTCGGGCCAGCCCGAAAAGTCTTATAGTTTAATCAAATGGACAGTTTCCTTAATATTTTAATGAAAATGGATGAAGTTAAAAAGGTTCAAAATGATTTAATAACAACAAACTTCACATATTAATAAATAAAAATGTATTATTTTACTTCAAGAATTCAAGGTTATTCATTAAAGCATAATAATTATATTGTGATGTTGCTATTATTATTGTTATTACTCGTATACTTAAATAAAAGTGATTTTTGTTCCTACTATAATGATTTCTTGTCCTATTTTTGAGCAGAAACAAAGTTAGATAAAAAATCCTTGTGTAAATTATATTTTTTATATAAAATTTGTGAAAAAGTTTTTTAAATTTTCGAAGGGCATTGGTAAATAAATTGTTAAATACTCGTAAGTCTGTAATTTTTATAACAAACTTACACTAAAAGTGTCTCTTTTTTTAACAACTTATGTTAACTAACGTCGAAAGTTATAAGGATGTAGAGGTTTTTTATAAATTTGGCACGAAAAAAGTTAAACATTTCGCCTCATATAAAAATCAAAATTAGGAATGTCGGATGCACCCAATTTCGAGCTTTGGCCCGGCCCGATTTCGAGTCAATTTTCGAGCAGGGCCAGCTAATTTTTTGTCGAGTCGATCTTCGAATCGGGCCGGCAATTTTTATTTTCGGGCCGAGTCGATCCAAACCTCAAAGCCCGGTCCGGCCCGGCCCGAATGCATCTCTAATCCTAAACTTATGGCACATACGTTATTTATTATCATCTCTATCCTCATATGTTAGGTGCAATTACTTGTCTAAACCCGTTCGTATCCGCATCCAGTGTACCTGAATCCACCTAACAATCATGCACAAACATGTCGTGGTAAGACAACACACGTAAATTGCGTTGAATGGCTGAATTATAACACCCATACATATTAAGGCATATCAGTGCTCATGCTCAGTGCATATACATACATACGACCCACAGAAGTTACGCCACACGCTGATGTGCTATGAAGTTGGCGACGATTATTAATTTAAAGACAGAATGCGACGCTGAGTTCAGAGTGAAACTGGCTGACAGTTGCGACACTGTTGTGAATATAGTTACCAACTTAGTTAGCAGACACCTTTTGATTCTGTCAAGGCATTAATATTATACTGTAACACTTTTGGCACTTTGAATTTCTCTATTAGTATAATGTATAAATGTTGCTTCTTTATATAAAGTACAGGCTTCAAATTTAGGATTTGTTAGAATGCACAATAAAAGATATTAGGCAGAAGACTTGCGTCATCGACCTGAAAAAAAAATTATAAAGAATGAAATATAACTTGTAGAAACTATTTATTTTTAAATACAGAAGAAAAAATCTGTTGTGGCCAGCACAAGACCTCTCGCCATTTCCATATTAGGCTATAATGGACTACTTGCATGGTACTGAAAATCCGATTTCTGTCACTATATACGTAATGTTATATTGAAAACATATATAAAAATATAAATTTTATTTTGATATAATTATTTGTTTTTTACTAAATTAAGAAAGAAAATTTTCTGTGACGTCTTTATATTTATAACTGGGGAGGAGAAGCATGTTTAAGAATGTTATCAATAGATGGCACGGCGTGCGGGAAAGTTTTAATTTAAATTTGACATTAGTTCATTTTTCTCTCTCTCTGGTCTCTCAAATACATTAATTACTTTATAAATAAACATATAGGTAGTTATTTGTAATTTAAAATATCGATACCAAAAAGATAAACTAAAATAATAACCTCCAAACTATTATTGAAACGTCAAACAGGTGATCTACATTACCCGCACAAACATACCATTACTATGGGACGGCACCACACTTGGCTTTGCGACTATTCATTGGTGCGGCGTAATTCTACGTCATACATGGCGGGAATTCAAATAATTAAATTTAATTTTTTTTTCTGGCTAATTAATAAAAATTTTGCCAAAAGAAAAAATACGGATAGCAAGTTTTTACCTTCTCTTCAAAAATATTAAATAAAAAAATGTACGCAAGAAGCCCATTGTATTGCACTTCGCTATAGAACCGTCGTTTTATAACAAAAAAATTACAGAACTTTACTCAAATATTGTTTTTTATTGTATTTAACATGTCTTCTGCACACATAATTCTAATTATATCTATTTTTCATTGTATGAGGAAGTCTATATGTCTTCTTCCAATTCATTAACCAGATTGACGGTATTTCTGATGGTTATATGCATTTTACCACAATTTTACTTATAATTTCAAATGTTTCATTAATAAAATAATAAGAAATATTAAATATACTTCCCAGAAAAAACTATCAAAATGTCACTAATACTGTTGATTTTTGACACTGACATATGTCATTTACAAACTATGTTATAAACATTTGAATTTGTCAAGTGGTTTCCTTAGTGCCTTAGCCTCTGCGATTAGGACATTCTATATATTATAGTGTCTTTATTTCTAAATCTATACAAGATATAATAAAAATTTTAAGTGTATTAGATGGAAAATTTCGTTCTTCAATATTTGTAACAACAAAAATTTCCAAAAAATTATATTTAGAAGGATTTTTCTAAGAAACTGCTACTTCCGGTTGTCCAATTGTTACCAAAACCTTTTCAGCTCTTCCCAGGAATATCAGATTGAGGAAACTACAGTTAAATATTTTTTAAGTCTTATAGTTTTTGAGGAATCGTCCCTCCAACATCCAGACACACATACACATAGACACACACATATATACATACACACATCCACACACACACAGCCATCATTTTAAAAATGTTATAATCGGATTCTAGGAACCTTAAATCGTGCTTATTCAATAAAATATATGCGAATTTTAGCATGAATCCAGTACCTCTCTTAGCGAGAGGTAATAAATAATTAATAAAAAAAAATACGAATGTATATGCTGAATAACGAATATTAATAAAAAAATGAAATGGTATAATTGAAATAATTCGGAAATAAGGGGTTTTTTGTTATAGCGCTTCGACACGTATTTGAAATCTATATATAATATTTTGATTGGCGACCGAAAACCGCCTATACATGCATAACAAATAGCGTGTTAGGAGGTGGGGGTTACTACCAATGGAAGTTAAGAAATTCAAATTCGAAAGGAGGGGCTAACATTCCTGTACGACAGTTTTCAAACAATTTTTATTTTAACGTAAATTTCTTGCATTAAACTTACTAATTTAAATACACCTGTAATTATAAAGTATGTAGACTTATACAGTGTTATAATATTCATTTATTTTATGTAAATATAACTTAAAATAGCATATATTTCAAAAACATTTAAATCCATGATGAAAACAGTTTGATAAAAAAACACATAAGCGTGACGTCACGTCAATCTTTTCAAAATTCGGGAGACCATAACTCGCTTATTAATAGGAATTTTTTCGACGGATTTTCATCAATAGTCTAAGTTTTCCTAACATTTTTAGATGAAATTATAAAAAAAATGGTGGAATACCCCATTGTAGGGATCTTAAATCGTGCTTATTCCCTAAAAGCTGGATATTCGATTTTTAGCATGAATCCAATACATTTCTTAGCGAGAGGTAAAAACAGAATAAAGAGTAAGAGGAATTAAATTTGACCTAAAACTACTCGTATTTATGTCAGTCTAAAAAGTTATCAATACTTTAAAGAATATTCAGTTCTTTTATCCACAACTTTTTCCCGTCATAACAAGTTATGAACTTTCTATACCTGTGTCTGTTTTATATTAACTAACACTAACACCCATCAAACTTAGTTCATCTCGTAATGTACTTTTCTTGCAAAATAGACAATAACCTAAGCCAATTATCTCCGGCTAGCTATACAAATTCCTATTTCACATTTCGCATTCTGTCTTTACGGTCGTGTTTACGACATGGCCCCGCTTTGTCTAAGATTGTTTCTTTGCCGTCTGTAGTAATTAGTAAATATACGAAGGATTAGGAAATTGCACAGTGAAACGTCGGATTAACTTGGAATGAAGATGATTAGATAGTGCAGTTGGCATTTGGAGTTAGGGAGAATACTCAAAGTACACGGACAAAAGATGCAATGGAACTAAATGCAGTAGGTATTGTAAGGGTAATTTGTTATAAGAACAGTACAAGGTTTTTGTAAGTATAGTGAAGGAATTATGTGTAATTATTGTGTAGTGTAAAGTTTTATACATTTATTGATGTAAGAAAAGTTCTGAAACTTTAGATTTTCTGAAATGATGTAGTAAGTAACTGCAGCAAAGGTGGATAACACATACCTCTCGTAATTTCCATATTAGGTTATACAGAGTGTTAAAAAATGAAGAAGAGGAGGAGCATAGCGCGTGACGTAACAATATGGCCGGTTTAAGGTAGATACTTCGTTTCCCGCAACTATATTCTTATACACTGCGGCGTTTGAAATACAAAGTAATATTAATATTATAGTTAATATTAAATAAAAATAATGTTTCTAGTATGAATAACATTTTGAATTTTGCGAACTATTCCGTTTCATATAAAAATTATGTTCAGCATTCTCTCGAATTTTGAATTTACATGATTCGAGTCTTTGTTTTCTTGAATCTACATAGTACTGCATTATTACAGTCTTCGGTAGATTAATGAAGAGATAAGTATTATTATTTTATTGTCATCTTTGTGCAGACAGGTCTACAAGTTTAGATTTCATTACGAGGTATTTTAATAAAGACACTAAGTAATTATTATCTTGTTGTTATACCCGGCAAAATATAATCTTGCTTTACAAAATACAAGGAGCACGCATATTTTTACTAGGTTCCTTTCCCATTTTTAAAAGATGAATGCATAACTTTCGTCCACCAAATATTTCAAATTGGCAAATTTCTCTAATAATTTTTTCTACAGAATTTAGGTTTTTGTTTTTGGGAAATTATGGAAATTAATTATTTCTGGATTTCTGCGTGCTAATGACGTACATAGGTTAAATGCAACTAAAACGTGTTGAAGTTTTAGATTTTGTTATTATACTTTATTTCACGTAAGAATAGCGTTGGTTTAGTTAGGGATATATAAATTCCACCCTTTGATTGGTCAGAATATAAACCTATTTCACAGAAACAAAACAAATATTGCCTGTCAGTTGTCAAATAAAATCTACAGAATTAAGTGATGTTTAACCATATTTTGTTGCAATTTTAGATTTTAACATTTTTACAGATAAATATATTTATTGTTGACAAAGCTTGGTTTCACAAATTTAAATTATTTATTCAATGCATGTAAAAACGGTCGGCTCTTAAGAGTAATCTACTATTTTCTTACGTAAAATGAAGTATAGCCTACAAATTTCAATCCACTCGTGATTTATTTGTTAAATAAGTGACAGAAACGATGCGTTCGTCGCTACCTCGGCTAGGACTTACTACCATGCACTAGTTCATATTTTCGCCGCTAGACGTCATATTGCTCTATTTCACTAGCGAATAATACTGACCAAAATGAGTAGGGCTGTGTCCAATGTTGCACTTTAATCACCCTAATATCTAAATCCTAAATTTATATGCCCTGAAACTAGTGATTATTTAGGATTTTAAGAATTAGATTTTAGGGTTTTGCAGGAGCACACTATGCCTTGAAGTTGACGCGCACTACTTAAATAATCTTGTTCGTTGCTATAATTTGCAGAAAACGTCAAATTTACTGTCAAAGAATAGCTCCTTAGCTTCTATTTTATGAAATATAATATTAACATTTACTCTCAAGCATCAAATTGAATGGAATTGTACAATTCATTTTTGTTGTTCGAAAGTGTTGCCATACAAACCAATGGATATCACTAGTGTGTCATTCGGAGTTGTATTTATGTGAAGAAGACCTAAATCCTAAAAAAATTGCAATAACATAAATTTGCAAAAAAATAATATTTACTTTTATTTTAAGAAACTAGTACTTGTTAGTACAGTTGTCCAATTTGTTACCAAGATTTAATCAGCTCTTCTCAATAATGTCAGAAACCGTGGATTCAACACACACACACACACACACACACACACACGCACACACACACGCACACATACATACACACAAACACACGGATATTATAGTAAAAATGTTATAATCGGATTCTAAAGACCTTAAAACGTGCTTATCTACTAAAATCTGGATATGTGGTTTTCAACATGATTCCAATACCTCTTTTAAAATAAGATCGTATTCACTATTTCCGTTGTCTAATTTTTATCTTCCGTCACCTTTAGGTAAGGAAGATCAAAAAATTCGTTGGTGAGTTTTTAATGAATAAGCACGTTTTAGGGTCCCTAGAATACGAATTTACTATTTTTAAGATCATGTCTGTATGTATGTGTGTGTGTGTGTGTGTGTGTGTGTGTGTGTGTGTGTATGTGTGTATATATGTGTGTGTGTGTGTGTGTGTGTGTCCGTGTGTGTGTCCGTGTGTGACAAATTTTTCTCCGACGATAACTCCAATACTACAATTCTAAAAACTATAATTCTTTCGTATTCTTCTTCTGTACAACCATATGAAGAGTTGATTAGATTTTGGTTATAATTGATCCACCGGAAGTACGCTTATTTGAAGTTTTTAACAGTTTTTCTTGAAAAAACGCAGTTAAATATCATTTTTCGGCATTTTGTGATTATCAATACGAAAGAATATCTTATTATCTATACGGTTTGGTTATACATTTTCCTTCATATTCAATAGATATAGAGTTGTAGAGACATTAAGAGAGATTAACTTTCAAAAATTAGTCAGCTTTGCTAAACTTATAGGAACAGCAGATATATTCAAAAAAATTTAACTGACAGATGTCAGTGTCAAATGCAAAATCCTCGGCAAAACCTAAGTTGAAAGTATAGGGTCAGAAATTTATATGTGAATGTGATAGAGAGTCCCTCGCAAGTGACTTGCAGTTGCAGCCTCGCCTCAAGATTGGAATTTTCAATGCCGGAAGTACGAGAAAGAAAGATGCGTTGCACAGGAATGAGTAAAAGAGAAGAGCAAGAAATAGCGACCCCTAACAAAATAGGGAAAGGAACTTTCGGTATAGAATTTGTAAAAAATAGTGTGTTCGTGTTAAAATTTTACAGGATATACAGAATCTTTTTCAAGGAACTATTGGTATGGGATATGTACAAAATACATCGAACTGACGAAAGGTTTTGTGCTGGCCACAACAGATATTTTTTATGACAGTTTACATTCGTCGTGGCATCGAAAGAAGTAAATTATCAATGATTTTTAAATAATTCATTTGCAGTCATAACAAAATTACTAGTTCTACAGTGTAGATACATAAAAGAGGAAAATATAGGTTAGAGTAATGCTTAATGCATAAGCCTTTTTATTGTACGCTAAATACTACTCTTGAAATATTGATGGAATTTTCTTTGCTGGATTCATTATTGTAATTAACGTTCTTGGACTGTAATCATCCTTTATGTAATCAACGTAAGTATATTATAACTATTGTTTGATAATATAATGAAGCCAGAAAGACTATATGTAATAAATATTTGTATTTTCCATTTTATGTAATTGTTGTATTATAATTTTACTTACATTTTTAGGTGCTGGTGCTATTTTCATAAAATGCTAATGAATAAAAATTATACATCACTGGATAGCTCGAAATACAGTAATATACATACATACATACATACATACATACATACATAAAATCATGCGTTTCCCACTTAGTGGGTTAGCAAAAACCCGAAAATAATAAGAAGAGGGATGAAAGCAAGAGCTCCACAGAATCACTTAACTCTTTAAAAACATTCTTCTTCCGCCTTGCCCAAAATCATCATAACATTCATTCAAGAACATATTATTGTGACCGATTTTCGGTAGCGAATAACCGCATCCGGACCACAATAATAGTTACACAAAAATCATCTTTCGCTACACACTCCTGTACAAACATACTTCATTCTTCTCGTCCACATAAAAGTTCAGCTGTCTCTCCATTCTCACAAAACATTCTTACTAACCATTCATCTTTACACCACAATAATTACGAAACAATCATCCTACGCAACACATTCCTATCCTGGCAAACTTCTTTCGCCTCAGCCACATTCATAATCGTATTCATACATGCTCTTCTCTTTCCACTCGGAAACTTACGCTCCTTCAAAACACTACCAATCACATCCATCCACTTACACACTGGACGGCCACGCAATCGAACACCCTCAACTTTACCAACATATATGCGTTTTACAAGTCGTTCACTCATCATTCTCTCCACATGACCAAACCATCTCAACTGACTCACTCCAACTCTCTTAACTACATTCTTCCTAACCATACATTCTTCATACACCAAATTATTCCCCACGCGATCCCGTCTCGTATACCCACAAACACCACGTAAATACCTCATTTCCACAGCAGTCACTTTCCTTTTATGCTTTTTCGTCCATGCCCAACATTCACTTCCATACATCAAAGCAGGCACCAGCACTCCATTATATACACAAATAATATAAGTAATACAGTAATATTAGTTATACAACTACAAATGTTGATTACAATAAAAAATAAGGATTAAAAATTACTTGTTTGACATTTGGAAAGACTGGTAGATTAAATTTATTTTAAAAATTTTGCAGTGCAGACACTCAGATTTTAATTTTTTCTGTGTGAACCGTAAAAGATATCACAAATTACACAGATAGAGAGAAAAGTTTACTATTGAATGTATCTTTCTAAAGAAAAAAGTTTGGTTAAATCGTCTTATTTTAGCCTCAGGAATCTGTGGTTAAGCCATGTCCCCCTATTTAAGAGACACCCTGTATATTGTTGCGTAAAAGGCTTTACAGGTTTAAGTTTTATAGTATTAACATTGATATCAAAATAAACAATCTTTCTTCCTAAACACCTAGGCAGATATCTTACGTACGTCGTAGCTAGCGCGCAAAGGTTGCGTAAAGCGAGCGTGTTGAAGGTCACCAGACTCAAATACACACGTACACGGTAGTGTCGTACCACTGGTAGTACCATATAAGTGGTAACATTTTTTTTTTACCTCCCGCTACCCTTGGTAAGGGACAGTGGCGGCTCGTGCTATAGGGCACAAGGGCACAGCCCTACCAAATAAAAAGACAAGAAAAAAATAAAGAAGCGAGTACATATACATTTTAAAAGTACATTAATTATTATTTATTTATTTTCATTATTATGCAATTCTGACTACACCGCCGATAGCTAGATAGCCTATATACTGACGTGTGCACGTACCGATATGCTGCTAGAAGCTAGGGCACAAATGTTTCTGCCCCGGTCTCCCACTACTTTTACTCGAATTTTGACCAATAGCAGCGAAGCGCGCGAAGCTGCATATGACTGCATTAAGCCTGTTCCGGGCAGAGCCCAATTTAAACGAAGATTTCCGAGTATGTCCGACATTTTCCGAGGTAATCTGTTATTGATGAATTGTAATCGTCTAGTACCGACTTAATTACGAAGATGGCTTCTGTATATTAAAGATTAAATACTTTAATATACTCTATTTACTTTTTTAAATTTTTGTGCCCTACCTTACAAAGATATCGCCAGCCGCCACTGGTAAGGGAGGTATAGGGATCGTGCTAAAAATCTCATATCGAGATTTTAGTAAATGACCACGTTTTAAGTTCCCTAGAATCCATTTTTAACATTTTCACGATGATGTCTGTATGTGTGTGTGTATGTGTGTGTGTATGTGTAGGGATTTTGTCTTCACTCTAACTCAAATACTATCATTCACAAAATTCTGAAACCTTGTATTTCCATCCCATTCTAATATGAAAAGAAGCCATTAGATTTTGGTGTAAATCGGATAACCGGAAATGGCACTTTACCTGAAGCTCATAATGGTTTTTCTTCAAAAAATACCATTAAATGCCATTTTTTCGCATTTTATGTCTTATGAAAATTAAAGATTATTGAATTTTCTACTGGAATACATTATAACTTTTTCTATATATTTTACACATAAATTTAAAAATAATTTTTTTTATTAGTCGCGAAGCCTAAGATAAACAAAATAATTCGTTTGTTACACAGTTCATATTTCAAATGAATGTAACTGACAGTTAATGTCACTGTCAAAAAACTAATCACTTCAAATTAATAATAGTGACATTTTAAAAATAGTAAATAAAGCAATAGTTTTCTGCAATGGAACAGTTTGCAGAGGTAGTAAATACGTAAGTATGTATTTAAATTAATAAAAATTCAATAGCGGGAGGTTTTGTGTTGGCCACATCAGATTTTTTTTTTGACATCTCTGTATAATACAAAAATGCCACGTGCATCAGTTTGAAATGAAATACTCCAATTTTCTCTAAAAATAAATACGTACATTTAATTTCCAATACTAATTGCCAGCTTAAATAAATAATACAATCAATATAACCAGCAATACCTCAGGGAATACGTACCGTCGCTGTAATTTCTTTGAATTTATGAACGTTTCTCAATAAGCAAAGTAAAATACGAGTAAATTTTTGATATATGGAACGCATATAAATGAAATATATCGACATTTTCTACAAAGTAAAACAGAATAAAATGCGCTTGAATATAGGTACAAGCTATTGCACAATGCAGAAGACAATAGTGCCAATACAAGATAAAATGTATAGGGCATAATAAAAATTAAAATAAGAAGAAGAGGGATAACTGTGAATTTATCAACACGTTTTGTCTGTACCTTCCTAGAGACAAATTTTTGCATAGTTAAAATTATTGAGACATGGTTCATGGTTCATATTTTTAATATTTTATTTAAAGTACAGCAGCGGTTTTTGAAAATACAATATCAAAAAATCTGTTGTGGCCAGCACATGACCTCCCGCCAATTCCATGTTTAAAATAGCAATGAGCTTTAAGTAAAGTATTACTTCCATTGATCGTTTGTAAGCAAAATCTACTTTGTTGTTCTAATACATAGAAAAGTTTGTAATACGAAATTTTGGATTATATTTTGTTATGTTTTTCCTGAAAAATCTGTGAGCAAATACCAACTTTGCGAAGTTTTGGATCATTAATATATTTTAAGAAAAAATCGTCACACACACATTATTATCAAAATCAGCTCCAACTTCCTTATGCTCTAAAACGCAATCAAATTATATAAGATTATTAAATACCAACTTTGCAAAGTTTCGGATCTTAATATATGTATTTTTAGGAAAAATCGTGACACATACATTATTGTCAAAATCATCACCAAATACCTAACTTCCTTATGCTCTAAAACGCAATCTGTGTAAATTCTTCGCCGTACATTATCCATTTCGTAAATGTGTATTTGCAAACTATTATTTGACACTTTGAAATCACGTTCTTATTTGAGAGCTGTTTGAATGCTGCAAACATCAAACTAAAATCGAATTAACCTGTATATCTAATATTTATGTATGTTGGAAAATATATTATTTTTGCAAACCTTAATTTCATCACAATCATATTTAAACTACTAAATTCTTCTTAACACGGTTTCAGTGACATTTGTTTAAATATGTCAAATTTGTTATTAAAGTATTGTTTTTGTTTGACGCAGAGGCAAAGTGATATACAAAAATAAATTATTTTATAATTCAATATTTAAAGTTATTTCAAGTTATTTACTAAATGCTTATCGTAGAATTGAAGATTGTGCCAATATATTTAATTTGTATTGGTAAAAGTTGCTAAAAAATTATATTCAATGAATTTTTTACAAGAAAAACTGTTAAAAGCTTGTATAAATGATACTTCCGGTTATCCGATATACACTAAAAACTGATGAGCTCTTCCCACATTAGTATAGAATGGGTATACAAAATTTCAAATTTTTCTGATTGATAGTATTTGAGTAATCGTGTCCACATGATCCACACACACAGACACACACACACACACACACACACACACACACACACACAGACACACACACACACAGACACACACACATACATACCTACAGACATCATTGTAAAAATGTTAAAATCGTATTCTGGGGACATCAAAACGTGCTCATTCACTAAAATCTCTATGTGTGATTTTTAGCACGATCCCTATACCTCCCTTACCTAGGGTAGCGGGAGGTAAAAATCTGTTGTGGCCAGTACAAGACTTCTCGCCATTTCCATATTAGGCTATTGTATTGCACTTCGCTATCGAACCGTCGTTTTATAACAAAAGATTACAGAACTTTACCCAAATATAGTTTTTATTAACATGTCTTCTGCACAGGGGCGCCGAGAGGTAGACCGGGGCCCGGGGCATAAATTTTATGAGGCCCCTTCTATTTACAGGTAGATGAAAAATGAATATTTATAGGATTAAATATATTTAAATGTTCACTCAAATATTACATAATATAAAACAAAAATTAAATTTAACATTTATCTTCCCTCACTGTAGCTCTCAGCTCCAATGTTTAATATTTTTACTACAAGATAGTTTAAGAAAAATCGTTTTAAGTTGCAACAATAGACTCATGTAATTCCGTCATATGATATAATACAAAAGGACATAAATGTTTTAAAGAATAAAAATTAAAATATAATAATATTTGGCCATTTGAAAAAAATAAGGCTAGTTCCGGGGCCCCATAATAGTACGGGCCCCGGGGATTTTATGTTCTTCAATAATAGTAATAACAGAAATTTTCAAAAAATAATATTTAGAAGATTTTTTTTTAAAGAAACTATTACTTCCGGTTGTCCAATTGTTACCAAAACCTTTTCAGCTCTTCCCAGGAATGTCAGATTGAGGAAACTGCAGTTAAATATTTTTTAAGTCTTATAGTATTTGACATGGACATCATTTTAAAAATGTTATAATCGGATTCTAGGGACCTTAAAACGCGCTTATCCGCTAAAAACTGGATATGCAAATTTTAGCATGACTCCAATACCTCTCTTAGAGAGAGGTAAAAAATTCAAAAGCAAAAATTGTGACAACAATATCCGGACTCCCCTATATCGGTTCTTGAATATTTTCGAAGGTGTTAGAAATGTCACACGCGTAACAATGAGTTTAATTCTTTTATTAATTTTTCTATAAATTTTAAAATAACCTACATAATTATTAAAACTTGTGCATTTACATTTGCAATACATACATAGTGCCTATTAGTCTCCTATGTACTATAAATTGAAACATATCTCTTAACAACATGCAGATTTGTTCAATAATGCTTCAGTAATATTTACCGAGCAATTTAGAAACCTACCTACGTTCTGTTGTACATGTGTAGTAGAAGATTACTACACTGCAAAATCTACATATTCCTTGTAAGCTGTACATGATTAAACATTAATAGAACACGTATTCGCTATTTGAACAATAAGGATAACAGTGTACTTCAGTTAATGCTTTGCAACACTACTACTACTTATTTATGCTAATACTTTTGTTAACAATTACTTGAAATGTCTGTTATACAGCAGTTACTCTTTAAAAATCTGTTGTGGCCAGCACAAGACTTCTCGCCAATTCCGTTTAAGGCCATATAATTACATATTTTATTTAACTTTTCTCGTACACACATAAAAATTCTAATTACATTTATTATTTATATATTTTTACCTCTCGCTCTCGTGTAACAGGGGGGGGGGGGAAGAAGATTTTGTTTTCTCTTACTTTCTTTTACCCCAACGATGACACTATTTCTTCTAACTGGTGGACGTTTGCTGGTTTGTCCACCACTTTACTGCGACGGAACACCCTTACGCTCACACTATCACTAAACACTCAACACTTACACATGATGATAGAGTTATGATGAACATATTATGGATGGATGGCACGCACAATATTTCTATACTACTAAACTTTTATTTACATAATTATTACATTACTACTAACTTATGATTATTGATTACATTGAACACAAACTAACTGTTACATTATTATCTTGTAACCTTAATTCCGAGTCATGGCGTAAACCGCCCAAAAACTAAACACAGACTACATGTCTGACCTGACTCGTTTCAATCTTAAAGCGCGACTGCCTTAAAACAAAGGTTTATCTCTTCAGACGTATATCTAAAGAAGGGTGCGAGGGTGTAGCATCCATAGCAAAATAACAAGACTTCACTTAGTCTAGCCAATAACTTATACAGTTAATTGTCAACACCATAAATGTCTACGCGGTTGACATCTAGACTAAACAGATATATGAGAGAATGATGATTATTATTTCTAAACAGAATTTTGACTTACAAAGATAACAGAATTAAAATGTTGATATTGAAACTATAATTTAGAAGAGTTTATATTAAAGTTATTACTTGTTATTTCACTATTCTCACCTTGTTACACTCGCTAAGAGAGGTATTGGAGTCATGCTAAAATTCGCATATCCAGTTTTTAGCGGATAAGCGCGTTTTAAGGTCCCTATAATCCGATTATAACATTTTTACGATGATGTCCGTGTGTGTGTGTGTATGTATGTGTGTGTGGATGTTGGAACCAAGGTTTCTCAAATACTATAAGACTTAAAGAATATTTAACTGCAGTTTCCTCAATCTGACAATCCTGGGTAGAGCTGATTAGATTTTGGTAACAATTGGACACACACACAGACACACACACACACACACACACACACACACACACACACACACACACCTTAAAGGTGTAAATTTATCTCGCAGCTCATCATGGAAAACAAGTGGAAAAATTAAAATGTTTGTAACTGATAGCTAAATCTAAGCGTCAAAAAGCCAAAGACATTACTGAAGACTTTTTCTGGGAAGTACATTTAATATATATATTACATATACTGGTGCATACACACCAATGGCTGTTCGCGAACCCCCACCCCTATCCTGTCTGGGGGGTAGAAGGCCTCTTTTTCTGATAAGTTGTGAGAGTCAATGTCAATCATTACTGTGACAAGACTAGGTGTTCACAAGTCAAATTCACACTATAATAACTGTTTATAGTGAACAATAAATTCAGAGATAAAACCAATACACGTATGGTTATTTAAAAACAAACCTTATCATAACATATACCCTTCAGAATTACCACCAATCTTATCAATGAATTGGAAGAATCTCGAACAATAGAAGAATAAGAGTGAATAGAATGAATTAATATATATGTTTTTGTGTGTATCAGAAAAGTCAAATATGTACAATACTTATACTTATGGGGTCCCGTGGCCTCGTGCCTGAGTGTCTGGTCGCCAACCTGGGGGTACCGGGTTCGATCCCGACCAACGCCAAATAATTTTTTCGAATTTTAAATGGCACAAAAGTGATCCCTGTGGTGCACTCTCCACGCCAGCAAATGAGTGCCCGTGAGGTGTCGCCTGGTAAGCGCCCACACGGTACAAATATGTCATCATCATTACCGATATCTGTTATAGAGCAGATTGGCACACCCAGAAATGGGTAATATGCCGTGATGATATATTTATTTATTTATTTACTTATACAGAGAATTTATTTTAAAATGCAACATTATGGTTCATCACTTCCATGGTTACTCACTATTGTCAAAATGACAGCAATATAATATTTGTCCATTTTAAAATGCAACATTATAAATAGTATTGCAGCACAGGAGATACCTCCAGAATACATCACAAATGGTGTCAATTATTATTACGACCGACTAGAATGTGGCCTGTGTAAATGGGGGTATTTTTTAACATTTATTACATGAAAGATGAATTTTTGTAAGCTAAAGTTTGTTAAGATGTGCAACATTCATATTTTGATTTTTTGTTAATCATATGTATGCTAATTTATTGGAAATTAGTTTTGATAATACGAAACTACAAATTTTGTATGTTGCATTTTAAAATGGACAAATATTACATTGCTGTCATTTTTTGACAGTAGTGCGTGTAAGCATGGAAGTGACAGACCATATGTTGCATGTTAAAATAAATTCCCTGTATAGCCTAATATGGAAATGGCGAGAGGTCTTGTGCTGGCCACAACAGATTTTTATATTTAACCTTGAGTGTAATCTGTTGTCATAATTTAAGCCTCAGTTTTATTCAAGTTTTAAGTCTATACTTGTAGTATTCGAAATAATTTTGTAGATATTTCTCACCATTTGAGTAAGTTTTATAATTTGTTAAAAATATCGGCCGAACTACCTACCGTCTTTTATCTTCTTTCTCTCAGTATATTTTATGTTTTACGAGTGTATTAATCTCTAATTTAATTTTCTTTCCCAGCATCTCATACACTGTTTTAATAAAGATTTCTTATAAAAAATGAATTTTAATTTAACCATGTACGATTATCCGTACCGGCCAAGTTGCGAACTTAATCGCGCAACTTTCATTAAATTCAAAAACTCCGAGTTTTATTTTCCTCTCATCCGACTTTCCATTCTGCAGCAAACTTCATTATGAATATTATATAGGGTGTTTAAGCTTTTACAGTTGGCAGCAGGTACAATTGAAAGGTCAGCTGCTAGCTTCAATTGGATTCTAAGAGGTTTTTTAATTTGAAAAAAACTTCAGGATAAGTTTTGAGAGTTTTAATTATTAAAATGCATTTAACATGTTTTATTCGCGAGAGATTTGTAATAATTTTTTTCTGAGTCCGTCCGATATAGGTAATACACACCTCTGAACCGTTCGAAAACACTTATTTACAAGGCTAGGTCGGCAAAAGAAGTTGGCATTATTGATGAAATGGTAAATAAATAAATTTTCATATTTGGTATACAGTGTGTCCCATTTAGAGGTGCCACCATTGGGATCTCGAGAACTATAAGACATACGATGTCGGTTAAATGGAACTTTTTGTGCGCCTTTGGGAGGCCATCTCAGATGTGCTCTTGTTTTCCCAAAAATTCTCATAGGGCACTAGATAAAGACGAAAAACTGAATATTGTTGATTTTTTCTTTTTCAAATAACTTCTAAACTATTAGTAAATGAGAAAAACATTTCAAATATAAAAGATAGATATTTTTATTAGCTAACCAGTGACGTATGAAATTAATTTTTATATGCGTAAATTTTCGAGATATAACACAAACTTATATTTTTTTAAATGGAACCCATATCTGATTTCAGTCTCAAAAAAATCATTATTTTTTTCTCTTTTCAATGATGTAAGGGTTATTATGTTTTATATTTGTTTTGCTCCTAAAATTTAATTTTTCTCTTTATTTTCCTGAACTTTATTATTATTTCCCAAAAAAACATTATTATTTTTATTAATTGTATTCTATTTGATCGAAATAATTTGTTTTATGCCTTTATTACTTAATATTTTTATTCTAGACTCATAATTACAAATTACACTATAATGTGCCAAGGGCGACCAGATACAAAATATTATAAAAATTTGTTTGATACGAGTTTTGAGCAAAATTTTCTAACGAAATAAATTATTTAAATAGAAGGAGTATTTCTAAATAGAAATCTACCAATATTTTCAAAATAATTATAAATTTAATACAAAATAAGGAAAAAATAATAATTTTGACGGCAAAACAAATATAAAACATAATAACCCTCACATTGTTGAAAAGAGAAAAAATAATGATCTTTTTTGAGACTAAAATCAGATATGGGTTCCATTTAAAAAAATATAAGTTTGTGTTATATCTCGAAAATTTACGGATATAAAAATTTATTTCGTACGCCACTGGTTATTCAATAAAAATATCTATCTTTTGTATTTCAAACGTTTTTCTCAATTATTAATAGTTTAGAAGTTATTTGAAAAAGAAAAAATCAACAATATTCAGTTTTTCGTCATTATCTAGTGCCCTATGAGAATTTTTGGAAAAACAAAAGCACATCTGAGATGGTCTCCCAAAGGCACACAAAAAGTTCCATTTAACCGACATTGTATCTCTTATAGTTCTCGAGATCCCAATGGTGGCACTTCTAAATGGGACACACTGTATAATACTTTTTACCTCCCGCTACCCTTGGTAAGGGAGGTGCAGTAAAATTATTGAAAGAAGTCCGATCAAGGCCTTCTATGAATTGCTTTTATGAATTAAGATTTTATGCTGTCATATTTAGCAGTGTCTTTTACTTAGTTTTTATGAGGGTACACAATATCTTGTGTACCTCATAAAAACTATATAAACGACACTACTAAATTT
Source organism: Ophonus ardosiacus (assembly GCA_943142095.1). Lineage (NCBI taxonomy): Eukaryota > Metazoa > Arthropoda > Insecta > Coleoptera > Carabidae > Ophonus > Ophonus ardosiacus. The sequence goes on from OW964840.1 coordinate 6,936,346, forward strand.
GACAGCATAAAACCTTAATTCATAGATGCAATTCGTAGATGGCCTTGATCGGACTTCTTTCAAAAATTTTACTGTAACTGACAGTAAATGTCACTGTCAACAAACTAATCACTTCAAATTAATAATAGTGACATTTTAAAAAGAAAATAGTAAATAAATCAATAGTTTTCTGCAATGGAACAGTTTGCAGCGTTAGTAAATACGTAAGTATGTATTTAAATTAATAAAAATGAATAGGAAAGTGTGGCGAAGGAAGATTGTTGCGTAACTATTATTATTGTGGTCCGGATGGGGTTATTCGCTACCGAAAATCGGTCACTTTAATATGTTCTTATGTATGAATGCTATGATGATTGTGGACAAGGCGAAAGAAGAATGTTGTTAAAGAGTGAAGTGAGTCAGCTGAGCTCTTACTCTTATTCCTTTTCATATTGTTACTATTGTTTCCGGGTATTTGCTAGCCCCCTAAGTGGGAATCGCGTGATTTTATGTACGTATGTATGTATGTAAAAATTAAATAGCGGGAGGTTTTGTGTTGGCCACATCAAATTTTTTTTTATTAATATTCGTTATTCAGCATATACATTCGTATTTTTACCTCCCGCTACCCTTGGTAAGGGAGGTATAGGGATCGTGCTAAAAATCTCATATCGAGATTTTAGTAAATGACCACGTTTTAAGGTCCCTAGAATCCAATTTTAACATTTTCACGATGATGTCTGTGTGTGTGTGTGTGTGTGTATAGATTTTGTCTTCGCTCTAACTCAAATACTATCATTCAGAAAATTCTGAAACCTTGTATTTATACCCTATTCTAATTTGAAAAGAATCCATTAGATTTTGGTGTAAATCGGATAACCGGAAATGGCACTTTATCTGAAGCTTATGATTTTTCTTCAAAAAATACCATTAAATGCCATTTTTTCGAATTTTATGTCTTATGAAAATTAAAGATTATTGAATTTTGTATAGAAATACATTAATACTTTTTCTATATATTTTAACATAAATTTAAAAATATTTTTTTTTATTAGTCGCGAAGCCTAAGATAAAAACTATTCCTTTGTTACACAGTTCATTTTTCAAATGAGAGTAACTGACAGTAAATGTCACTGTCAGAAAACTAATCACTTCAGATTAATAATAGTGACATTTTAAAAAGAAAATAGTAAATAAAGCAATAGATTTCTGCAATGGAACAGTTTGCAGCGTTAGTAAATACGTAGGTAGGTATGTATTTAAATTAATAAAAATTAAATAGCGGGAGGTTTTGTGTTGGCCACATCAGATTTTTTTTACTATTTTCCTTTAATTCGATTGAGCTGGAATCCCCCCATTAATTATGTAAAATAAAACTGTATTTGACCGAAAAAATACTTGTTTCTAACCTCGTATATTTAAGCATCATTATTGTTGAGTATCATTATTTTTTTAAAGACTTACACTGTGTTCAGTATTCACCAACCCTCTGGCAAACTTTCATTTCATATAAACGGCCCTTCGTGTCCCGCAAAATTTTAATACAGATTAAGAATCTAAACCAATATTGTCCCTCGTGCCATTAAAACATAAAATAAAAAAAACATTGGGGGAACCCATTACCAGTTAACAGCATCATGAAGTATCTCAGTTGGAACGACCTTTCGTGCTTTTCCGTCACCGTTCGGTAGTCTCCGCTGCTTGCAGAAAAAATCCCTTCGACGCGTTTCGTTGACCAAATGAATTAGAGCATTTGAAAGGCAAATTTCCATGCAAAATGTTAATAGATTTTTTTAATTAGTTTTAATGGACTTGTTTTGGACTAAAGCTGTTTCGGGATTTTGTTTATTGAAACCGAGAAACAAAATGAGATTAGAATTAAGAAGGAGAAAGGAATAACTTAATGGATGTGTTTTTATGACGAAGAAATTATGGCTGTGTTTTCATCACTTGAAATAGCGCTATTTCGGAAATAATACCCGAGACACATTACAATAGTATATTACATCCGAGGTGGGAGATGTTTCATTACAGCCGAGGGCTTATGTATATTACCGAGAGGCGAAGCCTCGAGGTGAGATAAAGCGCGAGGCTGTTATGAAACTCCCACCGAGGTTATATATACTATTTTATTCACAATTATCCTCATTTTAAATCAATAATTTTCAAAATAAATCAATGAATTATAACCTTTAATTTTATTAATATTTTGACAGCTGTCTTAAAATTTGTTTAGCCTAATTAATTATGGGGATCCACGGCAATGTTGCTAGGCAACCCCTACATAAACATTTCCAACCCAAGAGATGGAAGTGAAATCTGTTATTTCCAACCCAAGAGATTGTCATTAAAGTTAGGAATGACGTATTTTTCAACCTCCAAAAGGTTAGGAATCTGTATATTACTATAATGATTGTGAATAACAATTAATGATCATTAATGGTTAGTTATAGTATGAGCACGTGAAGTTGAGACTGATGACAGATGTCGAAACTGAGTCTTTTAACAAACTAGAAAAATCTGTTGTGGCCAGCACAATACCTCTCGCCATTTCCATTTATTAACTATTGTATTGCACTTCGCTATCGAACCGTCGTTTTGTAACAAAAAAATTACAGAAGTTTACCCAAATAATGTTTTTTATTGTATTTAACATGTCTTCTACACACATACAATTCTAATTATATCTATTTTTCATTGTATGAGGAAGTTCCTAAATGTCAGAGATTTTTCCAATTCGTTAACAAGATTAGCGGTATTTCTAATGGATATATGCATTTTACCAATAATTTTAAATATTTAATTAATAAAACCATAAGAATGTCACAACTGTTGATTTTTGACATTGACATCTATCATTTGCAAACTATGTTATAAACATTTGAATTTGTCAAGTGGTGTCCTTAGGCTGTGTCCGATGTTGCACTTTTATCACCCTAATATCTAAATCCTAAATTTATATACCCTAAATCTAGTGATTATTTAGGATTTTAGGAATCAGATTTTAGGGTTTTGCAGGAGCACACTATGCCTTGAAGTTGACGTGCACTAATAAAACAATTCATGTTCGTTGCTATAAATTGCTCATCGGACACAGCCTCTGTAGTATACCTTCTAGCCTAAAAAGTTTATAAAAACCAGAAAAGGACTGTTGCAAGAATTTTTCTATGACTTCTAAGTATTAAATTTTAAAAGATATTGTTCTTTAAAGAACTCAAATTTGAAAATATCACGAAATATCTTTTAGATATTTTACAATTAATTTTTGAAATTTGGATAAAATTTTGAATAAGTCACGTGATCTGAAACAGAATGTGACGTCAGAGTACATACATCTTCAGCGGTTCTAAGGTGTCAAGTGTATTGTCAAAGTTGTCAAACAAGTGTCAAATTTTTAGATTGGTTCAAGTTGTATAATATGTAGGTAATAAAAAGTTCAAAATAAAATGAGTAATTTACGATATTGTATTGTGCCTTCTTACAAAAATACTGTTAGGAACAAACCTACTATAGGGTTTATAAATTTTACAAAAGATGCGATGAAAAGAAAATTGTGGCTAGAAGCAGTAGGTCGGAGCTGATAATTTGTCAGAAAAATCGTGTCTTCATGTTTGTGAAGATCATTTCAACTTTCATCCACCTTCACGATAATAGTATATTTTTGTTGCTTTACTTATGATAGATCTACATGTCCTATAGCAGATTCAATGTAAGAATCACGACCAGAACTTTAAAGTAAAATATATTATCAATTTATATAGTAAATTCAGTTTTTATATTTTATTTTACCTCAACTCTTTAACACCCCTTATTTCGGTAGCAGTAAAACAATCGTTCTGATATAAATTCAGCCATCATCCAGCTATCGACCTTCGGTAAATTGTCCGACTTAGCTTGAGTGTAATTTGAATTAGCCATTATTACTTTATTATTCAATTACAATGAGAAATGTCAGCGTCAAATGTCAAATTAAAAGATTTTTACCTTCCGTAAAAGGAAGGTATTGTCTTTGGTCAAAAAATTCGTTGGTGAGTTTTTAATGAATAAGAACGTTTTAGGGCCCCTAGAATACGAATTTACTATTTTTAAGATGATGTCTGTATGTGTGTGTGTGTGTGTGTGTCCGTGTGTGTGTCCGTGTGTGACAAATTTTTCTCAGACGATAACTACAATTCTAAAAATTATAATTCTTTCGTATTCCTCTTCTTTACATCCATATGAAGAGCTGATTAGATTTTGGTTATAATTGATCCACCGGAAGTACCCTTATTTGAAGTTTTTAACAGTTTTTCTTAAAAAAACGCAGTTAAATATTATTTTTCGACATTTTGTGATTATCAATATGAAAGAATATCTTATTCTCTATACGGTTTGATTATACAGTTTCGTTCATATTCAATAGATATAGAGTTATAGAGACATTAAGAGAGATTAACTTTCAAAAATTAGTCAGCTTTGTTAAAATTATGGAAACAACAGAAAAATTTAATTGACAGATGTCAGTTGTAAATGCAAAACCAAAGTTGAAAGTAGGGTCAGAAAGTTATGTGTGAATGTGATAGAGTGTCTCTCCAAAGAGAAGAAGATGGAAGGACTGTGTAGCAGAAGATTTGAGAGAGGAAGAATTGTGTGAAGAAGTTGCGTTGGACAGGAATGATTAAAAGAGAAGAGTAAGAAACAGCGACCCCTAATAAAATAGGGAAAGGAACTTTCGGTATAGAATTTGTAAAAAATAGTGTGTTCGTGTTACAATTTTATAGGATATACAGAATCTTTTTCAAGGAACTTTTGGTATGGGATATATACAAAATACATTGAATTGACGGAAGGTTTTGTGCTGGCCACAACAGATTTTTTTATTAACATGTGACAAACTTTAGCCTACGTTTATTTATATAAATAATATGAATAAACGTAGGTGATGGAAAAACTATTTTCCTATTGGCTATTAATGATGTAATGTATGTGCTTCTACGTCACAGGATTGGGGGGTAGTTTTTCAGGACGCCAATCATTTTATTTAATTATTTCTACAAATAACAACAAATTATTAAAATAAAAATTATTACTAAGAAAATCATTGCATAAACTTTCATTTAAAATAGTTTTTGAAAAATGTGAAACAGGCTCATTAAATTTACCTAAATATGTTTAGTGTAATGTATAAAACATGTACAAATAATAATACTGTGCACGACATTATATCCCAGCAATTTTTCACGGTAATTCATAGGGTATAAAATCAATGTTACGTTGGCTGTACTGTCCCCATTCGGCACAGCAAACAGTGATACACTGCCGGCAACACTGGCAGCGAAACACCCTAACATAGAACGCATTACAGCTCTGACAAATGGCATTATCATACGGCGAGCTATCTCGGATCACGTGACAACCAGTGTTTGTCACTTGTCATATTAAACAAAGACAAAGTGACACCGTGAATATTTTATAAACGAATTTACGCCCGGAACGGAAATGGAATGAAGTTAGATAGAACGCGGGAATTTTAAATTTGGAATAGTGATTAGTACGAGATTATATTTCAGGGTGATGTGAAAAAAGCAAAAAATGTGTAATTTATCTTGAATATGATATATGGAGGGGTCCAGAATAATTTGTTTGTGCTATATATAAAAAATTATTGCACGTCCTTTGTATATTTTACTGCTTCAAATATTACAAGAACAGAAGATCTTTTTCAAAGTCGCAAAAAGAGGTATTGGATTCATGCTAAAAATCGCATATCCAGATTTTAGTGAATAAGCACGATTTAACGTTCCTACAAACATTTTTACCTCTCCCTAAGAGAGGTATTGGGATTCTTGCTAAAATTCGCATATCCAGATTTTATTGAATAAGCACGATTTAAGGTCCCTAGAATCCGATTATAACATTTTTAAAATGATGTCTCCGTGTGTGTGTGTGTGTGTGTGTGTGTGTATGTGTGTGTGTGTGTGTATGGCTGGATGTTGGACGGACGATTCCTCAAAAACTATAAAATATAAGACCTGTTTAACTATGAATTCCTCAATCTGACATTCCTGGGAAGAGCTGAAAAGGTTTTGGTAATAATTGAACAACCGGAAGTAGTAGTTTTCAAAAGAAATTCTTCCAAATATTAATTTTTGAAAATTTTTGATATTACTAATTATGAAGAACAAAATTCTACACCTGATAAATTTAAATTTTTTATTATATCTTCTATAAATTTAGAGATAAAGACGCTATAATAATATATAGAATATCGGGATATAACAAGTCGAGTAGGCGAAACTACACTAAGGAAACCAGTTGACAAATTCAAATGTTTATAACATAATTTGTAAATGACAGATTTCAGTGTCAAAAATAAACAGTTTTAGTGACATTTTGATAGCTTTTTCTGGGAAGTACATTTAATCTTTCTTATTGTTTTATTAATTAGATATTTGAAATTATGGGTAATATGCATGTATCCATCAGAAATACCGCCAACGTGATTAATGAATTGGAAGAATCTCTGACATTTAGGAACTTCCTCATACAATGAAAAATAGATAAAATTAGAATTGTATGTGTGCAGAAGACATGTTAAATACAATATAAAACAATATTGGGGTAAAATTCTGTAATTTTTACCTCCCTCTACCCTTGGTAAGGGAGGTATAGGGATCGTGCTAAAAATCACATATCGAGATTTTAGAAAATAACCATGTTTTAAGGTCCCTAGAATCCAAATTTAACATTTTCACGATGATATCTGTATGTGTGTGTGTGTGTGTGTGTGTGTGTGTGTATGTGTGTGTATGTATGTATGTATGTATGTGTGTGTGTATGGATTTTGTCTTCGCTCTAACTCAATACTATCATTCATAAAATTCTGAAACCTTGTATTTATAGACCTTATTCTAATATGAAAAGAAGCCATTAGATTTTGGTGTAAATTGGATAACCGGAAATGGCACTTTACCTGAAGTTCATAATAGTTTTTCTTCAAAAAATACCATTAAATGCCATTTTTTCGCATTTTATGTTTTATGAAAATTAAAGATTAGGTAATGAATTTTCTACAGGAATACATTAATATCTTTTCTATATATTTTACAGATAAATTTAAGAATAATATTTTTTATTAGACGCGAAGCCTAAGATAAACACAATTCCTTTGTTACACAGTTCATATTTCAAATGAGTGTAACTGACAGTAAATGTCACTGCCAAAAAACTAATCACTTCAAATTAATAATAGTGACATTTTAAAAAGAAAATAGTAAATAAAGCAATAGCTTTCTGCAATGAAACAGTTTGCAGCGTTAGTAAATACGTAGGTATGAATTTAAATTAATAAAAATTAAATAGATGGAGGTTTTGTGTTGGCCACATCAAATTTTTTTTATTAGTCGCGAAACCTAAGATAAACACAATTCCTTTCAAATTCACTTCAAATTAATAATAGTGAGATATTAAATAATAAAGAAAATCGTAAATAAAGCAATAGTTATATGCAATGGAACATAATATAGTTTGCAGCATTAGTACATATGTAGGTATGTATTTAAATTAATAAAAATTAAATAGCGGGAGTTTTTGTGTTGACCACATCAGATTTTTTTGTTATAAAATGACGGTTCGATAGCGCAGTGCAATACAATACTTATATATACAGAGAATTTATTTTAACATGCAACATATGGTCAGTCACTTCCATGGTTACTCACTATTGTCAAAAAATGACAGCAATGTAATATTTGTCCATTTTAAAATGCAACATACAAAATTTGTAGTTTTGTATTATCGAAACTAATTTCCAATAAATTAGCCTACATACGATTAACAAATAATCAAAACATGAATGTTGTACATCCTAACAAACTTTAGCTTACAAAAATTCATAACTTTCAAGTAATAAATGTTTAAAAAAATACCCCCATTCACACTAAGGCAATATTCTAGTCGGTCGTAATAAGAATAGACACCATTTGTGATGTGTTTTGGAGGTATCTTCTGTGCTGCAATACTATTTATAATGTTGCATTTTAAAATGGACAAATATTACATTGCTGTCATTTTTTGACAATAGTGAGTAACCATGGAAGTGATGAACCATAATGTAGCATTTTAAAATAAATTCTCTGTATATGGAAATGGCGAGAGATTTTGCGCTGGCCACAACAGATTTTTTTCAATAAAATTTTATCGACCAATTCCCAGAATATTTTGACGCTACCTCGTAAATGAAAAACACTATTATTCAATTTCATTTCCAACATTTTTAGCTTTTATCGGGTCACCAATTTTATCATTTATCTGCCATGATTTATAATAGGGCTGTTGCAAGAATTTTTATATGACTTCTAAGTATTAAATTTGAAAAGATGTTGTTCTTTAAAGAGCCTCAAATTTGAAAATATCACGAAATATCCTTTAGATATTTTACAATTAATTTTTGAAATTTGGATAAAATTTTGAATAAGTCACGTGATCTGAAACAGAATGTGACGTCAGAGTACATACATCTTCAGCGGTTCTAAGGTGTCAAGTGTATTGTCAAAGTTGTCAAACAAGTGTCAAATAAGAATCACGACCAGAACTTTAAAGTAAAATATATTATCAATTTATATAATAAATTCAGTTTTTATATTTTATTTTACCTCAACTCTTTAATACTCATTATTTCGGTAGCAGTAAAACAATCGTTCTGTTATAAATTCAGCCATCATCCAGCTATCGACCTTCGCTTAATTGTCCAATTTAGCTTGAGTGTAATTTGAATTAGCCATTATTACTTTATTATTCATTTGCAATGAGCAATGTCAGCGTCAAATGTCAAATTAAAAGATTTTGTTATTAACATGTGACATGTGACAAACTATAACCTACGTTTATTTATATAAATAATATGAATAAACGTAGGTGATGGAAAAACTATTTTCCTATTGGCTGTTAATGATGTAATGTATATGTTTCTACGTCACAGGAGTGGGGAGTAGTTTTTCAGGACGCCAATCTTTGTATTTAATTATTTCCACAAATAACAACAAATTATTAAAATAAAAATTATTACTAAGAAAATCAGTCCATAAACTTTCATTTAAAATAGTTTTTGAAAAATGTGAAACAGGCTCATTTACTAGTAGTCTAAATTTTGCATCTATTCCCACCCACTTTAAAATTCCACTGTGAGTAAAATTCGTTGTTCATCTTGGCTCCGACGCTATACAATATATCGGAAGCGAATCACAATTCCAGCAGCAGTAACTCGGGCAATTTTCGTGTCAATTTAAATGTCAAAATCGCATTTGCACGTTGTTGTATGCAGACTGACTTGTCATCAGCGGGAATTTACATTTTGATGCGCGATTTTCGGCGAACCCATCGCTTTATGACATTTTGTTTAGGGGAGAGAATTTAGCAAAATTGATGCGAATGACGTGCACGTCAACTGGAAAATGATTAAAGGATAGGCATACGCAATAGGTTTTGATGAAGTGAAAATAACAATGAAGCAATGGGTTTAGAACAATTGAAGGTTACAGCCTGATTCTCAAAAAAATTTAAACTAATTCTCATATTTGGATTAGTGAATGGGGGCATTTACCATAAACGAATTTATGGCCGATAGTACGAGGGGAGCTTTTTATGTTATCTACCTAACTATGAAAACAATATGCTATCGCGACAATTTTCTTATGTCAAGTTACTGTGACATGTTCATGTCTACAAAGAGTACAAAGACACAATTAAGAACTTGAAACCGGCTATACGCGAAAAAATCTGTTGTGGCCAGCACAAGACCTTCCGTCAATTCCATGTATTTTGTACAAATCCCATACCAAAAGATCCTTGGAACAGATTCTATATAATATCATGTAAAATCAAACACGAACACATACTATTTCTATTCTATAAATCCAATAAAATTATAACATAAACATACACTAAGTAAAATGCACTTGACACTTCTTCTTATTCTTCAGCTTCCCCTATTTTATTATTTGGTTTTGCACTTGCAACTGACATCTGTCAATTAGAATTTTTTTAATATATCAGCATCAGCTGTTTCCATGATAAATAGCAAAGCTGACTAATTTTTGAAAATTAATTTCTTTATAATGCTTTAAATCTACATCTGTTGAATATGAAGGAAAATGTATAATCAAACTGTATAGAGAAGAATATTTTCTTTAATATGTATAATAACAAAATGTCAAAAAACAATATTTAACAGCGTTTTTTTAAGAAAAACTGTTAAAAACTTCAAATAAGGGTACTTCCGGTGGATCAATTATAACCAAAATCTAATCAACTCTTCATATAGTAGAGTGCTAAAGAACAATAATTTTCACTTTTGTGGGGGAATCGGTGTTACAAGATGAAATTTTCACACATGAAAGTTAATGACCTAACAAACTAAAATTTCGAATTTGTTAAACTATAAGCCCGGCAAAAGGGCACTAGAATCAAAATTTGAGTTATACACATAACTGTAAAGAGAAGGAAATTCTGAATTTAATCATATTAAAAAAATGTCAACTTTCGTGGCCGGTCAATTTTTAATTATTTTTTGAAATATACGAAATACATTGTGGTTTACGTGTTTAATGGCCGTTTGCACCAACGTAACTTAAATATTAAACTTGACTTAAGTTGACAATATTGCATCGAAATAAAATGTCAAATGAATTATAATATATTGCTGTCAAAATTTCGATTTGCATTTTTTTCTTTAAGCCTAGCTTAAAATTTAAGCCTTGTTGGTGCAAATGGGCATAAGAAAAATTGAATTTACTCTAAAAGAATGACGGAAAAATCAAGCAAAATTAACCAATTTTTATGTTTACACCAGATTATCTCAAAAAGTAAGACGTAAATCAAAAAATTGTATTCTTTATAAAATTTTCTTTCATCTTTTAGGGATGCGGTGGTACAATTTTTATAATTTTTGGATTTATGATATTCGAATTATTTAATAAATTATAAAATAACACGTTTTCATGCATTCCATCAGCGTTCGGCGTTGAGCGATCCCCATTTCTCTAGTTATATCTCCCTCTCTGTATCCCTATTGACCTATCTCTTTCTATCCATCATTCATTTGTGGTTTATTTTAATAATTGTAGTACATATGTATTGTATTAATTAAGATTTAAAAAATATACGATATATGTACACACATTTATTACCACTTTTTGGCAACAAATTTTTAGTAAAAGTAATCATAAATAATAGTAGTTTATTTACATGAAGATTAGACACGAACACATACTATTTTTTACAAATTCCATACCAAAAGTTCATTTGAAAAGGTTCTATAAATCCAATAAAATTATAACAAACTACACTAAGTAATGTTCTTCCATCTTCTCTTTGGCCTTTCTCTGCGTGTCACTTGCGAGCAACACTATGACATACCAATTTTAGATCCTATATTTTTTCCATATTTGGTTTTGCACTTGCAACTGACATCTGTCAATTAAATTTTTTTTAATAATTATGTCAGCTGTTTCCATGATAAATAACAAAGCTGACTAATTTTTGAAAATTAATTTCTTTATAATGCTTTAACTACATCTATTGAATATGAAGGAAAATGAATAATCAAATCATATAGAGAAGAGTATTTTCTTTAATAAATATAATAACAAAATGTCAAAAAATAATATTTAACTACATTTTTTTAAGAAAAACTGTTAAAAACTTCAAATAAGGGTACTTCCGGTGGATCAATTATAACCAAAATCTAATCAACTCTTCATATGGATGTACAGAAGAGGAATACGAAAGAATTATAATTTTTAGAATTATAGTATTGGAGTTATCGTCGGAGAAAAATTTGTCACACACGGACACACATACACACACACACACACACGGACACACACACACACACACACACACACACACACACACACATACATACATACATACATACATACATACATACAGACATCATCTTAAAAATAGTAAATTCGTATTGCAGGGACCCTAAAACGTGCTTATTCATTAAAAACTCACCACCGAATTTTTTGACCAAAGACAATACCTTCCTTACCTAAAGGTGACGGAAGGTAAAAAAGACCCCACAATTATGCTCAGAAAATGTTGCTTCTGCACAACAACTGCAGGGTGCATAAAGCACGAATTGTTCAAGCAGTAGTTAATGAATGCGGCTTTGACGAATTACAACATCCACCTTACAACCCTGACCACGTCCGACTATTATTTCTTTCCAAAACTCAAAACATTTGGGAGAGAGTCGCTTTTTATCGAATGATGACTTGGAAAACGCAGTGGAGTCGTATTTTGCAGAATTACCAAAAGATTTTTTTTTTTTGCAGCCGTAGCTTTATTAGAAAAACGTTGGAATAAGTGTATTAGTGTTAACAGTTCTTACGTTGAAAAATAAAATTTTATTTGTTCTCTAATTCGTTGTTTTCATAGCTAGGTAGATAACATAAAAAACTCCCCTCGTATAAAGGTCAGTTAAAAATGTGTTGAACTGCAGTTAAGCAAACGGAGTTTATTTATGGCCGTTTGCACCAGTTTCCCTTAAATATTAAGTACACCTTAAGAATAAAAATTCGTTGCACCAATTGTTAAGGGTACCTTAACTTACAAATAGGTACCCTTAAGTTAATCGCAAGTTTGTCTTCCCCTTAAGGACCCCTTAATTCAAAGATGCACTTGATCGCAATTATTCTACAAATGTCACTTGACATTTGTGTTTTTGATAGGTGGTTGATATTAATTTATAAAATGGAATTAGAGTTAAATATTATAGAAGATGATGATATTTTGGAGTTAGAGATGTAAGAATTTGTGGAAAATCGAATTCCGCGACAAATTTATGAGAGAGCTAATTATTTTTACCCATTTGACGAACTAAATTTTTTTAAACGTTTTCGTCTTAGAAAAAATACCGTACTAGACTTAATAAGAAGCATTGAACATGAATTGGAATTCCCTTATAATTTGTACATATTTTATGTTCCTCATAAAATTATTTCTAAGATAACTTTCTTCAGGAATAATTGCGTGTCACCAATTAATCAAAAACTGATGACTCTACGATATTACGCAACAGGAAGTCATTTAGCGTTGCCGATTTTAGTGGAATGCATACTTTAAAATTTTATGAATTCACATCTCTCTTTGGCAATATATTTTCTTACTTTTTTGTTTTCGTAAAATTTCTGAAGAGAGCTTTTGGTTCTTTTGATATAACTTGACGAATTAAATTTATTTGTTATCTGAATCCAGGCAGGTTCTTTGTCCTTCCAAGTTATTGTGTCAGTTTTTTTACACTCAATTATGTGTTTATATTCATTAATAATATTTAGAATCAACATTTTTTCTTCCTCAGTATAATTCGGTGCGTGTTCTCTTATGGACATGGTTGGATAATACAGATAATGAAAACAGCACTCAAAAAATTGAGAACACTGATACATATGTCATGTCACATTTGACATATAAGTTACTATATTTATGTAATATGCAAAGTAAAAAAACACTAGAATTTCTCCTAAGTGACCCTTAGCTAAGCGACGATCAAACTGCAACCGTGCAAACGAACTAAGCTTAAGGATACCTTAGAAATTAAGTACCCCTTTACTAAACCGAATATTTAAGGGAAACTGGTGCAAACGGCCATTAGTGAACTTAGGTTAATTATATTTGGATGGTATAAAATGAACTGAACGTAGTTTATCCCTTACTCAGTCGGTAATATTTCATACAACTCACTTCATGTCATTGTATTTGTCAATTTTTTTGAATGAATGTTCTCGGACTTGTTGATCTACGAATATAAAATGAACAAAAAGCAGAGATCTAAGAATTTCGATGAAGAAAGAAAACAGTCATTCGTCATTTTTCTAGATCACCAGCTAAATATGAAAAAAAAAAAAACAGTTCCTTCAATTCTTAAGGTTATTAAAATTTGATTTGTTCCTATTCGTGGCAGGTTCTAGCAGAGGTCCCAAAATATATGGAAATTCTAAAACCGTTCGTTTTTCGAAACGAAACCGCAATTTAAATTCAATAACGTTTCGAAAGGATTTCTCCTTTCCCGAAATATTCGATGGCGTCTATTCATTATACATGCATTCATTATATACTCGTCGTCACTATAAGAACTTGAATCGAACAACATAATTTTTAATCTAGAATTTAAAACAGCATATCATTTAAATGAATTATAAAATATTTGCTAAAGCATTAAACTTACCAAAATATTAATTATAATCAATAAACTTTCGTACATACTTATTTACAACGTAGACACTTATAATTCTGATTGTTATTTAGAATATGAAAACGTCAATTATTATTTAAACTCAATTTGAACGGATGAAATCGGCCGCTCAAGTTAACCATAGTTTAAACTCAAGTCAAAAGCTGATTTTGCTTTATACTACAGAAATTTTATTTGAACCTAGTTCAATATTAATTAAACTAAGTTAAAAAACTGAACTATGTTTATACTATCGGGCGTTAGTGTTATTGAGATGCTGGGAAACAGTTGGCTTTAGAAAATTTTTAGTGCACAAATGTCAAACTACAATTTATTTAAAATATCTGTCCAATAATAACATATGGTTGAAGTGATTTATTGTGGTGGAATTCTAAATGGAAATAAACGGCAACATGAAGTTAGGAAGAGAGCATTATCGCGCTTTGATTTACTACGACTTTAAAATTGGATTATGTGAAGAACAGTGCGAGGAACGTCTACGATTGGCATTTGAAGATGAAGCTCCATCTCGAGCAACTATATTTCGCTGGTTTTCAGAATTCAAAAGAGGCCGTAATTTCTTGCGTGATGAGAGACCTTGTACAGCGGTAGTGCCAGAAAATGTAGCTGCCATCAGACAAATGATAAAGGATGACAATCGTGTCTCCTATCAAACGATGGAAGATGCCCTTGGCATTGGATCCGCAGCAATAGCAAAAATTTTGCATGAAGAACTTCGTGTTAGAAAAATTGTTTCTCGTTGGGTGCCACACAACTTAACGGAAGAACAAAAAGCCAAGCGTGTTACAATTAGTCGCGCCACTTTAAAATTGTTAAATAATGGCGGTCATCGTATTCTTTCTAAACTTGTAACTGGCGATTACATACCCTTTTATGATATTCCAACGCGTCAAGAAAGTAGGGTATGGGTGTTTGAAAATGACCCAACACCAGTTACCGTGAAAAAACAACGTGCACTTAAAAAAGTTATGTACGCTGTATTTTTCAGAAGCACAGGTCTTGTGAAAGCAATTAGGTTAAAGGGACAGAAGACTGTTACTGCCAATTGGTACACACAAAAATGTCTACCTGAAGTTCTTCGCAGTGTGAAAATTAAGGATTTAATGCTTCACCATGATAATGCGTCCTCCCATACCGCTTCGACAACTGTTAATTTTTTGAAAGAAATTTACGTGGTCTTCATTTTACGTCAGAAGAGAAGATTAACAACACCATAATGGAGTATTTTAATACGATTCAAGAAAATGAATGGCTCAAAGCTTTCCATCTCTGGAAAATTCGATTACAAAAGTGTATTGAAGCAGGGGGGGACTACTTTGAACACCAGTAAAACTACATGCTTCTCCTTCAAATAATATTTCTGTATCTCAATCATTTTGGCGTGACCCTCGTATTAATAAAATTCATTAGTTCACGTTTAAATAATGATAGAAAATACTAGAAATCCATTCAAACAAATTTCTTAATATATTTAATTAATTTCTGAAAACTGTTATTTTTGCCCTCTATACAATTTTCTTGAAAGCTGTGACGTCACAATCACGGACATTAGAAAGAGACAGAAGAGAGAGATAGCATGATTAGTTTTGACGTTTGGGAAACAGGTGTTCAGTAACTCCGCTGTAAAAGAGAGGTTAGTTTATTTATTTTGAAGAAATAGAACTGTGCTCTTCTCGCCAGTGTTTTATAAGGTCTGCAATATGTAAATATTTTGTATTTAATAAGTTTAAGGATCCATTTCGACACGATTTCAAGCAACACCATTTTTACCTTCCGTCACCTTTACGTAAGGGAGGTATTGTCTTTGGTCAAAAAATTCGGTGGTGAGTTTTTAATGAACAAGCACGTTTTAAGGTTCCTACAATACGATTTTACTGGTTTTACGATGATTTCTGTATGTGTGTGTGTGTGTGTGTGTGTGTGTGTGTGTGTGTGTGTGTGTGTGTGTCTGTGTGTGTGTGTGTGTGTGTGTGTCTGTGTGTGTGTGTGTGTCTGTGTGTGTGTCCGTATGTGTGTGTGTGTGTGTGTGTGTGTGTGACAAATTTTTCTCCGACGATAACTCCAAAACTACTATTCTAAAAATTATGATTCTTTCGTATTCCTCTTCCTTACAACCCTATGAAGAGCTGATTAGATTTTGGTTATAATTGGTCAACCGGAAGTACCCTTATTTGAAGTTCTTAACAGTTTTTCTTGAAAAATCGCAGTTAAATATCATTTTCGACATTTTATGTGATTATCAATAGAAAGAATATCTTATTCTCTATACGGTTCGATTATACATTTTCCTTCATATTCAATAGATATAGAGTTATAGAGAGATTAAGAGAGATTAACTATCGAAAATTGGAAAAGTGGAAAGTATATGATCTGAAAGTGATATAAGTGACAGAGTGTCCCTCGCCAGTGACTTGCATTTGCGGCCTCGCCTCAAGATAGGAACTTATAATGCCAGAAGTACGAGAAAGGCAAAAGAGAAGATGGAAGGACTGTATAGCAGAAGATTTGAAAGAGGAAGAACTGTATCACGAAGGTGCTTTGGACAGGAATGAGTAGAAGAAAAGAGTAAGAAACAGCGACTTCTAATAAAATAGGGAAAAGTTGAAGCAGGAGGAAGTGTTAAGTTCAATACATAATGTACGTTCGTATTCGTATTAAAATTTTATTAGATTTTAGAATCTTTTCAAAGGAACTTTCAGTATGGATTTGTAAAAATAGTGTGTTCTTGTTACAATTATACAGGATATATAGAATCTTTTTCAAGGAACTTTTGGTTTAGGATATGTACAAAATACATCGAATTGACGGAAGGTTTTGTGCTGGCCACAACAGATTTTTTTTAATTTATGCAGATAGAACTTTGATCCAGTGAACGATGTGAAAAAGTACGTATCTATTTTTGAACCTAACATTTTTTTAGGTAATTAAGCAAACTATTGTAATTTTGTTTTTTTTTTATAATTATAATTAATTATAAATCATATTGTACGTTCCTTATAACTATTTTGTATTATAATATATCACATTCTTTGGAGAATGTAAAATATTCTGGGACATACACTGTACAATAAGAAAAAAGGCTCTAACATAGAAAACCTTTTTAGATAGAAGTCAAAAAGACAAGTAGAAAATATTGTGAGTTACCTTGCAGCATATTTTTGTCGCCAAGAATACAATACTTGAAGTGAATAACAAAAAAAATGAATAAACAAAATATTTTCAGGCTTTATTTTACATATAATATACTTTAACTATAAATTTTATTCTCACAAAACAAAAAATCTGTTGTGGCCAGCACAAGACCTCTCGTCATTTCCATATTAGGCTATATAAGTATTGTATTGCACTTTGCTATCGAACCGTCGTTTTATAACAAAATATTACAGAACTTTACCCAAATATTGTTTTTTATTGTATTTAACATGTCTTCTGCACACATATAATTCTAATTATATATATTTTTCATTGTATGAGGAAGTTTCTAAATATTAGAGATTGTTCCAATTCATTAACCAGATTGGCGGTATTTCTGGTGGATATATGCATTTTACCACAATTTTACCTATAATTTCTAATATTTAATTAATAAAACAATAAGAAAAATTAAATATACTTCCCAGAAAAAGCTATCAGAATGTCACTAAAACTGTTGATATTTGACAATGACATGTGTCATGTTATAAACATTGGAATTTGTCAACTGGTTTCCTTAGTGCCTTAGCCTCTGCGATTAGTGTACTCTATAAATTATAGTGTCTTTATCTCTAAATCTATGCAAGATATAATAAAAATTTTAAGTGTATTAGATGGAGAATTTTATGTTCTTCAATATTTAATAAAAAAAACTCCCAAAAAATTATATTTAAAAGAATTTTTCTAAGAAAGTACTACTTCCGGTTGCTTAATTGTTACCAAAACCTTTTCAGCTCTTCCCAGGAATGTCAGATTGAGGAAACTGCAGTTAAATATTTTTTAAGTCTTATAGTTTTTGAGGAATCGTGTCTACAACATCCAGACATACACACATACACACATACACACATCCACATACACACACACACACACAGACATCATTTTAAAAATGTTATAATCGTATTGTAGGGACCTTAAATCGTGCTTATTCAATAAAATCTGGATATGCGAATTTTAGCATGAATCCAATACCTCTCTTAGCGAGAGGTAAAAAAAGCATCGAAATGTTGGAGAAGCGTTCGAATGAATGTATCGCTCTTGAAGGAAACTATGTTGATGATTGAAGTCGAATTTTGCCTAAAAGTTGTTGTTTTATTAGTCATCCTACGAATTTATTGAGTGATGTGTTTGTACAAATCTCATATCAAAAGTTCCTTGGAAAAGATTCTATAAATCCAATAAAATTATAACACGAACATATACTTTGTAAATTGTACTTGACACTGACATCTGTCAATTAGAATTATTTCAATATATCAGCTGTTTCCATGTTTATAGCAAAGCTGATTTATAATAGTTAATTTCATTATAATTCTTTAACTCTATATCTATTGAATATGAAGGAAAATGTATAATCAAACAGTATACAGTTTGTCCCATTTAGAGGTGCCACCATTGGAATCTCGAGAACTATAAGAGATACGATGTCGGTTAAATGGAACTTTTTGTGCGCCTTTGGGAGGCCATCTCAGATGTGCTTTTGTTTTTCCAAAAATTCTCATAGGGCACTATATAATGACGAAAAACTGAATATTGTTGATGTTTTCTTTTTCAAATAACTTCTAAACTATTAGTAATTGAGAAAAACGTTTTAAATACAAAAGATAGATATTTTCATTAACTAACCAGTGGCGTACGAAATAAATTTTTATATCCGTAAATTTTCAAGATATAGCACAAACTTATATTTTTTTAAATGGAACCCATATCTGATTTTAGTCTCAAAAAAATCATTATTTTTTTCTCTTTTCAACGTTTTTTGGGAAATAATAAGAACGTTCAGGAAAATAAAGAGAAAAATTAAATTTTAGGAGCAAAAAAAATATAAAACATAATAACCCTTACATCATAGAAACAGAAAAAAATATTTATTTTTTTGAGACTGAAATCAGATATGGGTTCCATTTAAAAAAATATAAGTTTATGTTATATCTCGAAAATTTACGGATATAAAAATTTATTTCGTATGCCACTGGTTAGTTGATAAAAATATCTTTCTTTTGTATTTGAAACGTTTTTCTCAATTACTAATAGTTTAGAAGTTATTTGAAAAATAAAAAATCAACAATATTAAGTTTTTCGTTATTATCTAGTGCCCTATGAGAATTTTTGGAAAAACAAAAGCACATCTGAGATGGCCTTCCAAAGGCGCACAAAAAGTTCCATTTAACCGATATAGTATCTCTTATAGTTCTCGAGATCCCAATGGTGGCACCTCTAAATGGGACACACTGTAGACAATAAAGATAGTCTTTCATATTGATAATCACAAACAACTGCGTTTTTTCAAGAAGACTGTTAAGAATTTCAAATAAGGGTACTTCCGGTTGACCAATTATAACCAAAATTTAATCAGCTCTTCATATGGATGTAAAGAAGAGGAATCCGAAAGAATCATAATTTTAGAATTATAGTATTGTCTATTGGAGTTATCGTCAGAGAAATTTTTGTGACACACATACAGTCTGACATCGTAAAACAACGTAATATAACTTTCTGACCCTACTTTCAACTTTGGTTTTGCATTTGACACTGACATCTGTCAATTAAATTTTTTTGAATATTTCTGATGTTTCCATAATTTTAGCAAAGCTGACTAATTTTTGAAAGTTAATCTCTCTTAATGTCTCTATAACTCTATATCTGTTGAATATGAAGGAAAATGTATAATCAAACCGTATAGAGAATAAAATATTCTTTCATATTGATAATCACAAAATGTCGAAAAATAATATTTAACTGCGTTTTTTCAAGAAAAACTGTTAAAAACTTCAAATAAGGGTACTTCCGGTGGATCAATTATAACCAAAATCTAATCAGCTCTTCATATGGATGTAAAGAAGAGGAATATACGAAAGAATTATAAGTTTTAGAATTGTAGTATTGGAGTTATCGTCGGAGAAAAATTTGTCACACACGGACAAACACACATACAGACATCATCTTAAAAATAGTAAAATCGTATTCTAAGGACCATAAAACATGCTTATTCATTAAAAATACACCTCCGAATTTTTTGACCGAAGAAAATACCTTTCCTAAAAGTGACGCAAGGTAAATATTCAAAATTTGTCTTACCCTGTAATTCTGAGAATTAAATTTCGCGGTATTGATTCCGCCATAGACAAATGACGTCATTTCCGTAACAGCTTAAGTTTCATCCTTGTCTTCTTTACATTTACATATCTCATTATCCTTGTCTAACATTCACAGATCTTTCATTGTGTAATATTAAAACGAGCAATAAAATTTAATAACTGTTGTGGAAACTTAGTATTAATTATGAAATGGCGCTGGTAATTATTAGGGCACAGTCGGGAGTTTTCGGCATTGTTCGGAATTGAAATGAAGACGATTAATACAGAAGAGTTTAATATCAGACATATGCAGATAAGTAGATCCAAATGGTTCATATTAAAGGCCTAACTACAGAAATTACAATATACAGAGTGACTCTAAAATAGGGGGACATGGCTTAACCACAGATTCCTGAGGCTAAAATAAGACGATTTAACTAAACTTGCTTCTACCGGAAAGTGTACTATTTAGCCAGTATTCTGCTTCAAAGCTCTTCGAAAAAAAAAAAAAATCTGTTGTGGCCAGCACAAGACCTCTCGCCATTTCCATTTTATGTTATATTAGTATTGTATTACACTTTGCTATCGAAAAAATTGCAGAACTTTACCCAAATATTGTTTTTTATTGTATTTGTCATGTCTTCTGCACACATATAATTCTAATTATATCTATTTTTTATTGTATGAGGAAGTTCCTGATTGTCAGAGATTCTTCCAATTCATTAACCAGATTGGCGGTATTTCTGATGGATATATGCATTTTACCTATAATTTCAAATATTTAATTAATAAAACAATAAGAAAGATTAAATATACTTCCCAGAAAAAGCTATCAGAATGTCACTAAAACTGTTGATTTTTGACACTGACATTAATATATGTCATTTACAAACTACGTTATAGACATTTGAATTTGTCAACTGGTTTCCTTAGTGTAGTTTCGCCTACTCGACTTATTATATCCCGATATTCTCTATATTATAGCGTCTTTATCTCTAAATTTATAGAAGATATATTAAAAAATTTAAATGTATTAGATGTAGAATTTTGTTCTTCAAAATTAGTAATATCAAAAATTTTCAAAAAATAATATTTAGAAGATTTTTTTAAAAAAACTACTACTTCCGGTTGTTCAATTGTTACCAAAACCTTTTCAGCTCTTCCCAGGAATGTCAGAGTGAGGAATTCATAGTTAAACTGGTCTTATGTCATAGTTTTTGAGGAATCGTCCGTCCAACATCCAGCCATACACACACACACACACACACACACACACACACATCCACACACACACAGACATCATTGTAAAAATGTTAAAATCGGACTCTAGTGACCTTGAAACGTGCTTATTCATTAAAATCTGGATATGAGATTTTTATCATGATTCCAATACCTCTCTTAGCGAGAGGTAAAAAAATTTGCTTATAATAACAGAACGGTTTATTCGATTTGGATGAAATTTGATATGACAGTTCATTTTTTAAAATGATGCTTATTATTAGTGAACCACTAATGTAAGAAACTTAGGTGTCCCAATATTGATTAGACTGTAACTTTTTTATGACCACGCAGATAAGGTGAAATTATTTTTTTTTTTTAGAAAGAGGTACATTCAATAGTAAATTTTTTTCTCTCTGTGTAATTTGTGATATCAGAAAAAATCTGTTGTGACCAACCATTTCTATATTATGTTATATAAGTATTGTATTGGCCAGCACAAGACCTCTGGCCATTTCCATATCAGGCTATATAAGTATTGTATTGCACTTCCCTTTCGAACCGTCGTTTTATAACAAAAAAATACAGAACTTTACCCAAATACTTTTTACCTCCCGCTACCCTTGGTAAGGGAGGTATAGGGATCGTGCTAAAAATCTAATATCGAGATTTTAGTAAATGACCACGTTTTAAGGTCCCTAGAATCCATTATTAACATTTTCACGATGATGTCTGTATGTGTGTGTGTGTGTATGTATGTGTGTGTGTGTGTGTGTGTGTGTGTGTGTGTGTGTGTGTGTGTGTATGTGTGTATGTGTATGTGTACGAATTTTGTTTGCACTCTAACTCAAATACTATCATTCAGAAAATTCTGAAACCTTGTATTTTTACCCTATTCTAATAGGAATAGAAGCCATTAGATTTTGGTGTAAATCGGATAAACGGAAATGGTACTTTACTTGAAGCTTATAATGGTTTTTCTTCAAAAAATACCATTAAATGCCATTTTTTCGAATTTTATGTCTTATGAAAATTAAAGATTATTAAATTTTCTACAGGAATACATTAATACTTTTTCTATATATTTTACAGATAAATTTTAAAATAATATTTTTTATTAGTCCCGAAGCCTAAGATAAAAACTATTCCTTTGTTACACAGTTCATTTTTCAAATGAATGTAACTGACAGTAAATGTCACTGTCAGAAAACTTATCACTTCAAATTAATAATAGTGACATTTTAAAAAGAAAATAGTAAATAAAGCAATAGTTTTCTGCAATAAAACAGTTTGCAGCTTAGTAAATACGTAGCTAGGTATGTAATTAAATTAATAAAAATTAAATAGCGGGAGGTTTTGTGCTGGCCACATCAGATTTTTTTTATTGTATTTAACATGTCTTCTGCACACATATAATTCTAATTATATCTATTTTTCATTGTATGAGGAAGTTTCTAAATGTCAGAGATTCTTCCAATTCATTAACCAGATTGGAGGTATTTCTGATGGATATATGCATTTTACCTATAATTTTAAATATTTAATTAATAAAACAATAAGATTAAATGTACTTCCCAGAGAAGGTATCAGAATGTCACTAAAACTGTTGCTTTTTGACACTAACATCTGTCTTTTACAAACCATGTTATAAATATATGAATTTGTCAACTGGTTTCCTTAGTGTAATTTAGCCTTTGCGATATATTACATCCGATTATTCTATATATTATAGTGTCTTTATCTCTAAATCTATACAAGATATAATAAAAATTGAAAGTGTATTAGATGCAGAATTTTATGTTTTTCAAAACTGTAATAACAAAAATTTTCAGAAAATAATATATAGATTTTTTTAAGGAACTACTACTTTCCTACTCTCCAATTGCTACTAAAACCTTTTCAGCTCTTCCTATTAATGTCAAATTGAGAAATACGTAGTTAAACAAGACTTCCAACATCCAAATACACACACACACACAGACTTCATCATAAAAATATTACAATCAGATTTTAGGGACCTTAAAACGTGCTTATTCACTAAAATCTGGATACGTAATTTTAAACATGAATCCAATACTCCCTTAGCGAGAGGTAAAAATTAAAGCTGTTTATCACAAAAAAGTTTTATATCCTACTGACTGCGCCAATTTATTTATACAGAGAAAATAAAATGTACTACGTTATTTTTTAAAAGTCTACGTTGAATGAAATTATAAAAAAATATTTGAGAATTTGTTCTGTGAAATTAAAAATTCCCTTTATCTCCCATTTTAAATAACTCTTAAAAAGTTGATGCCATTTAAAATTCCGTTTAATTACGGATATGTTCGCCGTTTTAAATAAAGTAAAACTTTCGTTACACCTGGGGAATCTAGGGATTTTCATTTCGCCGGCAGCAGTTGGCAACGCTGGCCGATGACGTCAGGGTAATGTATTACCAACGTAATTACAGTGTAGAGATTTCGAATTAAATGTTAATTGTTTCTCAAATAAGGGTTCGCAGTTTTCTACTTCAATAGGAACCCGCCAGATGGCTACCGAGCCGATGGAAAAATAATACATAATCTATATTGATATATTTTGCAAATTTATGTCATTTTTAATAGTAGTACTAAAATAGTAATAATAATCGTGCTAATTATCTAAGCAAAGTTGTTAAAATTAATAGATAGAGATACTAAACATTGATGGTACCTCTCAGGCTGTATCCCATGTCGCTTATTGGCATTTAGGACTTAGGTCTTCTTCACATAAATACAACTCTGAATAGCACATTAATGACATCTATAGTGACTGTATATACATAGGGTAGGGGGATCGATTTTGATTGGTCGGCGCGAATTTGCCTAAATATGGCGGATATATGCCGACAAAGTGACAATTTCAGATTTGTTACGTGAATTGAAGGTAATTATATTATATTATATTTATATTTTAGATGGTGCAAATAATTAAATTACACGTGTATTTGAATATTTATAACAAAGTAATATATACATATTTTTTAACATCACATCTTTTTTAGGTTAACTGTCAAAATTACTAAAAATATCTAATATTAATGTATATATTTTAGATGCCTGGTTGCGTGGCGGTTGGTTGTGAAAACAGTTCTTCAAAAGGATTTAAAATGAAAATAAATATTTTGTTTCCATTTAATATGCTCTTTCATTAATTGTTTATCGAATTTTGTTTAGTTATCACATCATATGAATTCAAATTTCCCGCGCATTTTGCCTAAATATGGCGGCGGTTGGCCACACTATCAGGCCTATTCTACTAAAAAATAAAATAAATTTAATCTAGCAGTCTATCCAAATGTCAAACACCTAATTTCTAATGACAGTAACAATTGTTTATGGGTTGTCAAAAGATTCCTTCGCAATATTCAGAAACTAATAACATCTGTTTGTTCGGCCTAATAGTATTTTACTCCATTATCATAAATACGCGAATAAATATGTAAGCTTACTCCTAAACAAGTTGAGAAGATTGACAACTCGTTACTGTCATTAAAAATTAGGTGTTTGACATTTGGATAGACTGCTAAGTTAAATTTATTTAAAAAAAAATCACGATGCAGTCACTCAGGTTTTATTTTTTTCTGTCTGAACCGTAACAGATATCAGAAATTAAACAGAGAGAGAAAAGTTTACTATTGAATGTATCTTTCTGAAAAAAAATAATTTTATGTTATCGGCGTGGCTATTAAAAAGTTACGGTCTAATCAATGTTGGGACACCTAAGTTTCATACACTAGTGGTTCACTAATAATAGCAAGAATCATCTTAAAAGATGACGTATAACTATATGAACTATCATACCAAATTTCATCCAAATCGTATAAAGCGTTCTGTTATTACAAGCAAATTTTTTTTTTCGAAGAACTTTGAAGCAGGATTCTGGCTAAATGGTACACTTTTCGGTAGAAGCAAGTTTAGTTAAATCGTCTTATTTTAGCCTCAGGAATCTGTGGGTAAGCCATGTCCCCCTATTTAAGAGACAGCTGTATTGGGTGGTAGTATGAACAAGTGATTAAGGGTGATTAGATTGGAGATGACTAGCAGTGTTTTAGCGCTGTCAATCGTTTATGGATTATTTTAGAGAAAAATACTTTAAATAAAAGTTGTGTACAATTAATTTTTCTATATCTGCTATTTGAAGTATTAGATGGAGAATTTTATGTTCTTCAATATTTAATAACAAAAATTTCCAAAAAAATATATTTAGAAAAATTTTTCTCAGAAACTACTACTTCCGGTTGTTCAATTGTTACCAAAACCTTTTCAGCTCTTCCCAGGAATGTCAGATTGAGGAATCCATAGTTAAACAGTTCTTAAGTCTTATTGTTTTTGAGGAATCGTGTCTACAACATCCAGACATACACACACACACACACACACACACACACATCCACACACACACGCACACACACACATCATTTTAAAAATGTTATAATCGGATTCTAGGAACCTTAAATCGTGCTTATTCACTAAAATCTGGATATGCGAATTTTATTGAATAAGCACGATTTAAGGTCCCTAGAATCCGATTATAACATTTTTAAAATGATGTCTGTGTGTGTGTGTGTGTGTGTGTGTATGTGTGTGTGTATGTCTGGATGTTGTAGACACGATTCCTCAAAAACTTTAAGACTTAAAAGATATTTAACTGCAGTTTCCTCAATCTGACATTCCTGGGAAGAGCTGAAAAGGTTTTGGTAACAATTGAACAACCGGAAGTAGCAGTTTCTTAGAAAAATTCTTCTAAATATAATTTTTTGGGAGTTTTTTTTTTTTATTAAATATTGAAGAACATGAAATTCTCCATCTAATACACTTAAAATTTTTATTATATCTTGGATAGATTTAGAGATAAAGACACTATAATTTATAGAGTACACTAATCGCAGAGGCTAAGGCACTAAGAAAACCAGTCAATGTCATGTCAATGTCAAATATCAACAGTTTTAGTGATATTCTGATAGATTTTTC
Organism: Ophonus ardosiacus; assembly: GCA_943142095.1. Lineage (NCBI taxonomy): Eukaryota > Metazoa > Arthropoda > Insecta > Coleoptera > Carabidae > Ophonus > Ophonus ardosiacus. Next base: position 6,963,045 of record OW964840.1, read on the forward strand.
TGGGAAGTATATTTAATTTTTCTTATTGTTTTATTAATTACATATTTGAAATTATAGGTAAAATCGGAACAATCTCTGACATTTAGAAACTTCCTCATACAATGAAAATTAGATATAATTAGAATTATATGTGTGCAGAAGACATGTTAAATACAATAAAAAACAATATTTGGGTAAAGTTCTGTAATATTGTGTTATAAAACGACGGTTCGAAAGCGAAGTGCAGTACAATACTTATATAGCCTAATATGGAAATGGCGAAAGGTCTTGTGCTGGCTACAACAGATTTTTCTCTAAAAAAATCCATAAACGATTGACAGAGATAAAACACTGCTAGTCATTTTCCAGCTAAAAAAAAAAAAAAAAAAAAATTCTATAAAAATATAAAATATGAAATAAACTCTGATATTCTATGTTCTATTTGTAATTGTCATAGCCCAGAAAACATTTATCACTTTTTCTTCGTTTGTCCTATTTTTGCACAAATTAGAGAACATTTTTTGGGTAGGTATAGTGCTCAAGATGCTGATGAAAATAATTATTATCGTTTATTCACTAATTTAACAAAAGAGAAAATAGATTATATATTTTACTACACGATATCTGCTATGAAACTCCGCAGTTTTTGTATGAACGAATAATTCTCCCAAGTTCGTATTTAATCTCCCTATATAACTGATAATGTATGTACCAAAAATAATCTAATGTAATGTACTTTTATAATAATTATTATACTTTGTACTTCATATAATTAATTGTTGGGCAGTAGGGCTCGATGCGTTGAATTATTTAGTTGGCGCTGAGCCCTTTTATTTATTATTTATAATGTTTAAAATTAATTCTGTTTATTATGTATGCACCAGTTGGTTACTATTTTCTATTCCATTTGGGGCCTGTTTTTCAATCTCTGGTTAGAGTTTTAACATCGCTTCATTGACAGCTATGATAAATCTGTCATTTGACAGTTCATTTCGTTCCAGATTAGTTTGTTCGGCTCTTAGTTGAAGTTTTTACCAGAAACTGAAAAACCGGTCCTTTAAGTATTATGTTATGTTCAAACTCTCTTTTCATTAGAATGTACAATTTGCTCACTATTTACTATTTCATATATAATGTTATGTAATATTTAAAATCAAGTTTCTAAAGAATGTACCAGTTGGATCCATTTATTATTCCATGTAACGTTATGTATTCTTCAAAATCTATATTCTTTAGAATGTACCACCCTATTGTATGAAGCGATGCTTTGAAACAATAAACATTATTATTATTATTATTATTATTATTATTATTATAGTCATTTCTTAGCTAATCACCCTTAATCACATGTTCATATTACCACCCATTGGGTTTTAGACTGCTATTTTTCCTAAAATACATTAAAACTATTGTCGTACGGAGACTTTTTGTATGACTATGTATATAAAATGCACAATGTTTCATAAAGTGCCCCAATTTAAACGAAAATAGGGCACCTGCACGTGACGTTTCAACATGGCGGCCACCAGCTGATCTTGGTCAACCAAACCTTCAGTTTGCATTGTGTCTTACGGAGAAATATCGTGCCGTAAGCTTTTATTGTGTTTTTACGGCACTTATTGTTTTATTTGGGAAAAACTGATTAGAGTGTGTAAAAGTGAGTATATGAGGAGTGTTTTCCATAAAAAATAAGTCAGGACATTCTTATTATTTAATGAGTTCCAGGTTATTAAATTAAAACTAACCCAATCGTACTTTTTTGTGTATACTTTTATTGCATATAAAATAATTTAAACATAATCGGATAGGAACTTATTGTATGAATGTTTAAATATATGTAATTTTCTCACAAAGGTTTAAAAATTATATAGGTAATCAATTATTGATTTCATATTGATTTTTAAAAGGCATTTATAATCCTCGTCAAAAAAATGTCAATGTATAAGGATCCACATTATTTATCCACTTAAATTTATCGATTTAACGTACTTTGGCTTCCAAAGATTAATTTTTGACGTATAAACTCAATAAACTCATTTATATTCAATAAAAATACACAATATGACAATAAGAGATAAATATATATATTTCAAATTTAATTTTATTTATAAATTAAAATAATCTAATAATTCAATTTATTTTAATTTCAATATTCATGTTTTCATTCAACAATACACATAAAAAAACTTATACAAACTCAAATGAATGTAATACAAGCTGATGCTACATGCTACTTATTTCCATTTAATATTTTTTAAAATATATTTATAAATAGGACTGCTTTGTTTTACTAGTAAATAATTCATACACTTATCTTTAATTATGTCTAATTACATTTGAAAATAGCATGTATAAATTTAGGAAAAACTGAATTTCTTGTACAGAAAACACATTCGCTGCATAAGACGCAATGTTAAACTGAAGCTTGGTTGCCCGAGATCAGCTGATCATCCGCCATGTTGTGACGTAGGTGCAGGTGCCCTATTAAATTATAATCATTACATCAAGAAGTGGCGGGAGGGCAAGGAAACTGACATCCCATGTTAAAAGCCTATGGCCCGGTTTTCGCGTTCCACCCGGTATATCATTCGTAAAATCGTTCTTATATTTAAATTTAAATCTATATATGTATAATACAAGCATTTTTCCATCCACCTACACTGTATGGAGGATGCATTAAACACTTTATCTTATTCTAATACGCGGAAGACGATATATCCACTTCATACGTAAAACTAAAAAAAGATCCAAGCAAACAAAGAAAATCTATTTAACCTGCTTTCTCTAAGGTAATAAATTTCCCGTTCCTTTAAATCCCTTTCTTTGGAGATACACAGAAGTGGCAACTGGCAAGTTCCACAGGGCTGCGCTATATAACAAAGATATTGGTAGCGGTTAAATAGGGCAACACTGGCAACAGTGATTAAATGTTACTTTGAGGTTTGGTGTGAAATTTAATTCAAACTTGTCACATATTCTCTAAGTATTAGATATCTTTAAATAATGCAATTGTCATTACTTATTCTTATAATGATGTGTAAGATATCCTACCGACTGCGCCGAGACAATTTGAATATTTGCTTGAAAATGGATTCTGGATTTCAAAAAAACTATTGAGACTATACATATATATATATATATATATATATATATATATATATATACAGTGTGTCCCAATTAGAGGTGCCACCATTGGGATCTCGAGAACTATAAGAGATACGATGTCGGTTAAATGGAACTTTTTGTGCGCCTTTGGGAGGCCATCTCAGATGTGCTTTTGTTTTTCCAAAAATACTCATAGGGCACTAGATAATGACGAAAAATTGAATATTGTTGATTTTTTCTTTTTCAAATAACTTCTAAACTATTAGTAATTTAGAAAAACGTTTCAAATATAAAAGATAGATATTTTTATTAACTAACCGGTTGCTTACGAAACAAATTTTTATATCCGTAAATTTTCGAGATATAATACAAACTTATATTTTTTTAAAAGGAACCCATATCTGATTTTAGTCTCAAAAAAATAACTATTTTTTTCTCTTTTCAATGTTGTAAGGGTTATTATGTTTCATATTTGTTTTGCCTTCAAAATTATTATTTTTTTCTTTATTTTGTATTCAATTTACAATTATTTTGAAATTATTAGTAGATTTCTATTTAGAAATACTCCTTGTATTTAAATAATTTACTTCGTTAGAAAAATTTGCTCAAAATTCGTATCATATTAATTTTTATAATATTTTGTATCAGGTCGCACTTGACACATTTGTAATTATGAGTCTAGAATAAAAATATTAAGTAATAAAGGCATAAAATAAATTATATCGATCAAATACAATAAAATTAATAAAAAAAAAAATTATTTTTTGAGGAATAATAAGAAGATTCACAAAAATAAAGAAAAAAATTAAATTTGATGAGCAAAACAAATATAAGACATAATAAGCCTTACATCATTGAAAAGAGAAAAAAATAATTATTTTTTTGAGACTAAAATAAGATCCTTCCTTCTCTCGAAAATTTACGGATATAAAAATTTATTTCGTACGCCACTGGTTAGTTAATGAAAATATCTATCTTTTGTATTTAAAACGTTTTTCTCAATTACTAATAGTTTAGAAGTTATTTGAAAAAGAAAACATCAACAATATTCAGTTTTTCGTCATTATATAGTGCCCTATGAGAATTTTTGGAAAAACAAAAGCACATCTGAGATGGCCTCCCAAAGGCGCACAAAAAGTTCCATTTAACCGACATCGTATCTCTTATAGTTCTCGAGATCCCAATGGTGGCACTTCTAAATGGGACACACTGTATTTATATATATATATATATATATATATATGTATATAGTGTCTCTTATATATATAATAATGGTAGAAGAAGACAGTTAGACTGAAATAGATATGTTGTGATAGGTTATGGAATGGCGAAAGAGACAGCTGCTGTCACTTTCGCCTACCACAATATATCTATCTCAGTCTAACTGTCTTCTTCTATCATTCTACCCTACTGACGTCACAGATCCCTTCTCCAAAGTTTTAATAATTATTTTCTCGTAAACTACGAATAATTAATCAATTTAAAAAATTACGGGTATTTTATTTTTTGGTCTAGTATCATATATGTAAAAATCAAAATTTAGTCACATACCCCATTGTTACCAAAACTTCTTCAGCTCTTCTCATTAATGCCTGATTGAACAATACGTTGCTAAACAGGTCTTAAGTCTTATAGTTTTTGAGAAATCGTCCTTCCAACACACACACACACACACACACACACACACACACACACACACACACACACACACACACACACACACATCCATACATACATACATACATACATACATACATACATACATACATACATACAGACATCATCGTGAAAATGTTAAAATCAGATTCTAGTGTCCTTAAAATGTGCTTATTCACTAAAATCTGGATATGCGATTTTTAACATGAATCCAATACCTCTCTTAGCAAGAGGTAAAAATTGATCACTTAGTTATTCATTCATTATATATGAACATACAACTAAATTGTAGATGTACCTTTATATGTTCATTTTAATTTGATATACATTCCAATAATTTTAATTATAATTTATATAGCCAATATAGAGTCAATAAATTAATATTATGTTCATTCATTAGGACACACAATTCCGATAAATTTTATCCTTCGAATTTAGTTTTATTTGTTCGCCAGTTCGCTAGTATATTAAATATCCTATTATTAATATAGAGGTATTTTTATTTATACTCGTATTTACAGAATGTTAAAATACATTCATGCATTATTCATACTCGTACAAGCAATGCAATAAAAATAATATATGCTGCTTGATAATTAAAATTTTCTCTCGTATTATTTTTCACTATTTCACAAAGATATTTTTTGTAATAATATTTACATAGACAAATTTAACATAAAATAAATCATCAAGGCTTAGGATTATTATGCATAGCTGAGTATGGTAATTTTCTTTCGTCTATACTTCGTTTCGAAATACAGGGTGTCTCTTAAATAGGGGGACATGGCTTAATCACAGATTCCTGAGGCTAAAATAAGGTGATTTAACCAAACTTGCTTCTACCGGAAAGTGTACCGTTTAGCCAGAATTCTGCTTCAAAGTTTTTCGAAAAAAAAATTATTTTGCTTATAATAATCGGACGCTTTATTCGATTTGGATGAAATTTGGTATAACAGTTCATATGGTTATAAGTCATCTTTTAAGATGATACTTGTTATTATTAGTGAACCACTAGTGTATGAAACGTAGGTGTCCCAACATTGAATAGACCATAACTTTCTAATGACCACGCCGATAACGTGAAATTATTTTTTTTTTCAGAAAGATACATTCAATTGTAAACTTTTTTCTTTCTGTTTAATTTTTGATATCTGTTACGGTTCAGACAGAAAAAAATAAAACTTGAATGACTGCATCGTGAAATTTTTTAAAATAAATTTAATCTAGCAGTCTATCCAAATGTCAAACAAGTAATTTTTAATGACAGTAACGAGTTGTCAATCTTCACAACTTGTTTAGGAGTAAGCTGAGATATGTAATCGTCTTATTTATAATAATGGTAGTAAAATATTATTAGGCCGAACAAACGGATGTTACTAATTTTAGAATATTGCGAAGAAAATTTTTGACAACCCGTAAAACAATTGTTACTGTCATTAAAAATTACTTGTTTGATATTTGGATAGACTGCTAGATTAAATTTATTTTAAAAATTTAGCAGTGCAGACACTCAGATTTTATTTTTTTCTGTGTGAACCGTAACAGATATCAAAAATTAAACAGAAAGAGAAAAGTTTACTATTGAATGTATCTGTCCGAAAAAAAATAATTTCAGGTTTTCGGCATTGTCATTAAAAAGTTACGGTCTAATTAATGTTGGGACACCTAAGTTTCACACACTAGTGGTTCACTAATAATAACAAGTATCACCTTAAAACATGCCTTATAACCATATAAACTGTCATATCAAATTTCATCCAAATCGAACAAAGCGTCCGCTTATTATAAGCAAAATTAATTTTTTTTCGAAGAACTTTGAAGCAGAATTCTGGCTAAATGGTACACTTTCATTTTTTCATCCAAATCGTATAAAGCGTTCTGTTATTACAAGCAATTTTTTTTTTTTTTCGAAGAACTTTGAAGCAGGATTCTGGCTAAATGGTACAGTTTCCGGTAGAAGCAAGTTTAGTTAAATCGTCTTAGTTTACCCTCAGGAATCTGTGGTTAAGCCATGTCCCCCTATTTAAGAGACACCCTGTATATCATAATGAGATATAGGTTATCCAGCCAGTCAAGCGGTTACGTCATTGTTTAGGGATGTTTGAAATTTTCTACATATTTTTAAATATATTTTATGCACGGACGTATCATAATTTGACAATTATACACGAATTTCTTTGACATAAACGTCATTTTATAGTCCGCCGGGCTATAATGAAACGTCAAACCAAATTATAACCTACAATATAAACAATTTAAACAGGCAACATGAAAAGTTTTTATTACAAATCAAATTTTTTTATATTCTTTAATGAAAAATGAAAATTAATTTTGTGATATTTATATGGAAAGCACGCAGATACACAAAATAAAACTCAAATGACTAATAAACAAACTATAAACTGTTGTTCTCCGCTTTCATAGCAACACTAGATACTGGATGTACGAGGACAAATTCTTTTTGATACAACACCCATAATTTGAAAATTTTCGTCCGTGCATAAAGTTTTGTATGTACCAAGAGCGTAACTTGCTTTTATGGCTCAAAATCTCGCCGCAGGCAATAAAAGCCGCCTCTTACGCTCTTAATATATAAATAACTATTATAAATGGCATTTTACTGCTTTTTTATTACTATTTATAGTTATTAACGTCATTAGGCCGATATGAGGCAAATAACGGACGCGGATGAGGTTTATAATCAGCCGAGTTCGTTATTTGCATATCGGCCGTGTGGCGTTCAAGATTTTTCGTAATAAAATAAAATGTAAACATTTACGAACCGGGTTCGTTCCCGACCGGCGCCAAATATTTCTAATTTTAAATGACACACAAAAGTGACCCCTGTGGTGCACTCTCCACACCAGCTATGAGTGCCCGTGAGGTGACACCTGGTAAGCGCCCACACGGTAAAATATATCGTCATCATTACCGATGTCTACATGAGTTGCAGATACTGGCACACCCAGAAATGGGTAATATGCCGTGATGGTATATTTATTTTATTTATTTATTTGTAAACATTTAGGGATAATAAAATTCTTCTCTTTCTGTCATACTGAACATTTAAATAAAAAGATTGGCGTCCTGAAAAGCTACCCCCCACTCCTGTGACGTAGAAGCACATACATTACATCATTAATAGCCAATAGGAAAATAGTTTTTCCATCACCTACGTTTATTCATATTATTTATATAAATAAACGTAGGCTAAAGTTTGTCTTAATAACAAAATCTTTTAATCTGACATTTGACGCTGACATTGCTCATTGTAAATGAATAATAAAGTAATAACGGCTAATTCAAATTACACTCAAGCTAAGTCGGACAATTTACCGAAGGTCAATAGCTGAATGAAGTTATATCAGAACGATTGTTTTACTGCTACCGAAATAAGGGATGTTAAAGAGTTGAGTTAAAATAAAATATAAAAACTGAATTTACTATATAAATTGATAACATATTTTACTTTAAAGTTCTGGTAGTGATCCTTACATTGAATATGCTATAGGACATGTAGATCTATGTCGAGAAAAAAATATCTGTATGGTCAGATGTAAAGATTACCCTGAACATAAAATGAAGCTACAACAATACACTGTTATCGTGAAGGTGGATGAAAGTTGAAATGATCTTCACAAACATGAAGACACGATTTTTCTGACAAATTATCAGCTCTTCGACTTCTGCTTCTAGCCACAATTTTCTTTTCTTCGCATCTTTTGTAAAATTTATAAACTCTATAGTAGGTTTGTTTCTAACAGTATTTTTGTAAGAAGACACAATACAATATCACAAATTACTCATTTTATTTTGAACTTTTTATTACCTACATATTATACAACTTGAACCAATCTACAAATTTGACACTTGTTTGACAATTTTGACAATACACTTGACACCTTAGAACCGCTGAAGATGTATGTACTCTGACGCCACATTCTGTTTCAGATCACGTGACATTCAAAATATTATCTAAATTTCAAAAATTAATTGTAAAATATCTAAAGGATATTTCGTGATATTTTCAAATTTGAGGCTCATTAAAGAACAATATCTTTTAAAATTTAATACTTAGAAGTCATATAAAAATTCTTGCAACAGCCCTATTCTTCTTGACAACGATCCATCAAGATGCCGTTATTTTTCTAGGAACACTTGATTCTTAATTATAGGCGCCTGTTATAAAAAAATAACGGCCGGCGTCCGTTATTTTTATCTTTTCACTTTTGTTTCTAGTCCTGTTATATCACAGTAACAGAGTATGATATTACGTAATAGTAATTAAGGTACCAAGGGTTGTTATAAGGACAATAATGCCTGAGGTCAACAGTGTACTGTCGAGGGCCTCTGGCCCGAGGCGAGTACGTTGACCGAAGGCATTATTGTCGTTTAACACCCGTGGTGCCTTCAACGTTTTATGTCTTACTAGAAATTCTTAATAAACATTTTGTCTGACTAGAATTTTATCAAACAAAAATAATAAATCACAAAATTTTAATACAACTTACAAAGTAGCCTGTGAATGCGGTATCTAGGTAATATTTTGTTTCTGTAAACAAAGCATTTTTTCAAACAAAAAATATATTTCTTGTGATATTTTTCTGTCAATATGGACGAGTAATGTTATTGCTAAGAATAAGAAGTATGCTGGTTTGTATTTGTGATGAAACAAATATGATTATAAACGACTACAATTCACAATGCTTCTTAACCTTTACTGCACTTTATGTTAGTATCAGTATTATTAACCTCAGTTTGTTGTCAACATTACCATAGAAACTTAATACGCCCTAGGGTATTATTTACTCAATAACGGACCTAATGTTGAGGTTGTTATAAAACAATAACATACTAGTAAGACATAAATAACTATAACGTACCTTCTACAAAACATCTTGAGGTCGGATTTGCATGTAGAATTCTATACTTTGCAGTAGTTATCCTCATGTTCGCTTAAATATAATGCTTAATTTTTTTGTCAGCGCTGAATTTATTAAAATATCTTCATACGTAATATAACAAGTGATATGATTATCATCGATGATATTTTCGAGTGAAACCGAGTTGCAGATTTTACGAGTCCGAAGGACGAGTGAAATGTGCTACTTCGGTTTCACGAGCAATATCTTCGATTATTAATCATATCACGAGCTTATATTTAATGAGAGAATATAATGATTTTTTGTTAAAATTAACTGTCAATGTTGTAAAAATCCCTTAGTAACGAATGTAAATAAGGTGATAATTTCTTTGTTTTTTATCATCGCTGTGATAGACATGTAACTAGGGAAATTCTGAATGTTGATTGGCGGAATACCTGTCACGTGACTAATGAATTATATTCTCAATAAAATATTAACCTGTTGGGTTTTTGTATAATAATTTTACACAAATGTGTTATATTTGCAAAATTTCACAACATGCCTGTAGAAGTAATACCAATGACAGTTAAAGAGTACCTACCAAATCAGACAGCGGCGGTGGTGTCACCAACGAACGTGTTAGTAGTCAATATGAATGGAATATACGAGTAGATATTTACCTGTAATAAAAAAGTATATTAATATTTGAATTAGTATTAAAAAAATCTGTTGTGGCCAACACAATACCTCTGGCCATTTTCATATTAGACTATGGGCTATCCAGCGAATCAAGCGGTTTACGTTATCGATTAGGGATTTTTGAATTTTTCTATATATCTTTAAATATATTTTATTAACGGTATTTTATTGGTTTTTTACCTCCCGCTACCCTTGGTAAGGGAGGTATAGGGATCGTACTAAAAATCACATATCGAGATTTTAGTAAATGACCACGTTTTAAGATCCTTAGAATCCATTTTTAACATTTTCACGATGATGTCTGTATGTGTGTATGTTTGTATGTGTATGGATTGTGTCTTTGCTCTAACTCAAATACTATCATTCAGAAAATTCTAAAACCTTGTATTTCTACCCTATTCTAATATGAAAAGAAGCCATTAGATTTTGGTGTAAATCAGATAACAGGAAATGGCACTTTACCTGAAGCTCATAGTGATTTTTCTTCAAAAAATACCATTAAATGCCATTTTTTCGAATTTTATGTCTTATGAAAATTAAAGATTATTGAATTTTCTACGGGAATACATTAATACTTTTTCTATATACTTTACAGATAAATTTAAAAATATTTTTTTTTATTAGTCCCGAAGCCTAAGATAAACACAATTCCTTTGTTACACAGTACATATTTCAAATGAATGTAACTGACAGTAACTGTCACTGTCAAAAAACTAATCACTTCAAATTAGTAACAGTGACATTTAAAAAGAAAATAGTAAATAAATCAGTAGTTTTCTGCAATGGAACAGTTTGCAGCGATAGTAAATAGGTAAGTATGTATTTAAATTAATAAAAATGGATAGGAATGTGTGGCGAAGGATGATTGTTGTGTAACTATTATTGTGGTCCGGATGCGATTATTCGCTACCGAAAATCGGTCACTTTCATATGTTCTTATTTATGAATGCTATGATGATTGTGGACAAGGCGAAAGAAGAATGTTGTTAAAGAGTGAAGTAAGTCAACAGAGCTCTTACTCTTATCCCTTTTCTTATTGTTACTATTGTTTCCGGGTTTTTGCTAACCCACTAACTGGGAAACGCGTGATTTTATGTATGTATGTATGTATATATGTATGTATGTATGTATGTATGTATGTATGTATGTATGTATGTAAAAATTAAATAGCGGGAGGTTTTGTGTTGGCCACATCAGATTTTTTTTAAGAATCTCACATAATACTAGATAGTTTGTTACATATACTACAAGAATGAAGTATTTATAACGGCGTAAGCAGATCGTTCAGAATATTTTAAGTAACATTGGATTTCGCTGGAAAAAATGATAAAAAAGATTTGGATTTATGAAGGTAACCCCCAGATCATATTTTAATCCGTTTTACATGCCCATGTAAACTTTTTATTACATGACGTCATTGTTTCTAGTGATATTGTATTTATGACGTAAACCGCTTGATTCGCTGGATAGCCCATATATAAGAATTGTATTTAAAATTTCTGATAAACACAAAATATTCTAATTACATCTATTCTTTATTCTTCAATTCATTCTATGAACAAGTTTCCTCCTACTCTTCTAAATGTTCGAGATTCTTCCAATTCATGAACGAGATTGGCGGTATTTCTGGAGAGTAAAAAACAAGTTTCATAGTGCAATCTGTTAAATAATGAATAAAAAAGATCCCAAAGCAGTAAAAAGCAGATTTCTCTATTTTTTCCTGTGAATTAATGGGCTTTATAAGACCGCAATCATGTCCGGCAACCTAATAAACAAAATTCCACCAGATAATATATCACGGCATGGCTACCATCCTACAATTAAATTCCCCTAGATAACCACCAAATGTCATATCACGAATGAAACTTAATTTCAACTCTATCTGTCGGCGAAACAAAGAACTAATCTTATTACACCGAACAAAGCCGAAGCGGGCGTATTGTCCTTCGTGATTATTCGTCACCATTCGGGCCTGTCCGTGCCGAACAAATTACAGTGATATATGAACATATGAACAGCAAATCATGGAATTTAGTTACGACGTACGAAACAATTATGTTGGCAACACTGAGGATTAATAGACGAGATTGCACAGGAGCGATGGGAATAGAGGTTATGAAACAAGATGGCCGAATTATTTCTCCACTTCTACAGGGTAATTTTTAGATTGCGATAATTTAAAAAGTATATTAAATGAAAGTTTATACAAATAAAAAAATATTATTTTAGTAAATAATTAATTAAAAAGATACATACATAAAATAACGCGAATCCCACTTAGTGGGTTAGCAAAAACCCGAAAACAATATTAATAGTAAGAGCTCAGCTGACTCACTTCACTCTTTAACAACATTCTTCTTTCGCCTTATCCACAATCATCATAGCATTCATACATAAGAACATATTAAAGTGACCGATTTTCGGTAGCGAATAACCGCATCCGGACCACAATAATAGTTACACAAAAATCATCTTTCGCCACACATTCCTGTACAAACATACTTCGTTCACATGGTCCACATAAAAGTTCAGCTGTCTCTCCATTCTCATAAAATATTCTTACTAACCATACATCTTCACACCACAATATTTACAAAACAATCAACCTTCGCCACACATTCCTATCCAGGCACACTTCTTTCGCCTCAGCCACATTCATAATCGTATTCATACATGCTCTTCTTCTCTTTCCACTCGGAAACTTACGCTCCTTCAAAACACTACCAATCACATCCATCCACTTACACACTGGACGGCCACGCAATCGAACACCCTCAACTTTACCAACATATATGCGTTTTATAAGTCGTTCACTCATCATTCTCTCCACATGACAAAACCATCTCAACTGACTCACTCCAACTCTCTTAACAACATTCTTCCTAACTACACATTCTTCATACACCAAATTATTCCTCCAAATTAAAAAGATAAATATATAAATATATCATCACGGCATATTACCCATTTCTGGGTGTGCCAGTATCTACAACACATGTAGACATCGGTAATGATGACGATATATTTTACCGTGTGGGCGCTTACCAGGCGTCACCTCACGGGCACTCATAGCTGGCGTGGAGAGTGCACCACAGGGGTCACTTTTGTGCCATTTAAAATTGCTAATATTTGGCGTCAGTCGGGATCGAAGATTAGCGATAAAATTAATAAAGAAAAATTTCCCCCACTCCTATGACGTCAAATTACATACATCATGTCATTCATAGCAATAGGAAAACAGTTGTCCATCACCTATTGTGGCCAGCACAATACCTCTCGCCATTTCCGTTTTGTTACATAAGTATTGAATTTAACATTTCTTGTACACACAAATAATTTTAATTATATCTATTCTTTCATTCTATAAGGAATCTTGTCCTACTCTTCCAAAATTTTCAAGATGGTTCCAATTTATTGACGGGTATTTCTTAAGGATATAATATGTACGATATTTAAAAAATAACACTTAACATGTTCCACAAGATGTTACTAGTTCTGAATATTGCGAAGGAATTTTTTGACAACCCATAAACAATTGTTCCTGTCATTAGGAATTCGTTGTTTGACATTTGGATAGACTGCTAGATTAAATTTATTTTTAAATAAATTCACGATGCAGTCACTCAAGTTTTATTTTTTTATGTCTGAACCGTAACAGACATCACAAATTAAACAAAGAGAAAAAAGTTTGCTATTGAATGTATCTTTCTGAAAAAAAATAATTTCACGTTATCGGCGTGGCCATTAAAAAGTTACGGTCTAATCAATGTTGGGACACCTAAGTTTCATACACTAGTGGTTCACTAATAATAAGTATCACCTTAAAAGATGACTTATAACCATATGAAATGTCATACCAAATTTCATCCAAATCGTATAAAGCGTTCTGTTATTATAAGCAAAATTAATTTTTACCTTCCGTCACCTTTAGGTAAGGAAGGTATTGTCTTTGGTCAAAAAATTCGGTGGTGAGTTTTTAATGAATAAGCACGTTTTAGGGTCCCCACAATACAAATTTATTATTTTTAAGATGATGTCTGTGTGTATGTATGTGTGTGTGTGTGTGTGTGTGTGTGTGTATGTGTGTCCGTGTGTGACAAATTTTTCTCCGACGATAACTCCAATACTACAATTCTAAAAATTATAATTCTTTCGTATTCCTCTTCTGTATATCCATATGAAGAGTTGATTAGATTTTGGTTATAATTGATACACCGGAAGTACCCTTATTTGAAGTTTTTAACAGTTTTTCTTAAAAAAACCCAGTTAAATATTATTTCTTGACATTTTGTTGTTATATATATCTTAAAGAAAATACTCTTCTCTATACGGTTTGATTATACATTTTTCTTCATATTCAATAGATGTAAATTTAAAGCATTAAAAAGAAATTAATTTTCAAAAATTAGTCAGCTTTGCTATTTATCATGGAAACAGCTGACATAATTATTCAAAAAAATTTAATTGACAGATGTCAGTTGCAAGTGCAAAACCAAATATGGAAAGTATAGGATCATAGGATCTAAAATTGTATGTCATTAGTGTTACTCGCAAGTGACATGCAGAGAAAGGCCAAAGAGAACATGGAAATACATTACTTATAGTGTAGTTTATGTTATAATTTTATTGGATTTATAGAACCTTTTCAAATGAACTTTTGGAGCGGAATTTGTAAAAAATAGTGTGTTCGTGTTAGATTTCACATGATATTATATAGAATCTGTTCCAAGGACCTTTTGGTATGGGATTTGTACAAAATACATCGAATTGAAGGTCTTGTGCTGGCCACAACAGATTTTTTTTATCGAAGAACTTTGAAGCAGTATTCTGGCTAAATGGTACACTTTCCGGTAGAAGCAAGTTTGGTTAAATCGTCTTATTTTAGCCTCAGGAATCTGTGGTTAAGCCATGTCCTCCTATTTAAGAGACACCCTGTATATTCTGCCTCTATGATTACAATAGTGATCATAGATTTTCATACGGATTAAATTATTAGGTGCCTATCCTAAGTAAAAGAGATATATAAGCGATATTTTAAATCTTTGTTACATCATTTTATTTATTTATATTTTCATCTCGTAAAAGAAAAATGTTTCCCTTGGATATTTTAAATTAAATTTCAATTTTCGTGTGTCATTTTAAAACGTTTCTGTTCAATTCTCAAAGGGGCAAGATATTTTCTTTTCTGACAGAAACCGTACAGTAAATGAACGTCGGAAATATTTTTAATAGACAGTCGGACAAAATGGCGCCAGTCAGTTTTCATTATCTGTCACACAAGTTGCCAATTATAAACTTTAAAGTTTTTTATATTTCGGGTTAAAATGGAACAAAAGCTTCCAATAGATAAAATACGAATTGGGTTTTAGTTTCCTTTTACGAGGTAAGACAATAAAATAAAGAGACTGATCATAGAACATTGCCTATTTAAAAAATTCCTATAAATAAGCGAATTATGGTCTCCCGAATTTTGAAAAGATTGACGTGACGTCACGCTTATGTGTTTTTATATCAAACTGTTTTCATCATGGACCTAAAATGTTCTTGAAATATATGCTATTTTAAGTTATATTTACATAAAATAAATGAATATTATAACACTGTATAAGTTTACATACTTTATAATTACAGGTGTATTTAAATTATTAAGTTTAATGCAAGAAATTTATGTTAAAATAAAATCTGTTTGGAAACTGTAGTACAGGAATGTTAGCCCCTCCTTCCGAATTTGAATTTCTTAACTTCCATTGGTAGTAATCCCCACCTCCTAACACGCTATTTGTTATGCATGTATAGGTGGTCTTTCGGGCGCCAATCAATATATTATATATAGATTTCATATTGGTGTCGAAGCGCTATAACAAAAATCCCCTTATTTCCGAAATATTTCAATTATACCATTTCATTTTTACCTCTCGCTAAGAAAGGTATTTGAATCATGCTAAAAATCACATATCCAGATTTTAATGAATAAGCACGTTTCAAAGTCACTAGAATTCGATTTTAACATTTTTACAATGATGTCTGTGTGTGTGTGGATGTGTATATGTATGTGTGTATGGCTGGATGTTGGAAGGACGATTCCTCAAAAACTATAAAACTTAACTGCAGTTTCTTCAATCTGACATTCCTGGGAAGAGCTGAAAAGGTTTTGGTAACAATTGAACAACCGGAAGTAGTAATTTCTTAAAAAAAATCTTCTAAATATAATTTTTTGGGAGTTTTTTTTTTATTAAATATTGAAGAACATAAAATTATCCATCTAATACATTAAAATATTTTATTATATCTTGTATAGATTTAAAGATAAAGACACTATAATTTATAGAGTAAACTAATCGCAGAGGCCAAGGCACTAAGGAAACGAGTTGTCAAATATCAACAGTTTTAGTGACATTCTGATAGCTTTTTCTGGGAAGTATATTTAACTTTTCTTATTGTTTTATTAATTAAATATTTGAAATTATAGGTAAAATTGTGGTAAAATGCATATATCCATCAGAAATACCGCCAATCTGGTTAATGAATTGGAAGAATCTCTGACATTTAGAAACTTCCTCATACCATGAAAAATAGATATAATTAGAATTATATGCGTGCAGAAGACATGTTAAATACATACAATAAAAAACAATATTTGAGTAAAGTTCTGTAATATTTTGTTATAAAACGACGGTTCGAAAACGAAGTGCAATACATTACTTATATAGCCTAATATGGAAATGGCGAGAGGTTTTGTGCTGGCCACAACAGATTTTTTTTTATTAATATTCGTTATTCAGCATATACATTCGTATTTTTTTACTATTTTCCTTTAATTCGATTGAGCTGGAATCCCTTATTGAAACAAAGAATAGATGTAATTAGATTTTTTGTGTGTAACAGAAATGTTAAATACAATACTTATACTCAGTACAGCCTAATATGAAACTGGCGAGAGGTATTGTGCTGGTTACAACAGATTTTTATTTTAAATTTTGCTGATAACAGTGAAGTGTATGAATAATTTTGTACGTCACTGTATTTTGATTATAATAATTGTTTTCTTTGTTGTAATTAACTACATTCATTTTTGTAAACAACGAAATAACAAAACATATATTTGTACATGAAATTGAAATTACGGTCGCTTAATTGTCCTGAATTCATATAAAGTTCAAACAATTAATTATTAATGTTACATTTTTATACTTCAATTTTGATCAAATTGGAACAGCATTCGTATGATAAAATATTTTATATTTGTCTCTCTGAAAGCAAATTTTTCCTACTTCAATAAAATGACGATAGATGTCATTTCTGAACGAGATAGAAAATCGAATTCCTATATTAAAAATTCCTGGTGCATTATACAGTAACATTCCCTTCTCTCAAGTTGGCAACGGAGAGTACCTACTCCTTGAAACAGTGTCAGGCCGGAAGTAATCGCTCCGTTTCCTTTGATATATTTCACTTCCGGCGAAACAGTGGTGGGGAGCAGCGCTTCCGGTTTGCAGGGATTTTATTTATTTTAGGTTGGTAGCGTGGTAAGGAGAGTAATATCTCTGTAACGCGAATTAATTCCCAGTAAGCAAGACGTGTTTGTTTTGCTGTTGCTAAGGTAATGTAAACGCGAACCGGTGTACTACTAATGGACTTGCGAATTTGAAAATCTTAGTTTGAATCTAACAATCAGGTATAGTAGAAGAAAATCGATCTTTTAGAACAGTAGGAGAATAAAAAAATCTGTTGTGGCCAGCACAAGACCTTCCGTCAATTCGATGTATTTTGTATATATCCCATACCAAAAGTTCCTCGAAAAAGATTCTGTATATCCTATAAAATTGTAACACGAACACACTATTTTTTACAAATTCTATACCGAAAGTTCCTTTCCCTATTTTATTAGGGGTCGCAGTTTCTTACTCTTCTCTTTTAATAATTCCTGTCCAACGCATCTTCTTCACACAATTCTTCCTCTCTCAAATCTTCTGCTACACAGTCCTTCCATCTTCTTCTCTTTGGAGGGACACTCTATCACATTCACACATAACTTTCTGACCCTATACTTTCAACTTTGGTTTTGCATTTGACACTGACATCTATCAATTAAATTTTTCTGAATATATCTGTTGTTTCCATAATTTTAACAAAGCTGACTAATTTTTGAAAGTTAATCTTTCTTAATGTCTCTATAACTCTATATCTATTGAATATGAACGAAACTATATAATCAAACCGTATAGAGAATAAGATATTCTTTCATATCGATAATCACAAAATGTCGAAAAATAATATTTAACAGCGTTCTTTTAAGAAAAACTGTTAAAAACTTCAAATAAGAGTACTTCCGGTGGATTAATTATAACCAAAATCTAATCAGCTCTTCATATGGATGTAAAGAAGAGGAATACGAAAGAATTATAATTTTTAGAATTGTAGTATTGGAGTTATCATCGGAGAAAAATTTGTCACACACACACACACACACACACACACGCACACACACACATACAGATATCATCTTAAAAATAGTAAATTCGTATTCTAGGGGCCCTAAAACGTGCTTATTCATTAAAAACTCACCAACGAATTTTTTGACCAAAGACAATACCTTCCTTACCTAAAGGTGACGGAAGGTAAAAATCTGATGTGGCTAACCCAAAACCTCAAGCTATTTAAATTTTATTATTTAAATACATACCTCCGTATTTACTAATACTGCAAACTGTTCCATTGCATATAACTATTGCTTTATTTAATATTTTTTTTTTTTAAAATGTCACTATTATTAATTTGAAGTGATTCGTATTTTGATAGTGACATTCACCAGTAGTTACATTCATCTGAAATATGAACTGTGTAACAAAGGAATTGTGTTTATCTTTATATATATATATATATATATATATATATATATATATATATATTTAAATTTATTTGTAAAATATATAGAAAAAGTTTTAAGGCATACCTGTAGAAAATTCAATAATCTTTAATTTTCATAATGACATAAAATGCGAAAAAATGGCATTTAATGGTATTTTTTGAAGAAAAACCATAATGAGCTTCAAGTAAAGTGCCATTTCCGTTTATCCGATTTACACCAAAATGTAATGGTTTCTTTTCATATTAGAATAGGAAAGAAATACAAGGTTTCAGAATTTTCTGAATGATAGTATTTGAGTTGGAGCGTTAACAAAATCCATACACACACACGTACAGACATCATCGTGAAAATGTTAAAATTGTATTCTAGGGACATTAAAACGTGGTCATTTACTAAAATCTTGATATGCGATTTTTAGCAAGATCCCTATACCTCCCTTACCAAGAGTAGCGAGAGGTAAAAATTAAAGATTGTTAACCTCTCGCTAAGGCTATGTCCGATGTCGCATTTTGGAATTTAGTATTTAAGATTTAGGTCTTTTTCACATAACACTTTAAAACAACAAAAATGAATTATACATTTCGATTCAATTTGATGCTTCAATTTAAATATTATTATGATTATTATTATATTATTATATTCTCTGATATGTAGTAACTATTTATGTTAAATAAAGATTTATTATTATTATTATTATTATTATTATTATTATTATTATTATTATTATTATTATTATAATATTTTCAGAAAGATTTTTTGAATAGGTGCTTTTAATTATAGCTTTAATTTAATTGCATTTAATATTGTTTACAGGACTTTAACCAGCGTTTAAATATCCCTTTCCATCTACAAGATGTTCTTAACTTTAGTCTTTATTTTGTTCAGAAGTTTCAACAAAACTTCTCTAAACAAACATGCAAACGAAGAATACAACTTGTTGAGTACTTCTGTTTGGACTTGGGACTCAGCTGTTTCTTTTTCAACTCTTTCACTTCAACCCTATTGGTTGGAATAATGAAACGGAAACTCTCTGAAGGAAAGGCTTTCCATCTACGTCTGCAATAGGCCTGAAATAGTTTTGTAAAACTCGTTCAAAGACCAAATTGTGAATACCCAATGTAATTTCCCAAAATATAAAATAAAGAATAAAACGATATATACCTATTTACTAATTAATTTTATATCATACAAACTCGTATAAGTATATAAAAACTTTGTTTTCTAATAAAAAGTACATTTGTCAAAAACCATTCATCATCACAGAATTCAAAACAATTTGTTCTTTCTTTTTACCTCTCGCTAAGAGAGGTATTGGATTCATGCTCAAATTCGCATATCCAGATTTTATTGAATAAGCACGATTTAAGGTCCCTAGAATCCGATTATAACATTTTTTAAATGATGTCTGTGTGTGTGTGTGTGTGTGTGTGGATGTGTGTATCTGTGTGTGTATGTATGTATGTTGGAGGGACGATTCCTCAAAAACTATAAGACTTAAAAATATTTAACTGCAGTTTCCTCAATCTGACATTCCTGGGAAGAGCTGAAAAGGTTTTGGTAACAATTGAACAACCGGAAGTAGTAGTTTCTTAGAAAAATTCTTCTAAATATAATTTTTTGGGAGTTTTTTTTTATTAAATATTGAAGAACATAAAATTCTCCATCTAATTCACTTAAAAATTTTATTATACCTTGTATAGATTTAGAGATAAAGACACTATAATTTATAGAGTAAACTAATCGCAGAGGCTAAGGCACTAAGGAAACCAGCTGACAAATTCCAATGTTTATAACATAGTTTGTAAATGACACATGTTATTGTCAAATGTCAACAGTTTTAGTGACATTCTGATAGCTTTTTCTAGGAAGTATATTTAATTTTTCTTATTGTTTTATTAATTAAATATTTGAAATTATAGGTAAAATTGTGGTAAAATGCATATATCCATCAGAAATACCGCCAATCTGGTTAATGAATTGGAACAATCTCTGACATTTAGAAACTTCCTCATACAATGAAAAATAGATATAATTAGAATTATATGTGTGCAGAAGACATGTTAAATACAATAAAAAACAATATTTAGGTAAAGTTCTGTAATATTTTGTTATAAAACGACGGTTCGAAAACGAAGTGCAATATACAATACTTATATAGCCTAATATGGAAATGGCGAGAGGTCTTGTGCTGGCCACAACAGATTTTTTTATCTTGTGCATATCTTTCTATTTCTTGGTTATAACTATCAAAATATTCAATAAAATTGTACAATTTTCATTTTGAAGTGTCAGCTGTCAAACGTTAGGAAATACTTAGCGATTTGAGCATCGGAAAACAAATATTTAGCTAAGTAATTCCTAAATTAAAAAAAAAAATTATTTGATGCATAGGCAAGATGATGCATAAAAATAAATTATTTTATAAATTACTATATTTAAGGTTAGTTAATAGTATATTATACGCCAAGGTTGAGAAGATAATCATTATTGACCCAGCGCCTATTGTAACCCGAGGGCGAAGACCGAGGGATATAATGCGCCTGGTCAATAATGATCTTCTCAACCGTGGTTTATATACTATTTTTTTACTACTAGCACATAAATTCTCTTTGAATTTTATTTTATTGATAATAACAATAATTTTAACATGAATAATAACGTTACTTATTTGGTAATATTCACAAAAACAAAGTAGGCTGCATTTGTTTTTATCTGACGTTTTGCTCATTTCGCTGGTTTGATAACCTCACTTATGGGCCTTGATTTGTATTTGATTTAATTATTTAATAAAAACACTTTGTGCTGTTACAGTCAGCAGCCTTGTTAGTTTATTATTATTTTTAAATAAATCTATTGAAATGTATTTACCTACAAATACAAAAAAAATAGTGATTTGTTCAATCCTAAATCTACAAATATTTTACATTTTCACTAAAACAGCACAGTGGCCAGGCGAGGCGGTAGCGTAGGTCAATTTAAAATTATAGGGGCAAATTTAAATTATATACTTAACACCTTTCTTGAGTTTAATGAGTTAAATAATATTTGGATTTGGAGGCTTGAGTTTGATTGAAAAGTGACAGTTTGCATTATAGACCTAGGTTAATAATAAATTATTATTGACCTAGGTTACCATGGTTACAAGCAAGCGGTAGTGGAAAACAATTTCTCATGTCAAATAAAGGTAAATAATAGTGGGTTCCTAGGCTAGTAGTGAAAAAAAGTTATTACTAAGTGCTATTATCGTAGAATTGAAGATTGTACCATTATATTCAATTTTTATTAGTAAAAGTTGTTGAAGAATTATATTCAATGTATTATTTTGAAGAAAAACTGTTAAAAGCTTGCATATGTGACACTTCCGGTTATCCGATATACACTAAAAACTAATGAGCTCTTCCCACATTAGTATAGAATTGGTATACAAAATTTCAAAATTTTCTGATGGATAGTATTTGAGTAATCGTGTCCACAGGATCCACACATACTTACATATCTACAGACATCATTGTAAAAATGTTAAAATCGTATTCTGGGGACATCAAAACGTGCTTATTCACTAAAATCTCTATATGCAATTTTTAGCACGATCCCTATTCTCAACTGAAATAACCGATAGAGGCGCTGCAAGCATTTTCAATATGGCGGATGCATGAGCATGACGGTAGGTGTACAATCTGTCACTGTCATAATGATACAATTTTGCTTGTGTTTCTTGAAAATGAAACTAAGTATTGTTCAGATATTTAACTTTCTAAAGGCTACTGATCATTCTAGGAATATTGTTGAAGGTATGATTGTATATAATGTTCATTTACTACTTTATTTAAAATATTAATTTTGTAAACAGGCGAAGAAGTTCTGAATGCGAATCACATTATATTATGTGGAATTACCGATAGTTATCAAGAAATTATAAATGTAATATCACTCTGTCTTCAAGCAAGTGCTCTATCGTCACAAATATGGTACAGCATTTTTTTTTAATTTCTCCGTTGAGAAGGAATTTCTAAAAATTTAAATAATCATAAATATGTTTCAAATATAATTATTAATAATAATACCTGGAAGAATAAAGTCATTGGCTGGTAGCACAAACCCTGTTTTAACTGAAACGCTGTTTGAAGAAATGTCAAATTTCATTATTTAATAATAAAAATAAATAATATCCAATTTATCAAAATATAATTTTAAAGCAGAACATAGTTTATATTCAAACAAATATTTAAAAAATATCGTTCTATACGCATAAGGGTGAAATTAAATATTGGAATTTGACATTTTTAAAACAGTGTTTTAGTTAAAACAAGGCTTGTGCTACCAGCCACTTTCTTTAAAATGTCTCGAACATAGTCTTATATACGTGGAAATATGTTTTCCAGAACGTAAAACATACTTCCAAGCTTGAAATCTATCCAATATTTGTTGAATGCTTGCATTTGTAGTTATAATCACTTTATTTCTACCTATTTTTGGAAAAATGTGAAAACTTAAATGAGTTTCCCTACTCATAAGCGAATGACACCCCTATACGCAACACATAATATTGCTTTTGCCGCGTTTTGCAACATTCATTTTCGTATAAAAGAAATACTTTTAAAAAATGTATGCAAAAATATGTTGTATTTGCTCGCACCTACCGTCATGCACTAGTTAAAAATTTAGTCACCAGATGTCATATCGATTCTCTACAGTTGTCAATACCTCCCTCACCTAGGGTAGCGGGAGGTAAAAATAAGTTGGAAAATACGCAACTACCCTATTGTTATTAGGAGTTCTGCAAGATTTTTTAATAATGTAAGATATATTTTTATCTTCCATCTTAAGTATGTTATCATCATTCATCCTTATCTAACCTCAATCCTATCTCTTCTGTCCTAAACCCAAGAACACAGTTTCGCACCCACTGATTTATAAAGATACATAAACCTTCATGTTGGCACTACTGCGGTTCGCCTGCCCTCTGCTGGCGTGTTCTGTGTTTACTCCAGATCCAAGTAGCCGCAGTAGACAAATGACGGTCGAGATGGAAGATTTTTCCGAGGAGAATACGGAGATACCCGAGGTAAATAAATAAGAGGGGGGAATTTTACGAGCTTATATAGTTAGCAATGATTATTAGAGTAGAGTGAAAGAAATGTTTCTGGACTATTAGAAAGATAGGGACAAATAGTTATTTTCATTTTCAGTCACGCCAAAATTATTGAGATAAAGAAATATTATTTGAAGGAGAAGCATGTAGTTTTACTGTAGTATGTAAGTTTCATCGCCAGTTACAATTTTAGAAAGAATACGATGACCGCCATTATTTAACAATTTTAAAGCGGCGCGAATAATTGTAACACGCTTGGCTTTTTGTTTTTCCGTTAAGTTGTGTGGCACCCAACGAGAAACAATTTTTTTAACACGAAGTTCTTTATGCAAAACTTTTGCTATTGCTGCGGATCCAATGCCAAGGGCCATCGTTTGATAGGTGACACGATTGTCATCCTTTATCATTTGTCTGATGGCAGCTACATTTTCTGGCACTACCGCTGTACAAGGTCTCCCTGAGTGTTTCTATCACGCAAGAAATTACGGCCTCTTTTGAATTCTGAAAACCAGCGAAATATAGTTGCTCGAGATGGAGCTTCATCTCCAAATGCCAATCATAGACGTTCCTCGCACTGTTCTTCACGTAATCCAATTTTAAAGTCGTAGTAAATCATAGCGCGATAATACTCTCTTCCTAACTTCATGTTGCAGTTTATTTCCACTTCGAATTCCACCACAATAAATCACTTCAACCAGATGTTATTATTGGACAGATATTTTAAATAAATTGTAGTTTGACATTTGTGCACTAAAAATTTTCCAAAACCAACTGTTTCCCAGCATCTCAATAATTTTGGAGTGACCCTCGTATTATACAGGTTGTGATGTAAGTGTACAACAATTAACCGTTGGTAGAACTGACTCCATTGATAGTAAATCTGGCAATAATTTTTGCTTTAGCATGCTTTCGACAAGAACTGGAAGCCTTTGAAATTGAGACTGACCAATTACTGTGACGCCGCCCCCACAGACTGCGGTTCTGTGGCGGGCATGGCATTTCTCCTTAATCCGCAAACGAACGGTTAACTTGGGCGCCTCCGTACGGTTGGACAAGGAGCTAGTTTTTGGTGGCTTAGTGGAGGTGGTAGGTGCCGTGCAGAGTGAATAAGTAAGTGCAAGTATTGAAATTTACTTCAACTTTCTAAGTTAGAAATATTCTCTGTTTTCCTAGCGGACTTTTAGCGGCGAGCCGTACAACGGACTCAGCTTTTAAACGTCGGATTTCTCACCCGTAATCTTCTCGGTGGTCTGAATGCGTAGAAGCAGCTAACAGAATTCTTGCATCAGGAGGCGATCAGGAGGACCTATTGCGAGAATCCTCAACTGCGCGACTCTTCCGAGGAGCTCGCTTAAACATCGGAGCTCAACTCTCTCTCTTCCCTCTGCGTCGGCTACAACGCCTTATAAACCCCCATAACGGTACTTTTCATTAAAACAGCGGTGGGGACACTTTAACTTATTGTACAATTAGATGAACCGTAACAGATATCACAAATTACACAGAGAGAGAAAAATTTACTATTGAATGTATCTTTCTGGAAAAGAAAATGTTATCGGTGTGGTCATTAAAAAGTTACGGTCTAATCAGTGTTGGGACATCTATGTTTCATACACTAGTGGTTCACTAATAATAACAAATATCATCTCAAAAGATGACATAACTATATGAACTTTCATACCAAATTTCATACAAATCGAATAAAGCGTTCTGTTTTTATCAGCAATATTTTTTTTTCGAAGAACTTTGAAGCAGAATTCTGGCTAAACGGTACACTATCGGGTATAGGTAAGTTTAGTTAAATCGTCTTATTTTAGCCTCAGGAATCTGTGGTTAAGCCATGTCCCCCTATTTTAGAGACAGCCTGTATATTCGAATATACAAAGGTTCGTATATTGGCTCACCAAGGTTACTTAATAATAACCGCTGTAATACGTGGTAACTAAGAAAATCACGCATTCTTATTGGTTTATAATTTATGAATGATAAAATATAGTCTTTATTATTCATTTTAGACAATGTTGAAAATAATGACATCACCGTGTGTAACTAGTGTAAAAAAAAAAAATTAATAGCATATTCCTGACATCATTTTGAGTAAAAAATGCACCTCATCTGACATATTTTTATTAATAACTTTGATACAAGTTGCACTAAAATTTTGTGAAACTTAATACGAGGATACTACTTATTGAGATGCATATTTAAACTTTCTTTTGTTTCTGTATCTCAACTAGAGGCGTCTCATATGGGGAAGTCATGAAGGTTTTTTATCCTTATTTTTTGATCTATGAACGTTTTTTCAACTTTACTTATAAAATATTACATACGAGGTGTGTTCAAAAAATATCGCGAATTTTGTGTTTTTTCAAAAATTATTTATTTATTCATGAATATCTATTTTGTCCCCTTCAAAGTAATCCCCATGAGATATTATACACTTGTGCCAACGGTTTTTCCAATCTTCAAAGCACTTCAAAAAATCATTTTTTTTTATCTTGTTCAGCTCCTCCTTCGATGCCGTCTTTATCTCGTCAAGCGTAGCGTAACGTCGTCCTTTCATGGGCCTCTTCAGTTTAGGGAACAAGAAAAAGTCACAGGAAGCCAGATCTGGGGAATACGGTGGCTGCGGCATCATTAGTGTGTTGTTTTTGGCTAAAAAGTCGCGCACAAGCAACGATGTGTGAGCAGGGGCGTTATCGTGGTGCAAAAGCCAATTTTTGTTCTTCCACAAATCCGGGCGTTTCTGGCGGATTGCTTCGCGCAAATTGCGCATAACTTGCAGGTAATATTCCTTATTGACCGTTCTACCCTGTGGCAAGAACTCATGATGCACCACGCCCCTGCAATCGAAGAAAACTGTCAGCAAAACTTTCACATTCGACCGAACTTGGCACGCTTTTTTCGGTCTTGGTTCGTGCGGCAGCTTCCATTGAGATGATTGAACTTTGGTTTCCACGTCATAACCATAAACCCACGATTCGTCACCAGTTATGACCCTCTGGAGCAAATTTGGGTCGTCGCGGACAGAGTCCAACATCTCATTAGCAATGTTCATGCGATGCTGTTTTTGGTCGCAATTGAGCAATTTTGGTACAAATTTCGCGGCGACCCGTCTCATGCCCAAATCATTGATAAAAATCGAATGGCACGAGCCAATCGATATGTTTAGGTCCTCAGCAACTTCTCTAACGGTGATTCGACGATTGGCCAATATCATTTTCTCCACTTCATTAATTTTTTCGTCTGTTGTTGAAGTGCTCGGGCGTCCGGCACGCTTTTCGTCGTTCACATCTTCTCGGCCTTCTGAGAACATTTTGTACCACCGATAAACGTTGCTTTGGTCCAAGGTAGCTTCCGCGCACTTAATTTCGTTTTTCACACAAAATTTGATACAGGTTCTTTGTTCCATTTTTTTGAATAGGTAAAAATCGAAGACGATCCAAAACACGTGCAAGCAAAGCAGCTGTCAACAATTAAGTGAACATTCAAAATGGCCGAGCTTGTCGACATAAGTGAGAGACATGAGTACCAACATAAAGCCACAAAAAGATCGAAATTCGAATATACGTAACCCGCGAAAATTCAAAATTCGCGATAGTTTTTGAACACACCTCGTACAATACAAAAATATACAAAAACGTACTCTTGATAAAATTTGATAAACGCAGGAGTTTTTGAGATATTTTAATTTTTAGAAAAAATCAATTATGCAAAAAAATTAGGTAACAATTAAAAAACACTGAAATTTACACAAATTCATTCTTAGATGTCCACGTCGATATTCTCTGGACTACGACAACTATTACTTTTACAATATCTATAAATAAACACCATATCTACATATTCACCAACACTAACATTTTACACTTTTAATTTGCAAAAAAATTACTAATATTGAAAATAAGGTAATTAAACAATAGTTATAAACAGATTTTGTGTCGGTTTTCTATTTTGTTCTATTTTCTAAGGTAAATTGATTAATTTTTAACTGTTAACTATTTTCAATACGTGACATTTTCTAAAAGTTAAAATATCTCAAAAACTATTGCGTTTATCAATTTTTATCAAAAGTACATTTTTGTGTATTTTTAAATTGTTTGTAATAAATTATAAATAAAAATGAAAAAATGTTAATAGGTAAAAAAATAAGGATAAAAAACCTTCATGACTTCCCCATATGAGACGCCTCTGATTGAGATACAGAAACAAAAGAAAGTTTAAATATGCATCTCAATAAGTAGTATCCTCGTATCAAGTTTCAAAATTTTAGTGCAACTAGTATCAGAGATTAATAAAAATATGTCAGATGAGGTGCACTTTTAAAGGCCTGTAACTCTGTAACGAAAAGTTGCCGGACATACCTTCATATGACATTTTTTGCTCAAAATTAGCTCAGGAATATGCTATTATTTTTTTTTTACACTAGTCCTGATACACCCGTATATATAGGCCATCCAGCGAATCAAGCGGTTTACGTCATAAATACAATATCACTAGAAACAATGACGTCATATGTTAAAAAGTTTACATGAGCATGTAAAACGGATAAAAATATGATCTGTGGGTTGTCTTTATAAACCCAAATTTTTCTTAAAAACACGTCTGGTATAATATTTTTCCAGAGAAATCCAATTTTATTTAAAATATTCTGAACGATACTGCTTACGCCGTTATAAATACTTCATTCTTGTAGTATATGCAACAAACTATCTAGTATTATGTGAGATCCTTAAAGAAATACAGAATACTGCATACCATACAATTTCTCACTGTTTCTATACATTGCGTATAGCGTTTGCCACACGCTGTACATATTGATTTAATTTTCAAATTATTACTAACAAATAGAGCCAAATATTACCTCAATATAAGATTTCAGTGAAAGTAAAAACCCACCAATCTATTTTTCATTTTCAAAATAAGTCAATAAATTAACTACAAGCCCTTGAATTTGACATGACAGAGCATTTGACATTTTGACAATGAACAACGAAACCAAAAACAAAATGAAATCACAATACACGTTGAAAAGTATAATATAGACATATAATATTTAGTAATATACATGTTCAGAATTACCAATATATTAAAAATATAATCAAACGTCATTTTGCAAAAATTTACAAAATTTTACTTAAT
Source organism: Ophonus ardosiacus (assembly GCA_943142095.1). Classification (NCBI taxonomy): domain Eukaryota; kingdom Metazoa; phylum Arthropoda; class Insecta; order Coleoptera; family Carabidae; genus Ophonus; species Ophonus ardosiacus. Next base: position 6,992,452 of record OW964840.1, read on the forward strand.
AATAATATATCCAAATATAATTATTTCTATTAAAGGTGTCAAATACATGATAATAATAAAAAAACCAATAAAATACCGTTAATAAAATATATTTAAAAAAATTAAGAAAATTTCAAAAATCCCTAAACGATGACGTAAACCGCTTGATTCGCTGGATGGCCTATACATTATAATTTTTTGTCAACATAATAGTGATTTTCAGTACCCAGCAAGTAGCGCATTAAAACAATTTTAGTCTAGTGTTTTCTTTTTACCTTCTTTTGTGATTCTTTCCCCGTTGCCAACTTGACGAACGACAATGTCCCCAAATCCCGTATCGCGAGCAGACAGTGACAGTGATATGTAGGGGGTTTTCGGCCACAAGGTTGGCTACATTCGCACTGGGAGCGAAATATCAGGGGATCTAGTTTTGTTTTTATAACAGAATTTATATATCACCATATTCGAGGTACGTCGTTATTTATATTGCGACAGAGATAACAACGCGGCAAAAGTTTATTAAAAAGGATAGAAGTCCAAATGAGAGAATATGGGGACATACGTACATATACACCGATTTTTCACGCTTGACCGCTACGTCATAGTTTGATGTTCGTATATTAGATATACGTATCGAAGACAGAATGTACGAAACCATAAGTAAGACAGAGATAAACAAACAATTACTTGTTATTTTGCTGTTCAGCAATTAATGACGCAAGTATGAAAAATCGGTGTACGAGGGTCACGCCAAAATTATTGAGATACAGCAATACTATTTAAAGGAGAAGCATGTAGTTTTACTGGTGTTCAAAGTAGTCCCCCCCCTGCTTCAATACACTTTTGTAATCGAATTTTCCAGAGATGGAAAGCTTTGAGCCATTAATTTTCTGGAATCGTATTACAATACTCCATTATGGTGTTGTTGATCTCCTCTTCTGACGTAAAATGACGACCACGTAAATGCTTATTTAAATTAAAAATAGCCAGAAGTCACACATTGCAAGATCATGAGAATACGATGGATGCTCAATGACTTTAATACCATTTTCTTTAAAAAAAATTAACAGTTGTCGCAGCGGTATGGGAGGACGAATTATCATCGTGAAGCATTAAACCCTTAATTTTCACACTGCGAAGAACTTCAGGTAGACATTTTTATGTGTAGCAATTGGCAGTAACAGTCTTCTGTCCCTCTAACCTAATTGCTTTCACAAGACCTGTACTTCTGAAAAATACAGCGTACATAACTTTTTTAAGTGCACGTTGTTTTTTCACGGTAACAGGTGTTGGGTCAACTTCAAACACCCATACCCTACTTTCTTGACGCGTTGGAACATCATAAAAGGGTATGTAATTTTAGAAAGAATACGATGACCGCCATTATTTAACAGTTTTAAAGTGGCGCGACTAATTGTAACACGCTTGGCTTTTTGTTCTTCCGTTAAGTTGTGTGACACCCAACGAGAAACAATTTTTCTAACACGAAGTTCTTTATGCAAAATTTTTGCTATTGCTGCGGATCCAATGCCAAGGGCATCTTCCATCGTTTGATAGGTGACACGATTGTCATCCTTTATCATTTGTCTGATGGCAGCTACATTTTCTGGCACTATCGCTGTACAAGGTCTCCCTGAGTGTTTCTCATCACGCAAGAAATTACGGCCTCTTTTGAATTCTGAAAACCAGCGAAATATAGTTGCTCGAGATGGAGCTTCATCTCCAAATGCCAATCGTAGACGTTCCTCGCACTGTTCTTCACGTAATCCAATTTTAAAGTCGTAGTAAATCATAGCGCGATAATGCTCTCTTCCTAACTTCATGTTGCAGTTTATTTCCACTTCGAATTCCACCACAATAATGCCCATTTGCACCAACAAGGCTTAAATTTTAAGCTAGGCTTAAACAAAAAAATCTGTTGTGGCCAGCACAAAACCATCCGTCAATTCGATGTATTTTGTATATATCCCATACCAAAAATTCCTTGAAAAAGATTCTGTATATCCTATAAAATTGTAACACGAACACAATATTTTTTACAAATTCTGTACCGAAAGTTCCTTTCCCTATTTTATTAGGGGTCGCTGTTTCTTACTCTTCTCTTTTAATCATTCCTGTTCAACGCATCTTCTTCACACAATTCTTCCTCTCTCAAATCTTCTGCTACACAGTCCTTCCATCTTCTTCTCTTTGGAGGGACACTCTATCACATTCACACATAACTTTCTGACCCTATACTATCAACTTTGGTTTTGCATTTGACACTGACATCTGTCAATTAAATTTTTCTGAATATATCTGTTGTTTCCATAATTTTAACAAAGCTGACTAATTTTTGAAAGTTAATCTCTCTTAATGTCTCTATAACTCTATATCTATTGAATATGAACGAAACTGTGTAATCAAACCGTGTAGAGAATAAGATATTCTTTCATACTGATAATCACAAAATGTCGAAAAATAATATTTAACTGCGTTTTTTCAAGAAAAACTGTTAAAAACTTCAAATAAGGGTACTTCCGGTGGATCAATTATAACCAAAATCTAATCAACTCTTCATATGGATGTACAGAAGAGGAATACGAAAGAATTATAATTTTTAGAATTGTAGTATTGGAGTTATCGTCGGAGAAAAATTTGTCACACACGGACATACATACACACACATGGAAACACACACATACGGACACACACACACACACGGACACACACACACACACACACACACATATACAGACATCATCTTAAAAATAGTAAATTCGTATTGTAGGGACCCTAAAACGTGCTTATTCATTAAAAACTCACCATCGAATTTTTTGACCAAAGACAATACCTTCCTTACCTAAAGGTAACGGAAGGTAAAAATGCAAATCGAAATTTTGACTGCAATATATTATAATTCATTTGACATTTGATTTCGATGCAATATTGTCAATTTAAGCCGAGTTTAATATTTAAGTTACGTTGGTGCAAACGGCCGTAAATCAATTCAACCAGATGTTATTATTGGACAGATATTTTAAATAAATTGTAGTGACATTTGTGCACTAAAAATATTCCAAAGCCAACTGTGTCCCAGCATCTCAATAATTTAGGAGTGACGCCTCGTATAATAACTGACATTTATTTACACAACCGAAAGATTGATTCAGATGCTGAATCTCGTGAAACATGCAAGTGTTTTCTAACTCTTCATTATCGTACATTGTTGTAATCAATATTCTTTGTTGTAATCACCAATTAATTCCCTCTCTTTATTGTACCTTATTTATTCTTCTCTTAAGCATTCGTAAACATATTCTTTGCAATTTAACCAAACCTTTGCATTCCAATTTGTAGGTGCGAGCATTAACGCTTCTATTACAGCGGTCTTTTCGTAACGGTCTCTGTGCTTAGCTTTCGACCGACTTGGGTGATTCAACCACCGCTGCTACCGTTCGCAGCCCTGAGAAACCGAATGCTCATGTTTTATTGAAGAGCCACAACCTTAAAGGATACCGATAAGGAAATGGCGCACTGTCGTACTGTAGTGTTAGGAATGTTACTGGTAAAGGGTTAGGACAATGATCACAATGTATATCGGGATAGCGTACGCTATGTTTAACTTTGTGACTAATAGGGGAGTATTATGATTTTTGAAAATGTTATATAGAAATCTACATAAAAAAATCTGATGTGGCCAACACATGACCTCCCGCCAATTCCATGTTTAAAATAGCAGTGAGCTTTAGGTAAAGTATCATTTCCGGTTAATCGTTTGTAAATAAAATCTAATTTGTTGTCCAATAAATAGAAAAGTATGTAATACGAAATTTTGGATTGTTTTTCCTCACAAATTTGTTAGAGCTCCAAATTAAGTACTACATCCGATTTATCATATATTGTTAAAATCTAATATGTTGTTCCAAATTATATATGAGTTTTAAATACCAAATTTGAGAAGTTTTGGATCATATTTTAATGGGCTTTAAGGAAAAATCGTCACACACGTACATTCTTATAAAAATCAGCATCATCTTCTAGGTGCTCTAAAACGCAATCTTTGTAAATTCTTCGCCGTAGATAATCCAGTTCGTAAATGTGTAGTTGTAAATTAATATTAATTTATAGTGCTGCAAAAATAGCAATTAGCAAATTTAAATCAGATCATCCTGTACATCTAACATTTATGTATGATGGAAAATATATTATTTTTACAAACCTTAATAAAATATTTTACTATTATATTCTCATTAACACGGTTTCATTATTAATTTTAATATAATTGCTGCCTGTCAGTGACATTTGTTTAAATATGTCAAACCTGTCATTAAAATTATGATTTTGTTTGACGCATAGGCTAGGTGATACATGGAAATAAATTATATTATATATTCATATTTAAAGTTATTTAGAGTTATTTACTAAATGTTATTATCGTAGAATTGAAGATTAAACCATTATATTCCATTTTAATTAGTAAAAGTTGCTAAAAAATTATATTCAATAATATTTCTAAAGGGTATATGATGAATTATATGTATTGTAAGCGAGTATTTAGTTGACACTGATACTACGTACTTTCGCTTATAAATGAATCCCCTTTCTTTTTATACCAATTTTAGATGTTGACGGAGTCTTTTCCTCGTTATAACAACAGCATATTATATTTCTATTACATTTCCACATGTCCATGTACGAATTCTATATCTAGCTATAATTTTAAATATTTAATCAATGATAAAATAAGAAATATTGAAAGTACTTCCCAGAAAAAGTCTTCAGTAATGTCTGGATATTTGACATTGACATTTATGTCAATTACAAACATTTTAATTTTTCGACTGGTTTTCATAGGCTAATTGATTCATTATAGAATGGATTATTTTATATATTTATAATTCAGTTTATCTCTAAATCTATAGAAGAATTCTATATCTAACTATAATTTTAAATATTTAATTAATGATAAAATAAAAAATATTAAAAGTACTTCCCAGATAAAGAGCAATAATTGATATAGAAACTTTAGGCGTTTAAAAAACTGTTTACCTATGTTATAGCCCTATGACCCGTTTTAAAATTTACACCCTGTATATCTCTTGAATATGAAGGAAAATGTATAATCAAACCTTATAGAGAAGAGCATTTTCTTTAATATTTATAATAACATAAAATGTAAAACAATAATATTTAACTGCATTTTTTTAAAGAAAAACTATAAAAAACTTCAAATAAGGGTACTTCCGGTGGATCAATTATAACCAAAATCTAATCACCTCCTCGTATGGATATAAAGAAGAGGAATACGAAAGAATTTAAATTTTTAGAATTGTAGAACTGGAATTATCATCGTAGAAAAATATGTCACACACACACACACACACACACACACACACACACACACACACACACACACACACATAAATACATATATACATACAGACATCATCTTAAAAATAGTAAAAACGTGCATATTCATTAAAAACTCACCAACGTTTTTTTTTTTTTTTGATCAGACAATACCTTTCCTTACCTAAATGTGACGGAAAGTAATAAGAAACCCGTACTTTAAATATTTACCTCTCATGCTAAAAATCGCATATCCAAATTTTAGTGAATAAGCACGTGTTAAGGTCACTACAATCTGATTTTAACATTTTTACAATATATATATACAGGGTGTCTCAATAAGCTTGCTCACTATTGGTAACTTTTTTATTTGAAGAGATACGAGGTTGGTTAAATTAGCAAAATTGTACCATTTTATATTAGAAAATTGGTCATGTAGACAAAATAGAAATTGTGTCAGCGGTTCCCAAAATTTGGGACAGAATATATATTTTTTAAATGGAACTATATATTTTTTATTATCTTATTAGAAAGAGTATTTTTTTCTCTTTCCAATAAGGTAATGTTGTTTCTGTACAATTTTTTCAAATAAACGAGTTATTTACGTTTAAAGATAAAAATTATCTTTTATTAGTTTAGGTCCAGTAAACTATGGAAACAATTGCCTTTTATAAAATTATTATTTTATTAATTTATTTTACAGTAATAACAAAACAATGAAAATATTCAAATTGAAAGCCATTATTTCTTTCGCACATTTAAACTCTTTTGGAAAGAGAGCCGACCGTTCTACGTAACTGGTGTCTAGATATAACTTTCCACATAGCACGATCATATCTAACTTATTATCTTCATTTGTAAAGTTATTAAACATTATTAAACACAGAGAACTTTACGGAGAAATTATTAAACGTCAAAAAAACAAAGAATCAATTGTTTCCATGGCTTACTTGACTAAAAAACTAATAAAATAGTTAACAAAATTTAAATTTTTAACCGTAGATAACTCGTTTATTTGAAAAAATTGTACATACACTGAGAAAAAGGATCGTTTCATATAAATCAATTTCATTTCATATAAACTAATATGTCTTTTGAATTCAGCGGATTAAATGTTTCTTGTACCGAAATATATTATTTTTTTGAGTGAATTTGTTTGACGGAAATAAATGTTGTTTAAATAGTTTCCATTAATATTTCAAACAAATTTATTTATTGTAAATATATATTTATTATTCTAAAAAGAGCAACATGGTTCCATAAAATTCTTAATATTTGTCACAAATAAATGTTTTATATCTACAAATATTTATCTGTTTATTTGAAAGCTATTATTTTGTTCTTTAAAATATAGAAAAGGTTAAAGGAAAAGAATGTATTGTTTTACATAAATAAACATTTATTCGATATAAAAAATATAATATATATACGTATTTCCTACCTTATAACATGTAGGTATATAATATAACTGTATATTTTCTAGTGTTAAAAATATAAATATAAAAAAGACAGTATATCTACAAATATAAAAAAGGACTTACTTATACGAGTACATATATTCAACATGATGGAATGTAGGCAGTTGGCGTAGAGGTTTTTTCTATTGAAGTATTTGCAATACGCGATTTTAAGAATGATCTAAATGTTATTTGTTGCCCTAATCCGGGAATTAATTTCGCCAGTACTTCATTGCCGTCAATATCGTATGTTATTCCCTCTTCTAAATAAAAAATACATATGTGTATGTGTATTAATAAGCTTATAATAATTTGTTTACCTGTAAACTTATCAGTTAATTTCGGCATTTCCCACAGCACTAACAGTTCTTTTACTTTACTATCTGCCATTTCACAATCACTTACATATTATATTCAATGTACATATATATCGTATTACCGCAAGTAACAATAACAACAGAAGTACTTCACATATCGTAAATGAAACACTGAACGACTGTTTCTTCAACGGACTTGTTCGTTCTTGTTCGTTAAAGATTTCTTTCTGACAAATAAATAATTCTTATTTCATTAAAAAGAAACTTTATTTTGTATTAATTAATATGCTATTATATTTAAATAAGATTATTTTCTTTGAAACAAATGATATTTATTATAAAAAAACAACGTATATATTTTCTGAAAATATAATTATATTTATAGCAAAACAAATGTTTATTTAAATGCCGTAAAGATATTGGTTTATTTCTTAATAGTATATATTTGTTAAGTGAAAATAAATATGCTCCAAATAAAGTTTATGCTTATTGTAAATATCACAATTTATTTGCAGCGCGGAAAGCGTATTTATAGTGAATAAAGCAGTTTTATAACAAATAAATCATACCCAAAACAACATATTTTGTTCCTATTAATAATCCTTTTTCTCAGTGTAAACAACATTACCTTATTGGAAAGAGAAAAAAATACTCTTTCTAATAAGATAATAAAAAATATATGGTTCCATTTAAAAAATATATATATTGTCCCAAATTTTGAGAACCGTTGACACAAATTTTATTTTGTCTACATGACCAATTTTCTAATATAAAATGGCACAATTTTGCTCATTTAACCAACCTCGTACCTCTTCAAATAAAAAAGTTACCAATAGTGAGCAAGCTTATTGAGACACCCTGTGTGTATGTATGTGTGTGCGCGCGCGCGCGCGTGTGTGTGTGTGTGTCTGAATGTTGGAGAGACGGTTTCTCAAATTCTATGAGACTAAAGGCCAATTTTCGCGTCGTGGCTTTAAACTATAAATACTATTAAACATATTTCCCGGGTGCATATTGAAGCTTTTAATGTACTTAGTAAAATCAGATTAAAACTTTGACAACCGAGGAGGCGAGACAGCATAGTATAACAATATATGTTTAAGAGTATAATAAATAAATAAATACTTCATGACACCTTTTGTTTTCATTACAAGTTTTATTTAATCCTATCAACTTCTCCAAATAGTTCGGCCGGTTTATATTTTCAACAAACAAATTATAAAAGCTACGAAAATGGTGAGAAATTTCTACATATTTTCTTTCGAGTATAATCACCGTCAAATACATATTTCGTCGGATTTCTGGTAAAAAGACTTAACCGCCAAAAAATGATAAAATGAGTTATGCACATAAACGGATACGTCTCTTCACGACGCATGCTCTAAACACAATATCTGAGCGCCAAAAAATTTATGTTAGAAGGTAATTCATTCTAAAGTTTCGTAAACGCCATCTGACACTATTTGATGCGCACAGAAATTTTGTACGACATGTCTTAAACGCCATTCTGTGTTAATGTAATGGGAGATGTTAACGAGTTGTGTTCCACAAAAGTTAATTTATTTTGATATTATTTATTAATCTGGTGTTCACAACTATATAAATATTAAAAATTTAGGTATTAAGCTATATTGAACAAAAAAAAAAACATTTTTATTAAATATTTCATGATATATGCTTCAAAATGTTGCGAAAGTATGTTGAAAAATGTATAAAATATTAATCTCATCGATATAACACAATATCTTGTTAAATAAATCAATATTGTAAATAAAAACAAGTTTTTCCTGTTTATCTCAAAACTAGTCAAAAGGCGGTTAAGTCTTTTTACCAGAAATCCGACGATTTCTTCTACACCTTTGACCATATACTGACTAGAAAAGTAATAAGGTAGTTGCGCATTTTCCAATTTATTTTTTACCTCCCGCTACCCTTGGTAAGGGAGGTATAGGGATCGTGTTAAAAATCACATATCGAGATTTTAGTAAATGACCACGTTTTAAGGTCCCTAGAATCCATTTTTAACATTTTCACGATGATGTCTGTATGTGTGTATGTATGTGTGTATGTATGTGTGTGTATGTGTGTGTATGTGTGTGTAGTATGTATGTGTAGGGATTTTGTCTTCGCTCTAACTCAAATACTATCAATCAGAAAATGGGGTCATTTCACATTTTCTGATTTATTTTTTTCTTGAAAAATAGGTCAAATTAAACATGCATGTGTATGTTTTATATCTTACGTCTTTAGAATCGGAGATATGATTTTTTAAAAGTTGCGTTTAATTTCAAATATTTCAACGGCTGACGACACATATTCAGGGATACGACAGTAGAGCTCTACCGGTTTAATTTAGAACTATGATTATTTGGTTTGGTATTTATTTAAATAAATGGTTTATTTACATACCTTATACTGCACTAGTACTTTTAAAGAAGTAGAAAGTAATAATAATCTTCTCTCTTGTATATTTTGCTGTCAGCTGTCACACTTTTAGGTTAGGTTACTGTTTCATGTTGTGAAGCGTGTGTGTGTGACAGAGAATTGTCTTTGTGTGAGTATGAATTTGTGTCGTCACAAATTTAGTCCGTGTTTAAAAGCGCGAAAGTTTATTAGTAAATTTATGAATGAAAAGTCGCATATTTCAAATTATTTTCTATTGCTATATTTATTAAATGAGATAGATATCATGATTTTATAAAGAAAATCGATAATTATTTTTTTTGAACTGACCCCATTTTGAAACCTTGTATTTATACCCTATTCTAATATGAAAAGCCATTAGATTTTGGTGTAAATCGGATAACCGGAAATGGCACTTTACCTGAAGCTCATAATGATTTTTCTTCAAAAAATACCATTAAATGCCATTTTTTCGCATTTTGTCGTTATGAAAATTAAAGATTATTGAATTTTCTACAGGAATACATTAATACTTTTTCTATATATTTTACAGATAAATTTAAAAATATTTTTTTACCTCCCGCTACCCTTGGTAAGGGAGGTATAGGGATCGTGCTAAAAATCATGTATCGAGATTTTAGTAAATGACCACGTTTTAAGGTCCCTAGAATTCATTTTTAACATTTTCACGATGATGTCTGTATGTGTGTATGTGTGTGTGTGTGTGTATGTGTGTGTGTATGTATGTGTGTGTGTGTATGTGTAGGAATTTTGTCTTCGCTCTAACTCAAATACTACCATACAGAAAATTCTGAAACCTTGTATTTCTACCCTATTCTAATATGGAAAGAAGCCATTAGATTTTGGTGTAAATCGGATAACCGGAAATGGCACTTTACCTGAAGCTCATAATGGTTTTTCTTCACAAATACCATTAAATGCCATTTTTTCGCATTTTGTCGTTATGAAAATTAAAGATTATTGAATTTTCTACAGGAATACATTAATACTTTTTCTATATATTTTACAGATAAATTTAAAAATATTTTTTTACCTCCCGCTACCCTTGGTAAGGGAGGTATAGGGATCGTGCTAAAAATCACATGTCGAGATTTTAGTAAATGACCACGTTTTAAAGTCCCTAGAATCCAATTTTAACATTTTCACGATGATGTCTGTATGTGCGTATGTGTGTGTGTATGTATGTGTGTGTATGTATGTGTGTGTATGTATGTGTGTGTATGTATGTATGTGTGTGTGTATGTGTAGGGATTTTGTCTTCGCTCTAACTCAAATACAATCATTCAGAAAATTCTGAAACCTTGTATTTATACCCTATTCTAATATGAAAAGAAGCCATTAGACTTTGGTGTAAATCGGATAACCGGAAATGGCACTTTACCTGAAGCTCATAATGATTTTTCTTCAAAAAATACCATTAAATGTCATTTTTTCGCATTTTGTCGTTATGAAAATTAAAGATTATTGAATTTTCTACAGGAATACATTAATACTTTTTCTATATATTTTGCAGATAAATTTAAAAATATTTTTTTTTTATTAGTCGCGAAGCCTAAGATAAACACAATTCCTTTGTTACACAGTTCATATTTCAAATGAATGTAACTGACAGTAAATGTCACTGTCAAAAAACTAATCACTTCAAATTAATAATAGTGACATATTAAAAAGAAAATAGTAAATAAATCAATAGTTTTATGCAATGGAACAGTTTGCAGCGTTAATAAATCCGTAGGTATGTATTTAAATTAATAAAAATTAAATAGCGGGAGGTTTTGTGTTGGCCACATCAGATTTTTTTCTGAAAGATTTGTTCATGTTATTTACTTTCATACATGTTTTACGTCTGGTAACTGTATATTTTACAAAATATAATTTTTTTAAAAATAAATCTTATTTAAAATTTTCCCGTGTGTGACGTGTATTATTAATACCAATCACAGTCTTTCTTGCCCTAACGGTACACTCTCGGTAGTACATCTGTACATAATACTACTATTTTTATCTGAAAATATATATATTTTTGAGAGACGAACTATTTCAAATGAATTTATTCATTTTCAGACAAATTCATTAGTTTCATTACCTTGTCTTAAATTTGCTGATATAAAAAAGGAAAATGAAATATGATTTTAACAACACGAATCAGTCGTTCTAAAAGTAAAACATAGACAAAAGCGAAGCGATAAACAAACTCGAGCGATATAATTTACTTAGTTATTAATTTGTTTTTATAGATAAGATTGTGACCTACAACTTTATTGGAAATAATTTTGTCTATCTTAGATGAACCTACTATTCGTGTTTTTCCTTGTAAAAATGTTATTAAAATAAATTGAAAAACAAAAAACAAACATACTCTTGTAAAGAGAAAAAACACTCTATCGAACGGTAGAATAAAATTAATAGGTTCCCATTTAAAAAAATTACGCGGACAAGCGTAACTCAAAAACAATTGAAGAAAAAAAATTCAAGTATTCTCAAATTTAGATCAAAATTTCTTAAAAAACTTTTGTATTGAACATAATTTCCTAAAATGAATATTAACGACAATAAATCACCGTCTCCATACTTTTAACTAACCCTGTATAACATAAAATGGAAATGGCGAGAGGTCTTGTGCTGGCCACAACAGATTTTTTGTTTAAGCCTTGTTGATGCAACTGGGCATTAAATTATTACATTTTTCGTTTAACTTTCAAATAATAAATTTTGCTCCACGCATGAAAACCATAATATACTCACTATGAAAAATCACACAACATGCCTTGCATAGAAAGTAGGTTGTGGCTTTCATGTATCTTTTGTTTCGTGAACTGAATATTACGACTAATAAATGATTCCTAACTTTGTCGCACGCTGTAGTTGGAAATGAATTTATATAATTTTCACACCAAAAGTTTTGCTTCATTTAAAAGTTGGAGCTTAAAAATTAAGGTGTTAATTTAATTAATTTTGTTACGTTTGTAATTAATTTCAATGAATGTCCCTAAAGGGAGGAATTTTTTGACGTAATTAATGTTTTTGAATGGAGTTACACATTTCATTTTCATAATAAAAATTGACATTTGAAAACATCGAAGGATACAAAAATATATTAAAAAATAACTTTTTTGTTATAAATGTTTGGTTTAACCGATCATATTATACTTTTCAATCAATCACTCGTTATTGAATTGTTAAATATTTTTCATGTCGTTAACGGTGGTTAACGACATATAAACAGGTTGCCAACATTAAATAACGAAAGTATTGTGACGATGGTCACTAGATTTGAATTTATTCTTCATGTTTAACGTTGTAGCCTTGTGGTTAGCATGTCAGTTTTTTGCTAAAGTTTGATTATTTAAATCAAAGTTCAAATCCCACAAGTAAAAATATGTTTTTCACTTTTTATTGATTGGTTTGTATTGTTTTGATTTACGCTTACAATATAATTGTGTGGTTATATTGTATGTCGTATATTGTAAAATGTATTGTTGTATTTTGGTTATAGCAGCTAATGTTTATAAAATTGTTGTTTATCTGTCAGCTATTATGTGGTCGAGTGGCTAGTGCGCTTGACCAGCACGCTAGAGATCGTCGGTTCGATCCTACATGAAACTATATTTTTTATATTTTTATTCAAACTTAGCGAGAATTTGCAGGATGACTAAAAACGTGTTTGAACCTTTTTTGATATTTTTAACGGTTTTTCTGGCTAGCTCTCCAACGAGCCTAAGATGGTGTGTGCCGTCTTCTGCGAACCTGGTGAGGGCCAGGTGAGCGGGTTGTGGATGACCTTGGCTGCCTCTGACTCAGTGCTGTTGGTGTGTGCCGGCAGCTCGTGAGAGAGTGCAGAAGGTGGACCGTACCGGTGTAGCCGGTTGTTTTGTGCAGTGGTGTTGGCCGCTGTTCGCCGTAATCGCGATTGTCAATGAGTGTTGGTGTGTGCCAACACTGTCTTAGATTGAAATCGCGATTGTTAATGAGTGTTGTCAAAGTGATAACACTGTAACCGTACCGTGTTCCCGTAACTTTGGTGTGTGTCATTGTTACTCGTTCATAGCGTGTTCCCGCAACCTTGGTGTGCGCCATTGTTGCCCGTTCATTGTTGATCGTGCGTAGTAGAGAAAATATCCTGCAAGTATCGCTGGTTCATTGTTACTTTGCTTTGTTATATTTATTACTTTCTCGTTTTAATATATTTTAATAAAATATTTAAAAAATGATTACAATTGATTTCATTGTCAAAAGCCGAACTCTGTCTCCACTAAGCTACCCGAGCACTTTTTGGCGTTCCAGCCATCAGTGCCGGATTAACCATGAGGCGCATGAGGCGCGCGCCTCAGGGCCCGGATACGGCACCATTTTGTCGAGTTTTTATTTTTTTAGAGTTATATTTTATTTACTTTATAAGTTTATTTCTGTTGTAATTGTTTTTTTGTTTGATTTTTGAAATAAATTATATTTTTGGGGTCTTATATGTTATTTTAGGGGCCCGAAAATTGTTAGCGCCTCAGGCCCGAAAATACCTTAATCCGGTCCTGCCAGCCATCCTTTTCAGCGACGCTATGAGAGCGTCCTTTACAGGATCGACCATCTCTCTTTGTGCTGTGTTTCCGATTGATTGGCGCCCGAGAAAACCCTTTGACAGCATGGAGAACGAACAGGGACGTCATTATAAAATGGCGACCGAATAGGGACAACAGCGTCCTTTTTGTCGCCGTTACAAATGGCGCCCGAACAGGGACAACAGCGTCCCCGTCGTTGTCGCCGTTACAGTATTAGAACAGAAAATGTAAGCACAATATTCGAACTATATGAGTTAAGAATTTAACTTCGGCCATTCTGTTAAATTTAGTAGTGTGTAGTTCTCCATTTATACAGGTGTCTTTAAAGATGGGGACATGGTTTAACCACAGATTCCTGAGGCTAAAATAGGATTTAACTAAACTTGCTTCTCCCGAAAAGTGTACCATTTAGCCAGAAAGTAAGATACCGACTACGAAAATCCATTATGAACAGCCAATAGAAATAGAACACGTCAGAATTATTTTACTGGTTTTTGTCGAATAGTACGCAATGAAAACATGAAAATCATATTAATTATTATTTACAGTTTTATTTAATTTATTGTTATGTGTTGTACGGAATACAAATGAAAATATATTTCATTTTATTAAATTGTTAAATGGCATGAAGGACAACTTTAAATTAAAGTTTAATAAATATTTTATTGTGAATATTTATATGAATAAAAACTTGTTGACCCAGAAAGAGAAAATATAAATACTGCTTTTTGTAATCCTCTTTATTATTATTATTATTATTACTTGTAAAAAAATCTATTGTGGCTAACACAAGACCTCTCGCCATTTCCACATTAGGCTATAAAAGTACATATTGTATTTACACACAAAATTTCTAATTATATCTATTATTAATATATTTTTATATTTTTTAATTCACTCTATAAATAAGTTTCCCCTATTCTTCTAAGCGTTCGAGATTCTTCAAATTCTTTGGGGAGTTTAGCGGTATTTTTTATACATATGTAATATAGTGTGTCCCATTTAGAACTGCCACCATTGGGATCTTGAGAATTATAAGAGATACGATGTCGGTTAAATGGAACATTTTGTGCGCCTTTGGGAGGCCATCTCAGATGTGCTTTTGTTTTTCCAAAAATTCTCATAGGACACTAGATAATGACGAAAAACTGAATATTGTTGATTTTTTCTTTTTCAAATAACTTCTAAACTATTAGTAATTGAGAAAAACGTTTCAAATATAAAAGATAGATATTTTTATTAGCTAACCAGTGGCATACGAAATAAATTTTTATATCCGTAAATTTTCGAGATATAGCACAAACTTATATTTTTTTAAATGGAACCCATATATGATTTCAGTCTCAAAAAATAACTATTTTTTTCTCTTTTCAATGTTGTGAAGGTTATTATGTTTTATATTTGTTTTGCCTTCAATATTATTATAGCGAGAGGTAAAAAAATAAGTGCTTAAAAATAAAAGTTTATCTGAGAAAATTTGGTGAGATAAATTCCAAAGACAACGCAAAATGAAACTTGACACATTAAGTGTCACATTGACAGTTATAAACAATAACAACTGTTTATGTAGTTGGTAGCGGAAAATTATCGGGGTAACGCGGTTTTATCAGTATACCGTGAGTATTTTTTAACGCGAAACATTGGGATTGTCAGATCCATGGTTACGACTTGACATTTGATTGACAGGAATGTATTTGCTCGTTCCATTTAAAATGAAACATAGGGAACGAATTTGACATTTGATAAGACGTCAATAGAGGTTAATTTTGTTTAAATAATTATACCTGCATTCTAAATTAAAATTAGTTGTAGAAAAAATATACCGTGAGTATTTTTTAACGTGAAACATTGGGTTTGCCATATCCATGGCTACGACTAGACGACTAGACATTTGATTGACAGCAATGTATTTGCCCGTTCCATTTAAAATGAAACATAGGGAACGAATCTGACAGAAGTATTATATTTAAATATTGTAAGAAATTTAGCCGAAAACCACTCGAGAGCACTAAACATATTTCGGGCACAAGGTGCACACAATAATTTTTCTACAACTAAATTTAATTTTTAGAAAACAGTTAAACGAAATTAACCTCTAATGACATCTTGTCGTATGACATAACCGTTGAATTTTCCTATAAGTTATGACGTGACATTTGATTGAAAGTAATGTGTATGTCTGTCTCATTTAAAATGACACATGGGGAATGAATTTGACAGAAATATTGTATTTAAATATTGTAAGATATATAGCCAGTCAGAAAATCACTGCACAAGGTGCACATAGTATTTTTTTACAACTAAATTTAATTTAGAAAGCAGGTATAATTATTTAAACATAATTAACCTCTATTGACGTCTTGTCATATGTCAAATTCGTTCCCTATGTTTCATTTTAAATGGGACAGGCAAATACATTGCTGTCAATCAAATGTCCAGTCGTTACCACGGATATGACAAATTCAATGTTTCACGTTAAAAAATACTCACGGTAGTGTGCGGCTTGTGCCCGAGTGGTTTTCTCACTCGGCTTTACATTCTTCTGTCAAATTCATTCCCCATGTGTCATTTTAAATGAGACAGACAAATACATTCCTGTCAATCAAATGTCAAATCATAACTTATAGGAAAATTCAACGGTTATCTATCATATTGACAAGATGTCATTAGAGGTTAATTTTGTTTAAATAATTATACCTGTTTTCTAAAAATTAAATTTAGATGTAGAAAAAATACTGTGTGCATCTTGTGCCCGAAATATGTTTAGTGCTCTCGAGTTATTTTCTGACTCCGCTAAATTTCTTACAATATTTAAACATAATACTTCTGTCAGATTCGTTCCCTATGTTTCATTTTAAATGGAACGGGCAAATGCATTGCTGTCAATCAAATATCAAGTCGTAACCATGGATATGATAAACCCAATGTTTCACGTTAAAAAATACTCACGGTAATACTGTTCCCATGGTTGAATTTTTAAGTGTTTTTCATCATGATTGGTTAAAAACTAGTCGTTGGAATTTTCATCATAATATACAGTGTGTCCCATTTAGAGGTGCCACCATTGGGATCTCGAGAACTATAAGAGATACGATGTCGGTTAAATGGAACTTTTTGTGCGCCTTTGGGAGGCCATCGCAGATGTGCTTTTGTTTTTCCAAAAATTCTCATAGGGCACTAGATAATGACGAAAAACTGAATATTGTTGATTTTTTCTTTTTTAAATAACGTCTAAACTATTAGTAATTAAGAAAAACGTTTCAAATATAAAAGAAAGATATTTTTATTAGCTATCCAGTGGCGTATGAAATAAATTTTTATATCCGTAAATTTTCGAGATATAACACAAACTTATATTTTTTTAAATGGAACCAATATCTGATTTCAGTCTCAAAAAAATCATTATTTTTTTCTCTTTTCAATGATGTAAGGGTTATTATATTTTATATTTGTTTTGCTCCTAAAATTTAATTTTTCTCTTTATTTTCCTGAACTTTCTTATTATTTCCCAAAAAAACATTATGATTTTTATTAATTATATTGTATTTGATCGAAATAATTTGTTTTATGACTTTATTACTTAATATTTTCATTCTAGACTCATAATTACAAATTACATTAATGTGCCAAGGGCGACCAGATACAAAATATTATAAAAATTAGTTTGATACGAGTTTTGGGCAAATTTTTTTAACGAAATAAATTATTTAAATACAAGTAGTATTTCTAAATAGAAATCTACCAATATTTTCAAAATAATTATAAATTTAATACAAAATAAGGAAACAATAATAAATTTGAAGGCAAAAGAAATATAAAACATAATAACACTTACATCGTTGAAAAGAGAAAAAAATAATGATTTTTTTGAGACTGAAATCAGATATGGGTTCTATTTAAAAAAATATAAGTTTGTGTTATATCTCGAAAATTTACGGATATAAAAATTTATTCCGTACGCCACTAGTTAGTTAATAATAATATCTATCTTTTGTATTTGAAACGTTTTTCTCAATTACTAATAGTTTAGAAGTTATTTGAAAAAGAAAAAATCAACAATATTCAGTTTTTCGTCATTATCTAGTAGTGCCCTATGAGAATTTTTGGAAAAACAAAAGCACATCTGAGATGGCCTCCCAAAGGCGCACAAAAAGTTCCATTTAACCGACATCGTATCTCTTATAGTTCTCGAGATCCCAATGGTGGCACTTCTAAATGGGACACACTGTATAAGTTGGACATTAAATATATACTGGCGCAGTTGAGCAGGATAATTTTAACCTCATATTTTAATCCATCCAAATATCAAACTTAATTCTTTAATAAGATTCCATTCAAAGTTATAAAAAGCAATGATCTGTTACTACTACTGTTCTATATGATCTTATACGTTAAACTACTTCAAGTACGAAGTTATTTAATAATCCCTAACCTATAAACTTTAACGTCTACTTTACAGTGAAATTCGCGCATTTGGACATAGGATTGCTGTGTAACCATCTTCAATTTACGTCCTATAAACGATTTTACTGTCGAAAATAAATAGCAAATTTTCTGCGCAATAAACGATGCGCTCCGTTTTTCTTTCGCTTTTAATGCAGCATGTTTTAAAT
The DNA here is from genome assembly GCA_943142095.1 of Ophonus ardosiacus. Taxonomy (NCBI): domain Eukaryota; kingdom Metazoa; phylum Arthropoda; class Insecta; order Coleoptera; family Carabidae; genus Ophonus; species Ophonus ardosiacus. Next base: position 7,011,126 of record OW964840.1, read on the forward strand.
GCATTGAAAGTCGGTACGCAAGATTAGAATGTAAAATAGCAAATGGAAAATACCTGAAAATAGTTGGAATAGTATGAAAATAGTTTTTACATGTTTGTAAAGTTGGTATTAAAGGAATCGATTTAAATTTTCGTTTAGCATAGTTTTTATCGCGCTGTATAAATACAGGATGTTATGTAAGTGTACAAAGATTACATCACGGTAGAACTGACCCTATAGTTAGTGATGCCGCGAGACGAGATATGGCGAGAAACAATTCATTCTCGTCTCGTCTATACAGTGTCCCACACTCTATGATCAGTATAGATTCCTATACCATGTTGCCATATTTACCTGCTGTAAATCTGCAAGATAGAAAAAGCAAAATAGATGCCCAAAAAGAAATGAAATATTCTGGGTACTTCATTGAATGTATTTATGACTGGTGTACTTTCAGTTTATCTAAACCGGTGGGTGAAAAGAAAAAAAATTAAATTAAATAATGAACTGGTCATTTTAATAATTTACAAAAAATATAAAATAATACAAATACAAAATGTATGTAGGATATAAAATTATAACAAGCCTAGGTAAATGAAATGAATTAACATATAAACTCTAGTCAATTTAAAGTAAATAATATAAAACATTTTTGTACTTAATTGGACATTTTACAATCGTCGTCAACAATATAAATTCCCTATGTTACATATTTCCATTCTACGAAAAGATATAAAAATAATACATATACGAGTACAATATATAGATGTAAAATAGCATAGGTGCGAAGAAAAAAATGAAATTGAATAACACACTGGTCAGTTTAATAATACATATTTTTTATTTAATTTATTTCTTCTTATTTCATAATTTACTAATATTTAAGCTTGATAGAAATACTGCATATATTTTACATAGTTCATAAGTCTTTATTCTTTCTTTGTAATCTCCAATTTGAATTTATAATATTTTAAAATTCTAATTTCTAATGCATTTAATCGAGATTAGTATGCTAGGCGGTTTTAAAATATTGTATTGAAATATTACTTATTACAGGTACAAATAGCCCTGTATATAAAACTATTTAGACAAATATTGGGTGTATACAATAAGCCCTTCGGTAAATAAGAGACCTTCATAAAACTTAAATTGTACAGTGTTAACTAATTTTGGTATAGCAATGAAAATTTATAAATGTTTCAATGTTACATTACATTGAAAAATTGGCAATATGGTACAGAAAACCTCCGTAAGAATAACATTGGCTATCTCTGCCACACTGAAGATAGAGTGTGGGACACTGTATAGAAAAGATTTCTCTGCCTCTCGTCTCGTCATATATTTTCTTACTTTCTCTCGATCTCGACTCGAGAGTCTCGAATTCCTCGAATTTATAATTAGAAATAGTAAATAATTTAACATTACAGGTGATATGAATTTGATAAACGGGTACCATTGATTAAACATGGGGTCCCGTGGCCGTAGGTGTAAAATTATAAAAAGAAAAAAATCTGATTTTTTATTAATTTAAATACATACCTACGTATTTACTAATGCTGCAAACTATATTATGTTCCGTGGCATATAACTATTACTTTATTTATGATTTTCTTTATTATTTAATATGTCACTATTATTAATTTGAAGTGATTAATTTTTTGACAATGACGTTTACCTGTCAGTTACATTCATTTGAAAAATAAACTGTGTAACAAAGGAATTTTGTTTATCTTAGGCTTCGGGATTAGAAAAAGAAAAAATGATTTTTAAATTTATCTGTAAAATATATAGAAAAAGTATTAATATATACCTGTACAAAATTCAATAATCCATAATTTTTCGGTGACATAAAATGCGAAAAAATGGCATTTAATGGTATTTTTTGAAGAAAAACTATTATGAGCTTCAAGTAAAGTGCCACAATTTACACCAAAATCTCATGGTATCTTTTCGTATTAGAATAGGGTTGAAATACAAAGTTTCAGAACTTTCTGAATGATAGTATTTGAGTTAGAGCGAAGACAAAATTCATACACATACATACATAAATACACACACACACACACACACACACACACACACACACACACACACACATACACACACACACACATACATACACAGAGAGACATCATCGTGAAAATGTTAAAATTTGACTCATACATACATACATACATACATACATAAAATCACGCGTTTCCCACTTAGTGGGTTAGCAAAAACCCGAAAATAATAAGAAAAGGGATGAAAGCAAGAGCTCCACAAAATCAATTAACTCTTTAAAAACATTCTTATTCTTCTTCCGCCTTGCCCAAAATCATCATAACATTCATTCAAGAACATATTATTGTGACCGATTTTCGGTAGCGAATAACCGCATCCGGACCACAATAATAGTTACGCAACAATCATCTTTCGCTACACATTCCTATCCATGCATACTTCTTTCACCACAGCCACATTCATAAACGTATTCATACATAATAACATATTAAAGTGACCGATTTTCGGTAGCGAATAACCGCATCCGGACCACAATAATAGTTCATCATCTTTCGCTACACACTCCTGTACAAACATACTTCATTCTTCTCGTCCACATAAAAGTTCAGCTGTCTCTCCATTCTCACAAAACATTCTTACTAACCATTCATCTTTACACCACAATAATTACGAAACAATCATCCTACGCCACATATTCCTATCCTGGCAAACTTCTTTGACTCGAGGGACCTTAAAACGTGGTCATTTACTAAAATCTCGATATGTGATTTTTAGCACGATCCCTATACCTTCCTTACCAAGGGTAGCGGGAGGTAAAAATGCATGATTCAATAACAAAAAAATATATATCTCGTTCACAACGGAAAGTAGATGGTTATAGATGTAGATAATTTTTATTAAAATTATGAATTCGATATCTGCTGCTATTGCTGTCATCAGATTCTTCATTGTTCGATGAAGAATCTGATGATTGCAATACATCGACGGTCCTTTTAACCACACTTTTAACTATAAAACTTTCCACATCTGTTAACTGGTGGTTAACTGTCAGTTGATATTTAAGGTTAGGAGATTCATCGCAATTTTCAGCAACCCGTTTCTTTATTCGGTCGTAGTGGCTATCCATCGGAGCCATCAGCTATTCATCGTGACGTCATTTTCAATTGCTGATGGAATTCAGCGCATTAATTGTTGCTGAATAAATAAACTCGCCCTTTGCTTCATATTCGATAAATAATTTTACTTACTTACTTAATCCTGCACCTTTCTACCCTCACCGGTGTTTGGCGTTCCCCCGGCTTGCGGGGGAGGGGGTTGAGTTCTGGTTCGTTTGTCTTCTCCATATTTCTTTCCACTCTGCTCTATCTTGTGTTGCTGTCTTCGTTTCTTCCCAAGTTAAACCTCTTCTTTGCGCTGCCTCCTTTACTTCTTCCAGCCACGTTCTTCTTGGTCGTCCTCGTGGTTTCTTTCTTCCAATTTTTGCTTCAAACACTTTTTTAACTATTCTCTCCTCTCCCATCCTTCCTACATGACCATACCATCTCATCTGTCCTTCTGCTATCTTATCTTCTATTGCTTTTACTTTTAAGTTTTGTCTGTGGGTTGTGTTTTCAATTCTGTCCAGTCTTGTTTTCCCCTCTATTTTTCTCAAGAATCTCATTTCGATAGCCGTAATTTTTACCTCCCGCTACCCTTGGTAAGGGAGGTATAGGGATCGTGCTAAAAATCACATATCGAGATTTTAGTAAATGACCACGTTTTAAGGTCCCTAGAATTCAATTTTAACATTTTCACGATGATGTCTGTATGTGTGTGTGTGTGTGTGTGTGTGTGTGTGTGTGTGTGTGTGTGTATGTGTGTATGTGTACGAATTTTGTTTGCACTCTAACTCAAATACTATCATTCAGAAAATTCTGAAACCGTGTATTTCTGCCCTATTCTAGTAGGAATAGATGCCATTAGATTTTGGTGTAAATCGGATAACCGGAAATGGCACTTTACTTGAAGCTCATAATGGTTTTTCTTCAAAAAATACCATTAAATGCCATTTTTTCGCATTTAATGTCATTGTAAAATTATAGATTATTGAATTTTGTACATGTATACATTAATACTTTTTTTATATATTTTACAGATAAATTTAAAAATCATTTTTCTTTTTTTAATCCCGAAGCCTAAGATAAACAAAATTCTTTTGTTACACAGTTTATTTTTCAAATGAATGTAAATGACAGGTAAACGTCATTGTCAAAAAACTAATCACTTCAAATTAATAATAGTGACATATTAAATAATAAAGAAAATCGTAAATAAAGCAATAGTTATATGCAATATGGAACATAATCAGAGCTGGGCAATACTCGAGTACATTACTCAAAAGTAGTACTCAAAGTACAAATTTGGTACTCTGTACTCGTACTTGAGTACATTTGAAATATCAATACTTATACTCATACTCTAAAGATTTTTGCTATAGTACTCGTACTCAATACTCTGAATGGTACTCTAAGTACATTAAAAGTACTCAGAGTGAGTATTTTTAAAATTGTGAGTACTTCAAATACTTATACTCTATGTTTTTTTCAAAGTATGAGTACAACGAACATGTTATTTATTTTTAATTTAGTACTTATCATATTATTTCCTACTTGTATTTACATGTAATGGTAACTAATAATTTAATTTATTATTGTTTTGCATTAATAAACAATAAAAATTTGAATAAAATTACTCGCATTTACTATGATGACATCATAAGTACTCAGTACTCATAGAGTATTGAGTACTTTTTGTACTCTGTACTCAGCGCAGAACTGTTTTTCATATATTCAAGAAAAATATTCAAGAGTATTTTTTACTATCAGTACTCGTACTCAATACTCAAGTACATTTGTTAGGTACTTTGCCCAGCTCTAAACATAATATAGTTTGAAGCATTACTAAATACGTAGATATGTATTTAAATTAATAAAAATTAAATAGCGGGAGGTTTTGTGTTGGCCACATCAGATTTTTTCTTTTTGTCTTTGCGTTAATGTCCATGTTTCAGCTCCGTGTATGAGTATAGGTGTCACTACTTACTTAAATATTTGTACTCTGGTCTCTTTCGGTATTTCTTTCTTTCCTAAGAAGCTGTGTTTGATGCTATTGAATATTTTGCCTCCTGTTGTTCTTCTTTCTTTTATTTCTTCATCAAATCTTCCATCTTCTGAGATCATTGACCCCAGGTATTTAAATTTTTGGACTTGCTGTAGATTTTCATTTTTTAGTTGTATCGTGTGGTGTTGTTCATTTCTTCCTAGTATCATGGTTTTCGTTTTTTCTTTATTGATCTTCATGTTTAATTTTTGTAGCGCTTTATCATATATTTCTATATTCCTTATTAAGGTTTTTTCGTCTTCTGCTATGATGACCATGTCGTCTGCATAGCATAGTTCTGCTATTTCCACTCTTCTCAATTTCCAATGTCCTATGTAGTATTTCTTTACTTCTTTCTTTGTCTCTTTTATTCCTTCGTCAAGAATTAGCGTAAACAGAAGCGGGCTCAAAATGCATCCTTGTCTTACTCCGGCTGTAGTTTCAAATGTATTGGAGGTCTCTTGTTTCACTCTTACATAGCTCTTAGTCTTTGAATATAGGCTCTGAATTCCTGTTATTAACGTATTTGATATTCCCCTTTTTCTTAGCGTTTTCCATATGTCTTCTCTATTGATTCTATCAATAATTTTAAAGTAACTTTATTTTCAAACTATTCTTTCAAGAACAAATGAACAACAATATCTATTTTCTTGCACTATCGTAAGTGCCGCTACAACACTTCACTCCGACTTTAAATTTATATTCCGCGTTCAACTGTTTCCGAAGCCATCCAATCTGAAAGCACGAAACAAAACAAATCCGTTCTTTGCATACGTGGCGATTTCTTGTCTTGGCTTGTAACTTCTGATTCTTCTGATACGTCCATTTCGAGTCGACAATAAACATGTATGGACTCGAACCAACCAGTCGGAACCGGACCGGAATACAAAGTAGCGAAGGTAGAGATAGGATATGTTGTTAATTTTTATAGGTTAGGGTTTGTTGGGGGATATACGGTCAATAATGTGGTTACGTTATGGTTAGGGAATGAATATATGTTGCCAACATTATGTGATCGGTTTTGTTGCAATACGGTATTTCACATTAAACATATTTTACAATTATGTTTATATTAATTGAAAATTAGATGCACAAGGAAATATAATTCATACATACAATTTTTTTTTTTTTTCCGATTAAGATTTTAGCTCCACCCATTTTGTAGTGAAGATATAGTATGTCACCAGAAGTCGAAGGATCGCCATAAACAGTTTAAACGCCCCTCAAATATAAAAATACAAAAGAACCTTACAACGTTGGTACCGCATTTGCAGTGTTTGTGAAAATACTTCCAATGTCCAGGGTCGAATTCAAGGAAAAAAAATTCTTGTTTATACAATACATGTTTTTTTCATTTATAATACATGTAGCTAACGACAGTTCAAATACTGAATCAGAAGAGTATTTTTTTAATATACAGGGTGTCCCATTTAGAGGTGCCACCATTGGGATCTCGAGAACTATAAGAGATACGATGTCGGTTAAATGGAACTTTTTGTGCGCCTTTGGGAGGCCATCTCAGATGTGCTTTTGTTTTTCCAAAAATTCTTATAGGGCACTAGATAATGACGAAAAACTGAATATTGTTGATTTTTTCTTTTTCAAATAACTTCTAAACTATTAGTAATTGAGAAAAACGTTTCAAATACAAAAGATAGATATTTTTATTAACTAACCAGTGGCGTACGAAATAAATTTTTATGTCCGTAAATTTTCGAGATATAACACAAACTTAAATTTTTTTAAATGGAACCCATATCTGATTTCAGTCTCAAAAAAAATAAAATAATTTTTTTCCCTTTTCAATGATGTAAGGGTTATTATGTTTTATATTTGCTTTGCTCCTAAAATTTAATTTGATAATTAAATCTATATGTACAGCGTGTGGCAAACGCTATACGCAATGTATAGAAACAGTGAGAAATTGTATGGTATGCAGTATTCTGCATTTTTTTTAAGGATCTCACATAATACTAGATAGTTTGTTGCATATACTACAAGAATGAAGTATTTATAACGGCGTAAGCAGTATCGTTCAGAATATTTTAAATAAAAATTTGGGTTTATGAAGGCAACCCACAGATTTTAATCCGTTTTACATGCTCATGTAAACTTTTTAACATATGTATGACGTCATTGTTTCTAGTGATATTGTATTTATGACGTAAACCGCTTGATTCGCTGGATGGCCTATACGTGTTCTTTAATCTGACATTAATGGAAAGAGCTGAAAAGGTTATGGTCACAATTGGACAACCGGAAATAGTAGTTTCTTAAAAAAATCTTCTAAATATTATATTTTGGAAATTTATGTTATTACAAATATTAAAGAATATAAAATTCTTTATGCAGTATACTGAACATTTTTATTATCTCTTCTATATATTTAGAGATAGACTAAATTATAAATATATAAAATAATCTATTGTATAATGATTCAATCAGCCTATGGAAACAAGTTGAAAAATTAAAATTTTTGTAATTGGGTCAGTGTCAAAAATCCAGAGATATTACTGAAAACTTTTTCTGGAAATTATATTTAATATTTTTATTTTATCATTAATTAAATATTTAAAATTATATATATAGCTGCCGCACGTTAAGTTGACACTATCCTTGATTGCAAAAAACCCAAAATTGGTACAAAAAGAAAGGGGATTAATTTAAAAGCCAAATTATGTACGGTATCAGTGTAAACTAAACACGCGTTTGCTATACATATATTTCATCATAGACCCTTCAGAAATATCGCCAATTTAGTCAATGAATTGGAAGAATCTCGAACATTTAGAAGAGTAGGAGGAAACTTGTTCATAGAATGAATTGAAAAGTAAAAAGCAGATGTAATTAGAACTTTTTGTGTGTACCAGAATATTAATTACTTCCTTGTACGAAGTAAAGGAAGTATTGTAATCCCGAAAAATTTCGGTTTCCAGATTTCAACGGAAATATCCATTTTGACCATCCCTGAATCCATTTTGACTAATTTCGTCGTGACGTCTGTACGTACGTATCTCGCATAACTGAAAAACGGGAAGCCGTAGAAAGCTAAAATTTTGTATTTAGAACTGTTATAACATCTAGTTGTGCACCTCCCTTTTTGGTCATTACATAACTTGCGGAAGTGGTATTTTACTTGAAGCCTGTAATAGATTTAAATGAAAAACTATATTAAAATATAAACCAAAACTTTTCAAATTTGGTATATAAGACTTTTATATGAGTGGGAATAACGTAATAAATTTTAGTTAAAATGGTCTGTCCGGAAGTGGTACTTTACTTGAAGCCTATAATAGATTTTAATGAAAAACTATATTAAAATATAATCCAAAACTTTTCAAATTTTGTATATAATACTTTTATATTAATGGGAATAACATAATAGATTTTGGTTAAAATGGTTTACCCGGAAGTGGTACTTTACTTGAAGCCTATAATAGATTTCAATGGAAAACTATATTAAAATATAATCCAAAACTTTTCAAATTTGATATATAAGACTTTTATATCAATGGAAATAACAATAGATTTTAGTTAAAATAGTCTAACCGGAAGTGATACTTTACCTGAAGATGTTATCAGTTTTTCTTGAAAAAAATGGTGTTATTTTGATTTTAGTAATGCTTCAAATAAAAGTTTTAGAGAATTGAATTCTGCGTCGAAAACATCAATTTTGATTAAAATAGCTCTTTGTATTTTCTAATAAAGTTTGCTGTGGATTAGGACAAAAAATAACAAAAAAAATAAAATGTTGATGTCAAATTATGTCAAATACGTGCAATTTTATGATTGGGTCTGTTATAATACATATTTTAATTATTAACAAAATATGTATAGTGTAACAGGCGTACAAGGAAGTCATGTGCTGTCCACATCAGATATTTAATTAAAATGGCGAGAGGTATTGTTCTGGCCGCAACAGATTTTTTATTGTGATGGAGGACGCTAGGGTTGCATTTTTTATGGCGAGCAGTGTAGTATATTGACAGACAAGTATTATATAAATCAGTTTACTACTACAATTTTGCAATATGTATGTAATCTGCTCTCTAAATTTGTTCGTCATCTTTTATAATCCTTGTTATCCTTCCATAAAAACAAGGGAAAAACGAAAGCCGTTCCTATGGCAACGTCTCTCACACTAACTGTCGGCAATACAGAGCCCGTAGTTACCGACCGAGCATGCCAAATTACAAAATATAATTTTATCATCTACCGTTAGCAACGCGCAAAGTGTCATGGCGAATTCGAGGCTCAAATTAAGCAGGAGAAAAAGGTATAAAACCCTGAAAATAAACAAAAATTCCCCCAGTTGTGGCCTGGCTTGTTTTATCAGGGATACTTGCTGCTTTGAGGTTGGTATTTGTGGATATAAAGCGTCGTGTACCGACACGTTTGATGTGAAATTTAGTGCAGTTACTGTAAAGTCGTATACGGAAAGTTTTATTTAAAATAAAAGCGGTGTGATTGTTTTTATAAAAAGATTAGTAGAATATAAAAGTAATATTGTTGATTTCAATAACAGAAAAGTTGTTTGTTAAATTGAAAAAAAAAATCTGATGTGGCCAACACAAAACCTCCCGCTATTTAATTTTTATTAATTTAAATACATACCTACGTATTTACTAATGCTGCAAACTGTTCCATTGCAGAAAACTATTGATTTATTTACTATTTTCTTTTTAAAATGTCACTATTATTAATTTGAAGTGGTTGGTTTTTTGACAGTGACATTGAACTGTGTAACAAAGGAATAGTTTTTATCTTAGGCTTCGCGACTAATAAAAAAAATTATTTTTAAATTTATCTGTAAAATATATAGAAAAAGTATTTATGTATTCCTGTAGAAAATTCAATAATCTTTAATTTTCATAAGACATAAAATTCGAAAAAATGGCATTTAATGGTATTTTTTGAAGAAAAACCACTATGAGCTTCAGGTAAAGTGCCATTTCCGGTTATCCGATTTACACCAAAATCTAATGGCTTCTTTTCATATTAGAATAGGATAGAAATACAAGGTTTCAGAATTTTCTGAATGATAGTATTTGAGTTAGAGCGAAGACAAAATCCATACACATACACACATACAGACATCATCGTGAATGTGTTAAAAATGGATTCTAGGGACCTTAAAACGTAATCATTTACTAAAATCTCGATATGAGATTTTTAGCACGATCATTTAACATTTCTGGTACACACAAAAAATTCTAATTACATCTACTATTCATATATTTTTATATTTTTAATTCATTATATAAATAAGTTTCCTCCTATTCTTCTAAATGTTCGAGATTTTTCAAATTCATTGCCGAGATTGGCGGTATTTCTGATGGGTATATGTAATATATGTATCTATAATTTTAAATAATTAATTAATAATAACATAAGAAATATTAAATGTACTTCCCAGAAAAAACTTTCAGTAATGTACCTGGATTATGACACTGACATTTTTCTGTCAATTGTCAATTACAAACATTTTAATTTTTCAACTGGTTTTCATGGAGATATTTGGGCAGTGAGATACACTACAACGAATTATTTTATATACTTATATCTCTATCTCTAAATCTGTAGAAGATATAATACGTAAAATTGAAAAGTCCGGACAAAAAGCCTGATTTCCCTAGAAAAGTCCGGATATTTTTATGTAATTTAAGTGGATTTTGTCTGTGATAAAGAGATTGTTTTTACCTTTCGTCCTTTAGGTAAGGAAGGTATTGTCTTTGGTCAAAAAATTCGGTGGTGAGTTTTTAATGAATAAGCACGTTTTAGGGTCCCTACAATACTCTTCTCTATATGGTTTCGTATTGTAGGGACCCTAAAACTTGCTTATTCATTAAAAACTCACCACCGAATTTTTTGACCAAAGGCAATACTTTCCTTACCTAAAGGTGACGGAAGGTAAAAAGAATCACTTTAAATTAATAATAGTGACATTTTAAAAAGAAAATAGTAAATAAAGCAATAGTTATATGCAATGGAACATAATATAGCTTGCAGCATTAGTAAAAACGTAGGTATGTATTTAAATGAATAAAAATTAAATAGCGAGAGGTTTTGTGTTGGCTACATCAGATATTTGCTATATAAACCCTGTATATGTTTATAGGTACTGTCTTTATTTTTATCATTCAATTGTAATGCTTCTAAAAAACCATGTTTTGAACATTGTCGGAGACACTCCATTTCTGTATACTCTGCATTTTTGTACTGCTTGTGTAGGATATAATATATTACCCGTATTCTCTGCTGTAGTTTTGTTTTCCTACTTACATATATTCTTTCCGAAAGCAGTAACTCACCAACGTTGCCAGCTTATTTGCTGAGATTCTAGCGGGGTTGCCAAGTCTCCCGTAGATAGAAATTTATTACAGCATTATTTTGTTGATATGCCAAAAAGACTAAAGATAATAAGGGTTCCCAATGTTTTATTATTTAATTATGTTAGTTACGACTACATTATTATGTCGTTGTTTAGTGTTATAGACATATACAGGGCGTCTCACAACTCGCACCCCAGACGAAACTGACACTTGCCGACGACAGTAGGTTGCCAACAAATAGAAGAAAATAATTTGCGGCTGCTTGCATAACGGAGTTACAAGACTTTTTAATCCACCAATCCCGGAAGGATATCTTGAGGTGTGATGATATTATTACAAAATAAAACTGGTTGCTAGGTTTTAAAAATACTACTAGTGAGTTACAAAATTTGTTTGACTTACTGTAATTTTGACAATTTAGAGTTGACTTTTTACTGTCAACAAATTTAGGTTAGCGAAGGTGTCATCCGAGATCATCATTTATATCGTACAGTGCAACGTGTTGTAGCAGCTGTGTAAAATGTCTTAAACAAAAATATTATTGTCCACATTCTCCGAAAATTATAATCATTTCTAAGTAATCAGCGGCTGAATACGTGGTAAGAATTTGCCTTTTTACCTCCCGCTACCCTAGATAAGGGAGGTATAGGGATCGTGCTAAAAATCACATATAGAGATTTTAGTGAATAAGCACGTTTTGATGTCCCCAGAACCCGATTTTAACATTTTTACAATGATGTCTGTGGGTATGTATGTGTGTGTCTGTGTGTGTGTGTGTGGATCATGTGGACACGATTACTCAAATACTATCAATCAAAAAAAATTGAAATTTTGTATATCCATTCTACGCTAATGTGGGAAGAGCTCATTAGTTTTGAGTGTATATCGGATAACCAGAAATATCATTTATACAAGCTTTTAACAGTTTTTCTTGTAAAAAATTCATTGAATATAATTTTTTAGCAACTTTTACCAATACAAATTGAATATAATGGCACAATCTTCAATTCTACGATAATAGCATTTAGTAAATAACTTGAAATAACTTTATATTATATTATAAAATAATGTATTTGTGTACATCACTTTGCCTGTGCGTCAAACAAAAACAATACTTCAATAACAAATTTGACATATTTAAACCAATGTCACTGTCACGCAGCAATTTTCATTAAAATTAATAATGAAACCGTGTTAAGAAGAATTTAGTAGTTTAAATATGATTCCAATGAAATTAAGGTTTCTAAAAATAATATATTATCCTTCATACATAAATATTAGATATACAGGATAATTCGATTCAAGTTTGATGTTTACAGCATTATATATCAAACAGCTCTCAATAAGAACGTGATTTCAAAGTGTCAAATAATAGTTTGCAACTACACATTTACGAAATGGATAATGTACGGCGAAGAATTTACACAGATTGCGTTTTAGAGCATAAAGAAGTTGGTGATGATTTTGAAAATAATGTGTGTGTGACGATTTTTCCTTAAAATATATTAATGATCCAAAACTTCGCAAAGTTGATATTTAATACTCTTATATAATTTTAAAAACATATTAGATTTTGACTATATATGATAAACCGGATGTAGTAATTAATTTGAAGCTATAACAGATTTTTCAGGAAAAACATAATAAAATATAATCTAAAATTTTGTATTACAAACTTTTCTATTTATTGGAACAACAAAGTAGATTTTGTTTACAAACGATCAATCGGAAGTGAAACTTTACTTAAAGCTCAATGCTATTTTAAACATGGAATTGGCCGGAGGACATGTGCTGGCCACATCAGATTTTTTTATTTACCTTGTCAAATTTAATTTGATACTGACTACAGTCGCCCATACATTTTAAAGAAGATTTGATTTGTATAAAACCATAGTAACGTAAAATTATGGCAAACACACGTTAAAGGTGTAGGTCTCTGATTGGTCAATTTTAAGACGTCTTTTCTCTAATACCTTTTAAGCTAGATTTTTTTTCTTCGAAATTACACATCATAGTGCAGTCTCGTGTTGGCCAAACACGTGACTTTTTAGCTCTCGCTAAGAGAGGTATTGGAATCATGCTAAAAATCGCATATGCAGATTTTAGTGGATAAGCACGTATTAAGGTCCCTATAATGCGATTATAACATTTTTACGATGATAGCCGTGTGTTTGTATGTGTGTGTGTGTGTTGTTTATGTGTGTGTGTGTGTGTGTGTGTGTGTGTGTGTGTATGTGTGGATGTTGGAACTACGGTATCTCAAATACTATAAGACTTAAAAAATATTTAACTGCAGTTTTCTCAATCTGACATTCCTGGAAAGAGCTGATTAGATTTTGGTAACAATTGGACAACCGGAAGTAATAGTTTCTTTAAAAAATCTTCTAAATATTATTTTTTGAAAATTTCTGTTATTACTAAGAACATAAAATTCTACATCTGATACATTTAAAAAAATTATTAGGTATATCTTGTATAGATTTAGAGATAAAGGCACCGTAATATATAGAATAATCTAATCGCAGAGGCTAAGACACTAAGGAAACCACTTGACAAATTCAAATGTTTATAACATAGTTTGTAAATGACAGATATCAGTGCCAAAAATCAACAGTTTTAGTGACATTTTGAAAGCTTTTTCTGGGAAGTACATTTAATCTTTCTTATTGTTTTATTAATTAAATATTTAAAATTATAGGTAAAATGCATATATCCATCAGAAATACCGCCAATCTTGTTAATGAATTGGAAGAATCTCTGACATTTAGCAACTTCCTCATACAAAGAAAAATAGATATAATTAGAATTGTATATGTGCAGAAGACATACAATAAAAACAATATTTGGGTAAAGTTCTGTAATTTTTACCTTCCGTCACCTTTAGGTAAGGAAGGTATTGTCTTTGGTCAAAAAATTCGGTGGTGAGTTTTTAATGAATACGCACGGTTTAGGGTCCCTACAATACGAATTTACTATTTTTAAGATGATGTCTGTATGTATGTGTGTGTGTCCGTGTGTGTGTGTATGTGTGTCCGTGTGTGACAAATTTTTCTCCGACGATAACTCCAATACTATAAGTCTAAAAATTATAATTCTTTCGTATTCCTCATCAGTACATCCATATGAAGAGTTGATTAGATTTTGGTTATAATTGATCCACCGGAAGTACCCTTATTTGAAGTTTTTAACAGTTTTTCTTAAAATTATTATATTTATTAAAGAAAATAATCTTCTCTATATGGTTTGATTATTCATTTTCCTTCATATTCAATAGATGTAGAGTTAAAGCATTATAAAGAAATTAATTTTCAAAAATTAGTCAGCTTTGCTATTTATCATGGAAACAGCTGATACATTCAAAATTCTCATTGACAGATGTGTGATGCTAGTGCAAAACCAAATATGGAAAGTATGGGATGAAAAATTAGTATTTCATAGTGGTCCTCTCAATTGACATGCAGTGAAAGGCTAAAAAGAAGATGGAAGGACTGTATCGCAGAAGACTTGAGAAAGGAAGGACTGCGTGAAGAAGATGCGTTGGACAGGAATGAGTGGAAGAGAAGAAGAAACAGTGACCCCTAATAAAATAGGGGAAACCTGAAGCAGAAAGTAAAATGTGTCAAGTACATTTTTCTTAGTGTAGTGTAACTTTTGGTATGAAATTTATAAAAAATAGTATGTGTTCGTGTTCGATTTTATATGATATTATATAGAAACTGTTCCACGGTCCTTTTGGTATGGGATTTGTGCAAAATACATCGAATTGACCGAAGGTCTTGTGCTGGCCACAACAGATTTTTTTGTTATAAAACGACGGTTCGGTAGTGAAGTGCAATACAATACTTATATAACATAAAATGGAAATGGCGAGAGGTTTTGTGCGGGCCACAACAGATTTTTTTTATAAAAAATCTGACGTGGCCAGCACATGACCTCCCGCAAATTCCATGTTTAAAATAGTAATGAGCTTTAAGTAAAGTATCTTTTTCCGTTCCGGTTGATCGTTTATAAACAAAATCTAATTTGTTGTTTTAATAAATAGAAGTCTGTAATACGAAATTAATTTCGTGCCAAAAATAATCGATTATCATGGGCCTATAGCGCTCACCATCAACAGTTCGACCTTCATCATTTTCGAAAAAGTAAGTTCCAATGACGCCACCTGACCATAGTGCGCACCAAACAGTCTCATTTGGACATGTAATGGTACCTCGTAAATCACAGGAAGATTTTCCTCTGCCCATATCTGACAATTTTGCTTATTAACATACCCAAAGAGGAGAAAATGTGCCTCACCAAAGAAAAAGATAATCCGCGAAAAATCATCATCAACTTCCAAGTGCTCTAAAAACGCAATCTGTGTAAATTCTTTGCCGTACATGATCCATGTCGTAAATGTGTAGTTGTAAACCAATATTTGACATTTTGAAAACACGTACTTATACTGACAGATTTATATTTACAAATCAAATATATTTCTACTTAATTAATGTAAATGTGACAGTGACATTTGTTTAACTACGTCAAAATTTTATTAAAGTATTATGTTTTTGTTTGACGCATGGGTCAAATGATGTACAAAAATAAATTATTTTATAAATTTATATTTAAAGTTATTTAAAGTTTTTTAAAGTTATATTATCGTAGAATTGAAGATTGTACCATTATATTATATTTTTAATAGTAAAAGTTGCTGAAAAATTATATTCAATGCAATTTTTTCAACAAAAACTGGTAAAAAACTTGTATAAGTGATACTTCCGGTTATCTGATATACACTAAAAACTAATCAACGCTTCCCACATTAGTACAGAATGGGTATACAAAATTTCAAAATTTTGTGATTGATAGTATTTGAGTAATCGTGTCCACAGGATCCACACACACATACACACACACATACATACCCACAGACATCATTGTAAAAATGTTAAAATCGGATTCTGGGGACATCAAAACGTGCTTATTCACTAAAATCTCTATATGCGATTTTTAGCACGATCCCTATACCTCCCTTGCCTAGGGTAGCGGGAGGTAAAAATGTTACAATTAAAATCCCATATTTTATTTACTTCAAAAGGTTCCAATTAGTTAAAAACATTTATACACAAATATTTATTTGTAAAATTTAATTTACAAATGAATTAGATTTGTAGATATTTTGTTCCATATACGTTGAATTTAGTCAAACAAATGTATGTATATTGTAATTTGAACTCGCTATTATATCAGTTAACATGTAAATACGATACAGAATTTGACGTTTTAATATCCATGCAATTTTAATTAGGATTTTGTGTAATATACATATATGGCTCAACGCATTGCTGTAGTGTAGTCTATATTAGGGAGAAAACCAGAGAACAAAGTGAAACATAATATAATACAACATTACAATACAAATGTAGAATGTTTGATATTTGCAATGAAGTGGCAATTTGCAAATTATTTTATTGGGATGGATGAATACACGAATTGAGAGGCGATTAAACTAATAATGTTTTACAGGGGCATTTTGTACTATACAGGGTTGTATTCTAAGGGCCTTAACACATTATAAGTAGTACCTTTGACCAATCACGCATTATCCATGACTTCGAATCATCGCCGATTTACTTTAGTGTGATAGCTATGGGCTATCCAGATGTCAGTGTCAAAAAGCAGCAACAGTTTAAGTGACATTCTGATACCTTCTCTGGGAAGTACATTTAATCTTATTGTTTTATTAATTAAATATTTAAAATTATAGGTAAAATGCATATATCCATCAGAAATACAGCGAATCTTGTTAATGAATTGAAAGAATCTCTGAAATTTAGGAACTTCCTCTACAATGAAAAATAGACATGTAAAATACAATAAAAAAACAATATTTGGGTAAAGTACTGCAATTTTTATCTCTCGCTAAGAGAGGTATTGAATTCTTGCTAAAATTCGCATATCCAGATTTTATTAAATAAGCACGATTTAAGGTCCCTAGAATCCGATTATAACATTTTAAAAATGATGTCTGTGTGTGTGTGGATGTGTGTATGTGTGTGTGTATGTCTGGATGTTGTAGACACGATTCCTCAAAAACTATATGACTTAAAAAATATTTAACTGCAGTTTCCTCAATCTTACATTCCTGGGAAGAGCTGAAAAGGTTTTGGTAACAATTGAACAACCAGAAGTAGTAGTTTCTTAGAAAAATTCTTCTAAATATAATTTTTTGGGAGTTAATTAAATATTGAAGAACATAAAATTCTCCATCTAATACACGTAAAATTTTTATTATATCTTGCATAGATTTAGAGATAAAGACACTATAATTTATAGAGTACACTAATCGCAGAGGCTAAGGCACTAAGGAAACCAGTTGACAAATTCCAATGTTTATAACATGACACATGTCATTGTCAAATATCAACAGTTTTAGTGACATTCTGATAGCTTTTTCTGGGAAGTATATTTAATTTTTCTTATTATTTTATTAATTAAATATTTGAAATTATAGGTAAAATCGTGGTAAAATGCATATATCCATCAGAAATACCGCCAATCTGGTTAATGAATTGGAACAATCGCTGACATTTAGAAACTTCCTCATACAATGAAAAATATATATATTTAGAATTATATGTGTGCAGAAGACATACTAAATACAATAAAAAACAATATTGGGGTAAAGTTCTGTAAATTTTTTGAAAGAAGTCCGATCAAGGCCATCTACGAATTGTACCTATGAATTAAGATTTTGTGCTATTAAATTTAGTAGTGTCTTTTACTTAGATTTTATGATAGTACATAATATCTTGGTACCTCATAAAAACTATGTAAACGACACTACTAAATTTGACAGCATAAAATCTTAATTCATAGATGCAATTCGTAGATGGCCTTGATCGGACTTCTTTCAAAAATTTTACTGTACATATTTTAATTATTAACAAAATATGTATAGTTTAGTGTTTCATGCCCTTAAAAATATTTACCCTTATTTTTTAATATCCTGTACATGGTTTAATTTTATTACGCTGGTCCTGAGCCAGTGAATCATCCTATACTGTATACAATATAGTTATTTTCTGCATTCGAAACTATTCTAAGTTCTACAATATATTTTGTTGCAACAATCCGGCAAATCAAACGCATCGATGACTCCGAAAAGAAGTCGTCAATCTGTTGAACCGGTTAGGGTACAGCGTAGGATGTTACTTTAAATTGGGGATGCGTTTATCAAAGAGATTTACCCACCATCCAAGCCCAGGGCGAAATTGAACCAGGGCACAAAGAAAGCATTTCGAGGAATTAGAACAGATTCTGATTCGGCTTAAAGAGATAGAAGTAGATTTGGAGGTATTGTGACTGAAAGTCTCATAGATAGGCATAGAATAGTAGGCGTGTTTCTTCGGACTGTGATTCGTGATAAAATTGAAGAAAGTGAACATAATTAAAAAGAAAGTTGTTTCTTCGTTTGTTATTCGTTATCCCCACTCTTTCATTTCGTGATCACAACACGCCATTCCCCTTTCCCTTTTGAAACAGTCTTTTCGCATGATCACTGTAATTCAAATAACAAAAGATTTGAAATGGCGGAAAAAGCAAACAATGAAATATTGGAATGTGCAAATTTATGTCTACATCAGAATCATCCGAACTACTAGAACTTGAGTCAATAGATGCAATATTCATTATTGGTTTCGATTTTTCTTATATTAGATCCTACAAGTACAAAAAAAAGTTAAAGAAACGTGTTTTCATATTTTACTTCACATTCCTTACTAAAAATATTATTTCTGCTTCAGCACAATCCATCTTTAAACTATTTTCGATTTGGGTATTACTTCAAACAAAATAGCTGATTTATCATTTGAAGTTTGCTGCTAGTTCGTTCGACGTTGTGTAGGTTTCGCGTCGGTCGAGTTAATTTTGTTGTTTCTTTGGAATTAAATTTAATCATGATTCGAAGGAATCATTATTGAACAAATCATTCACCCATATTCTATTCGATAACTTTTATCGATCGATAATAAATTGTAGTCAATCATTACAGCAGACACTGATGCCCGGTTTTTCAGTGGCCGTTTGAACTTCAGCTCAGTTGAACCTTGAACTTGAACCTGAACTAATTTTTGTTTATAATGCGTATATTTGAACTAGTTCAGTTGAACTTCAAACAAATTGAAGATGTGCTGTGTAATTTACGCTCTTATTCAATTTTTTGATCATTAATATGTCATTTTGACACTCCGTCACTCCACGCTGACATATTTAAGTATTATTCTTGAAGTAAAAATGGAAAATATTGATGGAGATTATAAGAAAGCTTTTACCCTGAAGAACTAGATATTTTGATGGATATGGTATTAAAAAATGTAGATAGACGGAAAAGATATTTTACGAGGACAAAGAAAAGTGTTAGGAAGAAATTACTAATCAATTTATTGTAACGCCAATACATATGACAGCAATATGTCAAAATTAATAAATGAATTACCAAATTACTGTCAAAATATTGCACTGAACCAAAAATTCGATACTTAAGCTAGAAACGTTGGCGGTTCACGTTCATTTCAAATTTGAGCTGAGTTCAAGGTTTAAGCCAGACCGAAAAACACTTTAAACCAGGGCATCGAACCCGCAAAAAACTGGGTTCGGTTTAGGTTCAGGTTAATTTGTTTTTTGAAAGATGGGTTCGAGTGCGGTTCTGGTTCAAGCATTAATAAAATTTGCGGTTTTGTTCGCGGTTCAGGTTCGAAATAATGTAAAATGAGAGCCGGAATTTACGCAGAACGCAACAAGAAACGAACACAATTTTTACGAAAAGTCAGCCCAGACAGCAACGCAGACGCCTAAAACGTCGATTATCGGCTGTATTTACTTTTTGAACTAAAAATTAACCTGAACCGGAGTTGAACCCCGAACCTGAATTTTAATACTCGGTTCGGTTTCGACTCAGATTCAATTAAAAATATATCTGAGGTTCGGTTCTCGGTTTGGGTTCCCTAAAATGTTACGGTTTGGTTCCGGTTTTGGTTCGGTTCAGGTTCGGGTTCGATGCCCTGCTTTAAACCCTGAACCTGAACTTGAACCAAATTTTTGGTTTAAACCGTGACTGAAAAACCGGGCATGAATAAAAAATAAAACTGACAGATAATACATTTGTTTCTATTTGACAAAAATTATTATCGATCGATAAGTATTATCGACGGAGTTACAGAATAGGGGTGAATATTTAGAAAATCATAATCACAGTCCGAAGAAACACGCCTAGTATTCTCCACGAAGAATGGCAATGCGCGTTAACGCTTCGAAATCGACAATGTTCATCTGCGCAAGATTTTTTTACAGTCGCCACAATGGGGTCCTCCGTTATAAGAAAAAATAATAAAATTTATATTTTCTACCTACAGTACTGCTCAATAAAAAAAATCTGTTGTGGCCAGCACAAGACCTCTCGCCATTTCCATATTGGGCTATATAAGTATTGTATTGCACTTCGCTTTCGAACCGTCGTTTTATAACAAAATATTACAGAACTTTGCTCAAATATTGTTTTTTTATTGTATTTAACATGTCTTCTGCACACATTTATTTCTAATTATATCTATTTTTCATTGTATGAGGAAGTTTCTAAATGTCAGAGATTATTCCAATTCATTAACCAGATTGGCGGTAGTTCTGATGGATATATGCATTTTACCACAATTTTACCTATAATTTCAAATATTTAATTGATAAAACAATAAGAAACATTAAATGACATGTGTCATTTACAAACTATGTTATAAACATTCGAATTTGTCAACTGGTTTTCTTGGTGCCTTAGCCTCTGCGATTAGTTTACTCTATAAATTATAGTGTCTTTATCTATAAATCTATACAAGATATAATAAAAATTTTAAGTGTATTAGATGGAGAATTTTATGTTATTCAATATTTAATAAAAAAACTCCCAAAAAACTATATTTAGAAGAATTTTTCTAAGAAACTAGTACTTCCGGTTGTTCAACTGTTACCAAAATTTTTTCAGCTCTTCCCAGGAATGTAAGATTGAGGAAACTGCAGTTAAATATTAAGTCTTAAGTCTTATAGTTTTTGAGGAATCGTGTCTACAACATCCAGACATACACACACACACATACACACATACACACACACATACACACATCCACACACACATACACACATCCACACACACATACACAGACATCATTTTAAAAATATTTAATAAAAAAAACTCCCAAAAAATTATATTTAGAAGAATTTTTCTAAGAAACTACTACTTCCGGTTGTTCAATTGTTACCAGAGCTCTTCCTAGGAATGTCAGATTGAGGAAACTGCAGTTAAATATTTTTTAAGTCTTATGCCCGTATTCATAAACACTCGTAAAAATTTTAAACTGTTCGTTATAATTTTTATCCAATAAAAACAGTCGACATTGAAAGAAAAATCGAAATTTTATTTGTCAAGTTTGATTCTATTTGTCAAAAATTATAACGAACCGTTTTGAAACATTACTAGTGTTTATGAATATGGGCATTACAGTTTTTGAGGAATCGTGTCTACAACATCCAGACATGCATACACACACACACACACACACACACACACACACACACACACACACACACATACACATACACACATCCACACACACAGACATCATTTTAAAAATGTTATATTCGGATTCTAGGGACCTTAAATCGTGCTTATTCAATAAAATCTGTATATGCGAATTTCAGCATGAATCCAATACCTCTCTTAGCGAGAAGTGAAAATAGAGACCTAGTGTCTTATTCGCAATTACTTAGTTATGTTTTATTATCCATTTCCTTGTGTACCAATCTACTGTTTTCATTTTCAAACAACATACAACTACTCTGATTATTAATAAATAATATCTCTTGCATCTTGTTCTATTTTCTACAAGAATTTAAAAATGTCGGAAGTTATTATTTCTTTCTTCTTAGTTCTCATCTAGCCGCATTTCCTTAGCGTGCTAGATCTGAAATTCCGCATATAGAACCGTAGTCTAACAACTAGGATGCATAAATGATTTAACTGCAATAGCGTGTTCTTGTGAAATATAAAACGAAATACATTATTCCTTGATAAGTACCTGGTATTTTTTTTTTTGACTTATAGACCTTAAGCACAAAAAGTTCTGTAATGAATACCTGCATTATGAAAAATATATAGGTAGGTACGATGATGAAGATATATTACACAGAAAGTTGACCAGTCATTCGTTTTAAGAATAACAGTTTTAGGAACAATTTTCAGGGACATTTATTGTAATTTAGATAGGAGGCACTATTTCTTTTTTACCTCTCGCTAAGAGAGGTATTGGATTCATGCTAAAATTCGCATATCCAGATTTTATTGGATAAGCACGATTTAAGGTCCCTAGAATCCGATTATAACATTTTTAAAATGATGTCCGTGTGTGTGTGTGGATGTGTGTATGTGTGTGTATGTCTGGATGTTGTAGACACGATTCCTCAAAAACTATGAGACTTAAGACTTAATATTTAACTGCAGTTTCCTCAATCTGACATTCCTGGGAAGAGCTGAAAAAATTTTGGTAACAATTGAACAACCGGAAGTAGTAGTTTCTTAGAAAAATTCTTCTAAATATAATTTTTTGGAAATTTTTGTTATTATATATTGAAGAGCAAAATTCTCCATCTAATACACTTAAAATTTTTATTATATCTTGTATAGATTTAGAGATAAAGGTTCCTAGAATCCGATTATAACATTTTTAAAATGATGTCTGTGTGTGTGTGTGTGGATGTGTGTATGTGTGTCTGGATGTTGGACGGACGATTCCTCAAAAACTATAACACTTAAAAAATATTTAACTGCAGTTTCCTCAATCTGGTATTCCTGGGAAGAGCTAAACAGATTTTGGTAACAATTGAACAACCGGAAGTAGTAGTTTCTTAGAAAATTTCTTCTAAATATAATTTTTTGGAAATTTTTGTTATTATATATTGAAGAACAAAATTCTCCATCTAATACACTTAAAATTTTTATTATATCTTGTATGGATTTAGATATAAAGACACTATAATATATAGAATATTCTAATCGCAGAGGCTAAGGCACTAAGGAAACGACTTGACAAATTCAAATGTTTATAACATAGTTTGAAAATTACATATGTCAGTGTTAAAATCAACAGTTTTAGTGGCTTTCTGATAGTTTTTTCTGGGAAGTATATTTAATCTTTCTTATTATTTTATTAATGAAATATTTGAAATTATAGGTAAAATGCATATATCCATCAGAAATACCGCCAATCTGGTTAATGAATTGGAAGACATATAAGGAACTTCCTCATACAATGAAAAATAGATATAATTAGAATTATATGTGTGCAGAAGACATGTTAAATATAATAAAAAAACAATATGTGGTTAAAGTTCTGTAATTTTTTACTATACTTATATAGCCTTATATGGAAATGGCGAGAGGTCTTGTGCTGGCCACAATTTCAGTGGATTTCTTGTAACCGGTGTCACATCCAGGAATGATACATTTTCTATTTAATTTTCTTTTCATTTTAATTGTAATATCTTTCAACAAAATATTTATATTACATTACATATAATACGAATATGTACTTCAAAACCTGTTTTATTTACCTTTCTATAAGATATAACATGTAATATTTTCAAAATGACGTGCAAATGACAGGTGTCAGTTGGGTCGTTCTCACGTTGCGCCTCTAGCGGAAAAAAACGAGGAAACACATATCGCTTTGGACCCTCGTTTTGTGCAGAGTGGCACAACCAGTATATTTTAAATCGTGACTTCGTGACTAAAACGATGGCTGGAATGTATAGGTCTATGGCTGATGACATGTCTTTGTTTGGTAGTAGTAACCATAACAACCTGTAGTTCTATGCTTTGCCGCAAGATGCGCTCTTGCAAATTGCAATGGGGGATTACACCATTTTTTTTTATAGTTTCATCTGAAAATATTAGGAAAACTAAGACTATTGATGAAAATCCGGTGAAAAAATTCCTATTAATAAGCGAGTTATGGTCTCCCGAATTTTGAAAAGATTGACGTGACGTCACATTTATGTGTTTTTATATTAAACTGTTTTCATCACGGACCTAAATGTTCTTGAAATATATGCTATTTTAAGTTATATTTACATAAAAATAAATGAATATTATAACACTGTATTAGTCTACATACTTTATAATTACAGGTGTATTTAAATTATTAAGTTTAATGCAAGAAATTTATGTTAAAATAAAAACTTTTTGGAAACTGTAGTACAGGAATGTTAGCCCCTCCTTTCGAATTTGAATTTCTTAACTTCCATTGGTAGTAATCCCCACCTCCTAACACGCTATTTGTAATGCATGTATAGGCAGTTTCTCGATCGCCAATCAAAATATTTTCATATTAGTGTCGAAACGCTATAACAAAAAACCCTTTATTTCCGAAATATCTCAATTATACCATTTCATTTTTACTTCTCGCTAAGAGAGGTATTGGATTCATGCTAAAATTCGCATATACAGATTTTATTGAATAAGCACGATTTAAGGGCCCTACAATCCGATTATAACATTTTTAAAATGATGTCTGTGTGTATGTGTGTGTGTGTGTGTGGATGTGTGTATGTGTGTGTGTGTGTGTGTGTGTGTGTGTGTGTGTGTATGTATGTCTGGATGTTGTAGTCACGATTCCTCAAAAACTATAAGACTTAAAAAATATTTAAATGCAGTTTCCTCAATCTGACATTCCTGGGAAGAGCTGAAAAGGTTTGGTAACAATTGAACAACCGGAAGTAGTAGTTTCTTAGAAAAAATCTTCTAAATATAATTTTTTGGGAGTTTTTTTTATTAAATATTGAAGAACATAAAATTCTCCATCTTATACACTTAAAAATTTTATTATATCTTGTATAAATTTAGAGATATAGACTCTATAATTTATAGAGTAAACTAATCGCAGAGGCCAAGGCACTAAGGAAACCAGTTGACAAATTCCAATGTTTATAACATGACACATGTCATTGTCAAATATCAACAGTTTTAGTGACATTCTGATAGCTTTTTCTGGGAAGTATATTTAACTTTTCTTATTGTTTTATTAATTAAATATTTGAAATTATAGGTAAAATTGTAGTAAAATGCATATATCTATCAGAAATGCCGCCAATCTGGTTAATGAATTGGAACAATATTTGACATTTAGAAACTTCCTCATACAATGAAAAATAGATATAACTTGAATTATATGTGTGCAGAAGACATGCTAAATATAGTAAAAAACAATATTTGGGTAATGTTCTGTAAGATTTTGTTATAAAACGACGGTTCGAAAGCGAAATGCAATACAATACTTATATAGCCTAATATGGAAATGGCGAGAGGTCTTGTGCTGGCCACAACAGATTTTTTAATTAATATTCGTTACTCAGCATATACATTCGTATTTTTTTACTATTTTCCTTTAATTCGATTGAGCTGTAATCCCCCATTGTGTGTCTATTTATTTGATTTTTCATTTCGATGCAATACGAGAAGTCATTTTAAGAAACGCTTTAATTGGCGGGAGGTATTGTGCTGGCCACAAAAGTCTCTTTATAAAACAAAAGTTCAAGCTTAAAATCGTCTGTAAAATGTAATTATTAAGAGATTAACCATCTAAAAAGCAGTAAATTCAACAAATTGAATAAACCTCAAAACAAAAACAAAATCTTGTTTTCAACGCATGCTTTACATCGAAAGCAAAAAATTAATGCTGCTTCAAAGCCTCAAAACGACTGCAAATCAAATCAGAGCTTTCGCCGTGCTCCGTAGAGGGTGAAGAATAAGCTGCAGGTTTCACCTTTTAATTCATACGCGAATTCGGTAGTCGGGTTATTTGACGTTTTCTCAGCCGTGGAGTTTATGGCCGTTTTACACAGGTGGCTATGAAAGGTTCACTTGTTTTGAATTTTATTAGGAGGTGGCGATTGTTTCTGCTATTGACAAGTGATACGGCCGTTCGTGGCAGCACAGTCGCCAAACACACGTGCGTTTCATTTAGTACTCTTTAACTGTCAATGGTATTACTCCTGCAGGCATGTTGTGAAATTTTGCAAATACAACACATTTGTGAAAAATATCTGATGTGGACACCACATAACTTCCTTGTACGCTTGTTACACTATACATATTTTATTAATAATAGGCTATTCCACCGTAAATGGAAAGAGTAAAAGTTTATCAAAAATATGAAAGATAACAAGCCAAAGTATGTACAGTAGGATTTCCAATTTTCGGGATCGGGATCCCGTTTCGAGGTCCCGGGATAAAAAACCTAGGTCCCGGGATTCCGGGATCCCGGAATTAACCCCAATATATTTTTTTAAATCTTACACTAGCAACAGAAATAACAAAAATGCAGAAATACATCAAACAAAAGAACGTTTTAATTAAAAAATACAAAAATAAAAATTTTTTTTTTACATTTAAGAAGTAAAATTAAAAAAAATCATTTTTGGTTATAAAACATGAAACTAGGAACTAGAAAAAAAAACAGTGAGGAAATTTTTATTCAAATGTACAATTAAAATAATTTTTTTGTCCTCCTGAAATGTAAGGCGAACTTTACAATTGTATACACACCAAGTGTAACCTATTTTTTACGCTTACTGTGTTGTAACTTGTCTAACTATGCGGTAAAATAATCAAAATACACTGGACGTTTATGGGCATTTAGAAAAGAAATCATCTTTACTATAATAAATTTCATGTAAAAAAGTACTACCTACGTAAGTTATTTTTTTACTGTAACATTTCCTATATTTAAAACTAATTTATATAAACCATAATCGCGGCAGCGACATCTGTCATTATTGTAAAAATCCGCCGTTACCGACATAGTCATCGATCGATATACCTGTTAAATACGCGAGGCGAACATTGCTGAAATGTCAAATATCGTCACCTACCTATTATTTATTACGAAGAAAACATGAGCAAATAAATGTATTATTTTTCATAAACAACGTTTATTATTACAAATAAATTTTCGCTAGAAGAACTCTAAAGAAGGTAAGTAAAATAAAATTTGGAAATTGACTTAACCCCAGTATTTTAAACTGTCCCTTTTCAGAAGTACAACCTATCTCATTAAAAAAAGTGATTTTCATTATCGTCGGCCAAAAAGTTTGATACAATTCTCGTGCGTGAAGTATTTTACACGCACTCGAATGTAAATAACTATTAAGCATCTGCGTTTTGCTTGGTAAAAATAAAATATGCCCTTAGAAACACCAACGCGTCTAGACTCGAGTCCGAGTCTTTTAAGCGCGATATAAGTTTGTTCGCAAATGAGACCGCTGAAGAAAAGGCTCTTTTAGCTTCCACACTCGTAGGTGGTCGTGGTACTGTCAGTAAATATTCGTAACACTGTTGCAAATATAAGCTTCTTAATCCTCCATTTTCATATTAGTCCAGTCATTAGGTACATTTACTCTGCAAAAGGTCGGGTATTTTTGATTTTTGGATATGTTATATATTTAGAGGTCTCAACAAAAAATGCAAGTTTTCCCCCTCGGGGGCCTTCGGGAAGCACCGCCAACTTGAGAAAAAAGGCACAAAAAAGCGGTTTTTTCTGAATATCTCTTCACTTATTTGGCAAAAATAGTTATTATCTAATTTGTTGACTATAAAATTCTCTACATTCTTTTATCTAAAACATTTTTTTCTATAATTAATAGATAGCGAGCTACAGTGCTTCAAACAGAGCAAATTTTTTGAAAATTACATGAATGCTTCATTTAAATCATATTTTATTATATTTTTTTTACGTTTTTTACAAATTACTTTTTGACAATCATTAATTATTATTATTGAACTAATATATATATATATATATATATATATATATATATATATATATATATATATAAATATTAATTATTGTTTATAGTTTTTTTTTATTCTAAAGATTTTTATAGTCCAGCAAATTTATGATTTTACCTTAAAGTAATTACAACAAAAGCTTTTTAACGGAATCCATTCCCAGAAAAGTGCGCTGAATAACATATCAATATTTTCCCGAAATCGGAGCATGGGAACCTCCCGCCAATTTGGACAAATGGCGGCATATTCAGGTTTATGGCCATTTGCTTAAAACAATTATGAAAATATAAATTATTCAAAAAAACAAACAATATTACGTACTTGATACTTAGTCTAATAGGTTTCACTATTTACAACAGTTTACATTCGACGTGGCATCGAAAGAAGTAAGTTATCGGTAACTGTTTTATAAAAATTGTTAACGTTTTCCTGCAATTTTTTAGTTTTTCATCCACCACTCTGATCTTGTTAAATATATGATGACGCGGTTTTAAATTTTGAATTCAGCATGAAATTCTCTTTAATATCATGTATTACATGATTATTGCCGATGAACAGTTGGTGAGTTACTAACAACTAAAACTCACATGAAATTCCTCTAAAATTTTAAACATCTGAAAATCGGCTCTTTTCTCAATTTTACATCAACCACTTTGACACCTATTAAATACTTAATATTGGTTATCTGTAAGCCTGTTAAATTTTGAATGAGAAAATGAAAAAAGAGCCGATTTTCAGATGTTTAAAATTTTAGAGGGATTTCATATGAGTTTTAGTTGGCAGTAACTCGGCACTCGTTCATCGGCAAAAATAGTGTAATACACGATACGAAAGAGAATTTTATGCTGATTTCAAATTTCAAAACCGCATCATCGTATCTTTAACAAGATCAGAGTGGTGGATGAAAAACTAAAAAATTGCAGGAAAACGTTAACAATTTTTATAAAACAGTTATCGATAACTTACTTCTTTCAATGCCACGTCGAATGTAAACTGTTGTAAATAGTGAAACCTATTAGACTAAGTATCAAGTACGTAATATTGTTTGTTTTTTTGAATAATTTAAATATTTTCATAATTGTTTTAAGCAAATGGCCATAAACCTGAATATGCCGCCATTTGTCCAAATTGGCGGGAGGTTCCATGCTCCGATTTCGGGAAAATATTGATATGTTATTCAGCGCACTTTTCTGGGACTGGATTCCGTTAAAAAGCTTTTGTTGTAATTACTTTAAGGTAAAATCATAAATTTGCTGGACTATAAAAAATCTTTAGAATGAAAAAAAACTATAAACAATAATTAATATTTATATATATTAGTTAAATAATAATAATTAATGATTGCCAAAAAGTAATTTGTAAAAAAACCTAAAAAAAATATAATAAAATATGATTTAAATGAAGCATTTATGTAATTTTCAAAAAAATTGATCTGTTTGAAGCACTGTAGCTCGCTATCTATTAATTATAGAAAAAAATGTTTTAGATAAAAGTTGTAGAGAATTTTATAGTCAACAAATTAGATAATAACTATTTTTGCCTAATGCAAATAAGTGAAGAGATATTCAGAAAAACCGCTTTTTTGCGCCTTTTTTCTCAAGTTGGCGGTGCTTCCCGAAGGCCCCCGAGGGGGAAAACTTGCATTTTTTGTTGAGACCTCTAAATATATAACATATCCAAAAATCAAAAATACCCGACCTTTTGTGGAATAAACCCTTATTTTTCTACCAAATGACTGGACTATATAGTGACATTTCTTTTTTAATTACGTTAAGCGTGTTAAGACAACGTTTTGGATTTTCTATTTTTTGCCAATTAGGTTTACTTTTAGTAGTAACAGACCCTATGGCCTCTTGAAGTCTCTGCTTTAGGGTTAAAATCTGTGTCAGCTTTTTTGTATTTCAGACAGAGGCATATCTTCATCAGAGTCCGAATCTAAGATTATATTTGTCTTAAAATGTTCTGATAGGCAGGGTTGTTACGTAAAAACCAGGGTGGTTAAAACCACTGGTTTTAACCGGTTTTAACTGGCCTGGATTTAATATAATTTTGACCACTGGTTTTTATCGAGTACTACTCAATCGACATGAATTCACAAGTAGGGAAATAGGAACATAATATATTGATTTATTTACTGTAATTGTTGGTGGAAAGATGTTAAGTATTAAATTGTATTTATATGTTTTTTATTGTAAGTAATCACAGAATATAAAGATTATTACAAGATAAACTTAAACAACATTGCGTAGTAAAATAAAAAAAATAGGAAAAATATACAGTAAAGAAAATACATTCTGTATCGATTGTTAAAATATTCTTACATAAATATAAAAATATATAATAATATAATAATGATAAGTAAAATTATACATTAATATTCTTCGTCGCTAGCAACCTTATCATCCTGTTTAGTTTTGAAATTTAACATTTTGTAACATGTTACTAATTTGGAGGCTGTTTCTAGGCCTAATCTATTTCGTTGTTTGGTTTGTACAAAACTAAAATTTGAAAAAATTCGCTCGATTCCGGCAGAAGAGGCAACGCAAGTTTGTAAACTTACAAGTGTTAACTTGTAACACCCATCACACAGAGCACAATAATGCACGAAAGATCTTGTTAGCTCGTTCATACACGCACCTTGTATTCATGTTTCAACTTGCACAACACGACGAACGAACTTTTATGTTACATTTCAGTAAAAATAGATGAAAAACAAGAAGTAAGTTTTAAAATATTGCTTATAAATAAAATATTTTTCGAGTATTTATATGTCGGTTTTAATAACGCATGGTAAAATTTTAATAATTATTACTTTAAGTTATGTATGGTTTAAACCAGTTTAGGACGGTTAAAACCAGTTTTGACCAGTGTCCTGGTCAAAATCAAAAAAGTGGTTTTTATAACAACCCTGCTGATAGGGGAATCCCCGTCCGGCGGTAGGTGAACATATTACATACGTAAATTAACGGGGTAAAGCTAAATAACGCGGGTAAAGAAAAAAGGAATACAGCAGATTGAAATTTCATCATTTAAAAAATCGAGATTTTCGAGATCGCGATTTTTAATCCCGGAATTTTCGGGACGAAAAATCTTCCGCGATTTCGGGAGCCCGGGATCCTGGATTGGAAACCCTAATGTACAGTAACAGGCAGGAGCGGATTGGAGAAGTAAATCGGCCCGGGCGATTATTCTTAGTCCGGCCCTTTTCAGAGTGAAAATGATATATTACATACTCATATATGTACACTGCTGAAAAAAAATCGGACACTTGGTTTTTTAATTTTTAATTTTTGTTATTATCTCGAGAACTATAAGAGCTACGATGTCGGTTAATAAGATGAAAGTTGTCCTATATTAGAATGCCATTTCAGCAATGTATTGTTTATTCAGAAGAAACACATAGGTCATTAGATACAGACAAATATGTAAATTTTATAGATTTTTTTTTTTTTTGTTTTTGAAAACTTCTAAGTATGAAATGATTCCAGATTTTGATTTGCACTTCTGTAGGACACTTTTTATGGCGATATCCATTTTTTGTCACTACTGTATTTCACGCTACACTAATAAGCCGACTTCGTACCTCTGATAGTTCTCGAGATAATGACAAAAATAAAAATTAAAAATCAAAGTGTCTGACTTTTTTATCCATCAGTGTAATAATTTTTATTTATGAAAATTATCACATTATCATATCATGTATTTCAAAATTGTCCAGAAACATGTTACCGGCCTAGGCCTATAGGCTCATAGGATTGGCTTTGATAATCAAATTTTCCGATGATACCAACATAAAAAAACCCTAGTATTTAATATTTGGAACGAAATACATTGGCAATATTGTCTGGGGTAAAAAATGCATATAATTTTTATTTGATAACTCGACCTTAAAATTACTCGAAATTCTTGGTAACTTTAACCGAAAACTGGAAACCATCAGAAACAGAACTTCGTTAAGTCTAATATTTTGGGGAAACTCCTAGTTCTTTTTATTTGGTTTGATTTGTAAGTTTTGAAACTGGACGAAAAATTTATATGTATGTGCAGGAAGATTTTTTTTTTATTCCAACAGATATCCATTTTTTTCTGGCATACTCGTATTCAATTTCGAGTTATCGAAGTTCCACGAAAAAATAACATGTTTTCCAAATATTAGAGTAATTGTCCAAAATTTATATTTTTAAATATATTTTGATTACATTATTTAATTGAAGGTGGCCAACCGGCCCTTTGGACCACTCGGCCCTTTGGACCACTCGGCCCTTCGGGATTTGCCCGATCGCCCGATAGGGCAATCCGCCCCTGGTAACAGGTAAACTAAACACGCGCTTACTATACATATAATTCATCATATACCCTTCAGAAATTCCGCCATCTCGTCAATAAATTTGAAGAATCTCAAACATTTAGAAGATTAGGAGGAAACTTCTTCATAGAATGAATTGAAAAATAAAGAATAGATGTAATTAGAATTTTTTAGGTGTACCAGAAATGTTAAATACAATATTTATATAGCCTAATATAAAAACGATGAGAGGTATTGTGCTGTTCAATTTGTATAGATAATACTTACAGTACATAAGATTGTGGCTCTATAAAAGATGTCCTGAAAACGATGAATATTTAACTGAAAATTATTTAGTACAGATAGTACACTGTATTTAAATTTTATCTAGTGTGCTACATGTAATAAATGGTTCTCAGCCAAATAAAATTAGGGGAGACCGGGGCTGGTTGTCACACGGATAGGTTGGCCCAAGTCTCATTTCTCTGTCCCTACTGCCACTTAGGGATTGTAACTCAAACTACTAATGCTCTTTAAAGAAGAATATCTTTCAAAATTTAATACTTAGAAATAGGAATGACGATGGGCACCCGGGTACTCGGAACCTACCCGATAATAATGTACCCGGGTATAAAATTTCTTACCCGATTACCCGAAATATACCCGCTGCCCGTTAATTACCCGATACCCTTTAATTACCCGAACAGTTTTCAACTGCCGGAAAGATTGTATCTAAAAGATAAGCTTTTTATTACCGTCCCATAGGTAATTAATATAATTTATGTTAAGTTTTTTATAGAGATACAGTATATTATTTATTTGTATTACTTTTTACCTCTCGCTAAGAGAGGTATTGGATTAATGCTAAAATTCGCATATCCAGATTTTATTGAATAAGCACGATTTAAGGTCCCTAGAATCCGATTATAACATTTTTAAAATGATGTCTGTGTGTGTGTCTATGTGTATATATATGTGTGTGTGTGTGTGTGTGTGTGTGTGTGTGTGTGTATGTATGGATGTTGGATGGACGATTCCTCAAAAACTATAAGATTTAAAAAATATTTAACTGCAGTTTCTTCAATCTGACATTCCTGGGAAGAGCTGAAAAGGTTTTGGTAACAATTGAACAACCGGAAGTAGTAGTTTCTTAAAAAAATTATTCTAAATATAATATTTTGGGAGTTTTTTTTATTAAATATTGAAGAACATAAAATTCTCCATCTAATACACTTAAAATTTTTATTATTACTTGTATAGATTTAGAGATAAAGACACTATAATTTATAGAGTAAACTAATCGCAGAGGCCAAGGCACTAAGGAAACCAGTTGACAAATTCCAATGATTATAACATGACACATGTCATTGTCAAATATCAGCAGTTTTAGTGACATTCTGATAGCTTTTTCTGGGAAGTATATTTAACTTTTCTTATTGTTTTATTAATTAAATATTTAAAAACTTCCTCATACAATGAAAAATAGATATAATTAGAATTATATGTGTGCAGAAGACATGTTCGACTGTTCGAAAGCGAATTGCAATACAATACTTATATATCCTAATATGGAAATGGCGAGAGGTCTTGTGCTGGCCACAAAAGATTTTTTATTTAATAATTATATGTAAACAATAAATATGAATTTTATTAAAAAGTAAACTGCATAATATAAGGGTAACTGGTAAGGAATTAACTAATTGTGTATATGTACTTAATGGATAACGGGTAATTAAAGGGTATCGGGTAATTAACGGGTAAAGGGTACTATCCGGGTAATTGTTTTGGGTACTCGGGTACCAAAATTATCGGAATTCGTCATTCCTACTTATAAAAATCTGTTGTGGCCAGCACAAGACCTCTCGCCATTTCCTATTAGGCTATATAAGTATTGTATTGCACTTCGCTTTCGAACCGTCGTTTTATAACAAAATCTTACAGAACATTACCCAAATATTGTTTTTTACTATATTTAGCATGTCTTCTGCACACAAATATTTCAAATTATATCTATTTTTCATTGTATGAGGAAGTTTCTAAATGTCAAATATTGTTCCAATTCATTAACCAGATTGGCGGTATTTTTGATAGATATATGCATTTTACCACAATTTTACCTATAATTTCAAATATTTAATTAATAAAACAATAAGAAACGTTAAATATACTTCCCAGAAAAAGCTATCAGAATGTCACTAAAACTGTTGATATTTGACAATGACATGTGTCATGTTATAAACATTGGAATTTGTCAACTGGTTTCCTTAGTGCCTTGGCCTCTGCCATTAGTGTACTCTATAAATTATAGAGTCTTTATCTCTAAATCTATACAAGATTATAATAAAAATTTTAAGTGTGTTAGATGGAGAATTTTATGTTCTTCAATATTTAATAAAAAAAACTCCCAAAAAATTATATTTAGAAGATTTTTTCTAAGAAACTACTACTTCCAGTTGTTCAATTGTTACCAAAACCTTTTCAGCTCTTCCCAGGAATGTCAGATTGAGGAAACTGCAGTTAAATATTTTTTAAGTCTTATAGTTTTTGAGGAATCGTGACTACAACATCCAGACATACATACATACATACACACACACACACACACACACACACACACACACACACACACACACACACACACACACACACAGACATCATTTTAATAATGTTATAATCGGATTGTAGGGACCTTAAATCGTGCTTATTTAATAAAATCTGGATATGCGAATTTTAGCATGAATCCAATACCTCTCTTAGCGAGAGGTAAAAATTCTTGCAACAGTCCTATTACGGACTAATGAAACACGTCCATCTCTTACAGTACTTTGAAGTGTTGATGACAAAATTCAGTAATGAAAAGCCTTTTCAAATTTCAAATCATCAACTGTATATAACAATCTAAATGTAACGCAAAACGCAACGCCGACAAATGTATTTAGGAGGATATCGATTTCCACTTTTGTTTTGAATAGTTTTATTACTGCTTCGATTCGAATAACACTTTTTCAAGCGATCTGGTCCCCGCTAAATCTAGTTAGTGGCAAAAACA
Organism: Ophonus ardosiacus; assembly: GCA_943142095.1. Taxonomy (NCBI): domain Eukaryota; kingdom Metazoa; phylum Arthropoda; class Insecta; order Coleoptera; family Carabidae; genus Ophonus; species Ophonus ardosiacus. The sequence goes on from OW964840.1 coordinate 7,046,783, forward strand.
AAAAAGGATTAAATAACAACGAACAAATGAATTTGGTTGCTAGCATACATAATACTGTCAGAACAAAATGGGTTTTAATGGATTTTTATGTTATTTTCATAGGAACAACTTGCTCGTAAGTTTGAAATGTGGAATAGACAAACGCCTAATAGCAACTTGAAGCACGGGGTATAAATATATATAGAAGGTGTGACAACCCCTCAATTTTTACCTCTCGCTAAGAGAGGTATTGGAATTATGCTAAAAATTTCTTATACAATATTTAAATATAATACTTCTGTCAAATTCATTCACCATGTGTCATTTTAAATGAGACAGACAAATCATAACTTATAGGAAAATTCAACGGTTATCATATTGACAAGATGTTATTAGAGGTTAATTTTGTTTAAATAATTAATAATAACATGTTTTTTAAAAATTTAATTTAAATGTAGAAAAAATACTGTGTGCACCTTGTGCCCGAAATATGTTTAGTACTCTCGAGTGGTTTTCTGATTCCGCTAAATTTCTTACAATATTTAAATATAATACTTCTGTCAGATTCGTTCCCTATGTTTCATTTTAAATGGAACGGGCAAATACATTGCTGTCAATCAAATATAAGTCGTAACCATGGATATGACAAACCCAATGTTTCACGTTAAAAAAAATCTGTTGTGGCCAGCACAAGACCTCTCGCCATTTCCATATTAGGCAAGTATTGTATTGCACTTCGCTTTCGAACCGTCGTTTTATAACAAAATCTTACAGCACATTACCCAAATATTGTTTTTTTACTATATTTAGAATGTCTTCTGCACACATATAATTCAAATTATATCTATTTTTCATTGTATGAGGAAGTTTCTAAATGTCAAATATTGTTCCAATTCATTAACCAGATTGGCGGTATTTCTGATAGATATATGCATTTTACCACAATTTTACCTATAATTTCAAATATTTAATTAATAAAACAATAAGAAAAGTTAAATATACTTCCCAGAAAAAGCTATCAGAATGTCACTAAAACTGATGATATTTGACAATGACATGTCGTCGCGTTCAAGGCAAAACGGCCTAAGCGCCAAAAAATCGTAATTTGCGATTTTGGTACCTTTCGATAGATTGGCGTAACCTCCATCTATTAAACACAGTGGCATAAGTACGAAAAATTTATTTAAGTAGATATTTCACTTTGAAGTTGCGCAAGCGACAATCACAATTTTATTACGCAGGCTTAAAATGGCATATGCTCCATTTCTACGTAGTTTCTTACGGGTGAATGCAGAGTGAAATGGCCCGAGTTATTGATGTCAAAGTAAGTGTTTTAAAAAATCTGCTTACTTTTAATGCAGTTAAGACATTAAAAATATATTTGTATAAAAGCGCAGACAGTTATTTGTGTCTCCTGGCTTATTATGTAAATGGCGCTTGTGTCGTTTTGCCTTGAACGCGACGATGTGTCATGTTATAAACATTGGAATTTGTCAACTGGTTTCCTTAGTGCTTTGGCCTCTGCGATTAGTTTACCCTATAAATTATAGAGTCTTTATCTCTAAATCTATACAAGATATAATAAAAATTTTAAGTGTATTAGATGGAGAATTTTATGTTCTACAATATTTAATAAAAAAAACTCCCAAAAAATTATATTTAGAAGAATTTTTCTAAGAAACTACTACTTCCGGTTGTTCAATTATTACCAAAACCTTTTCAGCTCTTCCCAGGAATGTCAGATTGAGGAAACTGCAGTTAAATATTTTTTAAGTCTTATAGTTTTTGAGGAATCGTGACTACAACATCTAGACATACATACACACACACATACACACATCCACACACACACACACACACACACACACACACACACACACACACACAGACATCATTTTAAAAATGTTATAATCGGATTCTAAGGACCTTAAATCGTGCTTATTCCCTAAAATCTGCATATGCGAATTTTAGCTTGAATCCAATACCTCTCTTAGCGAGAGGTAAAAATACTAACGGTATTTGTACAATATTTGACAAATAATTAATTACGATAGAAGTCAAAGCTATTACGGATATAACAAAATTCATTGTTGGCATTCAAATACTAAAAAGAAATTGCGGTCATAAAATATGTATTATTGAAGTTTTAGCGTCGTCATAAAAAGGCCCTTAACACATATACAGGGTGTTTACGCTTGCTCGCTTCGAATTTTATTACAGGCAACAGTTGCTGAAGAATCTAATGTTGAAAGCTGAAACGATGTTTTTATAGACATTTACTCTTATTTATTTTATAGATACCCGGTATATTGTGCAGCAAACTTTGACGCAGATAAAGAAGATAATAATATTTGAGATCATCATTGTTTACTGTGTAGTTTATCACAAGTAGTTTGAAATAGGTATAGTTCTACATGAAATAAAATGGGATACGCTGTATGTAATTATCGGAATTTAATTTAGAAGGCAAAAGTATATGCTTAAATATTATTAATATACAGGGTGTAACACGTACACCGACCCCTGCCATTATTACCTTTGTTATTATAGTTACAAAAAAAAATACTATAGAAGAAAGTTGTAGGGGACCAAGGGGGACATTCTTTCAGAGAAGAAAATATTTTTTTAAACTAGTGGTTCTCAAGTTACAACACAAAGTTATATTTTTTCAAATGGGATTCTACATATTTTTTATGCCTATTCGATAGCATATTTTTTTCTGAATTCAACCATGTATTAGTTTTATATCCTTACATAATAAAAATATTGAAAAAATTGCGATTGAAATTTTAATAAATTTTTATTTTTAATATTATTGTACAGTAGGCTATGGATGAAAAACAATAACAAAAGAACAAAATACAGCTGCTGTCAAATAATAATTGGCGTACTAATTGTTGTAAATTGTTATTCTTTGTGTTTTGAGATTATTTTGTGACAATATGGCTGATGTTTATACAAATGAAGATTTGTACCTATCGTTTATTATTAATTTATGGTGAGTGTAATGAAAATGCCATACAAGCGTGCAATATTTATGCCACGAGATATCCAAACAAACCGCGTCCAGGGAGGTCAGTAATAAGGCGATAAGCACGAAATTTGAAAAACTATGGATCATTTTCACAAAAACGTGAAAGACAACATCCCGTGAGAAACAATGAAGAAAAAGAAATCGCAGTTTTAGCTTCTATTGCGCGTAATCCCAATTCATCCACACGCGAAATTGCTCAAGAACATTTTATTTCTAATATGTCCGTATGGCGCATTTTGAAAAAGCATAATTTAAAATCATATTCATACAAACTATTACATGCTATACATAATAATGACAATGAACGCAGAATAGTGTTTTTCGAATGGTTTTTGGTGCAGTATCAGGACGATAATAATATTCTTAGAAAAATTCTGTGGACAGATGAATCTAAATTTTCAAATAATGGATTATTTAATAGAAATAATGAGCACATTTGGGCTGAAGAACATCCTCGTGAATTTAGAGAAAAAAATAATCAACACAGATGGAGCTTTAATGTATGGCTTCGAATGTTTGGGAATAAAATTATTGGACCACATTTTTATGAAGACAATTTAAACGCTACACATTATTTATATTTCTTGGAAAATGAATTATTAAATTATTTAGAAGATTTAAACTTGAATGAAAGACAAAATATGTGGTTCCGACAAGATGGAGCGCCGGCTCACAATACTCGTCGAGTGTACGAACGGCTCGACGAAATGTTTCAAGGTCGGTGGATAGCAACAAATGGGCCATACAAATGGCCCGCTCGTTCCCCGGACTTGACACCCATTGATTTTTTTTTTTATGGGGATATCTTAAAGATAGAGTATATTCAAAACCAGTGACAACGAAACAAAATTTGATGGACAGAGTTAGAGAAGCTTGCGCTGCTTTGACACCAGAAACTAATAAAAGCTATTCTTCTGTTTTAAATAGAATAGAATTATGCTTAGAAAATAATGGAAATCAAATAGAACATTATTTATAAGGAGTAATTAACAATTATTAATTTTCAATTTAAATTTATCACTCTTGTTTCTCATCCATGGCCTACTGTACAATAATATTAAAAATAAAAATTTATTTAAATTTCAATCGCATTTTTTTCAATATTTTTATTATGTAAGGATATAAAACTAATACATGGTTAAATTCAGAAAAAAATATGCTATCGAATAGGCTTAAAAAATATGTAGAATCCCATTTGAAAAAATATAGCTTTGTGTTGTAACTTGAGAACCACTGATTTAAAAAAATTGTTTCTTCTCTGAAAGGATGTCCCCTTTGGTCCCCTACAACTTTGTTCTATAGTATTTTTTTTGTAACTATAATAATAAAGGTAATAATGGCGGTGGTCGGTGCACGTGTTACATCCTGTATATATCATCACTGCATATTAATGTAATGATAATATATTTTTACCGTGTGGGCGCTTACCAAGAGTCACCTCACGGGCACTCATAGCTGGTGTGCAGAGTGAACCACAGGGATCACTTTTATGTGATAAAAAGTTTGTACTGGCCAGGATCCAACCCGGGTCACCAGATAGGCAACCAGACACTATAGGCACACGGCCATGCGATCCCATATATTAACAGATAAATAAAAGTAAAGCTCTGTAGATAGAAATTAATATATGTACAACTACGGCAATGAAATACAATCTAAATAAAGGAAATCAAATGTTTTTTTATTAAAAAAACTAATATACGTTATTACGCCATTATCAGGCCAATGATTACATATGGTGCTATTGTCTGGTGGCCCAGAATCAGACAATCCGTAGCAACATCTAAATTAGAACATGTACAGAGGCTTGCATGTTTAGCAATAACTGGCGCTATGCGCACTACACCAACGGCAGCAATGGAAGTTCTTCTATGCCTTCCCTCTCTTAATATCTATATTGAGGAGGTTGCACTGAGGTCTGTTCTGCGCCTTTCCCAACTAGGTCTCTGGCCTAAAATAGGAGCAAATAGTAAACACTGCTCTATCTTCAAAGAAGCAGCCTCGCGGGCTCCACTTCTTCAGATGAGTAACGACTACATTGCTCCAAAATTCTATTTTGAGAAACCATATCAAATTAAATTAGACTGTCAGACACCTTCTATACCTGACATTCTCATTTTTACTGACGGCTCGAAGAGTGGTACAGGGTCCGGTTCAGGAATCTTCTCCGAACAAATGAACCTGTCTGTCAGTATTCCCCTTGGTGCCTATGCCACCGTCTTTCAATCTGAAATTCTAGGTATCTTGCATAGTGAACTACTAATTAAAGAACATAAAGTTCAGAACAAGAACATCAGGATAGTTTCAGACAGCAAAGCAGTTCTTAAAAGCCTTAGTGGATTTAAATTCACTTCAGGTCTGGTTGAACTTTGTCATCTTGCACTGTCGGATATATCCAAAAACAATGTCGTGGAACTCGCTTGGGTAAAGGGACACAATGGTATTGAAGGTAACATCTGTGCCGATAATCTAGCTAAACAGGGTTCGTCTGGTTTACCCTGGGGCCCAGAGCCCATGCCTAGCCAAATCGTTCCTTCACAATATTACTCGAAACATTACCTTTGAAAAATTTTCAGCTGGTTGGAGAAATATATCCACCTGTAAACAAACGAGAAACCTTATTTCTAAACCAACTTATAAGTTAGCCAATTATCTCATCAGACTTTCGAGGAACAACCTTAAATTTCTTGTTGAGGTCCTTACGGGACATGGTCGGTTCAACAAACACATGTACCGCATAAAAATCTCCGACAGTCCTCTTTGTAGAGGCTGTGAGATGGATGACGAAACAGTGGAACACATTCTTCTCGAGTGTCCCGCTCTAGCGTTAAAGAGAGGATCCATGTTAGGGGAATTCTGGCCTTCCATGGCCGCACTTGTTATCCTTCTTCCTGAGCGTAGAATGGCTTCAAGATCGGTAGGTCGGAAGCTGTGCTACAGGAGGTAGTACAATGGGCCCATTTGTGAGGCCTAAGTGCGCGTGCAGTATCTTTCTTCACCCTCCACCTCAAATCCAGAATCCAGAATCCTAATATACGTTAATTAAAATATGACTAAAATACTCTTAACCTACAAATACTTACTAAAATTAACCCTATTAACTAAAATATTATTAAAACTATTACTAAATTGTTACTGCAAGAAAGATCAAACCCAATTTTACCGAAATTAACAAAAAAAACACTATACTAAATCCGAAATTAAATTAAAAATTACGAAAATTAGTCGCACAACAATTATACTCTTATGGAACCATTCGTTTGAATTTTGACGTTTGACGTCAGCGCCATCTCTTGATAATTTGGAAGCCCAATAGGGTGATAAAAGTGCAACATCGGACACAGCTAAGTGAATTTCCAAAACTACAACTTTCAGTTCAAATGAAGTAAAGTAGTACTTTCTGAATGTAATGTGTAATATACCATTACACAAGATAAAGAATACCATAATAATCTTAGTAGCTACTGGGATCCTAAAAAGAAGACAATAACTTTTTCATTAGCTAAGGATTTCTTAGTAATAATATACTTAATTAAATTATTTTATTAAAATCTAGCGTAGTATAAGTCTTTATGAAGACATAAATATAAAAACGGACGATAAACTTTTAAAACGCTTGTACCGGGAACATTGCGAGTCCCCTGTCTTCCGTATTTTTATTTTGTAATTGCGACAAAAATATTAAAAAGTTCTTACGGTTTAATAGTAACATAAAACGTGTTGTAAAACAAGTCCATTTCAGACAGTATGAATCAAATGCGAGACTAGCCTTTAATGAGCAATTTTATGAGTCTTTTGACAATTTTAATGATAGAGTGCTCTAATACAACTCTAGAGAAACATAAAGAGTTGTTTTATTATTGGAATTAAAACATTTTAAAATTTAATAAATGCTTTTATTCGTCTAGACTAGACAGAAAATGGAGAGCGTACTAGTATATAAAGTATTCTTCTACTATAATGAGGTCATGCAAAAAAAATAATTCCACCATTTTTTTTACCTCTCGCTAAGAGAGGTATTGGATTCATGCTAAAATTCGCATATCCAGATTTTATTGAATAAGCACGATTTAAGGTCCCTACAATCCGATTATAACATTTTTAAAATGATGTCTGTGTGTGTGTGTGTGTGTGTGGATGTGTGTGTGTGTGTGTGTATGTATGTATGTCTGGATGTTGTAGTCACGATTCCTCAAAAACTATAAGACTTAAAAAATATTTAACTGCAGTTTCCTCAATCTGGCATTCCTGGGAAGAGCTGAAAAGGTTTTGGTAACAATTGAACAACCGGAAGTAGTAGTTTCTTAGAAAAATTCTTCTAAATGTAATTTTTTGGGAGTTTTTTTTTTATTAAATATTGAAGAACGTAAAATTCTCCATCTAATACACTTAAAAAATTTGTTATAGCATGTATAGATTTAGAGATAAAGACACTATAATTTATAGAGTAATCTAATCGCAGAGGCTAAGGCACTAAGGAAACCAGTTGACAAATTCCAATGTTTATAACATGACACATGTCATTGTCAAATATCAACAGTTTTAGTGACATTCTGATAGCTTCTTCTAGGAAGTATATTTAACTTTTCTTATTGTTTTATTAATTAAATATTTGAAAGTTTAGGTAAAATTGTGGTCAAATGCATATCTGGTTAATGAATTGGAACAATCTCTGACATTTAGGAACTTCCTCATACAATGAAAAATATAAATATATAATTAGAATTATATGTGTGCAGATGACATGTTAAATACAATAAAAAACAATATTTGGGTAAAGTTCTGTAATATTTTGTTATAAAACGACGGTTCGAAAGCGAAGTGCAGTACAATACTTATATAGCCTAATATGGAAATGGCGAGAGGTCTTGTGCTGGCCACAACAGATTTTTATTATTGTTGTAATGGTTAGTTTTCATATTTTATAACAGATACTGAATTTCGATTATGGTCATATACTCCATTGATTCATAAACTACTGTAAGAGCTAATTTAAATTAAAACCAAAATCAAGAATATGAAAAAGTCCCTATTTTCCGCTACAGTTGGTACCCGTGAAGCCACCGAAGTATCAAAAATTCCCTAGATTAATTTTTAATTGCTTTTGTTCCCATTTCTCACTAATTATTTTCCAGACTTGGGACTTTCTTTCCTTGCAGTTGGTAGAACTTTCCTTGGTTATATTTGCGGTGGTTAAATTGGTATGAAGTGTTTTTGACAGACTTTCGAGCTGGTGATTTAGGGATATTTTTCTTTCTTAAGTTCGAGTGAATTTGAAATTCTATTAAGGACTGAATTCTGTTTTGTTATTAATTAATTTCAAATTTATTAAACTTGTAATTTATTGAATACTTCTTGAAATTAAACTCGCGTTCATGGAATATTTATTTGAGATTTATCCAAATAAATTGCGAGACATAAATTACGTTCGGAGTTAATTACAAGAATCTGGACTACGTAAGACTTGAGGCTTAATTTTATGCAGACAAAATTTAAATAAATAAATACTTCACCGCAAATTTTTGTTCGTCGCTTTGTGTTTGTTAAAGAGAGTCGCTGACAAAAATTTCATTTCAGTTTTTGAAAATAAATATAGTATCTTTCAATTCGCGAGTGAAGAAGAGGAGGAGCTTAGCGCGTGACGTAACAATATGGCAGGGTTGAAAAAAACCCGGGTTTTTTATAAAAAACCCAGCCCACCTGGGTTTTTTTTAATAAAACCCGGGTTTTATTAAATAAAAGCGGGTTTTATTGGCAAACATCGAAATGTAGTATGTATCATTTTTAACTTTAGTTTTATAAAGTATCTTAATAAATAAATAAATAAATAAATAAATTCTTTATTAATGGTTAAAAAAAAATACACCATTAAGGGCGAGGTTCAGCTAAAAGCTGTTCTACCACCTAACCCAATTTACAAGAAAAACAATATGAAAATAATATTAAAAGTATAAAGACAGTATGAAGAAGCAGTAACAATAACAATTATAATAATATGAACACTTAAATACATTTTGAAAACTTTAATTTCTGCTTGAAAGTATTGACAGATAAAACTTTCAAATCTGAATTTAAGTTATTATATAGACTGGGAGCTAAATACGAAAATGAACCTTGGAATTTATTTTTCTTAAATGAAGGAACTTTGAACAAAGGAGAACCACGTAGGGAATATTTAAAATCTTTTTTTGTTAGCTTGGACGATAAATAAGAAGGTGTACCAGTTTTTACTAATTTGTGAACTAGACATACATATAGAGTGTTAATACGATCTTCAATGAAAGGGAGTTTAGCTTTATGCCTATAGTTAGAAATATGTTCATACTTACGTACACCAAATACATACCGAAGACAGGCATTTTGAAAAAGTGTTATACGTTGTTTATCCTTTTTAAATAAATTTGGAACATAAACACAACCGCAGTAATCAAACAGCGGGAATATTAAAGACTTGACCATTTTTAATTTCGTATTAGAAGCAAGGACGTTTTTAAATTGATATAGATGTCTAAGTCTAAGTCTAGCCGCTTGAAGCTTTTTTATGAGGTGGGATCTGAAATTCAAATCTTTATCTATGTTAAGTCCTAAACTTTTAATGACTTCACTACACTGAAGTGGTACACCATCCAATAAAATGGGTGAAGTAATTTGGCGATTACCTACAACAAGCATGGCAGATTTTTCTGCATTTATTCTTAGGCCATTATTCCTGACCCACATTGACAGATTTTGTAAATCCTGATTAAGCTGACTTAGTTGCAATTTTTCATTTTGTTGCGAAAAAGATGATATCAACTGAGTATCATCAGCATAAGAGTGCAAGAGCTGTATTTAACATGATTGGGCACACATACACAAGTCGGAGTAGTAGATAATAGATATTAATATTATTAATATTTTTTTTTTAAGACTGTAATGTAATAAACAATAAATTAACTAGAGGATGTACATGCGTACAAATTACGAATTAATATTAATAGTTGCGAGTCTGCGAAATGCAAGTGTGTACAAGAATAAGATCCAAGTGTCACAACTAATAGTATGTTTAATACACAACTCAAAAAATAATGAAAATACTGACACCAGGATTGGAGTTGTTCAAATATAAAAAAAACACTGTGCAAAGTTCGCACAGCAATGAAAAATATATTAAAAATGATCAAACACGAAGTACACAAAATGAAATTGATTGTAAAATGTTACCGGTGACAAAAATTTATGTATATATGTGTGTACCATATAAGTATGTACCATATTTAATTAATAAAATGTGATTTCATAAAAGTGGGTTTTTTAGATGGGTTTTTTTGGGTTTTTTTAGGTGGGTTTTTTTAAAAAAACCCGGGTGGGTTTTTTTGGGTCGGGCAAAATTGCAACAACCCTGCAATATGGCCGGTTTAAGGTAGATGCTTCGTTTCCCGCAACTGTATTCTTATACACTGCGGCGTTTGAAATACAAAGTAATATTAATATTATAGTTAATATTAAATAAAAATAATGTTTCTAGTATGAATAACATTTTGCATTTTGCGAACTAGTCCGTTTCATATAAAAATTATGTTCAGCATTCTCTCGAATTTTGAATTTACATGATTCGAGTCTTTGTTTTCTTGAATCTACATAGTACTGCATTATTAGTCTTTGGTAGATTAATGGAGAGATAAGTATTATTATTTTATTGTCATCTTTGTGCAGGCAGGTCTACAAGTTTAGATTTCATTACGAAGTATTTTCATAAAGACACTAAGTAATTATTATATTGTAGTTATACCTGGCAAAATATAATCTTGCTTTACAAAATGCAAGGAGCAAGCATATTTTTACTCGGTTCCTTTCCCATTTTTAAAAGATGAATGCATAACTTTCATCTACCAACTATTTCAAATTGGCAAATTTCTCTAATATATTTTCTATAGAATTTATGTTCTTGTTTTCTGGAAATTATGGAAATTAATTATTTCTGGATTTCTGCGTGCTAATGACGTACATAGGTTAAACGCAACAAAAACGTGTTGAAGTTTTAGATTTTGTTATTATACTTTATTTCACGTAAGAATAAGCGTTGGTTTAGTTATGGATATATAAATTCTACCCTTTGATTGGTCAGAATATAAACCTATTTCACAGAAACGAAACAAATATCACCTGTCAGTTGTCAAATAAAATCTACAGAATTAAGTGATGTTTAACCATATTTTGTTGCAATTTTAGATTTTGACATTTTTAAAGATAAATATATTTATTATTGACAAAGCTTGGTTTCACAAATTTAAATTATTTATTCAATGCATGTAAAAACGGTCGGCTCTTAAGAGTAATCTACTATTTTCTTACGTAAAATGAAGTATAGCCTACAAATTTCAATCCACTCGTGATTTATTTGTTAAATAAGTGACAGAAACGATGCGTTCGCCGCTACCTCGGCTAGAACTTACTACCATACACTAGTTCATATTTTCGCCGCTAGACGTCATATTGCTCTATTTCACTGTTATAATCGGATTGTAGGGACCTGAAATCATGCTTATTCAATAAAATCTGGATATGCGAATTTTAGCATGAATCCAATACCTTTCTTAGCGAGAGGTAAAAAGTCCACTGTCTTACAAAAATTAATGACAAAATAGCATCAACTACGTGCGATTGGCGAAAAAAATATTTTCAGCTATAATATCCCGAGGACATTGATAATTACGAAATAATTTTACGACAGTTACCGAAAGCGCGTTGCTTGGTAACAGCCCGACGCCGAAGGCAGAGGTGGTGTTACCTAAAAGCAACGTGCTTGAGGAAGTGTGATAAAATTATAAGTATTTATCAATGATCGAGGGGTATTCGGTGAGAAATTTTTTTGCAGTTTTAACATTAAATTTGCCTAAAATTTGTATTTGACATAATTTTTGTGTCTAACATAGCCCAGTAGATGTCACTAGTAGCCATGAACGTGAATGTGGCTATGAATATGTTCAGTGTGAAGTGTGCAATAAGAATGAGACCTCTTTGAGTGAGACCAAAGAGAAGAAGATAAGACATACAAAAGTCCATAAATATTCTCCACATTTAGTTTTTTATTTAATACAGTATTTTTACCTCTCGCTAAGAGAGGTATTGGATTCATGCTAAAATTCGCATATCCAGATTTCAGTGAATAAGCACGATTTAAGGTCCCTAAAATCCGATTATAACATTTTTAAAATGATGTCTGTGTGTGTGTGTGTGTGTGTGTGTGTGTGTGTGTGTGTGTGTGTGTGTGTGGATGTGTGTATGTGTGTATGTGTGTATGTCTGGATGTTGTAGACACGATTTCTCAAAAACCATAAGACTTAAGAATTGTTTAACTATGGATTCCTCAATCTGACATTCCTGGGAAGAGCTGAAAAGGTTTTGGTAACAATTGAACAACCGGAAATTGTAGTTTCTGAGAAAAAATCTTCTAAATATAATTTTTTGGAAATTTTTGTTATTAAATATTGAAGACCATAAAATTCTCCACTTAATACACTTAAAATTTTTATTATATCTTGTATAGATTTAGAAATAAAGACACAATAATATATAGAATACTTTAATCGCAGAGGCTAAGGCACTAAGGAAACCAGTTGACAAATTCCAATGTTTATAACATAGTTTTTAAATGACACATGTAAGTGTCAAAAATCAACAGTTTTAGTGACATTCTGACAACTTTTTCTGGGATGTATATTTAATATTTCTTGTTGTTTTATTAATTAAATATTTGAAATTATAGGTAAAATACTTATATCCATAAGAAATACCGCCAATCTGGTTAATGAATTGGAAGAATATCTGCCATTTAGAAACTTCCTCATACAATGAAAAATAGATATAATTAGAATTATATGTGTGCAGAAGACATGTTAAATACAATAAAAAACAGTATTTGGGCAAAGTTCTGTATTTTATTTGTTATAAAACGACGGTTCGAAAGGAAAGTGCAATTCAATACTTATATAGCCTAATATGGAAATGGCGAGAGGTCTTGTGCTAGCCACAACAGATTTTTTGATGTTTTCTTCTATAATTTTATTGATTAAATCATCATTTTCAACGACAGCGTAAAAGTGACATTTTTAAATTAATACAATTAATCTTTAATTATATGTCAAAAAGTGTTACATAGCAACTTAGTGACATAAGTGATAATTGTCTTAGGATAATTATTATCAGTGTAAGTTTGTTTTGATTGGTTACTTTCGCACACGTGGTCAGCAATAAAGGGATTCAATTGGATAATGAGCCTGTTTCACATTTTTCAAAAACTATTTTAAATGAAAGTTTATGGAATGATTTTCTTAGTAATAATTTTTATTTTAATAATTTGTTGTTATTTGTGGAAATAATTAAATAAAAAGATTGGCGTCCTGAAAAACTACCCCCACTCCTGTGACGTAGAAGCACATACATTACATCATTAATAGCCAATAGGAAAATAGTTTTTCCATCACCTACGTTTATTCATATTATTTATATAAATAAACGTAGGTTAAGTTTGTCACATGTTAATAAAAAATCTTTTAATTTGACATTTGACGCTGACATTTCTCATTGTAATTGAATAATAAAGTAATAATGACTAATTAAAATTACACTCAAGCTAAGTCGGACAATTTACCGAAGGTCGATAGCTGGATGATGGCTGAATTTATATCAGAACGATTGTTTTACTGCTACCGAAATAAGGGGTGTTAAAGAATTGAGGTAAAATAAAATATAAAAACTGAATTTACTATATAAATTGATAATATATTTTACTTTAAAGTTCTGCTCGTGATTCTTACATTGAATCTGCTATAGGACATGTAGATCTATCATAAGTGAAGCAACAAAAATATACTGTTATCGTGAAGGTGGATGAAAGTTGAAATGATCTTCACAAACATGAAGACACGATTTTTCTGACAAATTATCAGCTCTTCGACCTACTGCTTCTAGCCACAATTTTGTTTTCTTCGCATCTTTTGTAAAATTTATAAACTCTATAGTAGGTTTGTTCCTAACAGTATTTTTGTAAGAAAGCACAATATAAAATCGTAAATTACTCATTTTATTTTGATCTTTTTATTATCTACATATTATACAACTTGAACCAATCTAAAAATTTGACACTTGTTTGACAACTTTGACAATACACTTGACAACTTAGAACAGCTGTAGATGTATGTACTCTGACATCACATTCTGTTTCAGATCACGTGATTTATTCAAAATTTTATCCAAATTTCAAAAATTAATTGTAAAATATCTAAAAAATATTTTGTGATATTTTCAAATTTGAGGTTCTTTAAAGAACATTGGGTGCGATTCAGTGGGTTATATTAAAGTCTATACTAACACTTGTATTAACTAAAACACTGTATTAGCTTAAAACACATTTTAAAACAAAGGTGATTCAGTGGTCTGTATTAAGCTGTTTTAGTTAAAACGCAAAATTACACTTGACAACACTGTAATAACTGTCAAAGTGCGAAATTGGCGGCATTTGAAACGTCAATATTTTGTATTTGTGTTGTTTTAGGTTATATTACACTACTTTATGACCTATATTTTAAATTTTAGCATATTAAAATGTCAGGAAAAAGAATTACAGAACCGATTGGTTTAATGAAGAAAAGATTATTTTAATAAGACGCAATTACTAAACGGACCGGTATTATTGAAAATAAGGGAAATGACATTAAAATAATGAAAAATAAAAAAGCTGCATCATTTTGAAGTGGTAAATTGGAATGTCCAAAGAAATAAAAGTGATGTTTGTGCTGATTGATATTTTTTATTATTGTAATCAAGTTTCCATTATTGTAAATAAGCATTTCTTTGTTGTAATCAAAATTTCTTTAAGGATTTCTTTGTAATAAAAAAAAATCAAAATCAAATCAATATTATTTTAATTCAATGTAGCGGGGCCCCTAAAATGTGAGGGGCCTATAGGCAATTACCTATTCTGCCTAATGGGTAATCCGACACTGATTGAAATGCAATTCAAAGAGTGAAATTGCACATTATTTAAAAGAAAAACTAAAACTGGAGGAGGTACATCACCGCCAAACCCAGATATGTCAATTCGAATCAAATTTATTACATTCTGAAATACATTTTTTGATAATCGGTATCACTTTCGGAGAGAGTATTGTCATAGTTTTTCGTCTTCTTTATATCCTTCGTCTTCTACAATCAACAACATGCCAAACATGCTCAATTCTTTCAACAGCACGTATTGTGTCACCTATTTTACTTAAACAAACTCAGAAAATAAACAACATATAAATAATTGTTGTAACTTGCCTGAATTTATTCATATTAACCTCAATTTTTTAAATTATTAATTTTCTCTTCTATTATATCATTTTAAGTTGAATATTTGCTTTAGTATACTTTATGAAGAGTCAAATATGTAATTTTACTTCAATATTTCATATTTGACATTATGAATTAAGGTTAATACAATACTTAAAACAGATATAACCCATTTTAAGAAGTGTTTTAATTTCCTAGGCAACTAATACACATGTATTAAAATAAACACTCTAAAACAGTCTAATACAAGCCACTGAATCAGGTTTTTTAATACAAGTCTTAATACAGATCTTAAAACAGCCTAATACAACCCACTGAATCGCACCCATTGTCTTTTAAAATTTAATACTTAGAAGTCATATAAAAATTCTTGCAACAGCCCTATTTTTTAACCAAAAAATTTTCATTGTAATATCACCTCCTAACGACCTGCTCAGTCGAACTTCTTAGCATCATTACCGTTGCAGTAGAGAACGAAATCCGGCTGATTACATATGCCAACACGCAAGTTGGTAATTTTTCCCGGCTGTGATTTGGTAAATTTGCCTCAAGGCAATTCATTCGTTCTGGGGCTATTACTCGAACAATGTTATCATTCAAAATACTTACGGCCCTCCAAGGAATCCAAACTTCGTGAGAGATGATGTATAACGAAGGAGGAGAGACTTAGGAAAAATATCCTACCGACTGCGCCAATTATGTTACATGGGTATCCGGAGGTATTACAATGATATTCGTTCAGTTAGTAGCAGTAAGTACAATACGGTGCAAAATTAAACATCGAAATATAAAATTTAAACAAAGGACTTAATAATAAATGGACAAGTTGTAAGCAAATTCTCACAGATGCTTTGTTTTAGAGATATTTGTAATTGAGTAAAATAAACATAAACTAACTGTACCCGTAACAAAAATATTTGCAAGAAAAAATATTATGGGATGTTATTAAATTACAATTTTTCTGTATTTTCAATGTTTGGTACTTTTCTAAATGGTTTTCCTTTAACCACCGCTGCTTTGTTAAACGCATAGGGAGAATTCTGGTTCATTATTCGACACAACATTTTGTTAATAATAAATAACTTACTTAGGACCTGTTTCAAAGCGAAGTAGTGTTTCCCAAACTTTTTATCCTCGCGCCCCCCTTCAGACTACAATTTTTTTGCGCACTTTTAATCCTAATTTTTACCTCCCGCTACCCTTGGTAAGGGAGGTATAGGGATCGAGCTAAAAATCACATATCGAGATTTTAGTAAATGACCACGTTTTAAGTTCCCTAGAATCCATTTTTAACATTTTCACGATGATGTCTGTATGTGGGCATGTGTGTGTGTGTGTGTGTGTGTGTGTGTGTGTGTGTGTGTATGTATAGGAATTTTGTCTTCGCTCTAACTCAAATACTATCATTCAGAAAATTCTGAAACCTTGTATTTCTACCCTATTCTAATATGAATAGAAGCCATTAGATTTTGGTGTAAATCGGATAACCGGAAATAGCACTTTACCTGAAGCTCATAATGGTTTTTCTTCAAAAAATATCATTAAATGCCATTTTTTCGCTTTTTATGTCTTATAAAAATTAAAGATTATTGAATTTTCTACAGGAATACATTAATACTTTTTCTATATATTTTACAGATAAATTTAAAAATATATTTTTTTTACAAGTCCCGAAGCCTAAGAAAAACACAATTCTTTTGTTACGCAGTTCATTTTTCAAATGAATGTAACTGACAGTAAATGTCACTGTCAAAAAACTAATCACTTCAAATTAATAATAGTGACATTTTAAAAAGAAAATAGTAAATAAAGCAATAGTTTTATGCAATGGAACAGTTTGCAGCGTTAGTAAATCCGTAGGTATGTATTTAAATTAATAAAAATTAAATAGCGGGAGGTTTTGTGTTGGCCACATCAGATTTTTTTTATTAGTCTCGAAGCCTAAGATAAACACAATTCCTTTGTTACACAGTTCATATTTCAAATGAATGTAACTGACAGTAAATATCACTGTCAAAAAACTAATCACTTCAAAATAATAATAGTGACATTTTATGCAATGGAACAGTTTGCAGCGTTAGTAAATACGTAAGTATGTATAGAAATTAATAAAAATGGATAGGAATGTGTGTCGAAGGATGATTGTTGCGTAACTATTATTGTGGTCCAGATGCGGTTATTCGCTACCGAAAATCAGTCACTTTAATATGTTCTTATGTATGAATGCTATGATGATTGTGGACAAGGCGAAAGAAGAATGTTGTTAAAGAGTGAAGTGAGTCAGCTGAGCTCTTACTCTCATCCCTTTTCTTATTGTTACTATTGTTTCCGGGTTTTTGCTAACCCACTAAGTGGGAAACGCGTGATTTTATGTATGTATGTATGTAAAAATTAAATAGCGGGAGGTTTTGTGTTGGCCACATCAGTTTTTACCTCCCGCTACCCTTGGTAAGGGAGGTATAGGGATCGTGCTAAAAATCACTTATCGAGATTTTAGTAAATGACCACGTTTTAAGGTCCCTAGAATCCAATTTTAACATTTTCACGATGATGTCTGTATGTGTGTATGTGTGTGTGTATGTATGTATGTGTGTGTGTGTGTATGTGTAGGGATTTTGTCTTCACTCTAACTCAAATACTATCATTCAGAAAATTCTGAAATCTTGTATTTCTATCCTATTCTAATAAGAAAAGAAGCCATTAGATTTTGGTGTAAATCGGATAACCGGAAATGGCACTTTACCTGAAGCTCATAATGGTTTTTCTTCAAAAAATACCATTAAATGCCATTTTTTCGCATTTTGTCGTTATGAAAATAAAAGATTATTGAATTTTCTACAGGAATACATTAATACTTTTTCTATATATTTTACAGATAAATTTAAAAATAATTTTTTTTACAAGTCCCGAAGCCTAAGAAAAACACAATTCCTTTGTTCCACAGTTCATATTTCAAATGAATGTAACTGACATTAAATGTCACTGTCAAAAAACTAATCACTTCAAATTAATAATAGTGACATTTTAAAAAGAAAATAGTAAATAAAGCAATAGTTTTATGCAATGGAACCGTTTGCAGTGTTATTAAATCCATAAGTATGTATTTAAATTAATAAAAATTAAATAGCGGGAGGTTTTGTGTTGGCCACATCAGATTTTTTTTAAGTATATATCGTGAACTCAATATGTTTTTTGAATTGTTTACTGTTGAAAAAATAAATATCTAAACTCATTCATAGTAATATATTTTTTTCACTACTAGCCTAGGAACCCACTATTATTTTCCTTTATTTGACATGAGAAATTGTTTTTCACTACCGCTTGCTTGTAACCATGGTAACCTAGGTCAATAATAATTTATTATTAACCTAGGTTTATAATGCAAACTGTCACTTTTCAATCAAACTCAAGCCTCCAAATCCAAATATTATTTAACTCATTAAACTCAAGAAAGGTGTTAAGTATATAATTTAAATTTTCCACGCTGCCGCCTCGCCTGGCCACTGTGCTGTTTTGGTGAAAATGTGAAATATTTATAGATGTAGGATTGAACAAATCACTATTTTTTTTTGTATATGTAGGTAAATACATTGCAATAGATTTATTTAAAAATAATAATGAACTGATAAGGCTGCTGACTGTAACAGCACAAAGTGTTTTTAATAAATAATTAAATCAAATACAAATCAAGGCCCATAAGTGAGGTTATCAAACCAGCGAAATGAGCAAAACGTCAGATAAAAACTAATGCAGCCTACTTTCTTTTTGTGAATATTAACAAATAACTAACGTTATTATTCATGTCAAAATTATTGTTATATATTATTAATTTATGTGCTAGTAGTGAAAAAAATAGTATATAAACCACGGTTGAGAAGATCATTATTGACCAGGCGCCTTATATCCCTCGGGCTTCGCCCTCTGGTTACAATAGGCGCTGGGTCAATAATGATTATCTTCTCAACCTTGGCGTATAATATACTATTATATAATTATTAAAAATATAATTAACCACAAAAAGAAAGTACAAAATGATTCATGAATGGTATGTTATTATAACATTCAAAATTAATTATAATAATAAAATGTCAAAAGTTAAATGACAAATAAAACATGAGAAATTCAAAGGCACTCTAAAATATGCTGTAAATTGTGAATTTTAATTTGCGTTTTTGTAGTAAAATAAAAAGAAATTGTGATTAATTTTAGTCCCATATTGTGTACTTTTTAATTCTGAATGACTTTTTCATTAGAACTTTTCTCTAAAATTAATAGGTCAAAAATTACAGGATATAAAAAAAATAACATTGTATTACCTATATTATGGATTTCAAGTAGACACCCGGTAGAAAAAATTATAATAGAATAGAACCACAATCATTTATTGGCTAGTTTAAGATTTTGGTGCTAGCGGTAAATTCAACATTTTGTCTGATGTTATTTGCAGGTATGTGCATTTACGCGTAAAAATTCTTTTTATGTTTACGTGTAAAAAATGCGTAAAAAATATTAAATAAGTAAAAAAACGTAGATAATGTATAATTTTAGTTCTTCATAACGACATTAGACGACTTTTTTTGCAGTAACTTTCCCTAATCCTATCATAAAAATATTCTAACATGACTGAAACTATGATAAGTTTATAAGAAAGATACTGGAATTATTGTAAAATATTAAAAATACATTCTGATGTTATAAACAAATTAACATAAAATGCTTAAACTTTGTACAAAATTCATTTTCAATAAGTTTGGAGCTAATGATTTAAATCTATTATGTATTAATAATTAATAAATGGAAAATGAAATTTTAGTTTCGCCAATTTTTTATTCGCAGTCTATTTTTAAATGTCTTCAAATTTTATTTCTTTATAAAACTGCCTAAAATTTAAATAAAACATATAAAATATTTTAAAAATATAGTATAATGGGCTTCAAATTTACGTATTTAGTCTAATTTTGACGTAAAATGTGTTTAAAAGTTTGGCGTTTGAGGTTATGTCACAGGAATTGTTTGTCCGAATCAAAGAAACATGTTGATGTCACGTGGACTGCTTGTTCTGGAATATTCATTACAGTATGAAAGAAAATATCTTTATAAAAAAAATATGCTTATGGTAATAATAGCTTTGTTCGATGACATGTACTAGGCCGCCCTAGTGTTAACTTTCTTGCACTAACATGTTTTATGAGAAACGGGCAGCTTCTTTCTGGCAGGCTGTTCGATGACAAAAAATTTAAGAACTAGTGTTCACTTTTCTGACCTGACTCGCGAGGTAGTGTAGAAAGTGCAGACTAGGAGTGGGGGTAGCTAAATGTTGTTTGCTAGATATTTTAATTCTATCCTTTCTACACATCTGTTTATTTAACCTAAAATTTTGTTTTGCTATATAAAGAATTAATTAATATATCTGTCTCTGAATCTGATGAAGAATCAAGTGATGATTGATCTTCGTCAGAATCGTTTATTAGATCACTATGCTCTTTAAAACAGACATTTCTGCAGTCACTTTTTTGCAGCTTTATGATATGACTGTGTTTATAAACAACCTAACCTTTTACACCTTTGACTATGCTTGGCTTGATTACTCACAGTTGAGCAAACTTGCCCAAATATACACTAGTGTGTTTTATGAAACCACAAGAATTAGACTGTACTAGTGTACACTACACTACACTGCACTATTCTGCTCTACACTTCAAGCACTTCTCATCGAACAGAGCTAATATTTTACATTATCTACGTAAAAATTCTCAAATATTGTCAATGTAATTTTTGTGGCGTATTTTACGTGCCCATCCCTGGTTATTTGTAATGGTGTAAATTTAACAAAAAATATTATTATTGTTGTAATCAATGTGTTACATATGTGTTTTCAAGTTCAATTATTGTAGTATAAGATAAAAAGTAGCATTTTAGTACCTTGACATAAAAATAACTATTAAAAGACTTACCAGTACCATCATACATATTGTGAGACGTTGAAAAACAAGACAGCTTACCTGTAAAAAAAAAAAATAACAATTATTAATGGTGAAAAACTTTTAGAAACATCAATGATTTTAAAAAAGTAGAGAAGTCCATTTAATAATTAGTAGCTGAGTAAGCCAGATAACAAAACGAAAACGAAAACCTTTTCCATTAAATTCGAGTAAAATATTTTCAACTCATTAAAACTAATGTTTAATTAATTACATCGCAGAATAAGCAAAGTTCTAAACTTTATCTGGCAGCGTGCAACAACAATTTGTAATTATCTATAATCCAATAAACGAAGAAATAGAAGTGCATTACTCGTGCTGCGCAGAATTTAAATTAAACGCATGTTTTGATATTGGATTCATGCTGAAAATCGCGTATGCAGATTTTAGTGAATAAGAACGTTTTAAAGTCCCTAGTCTCTCTCTCTCTCTCTCTCTCTCTCTCTCTCTCTCTCTCTCTCTGTGTGTGTGTGTGTGTGTGTGTGTGTGTGTGTGTGTGTGTGTGTGTGTGTGTGTGTGTGTGTGTGTGTGTGTGTGTGTGTGTGAGTGAGTGAGTGAGTGTGTGCGTTCGTGTGTGTGTGTGTGTGAATGTTGGAAGGACGATTCCTCAAAACCTATTCTCAACTGAAATAACCGATAGAGGCGCTGCAAGCATTTTCAATATGGCGGATGCATGACCATGACGGTAGGTGTACAAACTGTCACTGTCATAATGATACAATTTTGCTTGTGTTTCTTGAAAATGAAGCTAAGTATTGTTCAGATATTTGACACTCTAAAGGCTACTGATCATTCTAGGAATATTGCTGAAGGTATGATTGTATATAATGTTCATTTACTACTTTATTTAAAATATTAATCTTGTAAACAAGCGAAAAAGTTCTGAATGCGAATCACATTATATTATGTGGAATTACTGATAGTTATCGAGAAATTATAAATGTAATATCACTCTGTCTTCAAGCAAGTGCTCTGTCGTCACAAATATGGTACAGCATTTTTTTTATTTCTCCGTTGAGAAGGAATTTCTAAAAATTTAAATAATCATAAATATGATTCAAGTATAATTATTAATAATAATACCTGGAAGAATAAAGTCATTGGCTGGTAGCACAAGCCCTGTTTTAACTAAAACGCTGTTTTAAGAAATGTCAAATTTCATTATTTAATGTTAAAAATAAATAGGTAATATCAAATTTATCAAAATATAATTTTAAAGCAGAACATAGTTTATATTCAAACAAATATTTAAAAAAAAATCGTTCTATACGCATAAGGGTGAAATTAAATATTGAAATTTGAATTTGACATTTATTAAAACAGTGTTTTAGTTAAAACAAGGCTTGTGCTACCAGCCACTGTCTTTAAAATGTCTCGAATATACTCTTATATACTTGGAAATTTGTTTTCCAGAATGTAAAACATACTTTCAAGCTTGAAATCTATCCAATGTTTGTTGAATGCCTGCATTTGTAGTCATAGTCACTTTATTTTTACCTATTTTTGGAAAAATGTGGAAACTTAAATGAGCTTCCCTACTCATAAGCGAATGACACCCCTATACGCAACACATAATATTGTTTTTACCGCGTTTTGTAACATTCATTTTCGTATAAAAGAAATACTTTTAAAAAATGTATGCTAACATATGTTGTATTTGCTCGCACCTACCGTCATGCACTAGTTTAAAATTTAGTCACCAGATGTCATATCGATTCTCTACAGTTATCAATAAGACTTAAGACCTGTTTAACTATTAATTCCTCAATCTGACATTCCTGGGAAGAGCTGAAAAAGTTTTAATAACAATTGGACAACTAGAAGTAGTAGTTTCTTAAAAAACCTTATAATAAAGAACACTAAGTTATTGGATTCATATTAAAAATCTCAAATGCAGACTTTAGTAAACAAGCACGTTTTAAGGTCACTCACTAGGATCCGATAATATTTTTATGTGTGTGTGTGTGTGTGTGTGTGTGTGTGTGTGTGTGTAGATGTTGGAAGGACGATTTCTCAAAAACTATAAACTTAAAGACCTGATTAACTGCAACTTGACGCACATCATCCATCACTACAAATAAACATTCCTGTTAGGAAAATTAAACCTGCAGAGTATGAGAGTAATAATTTTGAAAAATATAATTTTCAAAAAGCAAATTATACAGAAATGTATAACCTTCTTAATGATTTTAACTGGTTCGAATTACTCTGTTGTAAAGATCCTGACAGGCAACTTAATCTGTTTTATAATAATTTGTACAAAATCTTTGATTTAACAGTACCTAAATATACAATCACTCACAAAAATAATAAAAACTATCCCGATTGGTTTAATAGTGAAATAAAATATAAATTAAAATTAAAAGAAAAATTTCATAGGAAAGCTAAACTCGATACACCAAAACAACAAGAGTATAAGAATAAATTTAAACTACTGAGATCTGAAATTAAAAAACTTATTGATCAAGCTCATAAGGATTATTTAGCTCGCTTAGATTTAAATTTAAAAAATAATCCAAAATTATTTTGGTCACATGTAAACAAAGTTAGAAAAAATAACTGCATGGAAACTGTCTTTACACATGATAACAAACACCTAATAAGTGATTTAGATATTGCTAATGCTTTTGCAGAATATTTTAACTCTGTTTATATTAATGATCCTACTTATGACAGTAGTCATATGCACAATTCAGTAAATATCAATTTAGACTTACTTAATATTTCACACATTACGGAAGAAGACACATTAAATGCAATTAATTCTATTGCTGCTAATTCTTCGGCAGGTGCGGATCAAGTCCCAGGCTTTATTATTAAAGGCTGTAGTAATCTGCTAAGTCAGCCACTAACCTCGATATTTAACACTTCTTTAGAGAAAAATAAATTTCCAGAAAATCTAAAACTGGGGAGGGTTTGTCCTGTTTTTAAATCTGGTAACCCAAATAATATTGAAAATTATAGACCAATAGTAGTACTATCTGTTATATCAAAGATTTTTGAAAAAATTATATACTGTAAATTATACAATCATGTTAAAAATGAACTTGCTCTGGAACAACATGGATTTATAAAAAATAGATCTACTGTAACAAATTTATGTGTTATGTCTAGTGAAATATCAAGGGCCATAGATAATGGAAATCAATTAGATGTGATCTATACAGACCTGAGTAAAGCATTCGATAAAGTCTCACATAAGTTACTATTATATAAATTAGAATTATATGGAATACAAAGCAATTTGTTACAATTTTTTGATTCATATTTATGCAATAGAAAGCAATATGTTAATTATAACAACGTTAAATCTAAAATGATTGTGCCATCTTCAGGAGTGCCACAAGGCTCCCTATTAGGCCCTTTGTTGTTTACGCTGTTCATAAATGATCTACCTCAAGTATTGTGTAACACCAAATGCTTACTATATGCAGATGATTTAAAATTATTTAAAGAAATTCGCAGCGTTAATGACTCAATACTGCTGCAAAATGACATCTACAAAATTGAAACATGGTGTACAAATAACAGCCTCAATTTCAATATTAATAAATGTAAAATTATTACCTTTTCAAAAAACCTAATAATTTATAAACATGATTATTATATTTGTAATAATAAACTTGAACGAGTGACATTAATAAATGATTTAGGCATTTCATTTCAAAGTAATTTCCGATTTAATCTACACTATGAGAATATTGTAGCTAAGTCTACAAGAACATTGAATTTCGTTATGAGAATTGGAAAAAATTTTAGTATTAGTACCCTTTTAATTTTATTTTATACTCTAGTAAGATCTGCTTTAGAATATGGCTCTGTGATATGGAGTCCTAAAACATGCTCCAGTTCAGATACAATTGAGAAAGTTCAGAAAAAGTTCTTAAGATATTTGTATTATAAAGCTTACAATGCATCACCAATGTATATTTCTTACATAACTCAATGTAATTTATTCAATGTACATACACTGCAAAGTAGGCGAGAACTTTTAATGGTACTTTTTGTATGGAACATAATTCATGTTCTTGATGTACCAGACTTATTATATATGTTACCATTACATGTACCTAATATGAAACTAAGACCAAGGTTTGTCCTTTTTGAACTAAAAGAAACAAGCTCGCCATTATTTAGTTGTTTAAAATTATTAAATGAAATCTGTATCTCTAATGTAAATATTGATATTTTTAACTGTAGTAAAACGAACTTAAAAAATCAATTTGTTAATTCAATATCACTGTAACTATGTAATTGGGTATATCCTGTATATTTGCAGTTTAAATAAATTATTATTATTATTATTATTATTATTATATTCCTCAATCTGACATTAATGGGAAGAGCTGAAAAGTTTTGGTAACAATGGGGTCATGCCAAAAAAAAATGTTGCTAATATTTTTATTAAAATAGAATCTATGACACTTATTATCCATATTGGAACATAGAACATCCCAAAATATAATATTTTTCATTCATAATTTACTTAAAAGATATTCGGATTACGATTTTCTGTGACGTCATGTATCGGCTACTCACACAACGACACTAGTCACACGTACATAAAGGTCACAATGTCACAAACTTCAAACGCAAAATTAAAGCTGTCAGAGGAAAAGTGCGCTCTATTCAATCTTTTTTGTTTCATAAAGATTTATTTATTTCATTAGAGAAATATTATTTTTAATTGCATGTTTGTGTGCTTGATATTATAATTTAATACATAAAAGTGCAATAATTGTATATTTATAATGATAATAATGATAAAACATGGTGAAGAAGAACTGTGCAGTTCCAACTTGTGGAAACAATTTATTAAAAAACCCAAAAAAACTATTTATAAACAATCTTAATTTACATTTTGTCCGCCAGGGTGAACTGGAATCGTTCAGATACATGACATATGCGCTCACGTGACCTCATTGAGATTTGAAATTGACCCCTATTTTAAAAAATCTGTTGTGGCCAGCACAAGACCTTCCGTCAATTCCATGGATTTTGTACAAATCCCATACCAAAAGGTCCTTGGAACAGATTCTATATAACATCATGTAAAAACACATACTATTTTTTACAAATTCCATACCCAAAGTTCATTTGAAAAGGTTCTATAAATCCAATAAAATTATAACATAAACTACACTAAGTAATGTCCTTCCATCTTCTCTTTGGCCTTTCTCTGCGTATCACTTGCGAGCAACACTATGACATACCAATTTTAGATCCTATACTTTTTTTGTCCATATTTGGTTTTGCACTTGCAACTGACATCTGTCAATTAAATTTTTTTGAATAATTATGTCAGCTGTTTCCAAGATAAACATCAAAGCTGACTAATTTTTGAAAATTAATTTCTTTATAATGCTTTAAATTTATATCTATTGAATATGAAGGAAAATGTATAATCAAACTGTATAGAGAAGAGTATTTTCTTTAATATATATAATAACAAAATGTCAAAAAATAATATTTAACTGCGTTTTTTCAAGAAAAACTGTTAAAAACTTCAAATAAGGGTACTTCCGGTGGATCAATTATAACCAAAATCTAATCAACTCTTCATATGGATGTAGAGAAGAGGAATACGAAAGAATTATAATTTTTAGAATTGTAGTATTGGAGTTATCGTCGGAGAAAAATTTGTCACACACGGACACACACACGGACACACACACATACAGACATCATCTTAAAAATAGTAAATTCGTATTCTAGGGGCCCTAAAACGTGCTTATTCAGATTCAGATTCAGATTCAGATTTCTCTTAACAGAGCTGTTCACTACGTGAAACTAAATCCTGGATACGCCAGGCCCACCCTGTAAGAGTATAGAGGACAAAACACTAACAGCCGGCCTATGCACCTTGACACGGCGCGGACTAGAGACGTCTTGCAAGGGGCCCTAAAACGTGCTTATTCATTAAAAACTCACCAACGAATTTTTTGACCAAAGACAATACCTTCCTTTTACGGAAGGTAAAAATTATATCTACAAAACAATGCACAGAAATGGCGTGAAAATATTATATAATAAATAATTAAGACCTTTAAATTCTAAATCTGATAAATTGAATTTTTACCTCTGGTTAAGAGAGTTATTGGATTCATATTAAAAACCATAAATCCAGATTTTAGTGAACAAGCAAGGTCATTAGGAGTCGATATTTTTATAATATGTGCGTGTATGTGTATGTGTGTGTGTGTTTGTGTGTGTGTGTGTGTATGTTGGAAGGACGATTCCTCAAAAACTATAATACTTAAGTCTTGTTTAAGTTCATATTCCTTAATCTGAAATTAATGGGAAGGACTGAAAAGGTTTTGGTAACAATTGGGCAACCGGAAGTAGTAGTATCTTAAAAATTATTTAAATGATTTATTTAAAACATGTAAAAACGATCGGCCTTCAAGCTATTGTCTCACTTGAAATGAAGTTTAGGTACATGCGAATAACTGTGAAGAAGAGATGAGTGAAATTAAAAATATTTTTATGAAGAATGGATATTCTGTGTCTTCTATTGAAAAATGTATTAAAGCAAAAAGAACAACAAACAATGAAGAAGAAAGGAACGTATTATATGCATCGCTGCCTTATGTTAAAAACGTAACGGACAAGATTGGTAGAATTCTTCGTAAAAAGAACATGAAGATTTTGATTTCACCATATGTTAAACTTCGTCATATGTTGAAACAAGTGAAAGACGTCATCCCTCTTCATTCATCAGGGATTTACATAATTCCATGTGTCTGCGGGAGAGTTTACATCGGCCAGACTGGTAGAACTGTCTTTACAAGATTGAGCGAACATCATCGATCGATCAGATTGAACCAGCCTGAGAAATCGTCCGTTGCAGAACATGCCTTGGAAGAATTCCACCAAATTAAATTTGCAGATACGAAAATAATTGCAAGACCTACTCGACTTAACAACAGATTAATTAGAGAAGCCATTATGTTTTATAAAACAAGAAATATCAATCTCAATCATTGTGACGGATTAGAACTTAGTTGCGCATTGCTTCCAATATTAAATATGTTATAATTTGTAATATGTATACAATTTTATCTAAACTTTTTCTAACATCTGTTAATAAAGAGTACGGCTGCGGTATTTCGCTACCGATAAAGCATCTCTGAGTTATACAGATCATTTCTCTGCCAGTTTTTGGGACGGTTTTTCCTCTGGCAAAATAAGATTTTTTCCTGAGAAGATGAATGTTCGCCGTCCATGTTATTGCCGGGCATGCATATATTATCTAGGAAATTGTATCCATAAAAAATCTGTTGTGGCCAGCACAAGACCTCTCGCCATTTCCATATTAGGCTATATAAGTATTGTATTGCACTTCGCTTTCGAATCGTCGTTTTATAACAAAAAATTACAGAACTTTACTCAAATATTATTTTTTATTGTATTTAACATGTCTTCTGCACACATATAATTCTAATTATATCTATTTTTCATTGTTATGAGGAAGTTTCTAAATGTCACAGATTCTTTCAATTCATTAACCAGATTGGCGTTATTTCTGATGGATACATGCATATTACCTATAATTTCAAATATTTAATTAATAAAACAATAAGAAAGATTAAATGTACTTCCCAGAAAAAGCTATCAAAATGTGAATAAAACTGTTTATTTTTGACACTGAAATCTGTCATTTACAAATTATGTTATAAACATTTGAATTTGTCAACTGGTTTCCTTAGTGTAGTTTCGCCTACTCGACTTGTTATATCCCGATATTCTATATATTATAGCGTCTTTATCTCTAAATTTATAGAAGATATAATAAAAAATTTATATGTATCAGGTGTAGAATTTTGTTCTTCAAAATTAATAATATCAAAAATTTTCAAAAATTAATATTTGGAAGTTTTTTTATTTAAACTACTACTTCCGGTTGTTCAATTGTTACCAAAACCTTTTCAGCTCTTCCCAGGAATGTCAGATTGAGGAATTCATAGTTAAACAGGTCTTATGTCTTATAGTTTTTGAGGAATCGTCCGTCCAACATCCAGCCATACACACACACACACACACACACACACACACACACACACACACACACACATACACATCCACACACACACACAGACATCATTGTAAAAATGTTAAAATCGGATTCTAGTGACCTTGAAACGTGCTTATTCATTTAAATCTGGATATGTGATTTTAGCATGATTCCAATACCTCTCTTAGCGAGAGGTAAAAAAGGTAACATTTATAAACATTTCTTGTTACCTTGGTTACTTGGTTTCGTTATTTTACATATTTATGTCAATGTATCCCCTGAAGAAGGCACCAGTTTATGGTGCTGAAACGTTGGGTTTAAATAATAAATACAGAACTTAAACTAAAAAAAAAGGTAGTATTGTTGCAAAAACTTTCACCGATTTTCTGTTTACTTTTGCTCTGCAACTCCAACCTTTCCATAGGTTGATTTTTGTAGTGTCTTGTATGCTTTGAATATAACCGGATATGTCGCATGTTTTTAAAGGATATTTCATGCACATCCTGCACAGAGAAGGCAAGCAAACATGCCAAGATATAAAGGACAAGAAAAGAATCCGCTCTCTGAGAACTTTGTGCATAAGAAGATTGAATGCGATACGAACTAAGGACTTAAAAAGAATATTTTCAAAGAGGAATTTCCGGCGGCCTAATTCTCTAGGAGAAAATGACCTTTTTACCTCTCACTAAGTTTGCCTGGATAGGAATGTGTGGCGAAGGATGATTGTTTCGTAATTATTGTGGTGTGAAGATGTATAGTTAGTAAGAATGTTTTATGAGAATGGAGAGACAGCTGAACTTTTATGTGGACAAGAAGAACGAAGTATGTTTGTACAGGAATGTGTAGCGAAAGATGATTTTTGTGTAACTATTTTGTGGCCCGGATGCGGTTATTCGCTACCGAAAATCGGTCACTTTAATATGTTATTATGTATGAATACGTTTATGAATGTGGCTGAGGTGAAAGAAGTGTGCATGGATAGGAATGTGTGGCGAAGGATGATTGTTGCGTAACTATTATTGTGGTCCGGATGCGGTTATTCGCTACCGAAAATCGGTCACATTAATATGTTCTTTGTATGAATGTTATGATGATTTTGGACAAGGCGAAAGAAGAATGTTTTTAAAGAGTTAAGTGATTCAGTGGAGCTCTTACTTTCATCCCTTTTCATATTGTTGTAAGTTGGAAACGCGTGATTTCATGTATGTATGTATGTATGTATGTATGTATGTATGTATGTACTAAGAGAGGTATTGGAATCATGCTAAAAATTGCATATCCAGATTTTAGTGGATAAGCACGTTTTAAGATCCCTATAATCCGATTATAACATTTTTACGATGATGTCTGTATATATGTGTGTGTACGTGTGAATGTTAGGACAATTCCTCAAAAACTATAAGACTTAAGACCTGTTTAACTATGAATTCTTCAATCTGACATTCCTGGGATGAGCTGAAAAAGTTTTGGTAACAATTGGTCAACCGGAAGTAGTAGTTTCTTAGAAAAATTATTCTAAATATAATTTTTAGGAAATTTTTGTTATTACAAATATTGAAGAACATAAAATATTCCATCTAATACACTTAAAAAATTTATTATATCTTGTATAGATTTAGAGATAAAGACACTATAATTTATAGAATAATTGGATGTAATACATCGCAGAGGCTAAACTACACTAAGGAAACCAGTTGACAAATTCATATGTTTATAACATACTTTGTAAATGACAGTTGTCAGTGTCAAAAGTCAACTGTTTTAGTGATATTCTGAAAGCTTTTCCTGGGAAGTACAAAATATTTGAAATTTTAGGTAAAATGCATATATCCATCAGAAATTCCGCCAATCTGGTTAATACAATAAAAAATAGATATAATTAGAATTATATGTGTGCAGAAGACATGTTAAATACAATAAAAACTATATTTGGGTAAAGTTCTGTAATTTTCTTTTGTTATAAAACGACGGTTCGATAGCGAAGTGCAATAAAATATTTATATAGCCTAATATGGAAATGGAATTGTATTTAACATGTCTTGTGCACTCATAAACTTCTAATTATATCTATTTTCATTGTATGAGGAAGTTCCTAAATGTGAAATATTCTTCCAATTCATTAACAAGATTGGCGGTATTTCTTATGAATTATATGCATTTTACCTTTAATTTTAAATATTTAATTAATAAAGCAATAAGGAATATTAAATGTATTTCCCAGAAAATAGCTTTCAGAATGTCAATAAAGCTGCTGATTTTTGACACTGACATTTATCTGTCATTATAATCTATGTTACACACATTTAAATTTGTCATCTGGTTTCTTTGGTGTACATAGTTCAGTCTGTACGATTTTTAAAATCTTATTATTCTATACTATCTCTAAATCTATGGATGATATAATAAAAATTTTAAATGTCTCAGATCAACGAGCTATAAGTAAATATAGAGATAAAGTGGCGGATGAGTGCTGCTGGCCGTACACAATTGGAAGCCATGTCTACTATAACCTGCCAGGCAGGTTGCAGCCTACCAGTAATATTTCTCAATTATTTTTAACGAAATAATTTAACTTCTATATTGGAATTATAAATGTAAATAATACAATTTGTGGCGAAAAGTTTTATTCTGACATATATCATATTTCGAAATAAATAAATATATTAATACCTATTTAGTTTCACAGATATATAATATGGATGCTGTGAAACTATTGATAATTAATATAATTTAAGAATTTTTACTGTGAATTCTTATTTTGTTATAATATGAAAAATGTAACTGATTAGTACAATATATTGAAAAAGTAGCAAGGTAAGTAGGTGAATAGTGAAAATTAAATTATATATTTTATTATGACAATAATAACGTATATAAAAAATATAACATATAAAATACAATAACATATTCTTTAAATAAAATAAATAAAATTGTGAAAATAATCACTATATGAAATAGAAAATAATGTTTTTATTGACCTTTAAATATGATTGTTTTGGTCAAAAATTGCCGAACGGTAGTTCCTTGAATATCTGTAGAAACAGTCCTACTATTCACACAAAAAGTTGATTACCTATAATAATTGTTCTTGTATTGTATTTATTTTAATTAGAACAGAAATTTTTGTTTCAATAAAGAAAATTTGATTGTAATAATAAATACCAGTAATTACATAAAAATAAATTGATTATAATCGTTGTTGGATTTAGGCGACAAACTATTATCAAACTTCAGGCGGTAAAATCGTAAAATCCGTCACTGATTAAAACTTTGAGTTACAATTTTTGAATATCAAATTTACCTATGAAACGACTTGCAACTATTTCTAATTTGTCTGTTTCCACACTGAGTAACAACACACTTTGCGGGCATTTTTAATAAATAGTGCAATGAGCGCTGAGAAAAACTTTACTGCGTAGCGCAACGTATAGTGTCTGAGCTGAGCGCTCGGTTATAATAATGGCCGCCGACCTAAGCAGTCAACTGTGTACGGGTATAGTACGGCGTTCAGCATGCGATGCGCCACTCTATATTTACTTATAGCTCGTTGGTCTCAGATGTAGAATAGAAATGGCGAGAGGTATTGTGCTGGCCACAACAGATTTCTTTACTACGTGTTCACAGAAAATTTGAAACCGTTTGATTTGAAACTACTTTGAAACAGAGCATGCGCATTGGATCTCAAACTCCAACCATTTGCAAAACGTTCTATGAACAAAGCTGATACCGATTGAAACGACAGATACCTGCAGCAACAAAATGAGTGCTCGGTCCTCTTATTACAGTAACTTTTCTCTGGCAAAGTTGAAAGATAACTCGTCCCAACACCTCAACTCCAACAAAAGAATTTTTTTGACGCTACGAAAGAAAAATCTGCAGTAAAGTTTTTCTTTGGAAGTTTTCCTTTTATTATTTTCCTATTTCTTTACCACGTAGGGTTTCTTTCAATTTCCAGAGTGCTTAATTCGCACTTTTATTTCTAATTTCAGTTTGCATGTGTCGTCCGTGATTTACGGGATTCAAGTTTGTTATCGGAACTTGAAAATTTATAAACTATTATGAACTTCACACCTTCTCTATATTTTAAAGTGTCAGCTGAATATGTGAATAATTTTTTGTATAAGTTGGATGAATGTTTAAAGTAGTGCTGTGAGGATCCGACAAAACATGGATCCGAGGTCCCGGATTTCAAAATATCCGGTTCCTCGGATATCCGATGTTCGGATATTGAAGCGGATATCCGTAAATTTAACTTCGGATCCGGATTTAATGTGTTGTTTACGGATCCGGATCCGAATTTTAATTCTGGATCCGATTCATCATTTTGAATGTAAAGGCAAACATCTGGAAGTGAGTTCAAATTTAAACCGTTACAGTGGGTCTGTTTATCTCTACAGCGGTCTGTAAACAGCAATAAATTTTATAATACCCCTCTAAAATAGACAGGTAACTGGTGCAAATACGAGAAGGATATTCTGTAGTTCTAATATTTTAATATTCATTACAACAAATACTTCAAAGAACACGAGATTAAGATTAAATTTGAGAAATAATGGTTATACACGGTAAATAAAAACTTTGTTGTGATTACCAAAAATGAGTTCCAGCAGCAAATTTTTTTTGTCAATATAGGACCAGCAAATATATTTGTTACAGTTACCTAGGTAAATTTGCTTGTAAAAAAGTGTTGTGGCAACAAATACAATTTTGTTATATATAACAAAAGATATTTGTTATACGAACAAATAAAATAAGTTACCATTAAGAAATATAAATTTGTTATGCGAAGAAATAAAATAAGTTACCATTAATAACTATGAATTTGTTTTGGAAACTAATACATTTTTGATAGATATACAAATGCATTAATGAGGTAGTAAGGTAAAAATTAAATACTTGCGTATTATAATAATTTTATTTATTTATAATTATAATCTATATACATGTAACAAATATTATATAAACAAAATAACGTATGAAACAATAGTCACTTAAATTATAATAGATTTATCAATAATCGATACATACCTTCAAATTTCTTAATAAGACTCTAATTGCCATTGTTTTAAAATATCTTTTACAAAATCATCCATTTTTATTGACGGGCACAAAAAACAAGCACTTTTAAAACACAATTTTCGACAGGCTAAACTTAACTGCGCAAGCAAATGAGACACGACGTAGTATAGTATTGTATAACACGAATAGTGAATTATGCTGTATACCAGGGAATACCCTGTCTACACAAAAGTTTTAGTTACCTGTACAAATAAGTATATGGCGGGAAGAAGAATTGGTAATCTTTACAAAATATAATGTCACAGGATACAAAAAAATAAAATTTATCCCAGTAACAGATTAAATATCTTTAATTTTTGCAAAATGATTTTGTAATCTGTACAAAGTAACAAAATGACTGCTTAGTACTACTAATAATAATTGCTACCATGACTAATATTTTACAGCAAATAATACTTTTTATACACAACAAAAATTGTTTAGTTTTGGAAACTTAAAATACAAAGTTCTTCGTATACACGGCAAAAAATATTGTTGAAATAACAAAAAAAAAACAGCTAACTAAATTTTGTCCGGAATATCAATGTAATTTTTTACCGTGCAGGTTTTATTTTTTTCTGTCTTAACTGTAACAGATCACAAATTAAACAGAGAGAGAGAAAAGTTAACTATTGAATGTATCTTTCTGAAAAAAAATAATATGTTATCGGCGTGGCCATTAAAAAGTTACGGTCTAATCAATGTTGGGACCCCTAAGTTTCATACACTAGTGGTTCACTAATAATAACAAGTATCACCTTAAAAGATGACATAACTGACATACCAAATTTCATCCAAATCGTATAAAGTGTTCTGTTATTACAAGCAAAATTAATTTTTTTTTTTTTTAAGAACTTTGAAGCAGAATTCTGGCTAAATGGTACACTTTTCGGTAGAAGCAAGTTTAGTTAAATCGTCTTATTTTAGCCTCAGGAATCTGTGGTTTCGCCATTTCCCCCTATTTAAGAGACACCCTGTATATTTTCTTCTGATTTCAACGATATAAATATTGCATATCGTTGTCTAACAATGATTTCGAGAAAAGTGGTATTAAAAATCCATACTAATATAATAAATGCGAAAGTAACTCTGTCTGTCTATTACGTTTTCACGCCTAAACCGCTGAACCAATTTTAATGAATTTTGGTATAGAGATAGATTGGACCTAGGAGAAGGACATAGGCTACCTTTTGTCGCGAAAATGAAACTTGAAGGGGGTGAATAGGGGACGAAAGTTTGTATGGAGAACCCATCATTTCTCAAGTTTTTATCTATAGTAAAGTTTTAACCGTTAGCAGATTTTCGATATTTGTCGGAGAGATAGCTTGCATCATATGTACATAAGTAAAAGTACGTGAGACATGTTTAGAAAAGGCGCTTTTAGGTGCGGTGCGGTGATCGGGCGGAGCCTGTTACATGTGCGATGCGAGGCAGGTTGCCGGCTCCCTACGCAGCGCATGTCTCCGAAGTAAATGTGAAAAATTACTGGTACACGTGTAGCTAATCATTATTTTAGCTTTACCCGTGCGAAGCCGGGGCGGGTCAGCTAGTTAAAAATAATGTCGCTATATTGAAGTATTATGTTAATAAAAGAAAGTATAATGAAGGACAAGAATTATGCTAAAGATGTTAAATTATGCTTAATTTTAAAGGCAAATATAACATTATTTAACTACTTTGACATTCCGTATACAGTAAAGCATCTTAGAAGCATTTCACGAAGTACACAAAGCGCACGTACTGCTAGTTATATATAACTTGCAGCTCACTAAATTCTAAAAGCTACAGTGGAGATATCTTTAGTATGCGAGATGTAATATGTCTTTGAAGACGTACGTCGCAGCTTAGATCTTAGATTCGTGCATTGAGCACTAAATGATTCACAAAATGGCGTGTTAGTCAAGGTATTACACTCCGCACGACAGTTTTGAATTCCCTGTACGTTTTACGTGCATTACATACAGTGTCAAACAGTGACTCAAAAAGTTATTGTCTTTGGCAGGGGCGGATTGGAAAAAAGTGAAAAGGATATAATACATGCTACTATATGTATAATAATATTTATTTATGAAAATTATCACATTGTTATATCTATATGTATATATTTTTTATATCTCCATCCCGTATAAGTAAATGTACAGGGTGTCTCAATAAGCTTGCTCACTATTGGTAACTTTTTTATTTGAAGAGATACGAGGTTGGTTAAATGAGCAAAATTGTGCCATTTTATATTAGAAAATTTGTCATGTAGACAAAATAAAAATTGTGTCAGCGGTTCCCAAAATTTGGGACAGAATATATATTTTTTAAATGGAACTATATATTTTTTATTATCGTATTAGAAAGAGTAATTTTTTCTCTTTCCAATAAGGTAATGTTGTTTATGTACAATTTTTTCAAATAAACGAGTTATTTACGTTTAAAAATAAATATTATCTTTTATTAGTTTTGGTCAAGTAAACTATGGAAACAATTGCCTTTTATAAAATTATTATTTTATTAATTTATTTTACAGTAATAACAAAACAAAGAAAATATTCAAATTGAAAGCCATTATTTCTTTCGCACATTTAAACTTTTTGGAAAGAGTGCCGACCGTACTACGTAACTGGTGTCTAGATATAACTTTCCATATAGCACGATCATATCTAACTTTTCTTCATTTGTAAAGTTATTAAACATTATTAAACACAGAGAACTTTACGGGAGAAATTATTAAACGTCAAAAAAACAAAGAATCAATTGTTTCCATGGCTTACTTGACTAAAAAACTAATAAAATAGTTTACAAAATTTAAATTTTTAACCGTAAATAACTCGTTTATTTGAAAAAATTGTACATAAACAACATTACCTTATTGGAAAGAGAAAAAAATAGTCTTTCCAATAAGATAATAAAAAATATATGGTTCCATTTAAAAAATATATATATTGTCCCAAATTTTGAGAACCGCTGACACAAATTTTATTTTGTCTACATGACCAATTTTCTAATATAAAATAGTACAATTTTGCTCATTTAACCAACCTCGTACCTCTTCAAATAAAAAAGTTACCAATAGTGAGCAAGCTTATTGAGACACCCTGTATATAATGTACCTATTCCAAAATTGTCCAGAAACATATTACCGGCCTAAGCATATAGACCAATAGGATGTCTTAATTGGCTTTGAAATTCAAATTTCCTGATGATACTAACGTAAAAAACCCTAATATTTAATATTTGGAACGAAATGCATTGGCAATATCACCTGGGGTAAAAAATGCAAATAATTTTTATTTGATAACTCGACCTTAAAATTACTCGAAATTCTTGGTAACAAACCGAAAACTGGAATCCATCAGAAAAAGAACTTCGTTAAGTCGAATATTTTCGAAAAACTCCTAGTTCTTTATTTAGCTTAAATTGTGTTTTGAAACTGGACGAAAAATTTATATGTGCAAGAAGAAAAATTCTTTTATTCCAACAGATATCCATTTTATAAAATACCCCCTACATATGTAAGTGCATATACCTACTCATATACTATGTATCTTTCTTATTTATTATATTGGAGTATTAAATTTAATGACTCGAAGTTTTGAAACGCGAACTTTTTTGTGGCACATTCAATTTCGAGTTATCGAAGTTCCACTAAAAAATAACGATGTTTTCCAAATATTAGTAATAATTCTTCAAAATTTATATTTTTAAATTATAAAAATATATATCTTATGACTACATTATTTAATTGAAGGCGGCCAACCGGCCCTTTGGACCACTCGGCCCTTCGGGATTTGCCCGATCGCCCGATAGGACAATTCGCCCCTGGTCTTTGGTCAAAAAATTCGGTAGTGAGTTTTTAATGAATAAGCACGTTTTAGGGTCCCTACAATACGAATTTACTATTTTTAAGATGATGTCTGTATGTATGTATGTATGTATGTATGTATGTATGTATGTGTGTGTGTGTGTGTGTGTGTATGTGTGTGTGTGTGTGTGTCCGTGTGTGTGTGTCCGTGTGTGTGTGTGTGTGTGTGTGTGTGTGTGTGTGTGTGTGTGTATGTGTGTCCGTGTGTGACAAATTTTTCTCCGATGATAACTCCAATACTACAATTCTAAAAATTATAATTCTTTCGTATTGCTCTTCTGTACATCCATACGAAGAGTTGATTAGATTTTGGTTATAATTGATCAACCGGAAGTACCCTTATTTGAAGTTTTTAACAGTTTTTCTTAAAAAACGCAGTAAAATATTATTTTTTGACATTTTGTTATTATATATATTAAAGAAAATACTCTTCTATATACGGTTTGATTATACATTTTCCTTCATATTCAATAGATGTAGAGTTAAAGCATTATAAAGAAATTAATTTAATTACATTCAAAAAATTCTAATTGACAGATGTCTGTTGCAAGTGCAAAACCAAATATGGAAAGTATAGGATCAAAAATTGGTATGTCATAGTGTTCCTCGCAAGTGACTTGCAGTGAAAGGCCAAAGAGAAGATGGAAGGACTGTATCGCAGAAGACTTGAGAAAGGAAGGACTGTGTGAAGAAGATGCTTTGGACAGAAATGAGTGAAAGAGAAGAGGAAATAGTGACCCCTAATAAAATAGGGGAAAGAAGAAATGAAGGAAGTGTCTAGTGCATTTTCTTAGTGTATGTTTATGTTAGAAATTATTGGATTTATAGAACCTTTTCAAATGAACTTTTGGTGTAGAATTTGTAAACAATAGTATGTGTTCGTGTTCGATTTTACATTATATAGAAACTGTTCCACGGTCCTTTTGGTATGGGATTTGTACAAAATACATCGAATTGACGGAAGGTCTTGTGCTAGCCACAACAGATTTTTTTATAACTTAAATGATATAGTGAAAAAAAATCTGTAGTGGTCAGCACAATACCTCTCGCCATTTCCATTTAAATTTATGTTATATAAGTATTATATTGCACTTCGCTATCGAATTATATATATTTTTCATTTCATGAGGAAGTTCCTAATCGTCAGAGATTGTTCCAATTCATTAACAAGATTGGCGGTATTTCTGATGGATATATATGCATTTTACCTACAATTTTAAATATTTAATTAATAAAACAATAAGAAAGATTGAATGCACTCCCCAGAAAAAGCTATCAGAATGTCACTAAAACTGTTGATTTTTGACACTGACATGTGTCATTAACATACACTCACACACACACATACGCGGGCGCGCACACGCACACACACCCACTCACAAAGAACGAAAGTTTAATTGATCGTTTAGTGTGATTAAATTATTTTTACCTTCCGTCACCTTTAGGTAAGGAAGGTATTGTCTTTGGTCAAAAAATTCGATGGGGAGTTTTAAATGAATAAGCACGTTTTAATGTCCCTACAATACGATTTTACTGGTTTTACGATGATGTCTGTATGTGTGTGTGTGTGTGTGTGTGTGTGTGTGTGTGTGTGTGTGTGTGTGTGTGTGTGTATGTGTGTATGTGTGTGTGTGTGTGTGTGTGTATGTGTGTATGTGTGTGTATGTGTGTGTATGTGTGTGTGTATGTGTGTGTGTATGTGTGTGTGTATGTGTGTGTGTATGTGTGTGTATGTGTGTGTATGTGTGTGTATGTGTGTGTGTATGTGTGTGTGTATGTGTGTGTATGTGTGTGTGTATGTGTGTGTGTATGTGTGTGTGTGTGTGTGTATCCGTGTGTGTGTCCGTGTGTATGTGACAAATTTTTCTCCGACGATAACTCCAAAACTACAATTCTAAAAATTATTATTCTTTCGTATTCCTCTTCTTTACAACCATATGAAGAGCTGATTAGATTTTGGTTATAATTGGTCTACCGGAAGTACCCTTATTTGAAGTTCTTAACAGTTTTTCTGGAAAAAACGCAGTTAAATATCATTTTTCGACATTTTATGGTCATTAATATGAAAGAAAATCTTATTCTCTATACGATTTGATTATACGTTTTCCTTCATATTCAATAGATATAGAGTTATAGAGAGATTAAGAGAGGTTAACTTTCAAAAATCAGTCAGCTTTGCAAAAATTATGGAAACAGCAGATATATTCAAAAAATTCTAATTGGCAGATGTCAGTGTCAAGTGCAAAATCAAAGTTGAAAGTATTGGATCAGAAAGTAACATAAGTGACAGAGAGTCCCTCGCAAGTGACTTGCAGTTTCAATGCTCGGAGTACGAGGAAGGCCAAAGAGAAGATGGAAGGACTGTGTACTGTGTAGCAGAATATTTGAGAGAGGAAGAACTATGTGAAGAAGATGCGTTGAGCGTTAGATAGGAATGAGGAAGTGTGAAGTGCAATTTACAGAATGTACATTCGTGTTATAATTATATTGGATTTATAGAATCTTTTCAAAGGAACTTGCAATATGGAATTTGTAAAAAATAGTGTGTTCGTGTTACAATTTTACAGGATATATAGAATCTTTTCCAAGGAACTTTTGGTATCGGATTTGTACAAAATACATTGAATTGACAGATGGTTTTGTGCTGGCCACAACAGATTTTTATAAATATAATTTTCACTTGTCGTGAACTTATCTGCACGTTACATATCAGCTGTTTCTTTCACTTTTGATTTGAAATTAGGCGCTAGAAGGTTATAGACGCCCGTGAGACATTGAATACATTGCAGAATATTATTTTATTTAAACCAGTGTGAAAATCAAAATGGTTGTTGCTCCGAATCTATGACGTCACTGGGCAAGGACGAATGTCATTTTCAATTACAATTTTTTCATGATTAAAGATCAATTTGAGGAAAAATTAAAACATGGGTCTATTATTTTTCACTATTCTATCGATTAAAGTTACAAAAAAGTCGTGCCTGACTTCCTGTAATTTCATTCATTATTATTTAAAAGAAATTTGAACCACTCATGAATACAAATACAAAAAATATATTCTTGCTTTCACTAAACCATCTCGTTGAGCGATTTTAAAATACATTTCCACCCCGTTTAAAAAATCACCAGTGCTATCTGGCGGTGACACCTCAAACCAAGGGTTAATAATTCCGTAGCTTTTCAACTGTCACGCGCTGATGTCACGTATAGAATAGCGCAAAAATCAAGAGAGCCGAGAATAATAGTAGAATATCGCCAGAATTTAGCATTTCTTTGCTATTGTTCAAGACTGAGGGACAAAGATATTATTTTAATTAGACCGAAAGATGAAAGCAATGTATTATTTCTTAAATTGTAGCGAAAATCATGTTAGAATTATTAAGAATAAAGGCTGATTCATGATGAATTTAATTTATAAATTTATATTTAGAAATTTTGATTTAAAATTTACAATTTTCTCTCTTAGTTCAGCCAATGGAGACAAAAAAAAGACCTTTGCCTTACAGAAGGTGGGGAAAAAATGATTTTAATATATGTTATTAAAATATCTTTCAGAACTCATATTATTAATTGGAAAAATATTACCTTTTTTAGTTTATGTTCTGTATTTATTAATTTAAACCCAACGTTTCGGCACCATAAACTTCAACCCTCTTCAATCATCAGGGATTTACAGAATTCCATATGTCTGCGGGAGAGTTTACATCGGCCAGACTGGTAGAACTGTCTCTACAAGATTGAGCGAACATCATCGATCGATCAGATTGAACCAGCCTGAGAAATCATCCGTTGCAGAACATGCCTTGGAAGAA
This sequence comes from Ophonus ardosiacus, assembly GCA_943142095.1. Taxonomy (NCBI): domain Eukaryota; kingdom Metazoa; phylum Arthropoda; class Insecta; order Coleoptera; family Carabidae; genus Ophonus; species Ophonus ardosiacus. The sequence goes on from OW964840.1 coordinate 7,088,826, forward strand.
TTCCACCAAATAAAGTTTGAAGATACGAAAATTATTGCAAGACCTTCTCGACTTAACAACAGATTAATAAGAGAAGCCATTGAGATTTATAAAACAAGAAATATCAATCTCAATCATTGTGACGGATTAGAACTTAGTCGCGCATGGCTTCCAATATTAAATATGTTGTAATTTGTAATATGTATACAATTTTTTATAAACTTTTTCTATCATCTGTTAATAAAGAGTACGGCTGCGGTATTTCGCTACCGATAAAGCGTCTCTGAGTTATACAGATCACTTCTCTGCCAGTTTTTGGGACGGTTTTTCCTCTGGCAAAAGGAGATTTTTTCCTGAGAAGATGCATGTTCGCCGTTCATGTTATTGCCGGGCATGCATATATTGTCTAGAAAATTGTATACATAAAAAAGGTAACATTTATGAATATTTCTTGTTACCTTGGTTACTTGTTATTTTTGTTAATTAAAAAATTAATGTCAATGTATCCCCTGAAGAAGGCACCAGTTTATGGTGCCGAAACGTTGGGTTTAAATTAATAAATACAGAACATAAACTAAAAAAGGTAGTATTTTTCCAATTAATATATGTTGTTTCGGTCGAGACGGGGATGAAAAATTCAAATTTGTAACCTTGACCCTTAGATCAAAGGTGAAAAAAATGAGTTTTTCGCTATTATCTCGAAAACAGTGGCCCATATCAAAATTTCACAAGAATACAAATTTAAAGCTCGTTACTTTTTGTACAAAAAGGGTTCTTGCATTTTTACCTAGGATGAACTCTCAAAGAGTTATGTTCAAAAATAGGTAACCAGAACAACAATTTATGAAAGAAGATTTAATCACTTAAAATACACACAATATTAATTTTTTAATACTTAGTCTAATAGATTTTGTTATTTGTAACAGTTTACATTTGTCGTGGCATCAAAAGAAGTAAATTATCGATGATTTTTAAATAATTTTTGTCAGCGCTTTTTAACAAATTCATCAACCACTCTGACCCGGTTAAAGATACGATACCGCGGTTTAAAAATTTTAATTCAGATTGGAATTCTTCTTCATGTCATGTTAAACGATTTTTGCTCCGATGAACAGTTAACGAATTATTAACAATTTAAACTTATATAAAATTTCACTAAAATTTTAAACATCTGCAAATCGGCTTAGTTTTCATTTTTTCTTCTTCGTCTTCAATGGCATGGAATTGTATCAAAATCAAAATTTCTCGATATTTATCATAAGATATATAATTAAATAATTTTTAAAAATATTCAAAAGTGAGGTTAAAATCACTCCTGTGGAGGGCAGGTGACGTCATTCTGGACTGGTCTATTATTTTATGTAGTTTTTAAGGGAAATTAAAATTTATGAAATTAATTGTTTGTTAATCTTTATTTTTGTTTATGTAAACAATATTCTTATGTGTGTTTTCAAAAACAAATTTTAATAATTCTTTGTAAACAAAGAAATACCACACAATCTCCAAGAATCTGTAATGTCAAACATTTTGCCTGAGGGAATATTCAGATATGAAATTGAATTTAAATTAAAATCGTAACAGATTTTCCAAATCAGAACGCATAAAAGAAAGATTGCCGGAAGACGGAATTAAATTGAGGAATTGATATAATTTGAGATTTTTAAATTTGATTGAAAAAGTTTATGAATATTTATAATTTTTTTACTGGATTCTCCTTTTATTACTTTTCAGTGTATTTTAAATTTCTTTAAATCATAAAATGGCATTAGTCATACAAAAAAATTGTCCGTACGACAATAATTTCAATCTATTTTAGGAAAATAGATGTCTAAACCCCCATTAACAGGATGTTAAAAAATAAGTGTCACAAATTATGAGGGCATATAACACTGACCAAAATGAGTAAAAAAAGTTTAATCAACATGGGTCCGATCTTCAACTGTTGTCGAGAAAGAGGCCATTTTGTATTAGAATCGAAGAAAAACAGACTAAGATAGTGGTCGAACAAAATTTTGTCTATGCCAGTAAATAGACTATAAAAAATAATAACATTTGATATGAAACATTTTTTTCACTTTCTAATAGTTACGAAGTTATTTGAAAACTAAATATTGGCCAAGGGCGCCACAACTTTTGTCTTAGTACAATGGGGTATTCCGGTGATATGGAATTAATGCAAAATAATAACTTTTTTCTATAGTTTCCATCTTCATATAGTAGAAAAATACAATAAAACATGTTTAATAAAAAGTTTTAATTCATAATTTAATGTTACAAAATTGGAATTATTACGGCTCTAGAAACGTCCTTCAAATTTGTGACGTCAAGTTGATAATCTGTTGCTCATTTCAAAGTAAATATTTTCGTTTAACAACACAGATGGTGCCAGTAGTTAACACGAGCGGGTATATTTCTTGTTTGACATTTCGTCCACTTTATAATTATTACTCCTATTTTTACCATAAACAAACACAGGACAAACACCGAAATACACGCTGCTACTAAAATCATATGTAAACAAGCAAATGGCTGTCATGAACATGTGGATTTAGGCGCTGAAGTTCGTTGCAGATGTCACCATTTTCAAAATAAATCAATGAATTATAACCTTTAATTTTATTAATATTTTGACAGCTGTCTTAAAATTTGTTTAGCCTACTTAATTATGGGGATCTACGGCAATGTTGCTAGGCAACCCCTACATAAACATTTCCAACCCAAGAGATAGAAGTGAAATCTGTTATTTCCAACCCAAGAGATTGTCATTAAAGTTAGGAATGACGTATTTTCCAACCTCCAAAAGGTTAGGAATCTGTATATTACTATAATGATTGTGAATAAAATAATTTTACGTTATCGGCGTCGCCATTAAAAAGTTACGGTCTAATCAATGTTGGGACACCTAAGTTTCATATATTAGTGGTTTACTAATAATAACAAGCATCATCTTAAAAGATGACTTATAACCATACGAACTGTCATCCCAAATTTCATCCAAATCGAATAAAGCGTTCTGTTATTAAAAGGAAAATTAATTTTTTTATCAAAGAACTTTGAAGCAGAATTCTGGCTAAATGGTATACTTTCCGGTAGAAGCAAGTTTAGTTAAATCGTCTTATTTTAGCCTCAGGAATCTGTGTTCCAAATGCGATAAAAATGTATGTAAAATGCATTCGAAAGTTCAGTTTATTTGTATTAAATGTCAGTAAAACATTTGTAATATTTGTACAATGTAATTCATTATTTGTAGAAAAAAAAAACAATAAAGTACATTAAAACTCCAGTTTATCCTTTAATTTTCTTTTTAAACTCATTTAGTTGTCAATTTAACAAAACTGAGCTAAGAGTGTGGTTAAGCTATGTGCCACTAATTAAGAAACATCCTGTATAGGTAATAATTTATTTATTTATTTATTGTTAGTCTGACCAACAGGGTTCAAGACCCCAATTACAGGTTGACTCTAATACAACATAAATTTAACATGTTTAATGACACAAGTAGTTAACAAATAGAATGACACAAAAGAAAAACCTAGAACTTAATAATACATATAGCTGTTTAAGATAATGTATTGTAATGAATAGTAGTGGTTAATGAATATAATAATTGTATAAAGCATTTTTAAACTTTACAATCGAGCCGACGAAAATGTCGAAATATTCAGGTAAATTGTTAAAATTAAAACAAATCATACGAATAGGTGACTTTACTTCATAGTTCGTTCGAGGAGTGTTACAGTAGAATGTATATTTAAATCGGGAATTATGCCTAGGAACTAAGAAAGGAATTTTACCTAGGATTACGGGATCATTTATAATACAATGCAAAACTTTGTAAAGGAACAATGATGATTGTATTTTTCTTCGAGTATCAAGAGACACAATACTAAATTCACAAAACAAATCTTTGTAATCAGTATCAAATCTAGGATAATATCTGTGAAGCTTGAAGAAGCAAAATTTAATAAATTTGCATTGAATAGATTCAATAACATGGCTGTATTTATTATATATGGGACACCAAACTTACTGACAATAATAATATTTCGTTTTGGATTAAATAAATATTAAATATATTGGGTTTTGGACAGCTATTTTTCCTAAAATAGATTGAAATTATTGTCGTAGGGAGACTTTTTTGTATAACTGTAGATCTAACGGTTGCAGGTTTCAAATTTAGCAGAAATGCTGTTACGTACGACCACAAACTACTAGTATAAATCAAATATGACAGACACATGACGTAACATTCAAATACAATAACACACATACATTATAGGCGGGGCTCGTAATTCATACGCTCATGTACAGTGCATTGGTATCGACAACAAACATTACCATAGCGCAAAATGGCATACCTACTATCGATGTATTCGTATATACGAAAGTATTCGGTAGTAAAAGTTTACCATTGAGATTTTGCAAAATTTGTTATAATTTTTGGCGCAAATTTCAACAATTTTTTCTTGTAATAAAAAATGCATTACATAAAATTTTACTTAATAATTAACTGTTTCATAAGAAACAAAATAAGGCTGTTGTAAGAATTTTTATTTGACTTCTAAGTATTAAATTTTAAAAGAAATAAGAATATAGCTCAAAATATGGAAAATAAAAGTCAACAAATAAAAATAAGTACTTATAACACAAAAAGAAACATGCCCACCAATGTATTTAAATTAGTGGTGGGATCCGGATCCCTATAGTTTCGGTTTCGGATCCAAAAATATCCGGATATCCAGATAATTGAATGTTGAACTTTCCGGATCTCGGATCCAAATCTCAGTATCGGATTTTGGATCCGGATCTGAGTATCAGATTTTGGATCCGGATCTGAGTATCGGGTTTTGGATCCGAATCTGAGTATTGGATTTTGGATTCGGATCCGAATATGAGTATGAGTATCGGATTTTAGATATGGAATTTTAGTATGCGCATCGGTTCTCGGAATCGAGTACCTATTCTCAGTATTGAACCAGATGATAATATTTGAATGTATATTATCATGGAGTCACAAAACCAAATAAATTTGATTATGAAATAATCCACTATACATTTTTGTTTGATGTAGTTAATAATCGGTATATTTTCGATATTAAACTTTTAGCATCCGCTAAGAAGGAAATTCCTCGATTCCACAGAACTATAAATAGTTAACAAAAACAATCCTTTTATGTGAAACACATGCACGATATAAATAAATAGGTATTTTGACACCTGCAATGAACCTGTAACCATTATTTCTCAAATTTATTCTTAATTTCGTTTTCTTTGAAGTATTTGTTATATTGAATGTTAAAATTTTAGAACTACAGAATTTTCAATATTATAAGAAAAATTTGCACCAACTACCTGGCTATTTTAGAGGGGTATTATAAAATTTATTGCTGATTACAGACCGCTGTCTGTACAACCGTCTACATTCAAATATTTGCCTTTACATTCAAAATGATGAAACGGATCCAGAATTAAAATTCGGATCCGGATCCGTGAACAACGCATCAAATCCGGACCCGAATGGGATATGGTACCCAAACCAGGATCCGGATCCAAATCCGAATTAAATTTACGGATATCCGCTTCAATACCGAACATCGGATATCCGAGGAACCGGATATTTTAAAATCCGGGTACTCGGATCCATGTTTTGTCGGATCTTCACAGCACTAATTTAAATATCCAACCTTTCTTAAGCAGATAAAATCAAATATTTAGGAATGCACTTAGAACGAAGGTTAACATGGGCGACACACATAACAAAATGGAAACAATGGGGTCTTCCACCATAACAAAATAATAAAATGAACAAAAATAATAAATAATGATTAACGGCCAGTTTCATAATAAATATAAAGCCACTTTACTTTTAAAGTTTGATCTAAAAGTGAATAAGGCGTTTCACAATTTCACTTTAAGTTAAAGTTGTGAGTTCAAAGGTCTTTAAAATAAAATCATCTGATATATGTAATATATTTTTTAGACGACCATTGTGACAAGTATGACATATCAACGTAGTATCCTAACACTGAAAGTTGAACTTATGACATTAGTGTTACGATATATTTCATATCGTAATAGCTGACACGGTTGCTAGGTTACTCTGTCATTATTTTCTGCTATTTGTATACATTATTCATTTGTCAGCTGTCCGTATGAACTTAAATTTCAGTTTTGTAAAAAAAGTAAATTTATTTAAGCTCGTCTAAAAAATAATGTTCATAACTTGTATGAAATACAAATATCTTAGCTCGTGTGTATTGACTTGCACTCCGCTACGCGTCGTGCGTCAATTTACACTCGCATGATATTTGGTATTTTTCATAACTAACGAAAATAACTATATCTATGATTTTAAATATTTAATTAATAATAAAATAAGAAATATTAAATGTACTTCCCAGAAAAATCTGGACATTTTTCAATCAATTACAAACATTTAAATTTTTTATCAGGTTTCCATGGAATTATTCGGGCTGTGAGATTCATTTCAACGGATTATTTTATATATTTATAATTCTCTATCTCTAAATCTATAGAAGATAAATAGTAAAAATGTAAAATTTCCAAAAAATAATATTTCGAAGATTTTTTAAAGAAAATACTACTCCCAGTTGTTCAACTGTTACTAAAACCTTTTCATTTCTTCCAATTAATGTCAGTTTAAGAAATACGTACACAGAAAAAAAGAATGAAATTTTGTCTAATTATAATTCAATATTATTTTATTAGGCAATATGTCTAATAATTTATAATTACAAATCACAATTAAGCATTTTAACTACTAACTCGAAATAGATAATAAATATTTTGTAAAAAATCGTTAATTTAAAAATGTAAATAGTTATTTTAATTACTTATTTTATTTAATTTTACTATATTTTGGCTTTATTATTTTTGTCCTACAAATTTAGTAAGTAAGTAGAAAATTTAAATATATATTTAGTTAATTTCGTTATTTATGTTTAGTTCAATACTAAATGTAGCCATTAAATCTAATTTTGTATTTAATTTTAGTATAATTTCTTACAAATTTAGAAAATTTAACTAAACCAACCTAGATAATTTAATGGAAACATATTAGTAGCCTGAAAATTACAGATTTGGTGGCCTATTCAGAGAAACACAGTCATAAAGGTTGTTACGAATATAAAGATTGTTATCATAAAGACATTTGTAACAATCTTTATGAATTTGTCAATTCAGAACCTACGTCGGTATTATTGACAATCTTTACAGAATAATACTTGTGAATGAACCAGATTATTTGACAATAGCTAACTTCATTATGCATATATGAACTTAACATAACCTTATATGTCAACGCTTTATTCTTTTAATAATGTGTTGCCAATTATATTTAAAATGCACACATTCTGCCAAAACAACTAAAGAAGAATATGATATTTGTGTCATATTTGAAAACTTCTAAATTATTTAGAACGGGTATGTTAATTCCTACCACTGATCCCAACGTGACTGAAAAGTTATGGAAAGATTTTTTTAAAATTTTGATTGAAGAAAAAGCGCACATTAGCACCAGAATAAATATCAAGGTTTTCACGAATACCTACCACAGAATATAATATTTTCAAAGAAATATGTATTTACGTCAAAAGTAACTTTCGTCCACGATGGTTTTTATCGTTCTTATTATCATTATTTAAGTCGAAACAGGATCCATGCGAATAATCAACTGCATCCTGCTAATATTTAGCAGAAAGGGCATTATTAATAATATATGATTGATGTAATAATCTGTCACTTGTCAAATATTAGAAATAACAACGTGATAGCAACCATAAATACATAGTTTTAGCAGTCGTTATGATAAAGACTGTCAAAACACGTAAGAATTGTTGACGGTAACCACCTTCAGTACTGAGAATACCAATTTTGATTTTAACAATCTTTACAGTACATAACAACCATAAAGAATAAAGACCATAACGACTATGCAAATATTGAGTTCTGAATAGGCCCCATATTTAGTTAATTTAACTACAATATAGATGGTTATTTTTTATGTGTAGTTAAATTGGTCTTTAGTCTTATCGAATTTGAGAAACCGTCCCTACAACATCCAGACACACATATCCATACATACATACACACACACACACACACACACACACAGACACACACATACACATACACACATACATACATACATACATACATACATACCTACAGACACACACAGCAGACATCATTGTAAAAATATGAAAATCGGATTCCAGTGACCTTAAAAAATCATGCTTATTTACTAAAATTTGGATATGCGATTTTTAGCATGAATCCAATATTTCTCTTAGAGACAGGTAAAAAATCGTGCAAAACCCCATTTATAAATCCTTTAAGTTAAGCAAAGATTACTATATTTATTTACAGTTGTATTTCGAATAAAGATACCATCACATATCTTTCTGATGGTGTGCGTTGTATTGATTGTTCCAATTTGGCAAGACAAATCCATTATTTCTAAATCTCGTTCGTTATAGGCCCTTATTTACAGGCAGCTTTAATCTCAAGTAATCAAACGCCACCCTACTGTCATTTGTTTCGGATGGAGACAAGATAATCTACTTGCTGCTTCTACTCCCCGTCTTATACTTATACTATAGTAGAACGAGTAGAAAGGCGTGTTGAACTGACAGTGTTTATAGGGCATGTCACGGTTTCTGATGTACTTCCAAAGATAGAGAATACAATGGAAATTCAAAAAAAAACTAAAAGGGTATCGGTAAAAATCATAGTACAAGAACTCGAAAAAATGAGCTGAAGTATCAGGTTGATTCATAAATTCGCAGCGTTTTATCGAATTCAAAACGGGGCATAGAACCCGAACCAAAATTGGAACCAAACTGTAACATTTTAATAAAAGTACAATAAGATGGTAATACTGAAACAGTTTATATAAGACTAGCTGACCCGCTCCGGCTTCGCACGGGTAAAGCTAAAATAACGATTAGCTACACGTGTACCAGTAATTTTTCACATTTACTTCGGAGACATGCGCTGCGTAGGGAGCCGGCAACCTGCCTCGCATCGTACATGTAACAGGTTCCGCCCGATCCCCGCACCGCACCTAAAAGCGACTTTTCTGAACATGTCTCGGGTACTTTTACTTATGTACATATGATGCAAGCTATCTCTCCGACAAATATCGAAAATCTGCTAACAGTTAAAACTTTACTATAAATAAAAAAATAATTGAAATCATCCCCTATCGTACCGCCTTGATGGATGATTTTTTAAAAACGTTAAAACACTTTATTTCTTACCAAAAGCATAAATAAGAATTTTTATATCCCTAACTTGAGAAATGATGGGTTCTCCATACAAACTTTCGTCCCCTATTTCACCCCCTTCAAGTTTTATTTTCGCGACAAAAGGTAGCCTATGTCCTTCTCCTAGGTCCAATCTATCTCTATACCAATATTAGTATGTATTGTATTGCACTTCGCTTTCGAACCGTCGTTTCATAACAAAATATTACAGAATTTTACCCAAATATTGTTTTTTTTTTTTGTATTTAAAATGTCTTCTGCACACATATTATTCTAATTATATCTATTTTATATCATTATCATGTCAGAGATTGTTCCAATTCATTAACCAGTTTGGCGGTATTTCTGATGGATATATGCATTTTACCACGATTTTACCTATAATTTCAAATATTTAATTAATAAAACAATAAGAAAAATTAAATATACTTCCCAGAATGTCACTAAAACTGTTGATATTTGACAATGACATGTGTCATGTTATAAACATTGGAATTTGACAACAGGTTTCCTTAGTGCCTTGGCCTCTGCGATTAGTTTACTCTATAAATTATAGTGCCTTTATCTCTAAATCTATACCAGATATAATAAAAATTTTAAGTGTATTAGATGGAGAATTTTATGTTCTTCAATATTTAATAAAAAAACTCCCAAAAAATTATATTTAGAAGAATTTTTCTAAGAAACTACTACTTCCGGTTGTTCAATTGTTACCAAAACCTTTTCAGCTCTTCCCAGGAATATCAGATTGAGGAAACTGCAGTTAAATATTTTTTAAGTCTTATAGTTTTTGAGGAATCGTGTCTACAACATCCAGACATACATACACACACACACACAGACATCATTTTAAAAATGTTATAATCGGATTCTAGGGACCTTAAATCGTGCTTATTCAATAAAATCTGGATATGCGAATTTTAGTATGAATCCAATACCTCTCTTAGCGAGAGGTAATAAACACTAATGACATTCGACAGTTACTTGACAGTCAAAACTTTTAGAAACTTTTAAGAAAAAGTTCCAGTTTTTCTTTAAAAGTCTATTCATTTGTCTCTCTTGCACTCAAATCATTGTGTGCGAGTGAAAACTTTTCAAGTAACTTGAAAAGAAAAACTTCAACGAGTAATGTACGTTTAATAAATTGTTTTCTAAGGTACTCTTGCCCTAGAAAACAAAAACGCTACGACCTAACACATCAACCCAATACCATTACTTATTGGGTGTAAACATTACCATCATCCTTCTGTCAGTGTAATTATCACGATTATGTCTCATTATCATTCTCCGGACTACTGTAGCATGTAACACGTCACGAGTCAGGCTACGTGCTACGTGCGACTTATGTGTGCTGAAATGGCATGTGCGTATGTCACAAATCATGTCACAAGCAATGACATAAGCTCTCTGAGAAGCTGGGATACACGTTAGACTTAGGGCCACTTTTACAATCATTAGATCCATCTCATATAACACGATACCAGGTATAAAATTGAAAATTGTATTTTGCAAACAACGGATAAATCTCAGATAGAATAAACTAAGAAATAAGCACCAGTATTTCTTATCCCATGGAGATCGGTTGTACAAATTCCATACCAAAAGTTCCTTGGAAAGGATTCTATATATCCAGTAAAATTGTAACACGAATATATACTATTTTATACAAATTCTACTCCGAAAGTTCCTTGGAAAAGCTTTATATATCCAATAAAATTATATCATGAACATACATATATTAATTATTAAAATATCTTTCAGAACTCATATTATTAATTGGAAAAATACTACCTTTTTACCTCTCGCTAAGAGAGGTATTGGATTCATGCTAAAATTCGCATATCCAGATTTTATTGAATAAGCACGATTTAAGGCCCCTAGAATCCGATAATAACATTTTTAAAATGATGTCTGTCTGTGTGTGTGTGTGTGGATGTGTGTATGTGTGTGTGTATGTATGTATGTCTGGATGTTGTAGTCACGATTTCTCAAAAACTATAAGACTTAAAAAATATTTAACTGCAGTTTCCTCAATCTGACATTCCTGGGAAGAGCTGAAAAGGTTTTGGTAACAATTGAACAACCGGAAGTAGTAGTTTCTTAGAAAAAATCTTTTAAATATAATTTTTTGGGAGTTTTTTTTATTAAATATTGAAGAACATAAAATTCTCCATCTAATACATTTAAAAATTTTATTATGTCTTGTATAGATTTAGAGATAAAGACTCTATAATTTATAGAGTAAACTAATCGCAGAGGCCAAGGCACTAAGGAAACCAGTTGACAAATTCCAATGTTTATAACATGACACATGTCATTGTCAAATATCAACTGTTTTAGGGACATTCTGATAGCTTTTTCTGGGAAGTATATTTAACTTTTCTTATTGTTTTATTAATTAAATATTTGAAATTATAGGTAAAATTGTGGTAAAATGCATATATCTATCAGAAATACCGCCAATCTGGTTAATGAATTGGAACAATATTTGACATTTAGAAACTTCCTCATACAATGAAAAATAGATATAATTTGAATTATATGTGTGCAGAAGACATGTTAAATATAATAAAAAATAATATTTGGGTAATGTTCTGTAAGATTTTGTTATAAAACGACGGTTCGAAAGCGAAGTGCAATACAATACTTATATAGCCTAATATGGAAATGGCGAGAGGTCTTGTGCTGGCCACAACAGATTTTTTTTTTGTTATAAAACGACGTTTCGATTGCGAAGTGCAAAATAATACTTACATAGCCTTATATGGAAATAGCGCGAGGTCTTGTGCTGGTGATAACAGATTTTTTCCCGGCAATAGCAAATTCATATTACAATAATAATAAGTCTCGTATATTTAGCTTTGAGCTATATACATACAATATAAACACGTTTAAATTCTCTAAAAGTAATTCTATAATTCATTCTAAGCGAGATATTTGTATTTAAGTTAAAAATTCCTCTATTTTTACACTGTTAATTAACAAATTAATAAACAGGACCGTGACTTGTACACCTGCGTAATATATTCTATACCCGCTATGTTATTTATGTCATATGCACGTACATTATAAATGCTATATTTGCTAACTTTAACGGTAAAATATATGATGGCACAAAATGAAAGAGAAGGTACGTGCACTTATAATAATTACTTGCGTGTCTACGAGTAATATTAAAGACATAATATTACGAAGAATATGTTACCGCAATTACAATTAGAATCATAAGTACTGTAGCTGTTATTGTAATGAAAGAAAAGACATGTCGGTGAAACATGCAACTCTATTTTTAAGGTTTTTCTACAATGGAAGCGTTTACGACAGATTAAAATTAGAAACTGAGAAAAATTATTCATATAAAATTTTATTGTTTTTTACCTTCTGTCACCTTTAGGTAAGGAAGGTATTGTCTTTAGTCAAAAAAATCGATGGTGAGTTTTTAATGAATAAGCAAGGGTCCCTAGAATACGATTTTATTAGGTTTACGATGATGTGTGTGTGTGTGTGTGTGTGTGTCCGGATGTGTGTGTGACAAATTTTTCAACGAAGATAACTGCAAAACTATAATTTTAAAAATTATGATTCTTTCGTATTCCTCTTCTTTACAATTAAATATTTATAATTATATAAAAATGTAAAAAAAATAAAATCATGATATATAATTGATTTATAATTTGTTTCTTAACAATTTTCAACTTTTTCACTACAAAATATTAATAATTTATCTTTTATTCATGTTTAAAACAAAAGAATGTAGATTTGTTATATATCGTTGAAATGCTTATAAAAATAAGTAAAAAGATGAGACTATTTTTAACATAGGTTCCCATTTAAAAAATCTGATGTGGCCAACACAAAACCTCCCGCTATTTAATTTTTATTAATTTAAATACATACTTACGTATTTAGTAATGCTGCAAACTATACTATGTTCCATAACTATTGCTTTATTTACGATTTTCTTTATTATTTAATATGTCACTATTATTAATTTGAAGTGATTAGTTTTTTGACAATGAACTTTACCTGTCAGTTACATTCATTTGAAAAATAAACTGTGTAACAAAGGAATTGTGTTTATCTTAGGCTTCGGGATTAAAAAAAGAAAAATTATTTTTAATTTAATCTGTAAAATATATAGAAAAAGTATTAATGTATACCTGTACAAAATTCAATAATCTATAATTTTACAATGACATTAAATTCGAAAAAATGGCATTTAATGCTATTTTTTGAAGAAATACCATTATGAGCTTCAAGTAAAATGCCATTTCCGTTTATCCGATTTACACCAAAATCTAATGGCTTCTATTCCTATTAGAACAGGGTAGAAATACAAGGTTTCAGAATTTTCTGAATGATAGTATTTGAGTTAGAGTGCAAACAAAATTTGTACACACACACATACAGACATCATCGTGAAAATGTTAAAATTGGATTCTAGGGACCTTAAAACATGGTCATTTACTAAAATCTCGATATGTGATTTTTAGCACGATCCCTATACCTCCCTTACCAAGGGTAGCGGGAGGTAAAAGCATACGTTTGTGAATTATGAAGTTTTCAAAAAATCTAATTACGCCATTTTCATCTACCTAAAATACGGTACAAAATTTGTTAAAACATTTTTTTTCTAACTACCATAATAAATAAGTTATGAGATACTTTCGAAATGAGCGAAAAACAAGTTTTTGCCTGTAGCTCAGAAACAAAAAAAGGTCGAAAATTTCTGTGATGACTATTGAACTTTTCTCAAAAAGTTAACCCTGGAATGTGCAAACAATTTTGCTCTATCAGTAATATTTCCCGAGATACCCTAAAAAACATCGAAAATGAGACACCCTGTACACAATGTGGAAATGACCTTGTTCAGACATTTTTAAAATATTACAGTGTATAAATGAGTCAATTTTTCGATAAAAAACTTTAAAAGTAAATTATTTTCACAATCTTTTTCCATCTTCCGATCTTACCTTTGGATAAAACATGTTCATAATCACAAATTCATCTGCCATACACTTTCTACGGCTTGCACATATTTCTAACTGCAATACCTACCTACGTCTATTGCAGTTGATTGTAACCTCCTAACTTTAAAACAAGTCACGTAGTCATACAAATGCGCAAGCTACAGCTCTGTATGACTCCGTATGGCAGAATGGTTCGTCGAGAATATAAATATGAGATAATGTTGTGAAAAATAGCGGAGGTGTGTTTACAGACATGAATTGTGAAATTTTATTACGGTACGACAAAAGAAAAGATATAGGACGGACATTTTGAAGGTTGAGCGAATACATTATTAAATAGGGGATATATTATGATGAATTGTAGAAGCGTATAATAGTATATTGTACAGGGTTGATAAAAACCCAGCCCACCTGGGTTTTATTGACAAACATCGAAATGTAGTATGTATCATTTTTAATTTTAGTTTTATAAAGTATCTTAATACACATACACAAGTCGGCGTAGTAGATAATAGATATTAATATTATTAATATTTTTTTTTTAAGAATGTAATGTAATAAACAATAAATTAACTAGAGGGTGTACATGCGTACAAATTACGAATTAATATTAATAGTTGCAAAGTCTGTGCAATGCAAGTGTACAAAAATAAGATCCAAGTGTCACAACTAATAGTATGTTTAATACATAAATTACACAACTCAAAAAATAATGAAAATACTGACACCAGGATTGGAGTTGTTCAAATATAAAAGAAACACTGTGCAAAGTTCGCACAGCAATGAAAAATATATTAAAAATGATCAAACACGAAGTACACAAAATGAAATTGATTGTAAAATGTTGCCGGTGACAAAAATTTACGTATATATGTGTGAACCATATAAGTATGTACCATATTTAATTAATAAAATATGATTTCATAAAAGTGGGTTTTTAGATGGGTTTTTTTGGGTGGGTTTTTTTGGATCGGGCAAAATTGCAACAACCTTGGCGGAAAGACACTCTTCCCGCATGAGCGATTATTTGAGGCACGAGCGAGCTTGCGAGCGAGGGCTTCATTTTGTTGTAAACCGGATTGAACTATATATTCTAATGTAAATAGGAATGAACTATATATTTCAAGTCTTTGTATAGAAAGTGCGATCCTTGCACTATGTAATCAAATAATGTAGTGGGAGAGATGCAAAAGGGTTTTTCTGCTCCATTACCGTACAGTGAGTTAGAGAAGAAGTAGTAAGAAGTTACTTGTATAGTCAAGTTAATAAGTAGACAGCAATAAGCAATAGTCGATAATCAATATTCATAATTCATAATTGTATTATTTCAACATTAATAAACTAATAGGTAATACAAGATACACTTAATAATTTAACAGCCCTTAAAACACATCCCGACGTGAGAACCCTAACACGTTACAACAATTTGCGCGAATGCGTGGATGATGTCTTCCCGCAACAAGTTTGTACAATACTTTTTGTAACGAACAAAATCACTAATAGAGTATAAATGTTAAGATAATTGTACAAAATTCGCAAATATACAAGTAAATAGCACACCAACAATTTCATATACCCAAATCATTCAAGCAGTCAATGCACGTCATCACTTAGTGTAAAAACCTAAATGCATTAAAATCACTAATAGAGAATAATGAAATAAAATTTCAATGATTTTTAATCGTCAAAAAGTGAATAGCCTTATATAATTATTATTAAGATGAATAGTAGAGTTCATTACTTATCGTATACGACATGAATAATATATAAATAATGTACATCAACGTCATATTATTCGTTTAATTGTTGCTATAGTTGGCAACATTGATAATTTGTATGTTCATACTGTCAAAGTTATTATTTGAAATATATTTGTATCGTGTTTGAAACATTTTTGGGCGTTGTAAAGGCCTATTTATAATAAATTAATGTTAAACGCAACGCAACTACGCAACGTTGTCGTTAACGCAAACACAAAATCTGTGAATCTCCCAAAGGTAGCACTTCTAATCAATCAGAAGAATTCGGTATATTTCTTTGAAATTCGGCTCACTTTTATTTATTGTCTTTATATGGCATACATAAGTATAAATAAGGTTAGTATTATAAAATAATTTAAATAGAAATGGACAGTGACGAAAATATAGTATTTATTTTGTAGATGTGACAGCTCATCAACATGTCGATAATACATATTGCAATCTGTATAACTCCTTTCATAAAAAGACACTGATGGTAGACAAATTTATTATTTATTAATAATTGTTTTAATATTATTTTATAAACTATATTTTGTTATTTTAAAGATTATTTTATTGAAGAATGCCCAGAAATGTCAGTGTTTTTTGCTTAATTTCCTGGTGCAGTGCATCAGGAAAGTGACGTTTCCGATTGTCTATACGCGAGTGAAGAAGAGGAGGAGCTTAGCGCGTGACGTAACAATATGGTTGGTTTAAGGTAGATGCTTCGTTTCCCGCAACTGTATTCTTATACACTGCGACGTTTGAAATACAACGTAATATTAATATTATAGTTAATATTAAATAAAAATAATGTTTCAAGTATGAATAACATTTTGAATTTTGCGAACTAGTCCGTTTCATATAAAAATTATGTTCAGCATTCTCTCGAATTTTGAATTTACATGATTCGAGTCTTTGTTTTCTTGAATCTACATAGTACTGCATTATTACAGTCTTTGGTAGATTAATAGAGAGATAAGTATTATTATTTTATTGTCATCTTTGTGCAGGCAGGTCTACAAGTTTAGATTTCATTACGAAATATTTTAATAAAGACACTAAGTATCTCTCGCTAAGAGAGGTATTGGATTCATGCTAAAATTCGCATATCCAAATTTTATTCAATAAGCACGATTTAAGGTTCCTAGAATCCGATTATAACATTTTTAAAATGATGTCTGTGTGTGTGTGGATGTGTGTATGTATGTGTGTGTGTGTGTGTGTGTGTGTGTGTGTATGTATGGATGTTGGAGGGACGATTCCTCAAAAACTATAAGACTTAAAAAATATTTAACTGCAGTTTCCTCAATCTGACATTCCTGGGAAGAGCTGAAAATGTTTTGGTAACAATTGAACAACCGGAAGTAGTAGTTTCTTAGAAAAAATCTTCTAAATATTATTTTTTGAAAATTTCTGTTACTATTATCGAAGAACATAAAATTCTCCATCTAATACACTTAAAATTTTTATTATATCTTCTATAGATTTAGAGATAAAGACACTATAATTTATAGAGTAAACTAATCGCAGAGGCTAAGGCACTAAGGAAACCAGTTGACAAATTCCAATGTTTATAACATAGTTTGTAAATGACAAATGTCAGTGTCAAAAATCAACAGTTTTAGTGACATTCTGATAGCTTTTTCTGGGAAGTATATTTAATATTTCTTATTGTTTTATTAATTAAATATTTGAAATTATAGGTAAAATTGTGGTAAAATGCATATATCCATCAGAAATACCGCCAATCTGGTTAATGAATTGGAAGAATCTCTGACATTTAAAAACTTCCTCATACAATGAAAAATAGATATAATTAGAATTATATGTGTGCAGAAGGCATGTTAAATACAATAAAAAACAATATTTGGGTAAAGTTCTGTAATATTTTTTTATAAAATGACGGTTCGAAAGCGAAGTGCAATACAATACTTATATAGCCTAATATGGAAATGGCGAGAGGTCTTGTGCTGGCCACAACAAATTTTTATTATCTTGTAGTTATACCCGGCAAAATATAATCTTGCTTTATAAAATGCAAGGAGCAAGCAATATTTTTACTCGGTTCCTTTCCCATTTTTAAAAGATGAATGCATAATTTTTGTCTACCAACTATTTCAAATTGGCAAATTTCTCTAATAAATTTTTCTATAGAATTTAGGTTGTTTTCGGGAAATTATGGAAATTAATTATTTCTGGATTTCTGCGTGCTAATGACGTACATAGATTAAACGCAACTAAAACGTGTTGAAGTTTTAGATTTTGTTATTATACTTTATTTCACGTAAAAATAGCGTTGGTTTAGTTAGGAATATATAAATTCTACCCTTTGATTGGTCAGAATATAAACCTATTTCACAGAAACGAGACAAATATCGCCCGTCAGTTGTCAAATAAAATCTACAGTATTAAGTGATGTTTAACCTTATTTTGTTGCAATTTTAGATTTTGACATTTTTACAGATAAATATATTTATTATTGACAAAGCTTGGTTTCACAAATTTAAATTATTTATTCAATGCATGTAAAAACGGTCGGCTCTTAAGAGTAATCTACTATTTTCTTACGTAAAATTAAGTATAGCCTACAAATTTCAATCCACTCGAGATTTATTTATTAAATAAGTGACAGAAACGATGCGTTCGCCGCTACCTCGGCTAAGATTTACTACCATGTACTAGTTCATATTTTCGCCGCTAGACGTCATATTGCTCTATTTCACTAGCGAGTAGCGTGTCAAATGTCACTTCCGAAGATGTGACTACAAAAATAACTATTTCTTACCTTGTGTGTCAACCTCGAAAACCCCTACACCATCGCCATCAACGACCGCATACCGCACCCTGGAATCTTCCCCTGGAGCATCAGCGTCAGGAGCTGACAGTTTCAACGCCTGGGTACCAGGTGGAGCTGCTTCACTGACAGCGCCTCTTACAGCCCCTGCGGGAAACTGCGGAGCTGCTTGGTTTTCGTCGACGTCCACTACGGAAACTGTGACCCTACACATGGAGGCCAAAGCAGGAGTACCTTGGTCCCTAGCGGTTAGGACAAGAGTGTGAAGTTGAAGGGATTCGAAGTCTAGCGGTTTGGCCACTCTGATTGTACCTGAAAGAAGAAGAATAACAACATTAGTCCAGTAAATAGAGGTTTTTACCGTACAAAAGGTCGGGTCGAAACGATTTTAATTTACACTCATAGATTACTGGGCCCAAAAGGGGTCTATTCAGAACTCAATATTTGTGTTGTCGTTATGGTCTTTATGGTTGTTATGTACTGTAAAGATTGTTAAAATCAAATTTGATATTCTCAGTACTGAAGGTGGTTACCGTCAACAATTGTTACGTGTTTTGACAGTCTTTATCATAACGACTGCTAAAACTATGTATTTATGGTTGTTATCACGTTGTTATTTCTAATATTTGACATGTGACAGATGATTACATCAATCAAATATTATTAATAATGGCCTTTCTGCTAAATATTAGCAGGATGCAGTTGATTATTCGCATGGATCCTGTTTCGACTTAAATAATGATAATAAGAACGATGAAAACCGTCGCGGACGAAAGTTACTTTTGACGTAAATACATATTTCTTTGAAAATATTATATTCTGTGGTAGGTATTCGTGAAAATCTTGTTATTTATTCTGATGCTAATTTGTGCTTTTTCTTCAATCAAAATTTAAAAAAATCTTTCCATAACTTTTCAGTCACGTTGGGATCAGTGGTAGGAATTAACATACCCTTTCTAAATAATTTAGAAGTTTTCAAATATGACACAAATGTCATATTCTTCTTTAGTTGTTTTGGCAGAATGTTTGTATTTTAAATATAATTGGCAACACATTATTAAAAGAATAAAGCGTTGGCATATAAGGTTAGGTTAAGTTCATATATGCATAATGAAGTTAGCTATTGTCAAATAATCTGGTTCATTCACAAGTATTATTTTGTAAAGATTGTCAATAATACCGACGTAGGTTCTGAATTGACAAATTCATAAAGATTGTTACAAATGTCTTTATGATAACAATCTTTATATCCGTAACAACCTTTATGACTGTGTTTCTCTGAATAGGCCACTATAGCTGGTACATAAAACGAAACCAAAAGAAAGATAGTAAATAAGAAAATAAAATGCCATGAACTTAGAAGACAAGAGATAGAAGAAAAATTTCAAAAGAACGTCAACGAAGAGTTTAAGAAAAAAGCAAAAGAAAAAGAAGGAAACATAAAAAAGAAATGGAAGAACTTCAAAAAGACAGTACTAGAGGCAGCAGAAAAAAGCTGCGGCACGACTAGAATAGTGAACAGAAACACAAACAAAACTAGATGGTGGTCGGAAAGGGTAAAAGTTGCAGTGAAAGAAAAAAAGAACAAGTGGAATAAATATCTACAAACAAAAGAACCTATTGACTATGAAAAATATAAAGAACAAAGGAAAAATGTAAAAAGAGTAATAAAGGAAGAAAAAGAAAAAGCATGGAGAGAATTTGGTGAAAAAATGAAAAACGCATACAATGAAAACCAGAAATTATTTTTTGGAACACTTAAAAATATAAGACAAAAGAAGACAGCTACAATTACGAACATCAAAGACAAGGAAGGAAAGACGATAGCAGAAGAAGACAGAATAATGGACAGATGGAGACAATATTTCATAGACCTACTAGAGGAAAAGGATACTAAAGATGAAGAACAACAACAAAGCCATCGCACACGAACAAAGGAAACAGAAATAATACAAGAAGAAAAAATAAGCTTGAAGGAAATAATAGAAGCAATAAGAAAAACCAAAAGAGGAAAAGCTCCCGGACATGACAAAATAACAGCAGACATGCTGAAAGCACTACCCGAATCAGCACTACAGGAACTTAAAGACATAATGAATGAAGCGCTAAAAGGAATAACACCAACAGAATGACAAATAGGTATTATAACACCAATATTTAAAAAAGGAGATAGCAGAGAGTGCCAGAACTATAGAGGAATTACCCTAATAAGCACAGTGGCCAAAATATATGCAAGAATCCTGGAGAGTAGACTAAGAATAGAGCTGGAAGAATCGTTAGAGGAAACTCAATTTGGTTTTAGACCAAAAAGAGGAGTAAATGATGCGATATTCATACTAAGACAAATAGGGGAAAAGGCAATAAAAGAAGGGAGAAACGTACATGTGTGCTTCATTGATCTAGAGAAAGCGTTTGATAAAATCAATAGAGAAGACATATGGAAAACGCTAAGAAAAAGGGGAATATCAAATACGTTAATAACAGGAATTCAGAGCCTATATTCAAAGACTAAGAGCTATGTAAGAGTGAAACAAGAGACCTCCAATATATTTGAAACTAAAGCCGGAGTAAGACAAGGATGCATTTTGAGCCCACTTCTGTTTACGCTAATTCTTGACGAAGGAATAAAAGAGACAAAGAAATAAGTAAAGAAATACTACATAGGACATTGGAAATTGAGAAGAGTGGAAATAGCAGAACTATGCTATGCAGATGACATGAACATCATAGCAGAAGACGAAAAAACGTTAACAAGGAATATAGAAATATATGATAAAGCGCTACAAAAATTAAACATGAAGATCAATAAAGAAAAAACGAAAACCATGATACTAGGAAGAAATGAACAACACCACACGATACAACTAAAAAATGAAAATCTACAGCAAGTCCAAAAATTTAAATACCTGGGGTCAATGATCTCAGAAGATGGAAGATTTGATGAAGAAATAAAAGAAAGAAGAACAACAGGAGGTAAAATATTCAATAGCATCAAACACAGCTTCTTAGGAAAGAAAGAAATACCGAAAGAGACCAGAGTACAAATATTTAAGAAAGTAGTGACACCTATACTCATACACGGAGCTGAAACATTGACATTAACACAAAGACAAAAAGAAAAAATTATGGCCATCGAAATGAGAAAAATAGAGGGGAAAACAAGACTGGACAGAATTGAAAACACAACCTACAGACAAAACTTAAAAGTAAAAGCAATAGAAGATAAGATAGCAGGACAGATGAGATGGTATGGTCATGTAGAAAGGATGGGAGAGGAGAGAATAGTTAAAAAGATGTTTGACGCAAAAATTGGAAGAAAGAAACCACGAGGACGACCAAGAAGAACGTGGCTGGAAGAAGTAAAGGATGCAGCGCAAAGAAGAGGTCTAACTTGGGAAGAAACGAAGACAACAACACAAGATACAGCAGAGATAGACCAACGAACCAGAACTCAACCCCCTCCCCCGCAAGCCGGGGGAAGGCCTTACATCTATGAGGGTAGAAAGGTGCAGGATTAAGTAAGTTTAGAACGAAAAAACAATACATACCTGACAGCCTGTCAACTTTGAAAGCTCCAGTTCCATCTTCATCCTCCATAGTATACACCACTTCACCTTCCGGTCCAATATCCGGATCCGTCGCTGTTATTGTAGCCACTACAGTCCCAACCGGAATATCTTCCCTAACTTTGACATTATAGTGTTGTAGAGCAAAATTCGGTGCATTATCATTAATATCATCTATTGTAATTCTCACCAGAGCTTCAGAATGTAGAGATATTGTATCGGAAGATCTTCCTCCATTATCTGTTGCTCTGATTCTAAGTTCGTACAAATCTTGCCTTTCACGGTCTAAGGTGTTACAAACGAATAGTACTCCGGTAAAAGGATCAACCATGAAATCGTGGGTGTCTGTTTGGAGACTATAAGTTATTTTGGCGTTATCACCTGAATCTAAATCCGTAGCGTTTGCTCGAAAAATTGCTGTGCCATTCAAGGCGTTCTCTGTCACGCGAAAACTAGCCAAACTTTTTTCAAATTTCGGCGCGTTATCATTAACATCCAAAACAGTTATTGGTAAGATTTTTGACGCACTCTTTTGCGGCTTTCCTAAATCGTAAACGGTTATGTTTAACAAGTATTCGCTTTCTCGTTCGCGGTCCAAATATCCGATTATTTTTAATTCGCCGGAGTCTGTATCAAGGCAGAACACTGAATCGTCGTCTCCACCAGATATGCCGTAAATTAGTTTGCCGTTATAGCCTAAATCGCGATCTCTGGCTTTTATTTTAACTAAAGTTGTTCCCAAATCAACTGATTCATTCACTTTTATCTCTATGGGGAAGTCTAAAAATTCTGGAGAGTGGATGTTTTGGCCGTATCTTGTAGGCATCATCAAAAAATCTTCTCGGCTATGTTTTTCGTCGTTGTTACGTTCTGCACTCGCTAAAACTTCTGTTAACCGCCTAGCAACGCCAGTATCTTTGCAATCAAAAGCTCCAAGTTCGTCAGTTAGGATTCGTCCAGTTGTAACTGAATTTCGTTTTGAATTTACTAGTTGGAAATAAACACTGACGGTGTCAGCGAAATGTGTACCGTCTGTAGCTGTTATGTTGACGACTCTTTCGCTGACTTTTAAGTCGTTAAGATCGCATGTTACACTTAAAGTACCAGACGTGGCGTCTAAATTGAAACAGTTATCTTCATTTCCAGATACAATTCTATAGCTGATAATGTTACCAGCATCGAAATCTATAGCAGATAAAGTTATGATTTCAGATCCTATTGAGACGTAGCGAGGCACATGTCCAGTACAATCTACTTTTTCAAATTGAGGTCTGTTATCGTTGACGTCTTTTATTTTAATTGTCAGCTGCATTTCTGTTTGTCTTCTATATGGCAGACCCCAATCTGATGCTCGGAGTCTTAAAATATATTCTCGTCGCATGCTTTCATAGTCAATCAGTTGTGTCGTTTTGACTACACCAGAAAATGGATCAATTTCAAATGGTACTGGCTTTAAATTGACTATACTGTAAGAAATATATGCGTTTTCACCAGCATCTTTGTCTTTAGCAGTTACTTTTGTTACTGATGTACCAGGTGGTTCGTTTTCGTTAATCCAAACTGTAATATCGGATTTTTCAAACATTGGATCGTTGTCATTTGAATCAACAACATTTATTTTGACTTTAGCTGATGATTGTTTGCGAGTACCTGTATTTCCTTGGTCTATAGCTGAAACAGTCAAGCTGTAAAAGTTTTTCAGTTCGTAGTCTAATTTTACTGCCGTATACAAAACGCCAGTATCAGGATTAATATGAAATTCGCTACCCTCGTTGCCTCCCACGATTTCTAGGTAGACTTGAGCATTTTTACCCTCATCTTTATCGGTAACTTTCAGCCGAATTAACGGAGTATTAACTGGTACAGTTTCGGACACCTTTACATCATAAATTTCTTTGTTGAATACTGGAGCATTATCGTTTAAGTCTTGTAGTTGAACAGGCACAGACTTGTAGCTTTCTCTAGGTGGCACTCCTTGATCAATAGCTCTTAATTTTAACTGGTAGCCTTGGGGGGTAGATTCTCTGTCCAGTAATTTCAAAACTTCGATGGTGAATTCGCCTTTTTGAATCGTTGGTCTAATTCGGAAATGACCATCAGGATCTCCATCTACAATTTCTAGACTTTTTATTTCGCCGTGGATTCCGACATCTTTATCAGATACGTTTACAATTGCATAGATGTCGGCGTTGGAGTTTTCTACTATGTGGGGTAATCGGTGTATTCGAATTTCAGGAGGATATAGGTTAACTTGTTTTACGCGGATTTTGACGCGAGCTCTGCTGGGAATTGTAGAGCGAAAGTTAAAACCGCGGTCCTGTCCCAAAACTACTAACTCATGGTACGAACCATCTGTAAATTTTAAGGGTCTGGTTAGGGTTATAATGCCCGAAATAGGGTTTATAGCAAATTGATCTGTATCGTCCAAAAAACTGTAATATATTTCTCCGTTTCTGCCAAGATCTGCATCTTCGGCGAAAACTTGAACAATACTTTGATGAACAGGACTGTCTTCTGGTACCAAAGCCTGGTATTCAACAGGATAAAACAAAGGATTTAAATCGTTTGTATCTAAAATTGTTACGCGAACGTTTGCGTCTGCTTCTAAAACATATTTGTGTTTACCATCTTTTTTATTGGCAGTAGCTCTAACCTCTAAATCATATCTATCTTTTCGTTCGCGATTAAGCACCGCAGTGTTGCCAGTTCTAGTGCGTATAAACAAAAAACAAAAGTCCCCAATGATGTTTTCTTCTGCTTTGAAGAACTTATCTCGATCACCGCTTATTATTTTGAAACGCAAGTCTGTAAGTTGATGTCCATCCGGTAACGAGATGCCTATTTTTTCGTAACCCGGGTCAGGGGTGGTGTAAGTTTTTCCAACGCTGTTTTCTGGTATGGTTACATTGTAGTGGTTACGAGTGAAACGGAAATCGATGTTTTGGCTGTCGCTGGCGATTGTTAGATGGAGGAGGATAAGGAATGAAGATGATGCAACAATGTGCTGCATGTTGAGACTTGTTAGACTGCATAGTCCATCTGTAACAAAGAAAATAACAATTAGTACAATACTTTTATGTAATCAGCTTAAAGAGCTATACAATCCGAGATGCATATTGTACATTTTAAGATCGTCAGGACACATAATAAATTTGGCGTTTTCAAAAATGTAGCTAATATTGTTAATAAAAATGATGTAAACTTGTTGTGGACAGCACAATACCTCTCGCCATTTCCGTTATGTTACATAAGTATCGAATTTAATATTTCTTGTATAAATAAATAAATAAATAAATAAATAAATATATCATCACGGCATATTACCCATTTCTGGGTGTGCCAGTATCTACAACACATGCAGACATCGGTAATGATGACGATATATTTTACCGTGTGGGCGCTTACCAGGCGTCACCTCACGGGCACTCATATTTGTATACACGAATAATTCTAATTATAGCTATTCTTTCATTCAATAAGGAATCTTGTCCTCTTCTAAAATGTCCAAGAAGGCGGTATTTCTTAAGGATACTTCTCAGAAAAAGCTTTGAGTAATGTCAGTAAAACTGTTGATTTTCGACACTGACATTTAACCGTGAATTACAAACATTTGAATTTGACAACTGGTTTCCTTGGTGTAGTCTGTACTGTCCGATTTATTGCAACAGAAACAGATTATTCTATATATTATATTTTCTTTACCTCTAAATCTATAGAAGATATAATAAAAAAAAATAAGTGTATTAGAATTTTATGTATTTCAATATTTGTAATAATTTTCAAAAAATAATATTTAGAAGAACACTACTTCCGGTTGTCCAATTGTTACCAAAACCTTTTCATCTCTTCCCATTAATGCGATTAAGGAATACGTACAGTAAAATTTTTGAAAGAAGTCCGATCAAGGCCATCTACGAATTGCATCTATGAATTAAGATTTTATGCTGTCAAATTTGGTAGTGTCGTTTACATTGTTTTTATGAGGTACACAAGATATTGTATTCTCATAAAAACTATGTAAAAGAAACTACTAAATTTAACAGCACAAAATCTTAATTCATAGATACAATTCGTAGATGGCCTTGATCGGACTTTTTTCAAAAATTTTACTGTAGTTACTGTAGTTATCCAGACACACACACATCCATACACACACACACACACACACACACACACACACACACACACACACACACACACACACACACACAGAGAGAGAGAGAGAGAGAGAGAGAGAGAGAGACGTCATTGTAAAAATGTTAAAATCTATGATTCTGGGAACCTCAAAACGTGCTTATTTACTAAAATCGATATGCAGTTTTTTGCATGAATCCAATACCTCTCTTAGCGAGAAGTAAAAAGAAGTAGACCTAGATGAGATCCTTAAGGCATACCAGAGTTCACAGGAAAATAATGATGTTTGAAAAAAAATGTCTTTCCATATTAAACGCCTATGTCACGGTTGTCAGTAATGCACGATTATCCAAGCATTTTAACTTCCGGTTTGCTAGATTTGATTTCCGTATCAAAAAAAGAAGTAAGACGTATACCATACTTTATAACGAAAGGATATTACAAGTAGAAATAGACGCCAGTTAATATAATAACGTTGAAATTAACAGCAAAACGCTACTAAAACTTCTTGAACTTTTACAATTTTACTAGTTTCAAATCATAATTTTCATTACAAAAGAAATAAAAACTTCTTCGTTTAAATTTTCCAGCAACAATAGCGAGTTCAATCTGCTTTTAATTTCCTGTAGACTTGTTATAACTTGTATCAACATGCAACTTCCAGAAAGGTTAGAGAATTTCTTTTCATTTTGTAATTCGTTGTGGCTGTAAACGGAAATAAAATACTTATAAATACGTTTGTGGAAGCACAGAACATGCAAATAAAATAGTCTGCAATTTGTGACAAGTAAACGTGATTTATTTCCTAGAGAAAAATTTGTTTGGCTAATATTGTCGTTCGGTGCAATTTCACAGAAAATAGATTAGTATATAGGACTAGCGAACACTGGGTTAACGTTGGCGCAGTCAGTAAGATAGAAAATCGCATTTTGTTTCAGTTAAAGTATTGTGATTATGATACTTGTTTGCTTATAGGGTACCCATCCAGTCAAGCGGTTTATGTCATCGTATCGCAAAAAAAATCGGTTTTCAGTTTTCAGCGAAAATATCCATTTTGACTAATTTCTGCAATTTGTCACAAGTAAAGGTGATTTATTTCCTAGAGAAAAATTTGTTTGGATAATATTGTCGTTCGGTGCAATTTCACAGAAAACAGATTAGTATATGGGACTAGAGAACACTGGATTAACTTTGGCGCAGTCAGTAGGATAGTTAAATCGCATGTTGTTTTAGTTAAAGTACTGTGATTATGATACTTGTTTGCTTATAGGGTATCCAGCCAGTCAAGCGGTTTACGTCATCGTATCGCAAAAAAAAATCGGTTTTCAGATTTCAGCGAAAATATCCATTTTGACAAATTTCTGCAATTTGTGACAAGTAAAGGTGATTTATTTCCTATAGAAAAATTTGTTTGGCTAATATTGTCGTTCGGTGCACTTTCACAGAAAACAGATTAGTATATAGGACTAGCGAACACTGGGTTAACGTTGGCGCAGTCAGTAAGATAGAAAATCGCATTTTGTTTCAGTTAAAGTATTGTGATTATGATACTTGTTTGCTTATAGGGTACCCATCCAGTCAAGCGGTTTATGTCATCGTATCGCAAAAAAAATCGGTTTTCAGTTTTCAGCGAAAATATCCATTTTGACTAATTTCTGCAATTTGTCACAAGTAAAGGTGATTTATTTCCTAGAGAAAAATTTGTTTGGATAATATTGTCGTTCGGTGCAATTTCACAGAAAACAGATTAGTATATGGGACTAGAGAACACTGGATTAACTTTGGCGCAGTCAGTAGGATAGTTAAATCGCATGTTGTTTTAGTTAAAGTACTGTGATTATGATACTTGTTTGCTTATAGGGTATCCAGCCAGTCAAGCGGTTTACGTCATCGTATCGCAAAAAAAAATCGGTTTTCAGATTTCAGCGAAAATATCCATTTTGACAAATTTCTGCAATTTGTGACAAGTAAAGGTGATTTATTTCCTATAGAAAAATTTGTTTGGCTAATATTGTCGTTCGGTGCACTTTCACAGAAAACAGATTAGTATATGGGACTAGCGAACAGTGGGTTGACTTTGGCGCAGTCAGTAGGATAGTTAAATCGCATGTTGTTTTAGTTAAAGTACTGTGATTGTGATACTTGTTTGCTTATAGGGTATCCAGCCAGTCAAGCGGTTTACGTCAGCGTATTGCAAAAAAATTCGGTTTTCAGATTTTAGCGAAAATATCCATTTTGACTAATTTCTGCAATTTGTGACAAGTAAATGTGATTTATTTCCTAGAGAAAAATTTGTTTGGCTAATATTGTCGATCGGTGCAATTTCACAGAAAACAGATTAGTATATGGGACTAGAGAACACTGGATTAACTTTGGCGCAGTCAGTAGGATAGTTAAATCGCATGTTGTTTTAGTTAAAGTACTGTGATTATGATACTTGTTTGCTTATAGGGTATCCAGCCAGTCAAGCGGTTTACGTCATCGTATCGCAAAAAAAAATCGGTTTTCAGATTTCAGCGAAAATATCCATTTTGACAAATTTCTGCAATTTGTGACAAGTAAAGGTGATTTATTTCCTATAGAAAAATTTGTTTGGCTAATATTGTCGTTCGGTGCACTTTCACAGAAAACAGATTAGTATATAGGACTAGCGAACACTGGGTTAACGTTGGCGCAGTCAGTAAGATAGAAAATCGCATTTTGTTTCAGTTAAAGTATTGTGATTATGATACTTGTTTGCTTATAGGGTACCCATCCAGTCAAGCGGTTTATGTCATCGTATCGCAAAAAAAATCGGTTTTCAGTTTTCAGCGAAAATATCCATTTTGACTAATTTCTGCAATTTGTCACAAGTAAAGGTGATTTATTTCCTAGAGAAAAATTTGTTTGGATAATATTGTCGTTCGGTGCAATTTCACAGAAAACAGATTAGTATATGGGACTAGAGAACACTGGATTAACTTTGGCGCAGTCAGTAGGATAGTTAAATCGCATGTTGTTTTAGTTAAAGTACTGTGATTATGATACTTGTTTGCTTATAGGGTATCCAGCCAGTCAAGCGGTTTACGTCATCGTATCGCAAAAAAAAATCGGTTTTCAGATTTCAGCGAAAATATCCATTTTGACAAATTTCTGCAATTTGTGACAAGTAAAGGTGATTTATTTCCTATAGAAAAATTTGTTTGGCTAATATTGTCGTTCGGTGCACTTTCACAGAAAACAGATTAGTATATGGGACTAGCGAACAGTGGGTTGACTTTGGCGCAGTCAGTAGGATAGTTAAATCGCATGTTGTTTTAGTTAAAGTACTGTGATTGTGATACTTGTTTGCTTATAGGGTATCCAGCCAGTCAAGCGGTTTACGTCAGCGTATTGCAAAAAAATTCGGTTTTCAGATTTTAGCGAAAATATCCATTTTGACTAATTTCTGCAATTTGTGACAAGTAAATGTGATTTATTTCCTAGAGAAAAATTTGTTTGGCTAATATTGTCGATCGGTGCACTTTCACAGAAAACAGATTAGTATATGGGACTAGCGAACACTGGGTTAACTTTGGCGCAGTCAGTAGGATAGTTAAATCGCATGTTGTTTCAGTTAAAATACTGTGATTATGATACTTGTTTGCTTATAGGGTATCCAGCCAGTCAAGCGGTTTACGTCATCGCATCGCAAAAAAATTCGGTTTTCAGATTTCAGCGAAAATATCCATTTTGACTAATTTCTGCAATTTGTGACAAGTAAAGGTGATTTATTTCCTAGAGAAAAATTTGTTAGGCTAATATTGTCGTTCGGTGCAATTTCACAGAAAGCAGATTAGTATATGGGACTAGCGAACACTGGGTTAACTTTGGCGCAGTCAGTAGGATAGTTAAATCGCATGTTGTTTTAGTTAAAGTACTGTGATTATGATACTTGTTTGCTTATATGGTATCCAGCCAGTCAAGCGGTTTACGTCATCGTATCGCAAAAAAAATCGGTTTTCAGATTTCAGCGAAAATATCCATTTTGACTAATTTCTGCAATTTGTGACAAGTAAAGGTGATTTATTTCCTAGAGAAAAATTTGTTTGGCTAATATTGTCGTTCGGTGCAATTTCACAGAAAATAGATTAGTATATAGGACTAGCGAACACTGGGTTAACTTTGGCGCAGTCAGTAGGATAGTTAAATCGCATGTTGTTTTAGTTAAAGTACTGTGATTATGATACTTGTTTGCTTATCCAGCCAGTCAAGCGGTTTACGTCATCGTATCGCAAAAAAAATCGGTTTTCAGATTTCGGCGAAAATATTCATTTTGACTAATTTCTGCAATTTGTGACAAGTAAAGGTGATTTATTTCCTAGAGAAAAATTTGTTTGGCTAATATTGTCGTTTGGTGCAATTTCACAGAAAACAGATTAGTATATGGGACTAGCGAACACTGAGTTAACTTTGGCGCAGTCAGTAAGATAGAAAATCGCATTTTGTTTTGTTAAAGTATTGTGATTATGATACTTGTTTACTAATAGGGTATCCAGCCAGTCAAGCGGTTTACGTTATCGTATCGCAAGAAAATTCGGTTTTCAGATTTCAGCGAAAATATCCATTTTAACTAATTTCTGCAATTTGTGACAAGTAAAGGTGATTTATTTCCTAGAGAAAAATTTGTTTGGCTAATATTGTCGTTCGGTGCATTTTCACAGAAAACAGATTAGTATATGGGACTAGCGAACACTGGGTTAACTTTGGCGCAGTCAGTAGGATAGTTAAATCGCATGTTGTTTTAGTTAAAGTACTGTGATTATGATACTTGTTTGCTTATAGGGTATCCAGCCAGTCAAGCGGTTTACGTCATCGAATCGCAAAAAAATTCGGTTTTCAGATTTCAGCGAAAATATCCATTATAACCATCCCTGAATCCAATTTGACTAATTTCATCGTGACGTCTGTACCTACGTATCTCGCGTAAACATAAACGGAAAACCATAGAAAGTTGAAATTTTGTATTTAAGACTGGTACAACATCTAGTTGTGCACCTCCTTTTTTGGTCATTACACAACTTCCGGAAGTGGTACTTTACTTGAAGCTTATAATAGATTTTTATGAAAAACTATATTAAAATATAATACAAAACTTTTCAAATTTGGTATATAAGACTTCTATATCAATGGGAAAAACATAACTTAAAGCTGTCTATGTATTTTCTAACCTCGAAAAGGCTGTACACATTGTAGAACTGAAATAATTGTACAACGAGGTATATAAACTACAATATTAAGTTGTACACTTACATAACACCCTGTATTATGAACACATAGAAACATTTCCAATTTTAAAATTCCTGTCCAAGCTCTCCTTTCACAATTGCAGCAAACACAAAAAGATTTTCCCATTCCAGCGAACAAAGGGCGACACAAAATTTAATTCACCTAGTAACAAAACAAACAAAACTCAACAATATCTTAAGTTGGGAACGATCAAGTTAACATTGGACAAAGTGTCACAATAGCAGTTACATTCAATCACAGGCGCTACCAACTGCAGAACAAAAAATACACTAGGATTGTGCTACGTTCAACGGTTTAAGAGAGCACATACGTAGCTTTGTAAGTTGTAAAGAAAAGTAGAAGTCGGTAGATGCAATGAAAGAACACATTTTTACCTTCCGTCACCTTTAGGTAAGGAAGGTATTGTCTTTGGTCAAAAAATTCGATGGTGAGTTTTTAATGAATAAGCACGTTTTAGGGTCCCTACTATACGAATTTCCTATTTTTAAGATGATGTCTGTATGTGTGTCCGTGTGTGTGTGTGTGTGTGTGTGTGTGTGTGTGTGTGTGTGTGTGTGTGTGTGACAAATTTTTCTCCGACAATAACTCCAATACTACAATTCTAAATATTATAATTCTTTCGTATTCCTCTTCTTTACATCCAGATGAAGAGGTGATTAGATTTTGGTTACAACAGTTCCACCGGAAGTACCTTTATTTTAAGTTTTTAAGAGTTTTTCTGAAAAAAAACGCAGTTAAATAGTATTTTTTCACATTTTATTTTTTTATATATTAAAGGAAATGCTCTTCTCTATACAGTTTGATTATATACAGGGTGTCCCATTTAAGGTACGAATGCATTGGTATCTCGAGAACCGTAAGAGCTACGAGGTTGGTTAAATTAGACAAAAGTTGCCCTATTAGGAGGCTATTTTAATGGTGTTTTGTTATTTGCGAAAAAATGCATAGGTCACTAGATACAGGTGAAAATGTAAATTTAGCGATTTTCTTTTTTTGCTTATAACTTTGTTATATGAAATAGTACGAGATTCTGGTTTGCACTTTTTTAAGGCACTTTTGTATGGTGAATTTTCAGAAGTTCTCAATTTTTTTTTATATCTAACCATTTACGAGTTACTGATAGCAACTTTTATTTTTCATATGGAGGCCATATTAAGCTATGGCATTTTTAAATAGAGATTTTTTTTAGCTTTACAATGATATAAAACAATAATAATTTATTTTTATAATTAACAGAAAAATTAATAAAAATTGTTATTTATACTAAAATTAAATTGAAAAAAGTAAATCGAAGACTGCTATGGAAACAACAAACAACAAAAAAGTGCAACAATTGAATTTCTGAATTTTACTTGACAATAGTAGATTATTACGAGTAATAAAAATGAATTTTTCTCGTTGGGAAAAATATGATATGTTGAGTTGTTACATTCGTTGTCAAAGTTCGTTTATTACTCGTAAAAATCTACTATTGTCAAGTAAAATTCAGAAATTCAATTGTTGCACTTTTTCGTTGTTCGTTGTTTCCATAGCAGTCTTCGATTTACTTTTTTCAATTTAATTTTAGTATAAATAACAATTTTTATTAATTTTTCTGTTAATTATAAAAATAAATTATTATTGTTTTATATCATTGTAAAGCTAAAAAAAATCTCTATTTAAAAATGCCATAGCTTAATATGGCCTCCATATGAAAAATAAAAGTTGCTATCAGTAACTCGTAAATGGTTAGATATAAAAAAAAATTGAGAACTTCTGCAAATTCACCATACAAAAGTGCCTTAAAAAAGTGCAAACCAGAATCTCGTACTATTTCATATAACAAAGTTATAAGCAAAAAAAGAAAATCGCTAAATTTACATTTTCACCTGTATCTAGTGACCTATGCATTTTTTCGCAAATAACAAAACACCATTAAAATAGCCTCCTAATGGGGCAACTTTTGTCTAATTTAACCAACCTCGTAGCTCTTACGGTTCTCGAGATACCAATGCATTCGTACCTTAAATGGGACACCCTGTATTTTCATTCATATTCAATAGATATAATGTTAAAGAATTATAAAGATATTAACTTTCAAAAATCAGTCAGCTTTGGTATTTATCATGGAAACAGGTGATATATTCAAAAAATTCTAATTGCCAGATGTCAGTGTCAAGTGCAAAACCAAAGATTGAAAGTGTAGGATTAGGATGTGGTATGTCAAAGTGTTCCTCGCAAGTGGCATGTAGTTGCAGATTTGTCTTATGATTGGAACTTCCAATGCGGGGAGCACGAGGAAGGCCAAAGAGATGGAAGGATTGTATCGTAGATGACTTGAGAGAGGAAAAACTATGTGAAGAAGATGCGTTGGACAGGAATGAGTGGAACAGAAGAGTAAGAAACAGCGACCCCTAATACAATAGGGAAAGCTGAACAAGAAAGAGGAAGTGTAAAGTGCATTTACATAGTGTATGTTCATTCATTATAATTTTATTGGATTTATAGAATCTTTTCAAATAAACTTTTGGTAAGGAATTTGTAAAAAATAGTATGTGCTCGTGTTACAATTTTACGTGATATATAGAATCTTTTCCAAGGAAATTTTGGTATGGGATTTGTACAAAATACATCGAATTAATAAGCAAGATTAATTTTTTTTTCGAAGAACTTTGAAGCAGAATTCTGGCTAAATGGTACACTTTCCGGTAGAAGCAAGTTTAGTTAAATCGTCTTATTTTAGCCTCAGGAATCTGTGGTTAAGCCATGTCTTCCTATTTAAGAGACAACCTGTATTAATAATAGATGTAATTAGAATTTTTGTGTGTGTACCAGAAATGTTAAATATGTATTGGGTGTTTTTTTTTTGCTTAGATAGAACTTATGAAAGAGTTAACTGTCAAACGAGCTGTCATACTGCCCTCACTTTTTGACATTTATGATCGGTATACTGTGGCAAATCATCATGAATAGACTCACGCTTGAACAACGCTACCAAATTATCCAAATTTACTTTGAAAATCAGTCGTCGATTCGCGCAACTTATAGACAACTTCGTGATTGGCTTAACGGGTTTGTTAATAAGCCAAATTGCCGCATATGGAGTGAGACCAATCCACAAGAGACCCTACAGACTCCATTACATCCAGAAAAATTCACCGTTTGGTGCGGTTTACATTCTGGTGGTATAATCGGACTTTATTTCTTCAAAAATGAGGTCGGAGCTCGCGTTATGGTCAATGGAAATCATTACCGCACCATGATCAATAATTTTTTTGTTTGAAAATATGGATGTCATTGATCCGGACGAGATATGCTTTCAACAGGATGGCGCTACGTGCCATACGGCGACCGCAACCATCGATCAAAATTTGGCGATAAGTTGATTTCGAGAAGTGGGCCTGTCAATTGGCCTCCAAGGTCGTATGATTTGACAACTCGCGACTATTTCCTGTGAGCTACGTGAAGTCACTGGTTTATGCTGATAAACCAGCAACAATTGACGCCTTGGAGGCCAACATTGTTCATGTTATTCGTGACATACGGCCAGCAGTACTCGAAAAAGTGGCTCAAAATTGGACGTCCAGAATGCGCTTCGTCAAGAACAGCCGCGGTGGACATATGCCCGAAATCCTTTTCAAATATTAATGCCATGCATTGATCTTTCAAATAAACAAAAAAGTTTGATTAAAATCTAATTTTTTGTGTTACTTTTTACAATTTGAAGTTCTATCAGGCTTAAAAAAAACACGCTGTACTTATATAGCCTAATATGGAAATGACGAGAAGTCTTGTACTGGTCACAACAAATTTTTATAAATAAGAAAACAAAAATTGTATCTTATGGACTCCCATAAATACAAGAAAACGACACTACTGAATTTGATAGTATGGTCAAAGGCAAGACGGTACAGCATAAAATTTCACTTCGAATAGAGTTCTCATACAAGATAATGTGCAAAAGTTGTGTAAGCGTTGTGTTAAAATATATTATTTGTTCTGAAAATCTGCGAACACTATCTAAATTTTCCACGTAATCTCTGGGTAACCTTAGCAACAACGTCAATATGCGCCTTAATACATTCCTGCCGTACAGAATGTAGATCGAACGGAAATTGTTTCCAGGGGCGGACTTCAAGAGAAAAATTTCGCACGAAATATGAAGGTCCGTGCACTACAATATCAGCGATTTCCAAACAATGTACGGAAGACTTTATTCGGTAAATAATGGATGATAATATAGTAATGGGCTACTTGCGTACCTTTTTACCTCTCGCTAAGAGAGATATTGGATTCATGCTAAAAATCACATCTCCAGATTTTATTGAATAAGCACGATTTAAGGTCCCTACAATCCGATTATAACATTTTTAAAATGTCTCTCTCTCTCTGTGTGTGTGTGTGTGTGTGTGTGTGTGTGTGTGTGTGTGTGTGTGTGTGTGTGTGTGTGTGTGTGTGTGTGTGTGTGTATGTATGTGTGTCCGTGTGTGACAAATTTTTCTCCGACGATAACTTCAATACTACAATTCTAAAAATTATAATTCTTTCGTATTCCTCTTCTGTACATCCCTATGAAGAGTTGATTAGATTTTAGTTATAATTGATCCACCGGAAGTACCCTTATTTGAAGTTTTTAACAGTTTTTCTTAAAAAA
Source organism: Ophonus ardosiacus (assembly GCA_943142095.1). Lineage (NCBI taxonomy): Eukaryota > Metazoa > Arthropoda > Insecta > Coleoptera > Carabidae > Ophonus > Ophonus ardosiacus. Next base: position 7,125,199 of record OW964840.1, read on the forward strand.
ACGAAGTTAAATATTATTTTTTGACATTTTGTTATTATATTTATTAAAGAAAATAATTTTCAAAAATTAGTCAGCTTTGCTATTTATCATAGAAACAGCTGATACAAGTGCAAAACCAAATATGGAAAGTATGGGATCAAAAATTAGTATTTCATAGTGGTCCTCTCAAGTGACATGCAGTGAAAGGCTAAGAAGAAGATGGAAGGACTGCATCGCAGAAGACTTGAGAAAGGAAGGACTGTGTGAAGAAGATGCGTTGGACAGGAATGAGTAGAAGAGAAGAGGAAACAGCGACCCCTAATAAAATAGGGGAAAGCTGAAGCAGAAAGAAATATGTCAAGTGCATTTTACCTAGTGTTTGTTTATGTCATAATTTTATTGGATTTATAGAACCTTTTCAAATGAACTTTTGGTATGGAATTTGTAAAAAATAGTATGTGTTCGTGTTCGATTTTACATCATATTATATAGAAATTGTTCCATGGTACTTTTGGTATGGGATTTGTACAAAATACATAGAATTGACGGAAGGTCTTGTGCTGGCCACAACAGATTTTTATATCTTTTAAATGTAAATATATAAATTACATTCATCAGAAACTAGCCTTAGTCTGTTTCTGTTGACACATGACACTATTAAATGCTTGTTTGAAATGTTGTAAACGCATTTAAGATACCAATCTCACAATATTTTCCCATTCCATCAACACAGTGATAAAATAATACGAATTCAACTATTCACCACCTTCAGTGCACACACACATACACACACACACTATTTCAGTTTTGAGTGAACATATGACTGCCTAGCTTAAGCACAAGTTCAAACAGGATGCAAGTTTGCTCTATATGTTTGTGTAGGGAGTGGCGCTGTTGTGTTGTTTAATTTTCTATGTCAAATGCAGGAAATTATATCATTTATTGAGGGGAAAATGTGTATTTGTTATGTAAATTCCGCGCAAAAGTAAAGTCTATTTGCCTGAATTAATTTTGCACACAGGAATTCTATGAAATGTACATAGTGTACTTGGAATGAAACATCTAAGATAAATGTAAATGCACCCGCTCAACCTAGAGGCTAAATTTGCCAGCAGAATTATATTCCATTTTCAAAAACGTATTTAATATTACAAAACCATTCAAATTTAATTATTTATTACCTCTCGCTAAGAGAGGTATTGGATTCATGCTAAAAATTGGATAGCCAGATTTTAGTGAAAAAACACGTTACTAGAATCCGATTTTATAGTTATTAACGTCAATAGGCCGACATGAGGCAAATAACGGACGTGGCTGAAGTTTATAAACAGTCGAGTTCGTTATTTGCATATCGGCCGTGTGACGTTCAAGATTTTTCGTAATAACATAAAATTTAAATAATACTACCTTTTTAGTTTAAGTTCTGTATTTTTTTATTAATAAAACCCAACGTTTCGGCACCATGAACTGGTGCCTTCTTCAGAGGAAATTGAAAAAATCTGATGTGGCCAACACAAAACCTCCCGCTATTTAATTTTTACATACATACATAAAATCACGCGTTTCCCACTTAGTGGGTTAGCAAAAACCCGGAAACAATAGTAACAATAAGAAAAGGGATAAGAGTAAGAGCTCAGCTAACTCACTTCACTCTTTAACAACATTCTTCTTTCGCCTTGTCCACAATCATCATAGCATTCATACATAAGAACATATTAAAGTGACTGATTTTCGGTAGCGAATAACCGCATCTGGACCACAATAATAGTTACGCAACAATCATCCTTCCACACATATCCCTATCCATTTTTATTAATTTAAATACATACTTACGTATTTACTAACGCTGCAAACTGTTCCACTGCATAAAACTATTGATTTATTTACTATTTTCTTTTTAAAATGTCACTATTATTAATTTGAAGTAATTAGTTTTTTGACAGTGACATTTACTGTCAGTTACATTCATTTGAAATATGAACTGTGTAACAAACGAATTATTGTGTTTGTCTTAGGCTTCGCGACTAATAAAAAAAATTATTTTTAAATTTATCTGTAAAACATATGGAAAAAGTATTAATGCATTCCTGTACAAAATTCAATAATCTTTAATTTTCATAAGACATAAAATGCGAAAAAATGGCATTTAATGGTATTTTTTGAAGAAAAACCATTATGAGCTTCAGGTAAAGTGCCATTTCCGGTTATCCGATTTCCACCAAAATCTAATGGTTTCTTTTCATATTAGAATAGGGTATAAATACAAGGTTTCATAATTTTTTGAATGATAGTATTTGAGTTAGAGCGAAGACAAAATCCCTACACATACACACACACACACATACATACATACACACATACATACACACACACACACATACACACATACAGACATCATCGTGAAAATGTTAAATTTGGATTCTAGGGACCTTAAAACGTGGTCATTTACTAAAATCTCGATAAGTGATTTTTAGCACGATCCCTATACCTCCCTTACCAAGGGTAGCGGGAGGTAAAAAATCTGATGTGGCCAGCACATGACCTCCCGCCAATTCCATGTTTAAAATAGCAATGAGCTTTAAGTAAAGTTTCACTTCCGATTGATCGTTTGTAAACAAAATCTACTTTGTTGTTCCAATAAATAGAAAAGTTTGTAATACGAAATTTTGGATTATATTTTATTGTTTTTCCTGAAAAATCTGTTAGAGCTTCAAATTAAGTACTACATACGGTTTATCATATATAGTCAAAATCTAATATGTTGTTTCAAATTATATAAGAGTATTAAATACCAACTTGCGAACTTTTGGATCATTAATATATTTTAAGGAAAAATCATCACACACACATTATTGTCAAAATCATCACCAACTTCCTTATGCTCTAAAACGCAATCTGTGTAAATTCTTCGCCGTACATTATCCATTTCGTAAATGTGTAGTTGCAAAACTATTATTTGACACTTTGAAATCACGTTTTTATTGAGAGCTGTTTGATATATAATGCTGCAAACATCAAACCTTAATTTCATTAGAATCATATTTAAACTAGTAAATTCTTCTTAACACGGTTCCATTATTAATTTTAATGAAAATTGCTTCGTGACAGTGACATTTGTTTAAATATGTCAAATTTGTTATTAAAGGATTTTTTTTTTTTGACGCAGAGGCAAAGTGATGTACAAAAATAAATTATTTCATAATATAATATAAAGTTATTTCAAGTTATTTACTAAATGCTATTATCAGTGTAAGTTTGTTTTGATTGGTTACTTTCGCACACGTGGTCAGCAATATAGGGATTCAATTGGATAATTTTTTAACCAAAAAATTTTCGGGGTAACGGGGTTTTATCAGTATATTACTGTTCCCATTGATTGAATTTTCAAGTGATTTACATCATGATTGGTTAAAAATTAGTCGGTGGAATTTATCAATAATATTTTTTGCTATTGTTTATTTCTGACAAATAATTTTATAAATTTTTAATTTTTATTTCATAGATTACTTAATTCATTTCAAACGATAGCAGCGACATGGACCTGTTAGTGACATCTGGGTCGCAGGGGGTACACTACTCTCACTGACTACCGTTTGCTGCCAGTTTCCAAGTACAAGTTGCACCGGGGTGGTGAGAAGTCTTGTGCTGGCCACAACGGATTTCTTTCCCTTAATTTTTTTTACATACGTTATAACAATTTATTCAAATGTGACTCCTTCAATATATGGTTTAATTATGTTTTTCCCATTATGAATCTTTCTGTATACAAATTCGCAAACTCAACAATGGGTAATAAGCCGAAGCCGTTATGATATATTTATTTATATTACTATTATTCCGAAATTGCTTCCTTTCAGACCAAGTATCCAAATATATTGATTCAATACAAAAAGGCTTTTAACACTCAACAAACTTTCCAATATAACTCCCTATCAAATGGCCACGGTTTTGCCCAGTATAACTCAATTTCTGAATTCGTTGTTTACCATATTCTGTCTCTCTCTGTCGTCAGCGTTGTGTATCTTCCTTTCTTCGTCTTTTAGCAACGCATATGAAAGGCCGGGGTACAATAAGGAGGCTCAAGCATTATAAATTACGGCGTAAAGGACACGGTAAAAGGAGAGAAGCTTTGTGAAATATAAAATGATGGTTAAGAGGAATTTTACTGAGAGAATTAATTGAAGCTAAGAGCTACTCTATAAAGAGGTATTATGAAATAGGTGAAATGTGTTATGTACAGAATGTCTCTAAAAAAGGGGACATGGATTAACCACAGATTCCTGAGGCTAAAACGCTAAAATAAGACGATTTAACTAAACTTGTTTCCACCGGAAAGTGTACCATATAGCCAGTATTCTGCTTCAAAGTTCTTAAAAAAAATAATTAATTTTGCTTATACGAGGGTCACTCCAAAATTATTGAGATGCTGGGAAATAGTTGGCTTTGGAAAATTTTTAGTGCACAAATGTCAAACTACAATTTATTTAAAATATCTGTCCAATAATAACATCTGGTTGAAGTGATTTATTGTGGTGGAATTCGAAGTGCAACATGAAGTTAGGAAGAGAGCATTATCGCGCTATGATTTACTACGACTTTAAAATTTGATTACGTGAAGAACAGTGCGAGGAACGTCTACGATTGGCATTTGGAGATGAAGCTCCATCTCGAGCAACTATATTTCGCTGGTTTTCAGAATTCAAAAGAGGCCGTAATTTCTAGTGCCAGAAAATGTAGCTGCCATCAGACAAATGATGAAGGATGACAATCGTGTCACCTATCAAACGATGGAAGATGCCCTTGGCATTGGATCCGCAGCAATAGCAAAAATTTTACATGAAGAACTTCGTGTTAGAAAAATTGTTTCTCGTTGGGTGCCACACAACTTAACGGAAGAACAAAAAGCCAAGCGTGTTACAATGGGGTATTCCATCATAACAAAAAAATTGAAAAATATTCAATTTAACATAAAGTATGGCTCAATAAATAATAGTTAAAACAATGAAAACATTTTTAAATAGTTACTTTACGAGATATTTCACATTTGCTAAAAGGGAAAATTGACGTCATACAATTGTTATCTTTCTCTAGCAGCGTACTTAGAACAGTGTGTGTGAGAAAGATAAGTATAGGGGAAATGTGACGTTACACTGATATCTCGAAAATAAAATACTGTTAAACTAGGAACAATTAAGACTTTTTAATACTATGAATTGCTTCAAGACTGAATGAAGTTTTATTTAAAATAATAAAAAAAATTGAGTGGAATACCCCATTAGTCGCGCCACTTTAAAATTGTTAAATAATGGCGGTCATCGTATTCTTTCTAAAATTGTAACTGGCGATGAAACTTACATACCCTTTTATGATGTTCCAACGCGTCAAGAAAGTAGGGTATGGGTGTTTGAAGATGACCCAACACCAGTTACCGTGAAAAAACAACGTGCACTTAAAAAAGTTATGTACGCTGTATTTTTCAGAAGTACAGGTCTTGTGAAAGCAATTAGGTTAGAGGGACAGAAGACTGTTACTGCCAATTGGTACACACAAAAATGTCTACCTGAAGTTCTTCGCAGTGTGCAAAATTAAGGATTTAATGCTTCACCATGATAATGCGTCCTCCCATACCGCTGCGACAACTGTTAATTTTTTGAAAGAAAATGGTATTAAAGTCATTGTGTATCCACCGTATTCTCCTGATCTTGCAATGTGTGACTTCTGGCTATTTTTTTTTTTTTTTTTTTTTAAAAACATTTACGTGGTCGTCATTTTACGTCAGAAGAGGAGATTAACAACACCATAATGGAGTATTTTAATACGATTCCAGAAAATGAATGGCTCAAAGCTTTCCATCTCTGGAAAATTCGATTACAAAAGTGTATTGAAGCAGGGGGGGGGGGGACTACTTTTGAACACCAGTAAAACTACATGTTTCTCCTTCAAATAATATTTCTGTATCTCAATAATTTTGGCGTGACCCTCGTAATAACCGGACGCTTTATTCGATTTGGATGAAATTTGGTATGACGTGGTTATGTCATCTCTTAAGATGACACTTATTATTAGTGAACCACTAGTGTATGAAACTTAGGTATCCCAACATTGATAAGACCGTAACTTTTTAATGGCCACGCCGATAACGTGAAATGATTATTATTATTTTTTTTTTCAGAAAGATACATTTAATAGCTCGTTTAATAGTAAACTTTTCTCTCTGTGTGTAATTTGTGATATCTGTTACGGTTCACACAGAAAGTAATAAAACCTGAGTGACTGCACCGTGAATTTTATAAAATAAATTTAATCTAGCAGTCTATCCAAATGTCAAACAACTAATTTTTAATGACAGTAACAATTGTTTATGAGTTGCCAAAAATTTTCTTCGCAATATTCTCAAATTAGTAACATCCGTTTGTTCGGCCTAATAATATATTATTGTAAATAAGACGATAACATTTTTTAGCTTACTCCTAAACAAGTTATGAAGATTGATAACTCGTTACTGCCATTAAAAATTAAATGTTTGGCATTTGGACAGACTGCTAGATAAAATTTATTTTAAAAATTTAGCGGTGCAAGCACTCAGATTTAATTTTTACCTTCCGTCACCTTTAGGTAAGGAATGTAGTCTTTAGTCAAAAAAATCGGTGGTGAATTTTTAATGAATAAGCACGTTTTAAGATCCCTAGAATAAGATTTATGTATATGATTCTTTCTTCTTTCATATTCCTCTTCTCTACAACCATATGAAGAGCAGATTAGATTTTGGTTATAAATGGTCAACCGGAAGTACCCTTATTTGAAGTTCTTAACAGTTTTTCTGGAGAAAACGCAGTTAAATATGAATTTTCGACATTTTATGATCATTAAAATGAAAGAAAATCTTATTCTCTATACGATTTGATTATACATTTTCCTTCATATTCAATAGATATAGAGTTATAGAGATATTAAGAGAGGTTAACTTTCAAAAATCAGTCAGCTTTGCAAAAATTATGGAAACAGCAGATATATTCAAAAAATTCTAATTGACAGATGTCAGTGTGAAATGCAAAACCAAAGTGGAAAGTATAGGATCAGAAAATAACATAAGTGACAGCGTGTCCCTCGCAAGTGACTTGCAATTTCAATGACGGGAGTACGAAGCCAAAGAGAAGATGGAAGGACTGTGTAGCAGAATATTTGAGAGAGGAAGAACTGTGTGAAGAAGATGCGTTGGATAGCAATGAGGAAGTGTGAAGTGCAAATTACAGAATATACATTCGTGTTATAATAATATTGGATTTATAGAATATTTTCAAAGGAACTTGCAATATGGAATTTGTAAAAATAGTGTGTTCGTGTTACAATTTTACAGGATATATAGAATCTTTTCCGAGGAACTTTTGGTATCGGATTTGTACAAAATACATCGAAATGACGAAAGGTTTTGTGCTGGCCAAAACAGATTTTTTTCTGTGTGAACTGTAATAATAAATTACACAGAGAGAGAAAAGTTTACTATTGAATTATCTTTCTGAAAAAAATATAATTTCACCTGAATTTCATACACTAGTGGTTCATTAATAATAATAAGTAACATCTTAAAGATGATTTGTAACCATATAAACTGGCATACCAAATTTCATCCAAATTGAATAAAGCGATCAGTTATTATAAGCAAAAAATTTTTTTTGAAGTACTTTGAAGCAGAATTCTGGCTAAATGGTACACTTTCCGGTAGAAGCAAGTTTAGTTAAATCGTCTTATTTTCGCCTCAGGAATCTATGGTTAAGCCATGTCCCCCTATTTTACAATTTAGAGACAGCCTGTATAAGTATAAATTTTATTTATTCTATCACGCAAAAACAAGTAAGTAATTAAAACAATTACCGAAATTAGCAAGCAGCTCTACCAACATGAAAACATAATAAAATTAAACTCCCTATAATCACAGCTACCAACAACAGAGAGAAAAAACCAACAAAAGAATAAATGATAGGATCTACAACAATTCAAAGCTTAAAATTAACCATGAAGGCAACATAATTATCTGCGATAACAAAAATACAGTTTTCCACGAAAAATACATAGCATAAAATAACACACACGGAAATGCCAGGAGAGAATGCGGGTTAGTATCGTGTGCGCAGCCGGTAACACAGAGTTCTCTGTTATCGGCTGAAACGCAACTGAAAAAGTTTTAATTTTCCTATCGAAAGCTGACGTACTAAGCGATAAGACGATGATAAGAAAGGAGCTTTTTTATGGATAGATGTGTGTCAGCAGCATTTTTAATATAAAATAAAGATATTTTTATCATTAATGCTACTAAAGTTTTTAGTGACTCTTACAGTAAACAAACGATGTTCTTATATTAATTATTTCCATATAGACCATGTAATATATAACTAGATACATACATATTGTATTTAATATTTATGATACAAACACAAAAATTCTAATTAATTATTATATTTTTACCTTCCGTCACCTTTAGGTAAGGAAGATATTGTCTTTGGTCAAAAAAATCGGTGGTGAGTTTTTAATGAATAAGCACGTTTTAGGGTCCCTACAATATGAATATACCATATTTAAAATGATATCTGTATGTGTGTGTGTGTGTGTGTCCGTGTGTGTGTGTATGTATGTGTGTGACAAATTTTTCTCCGACGATAACCCCAATACTACAATTCTAAAAATTATAATTCTTTCGTATTCCTGTTCTGTACAACCATATGAAGAGTTGATTAGATTTTGGTTATAATTATCCACCGGAAGTACCCTTATTTGAAGTTTTTAACAGTTTTTCCTAAAAAAGCGCAGTTAAATATTATTTTTTGACATTTTGTTATTATACATATTAGAGAAAATACTCTTCTCTGTATGGTTTTATTATACATTTTCCTTCATAATCAATAGATGTAGATTTAAAGCGTTATAAAGAAATTAATTTTTAAAAATTAGTCAGCTTTGCTTATTTATCATGGAAACAGATGATATATTCAAAAAATTCTAATTGACAGATGTCAGTTGGAAGTGCAAAACCAAATATGGAACGTATAGGATCTAAAATTGATATGTCATATTGTTCCTCGCAAGTGACACGCAGAGAAAGGCCAAAGAGAAGATGGAAGGACTGTATCGCAAAAGACTTGAGAAAGGAAGGACTATGTGATGCGTTGGACAGGAATGAGTTGAAGAGAAGAGGTAACAGCGACCCCTAATAAAATAGGGGATAGCTGAAGAAGAAATGAAGAAAGTGTCTAGTGCATTTTACTTAGTGTATATTTATGTTATAATTTTATTGGATTTATAGAACCTTTTCGAATCAACTTTTAATATAGAATTTGTAAAAAATAGTATGTGTTCGTGTTCGATTTTACATGATATTATATGTATAGAATCTGTTCCAAGGACCTTTTGGTATGGGATTTGTACAAAATACATCGAATTCACGGAAGGTCTTGTGCTGGCCACAATATTCTAATCTCTAATGCATTTGATCAAGATTAGTATGCCGGGCGGTTCTAAAATATTGTATTGAAATATTACTTATTACAGGTACAAATAGTTTCAGCATGTGTTTTACACCCCGGTTCCAACGCTTCTTTTCGCAAGCCTGTATATAAAACTATTTAGAATTGCAGACAAATTTCGGATGAATACAATAAGCCCTTCGGTAAAGAAGAGACCCTCATAAAACTTAAATTGTACAGTGTTAACTAGTTTTAGTATAGCAATGAAAATTTATGAATGTTTCAATATTACATTACATTGAAAAATTAGCAACATGGCACAGAAAACCTCCATAAGAATAACATTGGCTATCTCTGCCACACTGAAGATAGAGTGTGGGACACTGTATAGTATTAAATAATTTAATTCAATATCTGTGTTTATTATTTACAAATTAATTATACAACCGAAATTTTCCTTTTAAAAATTTAATTATTTGTACTTAATAATGGTAATTTTTATGTTTACAATATTGTCAGTTTCGAGATGTATTAGTTTTTGGAAAAATTTCTGGCGGCGTCTATGGTTATATCTATTTTTTGTGTAATGTCTATGGCGATGCTATTTGAAAGAATATATGTGTTCATGTTTCCCGTAAATTTCTTGAATTTCTTGACCCCATCGACACGCATCGGATCTTCGGCGGATGGCAAATTTGTGAGATTGACGGGAAATGAAAAAGCAATTTTTTCCGATACTTGGAAATGGATTTCCAGGATTCCAGGTTCAGATTTTATGGAAAATTGGGAAATACGATCTGGATTAAAGGAAATTACACGTAGATTAAAGGTGCTTTATTTTCTTTCGTTTTTTATTCTGGAAATTTGAAATAAATTGACGTTGGTTGGATCGGAAAATGGAAAGAAAACAATAAAGTTTGTGTTCCTCAAATATAAATATAAAGCGATACGTCAAATCCGAGAAGATGCAATGTACAGGGTTTACCTAAAAATTTATTCCTTCAATTTGAATTTTTTACCTCCCGCTACCCTAGGTAAGGGAGGTATAGGGATCGTGCTAAAAATCGAATATAGAGATTTTAGTGAATAAGCACGTTTTGATGTCCCCAGAATCCGATTTTAACATTTTTACAATGATGTCTGTAGGTATGTATGTGTGTGTGTGGCTGTGTGTGGATCTTGTGGACACCATTACTCAAATACTATCAATCAGAAAATTTTGAAATTTTGTATACCCATTTTATACTAATGTGGGAAGACCTCATTAGTTTTTAGTGTATATCGGATAACCGGAAGTATCATTTATACAAGCTTTTAAAAGTTTTTCTTGTAAAAAATTCATTGAATATAATTTTTTAGCAACTTTTACCAATACAAATTGAATATAATGGCACAATCATCACGAAAATTTTTTGGTTAAAAAATTATCCAATTGAATCTCTTGACCACGTGCGCGAAAGTAACCAATCAAAACAAACTTACACTGATAATTATCCTAAGACAATTATCACTTATGTCACTAAGTTGCTAAGTAACAAACAGTTTTTGACATATAATTAAAGATTCATTGTTTTAATTTAAAAATGTCATTTTCACGCTGTCAATGAAAATGATGATTTAATCAACAAAATTATAGAAGAAAACACATCAGAAAACACTGTATTAAATAAAAAACTAAATGTGGAGAATATTTATGAACTTTTGTAAGTCTTATCTTCTTCTCTTTGGTCTCACTCAAAGATGTGTCATTCTCATTGCACACTTCACACTGAACATATTCATAGCCACATTCACGTTCATAGCAACTAGTGACATCTACTGGCCTATGTTAGACACAAAATGCTGTCAAATACAAATTTTAGGAAAATTTAATGTTAAAACTGCAAATAATTCTCACCGAATACCCCTCGATCATTGATAAATACTTATAATTTTATCACACTTCCTCAAGCACGTTGCTTTTAAGTAACACCACCTCCGCCTTCGGCGTCGGGCTGTTACCAAGCAACGCGCTTTCGGTAACTGTCATAAAATTATTTCGTAATTATCAATGTTCTCGGGATATTATAGCTTATAATTTTCCGCTACCAAATAAATAAACAGTTGTTATTGTTTATAACTGTCTGTGACAATTAATGTGTCAAGTTTCATTTTGCGTTGTCTTTGGAATTTATGTCACCAAATACCACACAACCTCTCAGATTTTCTCAGATAAACTTTTACTTTTTATCACTCATTTTTTTGCTTTTAACGTAGAGATGCATTCGGGTCGGGCCGGGCCGGGCTTTAAGGTTTGGATCGACTCGGCCTGAAAATAAAAATTACCGGCCTGACTCGAAGATCGACTCGACAAAAAAATTAGCTAGCCCGGCTCGAAAATTGACTCGAAATCGGGCCGGGCTTCGAGCCGGGCCGGGCCAAAGCTCGAAACTGGGTGCATCCGGTATTCCTAATGTTGATTTTTATGTTAAAGCAAAATGTTTAACTTGTTTCGTATCAAACTTATAAAAAACCTCTACATTCTTATAACTTTCAACATTAGTTAACATAAGTAGTTAAAAAAGAGACCTTTCTAGTGTAAGTTTGATATAAAAATTACAGACCTACGAGTATTTAACACTTTGTTTACCAAAGAATTTAAACAACTTTTTCACAAATCTTATATAAAAAAATATATTAAAATATCTTTCAGAACTCATATTAATAATTGGAATAATAACTACATTTTTTTTAGTTTAAGTTCTGTTTTTATTTATTATTAAAACCCAACATTTCGGCACCATAAACTGGTGCCTTCTTCAGGGGAAAACATTCATATAAATATGTGAAATAACAAAAACATTCACATATTTATGTCAATGTTTTCCCCTGAAGAAGGCACTAGTTTATGGTGCCGAAACGTTGGGTTTTAATAATAAATAAAAACAGAACTTAAACTAAAAGAAGGTAGTATTATTTCAATTAAAAAAATATAATTTTAATTTACATAAGGATTTTTTATCTAACTTTGTTTCTGCTCAAAAATAGGACAAGAAATCATTATGGTAGCAACAAAAATCACTTTTATTTAAGTATACGAGTAATAACAATAATAATAGAAACATCACAATATAATTATTATGCTTTAATGAATAACCTTGAATTCTTGAAGTAAAATAATACATTTTTATTTATTAATATGTGAAGTTTATTGTTATTAAATCATTTTTAACTTCGTCCATTTTCATTAAAATATTAAGAAAACTGTGCATTTGATTGAACTATAAGATTTCGGGCCGGCCCGAAAAGCTCGAATTTTCGGGCCGGGCCAAAATCAAAAGTCCGACTCGCCTCGATTTTTGAAAATGATTAGCCCGATTCGGCCCGATAAAAAATATCTTCGGCCCGGCTTGATGATCGACTCGAAATCGAGGCGGGCTTCGGGCCGGGCCGGGCCAAAGCTCGAAATCGAGTGCATCTCTATTAAAGAGTGAAGTGAGTCAGCTGAGCTCTTACTCTTATCCCTTTTCTTATTGTTACTATTGTTTCCGGGTATTTGCTAACCCCCTAAGTGGGAATCGCGTGATTTTATGTACGTATGTATGTATGTAAAAATTAAATAGCGGGAGGTTTTGTGTTGGCCACATCAGATTTTTTATGCAATAAAATTATACAAATTATATACCAATGAAATTTTTATTTACCTTATTTAATACATATCTTGTTAAAATTTACTCAAATACGAGTAAATGGATACACCGCGTGGTGTTATTGAAATCCAAACTTAACACTTCATTATGTTAAAATTTAATCATATATGTGTAAATGGTACACTTGGTATGTTATCACTATTTAGACTGGAAAGTCCTTCTTTGCTGAGCTAGCTCGGAAAGTTGTCTATAAGGGATCGGACAGTACTTTACCGATCCCGGGACCGGTAAAGTTAAATGTTTTCATGGAGATCAGTTGTTTATTTATTTTTTATTTACTCGCAGTAAAAAATAAAATAATACTTTTTTATTCTTTTTTCAGGATCGCAAAAAAATATTGTACGCAACATGACCTGAAAGTGTCTATACTGGGCTCACAAGCAAATATGCTTGCTCACCCAGTAAAGTATCACTTTTAGGTCTTGTTACGTAAATTACTATTTCGTTCACACTGTACCGTGTTTATTGCACACATAAAACAGATACTTTGTTAAAATTACACCTAATCTGGTGGACCTCCTGGACCCAATTTAGGGTTAAAATTGGTTAAAAATTTCTTAGAGTGTCAAAAAAGTGGACAACCCGTACTTTTGCCATCAATCGAATTAGCAAACTCATGCAAATTGCTAAAGACAAAGTTAGAACGTCATCGCGCAAATTCACTCGACAATTTAGAATTTTAAAGATAATTATTAGCAGAACTTTGGTCAGATATGATTTAAAATTTCAAAAAAGAAATAATGTAACCAAATGCAACACAGCAATCGAAGACAACATTGGCACTTAGTGCGCACTAGTGCACTGAATCGAAAACGCTTGACACTTTATCCAGATATGGAAAAACCGGGACTTAGTGTTATTTGTGTTACATTGTTTCCGCTGTACCACACAAACAAACCTCTAATCTTACGTTCTCAAGAGCAGCCATCATCCACTAATACAACAATACCTGTCACTCTGTTTGCTGAGCGTTTTATTGTTAATATTAATTATCTTCCAGTACAGTTACGGTCGAGCACGCTGAATGCCTTTTCCTGACATGCTGCAACGTTGCATTTCACGATAAGGCAACTAGCAACACCGCATTTCCAAGCCAGACGTGTTTCTACTTGTATTTATGTTCGGGGATTTAGGATGTGTGGTGTTGGAAAACCTGATTAGAAGTGTTATTTGCTAAGTTGGTAACCCTGATCCCTGCTCTCAGACATAATTAAGTTAAGAACGATAGTTTCAAGACATAACGTCAGATAGTTTTCTTGGAATTTGTTTGCTTTTAAATAAAATAAAATAAAATACTTCGATTTATAGCTTAAGTTTATATACGTAGGAGGTAGATTTCAACATACCAAATATAATTAATTACATTTTCGCATTTGACCTGTAATGAATATATACATAGGGCAGAAAACAAATACAAATATTATAGTAACTTACTAAAACAAATTTATTTTTTCTACTGTCACTATAGAAAGCCATTTGCGCTCTCTTTTGTCAACACAAAATATCACTTTGCCGCTTATGCGCGACAAAGTAGAGAAAACGCTCGCTGTCCAAATTTCTAAATATACAAAATGTTAAGTTAGGAACTAATGGCACTGTGGTTACACATTTACCACGTTCACAAGTCAATTTGACATATGCTCTGTCGGTATTTAACATAACCAAACAAAATGCCACACTGGTGTGAAAATGAAATAGGGCATTCATTTACAAAAACGAAAGTATAAAATGCTTAGATTAGATTAAATAAAAACTCAAGAAGAATGTAAAATATCGAAAAAATAAAATTAAATATAAAATAAATTGTGTGAACAGTTAAGTTTACTAATAGGAATTATTGCGAGTCGTACTCTGACATCTGATCTAGATTTATTTTGATTACAATAAAGTTATTAGTTATTTCGTTACTTAAATAATTGATAGAAGTTAGTCAATGCACATACATGTCTATATAATTACAAATTCCTTGAAATATTTGTTAATTTTTTCAGTGTGACAGGCGTGGCAACTAACCACACTTTTGCTACAAAAACTCATCAAATCATCATAAATCCTTGCTTCCAAGCTCTAAATTTGTTTTTTCTTTTTTAATGGAATAGATGGCTAATGTAACGATATATTCATTTAAAAGCCTTTTTAAGTTTAAACCGTATCTTTTGTATTAGCCAATCGTTATTTATTGAGCAGTACTGTAAGTATAAAGTGTACATTTTATTACTTTTTTGTTATGGTGGAGGACCCCATTGTGGTGACTGTAGAAAAAATCTTGTGTGTGTTTCGAGCGCAAATGGACATGATCGATTTCGAGACAACAACCTCTCAATCGACAATGTCGCATTTTGCGCTCTTAATACACAAATAGCTATTTCACCAATCACCATATACCTATTTGAAGACATTTATTTTTATGGGGTCCCGTGGCCGCGTGCCTGAGTGTCTGGTCGCGAACCTGGGGGAACCGGGTTCGATCCCGACTGACGCCAAATATTTCCTATTTTAAATGGCACAAAAGTGACCCCTGTGGTGTACTCTCCACGCCAGCTATGAGTGCCCGTGAGGTGACGCCTAGTAAGCACCCACACGGTAAAATATATCGTCATCATTACCGATGTCTACATGTGTTGTAGATACTGGCACACCCAGAAATGAGTAATTTGCCGTGATGATATATTTATTTATTTATTTAGATACTAGGAATAGATTAGACAGAAATTTAGCACCATCAAATGTCTAATAGGAAGAGCTACAGATATATGCCATCCAGGTAAATTAAAAGAAGAGATGAATGAAATTAAAAATATTTTTATGAAGAATGGATTTTCTGCGTCTTCAATTGAAAAATGTCTTAAAGAAAAAAGACCATCAAACAATGAAAAAGAAAGGAACGTATTATATGCATCGCTTCCTTATGTAAAAAACGTAACGGACAAGATTGGTAGAATTCTTCAATCATCAGGGATTTACAGAATTCCATGTGTCTGCGGGAGAGTTTACATCGGCCAGACCGGTAGAACTGTCTCTACAAGACTGAGCGAACATCATCGATCGATCAGATTGAACCAGCCTGGGAAATCGTCTGTTATAGCATGCCTTGGAAGAATTCCACCACATTAAATTTAAAGAAACTAAAATTATTGCTAGACCTACTCGACTTAACAACAGATTAATTAGAGAAGCCATTGAGATTTATAAAACCAGAAATATCAATCTCAATCATTGTGACGGATTAGATCTTAGTCGCGCATGGCTTCCAATATTAAATATGTTGTAATTTGTAATATGTATACAATTTTTTCTAGACTTTTTCTAATATCTGTTAATAAAGAGTACGGCTGCGGTATTTCGCTAACGATAAAGCGTCTCTGAGTTATACAGATCACTTCTCTGCCAGTTTTTGGGACGGTTTTTCCTCTGGCAAAAGGAGATTTTTTCCTGAGAAGATGCATGTTCGCCGTCCAAGTTATCGCCGGGCATGCATAAATTGTCTAGAAAATTGTATACATAAAAAAGGTAACATTTACGAACTTTTCTTGTTACCTTGGTTACTTGTTGTTTTTGTTATTTCACATATTTATGTCAATGTTATCCCCTGAAGAAGGCACCAGTTTATGGTGCCGAAACGTTGGGTTTCAATAATAAATAAAAACAGAACTTAAACTAAAAAAAGGTAGTATTATTCCAATTATTAATATGAGTTCTGAAAGATATTTTAATAATTAGATTAGACTATATTTTAATATACAAACTGTTAAAATTAGAGTAGAATTCGCTAATCCAAAAATGAGGATTAGCTTAAACTTTTTTGTGAATCGGGCTGTATATGACTAAATGCAAGGCCTACTGGTATGTGATGAATGTTGAAATTTACGTAGCGAAATATTTAATAGAACAAGAACATCTACTGTGTGTGTATGGGTATAATAAGGAATAAATTACAGCAAGTCTTGCCGCATTAATATTGTATGAAGTAATTCATTATGGATGGATTTTCCGGCTATTTCAGGGCATTTCAGGTTTCATTATTGTAATTGCTGGCTGAAATGCAAAATAGGAAAACTGCAGTCAAGCTGTCTTTTTGTAATAAGCCACGAAGACGCTGAGGAAAGGTTTACGGCGGAATTTCGTGAATTGCAGGCGTTTCAGCGGTCGATATATAATTTCAGACATTAAGGGATAATTAGTATTCTTCGTACACGTTTCAGGAACTGAAAACTGGTTTATGGGGACTGTACGGGTGCTGGAAATGTGTTTATGGTTGGACGGTAAATCTGTCGAACTACGTTTCGAATATATTGAAGCAGTAATTATTGTTTTTAAGCTGAAATATAAAATCAGGAACGAGGAATTTTACCTCTCGCTAAGAGACGAATTCAGATTTTAATGAATAAGCACGGGTTTAAGGTCCCTACAATTCGATTATAACATTTTTACGATTATGTATGTATATGCATGTGTGTGTGTGTGTGTGTGTATGTGTATGCGTGTGTGTGTGTGTGTGTGTAATTAGAGGTAAAATACATATATCCATCCGAAATACCACCAATCTGGTTAATGAATTGGAAGAATATACAGTAAATACAGTAAATCGATTAATGTGTTCTTTTAATAACATGATTCTTAGCTATAATGTTCCAGATATTTTTAATTGTTCACTATTTAAGTTTAAATCATTTCTAAAATATGTTTTCTCGCATTCTTTGTCTGATCCTTAGTTTGTACTTCTCATTATCTATTATTATACTGTCTAGCTAGAAACTTTTATTCTTTATGTATATTGTTAACTGTGCTGTACTTTTATTGGGCCTTGGCCTGTTGTACGGCCTTTCTTTCTAAATAAATAGAATGTCACATTTAGCAACTTCCTCATACAATGAAAAATAGATTTAATTAGAATTATATGTGTGCAGAAGAGATGTGAAATACAATAAAAAACAATATTTGGGTAAAGTTCTGTAATTTTTTGTTATAAAACGACGGTTTGAAAGCGAAGTGCAATACACAATACTTATATAGCCCAATATGGAAATGGCGAGAGGTTATGTGGTGGTAGGGTTGCCAACTAACTTTTTTCTGGAAAGGACTGTCCTTTTTTAAGCATATTTTGTGCTTGTCCTTTTCTAACCCAGGAAAGGACGCGATTTGTTCTTTTATAGTAAATTTTGATATTAATAATATTTTTCTTCTTATTATAAATAGGAAAAAGAAATAATTTCACATTTTATATAACGTAATAAAATAACGATAGAATTTTTGACTTATTGATATATTAGATATTGGCAGTTAACATTTTAAGGTTAGCTATCTTATTGGCTCGTAGTATGATCACGGTTTTAACTAAAACGCTGTTTTAAGAAATGTCAAATTTCATTATTTAATAACAATAATAAATAATATCAAATTTATCTAAATATGATTTTAAAGCAGAACATAGTTTGTATTCAAACAAATATTTTTTAAAAAATCGTGATTTACATATAAGAGTGAAATTAAATATTGAAATTTGAGTTTGACATTTCTTAAAACAATGTTTTAGTTAAAACCGTGATCATACTACAAGCCATTGTGTTTAACTTGTTTTTGTCATAAAATATTGATTTTAATTTTTTAAGAATTTTACATTTGCTTCATTGTAAAAAACTATATACCGTGAGTATTTTTTAACGTGAAACATTGGGTTTGTCATATCCATAGTTACGACTTGACATTTGACAGCAATGTATTTGCCCGTTCTATTTAAAATGAAACATAGGGAACGAATTTGACATTTGATAAGACGTCAAAGAGGTTAATTTTGTTTAAATAATTATACCTGCATTCTAAATTAAAACTAGTTGTAGAAAAAATATATTTAAATATAATACTTTTGTCAAATTCATTTCCCATGTGTCATTTTAAATGAGACAGACAAATACATTGCTGTCAATCAAATGTCAAATTATAACTTGTAGGAAAATTCAACGGTTATCTGTCATATTGACAAGATGTCATTAGAGGTTAATTTTGTTTAAATAATTATACCTATTTTCTAAAAATTAAATTTAGATGTAGAAAAAATACTGTGTGCACCTTGTGCCCGAAATATGTTTAGTGTTCTCGAGTGGTTTTCTGATTCCGCTAAATTTCTTACAATATTTAAATATAATTTTTCTGTCAGATTCGTTCCCTATGTTTAATTTTAAATGGAACGGGCAAATACATTGCTGTCAATCAAATATCAAATAGTAACCATGGATATACAAACCCAATGTTTCACGTTAACAAATACGGTATTATCTAACTTTGCATTAAAACACGTTTGACTTTGAAAATTTTCTAAAAATTATTGCTCATAAATTTTAAACCTATACATAATTCAGAAAAATATTGCCGAAAAAATGTCCTTTCCTCTAATTTTATAAAGTTGACAACCCTATGTGGTGACCACAACAGATTTTTACTTAATTATTCCCAAAAATAAATTATTATCATTATTATTTTTACTACTGTGAAAAATATGGCATAAACTTTCGGTTTCCAGATTTCAACGGAAATATCCATTTTGACCATCCCTGAATCCATTTTGACTAAATTCGTCGTGACGTCTGTACGTACGTACGTACGTATCTCGCATAACTGAAAAACGGGAAGCCGTAGAAAGTTAAAATTTTGTATTTAGGACTGTTATAACATCTAGTTGTGCACCTCCCTGTTTGGTCATTGCATAACTTTCAGAAGTGGTACTTTACTTGAAGCCCATAATAGATTTTAATGGAAAACTATATTATAATATAATCCAAAACTTTTCAAATTTGGTATATAAGACTTTTATATCAATGGGAATAACATAATAGATTTTAGTAAAAATGGTCTACCCGGAAGTGGTACTTTACTTGAAGCCTATAGTAGATTTTATTGAAAAACTATATTAAAATATAATCCAAAACTTTTCAAATTTGGTATATAATACTTTTATATCAATGGAAATAACATAATAGACTTTGGTTAAAATAGTCTAACCGGAAGTGATACTTTACTTGAAGCTATTATCAGTTTTTCTTGAAGAAAATGGTGTTATTTTGAATTTAACAATAAATGCTTCAAATAAAAGTTTTAGAGAATTGAATTTTGCGTCGAAAACTTCAAGTATGATTAAATTAGTTCTTTGTATAAGCGAGATATGTAAATTTAAACATTATGTACTTTTTGGTTTCTGTAATTAAGTTTGCTATGAATTAGGACAAGAAATAACAAAAAAATAAAGAATTTAATGTCAATGTCAAATACGTGCAATTTTATGATTGGGTCTGTTATTAAACATATTTTAATTATTAACAAAATATGTATAATGTAATAGGCGTACAAGGAAGTCATGTGGTGTCCACATCAGATATTTAGAAAATGTGAAACTGCCTCATATTATTGTACTTTACTGTACATATATTATTTAAAAAAATGTTGGAAAACCAGTCGAGTACAGCATCACTGGTTTCCCTTTGCCAAAATCCGGGAAACTGGAGTATTTTTCCATTTTTCCAGTGGCTAGTTCTCTGACAAATAACACATCTATCGCGTATGAGCGATGGACATCTAACAGAACAGCTCGCAGCGCAACACTGAGTAGATGGAATTATTAAGGTGAGCGTCAGTTGCTATGAGCAAAATAATTAATTTTCTCTCTGTACGTTCAGAGGGCGGCTTTATTATTAATAAACAAGGAGGGTAACACTTGGTAATCACCTGGAAATGCTAATATGTACAGTTGCTTCGAAAGTTTGATCCTTTGGTTGGATTTGGTCAACTTTGTGACAACGGTAAAGTTTGTGACGATGGTCACTGGATTTGAATTGATACTTCATGTTTAGCATTTCAGTTTTTCACCTCCCGCTACTAAGTACTAGTTTCTCAGAAAAAAATTCTAAATTTTATTTTTTGGAAATATTTGTTTTTACAAATATTGAAGAACATAAAATTCTCCATCTAATACACTTAAAAATTTTATTATATCTTCTATAGATTTAGAGATAAAGACACTATAATATATATACAGTGTCCCACACTCTATCTTCAGTGTGGCAGAGATAGCCAATGTTATTCTTATGGAGGTTTTCTGTACCATGTTGCCAATTTTTCAATGTAATGTAATATTGAAACATTCATAAATTTTCATTGCTATACCAAAATTAGTTAACACTGTACAATTTAAGTTTTATGAGGGTCTCTTATTTACCCAAGGGCTTATTGTATACACCCAATATTTGTCTAAATAGTTTTATATACAGGGCTATTTGTACCTGTAATAAGTAATATTTCAATACAATATTTTAAAACCGCCTAGCATACTAATCTTGATTAAATGCATTAGAAATTAGAATTTTAAAATATTATAAATTCAAATTGGAGATTACAAAGAAAGAATAAAGACTTATGAACTATGTAAAATATATGCAGTATTTCTATCAAACTTAAATATTAGTAAATTATCAAATAAGAAGATATATATTAAATAAAAAATATGTATTATTAAACTGACCAGTGTGTTATTCAATTTCATTTTTTTCTTCGCACCTATGCTATTTTACATCTATATTTTGTACTCGTATATGTATTAATTTTATATCTTTTCGTAGAATGGAAATATGTAACATAGGGAATTTATATTGTTGACGACGTTTGTAAAATGTCCAATTAAGTACAAAAATGTTTTATATTATTTACTTTAAATTGACTAGAGTTTATATGTTAAATCAATTCATTTAACTACGCTTGTTATAATTTTATATCCTACTTACATTTTGTATTTGTATTATTTTATATTTTTTGTAAATTATTAAACTAACCAGTTCATTATTTAAATTAATTTATTTTCTTTTCACCCACCTGTTTAGATACACTGAGAGTACACCAGTCATAAATACATTCAATGAAGTACCCAGAATAATTCATCTCTTTTTGGGCATCTATTTTGCTCTTTCTATCTTGCAGATTTACAGCAGGTAAATATGGCAACATGGTACTCCATAAGACCCTATACTGACCATAGAGTGTGGAACACTGTATAGAATAATCGCATGTAATAAATCGCAAATGCTAAACTACACTAAGGAAACCATTTGACAAATTCAAATGTTTTATAACATAGTACTGTTTATAACATAGTTTGTAAATGACAGATGTCAGTGTCATAAATCAACGGTTTTAGTAACATCCTGAAAGCTATTTCTGGGAAGTACATTTAATCTTTCTTATTGTTCTATTCATTAAATGTTTAAAATTGTGGGTAAAATGCATATATTCATCAGAAATACCGCCAATCTAGATAATGAATTGGAAGAATCTCTGATATTTAAAAATTTCCTCATACAATGAAAATTAGAATTGTATGTGTGCAGAAGACATGTTAAATACAATAAAAACAATATTTGGGTAAAGTTCTGTATTTTTTTGTTACAAAACGACGATTCGATAGCGAAGTGCAATACAATACTTACATAACATAAAATGGACATGGCGAGAGGTATTGTGCTGGCCACAACAGATTTTTTACCTCTCGCTAAGAGAGGTATTGGATTCATGCTAAAATTTGCATATCCAGGTTTTATTGAATAAGCACGATTTAAGGGCCCTAGAATCCGATTATAACATTTTTAAAATGATGTATGGATGTTGGAGGGACGATTCCTCAAAAACTATAAGACTTAAAAAATATTTAACTGCAGTTTCCTCAATCTGACATTCCTGGGAAGAGCTGAAAAGGTTTTGGTAACAATTGAACAACCGGAAGTAGTAGTTTCTTAGAAGAATTCTTCTAAATATAATTTTTTGGGAGTTTTTTTTTATTAAATATTGAAGAACATAAAATTCTCCATTTAATACACTTAAAATTTTTATTATATCTTGTATAGATTTAGAGATAAAGACACTATAATTTATAGAGTAAACTAATCGCAGAGGCTAAGGCACTAAGGAAACCAGTTGACAAATTCCAATGTTTATAACATAGTTTGTAAATGGCGCATGTCATTGTCAAATATCAATAGTTTTAGTGACATTCTTGGAAGTATATTTAATTTTTCTTATTGTTTTATTAATTAAATATTTGAAATTATAGGTAAAATTGTGGTAAAATGCATATATCCATCAGAAATACCGCCAATCTGGTTAATAAATTGGAAGAATCTATGACATTTAGAAACTTCCTCATACAATGAAAAATATATATAATTAGAATTATATGTGTGCAGAAGACATGTTAAATACAATAAAAAACAATATTTGAGTAAAGTTCTGTATTTTTTTTTGTTATAAAACGACGGTTCGAACGCGAAGTGCAATACAATACTTATACAGATGTCCCATTTAAGGTACGAGTGCATTGGTACTTGCACTTTTTCGTTGTTCGTTGTTTCCATAGCAGCTTTCGATTTACATTTTTCAATTTAATTTTAGTATAAATAACAATTTTTGTTAATTTTTCTGTTAATTATAAAAATAAATTATTATTGTTTTATATCATTGTAAAGCTAAAAAAAATCTCTATTTAAAAATGCCATAGCTTAATATGACCTCCATATGAAAAATAAAAGCTATCAGTAACTCGTAAATGGTTAGATATAAAAAAAAATTGAGTACTTCTGCAAATTCACCATACAAAAGTGCCTTAAGAAAGTGCAAACCAGAATCTCGTATTATTTCATATAACAAAGTTATAAGCAAAAAAAGAAAATCGCGAAATTTACATTTTCACCTGTATGTAGTGACCTATGCATTTTTTCGCAAATAACAAAACACCATTAAAATAGCCTCCTAATGGGGCAACACCGTAGCTCTTACGGTTCTCGAGATACCAATGCATTCGTACCTTAAATGGGTCACCCTGTATATCCTAATATGGAAATGGCGAGAGGTCTTGTGCCGGCCACAACAGATTTTTTTCTATAAGGTCACTATAACTCATTATAATTACATGTTTGAAGCCACTTAACTGAATCATTACAAAAATAACTTTCTACTTTCAAGAACGCTGTTTAAATCTCATTTCAAGCTATTAAAATAATAAATTATAGTAAACAAAATTAATAGACCATAATTTCGGCAAAGAATTCATAATGAAGTTAATATCTCCAGTGTTTAGGCAGATACAAATTCTCCTAATTTTGAGCCCTTCCGAAATCCTGTAATTATGATGACAAGCCTTATATATTTCAGCAACTGAAGCTGAAATGTGATGAGCAAGAATTTCAGTAACTTAAACGAGTCATTATTATCTAAGAGCAAGCGATATTGTAATTTTCTTAAAGACCACGGTAATTCCTTTTCCAGCCAATAAAGAATTTTGTCTGTTTTATTGAAAAATGCTTTGTTTCAGAGATATTCATGTTTTTCTTATTGGAGCAGCGCTACCTTAAAAATCACCTTTATAACAAGATATCAAAATCTTATTAAGTTATGACATAACAATTAAATTAATTATAAGTAAATGATTTGGCTATTACCTAATTTCGATACAAAATTTAGTTTGCATTTGGTTACATGAAAATCCTCATGCAATTAAAGAAAATACTTTAATAGGCCCTTTCTTTTTGCCACGTCGTTTAAATTCAGAGAGGTACTACAATTTTCTAAATCATGATTTGAATGATTTAATGAAAGAAGTTACATTAGCAATAAGAAGAAACTCTTGGCTACAGTTAGATGGCTGCCCTGCACATTATGGGAAACAACCAAGACAGTGGTTAAATTTACACTTCCACAACGGTGGATTGGTCGCAGAGGACCTATACCATGACCAGCCCGATCGTCCAATATAACTCCTTTAGATTTCTTTGCTTGGGGTGCCATAAAAGAAAGAGTTTTTGATGAACCATTAGATAATTTGGACACTCTACGCAGAAAAATTATTCAAGTTTGCGAAACCATATCTCCCGAGCAATGTCACGCAGAGACCAATGCAGTGGCAGATCGTTGACGTGCCTGTTTGATTGCTACAGGTGAACATTTTGAACAAATGTTATAAAAGTCGTTATTATTTTATTGTACATAAATAATAAATATGTTTGAATTCATCAATAATTTTCATTTTTGCCCTGACCTTAGGCAAGCAAACTAAATTTTGTATCGAAATTAGGTAATAGCCAAATCATTTACTTATAATTAATTTAATTGTTATGTCAAAACTTAATACGATATTTGATATCTCGTCACAGAATAGACATTCATATCTTACGATTTTTTGTTCTTTTCATTATCTCGACGAAAAAATTTTCTGTTAGGAGTCAATAATAAAAGTATATTGAGAAACACAAATTGATTTCTAATAAGAACAAATATGTTATTTTTTCAACAAACGATAGGAAAAATCGTTATCATAAAGAAAATCATTATATTTCACATATTCTGGAGGAACTGTTGTCTCAGCTTGTCACGCCCATGTATTTTAGGGTTATGGCTAATTCAAGCAAAACAAACACGTCTTCTCACTTTTGACATATGTCATTTTGTGAACCATCTGTGAATTTTAGAAGTGGTGTTAGTTTCTAATAAAATGGAAAAAACGAAGAAGGTAGAATCGGGAGGACTTGTTTGTTCATATAAAAACTGTATAAGGAGATTTAAAAAATGGAGAAAGGGAAATGTAAGTTTTTTTCGTTTCCGAAAGATCCATAAATGTAAGTAATGCAAAACGACTGCCATATCATGCAAAATGTATATTCACTTAATAAATATGGGTGTAAAATGTGGCTCAAGACCTAAGGAAGAGAAGATTTGATGGAGAAGGATATTTGGGACATATTCATTGAATCTGACGTTTGTGTTTCCCACGTCAAAGATATAGAAAATTCTGCATTGTATTGAATTTGTAAAACTCACGTATTTATTCAATAAAAACATAATTATGGGTTTATTTTATGATTTCTTCTTAATTCGTTAATAAAATTAAAATTTTAGTACTTTTGTGTTTTAATTTTTCTTTTACCATTTAAAACAATTTAAATTTCGCGCGTAAATTTGCCAACAAATTTAAAGTTCAAGGTCATAAACATCAAATCGCAACAACAATGGTATATACAAGGAGTGTCGCTTCTGTATATGTCTATTCTGTGATCTCGTTATAAAGTTGATTTTTAAGGTAGCGCTGCTCAATCAGAAAAACATGAATACCTCTGAAACAAAGCATTTACAGACATTTGCTCAAATGAACTTGTCACCTTATTTTTACGTGTTTAAATCATGGTTCAAGTTATGCCGTAATCTGGGACACACTGTATACATAAGTGGATAACGGACGCAATGTTAAAACTTTGTGACTAAATAAATAATAATCTGAAAAACTCAGAAAGATATCTTCAATACTACAAAGATATGAGCAGTTAAAGTTAAAAATTGTGAAGACATTTAATGGGGGATTCCAGCTCAATCGAATTAAAGGAAAATAGTAAATAGTAAAATTCCGAATAACACCATCAAATTTGCCACAAAATTTCCTATAAGATCACGTAACTTTTAACTTTAAAGTAACTAGGAAGGTTTAATGGCCGTTTGCACCGATGTAATCTTAAGTTCTCCTTTGCTAAGTTTTACTTAAAGTTACTGTTCACCTTAAATTTTATTCTGTTGCACATTTAAATTTAAAGTTCTACTTAGCTAAGAATAGGATTTGGTTAAAAATTCAATGTTTTTGATTTAGATATTACAGGAATGCAGTTAGTTTGACATTTCATTGGAATTTTTTTAACAGTTTAGTATTTAAAACTTACAAAGTTTATTATTATTATTATTATTATTATTATTATTATTATTATCTTTATTATTAATATAAATGCTTGTTTTATTAATGAATAATTAAAAAAAAATCTGTTGTGGCCAGCACAAGACCTTCCGTCAATTCGATGTATTTTGCACAAATCCCATACCAAAAGGATCGTGGAACAGTTTCTATATAATATCCTGTAAAATCGAACACGAACACATACTATTTTTTACAAATTTCATACCAAAAGTTCATTTGAAAAGGTTCTATAAATCCAATAAAATTATGACATAACATACACTAAGAAAAATGTACTTGATACATTTTACTTTCTGCTTCAGCTTTCCCCTATTTTATTAGGGGTCGCTGTTTCCTCCTCTTCCATCTTCTTTTTAGCCTTTCACTGCATGTCTCTTGAAAGGACCACTATGAAATACTAATTTTTCATCCCATACTTTCCATATTTGGTTTTGCACTTGCAAAATACATCTGTCAATTAGAATTTTGAATGTATCAGCTGTTTCCATGATAAATAGCAAAGCTGACTAATTTTTGAAAATTAATTTCTTTGTAATGCTTTAACTCTACCTCTATTGAATATGAAGGAAAATGAATAATCAAACCATATAGAGAAGAGTATTTTCTTTAATAAATATAATAAAAAAATGTCAAAAAATAATATTTAACTGCGTTTTTTTAAGAAAAACAGTTAAAAACTTCAAATAAGGGTACTTCCGGTGGATCAATTATAACCAAAATCTAATCAGCTCTTCATATGGATGTAAAGAAGAGGAATACGAAAGAATTATAATTTTTAGAATTGTAGTATTGGAGTTATCGTCGGAGAAAAATTTGTCACACACGGACACACACACACACATATATATATATATATATATATATATATATATATATATATATATATATACATACATACATACATACATACATACATACATACAGACATCATCTTAAAAATGGTATATTCGTATTGTAGGGACCCTAAAACGTGCTTATTCATTAAAAACTTACCACCGATTTTTTTGACCGAAAACAATACCTTCCTTACCTAAAGGTGACGGAAGGTAAAAAATGGTGGAATCACAAATTGGGATGATTTTTTTTCGGAAAATTTCCTATAAGATCACGTAACTTTTAACTTTAAAGTAGCTAGGATGGTTTCAATCGCCAACTAAAACTGTGCCGAAATCCTCCAACATGGCGTCGTTCAAATAATCACACGCTGTATTTAATTTGGTCGCTGTACACTATTCAGATACGTTTAGAAATCAGTGGCGCTAACCATAACTACAACTACTAACAATAACCACTAATTTCGTGTTGTGAATGAGGCTTATACTAAACTATCGATTTAACACATTGTACGTACAAATCATTTACGATTAATTATTGTACAGCGCTGTAATACCAAAATAATTTGTAAACCATTAAGGCACATTATGCAAGCTTTTGAAAATTTGCAGTCAGCCAATATAGTTTTCACATGAATACGTTTTAAAATAAGCCAGCTTCATAAAGCACTATGATTAAAATCCCAAAAGCTTTTGTAATTAAATTAAATATGCAATAAATAAATGCGGCATACTGAATTATTCGCATAGCGCAAGCTAATAAAACTGTTTTGTTGTTTTACATATTTTAACATTGATTGTCTCTATGCAAATTTATGCACGTATGCTACTGTTAAAATTTAATCCTTTTTGATTAGCAAAAAAACGTAATCAAAATCAAACAGTTATTTTTGTAATTAAATCGAAAAAATTGATTTTATTAATTAGAAATCTGATTGTGCCTGGAAAACTAATTATGAAAATTTAATGAAAACACTTTTTGCGATCTAATAAACACATGTGAATAACTCAATTTGCTGATGTACTTTTATATCCCACCGACTGCGCCAAGTATAAAACAGATGTTTCTTTTCGACCAATTATGAATTGCTATCAAAGCGATTCAACAATTGGACAACCGGAAGTAATAGTTTCATTAAAAAAATCTTCTAAATATAATTTTTACCTCCCGCTACCCTTGGTAAGGGAGGTATAGGGATCGTGCTAAAAATCTCATATAGAGATTTTAGTAAATGACCACGTTTTAAGGTCCCTAGAATCCATTTTTAACATTTTGACGATGATATCTGTATGTCTGTATGTGTGTGTGTGTGTGTGTGTGTGTGTGTATGTGTGTATGTGTGTGTGTGTGTATGTGTGTATGTGTGTATGTGTACGAATTTTGTTTGCACTCTAACTCAAATACTACCATTCAAAAAATTCTGAAACCTTGTATTTTTACCCTATTCTAATAGGAAAAGAAGCCATTAGATTTTGGTGTAAATCGGATAAACGGAAATCGTACTTTACTTGTAGCTCATAATGGTTTTTCTTCAAAAAATACCATTAAATGCCATTTTTTCGAATTTTCTACATGAGTACATTAATACTTTTTCTATATATTTTACAGATACATTTTAAAATAATTTTTTTTATTAGTCGCGAAGCCTAAGATAAAAACTATTCCTTTGCTACACAGTTCATTTTTCAAATGAATGTAACTGACAGTAAATGTCACTGTCAGAAAACTTATAGTGACAATTTAGAAAGAAAATAGTAAATAAAGCAATAATTTTCTGCAATGGAACAATTTGCAGCGTTAGTAAATACGTAGGTAAGTATGTATTTAAATTAATAAAAATTAAATAGCGGGAGGTTTTGTGTTGGCCAAATCAGATTTTTTTTTATTCTATTACTCCATGGGAAATGACTTGAAAAATTATGAAACATGTTTTATTTTTTTCAAAAATGCCCAGATTTTCCGGAAAAGCCGATTTTAAGCTGTGATGACGTCGGTAGAGGCTTGGTATGTATATGTCGCTTATACACTGACGCACGCGATTGCGATTACTAGTCACTTGAGACTGAGGTGTTGTTCGACCTACGTTCAAGTGGTTCGCTTTCACCGTTCTGTCTGAGTTTGCGCATAACTGACTTGTGACGTACTTAAGAGTTTACCCAAAAAATATTAATTATAAATAAATGGAGCAATAATTTTAATTTTTAATTTCAATTTAAGCAGTCATTTGTGTTATATTTGTGAGAAAATAGTATGCTATGTAGAATTTTTACCATGCTAAACTTCCCCATTATGAATTGCTATCAAAACGATTATTCACAATCATTATAATAATATACTGATTCCTAACTTTTGGAGGTTAGGAAATACGTCATTCCTAAATTTAAAGACAATCTCATGGGTTGGAAATAACAGATTTTACTTCCATCTCTTGGGTTGGAAATGTTTATGTAGAGGTTGCCTAGCAACATTGCCATAGATAATTAAATAGGCTAAATAAATTTTAAGAGAGCTATCAAAAATATTAATAAAATTATAGGTTATAACTCAATAATTTATTTTGAAAATTATTAATTTAGAATGAGTATGATTTTGAATGGGAGTGGGAGTTTCATCACAACCTCGCGGTTCTAACTCAAATACTATAATTCAGAAAATTCTGAAACCTTGTATTTTAACCCTATTCTAATATGAAGAAAAAAACCATTAGATTTTGGTGTAAATCGGATAACGGGAAATGGCACTATACTTCAATCGCAAAATGGTTTTTCTTCACAAAATACCATTAAATGCCATTATTGAATTTTCTACAAGTATTCGCTAGTGAAATAGAGAAATATGACGTCTAGCGGCGAAAATATGAACTAGTACATGGCAGTAAGTCCTAGCCGAGGTAGCGGCGAACGCATCGTTTCTATCATTTATTTAAAAAATAAATCACGAGTGGATTGAAATTTGTAGGCTGTACTTCATTTTACATAAGAAAATAGTAGATTACCCTTAAGAGCCGACCGTTTATACATGCATTGAATAAATAATTTAAATTTGTGAAACCAAGCTTTGTCAATAATAATATATTTATCTGTAAAAATGTCAAAATCTAAAATTGCAACAAAATATGGATAAACATCACTTAATTCTGTAGATTTTATTTGACAACTGACAGGCGATATTTGTTTCGTTTCTGTGAAATAGGTTTATATTCTGACCAATCAAAGGGTAGAATTTATATATCCCTAACTAAACCAACGCTATTCTTACGTGAAATAAAGTATAATAACAAAATCTAAAACTTCAACACGTTTTAGTTGGGTTTAATTTATGTACGTCATTAGCACGCAGAAATCCAGAAATAATTAATTTCCATAATTTCCCGAAAACAAGAACCTAAATTCTAAAGAAAAATTTATTAGAGAAATTTGCCAATTTAAAATAGTTGGAAGGCGAAAGTTATGCATTCATCTTTTAAAAATGGGAAAGGAATCGAGTAAAAATAATGCTTGCTCCTTGCATTTTGTAAAGCAAGATTATATTTTGCCAGGTATAACTACAAGATAATAATTACTTAGTGTCTTTATTAAAATACTTCGCAATGAAATCTAAACTCGTAGACCTGCCTGCACAAAGATGATAAAATAATAATACTTATCTCTCCATTAATCTACCAAAGACTGTAATAATGCAGTACTATGTAGATTCAAAAAAACAAAGACTCGAATCATGTAAATTCAAAATTCGAGAGAATGCTGAACATAATTTTTATATGAAACGGACTAGTTCGCAAAATTCAAAATGTTATTCATACTAGAAACATTATTTTTATTTAACATTAACTATAATATTAATATTACTTTGTATTTCAAACGCCGCAGTGTATAAGAATACAGTTGCGGGAAACGAAGCATCTACCTTAAACCGGCCATATTGTTACGTCACGCGCTAAGCTCCTCCTCTTCTTCACTCGCGAATACATTAATAGTTTTTCTATATAACTTACAGATAAATTTAAAAATAATCTTTTTTATAAATCCGAAACGTAAGATAAACACAATTCCTTTGTTACCTATATAGTTAGTTCATATCTCAAATGTATGTAACTGTCAAAAAACTAATCACACATTTTTAAACGAAAATAGTAAATAAAGCAATAGTTATATGCAATGGAACATAATATAGTTTGCAGCATTAGTAAATACGTAGGTAATAAATAAAATAAATATATAATCACGGCATATTACCCATTTCTGTGTGTGCCAGTATCTACTACACATGTAGACATCGGTAATTCACGGGCACTCATAGCTGGTGTGGAGAGTGCACCGCATGGGTCATTTTTGTGCCATTTAAAATTGGAAATATTTGGCGTCTGTCGGGATCGAACTCGGTTCGTAGGTAAGTATTTAAATTAATAAAAATTAAACAGCGAGTGGTTTTATATTGGACACATCAGATTTTTTTAAATTTTTATTTATTTAAAATATTGTGCAGTATTACCTCTCGCTAAGAGAGGTATTGGATTCATGCCAAAATTCGCATATCCAGATTTTATTGAATAAGCACGATTTAAGGTCCCTAGAATCCGATTATAACATTTTTAAAATGATGTCTCTCTGTGTGTGTGTGTGTGTATGTATGGCTCGATGTTGGACGGACGATTCCACAAAAACTATAAAATATAAGACCTGTTTAACTATGAATTCCTCAATCTGACATTCCTGGGAAGAGCTGAAAAGGTTTTGGTAACAATTGGACAACCGGAAGTAGTAGTTTTTAAAAGAAATTCTTCCAAATATTAATTTTTGAAAATTTTTGATATTACTAATTATGAAGAACAAAATTCTATACCTGATACATTTAAATTTTTTATTATATCTTCTATAAATTTAGAGATAAAGACGCTATAATATATAGAATATCGGGATATAACAAGTCGAGTAGGCGAAACTACACTAAGGAAACCAGTTGACAAATTCAAATGTTTATAACATAATTTGACAGATTTCAGTGTCAAAAATAAACAGTTTTAGTGACATTTTGATAGCTTTTTCTGGGAAGTACATTTAATCTTTCTTATTGTTTTATTAATTAAATATTTAAAATTATAGGTAAAATGCATGTATCCATCAGAAATACCGCCAATCTGGTTAATGAATTGGAAGAATCTGTGACATTTAGAAACTTCCTCATACAATGAAAAATTGATATAATTAGAATTATATGTGTGCAGAAGACATGTTAAATACAATAAAAGACAATATTTAGGTAAAGTTCTGTAATATTTTGTTATAAAACGACGGTTCGATAGCAAAGTGCAATACAATACTTATATAGCCTAATATGGAAATGGCGAGAGGTCTTGTGCTGGCCACAACAGATTTTTTTTTATGTCCGATAGTGTATACATATATCGAAATGTTTAAATGCATCCCGGATTTACTTTGTTAAAAGAAAACTGAAATATCTATTGTATACTCATTTAGTTATATCTGTCACTGAAATAACTAGAGATGCATATCGTATTATATTTTGCGCTGTGCTCCAAACATCCTCATACATTCTCTCTAATTAATGTCAATATAACGAAACTTCATTTTCCAGAAGAAATATTTTTCTAGTTTGCATAAAGTACCGCATCTCATTACATTTGTCTGCAAATGTCTGGGGAAGTCGTAACGTAGCTCTATAAAACTGCATAGAATTACCCATATACCTATTACTAAGTAATAGGTATATGGAATTACCTCAGGAACAAATCTTACAGCATTTCCACAAGACGTTTCATTTTCCGTTTCACTTTTCCCGCCATTTTTCACTCTTTAATCAGAAGAACATCTCCAAGGGAAAGAGTGGAAGCCAATCTGGATTTCCAGAAATTGTTGGGGTTGGAAAGATCAGATTTTGGAGAGAAAAAATTGATTTACTTTATTACACAAGAGTTTATGTAACAATTTGAGAAAAATATTACGCACGAAATTTTATTATTACGGTTGTCTCCTAATATTTAAATCCTAAATTTATATGCCCTAAATCTAGTGATTATTTAGGGTTTCAGGAATTAGATTTTAGGGTTTTGCAGGACCACACTATGCCTTGAAGTTGACGCTGCGCACACTAATTAAATAAATAATGTTCGTTGCTATAATTTATGTAAAACGTCAAACTTACTGTCAAAGAATAACTTGTTAGCTTCAATTTTATGAAATACAGGGTGTTATGTAAGTAAGTGATCAACGCTTAACCAATGGTAGAACTGACCCCAAAGATAGTAAATCTGGCAATAATTTTTATTACTTACTACAAGAACTAGAGGCCTTTAAAACTGACCAATCACGTCATAGTTCAAAACTTTATAAAAAAGTAAAATCAATGTGTTCTCTGGAAAAAATGTGATACCTGTCACAAATGACATAAAATCATTGACGTCTATTTGGGAATAACTCTCTGTACCGTCTTACAACAGCACGACTATTTTGTAATGTCTCGCTATAAAACATATGCATGTCTGCATACTCTAGGCTGGTGAAGGTAAATGGTATTTTGAGAATATCAAAAAAAAAAAAAAAACAGAATATAAATTGTACGTCTATGCAAAAAAACATTTAACGTCAGATTGACAATCAATATTTTTTCCAGAGAACACATTGGGTGAGATTCAGTGGGTTGTATTAGCGTGTTTTAAGCTAAAACAGTCCTTTGTCAAAAATATTTTGGCAACTTTGTAATACCTGTCAGAAAAAAGTGACAGACCAAAGGATCAAATAAAGAAAAAAATATTATTAACAGAAGTAAGAAAAAAAGGACAAATATTAAAACTGATCAAAACGGGGGTTGAGATATTTTAAAATTCATTAACATTCAGGTATGAAATATTAGACACATAAAATTTGACATATTTCTAACTTAATTTTGCAATAGAGTTTCCTTTTACGCCTTCCATTTACAATAATACTTCTTCATTTGACTAAAGGATATCTGTATCAGTGGCGGCTCGTCCAGGGTGGCAGAGGGGGCAGTGCCCCCTCAGATTATTTTACATCAATATATTATTGATTAATTGTTATAAAAGTATCAATTTGATCCTATAGTTAGCATTAAACAATGTACTGTTTAAATTGAAATTAGCGCTGTGCCGCTCAGCAGCGCAAAATGCATCAAATTCAGCTTGAGGGGGCATGCCCCCTTCAGAGAAAAATTATGGCATTATACTCCGCGATACGTTCCAAACATGTGCAGTAACTAGTGCAGCGCTCACCAGTGATGCACAAGTGAGACGTACGTCGTGTCACGCAGCACACAGAGGCGGCAAGCCCCCCTGCCCATCTATAATACTGATTTCTTTACTTATGTACTACAGCAAATTACCCGTGCTAATGGGTACACTATATTTTCAGTATTCTTTTTATTTTTATGAAAATGTGAAATCTATTTACCGGTTTGTTCGCATTTAAACATTGGATTTATTATTTAAATAATAAATATGTATATATTATATTTATAATAAATTCTATGATATTAATGATTAATATGGAGTTATAGAGAGTTAATTTGTATAAAACAAAATAATAATTTAAAGTAAACATTCTGTAAAACTAACTGATATAACGACATACATAAAGTAAAAAAATTACGAATTTTAATAAATAAATATGCATGTATTTAAAAAAATCATCGAAGAGTTTTTTTTTAACAAAATTGATATTTTAATTTCCAAATGAATGTTTTGCTTATTTTTCAAGCTTGTAAATTAATTCATAAAAATAATCCCAATATCTGTGTGAGAGAGCCGCAGAGGTGGCTAGCCCACCTTGTGAATCGGAAAGAATCGCACGTACTCGGAGCACTTCGTACCTCGCGTTTCGCGTAGCAAGAGCAAGTCTCACACAAAGCACAAAGCACCTCAGTCTCAGGTCTTAGTCGTATATAACTTGCGTTACTCAAAGCTTGAATGTGTAGTACTGTAATATTCCAATTTTACTACTTATTCTTATCTTGTTATTTCTACTTCCTTCTATTGTAATATATTTTTGTATCGTTATCTCTTGTTTTTGGAGGTCTTTTTCTAGTTTTTTCCTATTGTATTTATATTCTTGTTGATAATTAATATTAAAATTGTTAGTAAGCAAATCGAATTTCTAAATAAAGTTCCATGACCACAGATTAATTTGCCCTCCCGCTCAAAAATACCACGAGCTGCCACTGATCTGTATTACTTTTCCATGTGGTAAAATTTTTAAATCACAATTGAATCTCATTGATACATGTGGAAAATATTACAATGTTGCCATATACTTAATACACAAGATTTAATACATACCTTAATACAACCCACTGAATTCCACCCAATGATTTTTACTTTTCTATAAAGTTTTGAACTATGACGTGATTGGTCAGTTTTAAAGGCCTCTAGTTCTTGTAGAAATTATTGCCAGATTACTATCTTTGGGGTCAGTTCTACCATGGGTTAAGCGTTGATCACTTACTTACATAACACCCTGTATAATATCAACATTTAGGCCGTGTCCGATGTCGCATTTTGACATTTAGATTTTAGAATTTAGGTCTTCTTCACATAAATACAACTCCGAATGACACACTAGTGATATCCATTGGTTTGTATGGC
The DNA here is from genome assembly GCA_943142095.1 of Ophonus ardosiacus. Taxonomy (NCBI): domain Eukaryota; kingdom Metazoa; phylum Arthropoda; class Insecta; order Coleoptera; family Carabidae; genus Ophonus; species Ophonus ardosiacus. The sequence continues at coordinate 7,161,541 of OW964840.1, forward strand.
AAGGGCAACACTTTAGAATAACAAAAATGTATTATACAATTCGATTCAATTTGATGCTTGAGAGTAAATTTTAATATAGTTTTTCATAAAATAGAAGCTAAGAAGCTATTCTTTGACAGTAAATTTGACGTTTTGGCCAAGTTTTAAGGTCCCTAGAATCCAATTTTAACATTTTCACGATGATGTCTGTATGTGTGTGTGTGTGTGTATGTGTGTGTGTATGTGTGTGTATGTGTGTGTGTGTATGTGTGTGTATGTGTGGGGATTTTGTCTTCGCTCTAACTCAAAATCATTCAGAAAATTCTGAAACCTTGTATTTATACCCTATTCTAATATGAAAAGAAGCCATTAGATTTTAGTGTAAATCGGATAACCGGAAATGGCACTTTACCTGAAGCTCATAATGGTTTTTCTTCAAAAAATACCATTAAATGCCATATTTTCGCATTTTGTCGTTATAAAAATTAAAGATTATTGAATTTTCTACAGGAATACATTAATACTTTTTCTATATATTTTACAGATAAATTTAAAAATAATTTTTTTTGTAAGTCCCGAAGCCTAAGATAAACACAATTCCTTTGTTACACAGTTCCTATTTCAAATGAATGTAACTGACAGTAAATGTCACTGTCAAAAAACTAATCACTTCAAATTAATAATAGTGACATTTTAAAAAGAAAATAGTTTATAAAGCAATAGTTTTTTGCAATGGAACAGTTTGCGGCTTTAGTAAATAAGTAGTTATGTATTTTAATTAATAAAAATTAAATAGCGGGAGGTTTTGTGTTGGCCACATCAGATTTTTTTTAATAATTTTCATATTCAATACCGTCTTTAAGCAGTATACGCAATCTTGCAAAACCTGAACCCCGTAAGAAATCGATGTATAAGCGAACGCGCATTCCTGCACATTTTTCATATGTTTACGAATGACAAATCCTGCAACGTTGCGACAGATGAGGCAAGGGCAGGATTTATAAGAGAAATAGCAGGATTTATTAGTCCGCAAGTAGTTTCTAGGTACGATTTTTTAACCTGCGTTTTGATTTCTTTTATTTGGAGAGAAACGGAAGACAGGGTGCTTTCGTCAACTGAAAGAAAAAACGACAAGGATAAATTACACAAGAATGTAAAGAAAAAATTTGTCTTTGCTCAGCGGAGAATATATTACGAGATAAATTTTCAATAAAAAGACACTGTTTGAAATTGGGGTACAGACATAGACAAGGAAAGATATATACTAGACCGAGTTTACAATGTTAGAAGTTTGTGCCAAATAGAATCGATGGGCGCCATAACGAGACGCTAATAGAAAGGAGGGAAATTTAAAAATAGGAAAAATATGTTTACTGAAACTAACAAAATATAGACATATGTATACGGTAAAGACTGAAAACAATCAAATTCAATAATAAAATATATTTGTACATAAAACAAATAGCGAAACAAGCTTTGTAAACAAATACTAACCAAAGAAATAAAATTGAAAAACTCTCACTAACAGAAATGACAGATTGCTGGGCTGCCAACATAAATAAATAAAATTCACTACAACTGAAGAAAATATTTATTATAATTATTGTAAAAATAATGTAAATTAAATATTGTTCGTACTTTTTATTGGGCGACTGAGCTTTATTATTTTGAAATGAAGAAATGATGTAAAATACGTAATTTAAGTGACTGCATAGTTACTTTTTTTCATTATGTTGTAGAATTTACACTAGAATTAGCGTCTCGATATTTATTCAATTCGGCACAAAGCTGGACATTGCCGCCATGATGGAAACTCGGTCTAGTATATATCTTTCTTTGTCTATGGGTACAGAGTATGATAAAGTATTCAGAAACATTAGGTTTGTTTGCACAACAAAATATAGTTGTATGAAATGTTCTAAGGAACTCATTCTTATTTATTTAATAATATTTAATTATCTTGTTTGATCTAAACTTGGATTAAATGATTTGGAATCCTTGTTATAATAGAATTATGCTAAAAGAAAAAAATCTGTTACGGCCAGCATAAGACTATTATTGCACTTCGCTATCGAACCGTCATTTTATAACAAAAAATTACAGAACTTTACCCAAATATTGTTTTTTATTGTATTTAACATGTCTTCTCCACACATATAATTCTAATTATATCTATTTTTCATTGTATGAGGAAGTTTCTAAATGTCAGAGATTGTTCCAATTCATTAACCAGATTGGCGGTATTTCTGATGGATATATGCATTTTACCACAATTTTACCTATAATTTCAAATATTTAATTAATAAAACAATAAGAAAAATTAAATATACTTCCCAGAAAAAGCTATCAGAATGTCACTAAAAACTGTTGATATTTGACAATGGCATGTGTCATTTACAAACTATGTTATAAACATTGGAATTTGTCAACTAGTTTCCTTAGTGCCTTAGCCTCTGCGATTAGTTTACTCTATAAATTATAGTGTCTTTATCTCTAAATCTATATAAGATATAATAAAAATTTTAAGTGTATTAGATTGAGAATTTTATGTTCTTCAATATTTAATAAAAAAAAAACCCCAAAAAATTATATTTAGACGAATTTTTCTAAGAAACTACTACTTCCGGTTGTTCAATTGTTACCAAAACCTTTTCAGCTCTTCCCAGGAATGTCAGATTGAGGAAACTGCAGTTAAATATTTTTTAAGTCTTATAGTTTTTGAGGAATCGTGTCTACAACATCCAGACATACATACACACATACACACATCCACACACACACAGACATCATTTTAAAAATGTTATAATCGGATTCTAGGGACCTTAAATCGTGCTTATTTAATAAAATCTGGATATGCGAATTTTAGCATGAATCCAATACCTCTCTTGGCGAGAGGTAAAAATTACAGAACTTTACCCAAATATTGTTTTTTTTAATTTTATTTAACATGTCTTCTGCATACATACAATTCGAATTATATCTATTTTTCATTGTATGAGGCAGTTCCTAAATTCTTCCAATTCATTAACAAGATTGGTGGTATTTCTGATGGATATATGCATTTTACCTATAATTTAAAATATTTAATTAATAAAACAATAAGAAAGATTAATGTACTTCCCTGAAAAAGCTATCAGAATCTCACTAAAACTGTTGATTTTTGACACTGACATCTGTCATTTACAAACTATGTTATAAACATTTGAATTTGTCAACTGGTTTCCTTAGTGTTGTTTAGCCTTTGCGATGTATTACATCCGATTATTCTATATATTATAGTGTCTTTATCTCTAAATCTAAATAAAATTAAAGTGCATTGAAGGAGAATTTTATGTTCTTCAATATTTGTAATAACAAAAAATTATATTTGGAAGATGTTTTTAAAGAAACCATTATTTCCGGTTGTCCAATTGTTACCAAAATCTAATCAGCTTTTCCCAGGAATGTCAGATTGTCAGTTAAATATTTTTTAAGTCTTACACACACACACACACACACACACACACACACACACACACGCACGCACGCACGCACGCACGCACGCACGCACGCACGCACGCACGCACGCACGCACGCACGCACGCACGCACGCACGCACGCACGCACGCACGCACGCACGCACGCACGCACGCACGCACGCACACACACACACACACACACACACACACACACACACACACACACACACACACACACACACACACACACACACACACACACACACACACACACACACACACACACACACACACACACACACACACACACACACACACACACACACACACACACACACACACACACACACACACACACACACACACACACACACACACACACACACACACACACACACACACACACACACACACACACACACACACACACACACACACACACACACACACACACACACACACACACACACACACACACACACACACACACACACACACACACACACACACACACACACACACACACACACACACACACACACACACACACACACACACACACACACACACACACACACACACACACACACACACACACACACACACACACACACACACACACACACACACACACACACACACACACACACACACACACACACACACACACACACACACACACACACACACACACACACACACACACACACACACACACACACACACACACACACACACACACACACACACACACACACACACACACACACACACACACACACACACACACACACACACACACACACACACACACACACACACACACACACACACACACACACACACACACACACACACACACACACACACACACACACACACACACACACACACACACACACACACACACACACACACACACACACACACATATATCATAAAAATGTTATAATCGGTTTGTAGGGACCTTAAATTTAAATCGTGTTTCTTCTAAAATCTGGATATGCGATTTTTAGTATGAATTCAATACCTCTCAGCGAGGAGTAAAAATTTGTATGGTCTAGTTTATATAAAAATATCAACTTTGCCTACTTTATCCAAAATCTCAAAAACGTATTTAGTAAATATACATAATTTTTTCTACAGTCACTATAGAAAGTAGCCATTTGCGCTCTCTTTTGTCAACGCAAAATGTCACTTTGCCGCTCATGCGCGACAAAATAGTAAAAACGCACGCTGTCCAAATTTCTAAGTATACAATGTTGAGAAATGTCACTTGTCTACATTCTTAATGAAAATGTTTAGTTAGGAACTAATGGCACTGTAATTACACATTTATCACGTTCACAAGTCAATTTGACATATGTTCTGTAGGTATTTAACATAACCTAACAAAATGCCACACTGCTGTGAAAATGAAATAGGGCATTCATTTACAAAAACAAAAGTGTAAAATGCTTAGATTAGATTGAATAAAAACTCAAGAAGAATGGAAAATAACGGTAAAATAAAATTAAATATAAAATAAATTGTGTGAACAGTTATGTTTAGTAATAGGAATGATTGTACACAGATGGCGGTAGGATAGTTGCGAGTCGTACTGACATCTGATCTCTAGTTAACTATTTATTTTGATTACAACAAAGTTATTAGTTATTTCGTTACTTAAATAATTGCGAGAAGTCAGTCAATGCACATATATGTCTATATAATCACAAATTCCTTGAAATATTTGTTATTTTTTTCAGTGTGACAGACGTGACAACAAACCACACATTTTGCTACAAAAACTCATCAAATCATCACAAATCCTTACTTCCACGCTCTGTAAGTATAAAGTGTACATTTTATTATTTTTTGTTATGGTGGAGGACCCCATTGTGGCGACTGTAGAAAAAATCTTGTGTGTGTTTCGAGCGCAAATGGACATTGTCGATTTCGAGAGAATGCCGCGCGACGAAGGAGCGCGGCAACAACCTCTCAATCAACAATGTCGCATTTTGCGCTCTTAATACATAAATAGCTATTGTCGTAGTTGATCTGTGGGGTATATACAGCATATGTCGCTTTGTCATGTCATAATTACGACATTTATAGTTTTATTGCTGGACCCGACAGTCAATTTTTCTGACTATTACAAAACTCAACCTTGTTTTACTTTTGTACATCCCCAAGACACACATAACCTCAAAACCTTTCATAGTTTCATACTTCATACATTTCGCGATATATTCGAATCCTCTTTCCAATCTCCTGACGGCAGCAGTGGCGACTCGTCAGGGGACGCAAAGGAGGCTAAGCCTCTTCTTAACGTATCACGATAAAAATTTTATCAAAACATTTACTTTCATGTTAATTTTTCTTTCAATTTTCATTAATTTTGTATTGTTTTGCATGTGTAAAATTGTCGTAAGACATAATTTTCCTGTATTAATTATGTTACACCTATTTTTTAGACTGCTATGCACATAATGGAAACTACGGCTGTGCCCGATGCCTGAAGTCGCATTTTGGCATTTAGTAACAGTAACATTGTAGACTCTATAATTTTAAAATGTCACTATTATTAATTTGAAGTGATTAGTTTTTTGACAGTGACATTCACCTGTCAGTTACATTCATTTGAAATATGAACTGTGTAACAAAGAAATTGTGTTTATCTTAGGCTTCGGGATGTATAAAAAAAAATATTTTTAAATTTATCTGTAAAATATATAGAAAAAGTATTAATGTATTCCTGTAGAAAATTCAATAATCTTTAATTTTCATAAGACATAAAATGCGAAAAAATGGCATTTAATGGTATTTTTTGAAGAAAAACCATTATGACCTTCAAGTAAAGTGCCATTTCCGTTTGTCCAATTTACACCAAAATCTAATGGCTTCTTTTTATATTAGAATAGGATAGAAAAACAAGGTTGCAGAATTTTCTGAATGATAGTATTTGAGTTAGAGCGAAGACAAAATCCATACACATACACACATCATCTTGAAAATGTTAAAATTGGATTATAGGGACTTTAAAACGTGGTCATTTACTAAAATCTAGATAAGTGATTTTTAGCACGATCCCTATACCTCCCTTACCAAGGGTAGCGGGAGGTAAAAATACAATCTGAGTGTCTGCATCGGTAAATTTTTACCTCCCGCTACTCTTGGTAAGGAAGGTATAGGAATCGTGCTAAAAATCACATATCGAGATTTTAGTAAATGACCACGTTTTAAGGTCCCTAGAATCCAATTTTAACATTTTCACGATGATGTTTGTATGTGTGTGTGTGTGTGTGTGTGTGTGTGTATGTATGTATGTATGTATGTATGTATGTATGTATGTGTGTATGTGTAGGGATTTTGTCTTTGCTCTAACTCAAATACTATCATTCGGAAATTCTGCAACCTTGTATTTCTATCCTATTCTAACATGAAAAGAAGCCATTAGATTTTAGTGTAAATCGGATAACCGGAAATGGCACTTTACCTGAAGCTCATAATGGTTTTTCTTCAAAAAAATACCATTAAATGCCATTTTTTCGCATTTTATGTCTTATGAAAATTAAAGATTATTGAATTTTCTACAGGAATACATTAATACTTTTTCTACATATTTTACAGATAAATATAAAAATATTTTTTTATTAGTCCCGAAGCCTAAGATAAACACAATTCCTTTGTTACACAGGTCATATTTCAAATGAATGTAACCGACAGTAAATGTCATTGTCAAAAAACTAAACACTTCAAGTTAATAACAGTGACATTTTAAAAAGAAAATAGTAAATAAAGCAATGGTTTTCTGCAATGGAACAGTTTGCAGCATTCGTAAATACGTAGTGTATTTAAATTAATAAAAATTAAATAGCGGGAGGTTTTGTGCTGGCCACATCTGATTTTTTGTTTAAAGAATGTTTAAAAATGTTTTAGAATTACGTATTTTTTTAATAAATTAAACTTGTTTGCAATAAGTATGCTTTTTCTCTAACTCAAAATCTCTATAACTCGAAATAATTTAGCGGTCCCTTGAGTTTCGAGTTATAGAGGTTGAACATTTCAATTTAATTTGATGCTTCAGATTAAATATCAATATTACATTTCATAAAGTAGAAGCTAAGAAGACATTCTTTGACAGTAAATTTGGCGATCTGCACAAATCATAACAACGAACATAATTTGTTTAATTATTGCGCGTCAATTTTGTCATGGTATAGTTGTAGTGTACACTCGTGTGTGCTCTTGCTGCGTACATGATACGTGAATTAAACCAAATTATACCAGCGTATAAGTTAGCGTAGGAAGCTGCCTTCCATTGCTCTTCGTAAATGCTCGGCATGATTCGTGACAAACGAAATATAGCTGCGTTTGGGTGGTGGTCACGAAATAGTACAGTGTACGTACAATAGTATATAGAACGCCGTTTTAATATTTATTCTATATTTAAAGATATGTTAAATTATATAAAGACGTCATTAAATGAAATAAAGACGTCTTTAATTCATTTTTGGATGTTCTTATAATATTTTTTGATATCCAAAATTGTTTTAAAGACGTCTTAAATTCAAATATTTATAGATATCAAAAATTCTTTTTTAGATATCAAGAATTGAATTAAGGATATCAAGAATTAAATTAAGGATATCAAAAATTGAATTAAAGATATCAAAAATTGAATTTTGGATATCAAAAATTCAATTCTGGATATCACATTTCCATAAATAACATGTCCAAAATTCGAATTTTTGACGTCCTAAATTGATTTTTGATATCAAGAATTGAATTATGGATATCACATCTCCGTAAATAACATGTCCAGAATTCGAATTTTTGACGTCCTAAATTCATTTTTGATATCAAAAATTGAATTATGGATATAACATTTCCATAAATAACATGTCCAAAATTCGAATTTTGGACGTCCTAAATTAATTTTTGATATCAAAAATTGAATTATGGATATCACATCTCCGTAAAGCATGTCGAGAATTCGAATTTTTGATGTCCTAAATTCATTTTTGATATCAAGAATTGAATTATGGATATCACATCTCCGTAAATAACATGTCCAGAATTCAAATTTTTGATATCAAGAATTCGGTGGGCCATCTAGTTTAAAGTGACTGAATTACTTTGTGTCGGTAAATCAGATTTCCTCAGCGAAATCATAATAGCGTTGGTTTAGATTCTGCCTTAGGATTGGTCAGAATGCAAACCTATTACACAAAAACAAAAAGAATCACCAGTTTGTTGGCCTTTATCAAATAAAATCTACAGAATTAATGATGTATACATTTAGTTATGATCTCGCTAAGGAAATCTGACTTCCCGACACAAAGTAATTTAGTCATTTTAAACTAGATGGCGCACCGAATTCTTGATATCAAAACTTCGAATTCTGGACATGTTATTTACGGAGATGTGATATCCATAATTCAATTCTTGATATCAAAAATTAATTTAGGACGTCAAAAATTCGAATTCTGGACATGTTATTTACGGAGATGTGATATCTATAATTCAATTCTTGATATCCAAAATTAATTTAAGATGTCAAAAATTCAAATTCTTGATATCAAGAATTCATTTAAGGATATCAAGAATTGAATTAAGGATATCAAAAATGGAATTAAAGATATCAAAAATTCAAATACAGATATCCAAAATTGAATTCTGGACATGTTAAATTTACTTTTTGATGTCGAAAATTCAGTACCATTTTAAGATGTCTAGAATTTAATTTTTGATATCTATAAATGTATTTTTGATATCCTTTATTTAATTCTGAATATCTATAGTCTATTTGAGAATGACTGGCAGTAATAAATCATTCTGTCAAAGACATTCCAGTGGCGCGCCAATAATTGTTTGCACAGGGATAGTCGAAATGACTAAATTCGGTAGAGAACTATAGTTTTGATTGATTTTGAGATGGGAGCTTTTGGCTATAGCTAAATTACATAGACATAAATTTATTCATCATGTTATTGATGATATGGCAGCGAATCGCGGTATTACTGTCCTTCGTTTACCGCCCTATCACTGCGAGCTCAATCCAATTGAATTAGTTTGGACTCAAGTTAAAGGTGAAGTAGCGCGAAACAACACCACTTTTAAATTGGACAATGTGAAAAAACTTTTTATGCATGCACTAAAACATGTGACTGCCGATAATTGGAAAAACTGTATTCAACATGTCATAAAGGAAGAAAACCAAATGTGCAAACTTGACCATCTGATAGACGAAACGGTCGAGCCATTTATAATTTCAGTAGGACAAGATTCAGAATCAGATTCTGATTTTTAATAATTTATGTATAAATATATAAGTATATGTAATGTAATATGTATATTTAATAGAAATATGACAGGTACCAATATCTTGACAATACACATGAAATAAGTATAAATTTTAGTATGTAACAAATAAAAATGTAAATATTGAATGTATGTAAATATTAAATGTATGCAATATAATAATAATGACTGAGAAAGTTATATTTAAATATTAAAAACTTTTATTTTTAGTAAATGTATAAACAGATCACTCTACAAATCCTATCTACGTCTATGACACAGTCCGACGGGGATTATCGGACGGCATTTCTATTGTTCGACAAGTAAGTTTCGTTCCAGGTACAAAGCGTGCGGCTTATTTTGACCATCCTAGTGTAGTTACAACTGATTTTTCTGGTAGTTTTATTTGCCGCATTGCTGGCAAAAATCCAATACTACTCTTGCAAATAATGATTTATTACTGCCAGTCATTCTCAAATAGACTATAATATTGAATTTTTGACATCCTAAATTATTTAAGGATGTCTGAAATTAATTTTAGACGTCCTTAATTAGTTAAAGATGTCCATAATTCAATTTTTGATGTCTTTTAATAATTAAGGATATCTGAAATTAAATTTTTGACGTTTTTAAATAATTGAAGATGTCTTTAAATGTAGAATAAATAGTAAAACGGCGTTCCATAGTAGTAGGTTATTTTTATTTTCAATTGGGTGCAATACAAGTACAATAAACAATATGTAAATAGTGGATGGTAAGTCCCCCTCCGACAAATTCCACGAGCCGCCACTGGCCTGCAGCTTTCCAATCTGACTCCGTCCCTGTTTCCAGGTATGTGGACGCAGTACTCTATGTCTCCCTTATCCAATATCCAGGGACAAATTTATAGTTTCCGATGGTTTTTGTGCGCACGTTGTGATTGGATTCAGTCCAGACGGCCATGGCCGAACAATGGAAGAACGGAATGTTTATAGCGGTCGATAGAGACTTTAATTTTTACACCAGGCGAGATTTAATGATAGCAGGATTAGTAAATAAATTAGTTGATTAAAATTCGGCGCTAATTGTTGTTTATTGGAGAAAAAACGAGCGGTGAATACCGAAGTAATGGAAAATCTTTGTACACTTGGTTCCTGAATGAAATAATTGAATCAACTATATTCAAAATCCGATATATCTACTACTTACATCAAATTTTGGGAATCACAAAAACTGTTTTCATATATTCTAAATGAATTAATTATACCGAGAGTTCTTTTTATCAGTGAACATAGGCGTATGTTATTACCATAGTTACATTTAAAATGATTGACAGCAATGTATTATCGCGTTTATTTACCTCTCGCTAAGAGAGGTATTGGATTCATGCTAAAATTCGCATATCCAGATTTTATTGAATAAGCACGATTTAAGGTCCCTACAATCCGATTATAACATTTTTAAAATGATGTCTGTGTGTATGTGTGTGTGTGTGTGTGGATGTGTGTATGTGTGTGTGTGTGTGTGTGTGTGTGTATGTATGTATGTCTGGATGTTGTAGTAACGATTCCTCAAAAACTATAAAACTTAAAAAATATTTAACTGCAGTTTCCTCAATCTGACATTCCTGGGAAGAGCTGAAAAGGTTTTGGTAACAATTGAACAACCGGAAGTAGTAGTTTCTTAAGAAAATTCTTCTAAATATAATTTTTTGGGAGTTTTTTTTATTAAATATTGTAGAACATAAAATTCTCCATCTAATACACTTAAAATTTTTATTATATCTTGTATAGATTTAGAGATAAAGACTATAATTTATAGAGTAAACTAATCGCAGAGGCCAAGGCACTAAGGAAACCAGTTGACAAATTCCAATGTTTATAACATGACACATGTCATTGTCAAATATCAACAGTTTTTGTGACATTCTGATAGCTTTTTCTGGGAAGTATATTTAACTTTTCTTATTGTTTTATTAATTAAATATTTGAAATTATAGGTAAAATTGTGGTAAAATGCATATATCTATCAGAAATACCGCCAATCTGGTTAATGAATTGGAACAATATTTGACATTTAGAAACTTCCTCATACAATGAAAAATAGATATAATTTGAATTATATGTGTGCAGAAGACATGTTAAATACAATAAAAAACAATATTTGGGTAATGTGCTGTAAGATTTTGTTATAAAACGACGGTTCGAAAGCGAAGTGCAATACAATACTTAAATAGGCTAATATGGAAATGGCGAGAGGTCTTGTGCTGACCACAACAGATTTTTTTAAACTGGACATAGGACGTGACATTTAGTATATCTGTCAATGTCATCAAATTGTCATATTTCAAAATGTATACAGTTGAAGAAAAAGTTCAAATTGTATGGTATAATTCTATACTCTGACATAAGCCTAAGGCAAGAAATAATTAATATAAATTATATTTTATCCCTATTTTTTAATTGATCAATATTTATTTTGTCACCACTGTAAATACAATTTTTTAAATGGCCCCAAAGAAAAAAAATCGTTTGGTGCAAGATCTGTGCAGGCCACTCCACTTCTCCACCACGTCCTATCCAGCGTTGGGGGAATACCTGGTGCAGATATAAGTGAAAATTTTGACGACTCCAATACCTGCAATTTTGTGAATTTACTTCCCGATTAATATAAAATGTCGCTTCATCCGTAAATAAAATTCGATCCAGTAATATTTCCCCACTATTAATTTTGTTCATCATATCTTCGCAAAAGATATTGTTCATTCTATATCGTTGTGTAATAACTCTTGGTGATTTTGATATTTAAAACTCTTAAAATGTTCTTGTCTTAAAACCTTGTCTACTAGTATTCTTAATTTCAGAAAAAAAAATGTTGACAGGGTGTTGTCACTTTCAATTAATTGCATAATTTCTTGTTTCTTTCTATTAACTACAGTACTTGGTCTGATTTTCTTCTTGTGCTGTTTATTGACGCATCCTTTAGTTCTGTAGTCATTGTAAATTTTTCTTATAGTTGTTGGACTGGGTCGCTTATTAAAAGTTAATGCACATAAGTCAGAAACTTGTTGTAGACTCGTTATAATTACTCCAATTTACAATTTGAACTTTTCTTTAACTGTATACATTTTGAAGTATGGCAATTTGATGACATTGACTGATATACTAAATGTCACGTCCTATGTCCAGTTTTAAAGAAAACGCGATAATGCATTGCTGTCAATCATTTTAAATGTAACTATGGTAATGACATACGCCCATGTTCACTGATAAAAAAAACTCTCGGTATGAAATTCAAAAAATCTGTTGTGGCCAGCACAATACCTCTCGCCATTTTTCATATTGGGCTATTTAATATTCCTGGTAAACCCAAAAAATTCTAATTATATCTAGTCTTTATTTTTCAATTCATTCTATGAACAAATTTCCTCCTACTCTTCTAAAATGTTCGAGATTCTTCCAATTCATTAACGCAACTGGCGGTATTTCTGACGCGTATATGTAATTTAATAATAATACCTCAGCTCTCCAGGCCGTGAAAACCCATGGCTTCTCATATAATATTCTTCCACTGTATTCTGTCCTGAGCTCTTTCATTCTAGTTTTTTATTCATAACACATATTTATGCACTAATATGTAATATAATGTATGTACAACTTTAAATATTTAATGAATAAAAAAATAAGAAATATTACATGTACTTCCCAGAAAAGATTTCAGTAATATGTCTGGATTTTTGACACTAACATTTTTCTGTCAATTACAAACATATTAATTTTTCAACTGGTTTCCATGGAGTTATTTGGGCAGTCAGATTCATTACAACGGATTATTTTTTATATATTTATAATTCTCTATCTCTGAATCTATAGAAGATATAATAAAAATGTTCAATGTATCGGATAGAGATTTGTATATTCTTTAATATTTGTAATAAGATAAATTTCTAAATATTTAGAAGATTTTTTTTAAAGAAACTACTACTTCCGGTTGTCCAATTGTTACCAAAAACTTTTCAGCTCTTCCCAGGAATGTCAGATTGAGGAATTCATAGTTAAACAGGTCTTATGTCTTATAGGTTTTGAGGAATCGCCCCTCCAACAACAGACACACACACAGACACACACACACACACACACACACACACACACATCGTAAAAAAGTTATAATCGGATTGTAGAGACCTTAAAACGTGTTTATTCACTAAAATCTGGATATGCGATTTTTAACATGAATCTAATACCTCTCTTAGCGAGAGTTAAAAAACACGTATTTTTACCTCTCGCTAAGAGAGGTATTGGATTCATGCTAAAATTCGCATATCCAGATATTACTGAATAAGCACGATTTAAGGTCCCTAGAATCCGATTATGACATATTTAAAATGATGTCTGTGTGTGTAGATGTGTGTATGTGTGTGTGTGTGTGTGTGTGTGTGTGTGTGTGTGTGTGTGTGTATGGCTGGATGTTGGAGGGACGATTCCTCAAAAACTATAAGACATAAGACCTGTTTAACTAGGTATTCCTCAATCTGACATTCCTGGGAAGAGCTGAAAAGGTTTTGGTAACAATTGAACAACCGGAAGTAATAGTTTTAAAAATATTATTTTTTGAAAATTTTTGATATTACTAATTTTGAAGAACAAAATTCTACATGTGATATATTTACTTTTCTTATTATATCTTCTATAAATTTAGAGATAAAGACGCTATAATATATAGAATATCGGGATATAACAAGTCGAGTAGGCGAAACTACACTAAGGAAACCACTTGACAAATTCCAATGTTTATAACATAGTTTGTAAATGACACATGTCAGTGTCAAAAATCAACAGTTTTAGTGACATTCTGATAGCATTTTCTGGGAAGTACATTTAATCTTTCTTATTGTTTTATTAATTAAATATTTGAAATTATAGGTAAAATTGTGGTAAAATGCATATATCCATCAGAAATATCCCCAATCTGGTTAATGAATTGGAAGAATCTCTGACATTAGGAACTTACTCATACAATGAAAAATAGATATAATTAGAATTATATGTGTGCAGAAAGAAGACATGTTAAATACAATAATAAAAACAATATTTGGGTAAAGTTCTGTAATATTTTGTTATAAAACGACGGTTCGATAGCGAAGTGCAATATAATACTTATATAGCCTAATAGGAAATAGCGAGAGGTCTTGTGCTAGCCACAACAGATTTTTTTGTTTATACTATGACTCATTTAGATGAAATTCTCTATTGAAAGTCATGTCTACGTCATAATGATGCATGCGGGCACATTATTATTGGTAACACCAATAGAGGGCAACCAAATATTAAACGAAGAAACAACGTGAACACTTCTATACAGTGTCCCACACTCTATGTTCAGTATAGAGTCTTATGGAGTACCATGTTGCCATATTTACCTGCTGTATATCTGCAAGATAGAAAGAGCAAAATAGATGCCCAAAAAGAGATGAAATATTCTGGGTACTTCATTGAATGTATTTATGACTAGTGTACTTTCAGTGTAGGTGAAAAGAAAAGAAATTAAATTAAATAATGAACTGGTCAGTTTAATAATTTACAAAAAATATAAAATAATACAAATACAAAATGTAAGTAGGATATCAAATTATAACAAGCGTAGGTAATTGAAATGAATTAACATATAAACTCTAGTCAATTTAAAGTAAATAATATAAAACATTTTTGTACTTAATTGGGCATTTTCCAATCGTCGTCAACAATATAAATTCCATATGTTACATATTTCCATTCTACGAAAAGATATAAAATTAATACATATATGAGTACAAAATATATATGTAAAATAGCATAGGTGCGAAGAAAAAAATGAAATTGAATAACACACTGGTCAGTTTAATAATACATATTTTTTATTTAATTTATATCTTCTTATTTGATAATTTACTAATATTTAAGCTTGATAGAAATACTGCATATATTTTACATAAATAAATAAATAAATATATCATCACAGCATATTACCCATTTCTGGGTGTGCCAATCTGCTTTATCGCAGATATCGGTAATGATGATGACATATTTGTACCGTGCGGGCGCTTACCAGGCGTCACCTCACGGGCACTCATTGCTGGCGTGGAGAGTGCACCACAGGGGGTCACTTTTGTGCCATTTAAAATTCGAAATATTTGGCGCCGGTCGGGATCGAACCCGGTTTCCCCAGGTTCGCGACCAGACACTCAGGCACGCGGCCACGGGACCCCATATATATTTTACATAGTTCATAAGTCTTTATTCTTTCTTTGTAATCTCCAATTTGAATTTATAATATTTTAAAATGGGGTATTCCACTCAAATTTTTTTATTATTTTAAATAAAACTTCAATCAGTTTTAAACCAATTCATAGTATTAAAAAATCTGAATTGTTCCTAGTTTAACAGTATTTTGTTTTCGAGAAATCAGTGTAATGTCACATTTCCCCTATACTTGTCTTTCTCACACACACTGCTCCGAGTACGCTGCGAGAGAAAGATAACAATTGTATGACGTCAATTTTCCCTTTTAGCAAATGTGAAATATCTCGTAAAGTAATTATTTAAAAAATGTTTTCATTGTTTTAATTATTATTTATTGAGCCATACTTTATGTTAATTTGAAATTTTTTAAATTTTTTTGTTATGGTGGAATACTCCATTCTAATTTCTAATGCATTTAATCAAGATTAGAATGCTGGGCGGTTTTAAAATAGTGTATTGAAATATTACTTATAACAGGTACAAATAGCCCTGTATATAAAACTCTTTAGACAAATATTGGGTGTATACAATAAGCCCTTGGGTAAATAAGAGACCCTCATAAAAATTAAATTGTACAGTGTTAACTAATTTTGGTATAGCAATGAAAATTTATGAATGTTTCAATATTACATTAAATTGAAAAATTGGCAACATGGTACAGAAAACCTCCATAAGAATAGCATTGGCTATCTCTGCCATACTGAAGAACTGAAGATAGAGTGTGGGACACTGTATAGTTCACATTTCTAGTTTTCTTTATTTTGTTTCAAAACTTTGACATCTTCATCTCCTTCAGTTTGTTTCTTGCAATATATTTTTAGCTTAGCAAGTAACGTCTTATCGACATATCATTTGATACTCCGCAGTATAGCATCAGTATCAAGTACAAACTTGTAATTCAATACCTACATTTTCCGCTGGCGTCATATACAATAAACAGCCATAACTGTACATTACTCGCAGCGTCACGTACATTCAGAGGTCAAGGGTCAATAATGTGAATTGAACGAACCCAGCAGTAGAACACTTGCCGACCGCTAGAGAGACATAACCAAGACCTAAAATTTCAAATTTCTCTCATATGTGCTGTATAACAATAAAGTAACTCGACCTACGAAGAAATTGTCTCTCTTATAAGTGTTGGTAACGACAGAAATTTATAAAGGAGAGACAAAAAGTAACAGCAAATTAACGGTTACTATTTTTACAAGCTCTTTTGAGAATGGTTTTAGTTTTCGGGCAAAATTACAAGAAACTGTTTACATTTTGAAAACAAATAGTGATTCTGGCGAAACGAGATATTTCTCGATTCTCGTCTCGTCTCGTAGTCGAGATTTCTCGTCTCGACGAGACAGAAATTTAAAAAATATTTTACGAGACGAGATATATATCTCGATTCTCGAAAACTGTTTCGAGATTTCTCGGTTGTTATTACCTTCCGTCAAAAGGAAGGTATTGTTTTGGGTCAAAAAATTCGGTTGTGAGTTTTCAATGAATAAGCACGTTTTAAGATCCTTAGAATACGATTTTACTAATTTTACATTGATGTCTGTATGTGTGTGTGTCCGTGTGTGTGTCTGTGTGAGTGTGCGTGACAAATTTTTCTCCGACGATAACTCCAAAACTACAATTCTAAAAATTATGATTCTTTCGTACTCCTCTTCTTTACAACCATATGAAGAGCTGATTAGATTTTGGTTATAATGGTCTACCGGAAGTACCCTTATTAGAAGATCTTAACAGTTTTTCTGGAAAAAACCCAGTTAAATATCATTTTTCAACATTTTATGATCATTAATATGAAAAAATTTATTCTCTGTGAGATTTGATTATACATTTTCCTTCATATTCAATAAATATAGAGTTATAGAGAGATTAAGAGAGGTTAACTTTCAAAAATCAGTCTGCTTTGCAAAAATTATGGAAACAGCAGATATGTATATTCAAAAAATTCTAATTGACAGATGTCAGTGTCAAGTGCAAAACCAAAGTGGAAAGTATAGGAACAGAAAGTAACATAAGTGACAGAGTGTCCTTCGCAAGTGACTTGCAGTTTCAATGCCGGGAGTACGAGGAAGGCCAAAGAGAAAATGGAAGGACTGTGTAGCAGAATATTTGAGAGAGGAAGAACTGCGTTGTATAGGAATGAGGAAGTGTGAAGTACAATTTACAAAATGTACATTTGTGTTATAATTATATTGGATTTATAGAACCTTTTCAAAGGAACTTGCAATATGGAATTTGTAAAAAATAGTGTGTTCGTGTTACAATTTTACAGGATATATAAAATCTTTTCCAATGAACTTTTGGTATCTGATTTGTACAAATACATTGAATTGACGGAAGGTTTTGTGCTGGCCACAACAGATTTTTACTTCCTTGTACGAAGTAAAGGAAGTATTGTAATCGCGAAAAATTTCGGTTTCCAGATTTCAACGGAAATATACATTTTGAGCATCCCTGAATCCATTTTGACTAATTTCGTCGTGACGTCTGTACGTACGTATGTACGTACGTATGTACGTACGTATGTACGTACGTACGTATGTACGTATCTCGCATAACTGAAAAACGGGAAGCCGTAGAAAGTTAAAATTTTGTATTTAGAACTGTTATAACATCTAGTTGTGCACCTCCCTTTTTGGTCATTACATAACTTGCGGAAGTGGTACTTTACTTGAAGCCTGTAATAGATTTTAATGAAAAACTATATTAAAATATAATCCAAAACTTTTCAAATTTAGTATATAATACTTTTATATCAATGGGAATAACATAATAGATTTTAGTTAAAATGGTTTACCCGGAAGTGGTACTTTACCTGAAGCCTATAATAGATTTTAATGAAAAACTATATTAAAATATAATCCAAAACTTTTCAAATTTGATATATAAGACTTCTATATCAATGGGAATAACATAATAGATTTTGATTAAAATAGTCTAACCGGAAGTGATACTTTACCTGAAGATGTTATCAGTTTTTCTTGAAAAATGGTGTTTTTAGTAATAAATACTTCAAATAAAAGTTTTAGAGAATTGAATTCTGCGTCGAAAACATTAATTATGATTAAATTAGCTCTTTTATTCTCTAATTAAGTTTGTTATGGATTAGGACAAAAAATAACAAAAAAAATAAAATATTGATGTCAAATTATGTCAAATACGTGCAATTTTATGATTGGGTCTGTTATAAATACATATTTTAATTATTAACAAAATATGTATAGTGTAACAGGCGTACAAGGAAGTCATGTGCTGTCCACATCAGATATTTTGTTTTGCATTCGTGTGAAATTTAACATATTTTTAGAGATATCTGTCTCTATTTAGCTATGGCATTTTTTAACAAAAAGACAATAAAGTTTATGACTTTTTATATATCAGAATTTGTTAAGCGTGCATTACGATGAAGTTCTTCTTTTCCAGTGACTTAAAACGTTTTCTATCTTGCACAATGACTTGAGTGCAAGAGAGACAAATGAATAGACTTTTAAAGAAAAACTTTTAAAGAAAAATTGGAACATGCGCTACTTTTTCTTAAGTCTCTACAAATTTTAACTGTCAAGTAACTGCCAAATGTCATTTGTGTTTATATTTTTGATGTATACAAGTAGTGTTATAAGTGATCGATATTAAACTAAAAAATCTGTTGTGGCCAGCACAAGACCTTCCGTCAATTCCATGTATTTTGTACAAATCCCATACCAAAAGGTCCTTGGAACAGATTCTATATAATATCATGTAAAATCGAACAGGAACACATACTATTTTTTACAAATTCCATACCAAAAGTTCATTTGAAAAGGTTCTATAAATCCAATAAAATTATAACATAAGCTACACCTTCCATCTTTTAGATCCTATACTTTTTTCCATATTTGGTTTTGCACTTGCAACTGACATGTGTCAATTAAATTTTTTTGAATAATTATGTCAGCTGTTTCCATGATAAATAACAAAGCTGACTAATTTTTGAAAATTAATTTCTTTATAATGCTTTAACTCTACATCTATTGAATATGAAGGAAAATGAATAATCAAACCATATAGAGAAGAGTATTTTCTTTAATAAATATAAAAACAAAATGTCAAAAAATAATATTTAACTGCGTTTTTTTAAGAAAAACTGTTAAAAACTTCAAATAAGGGTACTTCCGGTGGATCAGTTATAACCAAAATCTAATCAACTCTTCATATGGATGTACAGAAGAGGAATACGAAAGAATTATAATTTTTAGAATTATAGTATTGGAGTTATCGTCGGAGAAAAATTTGTCACACACGGACACACATACACACACACACACACGGAAACACACACGCACACACACACACACACACACACACACACACACATACATACATACATACATACATACATACATACATACATACATACATACAGACATCATCTTAAAAATTGGAAACTCGTATTGTAGGGACCCTAAAACGTGCTTATTCATTAAAAACTCACCACCGAATTTTTTGACCAAAGACAATACCTTCCTTACCTAAAGGTGACGGAAGGTAAAAATGGCAAAATGGGATAGAGAAGTAATTGAAATCTTAATGTCAGTATAACTTAAATTTTGATATTTGGATATTTTAATTCAAGCAAAACTTGTAAGGTCACATATAAAGACACTTTTCAAGTCACTAGAAAATAACAACTTCATCGTGTACCTAATCCAGGCTTTAGCTAAGATTTTTAGCGTTATTTTTTTTTAATGTTTTATAACAGATTAGGAAATAATAGTTAAATATTAAATTAATAAAATTATAACATAATAAAATTTATTTTAGGTTATATCAAATATTGACAGATAAAACGACAAATTTTTTGTTCAAATTACTATTAATACAAAATTATATAAATTTAATAATTAGTTTATGGGGACCAAAATATACATATTAAATTCCCGTCGAGAAATCTCGACCGAGACGAGACTCTATTAAACGAGACGAGACATAATTTTATGAATTTGAAACGAGACAGAATATTGACAACTCCTTACCTTACTGTCATTAATGCCGCAATTCTGACCAAATCTGTAACTCTTACAGATCTGTAAATCTGTAAAAAACTGACAATAACGCATCTATTTTTGTTGATAAATATAAAGTTATACATAAAAGTTGCAGCTTTCGTTACGATTTTGTTCATTTTTTACAGATTTACAAATCTGTAAGACTTACAGATTTGTTCAGAATTGCGGCATAAAATTAGATGTTTGGCATTTGGACAGACTGCTAGATAAAATTTATTTTAAAAATTTATCGATGCAGGCACTCAGATTGTATTTTTTTCTGTGTGAACCGTAACAGATATCACAAATTAGACAGAGAGAAAATTTGCTATTGAATGTATCTTTCTCAAAAAAATAATTTCAAGTTGTCGGCGTGACCATTAAAAAATTACGGTGTAATCAATGTTGGGACACCTAAGTTTCATACACTAGTGGTTCACTAACAATAACAAATATCATCTTAAAAGATGACTTATGACCATATGAACTGTCATACCAAATTTTATCCAAATCGAATAAAGCGTTCTGTTATTATAAGCAATTTTTTTACGCACATCTGCTTTAAAATTTTGTTTACATCCCTGCGGGCGGTAAAGTAGCATATGCGGGCGGTAAAATACAGCAAGAGCCTCTTATTTTTAAAAAACGATATCACTTCCGCTAAATTTTCACTAGATTTAATTAGAATTGCTTAAGGAATTACTTCAGAAATTGTCTCAAATCTCCAAGTTTGACATTTAAAAAAATATTCATATAACCAAATAGTTAGCAATGCAACGCATCGCCTTATTGTTTTGTGACATGGCCACCTGGCCACGTAATATTTTTATACAGCAACAAGCTTTAAATGTATTTAAAAAATAATTTAAAAACATTTCATTTGATTGCAGTTGTGCGTAAAACGTTGTACATACCTCGGGCCGAAAGAAGTTTACACCCTTGAACGAATAAAAGCCCTCCGCTACGCGTCGGGCTTCAAATTTCGTCCGCAGGCGTAAACCTTCTCTTTCGACCCTCTATATGTAAATAACTATTTCGACGAACTTTGAAGCAAAATACTGGCTAAATGGTACACTTTCCGGGAGAAGCAAGTTTAGTTAATCTTATTTTAGCCTCAGGAATCTGTGGTTAAGCCATGCCCCCCTATTTTAGACACTCCCTGTATATCTTTTTTACCTTCCGTCACCTTTAGGTAAGGAAGGTATTGTCTTTGGTCAAAAAATTCGGTGGTGAGTTTTTAATGACTAAGCACGTTTTAGGGTCCCTACAATACAAATTTACTATTTTTAAGATGATGTCTGTATGTATGTATGTGTGTGTGTGTGTGTATGTGTGTGTGTGTGTGTGCGTGTGTCCGTGTGTGTGTGTGTATGTGTGTCCGTGTGTGACAAATTTTTCTCCGACGATAACTCCAATACTACAATTCTAAAAATTATAATTCTTTCGTATTCCTCTTCTGTACATCCATATGAAGAGTTGATTAGATTTTGGTTATAATCGATCCACCGGAAGTACCCTTTTTTGAAGTTTTTAACAGTTTTTCTTAAAAAAACGCAGTTAAATATTACTTTTTGACATTTTGTTATTATATATATTAAAGAAAATACTCTTCTCTATACGGTTTAATTATACATTTTCCTTCATATTAAATAGATGTAAATTTAAAGCATTATAAAGAAATTAATTTTCAAAAATTAGTCTGCTTTGCAATTTATTATGGAAACAGCTGAGATAATTATTCAAAAAAAAATAATTGACAGATGTCAGTTGCAAGTGCAAAACCAAATATGAAAAGTATAGGATCTAAAATTGGTATGTCATAATGTTACTCGCAAGTGACATGCTGAGAAAGGCCAAAGAGAAGATGGAAGGACATTACTTAGTGTAGTTTATGTTATAATTTTATTGAATTTAAAGAACCTTTTCAAATGAACTTTTAGTATGGAATTTGTAAAAAACAGTATGTGTTCGTGTTCGATTTTACATGATATTATATAGAATCTGTTCCAAGGACCTTTTGGTATGGGTTTTGTACAAAATACATCGAATTGACGGAAGGTCTTGTGCTGGCCACAACAGATTTTTATATTTTCGCAAAAATATACATACATCTTGCCATATTTATTATCTATTCTCGAGCTAACGTATACGGCGTTCTACTCGTAGTAATCTGCAGAATATCATTACATAGCACTTCTTCAAACTAGTTTTATTTTTATCACCATGGAAACACATGTGTAGCTAAATATATCCACAAAGATGATACACAAAACGGCAACGATGAGACTAACTTGTTATATGTGCAAGAATATCAAACGAAGGATTAAGTTTAAATTAGGATCGCAGGTAGCTGGGATGTGTGAGCTTAATAACAATGAAAACTTTTCAAGCGTGAATTAATATCACAGGGTAATTATTAATATACGTGAGGATATTTAATAAAGATATGTGTTCGTTGTACTTAACAAAGAGCGAATAATTTTACAGGTATATTTGAAGGTATATTTTGAAAACTTTTACTTAACCTCACTTGTTTGTTGTTTGTTAGATAGAAGAAATAAAAAGGCGAAATTAAATTTTGCAAAACGTAAAATTGGAATTAGGAGGAAGTAACGTACTTGTGAATGTGATAGAAGAAATATACAGAGTGTAAAAGAAATAAGTACATAAAATTTAACCAGTAATAGAACTCGTCGAGAGTAACAGTATTTCTAAAATTCGCATATCCAGATTTTAGTGGACAAGCACGTTTTAAGGTCCCTACAATCCGATTATAACTTTTTAAAGTGATGACTGTGTGTGTGTGTGTGTATGTGTGTATGTGTGTATGTATGGCTGGATGTTGGAGGGACGATTCCTCAAAAACTATAAGACTTAAAAAACATTTAACTGCAGTTTCCTCAATTTGACATTCCTGGCAATAGAGATGCACTCGATTTCGAGCTTTGGTCCGGCCCGGCCCGAAGCCCGCCTCGAATTCGAGTCGATCATCGAGCCGGGCCGAAGATAATTTTTATCGGGCCGAATCGGGCTAATCATTTTCAAAAATCGAGGCGAGTCGGACTTTTGATTTTGGCCCGGCCCGAAAATTCGAACTTTTCGGGCCGGCCCGAAAAATCTTATAGTTCAAACAAATGCACGGTTTCCTTAACATTTTAATGAAAATGGATGAAGTTAAAAAGGATCAAAATGATTTAATAACAACACACTTCACATATTAATAAATAAAAATGTATTATTTTACTTCAAGAATTCAAGGTTATTCATTAAAGTATAATAATTATATTGTGATGATGCTATTATTATTGTTATTACTCGTATACTTAAATAAAAGTGATTTTTGTTCCTACCATAATGGTTTCTTGTCCTATTTTTGAGCAGAAAGAAAGTTAGGAATGCCGGATGCACCCAATTTCGAGCTTTAGCCCGGCCCGGCCCGAAGCCCGGCACGATTTCGAGTCAATTTTCGAGCCGGGCTAGCTAATTTTTTTTTTTCGAGTCGATCTTCGAGTCGGGCCGGTAATTTTTATTTTCGGGCCGAGTCGATCCAAACCTCAAAGCCCGGCCCGGCCCGCCCGAATGCATCTCTAGTCACCGGCAACATTTTGCAATCAATTTCATTTTGTGTACTTCGTGTTTGATCATTTTTAATATATTTTTTTAGATTTTGCGTTCATAATGAAGTCATTACGATACGCAATTGCGTATCGTAATGGCCTTCATTTCGATACGCATTTTTTTTGTTTTAGAAGGTTGGTACTAGATGACATTTACACTACAAATACTTAAATTTAACCTTCAAATGTTCAAATAAATAATAATTGAATGTGGTCAGTTCAGTGATACCAACTACAACATTTCACTTGCAAATTTCCTTAAATTGACTCGGTTTAATATTAGCAGTTTTTTACAATATTTTAGTATGTAGAAGGCGCAAAATCTAAAAAATAGTATAAAGAACTCATTTTATAAGACTTTTTTTCGCACTTGTCAATTAGAAAACTCGCCAAGGCTCGTTTTCTAAAATTTGAAACGTGCGAAAAAAACATGTCTTATAAAACTTGTTCTTTAATATACTATTTCATTGCTGTGCGAACTGAACACAGTGTTTCTTTTGTATTTGAACAACTCCAATCCTGGTGTCAGCATTTTCATTATTTTGAGTTGTGTATTAAACGTACTACTATTAGTTGTGACACTTGGATGTAATTCTTGTACACATTTGCATTGCACAGACTTCCAACTATTAATATTAATTCGTAACTTGTACGCATGTACACTCTCTAACTAATTTATTGTTTATTACATTAGTTAAAAAAAAAAATAATAATATTAATATCTATTACGCCGCCTTGTATATGTGTATTAAGATACTTTATAAAACTAAAGTTAAAATGATACATACTATATTTCGATGTTTGTCAATAAAACCCGCTTTTATTTATTAAAACCCGGGTTTTAAAAACCCAGGTGGGCTGGGTTTTTTCAACCCTGGGATGAGCACATTTTAAGGTCCCTATAATTCGATTATAACATTTTTACGATGATGTCCGTATGTGTGTGTGTGTGAGAGAGAGAGTATGTGAGTGTGTGTGTATGTGTTTGTGGATGTTGGAGCCACGATTTCTCCATCTACCAAATATTATTTTTTGGAAATTTTTGTTATTAGAAATATTGAAGAACATAAAATTCTCCATCTAATACACCTAAATTTTTCTTATACCTTGTATAGATTTAAAGATAAAGGCACTGTAATATATAGAATAATCTAATGTAATAGATCGCAGAGGCTAAGGCACTAAGGAAACCAGTTGACAAATTCAAATGTTTATAACATAGTTTGTAAATGTCAGATGTTAGTGTCAAAAATCAACAGTTTTAGTGACATTCTGAAAGCTTTTTCTGGGAAGTACATTTAATCTTTTTTATTGTTTTATTAATTAAATATTTAAAATTGTAGGTAAAATGCATATATCCATAAGAAATACCGCCAATCTTGCTAATGAATTGGAAGAATCTTTGACTTTTAGGAACTTCCTCATACAATGAAAAATAGATATAATTAGAATTATATGTGTGCAGAAGACATGTTAAATAAAATAAAAACAATATTTGGGTAAAGTTCTGTTATGTTTTTTTGTTATGAAACGACGGTTCGATAGCGAAGTGTAATACAATACTTTTATAACATAAAATGGAAATGGCGTGGTCTTGTGCTGGCCACAACAGATTTTTAAATTTTATTTTATTTTATGAATATACAAGAATATGTTTCATATTTTTTGTAAATGAATCCTATAATATTTGAAATAAGTGACATTTAACAGTTGAAGTAGCGATTTTTCGGAAGTAGCGCTGCTTCAAGATTTCAAAATATGAGCCATTGGGTTTTAAACAGTAATTTTGCCTAGAATAGATAAATTATTGTCGTACAGAGACTTTTTTTATGGGTTCGCGTGGCCGCGTGCCTGAGTGTCTGGTCGCGAACCTGGGGGAACCGGGTTCGATCCCGACAGACGCCAAATATTTCCAATTTTAAATGGTACACAAGTGACCCCTGTGGTGCACTCTGCACACCAGCTATGGGTGCCCGTGAGGTGACGCCTGGTAAACACCCGCACAGTACAAATATGTCATCATCTTTACCGAAATCTGTCATAAAGCAGATTGTGGCACACTCAGAAATGGGTGATATGCCGTGATAATATATTTATTTTACTAAAAACTAATGAGCTCTTCCCACATTAGTATAGAATGGGTATACAGAATTTCAAAATGTTCTTATGATAGTATTTGGTAATCGTGTCCACAGGATCCACACATACATACATACCTACAGGCATCATTGTAAAAATATTAAAATCGGATTCTCGGGACATCAAAACATGCTTATTTACTAAAATCTCTATATGCGATTTTCAGCACGATCCCTATACCTCCCTTACCTATACAGTGTCCCACACTCTATGTTCAGTATAGGGTCTTATGGAGTACCATGTTGCCATATTTACCTGCTGTAAATCTGTAAGATAGAAAAAGCAAAATAGATGCCCAAAAAGAGACGAAATATTCTGGGTACTTCATTGAATGTATTTATGACTGGTGTACTTTCAGTGTATCTAAACAGGTGGGTGAAAAGAAAAAAAAATTAAATTAAATAATGAACTGGTCAGTTTAATAATTTACAAAAAATATAAAATTATACAAATACAAAATGTAAGTAGGATATAAAATTATAACAAGCTTAGGTAAATAAAATGAATTAACATATAAACTCTAGTCAATTTAAAGTAAATAATATAAAACATTTTTGTACTTAATTGGACATTTTACAATCGTCGTCAACAATATAAATTCCCTATGTTACATATTTCCATTCTACGAAAAGATATAAAATTGATACATATACGAGTACAAAATATAGATGTAAAATAGCATAGGTGCGAAGAAAAAATTAAATTGAATAACACACTGGTCATTTTAATAATACATATTTTTTATTTAATTTATATCTTCTTATTTGATAATTTACTAATATTTAAGCTTGATAGAAATACTGCATATATTTTACATAGTTCATAAGTCTTTATTTTTTCTTTGTAATCTCCAATTTGAATTTATAATATTTTAAAATTTTAATTTCTAATGCATTTTAATCAAGATTAGTATGCTGGGCGGTTTTAAAATATTGTATTGAAATATTACTTATTACAGGTACAAATAGCCCTGTATATAAAACTATTTAGACAAATATTGGTGTATACAATAAGCCCTTGGGTAAATAAGAGACCCTCATAAAACATAAATTGTACAGTGTTAACTAATTTTGGTATAGCAATGAAAATTTTTAAATGTTTCAATATTACATTACATTGAGAAATTGGCAACATGGTACAGAAAACCTCCATTAGAATAACATTGGCTATCTCTGCCACACTGAAGATAGAGTGTTGGACACTGTATAGTTACGGATTTCCCGGCGCTGATTATAAGGAATTAAAGGTCGTTTTCAATAATAAACTTTATCTTCAATTTAACATTTTAAATTAAAATTAAAGTTGTTTTCGCTTTCGTAATATAACTTTAGCACTTTAGCGAGCACTGCACCATTCCTTTAAAATAAAGATAAAGTCTTAAAGTAATTTTAATTAAAGTCTTAAAGGGAGCCTAATTATGAAAACGACCTTAAGTAGTTGTTATTCCATGAAGTAGTTAATTTTATTTAATTTCCAATAGTTTACAACACATGGTATAGTTTAAAAATCTGTTTGGCTCAAAACTTCTGCACGACACTTTATGCTGACCGCATCAACCATTAGTTAGATTCCAACCAAGAAACCCCATTTCACAAGCTAACATTATCCTTCTTCTCAACTACCCTAATTTCAGAGTGTCCAACTCCAAGTAGCACTCGGTGTATTTTATGTGTGTTGTTGCACTGTGTGTATTACTGCGGAACAAGCCATAAAGATGTTTCCACTCCTGGCGACCAGAGCTGGGCAAGTTACTTTTAAAATGTAACTAGTTACAGTTACCTCCAAAAAAAAAGTAACTAAGTTACTTAAGTTCCAGTTACTTTGGTGAAAGAACTAAGTTATTTACTAGTTACTCATTAAAAGTAACTTAGTTACCTTGAGTTACTTTCTAACTACTTTTAATGGCGTGAAGTGTAGACTTTGACTGTTGACTTAGTTATTGTGTAGTATACATATCAGGGAGTTTTTGCACTAACTACGTTAACCTAAATTTTAACGTTAT
Organism: Ophonus ardosiacus; assembly: GCA_943142095.1. Classification (NCBI taxonomy): domain Eukaryota; kingdom Metazoa; phylum Arthropoda; class Insecta; order Coleoptera; family Carabidae; genus Ophonus; species Ophonus ardosiacus. Next base: position 7,190,308 of record OW964840.1, read on the forward strand.
TGCTTGGCAACTCGCAATCAGATTATTATTGTTAATGTTAACGGACCTACAGGGCCTTATTACCGCCTAGGCCCACGAGGCCACGGCCTAGGGCCCGCTTTGACAAGGGACCATCAGGGCCCGGTTGCTGTGATAAAAAATCTGATAAAAAGGCCCTGCGGATCTACATTATAATATAATATAAAAATTAAAAGTGACATTTTATCTTGTGAGAAGGGAATTTGCAAAAATGAGACGAATTCAAGTCTTGCAACCCTTGGAACAACGAACAAAATACACTATTTTTTGTATAACCTGAAAATTGGAATAATTTTGATGGTTTAGTGGCAGTTTAATTATAATTTAATAAAAAACGTATCATTTGTAAGCGAGGAAAACATTTGAAAATAATATATAGTCAAATTTAACATTTAGTGACTTTTTAATTCTAGAATTAAAAGTTAAAATAATGTGTTATTTTTAGTTTTTCTGTTTACCGTACAAAAACTCTATTATTAATTAATATAATTACTTATTTTATTATCTATTATGGCTTGAAATCAATCAAGAATAATGTTGAATTTAATTATGTATTAAAATAAAAGTTACACATTACAGAGGGTATGCGCGATGCTGCGCTCAACACTCCCACTCTGGACAGACATTTATTTAAAACAAAACAGTTTAGTTAGTGTTTCTAAAAAAGGCATCAGCCTCAACTAAATATTTCTTAGAAATTTTAATCCCCCCCGTTACTTTTTATGACTAAGTTACATTCCACTTTTTAAGTTACTTTGACTAACTTAAGTTACATTCTAATTTCTAAGTTACTTTAAGTTACTCAAGTAACTAGTAACTAAAAACCGTAAAGTTACCAACTACTTTTCCGCAGCAAGTTAAGTTACAGTTACCATATTTTAAAAAGTAACTAAGTTACGTTACAAGTTACGTAAAAGTAACTAGTTAGTAACTAAGTTCCTAAAGTAACTAGTTACTGCCCAGCTCTGGGTATAAGTATGTCGGTCGAGTCGCGGAACACCCTGTAGTTTAAAAATCTGGTTCAAAATTTTTGCACGACACTTTATGCTGGCCACATCAAGCATTAGTTAGATTCCAACCAAGAAACCTCAATTCACAAGCTAACATTATCCTTCTTCTCAACTACCCTAATTTCAGAGTGTCCAACTCCAAGTAGCACTCGGTGTATTTTATGTGTGTTGTTACACTGTGTGTATTACTGCGGAACAAGCTATAAAGATGTTTCCACTCTAGGAGACCTAGCCACCTGGAACATATTGAAATTGATGAATTCTGGATCAGGAGAATTTATAACGATGCTTATAGATAGTGCAGAAGAATAAGGACTTCTATTTTGATAGCTTTGTTCGACTAGTTATACGGATTGGAAATATATCTCGGGATCTCCGGGATACGGATAGTGTGCATGAATAGAAACCGTATTGATATGTGAGGTATAATAAGAACAGTGAAATTTCGGATACAAGATTTGTGGCTTTGCGTTCTGAGCAATACTCAGCAAAACTTACTTCTCGAACAATAGCAAAACCATAATAGGTTTGTTCACACATCAAATATGCAACTAATGGACACTTACAGTTTACAGTAGAGTGACTGTATATGTATACATACAGGCCTATTCTACTAAAAAAATGTATAACGATATCGTTACTGAACGACTGTCGCTAAGCATTTGGTTAAACGACGTTAATAACGACAAATGCTAAAAACCTATTCTATTAATCATATCGTTATAAATTATCGTTATCAGGATTATAACGATAATATCTAACTTCATGTATATTTTAACAGAATAAATTTTCATATATTTTTCAATTTAAATTTGACATATCGATTCATTGTTTGTTTATTTAATTGAATTTGACAATGGATATAAAGAAAAGGGCTTCGAGGACAACTCAAAGACAGTATGAAATATATGTTAAAGAACTAGAAAATAATAGTTAATTAAGAATTAATAAATTGTCCACTGAAGAATTGGAAGAAATATGGAGAACACTTACAAGTGATTTAAATTCTTTGGGACCGGGTAAAAGGATCTGATGTATCACGCAGTGTACGTTTATATAAAATGACATCCCTATACAAATATATAATTTTTAAATACATAGATAGCGCATCTATATTATATTATATATCAATATATTAAATAATATTATCTAAGGGTAGAAAAAAGAGAAAGTTTTTTCGTTGCAGAATGTATTTGAAAATTATTTATTTATTATTTACATTCTGTACGAAAAAACCTTGGATTTTTCTTTTTTCTACCCTTATCAATATGCAGAACAGCCTGGAGTCCTTCGTCCACTAAATATTATCTAAATCTAAATTTTTAAATATATTTCTGAAATATAAATAAAATGTCTAATACTAAAAAGTATAATATACAGGGTGTCTCTTAAATTGGCGACATGGCTTAACCACAGATTCCTGAGGCTAAAATAAGACGATTTAACCAAACTTGCTTCTACCGGAAAGTGAACCATTAGCCAGAATTCTGCTTCAAAGTTCTTCGAAAAAAAAAAAACAAAATTTGCTTATAATAATCGGACGCTTTATTCGATTTGGATGAAATTTGGTATGACAGTTTATATGGTTATAAGTCATCTTTTAAGGTGATACTTGTTATTATTAGTGAACCACTAGTGTATGAAACTTAGGTGTCCCAACATTAATTAGACCGTAACTTTTTAATGGCAATGCCGAAAACGTGAAATTATTTTTCCTCAGAAAGATACATTCAATAGTAAACTTTTCTCTCTCTGTGTAATTTTTGATATCTGTTACGGTTCACACGGAAAAAAATAAAATCTCAGTGTCTGCACTGCTAAATTTTTAAAATAAATTTAATCTAGCAGTCTATCTAAATGTCAAACAAGTAATTTTTAATGTCAGTAACGAGTTATCAATCTTCTCAACTTGTTTAGGAGTAAGCTGAGATATGTAATCGTCTTATTTATAATAATGGTAGTAAAATACTATTAGGCCGAACAAACAGATGTTACTAATTTTAGAAAATTGCGAAGAAAATTTTTGACAACCCATAAAACAATTGTTACTGTCATCAAAAATTACTTGTTTGACATTTGGATAGACAGCTAGATTAAATTTATTTTAAAAATTTAGCAGTGCAGACACTCCGATTTTATTTTTTTCTGGGTGAACCGTAACAGATATCACAAATTATACAGAGAGACAAAAGTTTACTATTGAACGTATCTTTCTGAAGAAAAATAATTTCACGTTTTCGGCATTGCCATTAAAAAGTTACGGTCTAATTAATGTTGAGAGACCTAAGTTTCATATACTAGTGGTTCACTAATAATAACAAGTATCAGCTTAAAAGATGACTTATAACCATATAAACTGTCATACCAAATTTCATCCAAATCGAATAAAGCGTCCAATTATTACAAGCAAAATTAATTTTTTTTCGAAGAACTTTGAAGCAGATTTCTGGCTAAATGGTACACTTTCCGGTAGAAGCAAGTTTGGTTAAATCGTCCTATTTTAGCCTCAGGAATCTGTGGTTAAGCCATGTCCCCCTATTTAAGAGACACCCTGTATATGGAACTAATGGACACTTACAGTTTACAGTGCAGAATTGACATCACATGCAAGAGAGAGATAAAAGATCATGCTTCCAAACAAACCTCCCCTCGTTGTCTTACGACCCGCTCCCTGATTCTATCTGTCATTATGTATGCATCTGTCATCCAGTGTTAACCTAATTCTTTGTAATTTGTTCGTTGTGTTCAATAAAAATGAGTTTAGAACCATAAGATGTGCGTAGAGCAACTTTTTACCTCTCGCTAAGAGAGGTATTGGATTCATGCTAAAATTCGCATGTTCAGATTTTATTGAAAAAATACAATTTAAGGTTCCTAGAATCCGATTATAACATTTTTAAAATGATGTCTGTGTGTGTGTGTGTATGTGTGTATATCTGGATGTTGTAGACACGATTCTTCAAAAACTATAAGACTTAAAAAATATTTAACTGCAGTTGCCTCAATCTGATATTCCTGGGAAGAACTGAAAAGGTTTTGGTAACAATTGAACAACCGGAAGCAGTAGTTTCTTAGAAAATTTCTTCTAAATATAATTTTTTGGAAATTTTTGTTATTAGAAATATTGAAGAACAAAATTCTCCATCTAATACACTTAAATTTTTTATTATATCTTGTTTAGATTTAGAGATAAAGACACTATAATATATAACAGATTCTAATCGCAGAGGCTAAGGCACTAAGGAGGCTGGAGTGTAGAAGTCTATGGCTGATAACAGGTCTTTGTTTGATAGTGGTAACCATAGCAACCTTTAGTTCTAGATGCGCTCTTGCAAATTGCAATTGTGTATTCAAAATATAGGATACAAGTTGCATAAAGTAATATTCTACCTTTTTTTTGTACAATTTGTTAATAGCTTATTTAATTTTTGCAACAGGCAAAAGAAAAACCATTATTAACAAAATTACAAAATAGTATTAGGCAGAAATGGGTTCCAGAACACCGAACCTGGACTCAAAGACAATGGTACAGCGTAATTTGGAGTAACGAAGCCAAATTAGACGTTTGCGTAGAAAACTCGCGGAAACGAGTGTTGCGTACATCTGCGGAGACTTACCAAAACGACTGTTTAGTGAAAAATTTTGGAAGAAAGTTTTTTACCTTCAATCGCTAATTGCGAAACGACCGAAGGTGAGTTCATCTTCCTGCAGGACGGCGCACCATGTCATATGGCAAAAAATGTTCAAACATGGTTGAAGGAGCATGAAATATCAGTTTAAAAATGGACATCTTCTAGTCCAGATTTATCTCCTATTGAGTCCCTTTGGCGATATATGAAGAAACATCTTCGTAAACATCCGGCGTGTACAGTACCCCAATTAAAAGATACATGATACATTGCAACACATATAGGATAATATTCTACCAGAAGAATGTGCAAAGTGTAACAATGTTCTTTAGTATTATTAGTTTAATTTGTAATTAATTGTAGTAAATAAATAATTCGGCAAAAGTCATTAATCTAAATTTTGTTGTTGTTGGTCATCATCAAAAACTTAATATTTAAAGTACTGTTCGGAATTTTCTTATAACAGACATTGTATTTGCCGAATTATTGTTATCTCGTTGTTTGGCAAACATCATCGGTCTGGTTCTCATGGGTCATGAGAATGTGAGTCATCTTGGTCTTGACAAGGGTTGTTTCTCTCGTGATGCTTCTGATGAACGCGGTACTTGATTGGTGCGCTGACGTCAGAATTGACCAATAAGAATCCACATTGGTGATGTAGTGTCAAACAATGGGATAATCAGGGACAATAAATTGACGATCGAAAAATTAGTCAGTTAGTTAGTCGGAGTAAGAAGCCGTTAGTTAGGATGAAAGTGTAAATATTCATAGTGGTGTAAGTTAATAATAATATTTTTCATAATGTAACTTTTTCCGCTCTGTTTCTAAATTATTTTATAAAATTCTACTTGTTTTTATTTTTATTGTATTGTAACCTTCTATTTTAATTATATTTTGTTTACCTAGCAGAATAAACACTGTTATCAGTAATAAAGGCGATGTAACTCAATATTAAATTCCGGCCGAACTCTTTATGTTGGACCACAGTTTTTGTTTTATAACTTATACTTAGTTAGTTACTTTAATAAAGTATTCAGTTTTTGTATGTTCGAAGCATATATTTTAAAGGAGTAAAAAAAAAAATTCTAGAAATTTCTCACCATTCGTGCGGATTGTATCATTTGTTAAGGCATTTAATTGAAATTGTAAGCCGGCCGAACTATTATGAGCCTGTGCTCGTATATCGTTAAGAAAACCGCCAATCCCGTCAATGAATTGGAACCATCTGGAACAGTTTAAAAGAGTAGGACAAGATTCCCTGCTTTTCATATAAATGTAAAAATGAAGAATACGGAACATATTTATCGGTCTGTTATTCCTATATTACTTGATGATAAAAATATTTGAACAAAAAATATTATTAATAAAAAAAAAACTAATGAAAAAAGCAAAACATCGATGCATTTCCATATTTATACTCATGACAAGTTTCAACATACAAGGAAAATAAATATTAGTTAATCTAGCATCAACACATTTGGCAAACATCAAAAAAATTAATACCCCAAAACAACTAGCCATAAATCATAAGCAAACAGTGAAACATAGCCCACTAGGTGGTCTGCTGGTCTGAATACTATGTGAGCGCTAAATTCCCCCAGATTTTTTACCCCAGTTTTCTACAACAGTTGGCAACGGTGAAAAAAATTTAATTGTCACAGAACAAAGGAAAGCGCGCATGTAATTGTGAATCAGTTTTACTGCGGATTTCATTTGTTTTAGTTTCTTTGTTTATTTATACTGGTGGCACGGTTTTGTATTTGTTTTGCGAGGTAGCATATAAAAACTTTGGTGAAATCGATGAATTAAAATATAATTATTAGTTTTTACCTCTCGCTAAGGGAGGTATTGGATTCATGCTAAAAATCGCATTTCCAGATTTTAGTGGATAAGCACGATTTTAGACCACTACAATCCGATTTTAACATGTTTACGACAATGTGTGTGTATGTGTGTGTGTGTGTGTTAGAAGAACGATTCCTCCAAAACTATATGATTTAAGACCGGTTTAATTGCATTAAAGACAATATGTAGCTATTTATACAGTGTGTCCCATTTTGAAGTGCCACCATTGGGATCTCAAGAACTATAAGAGATACGATGACGGTTAAATGGAACTTTTTGTGCGCCTTTGGGAGGCCATCTCAAATATGCTTTTGTTTTCCCAAAAATTCTCATAGGGTACTATATAATGACGAAAAACTGAATATTGTTGATTTTTACTTTTTCAAATAACTTTTAAACTATTAGTAATTGAGAAAAACGTTTCAAATATAAAAGATAGATATTTTTATTTTTATTAACTAATCAGTGGCGTACGAAATAAATTTTTATATCCGTAAATTTTCGAGATATAACACAAACTTATATTTTTTTAAATGGAACCCATATCTGATTTTAGTCTCAAAAAAGTAATATTTTTTTCTCTTTTCAATGATGTAAGGGTTAGTATGTTTTATATTTGTTTCGCCTTCAAAATTATTATTTTTTCCTTATTTTGTATTAAATTTACAATTATTTTGAAAATATTGGTAGATTTCTATTTAGAAATACTCTTTGTATTTAAATAATTTATTTCGTTAGAAACATTGAAAAGAGAAAAAAATAGTTATTTTTTGAGACTAAAATCAGATATGGGTTCCATTTAAAAAAATAAAAGTTTGTATTATATCTCGAAATTTTACGGATATAAAAATTTGTTTCGTACGCCACTGGTTAGTTAATAAAAATATCTATCTTTTATATTTGAAACGTTTTTCTCAATTACCAATAGTTGAGAAGTTATTTGAAAAAGAAAAAATCAACAATATTCAGTTTTTCGTCATTATCTAGTGCCCTATGAGAATTTTTGGAAAAACAAAAGCACATCTGAGATGGCCTCCCATAGGTGCACATAAAGTTCCATTTAACCGTCATCGTATCTCTTATTGTTCTCGAGATCCCAATGGTGGCACTTCTAAATGGGACACACTGTATATTTAGAGATAGAGAATTATAAATATATATATATATATATATATATATATATATATATATATATTTACATCCCACTACCATTGTGGCGTCCCCTGTGTAATTTTCTACATTCAAAGTGACGTCCTTGTGCATAAGACGTCCGTATACCGGACGTCATATGCACATGGCCTTATAAATTTTTTTCTGACATCAGGGGGGCCTCTAGTATCGTATAGCAAAATTTGTTATGGACGTCAGAATGATAGCGGAAAGGAAAATGTATATTTTTTGTAGTTCAAAAAAATTCCAGTTGCGGCGCTAGTGTCGTCCGGCGTATATACAATGTATATACTGAAGTTTCATTCCAGCGACATTCTGAACTCCGTACACTTGGCAACAGTGGAACTTTGGGTACTACATTAGCGCGCTACTCTTTTAATTGTATTTAAATTTACATTGGGCACTCCTGGTAGTATTTTAAATTAATATTTATGTAATCAAACCTTTTATTTTGCACTTGTAAAATCCTCTGAGCAAATACAAAATCAATAAACTATGAAATCAAAATGTATGGTTTACAATTGTAATAAATATAAAAAAGGTAATTATTTATAAATACTCGTAACATAAAGCTGAATTATTAAGTACAAAATATTGAGTAAATTATAAATAAAAGCCAGTTGTAAAGGTAAGAAGATTAATGATTAAATGTATGGAATAAATATGAGCACGGTATGCTACAGTGAAATATATAAATAAAATATTTTTAAACTTTTGATCTAAAATACGAAGACCGAAATTTTAAGTAGAGTCGAAAAAGAGAGTGTAGAAATAATTATTAAAAGAAAAAATGTTTAAAACATATTAATATGTACTACAAACGATTTATTAAATATAGATATTTTTTATTCTGGGTACTTCTTCCTATTTCTCCTCTATATGAGGTGTTTCATTAAAGTGTTTTCATTTAATTATAAAATATTTTTATACATTTTAGATAGTTTAAATACGTTAAAATATTTGCTTTTTGTTTTTATTATAATGTAATTTGAAAAATTTTATTATATGCGTTAGTGAGATATGTAGAAATATAAATGATTAAAAGTAATGACTTTTAAAAACACCGTATTTTTATTGCAATCTATATGCAAACATAGAAAGAAACACGGATAAGTAATTTGTTTATGTGTAACAACTAAAGATTAATGAAACAAATTAATGTTTATGAAATACTCTCTCTGGAAATAAGCAGGACTGTTCGATGTAATAATAAATATTTCATAAATTTCACTTATTTGTTTTTACCTCCCGCTACCATTGTTAAGGGAGTTATAGGGATCTTGCTAAAAATCGTATGTTGAGATTTTGATAAATGACCACGTTCTAAAGTCACTAGAATCCGATTTTATCATTTTCACGATGATGTCTGTATGTGTGTGTATGGATTTTGTCAAAGCTCTAACTCAAATACTATCATTCAGAAAATTCTGAAGCGTGTTTTAACCCTATTCTAATATGGAAAAAAACCATTAAATTTTGGTATAAATCGGATAACCGGAAACGGCACTTTACTTGAAGCTCATAATGCTTTTTCGTCAAAAAATACCATTAAATGTCATTTTTTCGCATTTTATGCCATGAAAATTAAAGCTAATTGAATTTTCTACAGGTATACATTAATAATTTTTCTATATATTTTACAAATAAATTTAAAAAATTCCGATGCCTTTGTTTCAAAGATAAACACAATTCCTTTGTTACACAGTTTATATTTCAAATTTGTCACTGCAAAAAAAAAAAAAAAATAGGTATGAATTTAAATTAATAAAAATGAAATAGCGGGAAGTATTGTGTTGGCCACATCAGATTTTTTCATTTTATTTTCTCCGAAGGGGCTCAATAACTCTCAGGGGAGATTAATAATTTCAGAACAGTTCACAAGCTAAAGCTCTAAAATTATCTTTTGCTGTGATTTATAATATTTTATCAAATTTCCAGAATTGCATTCTGGCAGTTCCATGTATTTTGTACAAATACCAGGTAGAAAATTTCTATATTTCCAGTAAAATTATAACAAAAACATATTATGTAATTTACACTTGACACTGACTTATTATGTCAATTAGAATTTTCTTAATAATATGCCTATTATTTTAATTTCCGTAAAAATTTCAATTTATTGGAAAAATAGCCGAACCCAAACGGCTGCTTTTCATATATTTTTACTATTTTATTGACATATGAAAAATAATTTGTTCAACAAATAGCTATTTACTTAGAATAAGCGTATTAAAATCGGTATTGAATATTAATAATAAGCTTATTATTATAAATTTCATAAAAATTTAATTGTAAGATTTTGGGGTTATTTAAATAGTTCATTCTTCACTTATTTTCACATAAGTGCAAGAACATTTCACATTTTGTACCAGCGAGTTCTTTTACTGTAAATACATTATTAAGATTTTGTTATTGTTTACTTGTATAACGGGTATCTACTTTATTTTTGTTATATGTATGAGAAATACAATGGTAAAATTTTAATTTGTAGAAATTTTTTTCCTAATAATATTAGAACAAAAGAATTAAGTATTAAAAATCACATTTTAAATGACAAATTAATAGTTCCATTTTCAAATTGCTTACAGATTGCCAAAAGAAATTACCATTATCAAACATTGTAGGAATCTATGATGTTTACAGCAAAGTATGCATATTGTTGTGAAAGAGTGCTTTGGTTTCTGCATCAGAATAATGTATTTAATATTGGCAACGCTGCTGGACGTCACTGTAACGGTAGTATGAATAAAAATATACAAATTGGACGTCACAAGTACTGATTATGTCTGAAGTATATACTGTGGACGTCGGATTCACTCAGAGTGGAGGAGCTCATAATGTCCGTCAAATGAAAAGAAACGTATATCGTTGTAAATCGACTTTATTGAAATTTGAACCGAAATTCATACTCAGGGGGAAAAATAAGTAGATATACTTTATAAAGCAGGTACCTATCTCTATTCCTTTCGGTGGTTGCCACAATGTCCTAGCCATGAAAGGACGCAGCAATGATAGCGGGATGTAAATATATATATATATATATATATATATAAAATAATCTTTTGTAATGAATTACAGCGTAAATAACTCCAGAGAAACATACATACATACAAACATAACATTACGCGAATATCACTTAGTGGGTTAGCAAAAACCCGAAAACAATATTAACAATAGGAAAAGGGATAAGAGTAAGAGCTCAGCTGACTCACTTCACTCTTTAACAACATTCTTCTTTCGCCTTGTCCACAATCATCATAGCATTCATACATAAGAACATATTTTGTGACCGATTTTCGGTAGCGAATAACCGCATCCGGACCACAATAATAATTACACAACAATCATCCTTCGCCACACATTCCTATCCATGCACAACTTCTTTCACCTCAGCCACATTCACAAACGTATTCATACATAAGAGCAGAGGAACATATTAAAGTGACCGATTTTCGGTAGCGAATAACCGCATCCGGACCACAATAATAGTTACACAAAAAATTATTTTTCGCCACACATTCTTGTACAAACATACTTCGTTCACATCGTTCACATTGTCCACATAAAAGTTCAGCTGTCTCTCCATTCTCATAAAATATTCTTACTAACTAAATAAATAACTTACAAAATAATCATCCTTCGCCACACATTCCTATCCAGGCACACTTCTTTCGCCTCAGCCACATTCATAATCGTATTCATACATGCTCTTCTTCTCTTTCCACTCGGAAACTTACGCTCCTTCAAAACACTACCAATCACATCCATCCACTTACACACTGGACGGCCACGCAATCGAACACCCTCAACTTTACCAACATATATGCGTTTTACAAGTCGTTCAGAGAAACCAGATGAAAAATTAAAATGTTTGTAACTGACAGAAAAATGTCAATGTCAAAAATCATCATACATTACTGAAGGCCTTTTCTGGGAAGTACATTTAATATTTCATATTTTATTATATTAATTAAATATTTAAAATTAAAGATACATATACCCAACAGAAATACCGCCAATCTCATCAATGAATTCGAAGAATCTCGAACATTTATAAGAGTAGGAGGAAACTTCTTTATAGAATGAATTTAAAAATATATTAATAATAATTATAATTTTTGTGTGGGTACCAGAAATGTTAAATACAATATGTACTTATACAGGGTGTCCCATTTAAGGTACGAATGCAATTGGTATCTCGAGAACCGTAAGAGCTACGAGGTTGGTTAAGTTAGACAAAAGTTGCCCCATTAGGAGGCTATTTTAATGGTGTTTTGTTATTTGCGAAAAAATGCATAGGTCACTAGATACAGGTGAAAATGTAAATTTAGCGATTTTCTTTTTTTGCTTATAACTTTGTTATATGAAATAATACGAGATTCTGGTTTGCACTTTCTTAAGGCACTTTTGTATGGTGAATTTGCAGAAGCTCTCAAATTTTTTTTATATCTAACCATTTACGAGTTACTGAAAGCAACTTTTATTTTTCATATGGAGGTCATATTAAGCTATGGCATTTTTAAATAGAGATTTTTTTTAGCTTTATAATGATATAAAACAATAATAATTTATTTTTATAATTAACAGAAAAATTAACAAAAATTGTTATTCATACTAAAATTAAATTGAAAAAAGTAAATCGAAAGCTGCTATGGAAACAACGAACAACGAAAAAGTGCAACAATTGAATTTCTGAATTTTACTTGACAATAGTAGATTATTACTAGTAATAAACGAACTTTGACAACGAATGTAACAACTCAACATATCATATTTTTCCCAACGAGAAAAATTCATTTTTATTACTCGTAGTAGTCTACTATTGTCCAGTAAAATTCAGAAATACAATTGTTGCACTTTTTTGTTGTTTGTTGTTTCCATAGCAGTCTTCGATTTACTTTTTTCAATTTAATTTTAGTACAAATAACAATTTTTATTAATTTTCTGTTAATTATAAAAATAAATTATTATTGTTTTATATCATTGTAAAGCTAAAAAAAATCTCTATTTAAAAATGCCATAGCTTAATATGACCTCCATATGAAAAATAAAAGATGCTATCAGTAACTCGTAAATGGTTAGATATAAAAAAAATTTGAGTACTTCTGCAAATTCACCATACAAAAGTGCCTTAAGAAAGTGCAAACCAGAATCTCGTATTATTTCATATAACAAAGTTATAAGCAAAAAAAGAAAATCGCGAAATTTACATTTTCACCTATATCTAGTGACCTATGCATTTTTTCGCAAATAACAAAACACCATTAAAATAGCCTCCTAATGGGGCAACTTTTGTCTAATTTAACCAACCTCGTAGCTCTTACGGTTCTCGAGATACCAATGCATTCGTACCTTAAATGGGACACCCTGTATAGCCTAATATGGATATGGCGAGAGGTTTTGTGCTGGCCACAACTTATTTTTGGATAGTATAAAGATATTGGAGTATCAATGGAAAAGCAGTCTATAGTCTATGTTGCAAAATAAAACTGAATTTGACCAAAAAATACTTGTGTAACGTTGTCCATATTAAATTTATATTTTCCTGTATGAGCCGATCATAACCGACTGTTACCGACAAGTGCCGAGCATGTGGCTCATGGGTTACCCCGATCAATCAACCGAAAGCCGCAACGCGAACCGTAAGCCCTGTTATTCAGATGTTTCGGTTCTGTTCGCCTCGGCCATGGATTACTTGATTGTCAGGGTGATAAGTGTAGATGGCAACTGTTTCATTCGATTTTTACCGGGAATTGATTTATCCAACAGAAATTGATGTTCAGATGTTCGAACAACTGAACGGTAAAGCTGGATTTATGGCCGAAAAAGAGAAGAAAGAAGAAAGTTGTAAGAGGAAAATGTTACACTTAAAGCACAATGTAGAATTACTTTGATCAAATCGTTCTTTGATACCACATACGGGTAAAGCTAGAATAACGATTAGCTACACGTGTACCAGTAATTTTTCACATTTACTTCGGAGACATGCGCTGCGTAGGGAGCCGGCAACCTGCCTCGCATCGTACATGTAACAGGCTCCGCCCACTGCCCACCTGATCCCCGCACCGCACCTAGCAGCGCCCTTTTCTAAACATGTCCCGGGTACTTTTACTTATGTACATATGATGCAAGCTATCTCTCCGATAAACATCGAAAATCTGTTAACGGTTAAAACTTAACTATAGATAAAAAATCTGTTGTGGCCAGCACAAAAACTTCCGTCAATTCAATGTATTTGTACAAATCAGATACCAAAAGTTCCTTGGAAAAGATTTTATATATCCTGTAAAATTGTAACACGAACACACTATTTTTTACAAATTCCATATTGCAAGTTCCTTTGAAAAGGTTCTATAAATCCAATATAATTATAACACAAATGTACATTCTGTAAATTGTACTTCACACTTCCTCATTCCTATACAACGCAGTTCTTTCTCTCTCAAATATTCTGCTACACAGTCCTTCCATTTTCTCTTTGGCCTTCCTCGTACTCCCGGCATTGAAACTGCAAGTCACTTGCGAAGGACACTCTGTCACTTATGTTATTTTCTGAATCCTATACTTTCCACTTTGGTTTTGCACTTGACACTGACATCTGTCAATTCGAATTTTTTGAATATGCATATCTGTTGTTTCCATAATTTTTGCAAAGCAGACTGATTTTTGAAAGTTAACCTTTTTTAATCTCTCTATAACTCTATATTTATTGAATATGAAGGAAAATGTATAATCAAATCGTACAGATAATAAAATTTTCTTTCATATTAATGATCATAAAATGTTGGAAAATGATATTTAACTGGTTTTTTTCCAGAAAAACTGTTAAGATCTTCAAATAAGGGTGCTTCCGGTTGACCAATTATAACCAAAATCTAATCAGCTCTTCATATGGTTGTAAAGAAGAGGAATACGAAAGAATTATAATTTTTAGAATTGTAGTTTTGGAGTTATCGTCGGAGAAAAATTTGTCACACACACACACACACACACGGACACACACACAGACACACACACACAAACACACACACAGACACACACACACACACACACGGACACACACACACATACATACACACATACAGACATCAATGTAAAATTAGTAAAATCGTATTCTAAGGATCTTAAAACGTGCTTATTCATTGAAAACTCACAACCGAATTTTTTGACCAAAGACAATACCTTCCTTACCTAAAGGTGACGGAAGGTAAAAATAATTGAAATCATCCCCTATTGTACCACCTTAAGGGATGATTTTTCAAAAACGCTAAAACACTTTATTTCTTACCAAAAGCATAAATAAGAATTTTTATATTCCTAACTTGAGAAATGATGGGTTCTCCACACAAACTTTCATCCCCTATTTCACTCCTCAAGTTTTATTATCACTATAAAAGGTAGCCTATGTCCTTCTCCAAGGTTCAATCTATCTCTATACCAAAATTCATCAAAATTGGTTCAGCGGTTTAGGCGTGTTTTCTTTGTTAAATCGTGTACTTCTGGCACTACCCTCGTATGTTGTAAAAGACTAACGCCGGATATGACGTCATTAGCTGCACTAAGTGCAAAACTAAATATATAAATGACAAACGCTAACGGACAAAATCACGCTTGCAAAACTTAAGTCAAGTTTTGTGTGTTAGATTTTTATTTGCTATCCTACCTACTGCGCCAAGTTATATTACCGAACGAAAGCGATACAACAATTGTTGTTTAGTATTACTTTACTTGTATTTAACTTAAATTATCAGGCTGTAGTACTTGCAAAAAACCTGCAGCTCTTGTAATTTCATAAAAGTAAATTAATATAAAGGGCTTACCTCAATTTCGGCAAATATCCATTGTAGAATTTTTGGACAGGCTGTCGAAGTACATCTGTAACAAAAATCAAAATATATTGTTAGTTGCAATCAAATTTCATACATAAGGTGCGTTCGGTAAATCATACGGAGTTGGAGTATTTACGGAGCGGTGTTGGAATGGAGTGGGAGTAGAGCTGGAGTTGGCGTAGATCGAGAGAACAAGGTACACTCCTTTATTTGTGATTAACCGAACGAGTAGAGTTAAAATTTTGGTGCAC
This sequence comes from Ophonus ardosiacus, assembly GCA_943142095.1. Classification (NCBI taxonomy): domain Eukaryota; kingdom Metazoa; phylum Arthropoda; class Insecta; order Coleoptera; family Carabidae; genus Ophonus; species Ophonus ardosiacus. The sequence continues at coordinate 7,206,060 of OW964840.1, forward strand.
GAATGTAATAACCTCCTTTTTTGACAATCTGATATACTGCACTGCTAAAAAAAAATAAATAATGAACCATACAGAAGTTATTCAGTTTGGTATTATTCTTTAATGATTCTGAAGAAAGTATATATTAGAAAAGGTACAGAATTCTTACCATTCCGACATACTGCGCCTTGTTATATTGCAAAACAATATTATAAATATAAAATAATTGTGTATAATAAAATATTTCAACATAAAAATACAAAATGATCTGACAGATGTCAAATAAAACAAAAAAACTCCATGTATGCTTGCATATCGAAGTTGGGCTTATGGAGTTAACACTTTTCACTCCACTTGACTCCATTCTGCATTTGCCGAACGCTCCATTTTAAGACGCTTGTCACTCTATGTAATTACTGAACGGTGCTAGGAGTGGACAGAGTGAAAAGAGTAAACAGAACTCATTTGCCGAACGCACCTACATAAATACGTGTATAATTATGGGGTCTATTCAGAACTCAATATTTGTGTTGTCGTTATGGTCTTTATGGTTGTTATGTACTGTAAAGATTGTTAAAATCAAATTTTATATTCTCAGTACTGAAGGTGGTTACCGTCAACAATTGTTACGTGCTTTGACAGTCTTTATCATAACGACTGCTAAAACTATGTATTTATGGTTGTTATCACGTTGTTATTTCTAATATTTGACATGTGACAGATTATTACATCAATCAAATATTATTAATAATGGCCTTTCTGCGAAATATCAGCAGGATGCAGTTGATTATTCTCATGGATCCTGCTTCGACTTAAATAATGATAATAAGAACGATAAAAACCGTCGTGGACGAAAGTTACTTTTGACGTAAATACATATTTCTTTGAAAATATTATATTCTATGGTAGGTATTCGTGAAAACCTTGTTATTTATTCTGGTACTAATGTGTGCTTTTTCTTCAATCGCAATAAAAAAAAAAATTTCCATAACTTTTCAGTCACGTTGGGATCAGTGGTAGGAATTAACATACCCGTTCTAAATAATTTAGAAGTTTTCAAATATGACACAAATGTCATATTCTTCTTTAGTTGTTTTGGCAGAATGTTTGTATTTTAAATATAAATGGCAACACAATAAAAGAACAAAACGTTGACATATAAGGTTAGGTTAAGTTCATATATGCATAATGAAGTTAGCTATTATCAAATAATCTGGTTCATTCGCAAGTATTATTTTGAAAAGATTGTCAATAATACCGACGTAGGTTCTGAATTGACAAATTCATAAAGATTGTTACAAATGTCTTTATGATAACAATCTTTATATCCGTAACAACCTTTATAACTGTGTTTCTCTGAATAGGCCACTATAGCTGGTTTCACGAAAGGAAATACCTTTAGTTAGGATAGATATACAAATTATGCTCTGTGATTGGTCAGAATGCACACATAGTTCACAAAAGGACTAGATTAATAGTCCTGTCTGTATATGGGTTTAATGATGTAGAAAAATATAGTTTCCTAGTTGGTAACAGCACAGATTATAGTGCGAATTAAACTATCTATAAATAAATCAGTATTGCGCAATGTCATTCTTACGTGAAGAATACTATTCGCTAGTGAAATAGAGCAATATGACGTCTAGCGGCGAAAATATGAACTAGTACATGGTAGTAAGTCCTAGCCGAGGTAGCGGCGAACGCATCGTTTCTGTCAATTATTTAACAAATAAATTATGAGTGGAGTGAAATTTGTAGGCTATACTTCATTTTACGTAAGAAAATAGTAGATTGTTCTTAAGAGCCGACCGTTTTTACATGCATTAAATAAATAATTTAAATTTGTGAGACCAAGCTTTGTCAATAATAAATATATTTATCTGTAAAAATGTCAAAATCTAAAATTGCAACAAAATATGGTTAAACATCACTTAATTCTGTAGATTTTATTTGACAACTGACAGGCGATATTTGTTTCGTTTCCGTGAAATAGATTTATATTCTGACTAATCAAAGAGTGGAATTTATATATCCCTAACTAAACCAACGCTATTCTTACGTGAAATAAAGTATAATAACAAAATCTAAAACTTCAACACGTTTTAGTTGCGTTTAATCTATGTACGTCATTAGCACGCAGAAATCCAGAAATAATTAATTTCCATAATTTTCCGAAAACAATAACCTAAATTCTATAGAAACATTTATTAGAGAAATTTGCCAATTTGAAATAGTTGGTAGACGAAAGTTATGCATTCATATTTTAAAAATGGGAAAGGAACCGAGTAAAAATATGCGTGCTCCTTGCAAGCAAGATAATATTTTGCCGGGTATGACTACAAGACAATAATTACTTAGTGTCTTTATTAAAATACTTCGTAATGAAATCTAAACTTGTAGACCTGCCTGCACAAAGATGATAAAATAATAATACTTATAACTCCATTAATCTACCAAAAACTGTAATAATGCAGTACTATGTAGATTCAAGAAAACAAAGACTCGAATCATGTAGATTCAAAATTCGAGAGAATGCTGAACATAATTTTTATATAAAACGGACTAGTTCGCAAAATTCAAAATGTTATTCATACTAGAAACATTATTTTTATTTAATATTAACTATAATATTAATATTACTTTGTATTTCAAACGCCGCAGGGTATAAGAATACAGTTGCGGGAAACGAAGCATCTACCTTAAACCGGCCATATTGTTACGTCACGCGCTAAGCTCCTCCTCTTCTTCACTCGCGAATAGTATGTCTTCTAATAAAAAATGTTGCAATTTAAAATGAAATCAAATTACAAACTAGTACACCGCAAAAACCAATCATTTTATGATCTATTAACTATGAAACTATATCCTATATCGATATTAATATAACATATTTAGTTTTCAATTTCCTTGTGATATTCTATTACATACAAAAACATATTAGCTACAAATGCGTCAGTATTACCAACATAAAGTAACCACATTCCCAATCAAACTCCAATCAAACAAAATATCCCTAGGGCTTTGGGATTACATCCCTGCGAAGTGAGCCCTGTTGCAAATGGAAAAATCATCCATGTGGTAAAAACAGTTGACTATTTTGAAATACAATATGCTGATTTCGGTAAACCGTAGGGTTATTACAAATTAAAGGTTGGCAAACATTAAAAATATGGTTTGTGGGTTTGAGATCCGATTTATGAAAAGTACATTTTGTGATGCTGGAAAAAAGTAGGGGTGAAAATCAATGTATACAGGTTGTTAACATTAAGTCGTTAAATCCGAAAATGATAGAACAACTCACTAAAACAAAAAACTTCCCTTAGTACTTAGTTCCAATTTTTGATTTGATGCCCCGGTTCGTAGTTATTGGAGTTCTTCTTTTTCAAAAAATTTTCATAACTTCCTTATTTCAAGAACTATCGAAAAAAGAAAAATCAATATTACCTTTCGCTTTTTAAAGTAATTGCTTACTGACAGTGACATTTGTTTAAATATGTCATTATTATTATGTTTTTGTTTGACGCATAGGCAAGATGATGTACAAAAATAAATTATTTTATAATTTAATATTTAAAGTTATTTACTAAATGCTATTATCGTAGAATTGAAGATTGTACCATTATATTCAATTTTTATTAGTAAATGTTGCTAAAAAATTATTTTTAATGAATTTAAAACAAGAAAAACTGTTAAAAGCTTGTATAAATGTTACTTCCGGTTATCCAATATACACTAAATACTAATTAGTTCGTCCCACATTAATATAGAATGGGTATACAAAATTTCAAATTTTTCTGATTGATGGTATTTGGGTAATCGTGTCCACAAGATCCACATACACACACACACACACACACACACACAGACATATATATATATATATATATATATATATATATATATATATATATATATATATATATATATATATATATATATATACCTACAGACATTATTGTAAAAATTAGTGCTGTGAAGATCCGACAAAACATGGATCCGAGTACTCGGATTTTAAAATATCCGCTTCCTCGGATATCCGATGTTCGGATATTGAAGCGGATATCCGTAAATTTAATTCGGATTTGGATCCGGATCCTAATTTGAATCCGGATCCTGGTTTGGGTACCATATCCCATTCGGATCCGGATTCGATGTGTTGTTCACGGATCCGGATCCGAATTTTAATTCTGGATCCGTTTCATCATTTTGAATGTAAAGGCAAACATTTGAATGTAGACGGTCGTAAAGACAGCGGTCTGTAATCAGCAATAAATTTTATAATACCCCTCTAAAATAGCCAGGTAGTTGGTGCAAATTTTTCTTAGAATATTGAAAATTCTGTAGTTCTAAAATTTTAACATTCAATATAACAAATATTCAAAGAAAACGAAATTAAGATTAAATTTGAGAAATAATGGTTACAGGTTCATTACAGGTGTCGAAATACCTATTTATTTATATCGTGCATGTGTTTCACATGAAAGGGATTGTTTTTGTTACCTACTTATAGTTTTGTGGAATCGAGGAATTTCCTTCTTAGCGGATGCTAAAAGTTTAACATCGAAAATATACCGACTATTAACTACATCAAACAAAAATTTATACTGGATTATTTCATAAACAAATTTATTTGGTTTTGTGACTCCATGATAATATATACTGAGAATAGGTACTCGAATCCGAGAACCGATGCGCATACTGAAATTCCATATCTAAAATCCGATACTCATACTCATATTCGGATCCGAATCCAAAATCCAATACTCAGATACGGATCCAAAACCCGATACTCAGATCCGGATCCAAAATCCGATACTCAGATCCGGATCCAAAATCCGATACTCAGATCCGGATCCAAAATCCGATACTGAGATTTGGATCCGAGATCCGGATAGTTCAACATTCAATTATCTGGATATCCGGATATTTTTTGATTCGAAACCGAAACTATCCGGATCCGGATCCCACTACCAGTAAAAATGTTAAAATCTGATGCTGAGGACATCAAAAAGTGCTTATTCACTAAAATCTGTGATTTTTAGCAGGATTCCTATACCTCCCTTACGTAGGGTAGCGGGAGGTAAAAATACTATAAAAGAACGAGTATATATTTTACAACTGAGATAAGCACATATTTTTGTTTTATATAATTTTTTTTAGGTGATCCAGTTTTTTGCCGGTCAGTGTATACTTTACAATGTTGTGGTTGGGCGAACCCAATCTTTATCAGATTTTCTCGAAACCTTAAAAATATCTGCACTTTATTATTCTTAAATATTAAATTACACGAATCCTTACAATTCAGTAAATCTTACACCACGACAGACCAAGTACGATTCCATCCTTTACGATATTGTTTACCTATGTACCCAAGCGTAACTCTATACCTACATCTCTATAATATTATACTAAGTCGAATCACATATCACAAGAGGCCTGCTTGGGACATATGTGGTGTATGGTTAATAGATTACTTAGGTTACACTGTAACATACTGGTCTGACAGATCGTATATGATACATTATATTTGATGGATTATAATGAACTTCTAATAAGTACTTCCAATGTTCAGTTTTTTTATCTCTCGCTGAAAAGGTATTGGATTCATGCTAAAAATCGCATATCCAGATTTTGGTGAATAAGCACGTTTTAAGGACACTAGAACCCGATTATAACATTTTTACAATAATGTGCGTGTGTGTATATGTGGCTGTGTGTGTGTGTGTGTGTGTACGTGTGTGTGTGTGTGTGTGTACGTGTGTGTGAGTGTATGTGTGTGTGTGCCTGGATGTTGGAAGTTGGAAGGACAATTCCTCAAAAACTATAATACTTCAAACTGTGTAACTACATATTTCTCAATCTGACATTAATAGGAAGAGCTGAAAAAGTTTGGTAACAATGGGGTATGTGACTAAATTTTGATTTTTACATATATGATACTAGACCAAAAAATATTTTTTTTTTTAAATTGATTAATTATTCGTAGTTTGCGAGAAAATAATTATTAAAACTTTGGAGAAGGGATCTGTAACGTCAGTAGGGTAGAATGATAGAGGAAGATAGTTAGACTGAGATAGATACATTCTGGTAGGCGAAAGTGACAGCAGCTGTCACTTTCGCCATTCCATAACCTATTACAACATATCTATCTCAGTCTAACTGTCTTCTTCTTCCATTCTACCCTACTGACGTCACAGATCCCTTCTCCAAAACATTAAATTGCTAATAACAATATTATTACAAAGTAATGTTGTTTTTATTATTATAACGAGAAGCTATAGAGGTTTGTTTTTATATATTATGACTTATATATTGAAAAGTTTATTAAAAAAAAATCATCTAAATATTATTTTCTGGAAATTTATGTCATTACAAATATTAAAGAATATAATATTCTCTATCCAACACATTGAACATTTTTACTATATCTTAGAGATGGGAATTATAAATATATAAAATAATTCGTTGTAATGAATGTCACAACCCAAACAACTCCATGGAAACCAGTTGAAATATTAAAATGTTTGTAATTGACAGAAAAATGTCAGTGTCAAAAATCTAGATACATCGCTAGGTAAAGGATTTTTCTGGGAAGTACATTTAATATTTCTTATTTTATTAGTAATTAAATATTTAAAATTATAGATACATACATATATTACATACGCAACAAGGTCACTAGAACCCGATTAACATTTTTACAATCATGTTTGTGTGAGTGTGTGTGTGTCTGAATATTGGGGGGACAGTTTCTCAAATTCTATAGAACTAAAGACCAATCTAACTACGTATTCCTTAATCTGACATTAATGGCAAAAGCTGAAAGGTCGTTTCTTACAAAAAATTTCTAAATATTATTTTTTTGGAAATTTATGTTATTACAAGGATTAAAGAATAAAAAATTCTCTATCCGAGACATTGAATTTTTTTATTATATTTTCTATAGATTTAGAGATAGAGAATTATAAATATATAAAATAATCCATTGTAATGGAATTTCATAGCCCAAACAACTCCATGGAAAGCAGTTGAAAAATTAAAATGTTTGCAATTAAGTAATAGAAAAATGTCAATGTCAAAAATCCAGATACATTACTGAAGGCTTTTTTTGGGAAGTACATTTAACATTTCTTGTTTTATTATTAATTAAATATCTAAAATATCTATAATTATGTACAACAACAAATTTTTATATTATTCATATACACTAGTTGTACCATCTCAGTACGTATAATAAACGCAGCAAGCAACCGTCTTTTAAATTGCTTAGGGAATCCATTATAACAGTCTCCTCCATTGAGTGTGTGTGTGTGTGTTTTATTTTTATGGACGTATCCTTCAGATCAATCTGCGATCAGCCGAGAAAAACAAACGCAGCAGGTGAACTGGACACAGAAAACAATTGCCTACTCCCAATAGAATCGATAGATTTGGGAATTCTTCAGAAAATACTGGGAATAACTAGGAAACTAATAGAGATTGCCTTTGGGGACTATCAAATAAGGGTTCTTAATGTTATTACTGGACGTAATAAGTGCATAATAGTTGTTTTATAATTACCATGTTAAAATTGCCAGAAAAAGAAGTTATATAAACCTGATATACGCAAATCAAATATATATATATATATATATATATATATATATATATATATATATATATATATATATATATATATATATATATACCGGGAGTTTATTTTATCAGTAAACATAGGGTATATCATTGCCATAGTTACGGTATGAATGTTTGACAGCAATATATTGAAGCGTTTATTTTATGAGTAAACATAGGCGTTTAACTTGGGAAGCAGTTTTTGGTAAATACAAAGGTCTGGCAATAAATCAAGCCATGCTATTGAACATGATAATAGTACATTACATCTTATACATTATTTAATATTAATTACTTTAATAATATTGCAAAAATTGCAATAAATTACAAAAATTGTCAAATAAATAATTGTTTCAGTTTTTTATTATGCAATATGAAATGATTTCCAAATGTCTCCGTGGCGCAGTGGTCATAGGACTAGCGTTTGAAATTTTTGGTTGGGGTTCGATTCCCCATTGGGGTAATTATTTTATTTTTTTACATAAAAATTGTTGAACTTTTAAAAATCAGTTTATATTTCCATATTAGAATCATTTGAAAATAATAATATCATTGTAATAAATAAAGAGAAAATAATTGAGAATAATTGATTACAATAATCAAAATATGGATGCAATAACAATGCATTGTATTTCCTTTGATATTAATAAAAATAACTGAAATATAATAAATTTGTGCAAATATTAAGTCTTTACTGTATTTATCAAATAAAATACAATGCATTGTTATTACATCAATATTTTGATTATTGTAATCAATTATTCTCAATCATTTTCTCTTTATTTATTACAATCTTATTATTATTTTCAAATTATTGTAATATGGAAATATAAACTGATATTGAAAAGTTCAACAATTTTTATGCAAAAAAATAAAATAATTACCCCAATTGGGAATCGAACCCCAACCAAAAATTTTAGACGCTAGTGTTATGACCACTGCGCCACGGAGACATTTGGAAATCATTTCATATTGCATAATAAAAAACTGAAACAATTATTTATTTGACAATTTTTGTAATTTATTGCAATTTTTGCAATATTATTAAAGTAATTAATATTAAATAATGTACAAGATGTAATGTACTATTATCATGTTCAATAGCATGGCTTGAATTTTTGCCGAACACTTTGTATTTACAAAATACAGCTTCCCATGTTAAACGCCTATGTTTACTCATAAAATAAATGCTTCAATACATTGCTGTCAAACATTCATACCGTAACTATGGCAATGATATACCCTATGTTTACTGATAAAATAAACTCCCGGTATATATATATATATATATACGATAGTTGGACCGCAATGATCTCTATACATACGAGGGTCACTCCAAAATTATTGAGATGCTGGGAAACAGTTGGCTTTGGACAATTTTTAGTGCACAAATGTCAAACTACAATTTATTTAAAATATCTGTCCAATAATAATATCTGAGGAACATTTACGACTGGCATTTGGAGATGAAGCTCCATCTCGAGCAACTATATTTCGCTGGTTTTCAGAAATCAAAAGAGGACGTAATTTCTTGCGTGATGAGAAACACTCAGGGAGACCTTGTACAGCGGTAGTGCCAGAAAATGTAGCTGCCATCAGACAAATGATAAGGGATGACAATCGTGTCACGTATCAAACGATGGAAGATGCCCTTGGCATTGGATCCGCAGCAATAGCAAAAATTTTGCATGAAGAACTTCGTGTTAGAAAAATTGTTTCTCGTAGGGTGCCACACAAATTAACGGAAGAACAAAAGCCAAGCGTGTTAAAATTAGGCGCGCCACTTTAAAATTCTTTCTAAAATTGTAAATAAAATACAATGCATTGTTATTACATCAATATTTTGATTATTGTAATCAATTATTCTCAATCATTTTCTCTTTATTTATTACAATCTTATTATTATTTTCAAATTATTGTAATATGGAAATATAAACTGATATTGAAAAGTTCAACAATTTTTATGCAAAAAAATAAAATAATTACCCCAATTGGGAATCGAACCCCAACCAAAAATTTTAGACGCTAGTGTTATGACCACTGCGCCACGGAGACATTTGGAAATCATTTCATATTGCATAATAAAAAACTGAAACAATTATTTATTTGACAATTTTTGTAATTTATTGCAATTTTTGCAATATTATTAAAGTAATTAATATTAAATAATGTACAAGATGTAATGTACTATTATCATGTTCAATAGCATGGCTTGAATTTTTGCCGAACACTTTGTATTTACAAAATACAGCTTCCCATGTTAAACGCCTATGTTTACTCATAAAATAAATGCTTCAATACATTGCTGTCAAACATTCATACCGTAACTATGGCAATGATATACCCTATGTTTACTGATAAAATAAACTCCCGGTATATATATATATATATACGATAGTTGGACCGCAATGATCTCTATACATACGAGGGTCACTCCAAAATTATTGAGATGCTGGGAAACAGTTGGCTTTGGACAATTTTTAGTGCACAAATGTCAAACTACAATTTATTTAAAATATCTGTCCAATAATAATATCTGAGGAACATTTACGACTGGCATTTGGAGATGAAGCTCCATCTCGAGCAACTATATTTCGCTGGTTTTCAGAAATCAAAAGAGGACGTAATTTCTTGCGTGATGAGAAACACTCAGGGAGACCTTGTACAGCGGTAGTGCCAGAAAATGTAGCTGCCATCAGACAAATGATAAGGGATGACAATCGTGTCACGTATCAAACGATGGAAGATGCCCTTGGCATTGGATCCGCAGCAATAGCAAAAATTTTGCATGAAGAACTTCGTGTTAGAAAAATTGTTTCTCGTAGGGTGCCACACAAATTAACGGAAGAACAAAAGCCAAGCGTGTTAAAATTAGGCGCGCCACTTTAAAATTCTTTCTAAAATTGTAACTGGCGATGAAACTTACATACCCTTTTATGATGTTCCAACGTATCAAGAAAGTAGGGTATGGGTGTTTGAAGATGACCCAACACCAGTTACCGTGAAAAAACAACGTGCACTTAAAAAAGTTATGTACGCTGTATTTTTCAGAAGTACAGGTCTTGTGAAAGCAATTAGGTTAGAGGGACAGAAGACTGTTACTGCCAATTGGTACATACAAAAATGTCTACCTGAAGTTCTTCGCAGTGTGAAAATTAAGGGTTTAATGCTTCACCATGATAATGCGTCCTCCCATACCGCTGCGACAACTGTTAATTTTTTGAAAGAAAATGGTATTAAAGTCATTGAGCATCCACCGTATTCTCCTGATCTTGCAATGTGTGACTTCTGGCTATTTTTGAATTTGAAAAAACATTTACGTGGTCATTTTACGTCAGAAGAGGAGATTAACAACACCATAATGGAGTATTTTAATACGATTCCAGAAAATGAATGGCTCAAAGCTTTCCATCTCTGGAAAATTCGATTAAACAAGTGTATTGAAGCAGGGGGGACTACTTTGAACCCCAGTAGAACTACATGCTTCTCCTTCAAATAATATTTCTGTATCCCAATAATTTTGGCGTGACCCTCGTATCTGGATAGTGTACAGCGATAAAAATGGTAGTCAACTACTGTATTGTGTACAGAGTGTACCGCTAAGGCAAGAAACACTGTGGTTGGTATTAATAATACACGTCACACGCAGGAAAATTTGAAATAAAATAAAAAAAAAAAAATTTTGAAAAATATACAGTTAACAGTCGTAAAACATGTATTAAAGTGAATTACTTGAATAATTCTTTCAGAAAAAAATAAATTAGAAAATGAGAACTACCCTATTACTATTGTCTATTGCACTATTATTCTTATTTTGTAGTCCCACTGTAACAAACATAATACACCACTAACACACATCTCTGTTCCATTCTACATGTTAATGTTACACTTATTTATCTCCACAGAGTTCACATTTCTGTACTTGCAAAGCCGAAGCCGAAACTATATCTCGGTTTGGGTGCATTGCAACAGCGCAACACACCCGAGTTCTACCGAGTTCCTCCCAGCCGCGGGAACTTCGAAACTTCCTTACGACAACAGCGGAACTGCGTAAGTTTCATTCGGAATGAATCCGCCCCAAACTAAACTCCGAGATGTAGTGCGGACTGCGGACATATCCTTTGGGATTTGCAAGTAATTGTGGTAATCCTAAAGGACGAAAAACGGACGTAAGATGATTAATATTTTGAGAAATACTAGTCAATGGGGTCCTAAACCATAACAAAAAATCTGTTGTGGCCAGCACAAGACCTCTCGCCTTTTCCATATTAGGATATATAAGTATTGTATTGCACTTTGCTATAGAACCGTCGTTTTATAACTAAATATTACAGAACTTTACCCAAATATTGTTTTTTATTGTATTTAACATGTCTTCTGCATGCATATAACTCTATATCTATTTTTAAAAATTATAATATAAATTAAACATTTGGTTGTTTCGCAAACTTTATTTAAACGACGATCGTTTCGACCTCTCGGTCATTATCAAGTTAACAAAATATTGACCGAGAGGTCGAAACGATCGTCGTTTAAATAAAGTTTGTGAAACAACCAAGTGTTTAATTTATATTATAATTTTTATTTTTATAATGTTTCACCAAGTGCCCACCATGACTTCAATTAATAATATATCTATTTTTCATTGTATGAGGAAATTTCTAAATATCACAGATTTTTCCAATTCATTAACCAGATTGGCGGTATTTCTGATGGATATATGCATTTTACCTATAATTTCAAATATTTAATTAATAAAACAATAAGAAAGATTAAATATACTTCCCAGAAAAAGCTATCATAATGTCACTAAAACTGTTGATTTTTGACACAGACATATGTCATTTGCAAACTATGTTATAAACATTGGAATTTGTCAACTGGTTTCCTTAGTGCCTTAGCCTCTGCGATTAGAATACTCTATATATTAAGTGTATTAAATGGAGAATTTTATGTTCTTCAATATTTAATAAAAAAAACTCCCAAAAAATTATATTTAGAAGAATTATTCTAAGAAACTACTACTTCCGGTTGTTCAATTGTTACCAAAACCTTTTCAGCTCTTCCCAGGAATGTCGGATTGAGGAAACTACAGTTAAATATTTTATAAGTCTTATAGTTTTTGAGGAATCGTCCTTCCAACATCCATACATACATACACACACACACATACACACACGCACGCGCGCACACACACACACACAATCATTTTAAAAAATATTATAATCGGATTCTAGGGACCTTAAATCGTGCTTATTCAATGAAATCTGGATATGCGAATTTTAGCATGATTCCAATACCTCTCTTAGCGAGAGGTAAAAATAATAAATGTACCTAAAGTACTAGTCAATAAATAACAATTACGATTAAAAAATAAACATTTTTTACCTTCCGTCACCTTGAGGTAAGGAAGGTATTGGTCTTTGGTCAAAAAATTCGGTGGTAAGTTTTTAATGAATAAGCACGTTTTAGGGTATCTAGAATACGATCTTACTAGTTTTACGATAATGTCTGTATGTGTGTGTACGTGTGTGTGTATGTGTCTGTACGTATGTGTGTCCATGTGTGTGTAACAAATTTTTCTTCGACCATATCTCCAATACCTCAAATCTAAAAATCTGTTGTGGTCAGCACAATACCTCTCGCTATTTCCATTTTATGTTATATAAGTATTGTATTGCACTTTGCTATCATACCGTCGTTTTATAACAAAAACATTACAGAACTTTACCGAAATATTATTTTTTATTGTATTTGACATGTCTTCTGCACACATACAATTCTAATTATATCTATTTTTCATTGTATGAGGAAGTTCCTAAATGTCGGAGGTTCTTCCAATTCATTAACAAGATTGGCGGTATTTCTGATGGATATATGTATGCATTTTACCTACAATTTTAAATATTTAATTAATAAAACAATAAGAAAGATTAAATGTACTTCCCAGAAAAAGCTACCAGAATGTCACTAAAACTGTTGATTTTTGACACTGACATCTGTCATTTACAAACTATGTTATAAACATTACTATGCTATAAACATTTGAATTCGTCAACTGGTTTCCTTAGTGCCTTAGCCTCTGTGATGTATTACATTAGATTCCTCTTCTGTACATCCATATGAAGAGTTGATTAGATTTTGATTACAATTAATCCACCGGAAGTACCTTTATTTGAAGTTTTTAACAGTTTTTCTTAAAAAAACGCTGTTAAATATTATTTTTTGACATTTTTTTATTATATATATTAAAGAAAATACTCTAACCGGTTTGATTATACATTTTCCTTCATATTCAATAGATGTAAATTTAAAGCATTTTAAAGAAATTAATTTTCAAAAATTAGTCAGCTTTGCTATTTATCATGGAAACAGCTGATATAATCAAAAAATTCTAATTGATAGATGTCAGTTGTAAATGCAAAACCAAAAATGGATAGTATAGGATCAAAAATTGGCATGTCATAGTGTTTCTCGCAAGTGATACGCAGAGAAAGGCCAAAGAGAAGATGGAAGAACTGTATCGTAGAGGACTTGAGAAAGGGAGGACTGTGTGAAGAAGTTGCGTTGGACAGGAATGAGTGGAAGAGAAGAGGAAACAGCGACCCCTAATAAAATAGGGGAAAGCTGAAGAAGAAATGAAGGAAGTATCAAGTGCATTTTACTTAGTGTATGTTTATTGGATTTATAGAACCTTTTCAAATGAACTTTTGGTATGGAATTTGTAAAAAATAGTATGTGTTCATGTTCGATTTTACATGATATTATATAGAATCTGTTCCAAGGACCTTTTGGTATGGGATTTGTACAAAATACATCGAATTGACGGAAGGTCTTGTGCTGGCCACAACAGATTTTTTTATTAGTCCCGAAGCCTAAGATAAACACAATTCCTTTGTTACACAGTTCATATTTCAAATGAATGTAACTGACAGTAAATGTCACTGTCAAAAAACTAATCACTTCAAATTAATAATAGTGACATTTCAAAAAGAAAATAGTAAATAAAGCAATAGTTTTCTGCAATGGAACAGTTTGCAGCGTTAGTAAATACGTAGGTATGTATTTAAATTAATAAAAATTAAATAGCGGGAGGTTTTGTGTTGGCCACATCAGATTATCTCTATAATAAAAATCTGTTGTGGCCAGCACAAGACCTCTCGCCATTTCCATATTAGGCTATATAAGTATTGTATTGCACTTCACTTTCGAACCGTCGTTTTATAACAAAAAATTACAGAACTTTACTCAAATATTGTTTTTTATTGTATTTAATATGTCTTCTGCACATATATAATTCTAATTATATCTATTTTTCATTGTATGAGGAAGTTTCTAAATGTCATAGATTATTCCAATTCGTTAACCAGATTGGCGGTATTTTTGATGGATATATGCATTTTACCACAATTTTACCTATAATTTCAAATATTTAATTAATAAAACAATAGGAAAAGTTAAATATACTTCCCAGATAAAGCTATCAGAATGTCACTAAAACTGTTAATATTTGACAATGACATGTGTCATGTTATAAACATTGGAATTTGTCAACTGGTTTCCTTAGTGCCTTGGCCTCTGCGATTAGTTTACTCTATAAATTATAGTGTATTTATCTCTAAATCTATACAAGATATAATAAAAAATTTAAGTGTGTTAGATGGAGAATTTTATGTTCTTCAATATTTAATAAAAAAAACTCCCAAAAAACTATATTTAGAAGAATTTTTTTAAGAAACTACTACTTCCGGTTGTTCAATTGTTACCAAAACCTTTTCAGCTCTTCCCAGGAATGTCAGATTGAAGAAACTGCAGTTATATATTTTTTAAGTCTTATAGTTTTTGAGGAATCGTCCCTCCAACATCCATACATACACACACACACACACACACACACACACACACACACACACACACATCCACACACACAGACATTATTTTAAAAATGTTATAATCGGATTCTAGGGACCTGAAATCGTGCTTATTCAATAAAATCTGGGTATGCGAATTTTAGCATGAATCCAATACCTCTCTTAGCGAGAGGTAAAAATGCATTTACTTAAAGTTTTCTAATACTTAATAATTAACTATTAAGCAACAAAATTTATTACTTATTAGAAGGCAAGAGCCCTAATAAGCATTTGATGCATAAATTACAGATCGAAACATTTCAAACTATCCATTACTATCCATTGCAAAAACATCAGATATTCAGGATATCCTCTGCCATCCCAAAATAGGGAATACTAAGAAACAAGAGAAGCTTTTTGCGGGGCCGCATGTCCAACAAGTTTATACATGTTTTGCTTGGAATTTCGTGCTCCAAATCTAGAAGGCAATGGATTACCAGAGGCGTTAATTGCCAAGTTTCAACACTGCTTTGGACATACATTAATCTATGGACGTATAATTACGAAATTATATTGGACTACACAAGATTAAACTCCAGAAATTTTGGAGAAATTCAAAACGAATAACTGTCAGATATGTCCGTCAAGAAATTGTGAAGTTTATTAATAACAACAGAGCGAGTTACAGAAATTTTTTTGAGCAAATTAATATACCTAACAATGAAGATGGAAAAATAATGATTGTGGTTAAATCATGAAAGTGCATAGCTTCGAGCATGTACTGACTAGAGAAGTAATTTCCTATACCAATGCATAGGATGTTGTGATCGGAAGATATGCGGGAGGGGGGTCTGGGAGTCATGGTGTATTATGGGCAGTGTTTTGTTGTGTTATATGTCACCACTTGTCATTTTACTGTAACTGTATTGTTATATTTGCGTATAGTTTGTGAGTATATTTCGGAGTATATCAAATTGTAATGAAAAATACATAGAAAGTACGGAGATTTCGTTTCATGTGTAACTGTGATTTTTTTTACAAATAATATATTAAACAAAGTGTAACTTTTAGGTTTCCTACTAATAATGACGTAAGAGTAACGAGACTGAAATTTATTGGAAATAAAGGTGATTTACATATTTCAAAAACAGCAATTATAGTCTATTTGAGAATGACTGGCAGTAATAAATCATTCTGTCAAAGACATTCCAGTGGCGCGCCAATAATTATTTTGCACAGGGATAGTCGAAATGACTAAATTCGGTAGAGAACTATAGTTTTAGGTCTAAGTTGTTTTTCAGGGTCAGGTAAAGTCATTTAAATAATTAAGATGAAACTACCTGAATATAATGTATTGATCATGTCATAAAGGAAGAAAACCAAATGTGCAAACTTGACCATCTGATAGACGAAACGATCGAGCCATTTATAATTTCAGTAGGACAAGATTCAGAATCAGATTCTGATTTTTAATAATTTATGTATAAATATATAAGTATATGTAATGTAATATAGTAATATGTATATTTAATAGAAATATGACAGGTACCAATATCTTGACAACACACATGAAATAAGTATAAATTTTAGTATGTAACAAATAAAAATGTAAATATTGAATGTATGTATGTAAATATTAAATGTGTGCAATATAATAATAATGACTGAGAAAGTTATATTTAAATATTAAAAACAGTCTACAAATCCTATCTACGTCTATGACACAGTCCGACGGGGATTATCGGACGGCATTTCTATTGTTCGACAAGTTTCGTTCCAGGTACAAAGCGTACGGCTTACTTTGACCATCCTAGTGTAGTTACAACTGATTTTTCTGGTAGTTTTATTTGCCGCATTGCTGGCAAAAATCCAATACTACTCTTGCAAATAATGATTTATTACTGCCAGTCATTCCCAAATAGACTATAGTCATTATTTTGTAAAAAAGGTAGAACAAATATTAAGATAATACGCAACCCGCAATACACTGCAATGCAACCTCTAGTCAGTATTTATGCTCGAAGGTACACAGTAAGGCTATGTCCGATGTCGCATTTTGGCATTTAGTATTTAGGATTTAGGTCTTCTTCACATAAATACAACTCCGAATGACACACTAGTGATATCAATTGGTTTATATGGCAACAACAAAAATGAATTATACAATTCGATTCAATTTGATGCTTGAGAGTAAATGTTAAATTATATTTCATAAAATAGAAGCTAAGAAGCTATTCTTTAACAGTAAATTTGACGTTTTGTACAAATTTTATTATAGAAACGAACATGATTTGTTTAATTAGTGCGCGTCAACTTCAAGGCATACTGTGCTCCTGCAAAACCCTAAAATCTAATTCCTAAAATCCTAAATAACCACTATACTTCATTTCACGACAAAGTTACACACACACAAAAAAGACGAAAATTGAAATATCTGTTTAATGAAAAGGTAAATATTTTTATTTTAATTTAATTGTTACTGATTAATATACTTATCAATAAAATATAAATAGGTTAGAGAAAAGTATTTTCTGTCGCCGCCTATGAATAGACATTAAAAATGAATCTGAGATTTGTATTCTAGCTACGTACACTAAGATGGTTACGTGGCTTTCTATATATGCATGTAGTCATTCTAATTTTATCTATTTGCTAAGCATACTTAAACTTAAACATTAAAGTGTTTGATTGTAATGTCATATTTATATTTACACAATAGTATCTTATCGCATATTTCATTGATTAAGATAGACCATTCTGTTTTTTAATCTTGGTGAATTTGAGATATCTTCAGGCCTACTATTTTGATAATAAACTGACAAACATAACTTGATGATATACATGATTTATATTAGGAGTGATGTAAGAAATAAGTATACTATAATTGAATATTTTATATTTTATTCATTCAGTATATCTTCTCCTTTTGACTTAAAAGGTATAAATTTAACTTATTTATTTTCATTTATCTTATTTTCATTCCTAAATATCAGAACGCTGGCCATGCCTGATGAAGGGATTCTTTGAAGTCCCGAAATCGATAAAATATTCAATTATAGTACACATACTTATTTCCTACATCACTCGTATACTAAACTGGAGAACTATATCAAAAATATAACTTGATGAATTTAGTTATTTGTTAAAATGAATTTTCTTTGTTATAATCAAATTATTCTACTGATATAATGAACTTTCCTTTGTGGTAATAACCGTTTCTTTGTTGCAATCAACTTTTTACCTCTCACTAAGGGAGGTATTGGATTCATGCCAAAAATCATATACCGAGAGTTTATTTTATCAGTAAACATAGGATATATCATTGCCATAGTTACGGTATGAATGTTTGACAGCAATGTATTGAAGCGTTTATTTTATGAGTAAACATAGGCGTTTAACATGGGAAGCAGTTTTTTGTAAATACAAAGTATTCGGTTAAAAATCTAGCCATATTATTGAACATGATAATAGTACATTACATCTTGTACATTATTTAATATTAATTACTTTAATAATATTGCAAATATTGCAATAAATTACAAAAATTGTCAAATAAATAATTGTTTCAGTTTTTTATTGTGCAATATGAAAATATTTACAAATGTCTCCGTGGCGCGGTGGTCATAACGGTAGAGCCTGAAATCTTTGGTTGGGGTTCGATTCCCCATTGGGGTAATTATTTTATTTTTTTTACATAAAAATTGTTGAACTTTTAAAAATCAGTTTATATTTCCATATTACAATCATTTAAAAATAATAATAACATTGTAATAAATAAAGAGAAAATGATTGAGAATAATTGATTACAATAATCAAAATATTGATGCAATAACAATGCATTGTATTTCCTTTGATATTAATAAAAATAACTGAAATATAATAAATTTGTGTAGATATTACGTCTTTACTGTATTTATCAAATAAAATACAACGCATTGTTATTACATCAACATTTTCTCTTTATTTATTACAATGTTATTATTATTTTTAAATGATTGTAATATGGAAATATAAACTGATTTTTAAAAGTTTCATATTACATAATAAAAAACTGAAACAATTAGTTATTTGACAATTTTTGTAATTTATTGCAATTTTTGCAATATTATTAAAGTAATTAATATTAAATAAAGTACAAGATGTAATGTACTATTATCATGTTCAACAGCATGGCTAGATTTTTAGCCGGATACTTTGTATTTACAAAAAACTGGTTCCCATGTTATACGCCTATGTTTACTCATAAAATAAACGCTTCAATACATTGCTGTCAAACATTTCATACCGTAACTATGGCAATGATATACCCTATGTTTACTGATAAAATAAACTCCCGGTATTCAGATTTTAGTGAATAAGCACGTTTTTAAGGTCAATAGAATTCGATTTTAACATTTTTACAATGATGTGTGTGTGTCTGGATGTTAGAGGGACGGTTTCTCAAATTCTATATAAGACTGAACAATTTAACTACGTATTCCTTAATCTGAGATTAATGGGAAGAGCTGAAACGGTTTTGGTAACAACTGGACAACCGGAAATAATAGTTTCTTAAAAAATTCTAAATATTATTATACATGTATAGGTACTAGAAATTTATTTTATTACAAATATCAAAGAATATAAAATTTTCTATCCGATACATTGAACATTTTTATTACGAGTATATCTTCTATAAATTTAGAGATACAGAATTGTAAATATATAAAATACTCTGTTATAATGAATCTTACAACCCAAATAATCATGGAAACCAGTTGAAAAAATTAAAATGTTTGTAATTGACAGAAAAATGTTATCCAGGTATATTACTTAAGGCTTTTTGTGGGAAATATATTTAATATTTCTTATTTTATTATTAATTAAATATCAGAAATACTGCCAATCTCGTCAATGAATTTGAAAAATCTCGATCATTTAGAAAAGTAGGAGGAAACTTATTTATAGAATGAATTAAAAAATATGAAATATATGAATAAATGTATTGTAATTAGAATTTTTGTGTGTGTACCAAAAATGTTAAATACAATATGTACTTATCCTAATATGGAAATGGCGAGAGGTCTTGTGCTGGCCACAACAGATTTTCTTTGTTATAATCAAATTATTCTACCAATAAAATCAACTTTCCTTTGTTGTAATCAACTTTCCTTTGTTCAGGGTTGAAAAAACCCGGTTTTTTTTTATAAAAAACCCAGCCCACCTGGGTTTTTTTTAATAAAACCCGGGTTTTATTAAATAAAAGCGGGTTTTATTGACAAACATCGAATTATAGTATGTATCATTTTTAACTTTAGTTTTATAAAGTATCTTAATACACATACACAAGTCGGCGTAATAGGTAATTAATATAATTATTATTTTTTTTAAGACTGTAATGTAATAAACAGTATATTAACTAGAGAGTGTACATGCGTACGTAATATTAATAGTTGCAAGTCTATGCAATGCAAGTGTGTACAAGAATAAGATCCAAGTGTCACAACTAATAGTATGTTTAATACACAACTTATACACAACACCAGGGTTGAAGTTGTTCAAATATAAAAGAAACACTGTGCAAAGCACAGCAATGAAATAGTATATTATGTGGCAAGTGTGTGAAGCTGAAATTTTTACATGAGGGTGGAGATTACGACACGAGCCGAAGGCGAGTGTTGCAAACCACCCGAATGTAAAATAGGCTTCACACACGTGTTACATACTATACTTTTTCTACGACCTTGTAATAAAATATGTTTTTTCTTCACATTGTCATTCTTTTAAGGTAAAGCCTCTGTATTATCAACTTGTGTAACCATGGTTATCAACTTTACGGGTGTTTAACAGCTTTGTTTTATTCAAATACAATTCAGTTTGTAATATTTAAAATAATGAACGGTGCGTGAAATAAATCAAACTTCACACATAAAAATTGATACGTGAAGTACTCACTTCACGCATGGGAGTAGAAAAAATATATTAAAAATGATCAAACACGAAGTACACGAAATGAAATTGATTGTAAAATGTTGCCGGTGACAAAAATTATGTATATATGTGTGTACCATATAAGTATGTACCATATTTAATTAATAAAATATGATTTCATAAAAGTGGGTTTTTAGATGTTTTTTTTTTTGGGTTTTTTTAGATGGGTTTTTTTAAAAAAACCCGGGTGGGTTTTTTTGGGTCGGGCAAAATTACAACAACCCTGACTAACAACCACACATCCACACACGGACATCATCGTAAAAATGTTATAATCGGATTATAGGGACCTTAAAACGTGCTTATCCACTAAAATCTGGACATGCGATTTTTAGCATGATTCCAATATCTCTCTTAGCGAGAGGTAAAAATGAAATGTTATTAAGGTAAAATATTATGCCGGCCCAACTAATTTTGGGCTCGTAATTTAACATCTTATATTATTACTTCCGGTTTTCGAGTAATTGGTAGTACGAATCATGGTCCTAAATAAGCCTACAATACATTCTAACCTAAAATGGCATTGAACTTATATTTTATGTTAAATAAAACAGAAAATCTTCCATGAATAATATATTCTTTTTAATTGGGCATACAGAGACATAAGTGCACCTCCAAGTACAAAACGATTCTCTTCTTCTTCTTCTTCTCTTTGTTATTTCCATGGCGACTCGCTAATTACTTGTTTCTTTTCTGGAAACTTGTCAGAACTTGCGCTTTTTTGATATTCTCTAGGTGGCACTTTCTTTTATTTGTTTTGTCCTCGTAAAAACTTTGAAAATGATAATGGAAACAAACTTTGATGGCCTTTGAAGAAGATTTTTAGGTTGAAAGAAATTTCTCAAGAGATCAAATATGGAATAAGAATAAAAAGGTAGTACACAGACACCAAAAGCAATTTATGTTATTGCAAGTTTACAGTTAAAACACACACACACATACAATCATCGTAAAACTAGTAAAATTGTTTTCTATACAGGGGCGGATTGTCCTATCGGGCGATCGGGTAAATCCCGAAGGGCCGAGTGGTCCAAAGGGCCGGTTGGCCACCTTCAATTAAATAATGTAGTCAGAATATTTGGAAAACATGTTATTTTTTCGTGGAACTTCGATAATGCCAGAAAAAAATGGATATCTGTTGGAATAAATAAAAATTTCTTCCTGCACATACATATAAATTTTTGCGTCCAGTTTCAAAACTTACAAATCAAACCAAATAAAAAGAACTAGGAGTTTCTCCAAAATATTAGACTTAACGAAGTTCTGTTTCTGATGGATTCCAGTTTTCGGTTAAAGTTACCAAGAATTTCGAGTAATTTTAAGGTCGAGTTATCAAATAAAAATTATATGCATTTTTTACCCC
Organism: Ophonus ardosiacus; assembly: GCA_943142095.1. Taxonomy (NCBI): domain Eukaryota; kingdom Metazoa; phylum Arthropoda; class Insecta; order Coleoptera; family Carabidae; genus Ophonus; species Ophonus ardosiacus. The sequence goes on from OW964840.1 coordinate 7,228,836, forward strand.
AGGAAATATTGCCAATGTATTTCGTTCCAAATATTAAATACTAGGGTTTTTTTATGTTGGTATCATCGGAAAATTAGCCTATAGGCCTAGGCCGGTAACATGTTTCTGGACAATTTTGAAATACATTATATACAATTACTTACCGGATGGAGACACTAAAAATATATACATATAACAATGTGATAATTTTCATAAATAAAAATTATTACACTGATGGATAAAAAAGTCAGACACTTTGATTTTTAATTTTTATTTTTGTCATTATCTCGAGAACTATCAGAGGTACGAAGTCGGTTTATTAGTGTAGCGTGAAATACAGTAGTGACAAAAAATGGATATCGCCATAAAAAGTGTCCTACAGAAATGCAAATCAAAATCTGGAATCATTTCATAAACAAAAAAAAAAAAAATATCTATAAAATTTACATATTTGTCTGTATCTAATGACCTATGTGTTTCTTCTGAATAAACAATACATTGCTGAAATGGCATTCTAATATAGGACAACTTTCGTCTAATTAACCGACATCGTAGCTCTTATAGTTCTCCAGATAATAACAAAAATTAAAAATTAAAAAACCAAGTGTCCGATTTTTTTTCAACAGTGTATATATACGAGTATGTAATATATCATTTTCACTCTGAAAAGGGCCGGACTAAGAATAATCGCCCGGGCCGATTTACTTCTCCAATCCGCCCCTGTTTCTATAGACCTTAAAACATGCTTATTCATTGAAAACTAACCACCGAATTTTTACCTCTCGCTAAGAGATGTATTGGATTCATGTTAAAATTCGCATATCCAGATTTTAGTGGATAAGTACGTTTTACGGTCTCTATAATCCGATTATAACATTTTTACGATGATGTCCGTGTGTGTGTATGTGTGGATGTTGGAACCACGGTGTGTCAAATACTATAAGACTTAAAAAATATTTAGCTGCAGTTTCCTCAATCTGACAATCCTGGGAAGAGCTGATTAGATTTAGGCAGGGTAGTTGTAATTTTGCTCGACCCAAAAAAAAACCTACCCGGGTTTTTTTTAAAAAACCAAAAAAAAACCCATCTAAAAACCCACTTTTATGAAATCATATTTTATTAATTAAATAATGTACACACATATATACATAAATTTTTGTCACCGGCAACATTTTACAATCAACTTCATTTTGTGTACTTCGTGTTTGATCATTTTTAACATATTTTTCATTGCTGTGCGAACCTTGCACAGTGTTTCTTTTATATTTGAACAACTCCAATCCTGGTGTCAGCATTTTCATTATTTTTTGAGTTGTGTATTAAACGTACTACTATTAGTTGTGACACTTCGATCTAATTCTTGTACACATCTGCATTGCACAGACTTGCAACTATGGGGTATTCCACTCAATTTTTGTTATTATTTTAAAAAAAACTTCATTCAGTTTTGAAGCAATTCATAGTATTAAAAAATCTTAATTGTTCCCAGTTTCAGAGTATTTTATTTTCGAAAAATCAGTGTAACGTCACATTTCCTCTATACTTGTCTTTCTCACACACACTGCTCTGAGTACGCTGCGAGAGAAGGATAACAATTGTATGACGTCAATTTTCCCTTTTAGCAAATGTGAAATATCTCGTAAAGTAATTATTTAAAAAATGTTTTCATTGTTTTAACTATTATTTATTGAGCCATACTTTATGTTAAATTGAAATTTTCTTAATTTTGTTGTTATGGTGGAATACCCCATTAATATCAATTCGTGTACGCATGTACACTCTCTAGTTAATTTATTGTTTATTACATTACAGTCTTAAAAAAAATAATAATTATATTAATTACCTGTTACGCCGACTTGTGTATGTGTATTAAGATACTTTATAAAACTAAAGTTAAAAATGATACATACTATAATTCGATGTTTGTCAATAAAACCCGCTTTTATTTAATAAAACCCGGGTTTTATTAAAAAACCCGGGTTTTTTTCAACCCTGGATTTAGGTAACAATTGGACAACCGGAAGTAATAAAAAAATCTAAATATTATTTATTGAAAATTTCTCTACTACTATTATAGAAGAACATAAAATTCTACATATGATACATTTAAAAATTTCATTATATCTTGTATATATTTAGAGATAAAGACACTATAATATATTTTGTTAATAATTGGACAACCCAAAGTAATAGTTTCTTAAAAAAATCTTCTAAATATTATCTTTTGGAAATTTATATTATTACAAATATTGAAGAACATAAATTTCTCCATCTAATACACTTAAAATTTTTATTGTATCTTGTATAGATTTACAGATAAAGTCACTGTAATGTATAGAATAATTTAATGTAGTACATCGCAGAGGGTAAACTACACTAAGGAATCCAGTTGACAAATTGAAATGTGTATAACATAGTTTGTAAATGATAGATGTCAGTGTCAAAAATCAAGTTTTAGTGACATTCTGAAAGCTTTTTCTGGGAAGTTCTTTCTTATTGTTTTATTAATTAAATATTTAAAATTGTAGGTAAAATCCATATACCCATAAAAAAACCGCCAATCTTGATAATGAATTGAAAGAATCTCTGACATTTAGGAACTTCCTCATACAATGAAAAATAGATATAATAAAAACAATATTTGGATAAAGTTCTGTAATTTTTACCTCCCGCTACCCTTGGTAAGGGAGGTATAGGGATCGTGCTAAAAGTCTCATATCGAGATTTTAGTAAATGACCACGTTTTAAGGTCCCTAGAATCCATTTTTAACATTTTCACGATGATGTCTGTATGTGTGTATGTGTATGGATTTTGTCTTCGCCCTAATTTAAATACTATCATTCAGAAAATTCTGAAACCTTGTATTTCTATCCTATTCTAATATGAAAAGAAGCCATTAGATTTTGGTGTAAATCGGATAATCGGAAATGGCACTTTACCTGAAGCTCATAGTGGTTTTTCTTCAAAAAATACCATTAAATGCCATTTTTTCGAATTTTATGTCTTATGAAAATGAAAGATTATTGAATTTTCTACAGGAATACATTAATACTTTTTCTATATATTTTACAGATAAATTTAAAAATATTGTTTTTTATTAGTTGCGAAGCCTAAGATAAAAACTATTCCTTTGTTACACAGTTCATTTTTCAAATGAATGTAACTGACAGTAAATGTCACTGTCAGAAAACTTATCACTTCAAATTAATAATAGTGACATTTTAAAAAGAAAATAGTAAATAAAGCAATAGTTTTCTGCAATGGAACAGTTTGCAGCGTTAGTAAATACGTAGGTAGGTATGTGTTTAAATTAATAAAAATTAAATAGCGGGAGGTTTTGTGTTGGCCACATCAGATTTTTTGTTATAAAACGACGGTTCGATAGCGAAGTGCAATACAATACTTATATAACATAAAATGGAAATGGCGAGAGGTATTGTGCTTGCCACAACAGATTATTTGACCAAAGACAATACCCAATTTCTGACGTAGGCATCGAAATATTAGTTATTTTTGCGAATGTGCTGTATATGGTATATAACATTTTTCCATTCAAAATCATGAATCATTCATGTTAAAAATAAACAGCATATATTTACATAAAATCATTGAATTACAATGAATTTTTTGCGACTTTGAATAGTACATACATATTTCCTATTTTTATTACATGTAAATTATTAACATATTTCTCAATATCAATTGTTTTTACAAGTACATAATTTTGCCATATAGATAATTATTTATTGCAATTTCAACAAAGACAGTTGATAAGATAATTATTCTTGAACTACATAAACAAAAGACGGCTTATCAATAGAGAAATTATACTAATTATCAAAGTCACTCCGACAAAAAATAGTAATTAACAGTGTTGCCAACGTAAAAACTTAATAGTCTGAACGCGGCAAAAAGAGGGACAAAAACAATGTAATCAGTTTTAAAGTGTCATTGAAAACAATGTAAAGAGCAGATTTTCACTTTTTTCGAAACAAAAAAGAAATTTATTTACAAGAAAATACATTGATGACTTTAGAACATTGTTTTCGTTAGATTTTTTGTCTTTACAATCTTCGGTATTAAAATAAATAAGTAAATATATTATCACGGCATATTACCCATTGCTGTGGGTTCTTTTCGTAACATAGTTTTATGATTTGAATTTGAAAGGATACTTGGTTTATGAGGAATTTAATTTATAAACTTACAGTTTATATTTTAGATTTTAAATCATAAACTCACTTGAAACTCAGAGACCTGAAAATGAACCCGAACTTGAACTGAAAACTCGAATTAACCGGAATTAACCTGAACCTAAACAGAACCTCTATTTGTCAAGGTCAATAAACCTGAACTGAATTTAATAGTTATTTATGTATTAAGAGCGTAAGGAGGCTTTTATGGCTTGCGGCGGGATTTTGAGCCCGAGGGGTAAGCCGAGGGATAAAAACACGTCAAAGGCCATAATAGTAATTAAGGTACCAAGGGTTGTTATAAGGACAATAATGCCTGAGGTCAACAGTGTACTGTCGAGGGCCTCTGGCCCGAGGCGAGTACGTTGACTGAAGGCATTATTGTCGTTTAACACCCATGGTGCCTTCAACGTTTTATGTCTTACTAGAAATTCTTAATAAACATTTTGTCTCACTAGAATTTTTCAAACAAAAATAATAAATCACAAAATTTTAATACAACTTACAAAGTAGCCTGTGAATGCGGTATATAGATAATATTTTGTTTCTGTCAACAAAGCATTTTCAAACAAAAAATATATTTCTTATGGTATTTTTATGTCAATATGGACGAGCAATGTTATTGCTAAGAATAAGAAGTATGCTGGTTTGTATTTGTGATGAAACAAATATGATTATAAACAGGGTTGTTACGTAAAAACCAGGGTGGTTTTAACCGGTTTTAACTGGCCTGGATTTAATATAATTTTGACCACTGGTTTTTATCGAGTACTACTCAATCGACATGAATTCACAAGTAGGGAAATAGGAACATAATATATTGATTTATTTACTGTAATTGTTGGTGGAAAGATGTTAAGTATTGAATTGTATTTATATGTTTTTTATTGTAAGTAATCACAGAATATAAAGATTATTACAAGATAAACTTAAACAACATTGCGTAGTAAAATATAAAAATAGGAAAAATATACAGTAAAGAAAATACATTCTGTATCGATTGTTAAAATATTCTTACATAAATATAAAAATATATAATAATATAATAATGATAAGTAAAATTATACATTAATATTCTTCGTCGCTAGCAACCTTATCATCCTGTTTAGTTTTGAAATTTAACATTTTGTAACATGTTACTAATTTGGAGGCTGTTTCTAGGCCTAATCTATTTCGTAGTTTGGTTTGTACAAAATTAAAATTTGAAAAAATTCGCTCGATTCCGGCAGAAGAGGCAACGCAAGTTTGTAAACTTACAACTTGTACACCCATCACACAGAGCACAATAATGTACGAAAGATCTTGTTAGCTCGTTCATACACGCACCTTGTATTCATGTTTCAACTTGCACAACACGACGAACGAACTTTTATGTTACATTTCAGTAAAAATAGATGAAAAACAAGAAGTAAGTTTTAAAATATTGCTTATAAATAAAATATTTTTCGAGTATTTATATGTCGGTTTTAAAAACGCATAGTAAAATTTTAATAATTATTACTTTAAGTTATGTATGGTTTAAACCAGTTTAGGACGGTTAAAACCAGTTTTGACCAGTGTCCTGGTCAAAATCAAAAAAAGTGGTTTTTATAACAACCCTGATTATAAACGACTACAATTCACAATGCTTCTTAACCTTAACTGCACTTTATGTTAGTATCAGTATTATTAACTTCAGTTTGTTGTCAACATTACCATAGCAACTTAATACGCCCTAGGGTATTATTTACTTTATAACGGACCTAATGTTGAGGTTGTTATAAAACAATAACATACTAGTAAGACATAAAAGCAAGTTACGCTCGTGGTACATACAAAGCTTTATGCACGGACGAAAATTTTCAAATTATGAGTGTTAGAAAAATTGTATCGAAAAGAATTTGTCCTCGTACATCCAGTATCTAGTGTTGCTATGAAAGCGGAGAACAACAGTTTATTGTTTGTTTATTAGTTATGTCATTTGAGTTTTATTTTGTGTATCTCCGCGCTTTCCATAATTAATTAGTTTTCATTATTCATTAAAGAATATAAAAATTTTCGATTTGTAATAAAAACTTTTCATGTTGCCTGCTTAAATTGTTTATATTGTAGGTTATAATTTGGTTTGACGTTTCATTATAGCCCGGCGGTCTATAATGAGGCCCACGGGCTATAAAATGTCGTTCATGTCAAAGAAATTCGTGTATAATTGTCAAATTATGATACGTGCGCGCATAAACAATTTTAAATTCAAATTCGGTTCAGATCATCAGATCTGTTAAATATATAAAAAAAAACTGTAAATTCAAATTAAATATTATTTTAAATCTACTCATGATCTAGTTATTTCACACTTAGAAACAAATGATGATTCTGCCCGTTGACAAATTAATGTTGTAAGGGAGGTATAGGGATCGTGCTAAAAATCATATATCGAGATTTTAGTAAATGACCACGTTTTAAGGTCCCTAGAAACCAATTTATATATATATATATATATGTGTGTGTGTGTGTGTGTGTGTGTGTGTGTATGTGTATGGATTTTGTCCACACTCTAACTCTAAATACTATCATTTAGAAAATTCTAAAACCTTGTATTTCGACCCTATTCTAATATGGAAAGAAACCATTAGATTTTGGTAAATTGGATAACCGGAAATGGCACTTTACTTGAAACTCATAATGATTTTTCTCCAAAAATACAATTAAATGCCATTTTTTCGCATTTTATGTCATTATGTAAATTACAGATTATTGAATTTTCTACAGGTGTACATTAATACTTTTTCTATATATTTTACAGATAAATTTAAAAATTAGTCTTTAGTATAAATCCCGAAGTCTAAGATACACACAATTCCTTTGTTCTGCAGTTCATATTTCAAATGAATGTAACTGACAGGTAAATGTCACTGTCAAAAAACTAATCACTTTAAACTAATAATAGTGACATTTTAAAAAGAAAATAGTAAATAAAGTAATAGTTATATGCAATGGAACATAATATAGTTTGCAGCATTAGTAAATACGTAGGTATCTATTTAAATTAATAACAATTAAATAGCGGGAGGTTTTGTGTTGGCCATATCAGATTTTTTTTTCTTTATTATAGAAATCAACAATAGTAAAAAATATTCCCGGTGTTAATAAAAAATCATCTTGTTCATTAGCGTCGAATAAATTGATGGCTATGAAAATAAAATTGTAACCTAAAATCTGAACTGATTACTGGTGAAACGTCAAATGACAATCTATGACAAGTCACGTGATAGATACTGATTGGTCAGATCCAGAATTTTAAAATCGAACATAAACCAGAAAGAAAATTGTAAATTTAAAATCAAAATTCACTTTTTAATTTTTAATACAAAACTATATTCTATATTCGAAAAAACTTCGAATCAAAGTAAGGACTTTTTCTTTTTCAACAAAACCAACTTTCAATTGTTGTAAAAACAACAGCTGTCGTTTTTAGCCTGTGTTTTTTGCTTCGTTTTTTATCTGCTGACATATGGTATATGTATTCTCTTTTATTTTTGTCTTTTTTCTGTTATTATTCTGTATTATACTTTAATGCCATTAGACCGCATTGTTCAAAGTTTTAAGTATTCTCTTTTATAATTTAAAATCTTAAAGGCCTTGCAGTGAAAATCTGTTCTAAGAACCTATTCACTTTATGTTCTTAGAGGCAAAGTTAATATGTTCTAAGAACTAAAACACGTTTTTGTTTTTATATGATGTTTATATATTTTGGCGCCATATTAATGCAAACAGCATTCCTCTGAAATTATTTTTTGATAATAATTATTTGTTTAACTATCGTTATCTTAAATCAACATAAGTTTTTATATATTCCAAATATGATAAGAAAAGTATTTATTTAATATTTGCTTCATGTTTAAAGAAGAAAGTTGTTAAAATTTGATATGAGGTTCACTAACGATAGAATTATTTTGGAAGTTTTTAAGTTACCAAAAATTAATTTGACATCTTTTGCAGTTTAAAGTTTTCCAGAAATTGGTGTAAAAGCATTTCAAAATAAAATTTTAAAGAAAAGAACGATGGAATGCGTTATTTTTCAATAGAACTAATTTAAATTATATATTTACAACAAAGATAAAGTTGATTGCAATAAAGAAAAGTTTATTACAACAAAGGAAAGTTGATTACAACAAAGGAGAGTTGATTACAACAAAGGAAAGTTGATTTTATCAGTAGAATAATTTGTTTATAACAAAGAAAATCTGTTGTGACCAGCAAAGACCTCTCGTCATTCCTATATTAAACTATATAAGTACGTATTGCATTTTTTGCCCTCCTGAAGTGTAATGGGAACTTTACAATTGTATACACAGCAAGTGTAACCTACATTTTACGCTTACTGTGTTGTAACTTGTCTAACTATGCGGTAAAATAATCAAAATACACTGGACGTTTATAGGCATTTAGAAAAGAAATCATCTTTACTATAATAAAGTTCATGTAAAAAACTACTACCTACATAAGTTATTTTTTTACTTTAACATTTCCTATATTTAAAATTAATTTGTATAAACCAAAATCACTGCAGTGACATCTGTCATTATTGTAAAAATCCGCCGTTACCGACATAGTCACCGATCGATATACCTGTCAAATACGCGAGGCGAGCATTGCTGAAATGTCAAATATCGACACCTACCTATTATTTATTACGAAGAATACATGAACAAATAAATATATTATCAGTCATAAACAACGTCTATTATTACAGATAAATTTTTGCTAGAAGAAGTACTCTAATGAATGTAAGTAAAATCAAATTTGGAAATTGACTTAACCCCAGTATTTTAAACTAACCCTTTTCAGAAGTACAACCTATCTCATTGAAAAAAGTGATTTTCATTATCGTCGGCCAAAAAATTTGATACAATTCTTGTGCGTGAAGTATTTTACAGCGCTCTAGCTAATAAGGCACTCGCCTTAAGGGCTCGTGCCTTAAACAAAGCTGTCGCGCTGTAAAATACAACTTACACGCACTCGAATGTAAATAACTATTAACATACGAATCAGAATAGATATAAATAAATATATCATCACGGCATATTACCATTTCTGGGTGTGCCAGTATCTACAACACATGTAGACATCGGTAATGATGACATATTTTACCGTGTGGGCGCTTACCAGGCGTCACCTCACGGGCACTCATAGCTGGTGTGCAGAGTGCACCACAGGGGTCACTTTTGTGCCATTTAAAATTGGAAATATTTGGCGTCTGTCGGGATCGAACCCGGTTCCCCCAGGTTCGCGACCAGACACTCAGGCACGCGGCCACGGGTCCCCATAATCAGAATAGTTGGGCCACTATTTTAATATTGCATATAACGGCTTTAATTCTGTTAGCCATTGTATTATCTAACTTTGCACATCTATCAGATTTTATATTTTCCCATAAAAAGTAATGACAGTAAAAATTTCGGTATTCGGCTATTAAATTTGAACAAAAAAAAAACACCTAATTTAAAAACTCGTTCTCACATTTATAAATTAAACTTAATGAATGACGTTTAACGTGTGGTATTTAAGTTTATGAATACGGTCACTTCACTTGTGAAGTTACGTCATCTATTGAAATTAGACTAGACATGTGTTCAGTGTTCACCTTGTTTTGAACGTATGTAATAGTATGTATGTAGTTCAAATACGAGTCAAATGTGAAAATAACCTTCTTGATAGAACATTACTTTATACAGAGTGTCTCTTAAATAGGGGGACATGGCTTAACCACAGATTCCTGAGGCTAAAATAAGACGATTTAACCAAACTTGCTTCTACCGGAAAGTGTACCATTTAGCCAGAATTCTGCTTCAAAGTTCTTCGAAAAAAAATTTATTTTGCTTATAATAATCGGACGCTTTATTCGATTTGGATGAAATTTGGTATGACAGTTTATATAGTTATAATTATAAGTCATCTTTTAAGGTGATACTTGTTATTATTAATGAACCACTAGTGTATGAAACTTAGGTCTCCCAACATTAATTAGACCGTAACTTTTTAATGGCAATGCCGAAAACGTGAAATTATTTTTCTTCAAAAAGATACATTCAATAGTAAACTTTTCTCTCTCTATGTAATTTGTGATATCTGTTACGGTTCACAAAGAAAAAATTAAAATCTGAGTGTCTGCACTGCTAAATTTTTAAAATAAATTTAATCTAGCAGTCTATCCAAATGTCAAACAAGTAATTTTTAATGACAGTAACGAGTTGTCAATCTTCACAACTTGTTTAGGAGTAAGCTGAGATATGTAATCGTCTTATTTATAATAATTATAGTAAAATACTATTAGGCCGAACAAACGGTGTTACTAATTTTAGAATATTGCGAAGAAAATTTTTGACAACCCATAAAACAATAAAACCTGAGAATTTGGTTTTGTTACAGTTAATATTACGGATTGTAAGGGTGATTAAATTTATTAATCCTACTATAGCATTTAGTAAAAAATAAGTGTTATAATTTACCCTCGTCCCCTGAAATTTAAAACTTTTAATGCTGTTTTTTATTAAGGGATGTGTTCTAAATAAACCCTGAGAATTTGGTTTTGTTACAGTTAATATTACGGATTGTAAGGGTGATTAAATTTATTAATCCTACTATAGCATTTAGTAAAAAATAAGTGTTATAATTTACCCTCGTCCCCTGAAATTTAAAACTTTTAATGCTGTTTTTTATTAAGGGATGTGTTCTAAATAAACCCTGAGAATTGGGTTTTGTTACAGTTAATATTACGGATTGTAAGGGTGATTAAATTTATTAATCCTACTATAGCATTTAGTAAAAAATATGTGTTATAATTTACCCTCGTCCCTTGAAATTTAAAACTTTTAATGCTGCTTTATATTAAGGGATGTGTTCTAAATAAACCCCGAGAATTTGGTTTTGTTACAGTTAATATTACGGATTGTAAGGGTGATTAAATTTATTAATCCTACTATAGCATTTAGTAAAAAATAAGTGTTATAATTTACCCTCGTCCCTTGAAATTTAAAACTTTTAATGCTGTTTTATATTAAGGGATGTGTTCTAAATAAACCCTGAGAATTTGGTTTTGTTACAGTTAATAATACGGGTTGTAAGGGTGGTTAAATTTATCAATCCTACTATATTCTATTTTTTATTAAAGAATATAATGTCAGAAGTTAGTCTCGTCCTCTGAAATTTGAAACTTTCGATGTTTCTCTATATTAAGGGATGTATACTAAATAAACCCTGCGAATTTGTTTCTGTTATACTTAATATTTTGGGGGTTGTAAGATTGTTTAATCTTCTTCTCAATTCTACTCTTGCATTCTACTCTTGTGTTGTAAATTACCCTCTTCCACAGAAATTTGAAATTTCTGATGATGTATATTAAGGTATGTATGCTGAATAAACCCTGTGAATATCGTTTGTTACAGGTAATATTACCCGCTCTAACTGTGATTAATCAGGTCAGTTTTACTATTAATTGCATGTATTTAATATTATTATGTGTTATAGTTACTCTTACCCCCTGAAATTTGGAAGTTTTGGTGTTGTTCTATATTAAAGGATATATGCAGAACAACCCCTGTGAATATGACTGTATTACATTGCATATTAGGTGTACAGTGTTACATTTTATAAGTAAATACAGCTTTGTACTTGTTACGAATTTATGGCACCAGGGTTGTCCAAAGTATTTTACTCAACGAATCGGCTGCTACCTTCAGTCTCATGGTTAAGCCATGCCCCCCTATTTAAGAGACAACCTGTATAACGGATTTTACATTTAATGCTATATGTATATGACATGGACAAAAAAAAAAAAATGAAATATATTGGGTTTTCACCAGCTATTTTTCCTAAAATAGATTGAAACAATTGTCGTACGGAGACTTTTATGTATGACTGTAAATGACATGGTCAAAATTTTGTGATCGTATCGTACATATATACATATGTATGTATTTTGTGATGGAATAGAACATCTTATTCTGCTATTTATACACCGTAGTATTTTTATAAGCAAATAAATGTCGCAATATCTCGACAGATAAAATTACACATGCGATTATATTTTCGCAAAGCTAGCTATAAAATCTGATGAATCAGCTGAGCTGAAGTCTGACGCCATTATATCTATGATTCATTTCAGCAAGTTTAAACAAGTTCGTTTGCATATCATAATGCTTATAAAAATAACTTAGTAAAATAATTTTAAGTTGTTATTATTAATAATATAAATAACAGGAAATATGATACGCTCTGTTTATTAATATGCAAACATTAAGTTTAAACACGATAACCTTTTGTTTAAAAAATAATGTTAACTATCGAGGTTGCCATGAATATCAATGAAAAACATATGTTAATATATTCGTATGAGTGAATTTTAATTAAAAGTGAACTTGCAATAATTACAAATCAAATAATAGTTGTTTATTACACATGCGGATTAAATGAATGTTTAATGAACGCGAGTTAAACGTTCATTTTAACCGCGAGTGTAATACAACTATTTATTCAATTTTTCCCTAATAAACTTCTCCGGTTTGAGTGTAAATTTTTTATTAATGAAATCAGAATCGTGAAATGTTGCTAATCGCTTACGGTTATCTATACAGTGTCCAACACTCTATCTTCAGTGTGGCAGAGATAACCAATGTTATTCTTATGGAGGTTTTCTGTACCATGTTGCCAATTTTTCAATGTAATGTAATATTGAAACATTCATAAATTTTCATTGCTATACCAAAATTAGTTAACACTGTACAATTTAAGTTTTATGAGAGTCTCTTATTTACCCAAGGGCTTATTGTGTACACCCAATATTTGTCTAAATAGTTTTATATACAGGGCTATTTGTACCTGTAATAAGTAATATTTCAATACAATATTTTAAAACCGCCCAGCATACTAATCTTGATTAAATGTATTAGTAATTATAATTTTAAAATATTATAAATTCAAATTCGAGATTACAAAGAAAGAATAAAGACTTATGAACTATGTAAAATATATGCAGTATTTCTATCAAGCTTAAATATTAGTAAATTATCAAATAAGAAGATATAAATTAAATAAAAAATATGTATTATTAAACTGACCAGTGTGTTATTCAATTTCATTTTTTTCTTCGCACCTATGCTATTTTACATCTATATATTGTACTCGTATATGTATTAATTTTATATATTTTCGTAGAATGGAAATATGTAACATAGGGAATTTATATTGTTGACGACGATTGGAAAATGTCCAATTAAGTACAAAAATGTTATATTATTTACTTTAAATTGACTAGAGTTTATATGTTAATTCATTTCATTTACCAACGCTTGTTATAATTTTATATCCTACTTACATTTTGTATTTGTATTATTTTATATTTTTTGTAAATTATTAAACTAACCAGTTCATTATTTAATTTAATTTTTTTTCTTTTCACCCACCTGTTTAGATACACTGAAAGTACACCAATCATAAATACATTCAATGAAGTACCCATCTCCTTTTGGGTATCTATTTTGCTCTTTCTATCTTGCAGATTTACAGCAGGTAAATATGGCAACATGGTACTCCATAAGACCCTATACTGAACATAGAGTGTGGGACACTGTATAGTCGCCGAGTGTGAGATTTTTATGCGTTGCCATAGTGATCTGTGGTTGCCATGGTTTGAATTGTTTATATTTGTAATAGACTTTGAAATAAATTATTCTGAAACTATTTTTTAGAGGTTAACATCTCAATATGACATACAATATTTTCTTTAATTATTTCAGCTCTTACATGGTGAAACTTATTATTCATTATTATATATTAAAATACTTGGTTTTTAGTTTCACAAAAATTAATTTATTGATGACTAGTTTCGCTAATACAATAGCATCTTCAGATCCAATGTTTATAAAACTTAAAAATTGTATAAATATGTATATATATAATGACAAATATAAATATATGTCAGTAAATGTTTTACGGTGTTTACAAACTTGATTGTATGTATAGATATTTTGTAGTAACTTAGTAACATAAAAAATTAGAAATAAATTATTTTAACATAAATTTTATAATATTTCTAGAAACTTCATTAAGGGTGAATGAATAAAGTTTGTCTGTTCATTTATTATATTTTCTTTATTTTTTATGGCTTTTTCAATTTCGACGGCTTCTAGAAAATCTAATCTTGGTCCTTTGGTTTCTAAATGTAAAATTTTTGGATTAAAATTACTTGTATGATTTTCTTCTAATAAATGATTTGCAAATGTTGAGTCTGTTTTTTATTTTTATATGATTTTTTATGTTCATTCACCCTTATATTGAAATTTCTTCCTGATTGGCCTATGTACACAGCATCACAATTTTCACAATTTAATTTATATACTCCTGATTTTGTTAAAATATTTGTTTTTTCTTTAACATTTCTTATGTTTTCCTAAATTAATAATATTATATTATTATTATATTATTATTATTATTATTATTATATTATATTATTATATTTTATTTAAACTATCAAAGACATACGTTATTGCAAAATTGTAACCTTCTTATTCTTCTTGTGGTGAAATGGCGGGTATACGTTGAATATTTGAATGTATTCCAACAATTTTGGTTGACATTTGTCATTTTAAAACCGCTAGTGAAACAAAATTCTTTAAAATGCTAGCGAAATAATAGTTATTTATGCAACAAGTGTAAAAAGTGTAGTCTTATTTCACGAATAGGAAAGTTTGACCGAACGAGCCGAATCGAGTTCGTCAAATAGACACTTACAAAACTGCAATTTACACGAGCGTCTCTAACGGCAAAGCATAAAAATCAAGGTTTCTATGGTTACCACGTCCAAACAAAGACCTGTCATCAGCCGTAGACTCTACACTCTAGCCATCGTTTTAGTTGAATAATCGAATGATCTTCAATATTATCAAACAAAAAAGTTGCCCCAGACACATCTTCTGGTTTTAAACTCATTTTTATTAAACACAACGTACAAATCACAATAAAGAATTAGGTTTAACACTGAATAACAGATGCGAACACAATGACAGATAGGGACAGGGAACGGGACGCAAGACAACGAGGGGAGGTTTGTTTGGATGCATGATCTTCTATCTCTCTCTTGCAGTGACGTCAATTTTGTAATTGTCTATTCTATGAGTGCAATAGACACTTTTTTTTTTACTCGAGTTGCATACAATATTTTTTTTTAGGTCTACAATAAAAGTGTGAAAAAAAGTACCGTAACGTTTCATTATTTCATTCCGTCGAGTTAAAAAAGTGCACTTTTTTCACACTTTTATTGTGTTAAAAAAGGCATACTTTATAAATCCATTTTAATGAAAAAAAGTGTACTTTTTTAACAGACGTAAAAAAATGTTTATAAATAGTATATTGTACAACGTGGATATGGGTATTCCACTCGAGTTGTACAGTATACTTTTTCTACGACCAAGATATTTAATAGTAATTAAGGTACCAAGGGTTGTTATAAGGACAATAATGCCTGAGGTCAACAGTGTACTGTCGAGGGCTTCTGGCCCGAGGCGAGTACGTTGACCGAAGGTATTATTGTCGTTTAACACCCGTGGTGCCTTCAACGTTTTATGTCTTACTAGAAATTCTTAATAAACATTTTGTCTGACTAGAATTTATCAAACAAAAATAATAAATCACAAAATTTTAATACAACTTACAAAGTAGCCTGTGAATGCGATATCTAGATAATATTTTGTTTCTGTCAACAAAGCATTTTTTCAAACAAAAAATATATTTCTTATGGCATTTTTCTGTCAATATGGACGAGCAAGGTTATTGCTAAGAATAAGAAGTATGCTGGTTTGTATTTATGATGAAACAAATATGATTATAAACAACTACAATTCACAATGCTTCTTAACCATAACTGCATTTTATGTTAGTATCAGTATTATTAACCTCAGTTTGTTGTTAACATTACCATGGCAACTTAATACGCCCTAGGGTATTATTTACTCAATAACGGACCTAATGTTGACGTTGTTATAAAACAATAACATACTAGACATAAAATATATAAATGAAAAAACCGTGTATATAAAATTGTATGTACCAGCGAATAGGTTTAATTAATTTATTTTTTTTATTTAAAATTCAGTGCAGTCTACTGATTTAGTAGCATTAAAATTAATTCACTTGTTTTTTATATCCACACTAGAGTGGATATGACTATCATATCCACACTGTTCATTAAAAATTCAGAATCTGAATTTGAGGGTAAAATGACAAAAAATAGTACATATATGCAAGAATAACAAACTAAATAATTCCAATGAAAAATAATTAAATAAAACATAATTTTGAGTGTTCTTTGCGATAACCTCAATGTTCGGAGATTAGCAACATTGTCAGACGGACAGTTACATAAACATAACCTATAAAAACAAAATATTCCTTTCATTTTCACTAATTTTCGATTTCAAATAAATTCCATATTCGTGATAAAAGTAGAACGTTAGAACCTTCATACATAAATAACTATTATTCTACTTGTCAAATAATAAATCTTTGTCGGTGTTCTTTATAACTTTAGTCAAACCATAGTTTACCTACTTGTAGTTATATAGCTTTGGGTCTTTAAACGTAGATTTAGGGACTTGTTCAGACCTGCATTCCTATTGTTTAAAATAAAAAGGTCCACTACCTGCCAAATACAGTTTTGCAAAAGTTTTCGATGAATTCTTATATCCTAATCCAAGGGCATACAGCTGTTTCGACATAAAGCTAGCTTATACATTTTCGAGTACAATAATATGCTATCCGGGAGAGCCACATCCTAGAGATGGCAGCACTAATGACCGACTTATAGGGAAAACATTATATTTTACGTTTGTGCTAGTTGTATTTTGATGCTTTGTTTTGAGGATATTTTGTTATTTTTAAATGAAATTAAATATGTTTTATCACAATGTCAGCCATATACATTTATTTAAATGGTGCTGTGCAGCCTATGGTCGAAGGAGAAGCAGTATATAAATGAAAATAAGATTCAAAATTCAAGTTATCTGCATGTTAAGTACTTATTTAATTATTTTTAGCTGGACATACTTGTGCGGATATAAGACAGATAAACAGAATAATATAGAAATAAATGGACTGTGTGTTCAAACATCTAATTTGAAAGGGGATCATCATTCAATCGTAATAACATTAAATACAAATGCACATCAAGTTTTTTGTTTTGCACGTCTTCTTCTCTTGCTGTTGCTCAACTTCTGGTATTTTTATAGTTTATTCTTCTTCTCTATCTTTTCTATAAACAATTTAAAATAAATATATAATATTAAAGAATAATAGTTACTATTTACAGGTAACGTCTCTCTATTTTTCTTCTCTGTACAGGGATTTTGCCGAATTTTCTTTAGGTAATTTTTGGCTTGGTTTACAATTTCTTTTTAATATTTTTCTATTAATAACTACAAAAACAATCTAATAATATTTTGAAGCATAAATTTTTATAAATACTTATATGGAATAAAATTGCTTAGGTAAAAAATATTGTGAACACACGTTCATGAACGGTGATATGTCCTTTCCGATTTTTAACGCGATTTTCCACTTATTTTTTAATATTTCTCTTTTTGGGAAATAATGAACGGAAATGTCAGCACTTGTATAATTATTGCACTGCGGTACAGAACAATATTTTTCGATTTGCTGGTCATTTTTGGTTGCTATTTACTTATAACCCTATATGACAGCACAACGTTTTCCCTACAACTTATATGTTTTATTTTGCCACCAGATGTCAGACACTTTGTTGGCTCTTGCCAATTGTCTGGTTAAAAAATTCGATACTGAGGCTGTGTATGATGTCGCATTTTGGCATTTAGAATTTAGTTCTTCTTCACATAAATACAACTCCGAATGGCACACTAGTGATATCCATTGGTTTGTATGGCAACACTTTAGAACAACAAAAATGAATTATACTATTCGATTCAATTTGATACTTCAGATTAAATGCTAATATTATATTTCTTAAAATAGAAGCTAAGAAGCTATTCTTTGACAGTAAATTTGACATTTTGCACTAATTATAGCAATGAATATGATTTGTTTAATTATTGCGCGTCAACTTCAAGGCATAGTGTGCATCTAATTCATAATATCCTAAATAATCACTAGATTAAGGGCCGGTCTTATAAAACTATTTAATCAACAGTTAAAATTAAGTTAGCTACTAAACTAATTTAACTGAAGATTTGGGTATTATAAAAGTTTAATGACAAGTAAATCGACCTATTAAAGTAACTGCGGAATTTCATGCTATTAGATTTAAATCAGTTGTTAAAGAAACGTCAAACTGTATTTTTTTTTTGTTATGTTTATTTTAAAACAACTTGAAATAGGGAACTATTTACTTCTTAAATATTTTTTTAACAAATGTCTGTGTCGAGTATGTCATCTTTAGAGTTTGTATCATCAGTGTCCTCGAATTCATAAACAGATAATGATGATGCATTTATATTTGCACGAGGTAGGCTACCAAAATTGTTCCGAAACAGGACAAATCCATATGAAATATATGATGACAATGGCTCGTACCACGATCACGGTTTTAACTAAAACACTGTTTTAAGAAATGTCAAATTTCATTATTTAATGATAATAATAAATACTATGAAATTTATCAAAATATGATTTTAAAGCAGAACATAGTTTGTATTCAAACAAATATTTTTAAATAAATTGTTCTTCTAACCTAAGGGTGAAATTACATTTTGAAATTTGAATTTAACATTTCTTAAAACAGCGTTTTTGTTAAAACCATGATTGTGGTTAGTTATTTGATAGTGAGATTAGTTTTATAATATCCATTTCTTTTTTAATGGTCCATTTAATTTATTTGTGCAGTAACTAACTAAGGATTAATTTATTGTTTATAAGACCGGCCCTTAAAATGGCAGTTTCTAATAAGATTTGTATAAACGACTATAGAAATTATATAATAAATAAAATAGTCTTGAAAAAGATTAATAGCAATTTCTTTTAAATATTTTAGAATATAAATTTGTGGTTTTATTTTAAATTTGACGATGTTTATATTTGAACTTGTAGTGATACACTGTGTTATTTTTACTGAACACATGTTTTCGTCTAGTTTTATTTTTGGATTTTCAAGTCAACAGTTCATGAAATTTGAAGGGTAACAGATAACAGATTCACCCTTTAAAGCATGTTTTGTGTGTATATAAACATACATTAAGGGGTGAATGTTATTTTAAACATAGACAGAAAAAACAGTTTTGTTTTAAATACCAAAAATACGTTGGATCGTTAGAATACGTCAATACGCATATGTACAGGGTGGAATAAATTCGAGTTCCTTATATGAAAAATTTTCTTATTATGTACCCTACAGAAAATTGATGTACATAGGTCTTTATGGGCCAGCTTTTTTAGACAACTTTAATAGGTACCACAGGAATTTTGTATAGTGTTTTGTTATTGAGCTACAGGCTAAAACTTGTTTTTCGCAAATTTTGAAAATTCCTCATATCTCGCTTATTATGAGAAATACAGAAAAAATGTTTAGATAAATTTTATACAGTTTTTTACCTCTCGCTAAGAGAGCTATTGGATTCATGCTAAAATTCGCATATACAGATTTTAGCGAGGGGTGAATCACTCCTACAATCATTGTACAAATCGCTTACAATCAAAGATACATTCTTTACAATCGCAGTCTACATTCACTACAGTCATTTACAATCCTTATAATCACGTTACAATCAGTTACAATCCTTATAATCATATACAATCACGCTACAGTCATCATTACAATCATGTACAATAGTATATACCTTAGGATAATGTTTGTCTTATTGAGGTGAACATATTCACTATTTTCCGTATTATTTTTGTTTTAACTCAGGTTTAACTATACAAAAGGTAAAGAAATTACTATTTTACAACGTGTGTTTTATAAGTGCAGTATTAAATTATTTCGTTGAAGATCAGGTCACTGTTAATATAAATTTAAATACTATATGCAGAATGTCCAGAATAACTTGTCCAACATGGGGATCTCGAAAACTGTAAGAGATACGAAGTCGATTAAATGAAACAAAAGTTGCCCTATTAGGAGGCAATTTTGTTATTTGATCAAAAATGCATAGGTCACTAGATATAGGCAAAAATGTAAATTTTGCAAGTTTTTATTTTTGCAAATATCTTCGAATTGTGAATAATATTAGATTTCAATTTACATATGTTTATGGCACTTTTTCATATTTATTTGAGATATGATGTCCAAGTTTTAGTTGTTATATGGACACCATGAAAGTTCCACCATTGAAAAGGATTTTTTTAAATTATCCAACGGTGCAGCCAAACGCATGTTGTGTTTGTGTTGTCTGTGCCCACGATGTATAACTTATAATAATATTAAATTCATACGTTAAAGTCAGTGGTTGTTGTAATAATTGATCAATTGAAAAACAAAGATAATTTCGCAAAAATAAAAATTGTAAAATATACATTTTCCTTTATGCATTTTTTCTCCCATAATGAAACACCACTAATGGCCGTATTATGGTCAAAATTGTAAAAAAAAACTGCCATTTTTGTTGATGTTGATTAATATAAAATTATGTATAAGAGTGGGAAATTTCGTTGTGATTTTGTTTGACAGGCTTCGTATCTCAGTTCTCAGATTGTACATTCTTGCGTACAATCATTACAATCGTCTTACAATCCAATGATTGTACAATCTTTTGTACAAAATTGAAGGAGTGATTCACCCCTCGGATTTTAGTGAATATGCACGTTTCAAGGTGTGTGTATGGAACGCCGTTTTACTATTTATTCTACATTTAAAGACATCTTCAATTATTTAAAGACGTCAAAAATTTAATTTTAGATATCCTTAATTATTAAAAGACATCAAAAATTGAATTATGGACATCTTTAAATAATTAAGGACGTCTAAAATTAATTTCAGACATCCTTAAATAATTTAGGATATCAAAAATTGAATACTAGATATCCAGAATTGACTAAAGGATATCAAAAATACATTTATAGATATCAAAAATTAAATTTTAGACATCTTAAAATGGTTTTGAATTTTCGACATCAAAAAGTAAATTTAACATGTCCAGAATTCAATTTTGGATATCTGTATTTGAATTTTTGATATCTTTAATTCCATTTTTGATATCCTTAATTTAATTCTTGATATCCTTAAATGAATTCTTGATATCAAGAATTTGAATTTTTGACATCGTAAATTAATTTTGGATATCAAGAATTGAATTATGGATATCACATCTCCATAAATAACACGTCCAGAATTCGAATTTTTGATGTCTTAAATTAATTTTGGATATCAAGAATTAAATTTTTGATATCAAGAATTCAATTTTTGATATCAAGAATTCAATTTTTGATATCAAGAATTGAATTATGGATATCACATCTCCGTAAATAACATGTCCAGAATTCGAATTTTTGACGTCCTAAATTAATTTTTGATATCAAGAATTGAATTATGGATATCACATCTCCGTAAATAACATGTCTAGAATTCGAATTTTTGATATCAAGAATTCGATGCTACATCTAGTTTAAAATAACTAAATTACTTTGTGTCGGTAAGTCAGATTTCCTTAGCGAAATCATGACTAAATGTATACATCATTAATTCTGTAGATTTTATTTGATAAAGGATTGGTGAATCTTTTCGTTTTTGTGAAATAGGTTTGCATTCTGATCAATCATAAGGCAGAATCTAAACCAACGCTATCATGATTTCGCTGAGGAAATCTGATTTACCGACACAAAGTAATTCAGTCACTTTAATCTAGATGGCACACCGAATTCTTGATATCAAAAATTCGAATTCTGGACATGTTATTTACGGATATGTGATATCCATAATTCAATTCTTGATATCAAAAATTAATTTAGGACGTCAAAAAATTAAATTCTGGACATGTTATTTAAGGAGATGTGATATCCATAATTCAATTCTTGATATCAAAAATTAATTTAGGACGTCAAAAATTCGAATTTTGGACATGTTATTTATGGAGATGTGATATCCAGAATTGAATTTTTGATATCCAAAATTCAATTTTTGATATCTTTAATTCAATTTTTGATATCCTTAATTTAATTCTTGATATCCTTAATTCAATTCTTGATATCTAAAAAAGAATTTTTGATATCTATAAATATTTGAATTTAAGACGTCTTTAAAACAATTTTGGATATCAAAAAATATTATAAGAACATCCAAAAATGAATTAAAGACGTCTTTATTTCATTTAATGACGTCTTTAAATAATTTAACATATCTTTCAATATAGAATAAATATTAAAACGGCGTTCCATATGTGTGTGTGTGTGTATATGTGTGTGTGTATGTGTGTGTGGGGATGTGTGTATGGGGATGTGTGTTTGGGGATGTGTATGTGGGGATGTGAATACAAATATTTTTGTACACATTGTTTTTAAATGAAATATTTTCTTGTGTCTTATGAATATTAATAAGTGAGCAAGGATATGAAAATTAGACATTTGAATGTGGCCTGACAGTTGATTAAATTCCATTGTTTACGTTTTTGTTTGAATATTTAGGGCATTCAAAATATTTATTTTCAGTTCAGTTGAATTCAAAACGAAATTTATTTCAATAATTTCTAGAATTTGATTTAAACTTTTCCACATATTGTTTTATTGAAAAAAATGTAATTACTTACAATAATAAAATATAGATTACTATATCAAAGGAAAAACATCTGATGTGGCCAACACAAAACCTCCCGCTATTTAATTTTTATTAATTTAAATACATACCTACCTACGTATTTACTAACGCTGCAAACTGTTCCATTGCAGAAAACTATTCCTTTATTTACTATTTCCTTTTTAAAATGTCACTACTATTAATTTCAAGTGGCTAATTTTTTGACAGTGACATTTACTGTCAGTTACATTCATTTGATAAATGAACTGTGTAACAAAGGAATAGTTTTTATCTTAGGCTTCGCGACTAATAAAAAAAATTATATTTAAATTTATCTGTAAAATATATAGAAAAAGTATTAATGTATTCCTGTAGAAAATTCAATAATCTTTAATTTTCATAAGACATAAAATTCGAAAAAATGGCATTTAATGGTAAAACCACTATGAGCTTCAGGTAAAGTGCCATTTCCGGTTATCTGATTTACACCAAAATCTAATGGCTTCTTTTCATATTATGATAGGATAGAAATACAAGGTTTCAGAATTTTCTGAATGATAGTATTTGAGTTAGAGCGAAGACAAAATCCATACACATACACACACACACATACATACATACATACATACATACATACATACATACATACAAACAAAATGGATTCTAGGGACCTTAAAACGTGGTCATTTCGAGGGTCATTTACTAAAATCTCGATATGAGATTTTTAGCACGATCCCTATACCTCCCTTATCAAGGGTAGCGGGAGGTAAAAATTTGTTGTGGCCAGCACAAGACCTCTCGCCATGTCCATATTAGGCTATATAAGTATTCTATTGTACTTCGCTTTCGAACCGTCGTTTTTTAACAAAAAATTACAGAACTTTACTCAAATATTGTTTTTTATTGTATCTAACATGCCTTCTGCACACATATAATTCTAATTATGTCTATTTTTCATTGTATGAGGAAGTTTTTAAATGTCTAGTGTTGCCACAAGACCAAGACTGGTCTTGGTCTTGGTCTCGTCTCGTCTTGGTCTTGTCGAGACGAGACCATCATTTGGTCTCGACTAGAAAAGTCGAGACGAGACGAGACCAGCATCAAGTCTTGTCGAGAAAGTCTTGAAGTCTCGACAAGACTCTCGACTTCAGATCAAAGGTATTTTTTTAAACATATATACTCTAAAAGTGCTTCAAAAACTGAGAGTATTGATGTAAATACTGTTTGAAAATTCGAATAAATAAGAAAGATATTAATTTTTCAAATTTTGTAATTTTCTACTTTCATAAAAATATAGTTAGTCATATATATTTTTTATATGTTATTTATTTGCCAAAAAAATACACTTATTCCAAAAACTTAAGTAAATTATAATAAACTTATTTAGAATAATAATGGTATATTTAATAAAAACTGTAGGTAGTTACATAAACACAATTCTCTAACAAAAAAAAAAGAAAATAAAACTTATTTGAAAAACATAAATCAGTTATAATACACGTGCTTAAATTTATAAAATTAGTAAAAAAATTAGTAACTAAGAAACTTTAATAATAACAGTTTTACGGTTTAACGAATTATAAATAGATTAACTTTCAAAAATCAGTCAGCTTTACTATAATCATAGAAACAGCTGATATATTCAAAAAATTGTAATTGACAGATTTCAGTGTCAAGTACAATTTACATAATGATTGTTCGTGTTATAATATTATTGGATTTATAGAATTTTTTCCAAGGAACTTTCGGTATGGAATTTGTAAAAAATAGTATATGTTCGTGTTACAATTTTATTAAATATATAGAATATTTTCTGGGGAACTTTTGATGTGGGATTTGTACAAAATACATCAAATTGACGGAAGTTCTTGTGATAGCCACAACAGTTTTTTTATGTTATAAAACTTGTTTTACATGTTGTAGAAGGTAGAGTTAAAAAAAAATCAAGGCATGGAGTAAAAAAGTATAGAATTTTTTGGAGATATCTAATAATTCTACATATGGTATTTCTTTCTCAAGAGGTTTCTCTTTTTAATTTTTAATTCTTGTATCATCCGTTTATACTTTTCTTTATTACATGGTTTTATATTTTTAGGATGCAAAATTGTTAGATTGACTAGACTAAAGTATTGTATTCTGTAATATTTGGATTTGGGTTGGGCAAACCTACCTACTTTTATTACTAGCAGATGTCTAAAAGTGGTTGTTATTGTCTGGTAGTATGCAGCATTTATAGCACAAGTCGTTGTAAAATTTATTTTTCCATTATTGGATTTTTACAAGAAAAGAAATGTGTTATTTTTTACCCATTTTTTTTTTATATTATGTTATATTTATATTAGGGATTAGGAAAAACAGTTTGTTTTACACATTTGTGCATACAAAGTTTTAAGGAAATTGTTAAGAAAGGCTTGTACATTACGACTTTTATATTTACATTTCCTTTAAGGCTTTAAGTCAACGTTGATTATTGTTTCAATTTTTTCATATGAATGAATTAGGTATTTATACAATGTATTTAATTTTCTCATGGGGTTCAAGCGCAAACTTTTGAAATAAAGCAGAGGTTCTCAACCTGTGGTACGTGTACCAGGGGATACGTGAAAGGCTAGTTTTGTTATCTGCCTATTTAACATTTATTTATTAAAATATAAAAAAATAGCGAAAGAAGTTACTTTTTAGGAGATTTTTGTCTATTTACTTACTGCTTCATTTTAAACATATACATAACTGTTTAACTATTGCTAATAATTTTGTAGCTAAGGAATTGAAATTATATATTTTATGTTTAGTAATGAGAAACAACACTCGATATATACGTATATTTTCATATTAATTATTTCAAGAGCTCAATTATCAAGTTGATGATATTCATAGAAAACTTAATAATAAATATCTCAAATATTATTTGGAATATTTGAATCGCGATTGTACTGGTGTTCTTAGAATTTTATGTACTATTAGATGCGATTATACAAAAATTGTTTATGGAGGCAAAGTCGAGAGTCTTGTCGAGACTCAAGACGAGACGAGACTGACATCAAGTCTCGTCTCGACAAGACCAAGACGAGACCACTCTAGTCGAGACCAAGTCAAGACCAAGACAAGACCGACCCCAAGTCTCGTCTCGTCTCGACTTTCGGCAACACTATAAATGTCAGAGATTCTTCTAATTCATTAACCAGATTGGCGGTATTTCAGATGGATATATGCATTTTACCACAATTTTACCTATAATTTCAAATATTTAATTAATAAAACAATAAGAAAGATTAAATATACTTCCCAGATAAAGCTATCAGAATGTCACTAAAACTGTTGATTTTTGACACTGACATGTGTCATTTACAAACTATGTTATAAACATTGGAATTTGTCAACTGGTTTCCTTAGTGCCTTAACCTCTGCGATTAGTTTACTCTATAAATGATAGTGTCTTTATCTCTAAATCTAAACAAGATATAATAAAAATTTTAAGTGTATTAGATGGAGAATTTTATGTTCTTCAATATTTAATAAAAAAAAACTCCCAAAAAATTATATTTAGTAGAATTTTTCTAAGAAACTACTACTTCCGGTTGTTCAATTGTTACCAAAACCTTTTCAGCTCTTCCCAGGAATGTCAGATTGAGGAAACTGCAGTCACAAAAGATGCCATTTTTATGACGTTTGAAGAAAAAATATATTGTTTTACTTTATAGAAAAGAATATTTTTGTATTGCAAAATTCTGAAAACACATTAATAGCTACTTAGTAAGTACTGCATTTGAAAGAAATACTTTTAAATCTTCAGTCGTTGCTACTGTGAATATTTTGGTATTTCACGTAATAGTTTCTTTTCAGTGTACATTATACGTGCATGAAAATTGAAAATTGCTTGAAACAATTTAAATAGGCAAAAGTTTTATTGGGGTTCCGAAGGATCATAGTTGCACAGTAAAATTCTTATCCATGCTTGCTTTAACAATGAACTGAGCACCAGATTATGACAAAATGTAAATGTGCACGAGTTACAAGATTACAGCTTTGGAAAATTAATAAACTATGTAGTAATAATTATGTATTTGTAATACTGAATAATTTTGCATGATGAAAATGTTTTAATTATAATGAAGTACCACACATTAATAGAGCATCAATTTAACATAAATTACATCATCCATATATGAAATAATAACACTCGAATAGGTATCATATAGAAATTATTGGAAAATCTTTATTATTATTATTATTATGATAATTTGTATGTTCATTTAAAATTTAATTTCAAACTGAATCAAATTGATATACATTCCTATATTAAACAAATAATTACACATACAGGGTGTCCCAAAGAATCCCTGACATAACAATTTAAATAATAAAACATAATTGATACCTCCCGCTACCCTTGCGGTAAGGGAGATATAGGAACAGTGCTAAAAATCGCATGTCGAAATTTTGATAAATGACCACATTTTAATTTCCCTAGAATCCGATTTTAACATTTTCACAATGATATCTGTGTGTGTGTTTGTGTATGTGTGTGTGGTGTATGGATTTTGTCAACGCTTTAACTCAAATATATATCATTCAGAAAATTATGAAACCTTGTATTTCTACCTTATTCTAATATGGAAAAAAGCCATTAGATTTTTGTGTAAATCGAATAACCGGAAATGGTACTTTACTTGAAACTTATAATGGTTTTTCATCAAAAATACCTTTAAATGTCATTTTTCGCTTTTTATATCGTTATGAAAATTATTTTATATATTTATAATTCTCTAAATCTGTAAAAGGTATTATGTTCAATATATCGGATAGAGAATTTTATATTCTTCAATATTTGTAATAACATAAACTTCCAAAAAATAATATTTAGAAGATTTTTTAAAAATTGCTATTTCCGGTTGTCCAATTGTTACTAAAACCTTTTCAGCTCTTTCCATTAATGTCAGATTAAGGAATACGTAGTTAAATTAGTCTTTCGTCTTATAGAATTTGAGAAACCGTCCCTCCAACATCCAGACACACACACACACACACACACACACACACACACACACACACACACACATATATGAACACACGCAAACATACATACAGATATTATGATTAATATATTAAAATCGGGTTCTAGTGACCATAAAATGTGCTTATTCACTAAAATCTGGATATGCGATTTTTAGCATGAATCCTGTACCTTACTTAGTGAATTGTAAAAGTTGTCGAATGGGCATAATATGTGGAGAGTGTGTGAAGCAGAAATTTTTACATGAGGGTAGAAATTGTGACACGAGCCGAAGGCGAGTGTTACAATCCACCCGAATGTAATATAGGCTTCACACACGTGTTCAATACTATACTTTTTCTAGGACCTTGCAATAAAATATAATTTTTTCTTAACATTGTCATTCTTTTAACGTAAAGCCTCTGTATTATCGACTTATGTAACCATGGTTACCAACGTTACGGGGGTTTAACAGCTTTGTTTTATTAAAATACAATTCATCTTGAAATATTTAAAATAATGAACGTGAAATATTACTTCACGCACTGTGTACAAAAAATCAAACTTCACACATAGAAATTGATACGTGAAGTATTCACTTTACGTATGGGAGTAGAAAATAGTATATTATGTGGCAAGTGTGTGAAGCTGACATTTTTACATGAGGGTGGAGATTGCGACACGAGCCGAAGGCGAGTGTTGCAAACCACCCGAATGTAAAACAGGCTTCACACACGTGTTACATACTATACTTTTTCTACGACCTTGCAATAAAATATATTTTTTCTTCACATTGTCATTCTTTAAACGTAAAGCGTCTGTATTATCGACTTGTGTAACCATGGTTACCAACGTTACGGGTGTTTAACAGCTTTGTTTTATTAAAATACAATTCAGTTTGTAATATTTAAAACAATGAACGGTGCGTGAAATGTTACTTCACGCACACTGTGCGTGAAGTAGCACTTCACGCACCGTGTGCAAAAACTCAAACTTCACACATAAAAATTGATACGTGAAGTACTCACTTCACGCATGGGAGTAGAAAAAAATATATATACCATCCTATTAAAAGAAAATAAAACTTTATGCTATAGTTTGAGATCCACTAGTTTTAAAAAAAATTCTTATATAAGTGAATGACCCCCTCAATCTACAACTTTCATTTGAATGATTTTCTTCTATTTCAACAATAAAGAAAATAATCAAAATGTGCCGTATCCGTGGAACACCCTGTATGTTTATATTTTTCTTGCATTGTAAATCAAACAAATGTTCAAAATTATTGTGTATCTAATGTAAAATAAATAAATTAAACATTGTTACTCTTAAAAAAAATCCATCCAAACACATATTTGTCTATTGTATACCATGAAACTCATTTTTTTGTTAAATTATATTGTCTAAACATTTCCATTTTCCTTCTTAAAACTGTTTTTCAGTTCGAAATACATCAAAACATTAATAAAGTAACTAAAACCACATCAAACCACAAAACTTTTTTCTAAATACTTACTTTAAGACACAGAAAGGATTCCATAACAAAAGTGGCACACTTAAACACAAATTAACTGCACTTTACACTATTCTTTCACTATTGAATTGCACTAATTCACTACACAAACACACACTAAACACTTTTAATCACTAATACACTATTTTTTCCACAAAAAACTACACTAAATTAGGTTTATTTCGCTTATGATACTACCAAAACCGACCCAAACAACAGCGCGTTCTGTACTGACTGACTAAAACCGGTCTGGCGGTCTGATACAAGATGGTGGGGCAACTAAAGTGTACTCAGCACACTCAGCAACATTCAGCAAGTTGGATATTATAACTCCGGCTTAAAATAAGTCAGAATATTTAGATTTAGATTATGTGTAGTATGCTAAGGAATGGTTATAGTATTTATAGGTATTTTATTTATTTTTAATGTGTTTCAAATTTAGCAATGTTGGCTCTTGTGTATCTAATATTTTATTTGTTAAAATAAAAATTTTATTTAATGTATTTTAAGATCGACTGTTAACACAAGCCTTGTTTTAACTAAAACGCTGTTTTAAAATGTTAAATTTTATTATTTAATGCTAATAATAAATGGGGAAGTTTAGCATGGTAAAAATTCTACATAACATAAACGCAGTGCTGTAGTCGTAAAATTAGCAGAGGGTATACGCTGAAAATATATTTGTAAACATAGGGTATACGCAGGGGGGGGGGATCTGGCAATAATTAAGAAGAAAAAAATAAGCAGGGGGGGGGAGCAATAACTAAAAAAAATGGCGCCGCAGGCGAAATTTTTTTTCATTCAAGGTCAAATGCCTTATAATTGAAAATTACATTTTTTCAAGGAATGTGAAGTTGCATGTTTTTTCCCTTTCGTGTGTAAAAATAAAATGCCAGATCACAGTACATTTTACAAAAGAGAATATATTTATCTGGATAAACTGTCTAAAATCGAAACACAACAACACAACATGCGCGCGACTATTATACATTGTGGCTTAATACGAAGTTAATGTCATCTTTTAAATTTTCAATAAAATTCAAAATACAAAAACTATAAACACAAAGAAAAAAATAAAATAATTAAATACTGCCTTACGTATCAAAGTCGCAAACCTGCCTTACGAATCGTACATTTTGCGAAAACTGAAAATAAAATAAATAATATAACAAAAATCAAAATTAAAATTTCAATAATAGATGGCGACGCCAATCAAATAAAGTACATTTTATAAACATAAAGATAATTTCAATATAATTTCTAAAAAAATGATATTAATTGTGGGATAAAATGTTCATTAGTTGATTTAATTTTTATAATTTTTGTCTCAAATATTTAAAAGCAGAGGGTACACGTTCATGCACCTAAAAAATCCAGAGGGTATACGGCGTATACCCGCGTATACCCTCGACTACACCCCTGCATAAACGTAATATTTTCTCACAAATTTAACACAAATAACTGCTGAAATTGAAATTAAATATCTGATGTGGACAGCACATGACTTCCTTGTACGCCTGTTACACTACACATATTTTGTTAATAATTAAAATATGTATTATAACAGAACCAATCATACAATTGCACGTATTTGACATAATTTGACATCAACATTTTATTTTTTTTGTTATTTTTTGTCCTAATCCATAGCAAACTTAATTAGAGAATAAAAGAGCTAATTTAATCATAATTGATGTTTTCGACGCAGAATTCAATTCTCTAAAACTTTTATTTGAAGCATTTATTACTAAAATCAAAATAACACTATTTTTTTCAAAAAAAAACTGATAACATCTTCAGGTAAAGTATCACTTCCGGTTAGACCATTTTAACCAAAATCTATTATGTTATTCCCATTAATATAAAATTATTATATACCAAATTTGAAAAGTTTTGGATTATATTTTAATATAGTTTTCATTAAAATCTATTATAGGCTTCAAGTAAAGTACCACTTCCGGGTAAACCATTTTGACTAAAATCTATTATGTTATTCCCATTGACATAAAAGTCTTATATATCAAATTTGAAAAGTTTTGGATTATATTTTAATATAGTTTTTCATTAAAATCTATTATAGGCTTCAAGTAAAGTACCACTTCCGGGTAAACCATTTTAACCAAAATCTATTATGTTATTCCCATTAATATAAAATTATTATATACCAAATTTGAAAAGTTTTGGATTATATTTTAATATAGTTTTCATTAAAATCTATTATAGGCTTCAAGTAAAGTACCACTTCCGGGTAAACCATTTTAACTAAAATCTATTATGTTATTCCCATTGACATAAAAGTCTTATATATCAAATTTGAAAAGTTTTGGATTATATTTTAATATAGTTTTTCATTAAAATCTATTATAGGCTTCAAGTAAAGTACCACTTCCGGGTAAACCATTTTAACTAAAATCTATTATGTTATTCCCATTGATATAAAAGTCTTATATATCAAATTTGAAAAGTTTTGGATTATATTTTAATATAGTTTTTCATTAAAATCTATTATAGGCTTCAAGTAAAGTACCACTTCCGGGTAAACCATTTTAACCAAAATCTATTATGTTATTCCCATTAATATAAAAGTATTATATACCAAATTTGAAAAGTTTTGGATTATATTTTAATATAGTTTTCATTAAAATCTATTATAGGCTTCAAGTAAAGTACCACTTCCGGGTAGACCATTTTAACTAAAATCTATTATGTTATTCCCATTGAAATAGAAGTCTTATATATCAAATTTGAAAAGTTTTGGTTTATATTTTAATATAGTTTTTTATTAAAATCTATTACAGGCTTCAAGTAAAGTACCACTTCCGCAAGTTATGTAATGACCAAAAAGGGAGGTGCACAACTAGATGTTATAACAGTTCTAAATACAAAATTTTAAGTTTCTACGGCTTCCTGTTTTTCAGTTATGCAAGATACGTACAGACGTCACGACGAAATTAGTCAAAATGGATTCAGGGATGGTCAAAATGGATATTTCCGTTGAAATGTGGAAACCGAAATTTTTCGCGATTACAATACTTCCTTTACTTCGTACAAGGAAGTAAAAATTAAAATTATTGCCCCATTTATTTATAATTAATATTTTTTGGGTAAACTGTAAGTACGTCACATCACAAGTCAGTTATGCGCAAACTCAGACAGAACGGTGAAAGCCAACCACTTGAACGTAGGTCGAATAACACCTTAGTCTCAAGTGACTGGTAACCGCAACCGCGTGCGTCAGTATATCAACGACATACGTTGTACCAAGCCTCTACCGACGTCATCACAGCTTAAAATCGACTTTTCCGGAAAATCTGGGCATTTTGGAAAAAAATAAAACATGTTACATCATTTTTCAAGTCATTTCCCATGGAATAAAAGAATAAAAAAAATCGCTAAACTTCCCTATTATATCAAATTTATCGGAATATGATTTTAAAGCAGAAAGCAGAACATAGTTTGCATTTAATAGATATTTACACACCAAGTGAGCTAAGGCAATGTTTATTCATGAGAAGAAATATTAGCTCACGAGCCCGTAAGGGCGAGTGAGTTAATTTCTTCGAGCGAATAAACATTCTTAGCTCACGTGGTTTGTACAATATTTTATTCAATTTTGACGAAATAATAATAAAAAATCTGATGTGGCCAACACAAAACCTCCCGCTATTTAATTTTTATTATTTTAAATACATACCTACGTATTTACTAACGTTGCAAACTATTCCATTGCAGAAAACTATTGCTTTATTTACTATTTTCTTTTTAAAATGTCACTATTATTAATTTGAAGTGATTAGTTTTTTGACAGTGGCATTTAATTAATAAAACAATAAGGAAGATTAAATGTACTTCCCAGAAAAAGCTTTCAGAATGTAACTAAAACTTTTGATTTTTGACACTGACTTTTGTCATTTGCAAATTATGAAACATAGAATTTGTCAACTGATTTCCTTAGTGTATTTTAGCCTACTCGACTTATTACATCCCCATATTCTATATATTATATTGTCTTTATCTTTAAATTTATAGAAGATATAATAAAAATTTTAAATGTATCAGATGTAGTATTTTATGTTCTTCAATATTAGTAATAAAAAAAATTTCAAAAAATAATATTTAGAAGATTTTTTTTTAGAAACTACTACTTCCGGTTGTCCAATTGTTACCAAAACCTTTTCAGCTCTTCCCATGAATATCAGATTGAAGAATTCATAGTTAAACTGGTCTTATGTCGTATAGTTTTTGAGTAATCGTCCCTCCAACATCCACACACACACACACACACACATACACGCACACGCACACGCGTACATACACACACCCACACACACACACCCACACACACCCACACACACACACGCACCCACGCACGCACGCACACACACGCGAAACACACACACACACAGAGAGAGAGAGAGAGACATCATCGTAAAAATGTTAAAATCGGTATATGTGGACCTTAAATTGCATATATCCATTAGAATTACCGCCAATCTTTTTAATGAATTGGAAGAATCTCTGACATTTAGAAACTTCCTCATACAATGAAAAATAGATATAATTGGAATTATTTGTGTGCAGAAGACATGTTAAATACAATAAAAAACAATATTTGAGTAAAGTTCTGTAATTTTTTGTTATAAAACGACGGTTCGAAAACGAAGTGCAATACAATACTTATATAGCCTAATATGGAAATGGCGAGAGGTCTTGTGCTGGCCACATCAGAATTTTTTTTATGATCAACAGCTAAAATTATTTGTTTTCTATGCAAAATTTATTTGAATTTCACTACAAAGTATTGTATTGAATATTGGCAACCTTTGTAAAGAACATTTATAATGTCAGATAAAACAAATGAAAAACGGAAGTTTGCATATAGATAACTTTTTAATAATAAAAAACAATGATAAAACATGAATGAAATAATTATTGTTTTATTTTTCTATAAATAAATAATGTCCTCAACTGCACATTCATACATATTAATTCTTAAATAAATTTATTATGAGCGCAATAATTATTATTTATTTTCAATTATAAAATAATCGAAATATAGGTCAAATAAATATTAGCTCTTTACTTGAATCTAATATTTTAATTATTAAAATTGGAAAATAGAATTATGGCTTGTGCACAAATACATATTTATTATTTATAATTTAAATTAATTTTATTGTAAACAGACAGGTACAGTGTGTCCCATTTAGAGGTGCCACCATTGGGATCTCGAGAACTATAAGAGATACGATGTCGGTTAAATGGAACTTTTTGTGCGCCTTTAGGAGGCCATCTCAGATGTGCTTTTGTTTTTCCAAAAATACTCATAAGATACTAGATAATGACGAAAAACTGAATATTGTTGATTTTTCTATTTCAAATAACTTCTAAACTATTAGTAATTGAGAAAAACTTTTCAAATATAAAAGATAGATATTTTTATTAACTAACCAGTGGCGTACGAAATAAATTTTTATATCCGTAAATTTTCGAAATATAACACAAACTTATATTTTTTTAAATGCAACCCGTATCTGATTTTAGTCTCAAAATATTTGTTTCTCTTTTCAACGATGTAAGGGTTATTATGTTTTATATTTGTTTTGCCTTCAAAATTATTATTTTTTTCTTATTTTGTATTAAATTTATAATTATTTTGAAAATATTGGTAGATTTCTATTTAAAAATACTCCTTGTATATAAATAATTTATTTCGCTAGAAAATTTTGCTCAAAACTCGTATCAAACTAATTTTTATAATATTTTGTATCTGGTCGCCCTTGGCACATTATAGTGTAATTTGTAATTATGAGTCTAGAATGAAAATATTAAGTAATAAAGGCATAAAACAAATTATTTCGATCAAATACAATATAATTAATAAAAATAATAATGTTTTTTTTGGAAAATAATAAGAAAGTTCAGGAAAATAAAGAGAAAAATTAAATTTTAGGAACAAAACAAATATAAATAACCCTTACGTCATTGAAAAGAGAAAAAAAAAATTTTTTTTGAGACTAAAATCAGATATGGGTTCCATTTAAAAAAATATAAGTTTGTGTTATATCTCAAAAATTTACAAATATAATAATTTATGTCGTACGCCACTGGTTAGTTAATAAAAATATCTATCTTTTGTATTTGAAACGTTTTTCTCAATTACTACTAGTTTAGAAGTTATTTGAGAAAGAAAAAAACAACAATATTCAGTTTTTCGTCATTATCTAGTGCCCTATGAGAATTTTTGGAAAAACAAATGCACAGCTGAGATGGCCTCCCAAAGGCGCACAAAAAGTTCCATTTAACCGACATCGTATCTCTTATAGTTCTCGAGATCCCAATGGTGGCACCTCTAAATGGGACACACTGTACACGGGTAAATAAAATACGGGGTGGTTGAAAAATTGGAGACAAATAGCTATGCTATTTTCTTTAGTATTCATTAACCAATTAATAAATTTGTTTATGATGAATTTATTTTACGAATTTACGATTTATAATTTAAATTTTAAAATATAAATTCACTTAAACGCATACGTTGGTTTGTGAACGATTCTTGTCTATCAATCATTATCCAAACATTGATTTTTTACTTCCTTGTACGAAGTAAAGGAAGTATTGTAATCGCGAAAAATTTCGGTTTCCAGATTTCAACGGAAATATCCATTTTGAGCATCCCTGAATCCATTTTGACTAATTTCGTCGTGACGTCTGTACGTACGTATGTACGTATCTCGCATAACTGAAAAACGGGAAGCCGTAGAAAGCTAAAATTTTGTATTTAGAACTGTTATAACATCTAGTTGTGCACCTCCCTTTTTGGTCATTACATAACTTGCGGAAGTGGTATTTTACTTGAAGCCTGTAATAGATTTTAATGAAAAACTATATTAAATTATTTTTCAATTACAGCAAATGCAAAATTATGAGCTACATCGTGAAAAAGTATGTCTACAGCTATCAGTATAAAATAAACGACTCTTTGTTAGAAAGGGTGAGACAAGTCCGTGATCTTGGTGTCTTGTTTGATGAAAAATTAACTTTTAGTAATCACATAAATTTGATTGTTACATCTTCTTTCAAGACATTGGGATTTCTAATACGTAACTCACGTTCTTTTTGCAGAATTAAAACTCTAAAAAGTTTATATTTTGCATATATCAGGTCTAAACTTGAATACTGTTCTCAAGTTTGGAATCCTATATATGATAAATACAAATCATACATAGAGACAGTGCAGAAGAAATTTGTAAAATTCTGTTATTATAAAGCCCATCGTCATTATCCTTTTTTTGATTATAACTATTCTGATTTATTAACTGAATTCAATATGTATACCTTAGAAACTCGTCGGAAAATACAGTCATGTATTTATTTATACAAAATTTGTCACGGAATAATCGATGATTGTTTTTCTCTTGAAAGTTTATCCATTCATATACCCCGTCAGAATACTAGAAACCATATAACTTTTTACTGTCCTCCTGTACGTACGAACTATGAAACGAAATTACCTATTAGACAAATGACGAATATTTACAATTGTACATCTTCTTACAGTGATATTTTTTCTGATTCATTAATGAAATACAAACAAGCATTACAAAATTATTTTGTAAGATAAAATCAGCCTTTATTACTATATGTATAAAGTTTTTGTTATTTTAATCACGTCTATGTTCAAAATGTATTACACACTATTGATTTCTTATTCTTTGTTAATTTTCATGTAATCGTCCTATAATTGGGATATTTTCCTGTTGGATAGATTGTCAAATAAATAAATAAATAAATAAATAAATAAAATATAAACCAAAACTTTTCAAATTTGGTATATAAGATTTCTATACGAGTGGGAATAACGTAATAAATTTTAGTTAAAATGGTCTGTCCGGAAGTGGTACTTTACTTGAAGCCTATAATAGATTTTAATGAAAAACTATATTAAAATATAATCCAAAACTTTTCAAATTTGGTATATAAGACTTTTATATCAATGGGAATAACATAATAGATATTAGTTAAAATGGTTTACCCGGAAGTGGTACTTTACTTGAAGCCTATAATAGATTTTAATGTAAAACTATATTAAAATATAATCCAAAACTTTTCAAATTTGATATATAAGACTTTTATGTCAATGGGAATAACATAATAGATTTTGATTAAAATGGTTTACCCGGAAGTGGTACTTTACTTGAAGCCTATAATAGATTTTAATGAAAACTATATTAAAATATATTCCAAAACTTTTCAAATTTGGTATATAATACTTTTATATCAATGGGAATAACAAAATAGATTTTGGTTAAAATGGTTTACCCGGAAGTGGTACTTTACTTGAAGCCTTTAATAGATTTTAATGAAAAACTATATTAAAATATAATCCAAAACTTTTAAACTTTGATATATAAGACTTTTATATCAATGGGAATAACATACTAGATTTTGGTTAAAATAGTCTAACCGGAAGTGATACTTTACCTGAAGATGTTATCAGTTTTTCTTGAAAAAAATGGGGTTATTTTGATTTTAGTAATAAATGCTTCAAATAAAAGTTTTAGAGAATTGAATTCTGCGTCGAAAACTTTAATTATGATTAAATTAGCTCTTTGTATTCTCTAATTAAGTTTGCTATGGATTAGGACAAAAAAGAACAAAAAAAAATAAAATGTTGATGTCAAATTATGTCAAATACGTGCAATTTTATGATTGGGTCTGTTATAATAAGGAACATATTTTAATTATTAACAAAATATGTATAGTGTAACAGGCGTACAAGGAAGTCATGTGCTGTCCACATCAGATATTATCATTTTATTGTACATCCATTTTGACATCCACAGTTATTGAGTCGAGTGTTATGCTGTTCTGCCATCCCTTTACAAGTATTGGGAGATTGGAACCCGGGAACTCAGCTGGGTCAGTTAAACATCTGTCGCTTTAGGCAGCAAATCAAATTATAGTCGACCATGAACCGTGGTACAGCTGAGATAAAAGTTTCTTTCGGACGAAGAGTTTAAATCAACCATCATAATATATACACCCTGATATATAATTTAAATCTATGGTTAAACCACATTCACAGCTCCGAAAATAAAAATAAAATTATACATAAAAATCTGTTGTGGCCAGCACAAGACCTTCCGTCAATTCGATGTATTTTGCACAAATCCCATACCAAAAGCACCGTGGAACAGTTTCTATATAATATCATGTAAAATCGAACACGAACACATACTATTTTTTACAAATTTCATACCAAAAGTTCATTTGAAAAGGTTCTATAAATCCAATAAAATTATGACATAAACATACACTAAGAAAAATGCACTTGACACATTTTACTTTCTTCTTCAGCTTTCCCCTATTTTATTACGGGTCGCTGTTTCCTTTTCTCTTCCACTCATTCCTGTCCAACGCATCTTCTTCACACAGTCCTTCCTTTCTCAAGTGTTCTGCGATACATCTTCTTTTTAGCCTTTCACTGCATGTCACTTGAGAGGACCACTATGAAATACTAATTTTTCATCCCATACTTTCCATATTTGGTTTTGCATTTGCAACACACATCTGTCAATTAGAATTTTGAATGTATCAGCTGTTTCCATGATAAATAGCAAAGCTGACTAATTTTTGAAAATTAATTTCTTTATAATGCTTTAACTCTACATCTATTGAATATGAAGGAAAATGAATAATCAAACCATATAGAGAAGAGTATTTTCTTTAATAAATATAATAACAAAATGTCAAAAAATAATATTTAACTGCGTTTTTTTTTAAGAAAAACTGTTAAAAACTTCAAATAAGGGTACTTCCGGTGGATCAATTATAATCAAAATCTAATCAACTCTTCATATGAATGTACAGAAGAGGAATACGAAAGAATTATAATTTTTAGAATTGTAGTATTGGAGTTATCGTCGGAGAAAAATTTATCACACACGGACACACGGACACACACACACACACACACACACACACACACACACACACGGACACACACACACATACATACATACATACATACATACATACATACAGACATCATCTTAAAAATAGCAAATTCGTATTGTAGGGACCCTAAAACGTGCTTATTCATTAAAAACTCATCACCGAATTTTTTGACCAAAGACAATACCTTCCTTACCGGAAGGTAAAAAGAAAATATTCAAATTGAAAGCCATTATTTCTTTGGCACATTTAAACTCTTTTGGAAAGAGAGCCGACCGTTCTACGTAACTGGTGTCTAGATATAACTTTCCTTATAGCACGATCATATCTAACTTTTCTTCATTTGTAAAGTTATTTTTTTTTTTTAAATTGATTTAGACCTTTGTGAAGTGTAAAGTTATTAAACATTATTAAACACAGAGAACTTTACGGGAGAAATTATTAAACGTCAAACAAACAAAGAATCAATTGTTTCCATGGCATACTTGTTACTTGACTAACAAACTAATAAAATAATTTACAAAATTTAAATTTTTAACCGTAAATAACTCGCTTATTTGAAAAAATTGTACATAAACAACATTGCCTTATTGGAAAGAGACAAAAATACTTTTTCCAATAAGATAATAAAAAATATATGGTTCTATTTAAAATATATATATATATATATATTGTCCCAAATTTTGAGAACCACTGATACAAATTTTATTTTGTCTACATGACCAATTTTTACCTTCCGTCACCTTTAGGTAAGGAAGGTATTGTCTTTGGTCAAAAAAATCGGTGGTGAGTTTTTAATGAATAAGCACGTTTTAGGGCCCCTACAATACGAATATACCATTTTTAAGATGATGTCTGTATGTGTGTGTGTGTCCGTGTGTGTGTGTGTGTGTGTGTGTGTGTGTGTGTGTGTGTGTGTGTGTGTGTGTGTGTCTGTGTGTGTGTGTTTCCGTGTGTGACAAATTTTTCTCCGACAATAACTCCAATACTACAATTCTAAAAATTATAATTCTTTCGTATTCCTCTTCTGTGCATCCATATGAAGAGTTGATTAGATTTTGGTTATAATTGATCCACCGGAAGTACCCTTATTTGAAGATTTTAACAGTTTTTCTTAAAAAAACGCAGTTAAATATTATTTTTTGACATTTTGTTATTATATATATTAACGAAAATACTCTTCTCTATACGGTTTGATTATACATTTTCCTTCATATTCAATAGATGTAAATTTAAAGCATTATAAAGAAATTAATTTTCAAAAATTAGTCAGCTTTGTTATTTATAATGGAAACAGCTGACATAATTATTCAAAAAAATTTAATTGACAGATGTCAGTAGCAAGTGCAAAACCAAATATGGAAAAAAGTATAGGATCTAAAACTGGTATGTCTTATTGTTGCTCGCAAGTGACACGCAGAGAAAGGGCAAAGAGAAGATGGAAGGACATTACTTAGTGTAGTTTATGTTATAATTTTATTGGATTTATAGAACATTTTCAAATGAACTTTTGGTATGGAATTTGTAAAAAATAGTATGTGTTTTTACATGATATTGTATAGGATCTGCTCCAAGGACCTTTTGGTATGGGATTTGTACAAAATACATGGAATTGACGGAAGGTCTTGTGCTAGCCACAACAGATTTTTTAATATAAAATGGCACAATTTTGCTTATTTAACCAACCTCGTACCTCTTCAAATAAAAAAGTTACCAATAGTGAGCAAGCTTATTGAGACACGCTTTATTAAATGACAGTTGATGTTTTATTTTCGAAGCTATGAACACCAACCATAAAGTTTTATTCATAATTTTATTTATATTTCTTATTTTCGTGGCTGTGAATGAGCCTTAAAGCCCCCATTATAATAACAAAAATATAACGTCATCCAACACAATTTATGTATCAAGTTGGTATCGCAAAAACAAAACAGACATTTAATCAAAGTTAAACAAAGGGGAGCTCGTCACAAATAGCCTTATCGTTCTGAAATCAGCTACGCTGTGAAGTTGTCACTACACCGTCAAGTTGGTATCACTTGTGAAATGTTCAAGGTCAGATGTATTTAGGGAACCGACCTACGGTAATGTATTCCTAGGGTGGCGGTAGAGTTTTAATATTTTATGAATGGTAAATATAGTGGATTAGGGGGTCAATGTCAGTTGGTTTTAAAATATCTATACAGTATAATTTTAATATACAGTTATACATAAAAGTCTCTGTACGATAATTTCAATCTATTTTAGGAAAAGTAGCTGTTTAAAACCAATATATTCAATATTTTTTTAAATCTAAAATGAAAAGCATTATGTTATTACGTTATTATAAGTCTCCGTACAATAACCAAAACATTTAAATAATAAATAACTTATTTATATTTTTAAAGACTAAAATAGTTATTTACATTCGAGTGCGTGTAAGTTGTATTTTACAGCGCGACAGCTTTGTTTGAGGCACGAGCCCTTAAGGCGAATGCCTTATTAGCTGGAGCGCTGTAAAATACTTCACGCACGAGAATTGTATCAAATTTTTTGGCCGACGGTAATGAAAATCACTTTTTTTAATGAGTAGGTTGTACTTCTAAAAAGGGTTAGTTTAAAATACTGGGGTTAAGTCAAATTCCAAATTTGATTTTACTTACCTTCATTAGAGTACTTCTTCTAGCGAAAATTTATTTGTAATAATAGACGTTGTTTATGACTGATAATACATTTATTTGCTCATGTTTTCTTCGTAACAAATAATAGGTAGGTGTCGATATTTGACATTTCAGCAATGTTCGCCTCGCGTATTTGAAAGGTATATCGATCGGTGACTATGAAAATTTACGGATATAAACATTTATTTCGTACGCCACTGGTTACTTAATAAAAATATCTATCTTTTATAATTGAAACGTTTTTCTCAATTGCTAATAGAAGAAGAACAATATTTAGTTTTTCGTCATTATCTGGTGCCCCATGAGAATTTTTGGAAAAACAAAAGCACTTTGAGATGGCCTCCCAAAGGTGCACAAAAAGTTCCATTTAACTGACATCGTATCTCTTATAGTTCTCGAGATTCCAATGGTGGCAGTTTTAAATGGGACATACTGTATAGAGAACCCATGAGTCGTTTTTTACGCACGTTTTAGGGTCCCTACAATATGAATTTACTATTTTTAAGATGATGTCTGTATGTGTGTGTGTGTGTGTGTGTGTGTGTGTGTGTGTGTGTGTGTATGTGTGTGTGTGGGTGTGTGTGTGTCCGAGTGTGTGTATGTATGTCCGTGTGTGACAATTTTTTCTCTGACGATAACTCCAATTCTAAAAATTGTAATTCTTTCGTATTCCTCTTCTGTACATCCATATGAAGAGTTGATTAGATTTTGGTTATAATTGATCCACCGGAAGTACCCGTATTTGAAGTTTTTAACAGTTTTTCGTAAAAAACGCGTTAAATATTGTTTTTTGACATTTTGTTATTATACATATTAAAGAAAATATTCTTCTCTGTACAGTTTGACTATACATTTTCCTTCATATTCAATAGATGTAGATTTAAAGCATTATAAAGAAATTAATTTTCAAAAATTAGTCAGCTTTGCTATTTATCATGGAAACAGCTGATGCTGATATATTAAAAAAATTCTAATTGACAGATGTCAGTTGCAAGTGCAAAACTAAATATGGAAAGTGTAGGATCACAAAATTGGTATGTCATAGTGCTCCTCGCAAGTGACACACAGAGAAAGGCCAAAGAGAAGATGGAAGGACTGTATCGCAGAAGACTGAAATGAATGCCTGTGTCAAGAAGATGTGTTGGACAGGAATGAGTGGAAGAAAAGAGGAAACAGCTACGTCTAATAAAATAGGGGAAGCTGCAGAATAAGAAGAAGTGTCAAGTGCATTTTACTTAGTGTATGTTTATGTTATAATTTTATTGGATTTATAGAATAGAAATAGCATGTGTTCGTGTTTGATTTTACATGATATTATATAGAATCTGTTCCAAGGACAGTTTGGTATGGGATTTGTACAAAATACATTGAATTGACGGAAGGTTTTGTGCTGGCCACAACAGACTTTTTCATATTTCAGCCGAGCATGAAGGGTTATTAAGATTTCCTGGTACAGTGTGTTCAAAAAAAAAATCCTAACTCGGAATAAAAAAAAAAAATGTTAATTTGTAAGTATTTAATTAAATGTCAATTTGACACGAAATATTTTTAAAATTGTTATCTGGAGAAATTAGAAAACGGTGAAAACTATTCTGTATCCTTCTTTATTATATTTTCTCCTTAAAATTACATTTTACGATCAATTTTGAAAACTTGACCTTTGAATTGAATAATGATCAGGAGTGGGATCACGTAAAAGTGAAAACGATATTGCGATTATCGAGAAGTGAAAACGACATTCGTTTCCTTAGCGATCACGTAAAATTAGTCACTCACTACGTTTTCAACTTCGGTTATTTCCGTAAAGTGACTATGTTTTGTGAAAACGATATCGTTTACAGACTAATGTTTTTGTATTAAATAGTAGATTTGACAGATAATTTATATGAATGTCATTAAATTTTTTAATCTAATGTCAAAAAGTATTATTCTCGCCCCAGGCGCCCTTCGTTTTTATTTCGTTCATAATAGCAATGTTGTAAGAATTGAAGAAGGATACAAGTTAAATTATTAGTTAGTTACAGATGCCATGTATCATCTAATTTTGTTCCTTTTGATATTCCAGAAGTTAAATTTATGAAGTAAACCAAAATATTTCTAAATATATAATTAAAACTTCAAGAGACCTTTTA
This sequence comes from Ophonus ardosiacus, assembly GCA_943142095.1. Taxonomy (NCBI): domain Eukaryota; kingdom Metazoa; phylum Arthropoda; class Insecta; order Coleoptera; family Carabidae; genus Ophonus; species Ophonus ardosiacus. The sequence goes on from OW964840.1 coordinate 7,272,988, forward strand.
AGACCGCAAGTATACAGGATTGTTATTTTCAAGTAATCTAGTTTTTTTAAATTTCAGTAGAAATATGAAAATATCTAATCACCAAGAGTTCAATTTTCTATCATAGATTTCAAAAGAGTAAAAATATATAGTAAATCATAAGCATTTTGTTCTTCGCAATATGCTTATTAAAATATTCCTGATTTTTTTTCTTAGATTCATTCTTGTAATCAATTTTCATTTTATAATTATCGTATTTTATTACAATTATTTCATTTTTGCCTTACTAAATAAAATAATAAAAAATACCTTTCAAATTTAACATATTCATTTATTTTTAAATCATTTATAATGACATTTCTTTCATTTTTTCCAAAACGTCAAATTCAACTCACTGCTCACTACATTCTTTTACCTAAATGCAAGTAAATAAGAAAAGGATATACCTATACCCAAATGTATGAAATAAAAAGAGACGTAAGAAACGACTATCGTTTTCACATGCTTTGAGAGTGTCGACTAGAATTCACATTTTTTTCAGTCTAAAACGATATCGTTTTCGGTTTTCATTATTTACGTGATCACATTTTCACTTGTCGACAGTCGCAATATCGTTTTCACAGTTACGTGATCCCACTCCTGAACCGAAATAGGTTTTTTTTCTGGCCATACTATAGTATACCTGTTTAACGAACTGCTCTTTACTAAATTTATACAGCATCCCAATAAAACATATGAAAGTCATTTTAACAAATTTAGCACCGGTATCATAGTAACTCACTGTCACTCTTAACGATGAAAACAAAAGAATATTTTTAGCTGTTACAGTTCGCTGACACCATGACTTTGAATGTTAGGTTATAGTTTGCATAACAAGTGCGACAACCGAAGTTGGTTGCCAAAATACTCTCGGTGTAAGTCTTGGCAAAAGACAAGAGTTCGCAAGCCAAATGAATGTGACCTAAAGTTCTAGGTTAGCAGACCTTGTATTACATGCGAACATAGTAAATATATTTTCAAGTAATTTCACACTAAATGGGCTGGCACAAACCTATAATTAAATCTTGTATAGCATCGTACAAAAATAAGTAACATGGGACACATAAAGCCTGATTTATAGATTGCATATAATAGAATGGAATAGAATAGAACAGGGAATAGAAATATAAACCAATGTAAATGCATGGAACCATTCATATTTGCAAAGAATGGAATAGAATATTCGCTATAGTCTATTTGAGAATGACTGGCAGTAATAGATCATTATTTGCAAGAGTAGTATTGGATTTTTGCCAGCAATGCGGCAAATAAAACTACCAGAAAAATCAGTTGTAACTACACTAGGATGGTCAAAATAAGCCGCACGCTTTGTACCTGGAACGAAACTTACTTGTCGAACAATAGAAATGCCGTCCGATAATCCCCGTCGGACTGTGTCATAGACGTAGATAGGATTTGTAGAGTGATCTGTTTATACATTTACTAAAAATAAAAGTTTTTAATATTTAAATATAACTTTCTCAGTCATTATTATTATATTGCAAACATTTAATATTTACATACATACATTCAATATTTACATTTTTATTTGTTACATACTAAAATTTATACTTATTTCATGTGTGTTGTCAAGATATTGGTACCTGTCATATTTCTATTAAATATACATATTACATTACACATACTTATATATTTATACATAAATTATTAAAAATCAGAATCTGATTCTGAATCTTGTCCTACTGAAATTATAAATGGCTCGATCATTTCGTCTATCAGATGGTCAAGTTTGCACATTTGGTCTTCTTCCTTTATGACATGTTGAATACAGTTTTTCCAATTATCGGCAGTCACATGTTTTAATGCATCCATAAAAAGTTTTTTCACATTGTCCAAAATAAAAGTGGTGTTGTTTCGCGCTACTTCACCTTTAACTTGAGCCCAAACTAATTCAATTGGATTGAGCTCGCAGTGATAGGGCGGTAAACGAAGGACAGTAATACCGCGATTCGCTGCCATATCATCAATAACATGATGAATAAATTTATGTCTATGTAATTTAGCTATAGCCAAAGGTTCAGTTTTGACAATTCCCATCTGTTCTCTACCGAATTTAGTCATTTCGACTATCCCTGTGCAAACAATTATTGGCGCGCCACTGGAATGTCTTTGACAGAATGATTTATTACTGCCAGTCATTCTCAAATAGACTATAGTGAAATAGAGCAATATGACGTCTAGCGGCGAAAATATGAATTAGTGCATGGTAGTAAGTAGTGCTGTGAGGATCTGACAAAACATGGATTCGAGTACCCGGATTTCAAAATATCCGGTTTCTCGGATATCCGATGTTCGGGTATTGAAGCGGATATCCGTAAATTTAATTCGGATTTGGATCCGGATCATGGTTTGGATCCGGATTCTGATTTCGATCCGGATCCCATTCGGATCCGGATTCGATGTATTGTTTACAGTTCCGGATCCGAATTTTAATTCTGGATCCGATTCATCATTTTGAATGTAAAGGCTAACATCTGTAAGTGAGTTCAAATTCAAACTGTTACAGTGGCCGGTTTATCTTTACAGCGGTCTGTAAACATCAATAAATTTTATAATACCCCTTTAAAACAGACAGGTAGTTGGTCCAAATAGAAGAAGGAATCTTCTTAGAATATTGAAAATTCTGTAGTTCTAAAATTTTAACATTCATTACAACAAATACTTCAAAGAAAACTAGATTAAGATTAAATTTGAAAAATAATGGTTACAGGTTCATTGCAGATGTCGAAATACCAATTTATTTATAACATACACGTGTTTCACATGAAAGGGATTGTTTTTCCATATCTAAAATCCGATAGTCATACTCATATTCGGATCTGGATCCAAAATCCAATAATCAGATTAGGATCCAAAATCCGATACTCAGATCCGGATCTAAAATCCGATACTGAGATTTGGGTCCGAGATCCGGATAGTTCAATATTCAATTATCCGGATATCCGGATATTTTTGGATCCGAAACCGAAACTATCCGGATCCAGATCCCACCACTAGTAGTAAGTCCTAGCCGAGGTAGCGGCGAACGCATCATTTCTGTCACTTATTTAACAAATAAATCACGAGTGGAGTGAAATTTGTAGGCTATACTTCATTTTACGTAAGAAAATAGTAGATTGCTCTTAAGAGCAGACCATTTTTACATGCATTAAATAAATAATTTAAATTTGTGAAACCAAGCTTTGTCAATAATACATATATTTATCCGTAAAAATGTCAAAATCTAAAATTGCAACAAAATATGGTTAAACATCCCTTAATTCTGTAGATTTTATTTGACAACAGACAGGTAATATTTGTTTCATTTCTTTGAAACAGGTTTATAGTCTGACCAATCAAAGGGTAGAATTTATATATCCCTAACTAAACCAACGTTATTCTTACGTGAAATAAAGTATCATAACAAAATCTAAAACTTCAACGCGTTTTTGTTGCGTTTAACCTATGTACGTCATTAGCACGCAGAAATCCAGAAATAATTAATTTCCATAATTTCCCGAAAACAAGAACCTAAATTCTATGGAAAAATTTATTAGAGAAATTTGCCAATTTGAAATAGTTGGTAGACGAAAGTTATGCATTCATCTTTTAAAAATGGGAAAGGAACCGAGTAAAAATACTGCTTGCTCCTTGTATTTTGTAAAGCAAGATTATATTTTGCCGGGTATAACTACAAGATAATAATTACTTAGTGTCTTTATTAAAATACTTCGTAATGAAATCTAAACTTGTAGACCTGCCTGCACAAAGATGACAATAAAATAATAATACCTATCTCTCCATTAATCTGCCAAAGACTGTAATAATGCAGTACTATATAGATTCAAGAAAACAAAGACTCGAATCATGTAAATTCAAAATTCGAGAGAATGCTGAACATAATTTTTATATGAAACGGACTAGTTCGCAAAATTTAAAATGTTATTCATACTAGAAACATTATTTTTATTTAATATTAACTATAATATTAATATTACTTTGTATTTCAAACACCGCAGTGTATAAGAATACAGTTGCGGGAAACGAAGCATCTACCTTAAACCGGCCATATTGTTTCGTCACGCGCTAAGCTCCTCCTCTTCTTCACTCGCGGATACGACATAAGCAATTTTTATTTCTTATTCTATTCCATTCCATTCTACTCCATTTTTCAGGTGTGACGCGTCTTGGTCATTCGGGTAAACTGGGGAAGAGCCGAACGTTAATTTAACACATTGATTTTTACTTTTCTATAAAGTTTTAAACTATGACTTGATTGGTCAGTTTTAAAGGCCTCTATTTCTTGTAGAAAGTATGTTAAACAAAAATTATTGCCAGATTTACTATCTTTGGGGTCAGTTCTACCATGGGTTAAGCGTTGATCACTTACTTACATAACACCCTGTATAGTTCCATTTAAAAAATATATATTCTGTCCCAAATTTTGGGAACCGCTGACACAATTTTTATTTTCTCTACATGACCAATTTTCTAATATAAAATGGCACAATTTTGCTCATTTTACGAACCTCGTATCTCTTCAAATAAAAAAGTTACCAATAGTGAGCAAGCTTATTTAGACACCTGTATATGTTAGTTTTAATGAAAATTTTAAATTTGTATAGATAAAATAAGTTGAATGTTATAACGCTCAATTTAAAATTGATGAAGGCATTCTTTAGTTAAACGGTTGGCGAAACAGTCTCACTCGTCCCAAAATCATTCATTTTTACTTCCTTGTACGAAGTAAAGGAAGTATTGTAATCGCGAAAAAATTCGGTTTCCAGATTTCAACGGAAATATCCATTTTGACCATCCCTGAATCCATTTTGACTAATTTCGTCGTGACGTCTGTACGTACGTATGTGCGTACGTACGTATGTACGTACGTATCTCGCATAACTGAAAAACGGGAAGCCGTAGAAAGTTAAAATTTTGTATTTAAGACTGTTATAACATCTAGTTGTGCACCTCCGATTTTGGTCATTACATAACTTTCGGAAGTGGTACTTTACTTGAAGCCTATAATAGATTTTAATGAAAAACTATATTAGAATATAATTCAAAACTTTTCAAATTTGATATATGAATTTTATATCAATGGAAATAATATAATTGATTTTAGTTAAAATGGTTTATCCGGAAGTGGTACTTTACTTGTAGCCTGTAATAGATTTTAATGAAAAACTATATTAAAATATTATCCGAAACTTTTCAAATTTGGTATATAATACTTTCATATCAATGGGAATAACATAATAGATTTTAGTTAAAATGGTATACCAGGAAGTGGTACTTTACTTGAAACCTATAATAGATTTTAATGGAAAACTATATTAAAATATAATCCAAAACTTTTCAAATTTGGTATATAATACTTTTATATCAATGGAAATAACATAATAGACTTTGGTTAAAATAGTATATCCGGAAGTGATACTTTACTTGAAGCTATTATCAGTTTTTCTTGAAAAAAAATGGTGTTATTTTCAATTTAACAATAAATGCTTCAAATAAAAGTTTTAGAGAATTGAATTTTGCGTCGAAAACTTCAAGTATGATTAAATTAGTTCTTTGTATAAGCGAGATTTTTAAATTTAAACATTATGTACTTTTTGGTTTCTGTAATTAAGTTTGCTATGAATTAGGACAAGAAATAACAAAAAAATAAAGAATTTAATGTCAATGTCAAATACGAGCAATTTTATGATTGGGTCTGTTATAATACATATTTTAATTATTAACAAAATATGTATAGTGTAACAGGCGTACAAGGAAGTCATGTGGTGTCCACATCAGATATTTGTATTAATGAAACAACTAACTATTCTTTAAATAAAAGATGCGTTCTTGGTTTTTATTATTTTGCAATGTTTCAGTCGCATATGCACCCAACGATACAATTCAATATTTGTTAGTTTTTCACTCTTTATTAAAAAGCCTAATCGCCAAATGATTTACACACCGAAATTTCTAATCAAGGCGGCCGTAATCAAAATCTGCTTACTGTTGCCCGCGGGTATACATCAAGATAAAATATAGCAGAACCAAACTGCGAAATTGGATTTTTCCAATAATCAATCCTTTGTTGTATAAATTCATCTTCAGCCTAGAATATTAAAAACTAAACACCAAAGAGCGTATCACAGATTGTGTAAGGGATGGTCTGTGCTTTCACAAGCTTAGGGTTGTTACGTTTTTTTTATCAGGGATTGATTTAACTTTAAAGATTACAAGGAAATGTCAAAGGGATGATATTAAAAACCGATTTTTTTCCTTTTGCACAGTGTCTGCCATTCTGCTTTAATAAAACACTAAAGGTAAAGGTACATTTACAATTCTTGAAGTGCAAATTGAGTAGAGATGCATTCGAGCCGAGTCGGACCGGGCTTTGAGGTTGGATCGACTCGATAAAAAATTATCTGGCCCGGCTCGAAAATTGACCCGAAATCGGGCCGGGCCTAAGCTCGAAATTGAGTGCATCCGGCATTCCTAATTTTGATTTTTATGTGAGGCGAAATGTTTAACTTTTTTCGTGATAAACTTAAAAAAAACCTCTTCATTCATATAACGTTCCACATTAGTTAACATAAGTAATTAAAAAAATCTGATGTGGTCAACACAAAACCTCCCGCTATTTAATTTTTATTAATTTAAATACATACCTACGTATTTAGAAATGCTTCAAACTATATTATGTTCTATTACATATAACTGTTGTAAACTTACACGTCTGCACGCTTACCAGAATTTGCTAAGGTTCCTATATCATCTCAGGATTCTTCGGTTGCTTAGCTGAAATTGTAGGTTCGAACAAGCAAAGATTTGTTATTATTAAATAGTGTAGGTTTATTATATTATCGAGGATCTACATGAAGTCTTAGTTCTACGTCTTATACAACTTTACGAGTTGACGATGTTGTTACAACTCTATTCGAGTTGGCGATCTGCTTTTAACTCTATTCGAGTTGACGATCTGCTTTCAACTCTATTCGAGTTGACGATCTGCTTTCAACTAACCAACATATATTATATTCAAAATTGAACATAGTTCTCTCCGTCTGCCGTCGCTCATCCCCGCATCCATACCATCAAGGCGTGGAAGGGAAAAAATGATGATTTAGGGCTTTTAGCGAGAGAACAAAGAAAGTCCCCTGTAAGTCATTTGAAATAAACAATTCTAAGAACGGATGTAGCGAATGCAGATTGAGCATGAACTAAGAACTTAAGGAGTGTAAAATGCTGAATTACGTCTGAAAGAATAGTGAAAAACAATCCTAAGAATTATAAAAGTCAAATACAAGGTGTTCTCACCCTTGCAACAAAGAAAGGTTAAAATATAATGATGTCATAAGCACGAGTGCAACTGTACTTAGAAATTTAGATTCATATGAATGACAAATAACTAATACTCGGGATTTACATTATATTCAGCACTTTAAACTACTTTTACAACAAATAAAATACATAGTAACTTATCATAACTAAAATTGATTACATATATTGATTATTGATTAATGAATATTGATTGATCTTAAATTATAAAAGGATGGACTTTACTACATAACTATTGCTTTATTTACGATTTTCTTTATTATTTAATATGTCACACTATTTTGACAATGACGTTTACCTGTCAGTTACATTCATTTGAAAAATAAACTTTGTAACAAAGGAATTGTGTTTATCTTAGGCTTCGGGATTAAAAAAAGAAAAATGATTTTTAAATTTATCTGTAAAATGTATAGAAAAAGTACTAATGTATACCTGTACAAAATTCAATAATCTATAATTTTCCAATGACATTAAATGCGAAAAAATAACATTTAATGGTATTTTTTGAAGAAAAACCATTATGAGCTTCAAGTAAAGTACCATTTCCATTTATCCGATTTACACCCAAATCTAATGGCTTCTATTCCTATTAGAATAGGGTAGAAATACAAGGTTTCAGAATTTTCTGAATGATAGTATTTGAGTTAGAGTGCAAACAAAATTCGAACACATACACACATACACAAATACACACATACACACATACACACATACACAAACACACATACAGACATCACCGTGAAAATGTTAAAATTGGGTTCTAGGGACCTTAAAACGTGGTCATTTACTAAAATCTCGATATGTGATTTTTAGCACGATCCCTATACCTCCCTTACCAAAGGTAGCGGGAGGTAAAAAGACACTTCTAGTGTAAGTTTGTTATAAAAATTACAGACCTACCCGTATTTGACATTTTGTTTACCAAAGGCGTTCGAAAATTGAAACAACTTTTTCACAAATCTTATACAAAAAATATCATTTACATAATGATTTTTTATCTAACTTTGTGCGCAAAAATAAAAACAGAAATCATTATGATGGGAACAAAAATCACTTTTATTTAAGTTTACGAGTAGTAACAATAGTAATAATAACATCACAATAGCATTATTATGTTTTAGTGAATAACCTTGAATTCTTGAAGTAAAATAACATTTTTATTTGTTAAGATGTGAAGTATGATGTTATTAAATCATTTTGATCCTTTTTAACTCCATACATTTTCATTAAAATATTAAGGAAACTGTTCATTTGATTGAACAATAGGATTTTTCGGGCCGGCCCGAAAAGCTCGAATTTTCGGGCCGGCCCAAAATCAAAAGTCCGACTCGCCTCAACTTTTGCAAATCGCATATCCAAATTTTAGTGAATAAGCACGATTTAAGGTCCCTACAATCCAATTTTAACATGTCCGTCTGCATGTGCGTGCGTGCGTGTGTGTGTGCGTGTGGGTACGTGCAGATATGTGTATGTGTGTATGTGTGATTGTTCTACAGACGGTTTCTCAAATTCTAAATGACTGACGACCAATTTAACTACGTATTCCTTAATCTGACATTAATGGGAAGAGCTGAAAAAGTTTTGGTAACAATTGGACAACCGGAAGTAATAGTTTCTTAAAAGAAATCTTCTAAACATTATTTTTTTTTGAAATTTATGTTATAACAAATATTAAAGAATATAAAATTCTCTATTCGATACATTGAACATTTTTATTATATCTTCTATAGATTTCGAAGTAGAGAATTATAAATATATAAAATAATCCGTTGCAATGAACAGACCAAATAACTCCATATAGTCTATTATGGAAATGGTGAGAAGTCTTGTGCTGACAACATACTTTTTAAATAAAAAATACGCTGATACTAAATAAAAAAAAAATTATATTCTACTTCTCTCAAAACAAAAATATTGTTAATAAATCATTTCCAAATCCTACCGACTGCGCCAAAATTTGAAATATTGTTTAATTAACTTGAAAAATGCTCTTGTTCTTCTAATCCGTCATTCCAAATATCTTTTCAATTGTTCTCAATAAAATTAAATTAACCCTGTCTGCTTTAAACAAATGGCTATCAAAAATGGGTCACCCCCACAGCCACCTGAATTAGCGTGTGAATAACCCATAAATCCAAAACTTTCAATAACGAACAAAAAACGAGAATTCATTCATTCAATGGATCTCACTTGGAGGTAAAATATTAAATAAATTTGAAAATTTACGATGTGCAGACAGAACAAAGCTTGAACTAGTGGTCTGGGCAGGATTTATTAGCTTTTAATGATCGGGAGAAAAATTAAAGTTAAATGTCTCGCAGGCAATTTAAAAGAGGAGAGTAATTAGAAAATTATTGAACTTTTATTGGAAAAAAAGAAAAAACGGGATGTAGTAGATAGGAATCAATTGATAACTTTGAGACTGGAATAGATATCGAAATGGAATATATTATTTTGAATCAACGTGGTGTCTCTAAATGATTACACTTAAGTTTCATGCACTAGTGGTTCACTAATAATAACAAGTATCACCTTAAAAGATGACTTATAACCATATAAACTGTCATACCAAATTTTATCCAAATCGAATAAAGCGTCCGATTATTATAAGCAAAATAATTTTTTTTTCGAAAAACTTTGAAACAGAATTCTGGCTAAATGATACACTTTCCGGTAGAAGCAAGTTTGGTTAAATCGTCTTATTTTAGCCTCAGGAATCTGTGGTTAAGCCATGTCCCACTATTTAAGATACACTCTGTATATATATATATATATATATATTTATATATATATATATATATATATATATATATATATCATTATCATTTTAAATATTTAATTAATAATAAAATAAGAAATGTTAAATATACTACCCCTAAAAAGCTTTCAGTAATGTATCTGGATTTTTCAGGCACATTTTTCTATCAATTACAAACATTTTAAATTTTCAAATGATTTCCGTGGAGTTATTTGGGCTGTGAGATTTATTACAACGGATTATTTTACATATTTATAATTCTCTATCTCTAAACCTATAGAAAATATAATAGAAATATTCAATGTAATGGATAGAGCATTTTGTAGATTGATGAAAGCGTTTATGTTACTATTCGCGAGTGAAGAAGACAAGGCCGGCAACAACAGTGGTGCTCGCGGTCTCGAGCACCACACGTAAAATCAAATGGTGGTGCTTCGCACCACACGTTTAAGACATAAGTTATTACAATTTTTTTAATAATATGCTGGGTTTATGCAGTAAATTAAAATTCAGAATTTTATGTTTGACATTTCGTATAATCTAACTTTTATAGATGAATTATATTTATATAGGATAGAAAAATAAAGGTAAGCAATTTGTAGAATAAATCCAATTAGTAATTCGTCGCCCTTTTCTGCAGAAACTTTGTAATCATCGTACATTTTCATAGGTTAGGTGCGAAAATCTGTCATAAGTGCGCGAATAGCGCAGGCGCAAAACTAAGAATTTAAACTAAAAGTTGAAAATAGCCAACTTCTTAATTTAGTTTCATTAGTTTAATTCTTCAGTTCAGTTGCATAAATGTTGTCATTGATAACAATGGTTTCTGCTTGTTTAGTTTAGATTTACAATTTAAATTTTTAATTTAGTGGCCTGAGTAAACCCAGCATAACTGCATAGTGCATTCGACATAAACATAACATAACCTTTCTAGCATTTTTATTATAATACGTCTGGTTTGCGAATTTGATACGTACAGCGCATGGCAGTAAGTATTTAATTCTTTTATTTTTTTCGTTGTTTTTATAGTGTACCTATATAGTGTTTTTGTATTTTGAATTTTAGTTGTAAGCAAAAACAAATGTAATGGCTTCGACTGGGACTTTAATGCTGGGCTTATGCAGGGAGCTAAATTAAAAAATTAAATTGTAAAACTAAACAAGTAGAAACCATTGTTACCAATGACAACGTTTATGCAACTGAACTGAAAAATGAAACTAATGAAACTAAATTAAGAAGTTGGCTATTTTCAACTTTTAGTTTAATTTTATAATTTCTTACTTTTGCGTCTGCGCCATTCGCGCACTTATGACAGATTTTTGCACCTAACCTATGAAAATGTACGATGATAAAGTTTCTGCAGAAAAGAGCGACGAAATACTGATTGGACTTATTCATCAAATTGTTTACCTTTATTTTTTGATCTTATATAAATGTAATGTATCGCAATTTCACCTATAAAAGTAAGATTATACGAAACGTCAAATATAAAATTCTGAACTTTAATTTACTGCATAAACGACTTTATTTTAGTTTAGTTTCTTAATTTAGGGCTTAATTTAATTTCATAATTTACATGCTGCATAAACCCAGCATAAAAAAAAAGAACTTCGAAAAAATGTTCTGTGAACTGGCAATTTATTTTTGAACATGAAAGGGGAAAACATGCATTTGCACATCCCTTAAAAATATGTAGCTTTCAATTATAACGCATTTGACCTTGAATGAAAAAAAAAATTCGCCTGCGGCGCATTTTCTATTCTAGGTTAAATATCACCAAATTTTTGGTGCACGAGCCATCACTAAGCACCACACACTAAAATTAAAACTTGCCGGGCCTGGAAGAAGAGGAGGAACTTAGCGCGTGACGTAACAATATGGCCGGTTTAAGGTAGATGCTTCGTTTCCCGCAACTGTATTCTTATACACTGCGGCATTTGAAATACAAAGTAATATTAATATTATAGTTAATATTAAATAAAAATTATGTTTCTAGTATGAATAACATTTTGAATTTTGCGAACTAGTCCGTTTCATATAAAAATTATGTTCAGCATTCTCTCGAATTTTGAATTTACATGATTCGAGTCTTTGTTTTCTTGAATCTACATAGTACTGCATTATTATAGTCTTTGGTAGATTAATGGAGAGATAAGTATTAATATTTTATTGTCATCTTTGTGCAGGCAATAAAGACACTAAGTAATTATTATCTTGTACTTATACCCGGCAAAATATAATCTTTCTTTACAAAATGCAAGGAGCAAGCATTATTTTTACTCAGTTCCTTTCCCATCTTTAAAAGATGAATGCATAACTTTCGTCTACCAACTATTTCAAATTGACAAATTTCTCTAATAAATTTTTCTATAGAATTTAGGTTCTTGTTTTCGGGAAATTATGGAAATTAATTATTTCTGGATTTCTGCGTGCTAACGATGTACATAGGTTAAACGCAACAAAAACGTGTTGAAGTTTTAGATATTGTTATTATACTTTATTTCACGTAAGAATAGCGTTGGTTTAGTTAGGGATATATAAATTCTACCCTTTGATTGGTCAGAATATAAACCTATTTCACAGAAACGGAACAAATATCATCTGTCAATTGTCAAATAAAATCTACAGAATTAAATGATGTTTAACCATATTTTGTTACAATTTTAGATTTTGACATTTTTACAGATAAATATATTTATTATTGACAAAGCTTGGTTTCACAAATTTAAATTATTTATTTAATGCATGTAAAAACGGTCGGCTCTTAAAAGCAATCTATTATTATCTTACATAAAATTAAGTACAGCCAACAAATTTCACTCCACTCGTGATTTATTTGTTAAATAAGTGACAGAAACGATGCGTTCGCCGCTACCTCGGCTAGGACTTACTACCATGCACTAGTTCATATTTTCGCCGCTAGACGTCATATTGCTCTATTTCACTAGCGAATAGCTCAGAATAATCTACTTCCTAAAAAACCAATTAACTAAAAATAAATTACGTTAAAAAGCGGTAAGTAAATGTCATCTAGTACCAACCTTCTAAAACAAAAAATTGCGTATCGATATGAAGGCCATTACGATACGCAATTGCGTTTCGTAATGACTTTATTATGAACGCAAAATCTAAAATATGAATTTTAAAAACTTGTAGTCACATGCGGCAAGTCAGAACTCATATTCGTCGTACAGAAGAAAACAGGCCACTGCTACTATACAGTGTCCCCCACTCTATGTTCAGTATAGGGTCTTATGGAGTACCATGTTGCCATATATACCTGCTGTAAATCTGCAAGATAGAAAGAGCAAAATATATGCGCAAAAAAAGATGAAATATTCTGGATACTTCATTGAATGTATTTATGACTGGTGTACTTTCTGTGTATCTAAACAGGTGGGTGGAAAGAAAAAAAAATTAAATAATAAACTGGTCAGTTTAACAATTTACAAAAAATATAAAATAATATAAACACAAAATATAAGTAGGGTATAAAAATATAACAAGCGTAGGTAAATGAAAATAATTAAGATATAAACTCTAGTCATTTTAAAGTAAATAATATAAAACATTTTTGTACTTAATTGGACATTTTACAATCTTCGTCATCAGTATAAAGTCCCTACGTTACATATTTCCATTCTACGAAAAGATAGCGCTACATGAAATAATTAACACTATATTTTCTACAGCGCATTTTTCTAACACTATACTTGCCGATTGGAGCAGAAAGATATTATGAATTGAAATCCCTAATTTTTTGTGTTCCTCCTACGATACGATTTTTTTATGTTTTATGCTATTTATGTCGACATATTATATGATGAACTCATAAAGAGTTAAAATTATTAAGCATTATTTTTACCTCTCGCTATGAGAGGTATTGGATTCATGCTAAAATTCGCATATCCAGATTTCAGTGAATAAGCACGATTTAAGGTCCCTAAAATCCGATTATAACATTTTTAAAATGATGTCTGTGTGTGTGTGTGCGTGTGTGTGTGTGTGTGTATGTGTGTGTGTGTGTGTGTGTTTAACTATGGATTCCTGAATCTGACATTCCTGGGAAGAGCTGAAAAGGTTTTGGTAACAATTGAACAACCGGAAGTAGTAGTTTCTGAGAAAAATTCTTCTAAATATAATTTTTTGGAAATTTTTGTTATTAAATATTGAAGAACATAATATTCTCCATCTAATACATTTAAAATTTTTATTATATCTTGTATAGATTTAGAGATAAAGACACTATAATATATAGAGTAATTTAATCGCAAAGGCCAAGGTACTAAGGAAACCAGTTGACAAATTCCAATGTTTATAACATAGTTTTCAAATGACACACGTCAGTGTCAAAAATTAACAGTTTTAGTGACATTCTGACAGCTTTTTCTGGGAAGTATATTTAATCTTTCTTATTGTTTTATTAATTAAATATTTGAAATTATAGGTAAAATGCATATATCCATCAGAAAAACCGCCAATCTGGTTAATGAATTGGAAGAATCTCTGAGATTTAGGAACTTCCTCATACAATGAAAAATAGATATAATTAGAATTATATGTGTGCAGAAGACATGTTAAATACAATAAAAATCAGTATTTGGGAAAAGTTTGTTATAAAACGACGGTTTGAAAGGGAAGTGCAATACAATACTTATATAGCCTAATATGGAAATGGCGAGAGGTCTTGTGCTGGCCACAACAGATTTTTTTTATTTAATTTATATCTTCTTATTTGATAATTTTCTATTATTTAGGCATGATAGAAATACTGCATATATTTTACATACATAAGTCTCTATTCTTTCTTTATAATCTTCCATTTGAATTTATAATATTTTAATCTCTAATGCATTTGATCGAGATTAGTATGACGGGCGGTTTTAAAATATTGTATTGAAATATTACTTATTACAGGTACAAATAGCTTCAGCATGTTTTTTACACCCCGGTTCCAACGCATCTTTTCACGCCCCTGTAAATAAAACTATTTAGAACTGCAGATAAATTTCAGGTGATTCCAATAAGCCCTTGGGTAAATAAGAGACCCTCATAAAACTTAAATTGTAGTGTTAAGTAATTTTGGTATAGCAATGAAAATTTATGAATGTTTCAATATTACATTACATTGAAAAATTGGCAACATGGTACAGAAATCGTCCATAAGAATAACATTGGCTATCTCTGCTACACTGAAGATAGTGTGTGGGACACTGTATAGCTCTACATTAAATATGAATGTTAAAGCTTTAGCTTCAGGGTTGAAAAAAACCCGGGTTTTTTTTATAAAAAACCCAGCCCACCTGGGTATTTTAATAAAACCCGGGTTTTATTAAATAAAAGCGGGTTTTATTGACAAATATCGAATTATAGTATGTATCATTTTTAACTTTAGTGTTATGAAGTATCTTAATACCCATACACAAGTCGGCATAATAGATAATAGATATTAATATTATCAATACTTATTTTTAAGACTGTAATGTAATAAAAAATAAATTAACTAGAGAGTGTACGAAGTTACGAATTAATATTAATAATTGCAAGTTAATACACAACTCAAAAAATAAAGAAAATGCTGACACAAAGATTGGAGTTGTTCAAATACAAGGAATTTATTTTAACATACAACATATGGCGAATCACTTCCATGGTTACTTACTATTGTCAAAAAATGACAGCAATGTAATATTTGTCCATTTTAAAATGCAACATACAAAATTTGTAGTTTTGTATTATCAAAACTAACTTCCTATAAATTAGCCTACATACGATTAACAAATAATCAAAACATGAATGTTGTACATCTTTAAAAAAAACTTTAGCTTACAAAAATTCATTACTTTCATGTAACGAATGTTAAAAAATACCCCCAATCACTCTGAGGCAATATTCTAGTCGGTCGTAATAAGAATTGACACCATTTGTGATGTGTTTTGGAGGTATCTCCTGTGCTGCAATACTATTTATAATGTTGCATTTTAAAATGGACAAATTTTACATTGCTGTCATTTTTTGACAATAGTGAGTAAACATGGAAGTGATGAACTATAATGTTGCATTTTAAAATAAATTCTCTGTATAAAAGAAACACTGTGCAAAGTTCGCACAGCAATGAAAAATATATTAAAAATGATCAGACACGAAGTACACAAAATGAAATTGATTGTAAAATGTTGCTGGTGACAAAAATTGATGTATATATGTGTGTACCATATAAGTATGTACCATATTTAATTAATAAAATATGATTTCATAAAAGTGGGTTTTTTAGATGGGTTTTTTTGGGTTTTTTTAGATGGGTTTTTTTAAAAAAACCCGGGTGGGTTTTTTTGGGTCGGGCAAAATTACAACAACCCTGTTTAGCTTTGAATATTGTTGCAGCAAAAAGCAAATTTAATACATTGCCCTTAAACTTACGTGACACATGTTAGCCTCTATTGCATCCCCCTACTTTATTATAATAAAATTACGTATAAAATTCATAAACCACATTTAACAAGATTTCGGCAATCCATTTATCATCCCCCTCTGGAAAATGACTTGCACGTCACTGGTCGTTTATAGTTCTTTCCCCCAGATAAGGGAGAGTAACCCTAGCAACTATGTCAGCCGGCACAATCAAATTAATAGGGACGATACCATATAACGGATTATGAGTAATCTCGGAAAATTACTCACAGAATCCTGGGAGATATTGAGATATTTAGATGCTGACGTGGCAGTACAGTAGTGGAAGAAAATGTCCTGTTTTGTAACAAAGGATCGCTGTTATATTCTTCTTCAAATGATATTAATGAATTTGACAGAATAGGAGATTCCAGCTCAATCGAATTAAAGGAAAATAGTAAAAAAATACGAATGTGTATGCTGAATAACGAATATTAATAATAAAAAAAATCTGATGTGGCCAGCACAAAACCTTCCATCAATTCTATGTATTTTGTATATATCCTATATCAAAAGTTCCTTGAAAAATATTCTGTATATCCTAGAAAATTGTAACACGAACACACTATTTTTTACAAATTCTATACAGAAAGTTCCTTTCTCTATTTTATTAGGGGTCGCTGTTTCTTACTCTTCTCTTTTAATCATTCCTGTCCAACGCATCTTCTTCACACAATTCTTCCTCTCTCAAATCTTCTGCTACACAGTCCTTCCATCTTCTTCTCTTTGGAGGGACACTCTATCACATTCACACATAACTTTCTGACTCTATACTTGCAACTTTGGTTTTGCATTTGACACTGACATCTGTCAATTAAATTTTTCTGAATATGTCTGTTGTTTCCATAATTTTAACAAGGCTGACTAATTTTTGAAAGTTAATCTCTCTTAATGTCTCTATAACTCTATATCTATTGAATATGAACGAAACTGTATAATCAAACCGTATAGAGAATAAGATATTCTTTCATATTGATAATCACAAAATGTCGAAAAATAATATTTAACTGCGTTTTTTTAAGAAAAACTGTTAAAAACTTCAAAAAAGGGTACTTCCAGTGGATCAATTATAATCAAAATATAATCAACTCTTCATATGGATGTACAGAAGAGGAATACGAAAGAATTATAATTTTTAGAATTGTAGTATTGGAGTTATCGTCGGAGAAAAATTTGTCACACACGGACACACATACACACACACACACACACACACACACACACACACACACACACATACATACATACATACATACAGACATCATCTTAAAAATAGTAAATTCGTATTGTAAGGACCCTAAAACGTGCTTATTCATTAAAAACTCACCACCGAATTTTTTGACCAAAGGCAATACCTTCCTTACCTAAAGGTGACGGAAGGTAAAAAGAAATGAAATGGTATAATTGAGATATTTCGGAAATGAGAGGTTTTTTTTTTGTTATAGCGCTTCGACACGAATATGATATCAATATATAATATTTTGATTGGCGACCGAAAGATCGCCTATATATGCATAACAAATAGCGTGTTAGGAGGTGGGGGGTTACTATCAATGGAAGTTAAGAAATTCAAATTCGAAAGGAGGGGCTAACATTCCTGTACTGCAGTTTTCAAATACACCTGTAATTATAAAGTATGTAGACTTATACAGTGTTATAATATTCATTTATTTTATGTAAATATAACTTAAAAGATATTTCAAGAACATTTAGGTCCATGATGAAAACAGTTTGATATAAAAACACATAAGCGTGACGTCACGTCAATCTTTTCAAAATTCGGGAGACCATAACTCGCTTATTAAAAGGAATTTTTTCACCGGATTTTCATCAATAGTCTTAGTTTTCCTTATACTTTATTTAAAAAATGGAGGAATCCCCCATTCGAAGATGAATATGATCAAACATCTTTGAAAAATTAAATTGTGTCTCAAATTTTGTATTTTAAAAAGAATATAACAGCGATCCATTGTTACAAAACATGTCTCAAGAAATAGAAGGCCATCCATATTTTATTACCTGCAAAATTCCAACAAAAGCAGGGACAAATACAAGGTCTAACGCCGGCTCGGGCAAATAGTGGCAGACCGGTCCGATTTGAAAAAGAATCATTTTAAATTATTGATTTTGCAAAATAAAAAATGATTGTTTCATTTTGGATTAAAAATAAATTAGGTTTTAGACAGTTTTTACCTTTTACCGTCACCTTTAGGTAAGGAAGGTATTGTCTTTGGTCAAAAAATTCGGTGGTGAGTTTTTAATGAATAAGCACGTCTTAGGGTACCTACAATACGAATTTACTATTTTTAAGATGATGTCTGTATGTATGTGTATGTGTGTATGTGTGTGTGTGTGTGTGTGTGTGTGTGTGTGTGTGTGTGTGTGTGTGTGTGTGTGTGTGTGTGTGTCTGTGTGTGTGTGTGTGTGTGTGTGTGTGTGTGTGTGTGTGTGTGTCTGTGTGTCCGTGTGTGTGTGTGTGACAAATTTTTCTCCGACGATAACTCCAATACTATAATTCTAAAAATTATAATTCTTTCGTATTCCTCTTCTGTACATCCATATGAAGAGTTGATTAGATTTTGGTTATAATTGATCCACCGGAAGTACCCTTATTTGAAGTTTTTAACAGTTTTTCTTAAAAAAACGCAGTTAAATATTATTTTTTGACATTTTGATATTATATTTATTAAAGAAAATACTCTTCTCTATATGGTTTGATTATTCATTTTCCTTCATATTCAATAGATGTAGAGTTAAAGCATTATAAAGAAATGAATTTTCAAAAATTAGTCAGCTTTGCTATTTATCATGGAAACAGCTGATACATTCAAAACTAGCGAAAACTCGGCTACGCCGAGTATTCCCTAGGGCTCCGTTCAAAATTCTAATTGACAGATGTGTGTTGCAAGTGCAAACTTTTTCAAATGAACTTTTGGTATGAAATTTGTAAAAAAATAGTATGTGTTCGTGTTGGATTTTACATGATATTATATAGAAACTGTTCCACGGTCCTTTTGGTATGGGATTTCTGCAAAATACATCGAATTGACGGAAGGTCTTGTGCTGGCAACAACAGATTTTTTTTTCTAAGATACATTGAATTTATTGTCGTATGGAGACTTTTTTGCATGAGTGTATTTAAAATTGCAGCGAAAAGTGACGTCACAATGTATTAATGCTATATATCCACCATACGTCTCCTTCCCGTGTATTGACGTCACTGTGACGTCATGGTAGCATTTCGCTTTAATGCAATTTATATGCCCCGGAAATAAGAGCCGGACTCTAGAGCCGGCAGGTTCAAACAAGTCGGCTTTGATGTGGTGACTAATAGTTACCGGTGGTTAGACTGTTATTGTTACCCTGTTGCCAGTTTTATTCATTAGGATCACTATTGTGGCATCTAAACATGCAGTGAACAATAATCAGATTAGTATGAATGGCAAGGCTGTGTAATATAGTATCCCACCGACTGCGCCAATGGGCTACTTGCGTACCTTTTCACCTCTCGCTAAGAGAGGTATTGGATTCATGCTAAAATTCGCATATTCAGATTTTATTGAATAAGCCCGATTTAAAGTTCCTAGAATCCGATTATAACAATTTTAAAATGATGTCTGTGTGTGTGTGTATGTGTGTGTGTGTGTGTGTGTGTGTGTGTGTGGATGTGTACAGTATGTGTGTCTGGATGTTGAACATTTTTAAAATGTCTCTCTCTCTCTCTGTGAGTGTGTGTGTGTGTGTGTATGTGGGGATATTGGAGGGACGATTCCTCAAAAACTATAAGACTTATATGGATTCCTCAATCTGACATTCCTGGGAAGAGCTGAAAAGGTTTTGGTAACAATTGAATAACCGGAAGTAGTAGTTTCAGTTTCTTAGAAAAATTCTTCTAAATATAATTTTTTGAAAATTTTTATTAGACATTATAATATATATAATATTCTAATCGCAGAGGCTAAGGCACTAAGGAAACCACTTGACAAATTCAAATGTTTATAACATAGTTTGTAAATTACATATGTCAGTGTCAAAAATCAACAGTTTTAGTGACATTCTGATAGTTTTTTTTTTCTGGGAAGTTTATTTAATCTTTCTTATTGTTTTAATAATTAAATATTTGAATTATAGGTAAAATACATATATCCATCAGAAATACCGCCAATCTGATTAATGAATTGGAAGAATCTCTGAAATTTAGGAATTTCCTCATTCAATGAAAAATAGATATAATTAGAATAATATATGTGTGCAGAAGACATGTTAAATATAATCAAAAACAATAATTGGGTAAAGTTCTGTGATATTTTGTTATAAAACGACGGTTCGATAGCGAAGTGCAATACAATACTTAGCCTAATATGGAAATGGCGACAGGTCTTGTGCTGGCCACAACAGATTTTTACCTCTCGCTAAGAGAGGTATTGGATTCATGCTAAAATTCGCACATCCAGATTTTATTGAATAAGCACGATTTAAGGTCCCTAGAATCCGATTAAAACATTTTTAAAATGATGTCTGTGTGTGTGTGTGGATGTGTGTATGTGTGTTTGTATGTCTGGATGTTGTAGACAAGATTCCTCAAAAACTATAAGACTTAAAAATATTTAACTGCAGTTTCTTCAATCTGACATTCCTGGGAAGAGCTAAAATGATTTTGGTAACAATTCAACAACCGAAAGTAGTAGTTTCTTAGAAAAATTCTTCTAAATATATTTTTTTGGGAGTTTTTTTTATTAAATATTGAAGAACATAGAATTCTTCATCTAATACACTTAAAATTTTTATTATATCTTGTATAGATTTAGAGCTAAAGACATTGGCTGGTAGCACAAGCCCTGTTTTAACTAAAACACTGTTTTAAGAAATGTCAAATTCAAATTTCAATATTTAATTTCACCTTTATGTTTGAAGAACGTTTTTTTTTAAAATATTTATTTGAATACAAACTATGTTCTGCTTTAAAATCAAATTTTGATCAATTTGATACTATTTATTTTTGTTATTAAATAATGAAATCTGACATTTCTTAAAACAGCGTTTTAGTTAAAACAGGGCTTGTGCTACCAGCCATTATAATTTATAGAGTAAACTAATCGCAGAGGCTAAGGCACTAAGGAAACCAGTTGACAAATTCCAATGTTTATAAAACATAATTTGTAAATGACACATGTACCTAAGTGTCAAAAAATCAACAGTTTTAGTGACATTCTGATAGCTTTTTCTGGGAAGTATATTTAATATTTCTTATAAAAAAAATAAAAAAAAAATATATCATCACGGCATATTACCCATTTCTGGGTGTGCCAGTATCTACAACACATGTAGACATCGGTAATAATGACGATATATTTTACCGTGTGGGCGCTTACCAGGCGTCACCTCACGGGCACTCATTAAATATTTGAAATTATAGGTAAAATTGTGGTAAAATGCATATATCCATCAGAAATACCGTCAATCTAGTTAATGAATTGGAAGAATCTCTGACATTAAAAACTTCCTCATACAATGAAAAATAGATATAATTCGATTTATATGTGTGCAGAAGACATGTTAAATACAATAAAAAACAATATTTAGGTAAATTTCTGTAATATTTTGTTATAAAACGACGGTTCGAAAGCGAAGTGCAATACAATACATATATAGCCTAATATGGAAATGGCGAGAGGTCTTGTGCTGGCCACAACAGATTTTTTCTGTTGTAATTATGCTGTTATTTTTCTAGAAACACTTGATCCTTATTTGTAGGTGACTGTTATAAATAATTTTTATCTTGTCACTTTTGTTTTTAGTTCTATCATCGTAACAGTTACGAAAATAATAATTACGTACACCTCCCAATAGACGACTAACCTTTTTTCTAATTAAAGGGCAATAAAATACAGCAAGGTTACCAAAAAGATATCATAAAGCCGTAGAAAGAAATATATCCCTAATATCCAGCAACATAAAAACATAAAAGTCTCTAACGACCAAACGACGAAAAGACGTGCCATTGCCAACTGTACAAAACGAAATTACCTAACAAGCCATTCAATTCACTTAATATAAAACACAAATTAAATCAACGGTAACACCTGGTTCGCACGCGATTCCACGCGTACCAACCATCGAACGCCAAAATCCCAAGGTGAATATTTAAAAATTTAAATTCCCTGGCCAACGAATATTGCTTCGTGTTTAAAGTTAGTTTGTGAGGCAGGGTTTTTTCTTTCTTTTTGTTGGCAACCGACGAGGCAATAATAACGAATAAAAGAACATATGTTAGTTTCGAAGATAGCGATCTAAATATATACAAGCGATCTAAACTAAAATGTTATATAGGGCAATAGATAAAGTTGCATGCAAATGTTTTGGGCCAAACTTATTTTATTTATTATCATATTTATTTGTAATTTTTATTCTTATTTAAATTATTCATTAATAAAACAAGCATTAATATTATTAATAATAAACTTTGCAAGTTTTAAATACTAAACTGTTAAAAAAATCTGATGTGGCCAGCACATGACCTCCCGGCAATTCCATGTTTAAAATAGCAATGAGCTTTAAGTAAAGTTTCACTTCCGATTGATCGTTTGTAAACAAAATCTACTTTGTTGTTCCAATAAATAGAAATGTTTGTAATATGAAATTTTGGATTATATTTTATTATGTTTTTCCTGAAAAATCTGTTACAGCTTCAAATTAAGTACTATTATTAGTATTAAATACCAACTTTGCGAATTTTGGATCATTATCATATTTTAAGGAAAAATCGTTACACACACATTATTGTCAAGATCATCACCAACTTCCTTATGCTCTAAAACGCAATCTGTGTAAATTCTTTGCCGTACATTATCCATTTCGTAAATGTGTAGTTGCAAACTATTATTTGACACTTTGAAATCACGTTCTGATTGAGAGCTGTTTGATATATAATGCTGCAAACATCAAACTTAAATCGAATTATCTTGTATATCTAATATTTATATATGATGGAAAATATATTATTTTTACAAACCTTAATTTCATTAGAATCATATTTAAACTACTAAATTCTTCATAACACGGTTGCATTATTAATTTTAATGAAAATTGCTTCGTGACAGTGACATTTGTTTAAATATGTCAAATTTGTTATTAAAGTATTGTTTTTGTTTGACGCAGAGGCAAAGTGATGTACAAAAATAAATTATTTTATAATATAATATAAAGTTATTTCAAGTTATTTCCTAAATGCTATTATCGTAGAATTGAAGATTGTGCCATTATATTCAATTTGTATTGGTAAAAGTTGCTAAAAAATTATATTCAATGAATTTTTTACAAGAAAAACTGTTAAAAGCTTGTATAAATGATACTTCCGGTTATCCGATAAACACTGAAAACTAATGAGCTCTTCCCACATTAGTATAGAATGGATCTACAAAATGTCAAATTTTTCTGATTGATAGTATTTGAGTAATCGTGTCCACAAGATCCACACACACACACACACAGACACACACACATACATACCTACAGACATCATTGTAAAAATGTTAAAATCGGATTCTGGGGACATCAAAACGTGCTTATTCACTAAAATCTCTATATCCGATTTTTAGCACGATCCCTATACCTCCCTTACCTAGGGTAGCGTGAGGTAAATATTCCAATGAAATGCCAAAATTCCTGTAATACGTAAATCAAAAACGTTGACTTTATAACAAATCCTACTCTTAGCTAAATTTACATATGCAACAGAATAAAATTTAAGGTGAACCGTAACTTTAAGTAAAACTTAGCAAAGGAGAACTTAAGATTACATCGGTGCAAACGGCCATTATAAATCCACCTTTAGGCATGACTAAAGAAATGTGATTTTTTGATGTGCAGGTCCATTAATCGACCTAAAGAGTACAATTGATTCTCTAATGTACTGTGACAACGCCACCTTCTCGCCTCGGAGGTCGATGGATGACGTCATCACAGTGCTCCTTTAATTCCTGGTTATGAACGGTATGCTCGGGCGCCATTTTTACAGCGGTACAAAGGAGCGTGCCTTCGGATAGCCTAGTGGAGGTGAGGGCGCAGGGTTGGTTGATATCAACAGAAAATACGTGTAGTTTAAATAAATATATTGTAACATACGAAGATATGTAAAACAAAGACACACAGTTTATAAATAAACAAATACATCACCCTTCTTTACAGAACTGTGACCAGAGTTACCACGGTAAGTATGCGTATTCAAAATTACTTTAGAAAAACTAACAACTTCTCTAGCGGACAATCAGCGGCGCGATGTACACGGCGGACTCAGCCTTTACACGCGGCGGATTCCTCTGACGGACGGCGGCTGACACACAGCACTCAACTACTCGGTGGTTCGAAGGAGCCTTTTTCAGGACTCTCTTCTCACTAGAGACGTTTAGGAGGACCTATTTAGAATCCTAGCCTGCACGACTCTGAGAACGGGCGAAGCCCGCTCTGGATTCACGGACCTCTGCAGCGGCTTATAAACCCAAACTAACGGTGCTTCTCATTAAAATTGCGGCGGGGATGATTTTACTTAGTACAGGGGGTCGCTACTGTCTCAAGTGATAAATAATATTTTTATAAAATTTACACAAATTCTCTGGTCACTTTTCTTTACCCTAAATCCATTTTACAACATCAAACAATTTACAAATATTGTTTCAAATAAAACACAATATCATTCACATGTGCGGTGCGCCACGCGCGATCATGTTGTGAATCACGGACTCGTCAACATTTGCAAGGTTACTAATGTCAGAATATTCCAGAACTAAACAAACACAAAAATGCAATCAAATGTGTAAACGAGAGTTACATTGTTTCACAACACTATTGTAAGTTAAATTATAAATATCCACAATGCTATTTTTACATAAAATACATTTACTTGTAGCTAAAACAACAACAATTGTGGTTATGCTGACTTGTGCACATGTGTTTATTGTCTGTTCACATCATGACGGTCGGATATTGTCTTTTACAGGTACGTATTTCGTTAAATATTTTACCAATATTACAAATACATCTTACTTTTTAGATTAAACAATACATAAACAATAAATAAGCAACGCATATTGTCAAAAACACGTTACTAAACAATCTAACTGTGACGGTGCTACTACAGATTTACAAAAGGAAGGAAAACCCTTGCTGGACGAAAGGGCCTATCGTCACAGTGGGGATGTGAATACAAATATTTTTGTACACATTGTTTTTAAATGAAATATTTTCTTGTGTCTTATGAATATTAATAAGTGAGCAAGGATATGAAAATTAGACATTTGAATGTGGCCTGACAGTTGATTAAATTCCATTGTTTACGTTTTTGTTTGAATATTTAGGGCATTCAAAATATTTATTTTCAGTTCAGTTGAATTCAAAACGAAATTTATTTCAATAATTTCTAGAATTTGATTTAAACTTTTTTCCACATATTGTTTTATTGAAAAAAATTGTAACTAGATACAATAATAAAATATAGATTACTATATCAAAGGAAAAAATCTGATGTGGCCAACACATGACCTCCCGCTAATTCCATGTTTAAAATAGCAGTGAGCTTTAAGTAAAGTATCATTACCGGTTAATCGTTTGTAAATTGTAAATAAAATCTAATTTGTTGTCCAATAAATAGAAAAGTCTGTAATACGAAATTTTGAATTGTTTTATTGTTTTTCCTCAAAAATTTGTTAGAGCTCCAAATTAAGTACTAGGTACATCCGATTTATCATATATGGTTAAAATCAAATATGTTGTTTCAAATTATATATGAGTTTTAAATACCAAATTTGAGAAGTTTTAGATCATGTTCTAAAAGGCTTTAAGGAAAAATCGTCACACACGTATATTCTTATAAAAAACAGCATCATCTTCTAGGTGCTCTAAAACGCAATCTTTGTAAATTCTTCGCCGTACATAATCCATTTCGTAAATGTGTAGTTGTAAATTAATATTAATTTATAGTGCTGCAAAAATAGCAATTAGCAAATTTAAATCAGATCATCCTGTTCATCTAACATTTATGTATGATGGAAAATATATTATTTTTACAAACCTTAATAAAATATTTTACTATTATATTCTCATTAACACGGTTTCATTATTAATTTTAATATAATTGCTGCCTGTCAGTGACATTTGTTTAAATATGTCAAACCTGTCATTCAAATTATGATTTTGTTTAACGCATAGGCTAGGTGATACATGGAAATAAATTATATTATATATTCATATTTAAAGTTAGAGTTATTTACTAAATGTTATTATCGTCGAATTGAAGATTAAACCATTATATTCCATTTTAATTAGTAAAAGTTGCTAAAAAATTATATTCAATGAATTTTTTACAAGAAAAACTGTTAAAAGTTTGTATAAATGATACTTCCGGTTATCCGATATACACTAAAAACTAATGAGCTCTTCCCATATTAGTATAGAATGGGTATACAAAATTTCAAATTTTTCTGATTGATAGTATTTGAGTAATCGTGTCCACATGATCCACACACACACACACACACGGACACACAGACACACACACATACATACCTACAGACATCATTGTAAAAATGTTAAAATCGGATTCTGGGGACATCAAAACGTGCTTATTATATAAAATCTCTATATGCTATTTTTAGCATGATCCCTATACCTCCCTTACCTAGGGTAGCGGGAGGTAAAAATCTGTTGTGGCCAGCACAAGACCTCTCGCCATTTCCATATTAGGCTATATAAGTATTGTATTGCTTTCGAACCGTCGTTTTATAAAAAAATATTACAGAACTTTACCCAAATTTTGTTTTTTATTGTATTTAACTCTGCACACATAATTCTAATTATATCTATTTTTCATTGTATGAGGAAGTTTTTAAATGTCAGAGATTCTTCCAGTTCATTAACCAGATTGGCGGTATTTCTGATGGATATATGAATTTTACCACAATTGTACCTATAATTTCAAATATTTAATTAATAAAACAATAAGAAAGATTAAATATACTTCCCAGATAAAGCTATCAGAATGTCACTAAAACTGTTGATTTTTGACACTGACATGTGTCATTTACAAACTATGTTATAAACATTGGAATTTGTCAACTGGTTTCCTTAGTGCCTTAGCCTCTGCGATTAGTTTACTGTATAAATTATAGTGTCTTTATCTCTAAATCTATACAAGATATAATAAAAATTTTAAGTGTATTAGATGGAGAATTTTATGTTCTTCAATATTTAATAAAAAAAAAGTCCCAAAAAATTATATTTAGAAGAATTTTTCTAAGAAACTATTACTTCTGGTTGTTCAATTGTTACCAAAACCAGTCGTTGCACCTGTGAAAATTTTGGTATTTCACGCAAATATAGTTTCTTTTCAGTGTACATTATACGTGCGTGAAAGTTGAAAATTGCTTGAAACAATTTAAATTGGCAAAAGTTTTATTGGGGTTCCGAAGGGTCATAGTTGCACAGTAAAATTCTTATCCATGCTTGCTTTAACAATGAACTGAGCACCTGATAATGACAAAATGTAAATGTGCACGAGTTACAAGATTACAGCTTTGGAAAATTAATAAACTATGTAGTAATAATTATGTATTTGTAATACTGAATAATTTTGCATGATGAAAATGTTTTAATTATAATGAAGTACCACACATTAATAGAGCATCAATTTAACATAAATTACATCATCCATATATGAAATAATAACACTCGAATAGGTATCATATAGAAATTATTGGAAAATCTTTATTATTATTACTATGATAATTTGTATGTTCATTTAAAATTTAATTTCAAACTGCATCAAATTGATACACATTCCTCTATTAAACAAATAATTACACATACAGGGTGTCCCAAGGAATCCCTGACACAACAATTTAAATAATAAAACATAATTGATACCTCCCGCTACCCTTGGTAAGGGAGATATAGGAATAGTGCTAAAAATCGCATGTCGAGATTTTGATAAATGACCACATTTTAAGTTCCCTAGAATCCGATTTTAACATTTTCACAATGATATCTGTGTGTGTGTGTGTTCAAAGTTCTTCGAAAAAAAAAATTAGTTTTGCTTATAATAACAGAACGCTTTATACGATTTGGATGAAATTTGGTATGACAGTTTATATGGTTATAGGTCATCTTTTAAGGTGATACTTGTTATTATTAGTAAACCACTAGTGTATGAAACTTAGGTCTCCCAACATTAATTAGACCGTAACTTTTAATGGCAATGCCGAAAACGTGAAATTATTTTTCTTCAAAAAGATACATTCAATAGTAAACTTTTGTCTCTCTATGTCATTTGTGATATCTGTTACGGTTCACACAGAAAAAAATAAAATCTTAGTGTCTGCACTGCTAAATTTTTAAAATAAATTTAATCTAGCAGTCTATCCAAATGTCAAACAACTAATTTTTAATGACAGTAACAATTGTTTACGAGTTGCCAAAAATTTTCTTCGCAATATTCTAAAATTAGTAACATCCGTTTGTTCGGCCTTATAGTATTTTACTACCAGTATTATAAATAAGACGATTACATATCTCAGCTTACTCCTAAACAAGTTGTGAAGATTGACAACTCGTTACTGTCATTAAAAATTACTTGTCTGACATTTGGATAGACTGCTAGATTAAATTTATTTTAAAAATTTAGCAGTGCAGACACTAAGATTTTATTTTTTTCTGTGTGAACCGTAACAGATATCACAAATTACACAGAGAGACAAAAATTTACTATTGAATGTATCTTTCTGTAGAAAAATAATTTCACGTTTTCGGCATTGCCATTAAAAAGTTACGGTTTAATTAATGTTGGGAGACCTAAGTTTCATACACTAGTGGTTCACTATAATAACAAGTATCACCTTAAAAGATGACTTATAACCAATAAACTGTCAAGCAAGTTTGGTTAAATCATCTTATTTTAGCCTCAGGAATCTGTGGTTAAGCCATGTCCCCCTATTTAAGAGACACCCGTATATCATGGTAAATATATTAAAATCGGATTCTAGTAACCTTAAAATGTGCTTATTCACTAAAATCTGGATATGCGACTTTTAGCATGAATCCAATACCTCTCTTAGCGAGGGGTAAAGATGTCGAATAGGCCTAAAATATATATATATATATATATATATATATATATATATACTATTCTATTAAAAAAAAAAATAACTTTATGTTATAGTTTGAGATCCACTAGTTTTAAAAAAATTCTTCAATAAGTGAATGTCCCCTTTATCTCCTGTAACTTTTATTTGAATGATTTTCTTCTATTTCAACAATAAAGAAAATAATGGAGGTGTCACGTATCCGTGAAACACCCTGTATATTTATATTTTTCTTGCATTGTAAATTAAAAAAAATGTTCAAAATTATTGTGTACCTAATCTAAAAAAAATAAATTAAACACTGTTACTCTTAAGCAAAATCCATCCAAACACATATTTGTCTATGTATACTATGAAACTCATTTTTTTTTGTTAAATTATATTGTCTAAACATATCCATTTTCCTTCTTAAAACTGTTTTTCAGTTCGAAATATATTAAAACATTAATAAAGTAACTAAAACCACATCAAACCACAAAACTTTTTTCTAAATACTTACTTTAAGACACAGAAAGGATTCCATAACAAAAGTGGCACACTCAAACACAAATTAACTGCACTTTACACTATTCTTTCACTATTGAATTGCACTAATTCACTACACAAACACACACTAAACACTTTTAAGCACTAATACACTATTTTTTCCACAAAAAACTACACTAAATTAGGTTTATTTCATTTCATATATGATACTACCAAAACCGACCCAAACAACAGCGCGTTCTGTACTGACTGACTAAAACCGGTCTGGCGGTCTGATACAAGATGGTGGGGCAACTAAAGTGTACTCAGCAACATTCAGCAAGTTGGATATTATAACTCCGGCTTAAAATAAGTCAGAATATTTAGATTTAGATTATGTGTAGTATGCTAAGGAATGGTTATAGTATTTATAGGTATTTTATTTATTTTTAATGTGTTTCAAATTTAGCAATGTTGGCTCTTGTGTATCTAATATTTTATTTGTTAAAATAAAATTTTTATTTAATGTATTTTAAGATCGACTGTTAACACAAGCCTTGTTTTAACTAAAACGCTGTTTTAAAATATGTCAAATTTTATTATTTAATGCTAATAATAAATTATACCAAATTTATCGGAATATGATTTTAAAGCAGAACGCAGAACATAGTTTGCATTTAATAGATATTTACACACCAAGTGAGCTAAGGTAATATTTATTCATGAGAAGAAAGATTAGCTCACGAGCCCGTAAGGGCGAGTGAGTTAATTTCTTCGAGCGAATAAACATTCTTAGCTCACGTGGTTTGTACAATATTTTATTCAATTTTGACGAAATAATAATAAAAAATCTGATGTGGCCAACACAAAACCTCCCGCTATTGAATTTTTATTAATTTAAATACATACTTACGTATTTACTAACGCTGCAAACTGTACCATTGCATAAAACTATTGATTTATTTACTATTTTCTTTTTAAAATGTCACTATTATTAATTTGAAGTGATTAGTTTTTTGACAGTGACATTTACTGTCAGTTACATTCATTTGAAATATGAACTGTGTAACAAAGGAATTGTGTTTAACTTCGGCTTCGCGAGGTATAGGGATCGTGCTAAAAATTTCATGTCGAGATTTTAGTCAATAACTACATTTTAAGGTCCCTAGAATGCGATGTTTTTTTACCTATTGTATTCATGCTAAAAATCACATATCGAGATTTAAGTGAATAAGCACGATTTAAGGTCCACATATACCGATTTTAACGTTTTTACGATGATGTCTCTCTCTCTCTCTCTCTCTCTCTCTCTGTGTGTGTGTGTGTGTGTGTGTGTGTGTTTCGCGTGTGCGTGCATGCGTGCGTGCGTGCGTGGGTGTGTGTGTGGGTGTGTGTGTGGGTGTGTATGTGGGTGTGTGTATGTGTGCGTGTGCGTGTATATATATGTGTGTGTGTGTGTGTGTGTGGATATGTGTGTGGATGTTGGAGGGACGATTACTCAAAAACTATACAACATAAGACCAGTTTAACTATGAATTCCTCAATCTGATATTCATGGGAAGAGCTGAAAAGGTTTTGGTAACAATTGGACAACCGGAAGTAGTAGTTTCTAAAAAAAAAATCTTCTAAATATTATATTTTGAATTTTTTTTATTACTAATATTGAAGAACATAAAATACTACATCTGATACATTTAAAAATTTTATTATATCTTCTATAAATTTAAAGATAAAGACAATATAATATATAGAATATCGGGATGTAATAAGTCGAGTAGGCTAAAATACACTAAGGAAATCAGTTGACAAATTCTATGTTTCATAATTTGTAAATGACAAAAGTCAGTGTCAAAAATCAAGTTTTAGTTACATTCTGAAAGCTTTTTCTGGGAAGTACATTTAATCTTCCTTATTGTTTTATTAATTAAATATTTAAAATTATAGGTAACATGCATATATCCATTAGAAATACCGCCAATCTTGTTAATGAATTGGAAGAATCTCTGACATTTAGAAACTTCCTCATACAATGAAAAATAGATATAATTAGAATTATGTGTGCAGAAGACATGTTAAATACATTAAAAAAGAATATTTGAGTAAAGTTCTGTAATTTTTTGTTATAAAACGACGGTTCGAAAGCGAAGTGCAATACAATACTTATATAGCCTAATATGGAAATGGCGAAATGTCTTGTGCTGGCCACAACAGATTTTTTTATGATCAACAACTAAAATTATTTGTTTTCTATGCAAAATTTATTTGAATTTCACTACAAAGTATTATATTGTATTGAATATTGGCAACCTTTGTAAAGAACATTTATAATGTCAGATAAAATGAATGAAAAACGGAAGTTTGCATATAGATAACTTTTTAATAATAAAAAACAATGATAAAACATGAATGAAATAATTATTGTTTTATTTTTCTATAAATAAATAATTTCCTCAACTGCACATTCATACATATTAATTCTTAAATAAATTTATTATGAGCGCAATAATTATTATTTATTTTCAATTATAAAATAATCGAAATATAGGTCAAATAAATATTAGCTCTTTACTTGAATCTAATATTTTAATTATTAAAATTGGAAAATAGAATTATGGCTTGTGCACAAATACATATTTATTATTTATAATTTAAATTAATTTTATTGTAAACAGACATGTACAGTGTGTCCCATTTAGAGGTGCCACCATTCTGATCTCGAGAACTATAAGAGATACGATGTCGGTTAAATGGAACTTTTTGTGCGCCTTTGGGAGGCCATTTCAGATGTGCTTTTGTTTTTCCAAAAATACTCATAAGGTACTAGATAATGACGAAAAACTGAATATTGTTGATTTTTTCTATTTCAAATAACTTCTAAACTATTAGTAATTGAGAAAAACTTTTCAAATATAAAAGATAGATATTTCTATTAACTAACCAGTGGCGTACGAAATAAATTTTTATATCTGTAAATTTTCGAGATATAACACAAACTTATATTTTTTTAAATGCAACCCGTATCTGATTTTAGTCTCAAAAAATCATTATTTGTTTCTCTTTTCAACGATGTAAGGGTTATTATGTTTTATATTTGTTTTGCCTTCAAAATTATTATTTTTTCCTTATTTTGTATTAAATTTATAATTATTTTGAAAATATTGGTAGATTTCTATTTAAAAATACTCCTTGTATATAAATAATTTATTTCGTTAGAAAATTTTGCTCAAAACTCGTATCAAACTAATTTTTATAATATTTTGTATCTGGTCGCCCTTGGCACATTATAGTGTAATTTGTAATTATGAGTCTAGAATGAAAATATTAAGTAATAAAGGCATAAAACAAATTAATAATGTTTTTTTGGAAAATAATAAGAAAGTTCAGGAAAATAAAGAGAAAAATTAAATTTTAGGAGCAAAACAAATATAAAACATAATAACCCTTACATCATTGAAAAGAGAAAAAAATAGTTATTTATGTACCTAGGACAAAAAATTGCATATTACAGCAGAGCTTGAGTTTGCTTTCCGAGGCGAAGCCGAGGTAAAGCAAACAAGCGAGGCTATAATATGCATTTTTTGCCGAGGTACATATTACATTTTTCTGTCTACCTTATTTTACATATACATTAGATCTAGAAATAAATACACGTTTTTTAAATTCGTAAAACCTTATTATTTATTATATGAATAATGATAGGATAATATTTATCTTCTGTTATTTTCACAAAATTTTAATTCTTAGCTCTATTTTAGTTTGAAGGAAGACACACTCACAGACACATCAACACTATTTGACAGGTGAAAATAAACAAAACCAACAAAGTAACCTCGAAAACAACTCTTTCCAGCGGTATCTTAGATTAACAATTAGTCATGTCAAAATTAATAATTTTTAGTATAGTTAATTTCATTACTAATTGCGCACGTACCTATATTTAATTTAAATTTATCATTAAAATAATATTTTTATTTGCTCATTTGATATTTGTTATTTACAATTCCGGTAGTACACACAATTACAATAATCATAAAATCGTAGTAGGCTTAGCGTACGAAAAAGGTTTGCGGACGAAAAGTGATAACGTTCAGAAAAGTGTCATTTTTCGTCCGAAAATAAGTACGTAAAATTTCACTTTTCGTATAGGTAAACAGAAAAAATATTTTTTTGAGACTAAAATCAGATATGGGTTCCATTTAAAAAATATAAGTTTGTGTTATATCTCGAAAATTTACAAATATAATAATTTATGTCGTACGCCACTGGTTAGTTAATAAAAATATCTATCTTTTGTATTTGAAACGTTTTTCTCAATTACTACTAGTTTAGAAGTTATTTGAGAAAGAAAAAATCAACAATATTCACAAAAAGTTCCATTTAACCGACATCGTATCTCTTATAGTTCTCGAGATCCCAATGGTGGCACCTCTAAATGGGACACACTGTATACGGGTAAATAAAATACAGGGTGGTTGAAAAATTGGAGACAAATAGCTATGCTATTTTCTTTAGTATTCATTAACCAATTAATGAATTAGTTTATGATGAATTTATTTTACGAATTTACGATATATAATTTAAATTTTAAAATATGAATTCACTTAAACGCATACGTTGGTTTATGAACGATTCTTGACATTCTTGTCTATCAATCATTATCCAAACATTGATTTTTATCATTTTATTGTACATCCATTTTGACTTCCACAGTTATTGAGTCGAGTGTTACGCTGTTCCGTCATCCCTTTACAAGTATTGAGAGATTGGAACCCGGGAACTCAGCTAGGTCAGTTAAACATCTGTCGCTTTAGGCAGCAAATCAAATTATAGTCGACCATGAACCGTGGTACAGCTGAGATAAAAGTTTCTTTCGGACGAAGAGTTTAAATGAACCGTCATAATATATACACCCTAATATATAATTTAAATCTATGGTTAAACCACATTCACAGCTCCGAAAATAAAAATAAAATTATACATAAAAATCTGTTGTGGCCAACATAAAACCTCCCGCTATTTAATTTTTATTAATTTAAATACATACCTACCTACGTATTTACTAACGCTGCAAACTGTTCCATTGCAGAAAACTATTGCGTTATTTACTATTTTCTTTTTAAAATGTCACTATTATTAATTTGAAGTGATAAGTTTTCTGACAGTGACATTTACTGTCAGTTACATTCATTTGAAAAATGAACTGTGTACAAAGGAATAGTTTTCATCTTAGGCTTCGCGACTAATAAAAAAAATTATTTTTAAATTTATCTGTAAAATATATAGAAAAAGTATTAATGTATTCCAGTAGAAAATTCAATAATCTTTAATTTTCATAAGACATAAAATTCGAAAAAATGGCATTTAATGGTATTTTTTGAAGAAAAACCCTTTTTAAGCTTCAAGTAAAGTAAGATTTCTGTTTATCCGATTTACACCAAAATCTAATGGCTTCTATTCCTATTAGAATAGGGTAAAAATACAAGGTTTCAGAATATTCTGAATGATAGTATTTGAGTTAGAGTGCAAATAAAATTCGTACACATACACACATACAGACATCATCGTGGAAATGTTAAAAATGGATTCTAGGGACCTTAAAACGTGGTCATTTACTAAAATCTCGATATGAGATTTTTAGCACGATTCCTATACCTCCCTTACCAAGGGTAGCGGGAGGTAAAAATCTGTTGTGGCCAACACAAGACCTTCCGTCAATTCGATGTATTTTGCACAAATCCCATACCAAAAGCACCGTGGAACAGTTTCTATATAATATCATGTAAAATCGAACACGAACACATACTATTTTTTACAAATTTCATACCAAAAGTTCATTTGAAAAGGTTCTATAAATCCAATAAAATTATAACATAAACATACACTAAGAAAAATGTACTTGACAAATTTTGCTTTCTGCTTCAGCTTTCCCCTATTTTATTAGGGGTCGCTGTTTCCTCTTCTATTCCACTCATTCCTGTAAAACGCATCTTCTTCACACAGTCCTTCCTTTCTCAAGGCTTCTGCTTCTTTCAATGCATGTCACTTGAGAGGAGCACTATGAAATACTAATTTTTCATCCCATACTTTCCATATTTGGTTTTGCACTTGCAACACACATCTGTCAATTAGAATTTTGAATGTATCAGCTGTTTCCATGATAAATAGCAAAGCTGACTAATTTTTGAAAATTAATTTCTTTATAATGCTTTAACTCTACATCTATTGAATATGAAGGAAAATGTATAATCAAACCGTACAGAGAGGAGTATTTTCTTTAATATGTATAATAACAAAATGTCAAAAAATAATATTTAACTGCGTTTTTTTAAGAAAAACTGTTAAAAACTTCAAATAAGGGTACTTCCGGTGGATTAATTATAACCAAAATCTAATCAACTCTTCATATGGACGTGCAGAAGCGGAATACGAAAGAATTATAGTATTGGAGTTATCGTCGGAGAAAAATTTGTCACACACACACACACACACACACACACACGCGCACACAGACACACACACACACACACACACACACACACATACATACATACATACATACATACATACATACATATATACATACATACAGACATCATCTTAAAATAGTAAATTCGTAATGTAGGGACCTTAAAACGTGCTTATTCATTAAAAACTCACCACCGATTATTTTGACCAAAGACAATACCTTCCTTACCTAAAGGTGACGGAAGGTAAAAACAGCGACCCCTAATAAAATAGGGAAAAGCTGAAAAAGAAAGACGGAAGTGTTAAGTGCAATTTACATAGCGTATCTTCATATTATAATTTTATTGGATTTATAGAATCTTTTCTAAGGAACTTTTGGTACGGGATTTATACAAAATACATGAATTGACGGCAGGTCTTGTGCTGGCCACAACAGATTTTTAAAAAGATGTCTTAAGTTCGTATGTACAATTGCGTACGGTATGAATTTGTTATTATTGCTTGTTATGCATATATTATATACCGTGAGTATTTTTTAACGTGAAACATTGGGTTTGTCATATCCATGGTTACGATTCGACATTTGATTGACAGCAATGTATTTGCATGTCCCATTTAAAATGAAACATAGGGAACAAATTTGACATTTGATAAGACGTCAGTAGATGTTAATTTTGTTTAAATAATTATACCTGCTTTCTAAATTAAATTTAGTGTACCTTGTGCTCAAGTGAATTTCTGACTTGGCCAAATTTCTTACAATGTTTAAATATAATACTCTGTCAAATTCATTCCCTTTGTTTTAAATGAGACTGGCAAATACATTACTGTCAATCAAATGTCAAGTCGTAACTTATAGGAAAATTCAGCGGTTATCTGTCATATTGATAAGACGTCATTAGAGGTTAATTTTGTTTAAATAATTATACCTGTTTTCTAAAAATTAAAATTAGTTGCAGAAAAAATATTGTGTGCATCTTGTGCCCGAAATATGTTTAGTGCTCTCGAGTGGTTTTCTGACTTGGCTAAATTTCTTACATAATATGATACATCAAATTCGTTCCCTATGTTTCATTTTAAATGGGACACGCAAATACATTGCTGCCAATCAAATGTCGTAACCATGGATATGACACACCCAATATTTCACGTTAAAAAATACTCACGGTATGAATACCTATATTAAATGACAGTTGATGTTTTATTTTCGAAGCTATGAACACCAACAATAATGTTTTATTCATAATTTTATTTATATTTCTTATTTTCGTAGCTGTGAATGAGCCTTAAAAGCCCCATTATAATAACAAAAATATAACGTCATCCAACACAATTTATGTATCAAGTTGGTATCGCAAAAACAAAACAGACATTTAATCAAAGTTAAACAAAGGGGAGCTCGTCACAAATAGCCTTATCGTTCTGAAATCAGCTACGCTGTGAAGTTGTCACTACACCGTCAAGTTGGTATCACTTGTGAAATGTTCAAGGTCAGATGTATTTAGGGAACCGACCTACGGTAATGTATTCCTAGGGTGGCGGTAGGGTTTTAATATTTTATGAATGGTAAATATAGTGGATTAGGGGTCAATGTCAGTTGGTTTTAAAATATCTACAGTGTGTCCCATTTAGAGGTGCCACCATTGGGATCTCGAGAACTATAAGAAATACGATGTCGGTTAAATGGAACTTTTTGTGTGCCTTTGGCAGGCCATCTCAGATGTGCTTTTGTTTTTCCAAAAATTCTTATAGGGCGCTAGATAATGTCGAAAAACTGAATATTGTTGATTTTTTTACAAATAACTTATAAACTACTGGTAATAGGCTATTCCACGACATTTTTTAAAATTTTTTTTCTTGAAATACATAAAAATATAAGACCACATGTGAAAGTCCGAGTTAAAAATTCCTCCAAATAAGCGAGATATTAAGGTCCGAATTTTAAATTTGCTTTGTGACATAGGTAATGTGGATATATCAGAAGTAAACAAACAGTGGTTCACAAACCACGAAAAATTGTTAAACAAATTACAAAATAATGTATTTTTAAATTGTAATATTATATTTTCATTATTAGAGACATAAAATAAATAATTTCACTTAATTTATTTCACTTTTTTTCTCATTTTATAAAAATAAAGAAATTAGAACGTCACCCGAACAGATCCGACACACCCAAAGAAGTATATTCTTAGTTAGGGCGGGGCTTCTCAAAACCGGAGGTCATACTTGGATCCTATTTGCTCAAACACTCGTGCACATGTCCTGCATCATCCAAAGCAAAACTCCCCGTTTCTTCTAGAAGGAATAATTTATAATAAAAGAAATATGGTTTTCCTTATCCTTTAACTATTATCATTCTTATTTTCAATAAACTTTTACTATTTTTGATTACTGTGGAATAGCCTATTGAGAAAATCGTTTCAAATATAAAAGATAGATATTTTTATTAACTAACCAGTGGCGTACGAAATAAATTTTTATATCCGTAAATTTTCGAAATATAACACAAATTTATATTTTTTTAAATGCAACCCGTATCTGATTTTAGTCTCAAAAAAATCATTATTTTTTTCTCTTTTCAACGATGTGAGGGTTATTATGTTTTATATTTGTTTTGTCTTCAAAATTATTATTTTTTCCTTATTTTGTATTAAATTTATAAATATTTTGAAAATATTGGTAGATTTCTATTTAGAAATACTCCTTGTATTTAAATAATTTATTCCGTTAGAAAATTTTGCTCAAAACTCGTATCAAACTAATTTTTATAATATTTTGTATCTGGTCGCCCTTGGCACATTATAGTGTAATTTGTAATTATGAGTCTAGAATGAAAATATTAAGTAATAAAGGCATAAAACAAATTATTTCGATCAAATACAATATAATTAATAAAAATAATAATGTTTTTTTGGGAAATAATAAGAAAGTTCAGGAAAATAAAGAGAAAAATTAAATTTTAGAAGCAAAGCAAATATAAAACATAATAACCCTTACAACATTGAAAAGATAAAAAAATAATAATTTTTTTGAGACTGAAATTTATTTCGTACGCCATTGGTTGGCTAATAAAAATATCTATAGTTTAGAAGTTATTTGAAAAAGAAATAATCTGTTGTGGCCAGCACAAGACCTTCCGTCAATTCGATGTATTTTGTACAAATCCCATACCAAAAGGTCCTAGGAACAGATTCTATATAATATCATGTTAAATTCGGACACGAACACATACTATTTTTTACAAATTCCATACTAAAAGTTCATTTGAAAAGGTTCTTTAAATCCAATAAAATTATAACATAAGAACACTAAGTAATGTCCTTCCATCTTCTCTTTGGCCTTTCTCTGCATGTCACTTGCGAGTAACAATATGACATACCAATTTTAGATCCTATACTTTCCATATTTGGTTTTGCACTTGCAACTGACATCTGTCAATTAATTTTTTTTTTGAATAATTATGTCAGCTGTTTCCATGATAAATTGCAAAGCTGACTAATTTTTGAAAATTAATTTCTTTTTAATGCTTTAAATTTACATCTATTGAATATGAAGGAAAATGTATAATTAAACCGTATAGAGAAGAGTATTTTCTTTAATATATATAATAACAAAATGTCAAAAAATAATATTTAACTGCATTTTTTTAAGAAAAACTGTTAAAAACTTCAAATAAGGGTACTTCCGGTGGATCAATTATAACCAAAATCTAATCAACTCTTCATATGGATGTACAGAAGAGGAATACGAAAGAATTCTAATTTTTAGAATTGTAGTTATCGTCGGACACACATACACACACACGGACACACACACACACACACACACACACACACACATACATACATACAGACATCATCTTAAAAATAGTAAATTCGTATTGTAGGGACCCTAAAACGTGCTTATTCATTAAAAACTTACCACCGAATTTTTTGACCAAAGACAATACCTTCCTTACCTAAAGGTGACGGAAGGTAAAAATCAATATATTTTTTTTTGTATGACCCCATTCTTTTAAATCTAAAATGAAAACCATTATGTTACGTTATTATAAGTCTCCGTACGATAACCTGTTTAACGAAATGCCCTTCACTAAATTTATACAGCATCCCAATAAAACATATGAAAGTCATTTTAACAAATTTAGCACCGGTATCATAGTAACTCACTGTCACTCTTAACGATGAAAACAAAAGAATATTTTTAGCTGTTACAGTTCGCTGACACCGTGACTTTGAATGTTAGGTTATAGTTTGCATAACAAGTGCGACAACCGAAGTTGGTTGCCAAAATACTCTCGGTGTAAGTCTTGGCAAAAGACAAGAGTTCGCAAGCCAAATGAATGTGACCTAAAGTTCTAGGTTAGCAGACCTTGTATTACATGCGAACATAGTAAATATATTTTCAAGTAATTTCACACTAAATGGGCTGGCACAAACCTATAATTAAATCTTGTATAGCATCGTACAAAAATAAGTAACATGGGACACATAAAGCCTGATTTATAGATTGCATATAATAGAATGGAATAGAATAGAACAGGGAATAGAAATATAAACCAATGTAAATGCATGGAACCATTTATATTTGCAAAGAATGGAATAGGGCACCTGCACCTATGTCACAACATGGCGGATGATCAGCTGATCTCGGGCAACCAAGCTTCAGTTTAACATTGCGTCTTATGCAGCGAATGTGTTTTCTGTACAAGAAATTCAGTTTTTTCCTAAATTTATACATGCTATTTTAAAATGTAATTAGCCATAATTAAAGATAAGTGTATGAATTATTTACTTGTAAAACACAGCAGTCGTATTTATAAATATATTTTTAAAAATATGAAATTGAAATAAGTAGCATGTAGCATCAAGTTGTATTACATTCATTTGAGTTTGTATAAGTTTTTTATGTGTATTGTTGAATGAAAACATGAATATTGAAATTAAAATAAATTGAATTATTAGATTTTTTTTAATTTATAAAGAAAATTAAATTTGAAATATATATATATATATATATATATATATATATATATATATATCTTCGAGTTCATTTTTCTTATTGTCATATTGTGTATTTTTATTGTATATAAATGAGTTTATTGAGTTTATACGTCAAAAATTAATCTTTGGAAGCGAAAGTACGTTAAATCGATAAATTTAAGTGGATACATAATGTGGATCCTTATACATTGACATTTTTTTCACGAGGATTATAAATGCCTTTTAAAAATCAATATGAAATCAATAATTGATTACCTATCTAATTTTTAAACCTTTGTGAGAAACAGACACAAATATATATATATATATATTTTCTGTTACTAAAAAAAACTTCATTAAAAATTTGTAATTCTGTTATTTAAAAAATATATTTTCATGTTTTTTATATATATTATTAAAGAAAATTACATATATTTAAACATTCATACACTATGTTCCTATCCGATTATGCTTAAATTATTTTATATGCAATAAAAGTATACACAAAAAAATAGGATTGGGTTAGTTTTAATTTAATAACCTGGAACTCATTAAATAGTAAGAATGTCCTGACTTATTTTTTACGGAAAACACTCCTCATATACTCACTTTTATACACTCTAATCAGTTTTTCCCAAATAAAACAATAAGTGCCATAAAAACACAATAAAAGCTTACGGCACGATATTTCTCCGTAAGACACAATGCAAATTGAAGGTTTGGTTGACCAAGATCAGCTGGTGGCCGCCATGTTGAAACGTCACGTGCAGGTGCCCTATATGACGTCTAGCGCCGAAAATATGAACTAGTGCATGGTAGTAAGTCCTAGCCGAGGTAGCGGCGAACGCATGGTTTCTGTCACTTATTTAACAAATAAATCACGAGTGGAGTGAAATTTGTAGGCTATACTTCATTTTACGTAAGAAAATAGTAGATTACTCTTAAGAGCCGACCGTTTTTACATGCATTAAATAAATAATTTAAATTTGTGAAACCAAGCTTTGTCAATAATAAATATATTTATCTGTAAAAATGTCAAAATCTAAAATTGCAACAAAATATCGTTAAACATCACTTAATTCTGTAGATTTTATTTGACAACTGACAGGCGATATTTGTTTCGTTTCTGTGAAATAGGTTTATATTCTGACCAATCAAAGGGTAGAATTTATATATCCCTAACTAAACCAACGCTATTCTTACGTGAAATAAAGTATAATAACAAAATCTAAAACTTCAACACGTTTTAGTTGGGTTTAATCTATGTACGTTATTAGCACGCAGAAATCCAGAAATAATTAATTTCCATAATTTCCCGAAAACAAGAACCTAAATTCTATGGAAAAATTTATTAGAGAAATTTGCCAATTTGAAATAGTTGGTAGACGAAAGTTATGCATTCATCTTTTAAAAATGGGAAAGGAACCGAGTAAAAATATGCGTGCTCTTTGCATTTTGTAAAGCAAGATCATATTTTGCCGGGTATAACTACAAGATAATAATTACTTAGTGTCTTTATTAAAATACTTCGTAATGAAATCTAAACTTGTAAATCTGCCTGCACAAAGATGACAATAAAATAATAATACTTATCTCTCCATTAATCTACCAAAGACTGTAATAATGCAGTACTATGTAGATTCAAGAAAACAAAGACTCGAATCATGTAAATTCAAATTTCGAGAGAATGCTGAACATAATTTTTATATGAAACGGACTAGTTCGCAAAATTTAAAATGTTATTCATACTAGAAACATTATTTTTATTTAATATTAACTATAATATGAATATTACTTTGTATTTCAAACGCCGCAGTGTATAAGAATACAGTTGCGGGAAACGAAGCATCTACCTTAAACCGGCCATATTGTTTCGTCACGTGCTAAGCTCCTCCTCTTCTTCACTCGCGGATATGACATAACCAATTTTTATTTCTTATTCTATTCCATTCCATTCTACTCCATTTTTCAGGTGTGACGCGTCTTGGTCATTCGGGTAAACTGGAGAAGAGCCGAACGTTAATTTAACACATTGATTTTTACTGTTCTATAAAGTTTTAAACTATGACGTGATTGGTCAGTTTTAAAGGCCTCTAGTTCTTGTAGAAAGTATGTTAAACAAAAATTATTGCCAGATTTACTATCTTTGGGGTCAGTTCTACCATGGGTTAAGCGTTGATCACTTACTTACATAACACCCTGTATAGTTCCATTTAAAAAATATATATTCTGTCCCAAATTTTGGGAACCGCTGACACAATTTTTATTTTCTCTACATGACCAATTTTCTAATATAAAATGGCACAATTTTGCTCATTTTACGAACCTCGTATCTCTTCAAATAAAAAAGTTACCAATAGTGAGCAAGCTTATTGAGATACCTGTATATGTTAGTTTTAATGAAAATTTTAAATTTGTATAGATAAAATAAGTTGAATGTCATTACGCTCAATTTAAAATTGTTGAAGACAATCTTTAGTTAAACGGTTGGCGAAACAGTCTCACTCGTCCCAAAATCATTCATTTTTACTTCCTTGTACGAAGTAAAGGAAGTATTGTAATCGCGAAAAAATTCGGTTTTCAGATTTCAACGGAAATATCCATTTTGACCATCCCTGAATCCATTTTGACTAATTTCGTCGTGACGTCTGTACGTACGTACGTATCTAGCATAACTGAAAAACGGGAAGCCGTAGAAAGTTAGGACTGTTATAACATCTAGTTGTGCACCTCCCTTTTTGGTCATTGCATAACTTCCAGAAGTGGTACTTTACTTGAAGCCCATAATAGATTTTAATGGAAAACTATATTAAAATATAATCCAAAACTTTTCAAATTTGGCATATAAGACTTTTATATCAATGGGAATAACATAATATATTTTAGTAAAAATGGTCTACCCGGAAGTGGTACTTTACTTGAAGCCTATAGTAGATTTTAATGAAAAACTATATTAAAATATAATCCAAAACTTTTCAAATTTGGTATTTAATACTTTTATATCAAGGGGAGTAACATAATAGATTTTAGTTAAAATCGTATACCCGGAAGAGGTACTTTACTTGAAACCTATAATAGATTTTATTGGAAAACTATAAAAATATAATCCAAAACTTTTCAAATTTGGTATAATTTGGTATATAATACTTTTAT
This sequence comes from Ophonus ardosiacus, assembly GCA_943142095.1. NCBI lineage: Eukaryota > Metazoa > Arthropoda > Insecta > Coleoptera > Carabidae > Ophonus > Ophonus ardosiacus. The sequence goes on from OW964840.1 coordinate 7,317,747, forward strand.
ATCAATGGAAATAACATAATAGACTTTGGTTAAAATAGTATATCCGGAAGTGATACTTTACTTGAAGCTATTATCAGTTTTTCTTGAAAAAAAATGGTGTTATTTTCAATTTAACAATAAATGCTTCAAATAAAAGTTTTAGAGAATTGAATTTTGCGTCGAAAACTTCAAGTATGATTAAATTAGTTCTTTGTATAAGCGAGATTTTTAAATTTAAACATTATGTACTTTTTGGTTTCTGTAATTAAGTTTGCTATGAATTAGGACAAGAAATAACAAAAAAATAAAGAATTTAATGTCAATGTCAAATACGAGCAATTTTATGATTGGGTCTGTTATAATACATATTTTAATTATTAACAAAATATGTATAGTGTAACAGGCGTACAAGGAAATCATGTGGTGTCCACATCAGATATTTGTATTAATGAAACAACTAACTATTCTTTAAATAAAAGATGCGTTCTTGGTTTTTATTATTTTGCAATGTTTCAGTCGCATATGCACCCAACGATACAATTCAATATTTGTTAGTTTTTCACTCTTTATTAAAAAGCCTAATCGCCAAATGATTTACACACCGAAATTTCTAATCAAGGCGGCCGTAATCAAAATCTGCTTACTGTTGCCCGCGGGTATACATCAAGATAAAATATAGCAGAACCAAACTGCGAAATTGGATTTTTCCAATAATCAATCCTTTGTTGTATAAATTCATCTTCAGCCTAGAATATTAAAAACTAAACACCAAAGAGCGTATCACAGATTGTGTAAGGGATGGTCTGTGCTTTCACAAGCTTAGGGTTGTTACGTTTTTTTTTATCAGGGATTGATTTAACTTTAAAGATTACAAGGAAATGTCAAAGGGATGATATTAAAAAACGATTTTTTCCTTTTGCGCAGTGTCTGCCATTCTGCTTTAATAAAACACTAAAGGTAGAGGTACAGTTACAATTCTTGAAGTGCAAATTGAGTAGAGATGCATTCGAGCCGAGTCGGACCGGGCTTTGAGGTTGGATCGACTCGATAAAAAATTATCTGGCCCGGCTCGAAAATTGACCCGAAATCGGGCCGGGCCTAAGCTCGAAATTGAGTGCATCCGGCATTCCTAATTTTGATTTTTATGTGAGGCGAAATGTTTAACTTTTTTCGTGACAAACTTAAAAAAAAACCTCTACATTCATATAACGTTCCACATTAGTTAACAGAAGTAATTAAAAAAATCTGTTGTGGCCAGCACAAGACCTCTCGCCATTTCCATATTAGGCTTTATGTATTGTATTGCACTTCGCTTACGAACCGTCGTTTTATAACAAAATATTACAGAACTTTACCCAAATATTGTTTTTTATTGTATTTAACATGTCTTCTGCACACATATAATTCTAATTATATCTATTTTATATCATTTTCATGTCAGGGATTGTTCCAATTCATTAACCAGATTTGCGGTATTTCTGATGAATATATGCATTTTACCACAATTTTACCTATAATTTCAAATATTTAATTAATAAAACAATAAGAAAAATTAAATATACTTCCCAGAAAAAGCTATCAGAATGTCACTAAAAATGTTGATATTTGACAATGACATGTGTCATGTTATAAACATTAGAAATTTGTCAACTGGTTTCCTTAGTGCCTTGGCCTCTGCGATTAGTTAACTCTATAAATTAAAGTGTCTTTTTCTCTAAATCTATACAAGATAAAATAAAAATTTTAAGTGTATTAGATGGAGAATTTTATGTTCTTCAATATTTAATAAAAAAAACTCCCAGAAATTTATATTTAGAAGAATTTTTCTAAGAAACTACTACTTCCGGTTGTTCAATTGTTACCAAAACCTTTTCAGCTCTTCCTAGGAATGTCAGATTGAGGAAACTGCAGTTAAATATTTTTTAAGTCTTATAGTTTTTGAGAAATCGTGGCTACAACATCCAGACATACACACATACACACATACACACATCCACACACACACACACACAGACATCATTTTAAAAATGTTATAATCGAATTCTAGGAACCTTAAATCGTGCTTATTCAATAAAATTTGGATATGCGAATTTTAGCATGAATCCAATACCTCTCTTAGCGAGAGGTAAAAAAGACACTTTTATACAGTGCCCCACACTCTATCTTCAGTGTGGCAGAGATAGCCAATGTTATTCTTATGGAGGTTTTCTGTACCATGTTGCCAATTTTTCAATGTAATGTAATATTGAAACATTCATAAATTTTCATTGCTATACCAAAATTAGTTGACACTGACACTGTACAATTTAAGTTTTATGAGGGTCTTTTATTTACCCAAGGGCTTATTGTATACACCCAATATTTGTCTAAATGGTTTTATATACAGGGCTATTTGTACCTATAATAAGTAATATTTCAATACAATATTTTAAAACCGCCCAGCATACTAATCTTGATTAAATGCATTAGAAATTAGAATTTTAAAATATTATAAATTCAAATTGGAGATTACAAAGAAAGAATAAAGACTTATGAACTATGTAAAATATATGCAGTATTTCTATCAAGCTTAAATATTAGTAAATTATCAAATATGAATATATTAATTAAATAAAAAATATGTATTATTAAACTGACCAGTGTGTTATTCAATTTCATTTTTTTCTTCGCACCTATGCTATTTTACATCTATATTTTGTACTCATATATGTATTAATTTTATATCTTTTCGTAGAATGGAAATATGTAACATAGAGAATTTATATTATTGACGACGATTGTAAAATGTCCAATTAAGTACAAAAATGTTTTATACTATATACTTTAAATTGACTAGAGTTTATATGTTAATTCATTTCATTTAACTACGCTTGTTATAATTTTATATCCTACTTACATTTTGTATTTGTATTATTTTATATTTTTTTGTAAATTATTAAACTGACCAGTTCATTATTTAATTTTTTTTTCTTTTCACCCACCTGTTTAGATACACTGAAAGTACACCAGTCATAAATACATTCAATGAAGTACCTAGAATATTTCATCTCTTTTTGGGCATCTATTTTGCTCTTTCTATCTTGCAGATTTACAGCAGGTAAATATGGCAACATGATACTCCATAAGACCCTATACTGAACATAGAGTGTGGGACACTGTATAGTGTAAGTTTGTTATAAAAATTACAGACCTATCCGTATTTGTCATTGTTTACCAAAGGCGTTCGAAAATTGACACAACTTTTTCACAAATCTTATACAAAAAATCTGTTGTGGCCAGCACAAGACTTCTCGCCATTTCCATATTAGGCTATATAAGTATTGTATTGCACTTCGCTTTCGACCCGTCGTTTTATAACAAAATCTTACAGAACATTACTCAAATATTGTTTTTTATTATATATAACATGTCTTCTGCACACACATAATTCTAATTATATCTATTTTTCATTGTATGAGGAAGTTTCTAAATGTCAAAGATTGTTCCAATTCATTAACCAGATTGGCGGTATTTCTGATGGATTTATGCATTTTACCACAATTTTACCTATAATTTCAAATATTTAATTAATAAAACAATAAGAAAAGTTAAATATACTTCCCAGAAAAAGCTATCAGAATGTCACTAAAACTGTTGATATTTGACAATGACATGTGTCATGTTATAAACATTGGAATTTGTCAACTGGTTTCCTTAGTGCCTTGGCCTCTGCGATTAGTTTACTCTATAAATTATAGTGTCTTTATCTCTAAATCTATACAAGATACCTATAATAAAATTTTTAAGTGTATTAGATGGAGAATTGTATGTTCTTCAATATTTAATAAAAAAAACTCCCAAAAAATTATATTTAGAAGATTTTTTCTAAGAAACTACTACTTCCGGTTATTCAATTGTTACCAAAACCTTTTCAGCTCTTCCCAGGGTTGTCAGATTGAGGAAACTGCAGTTAAATATTTTTTAAGACTTATAGTTTTTGAGGAATCGTGACTACAACATCCAGACATACATACATACATACACACACACACACACACACACACACACACACACACACACACACACACACACACACAGACATCATTTTAAAAATGTTATAATCGGATTGTAGGGACCTTAAATCGTGCTTATTCAATAAAATCTGGATATGCGAATTTTAGCACGAATCCAATACCTCTCTTAGCGAGAGGTAAAAATATTATTTACATAATGATTTTTTATCTAACTTTGTTTGTGCTGAAAAATAAAACAAGAAATCATTATGATAGGAACAAAAATCACGTTTATTTAAGTTTACGAGTAGTAACAATAGTAATAATAACATCACAATAGCATTATTATGCTTTAGTGAATAACCTTGAATTCTTGAAGTAAAATAACATTTTTATTTGTTAAGATGTGAAGTATGATGTTATTAAATCATTTTGATCCTTTTTAACTCCATACATTTTCATTAAAATATTAAGGAAACTGTTCATTTGATTGAACAATAGGATTTTTCGGGCCAGCCCAAAATCAAAAGTCCGACTCGCCTCAACTTTTGCAAATCGCATATCCAAATTTTAGTGAATAAGCACGATTTAAGGTCCCTACAATCCAATTTTAACATGTCCGTCTGCATGTGCGTGCGTGCGTGTGTGTGTGCGTGTGGGTGCGTGCAGATATGTGTGTGTGTGTATGTGTGATTGTTGTACAAACGATTTCTCAAATTCTAAAAGACTGATGACCAATTTAACTACGTATTCCTTAATCTGACATTAATGGGAAGAGCTGAAAAAGTTTTGGTAACAATTGGACAACCGGAAGTAATAGTTTCTTAAAAGAAATCTTCTAAACATTATTTTTTTTGTAAATTTATGTTATAACAAATATTAAAGAATATAAAATTCTCTATTCGATACATTGAACATTTTTATTATATCTTCTATAGATTTCGAGGTAGAGAATAGGCTATTCCACGATATTTTTTTTAAATTTTTTTTCTAGAATTACATAAAAATATAAGACCACATGTGAAAGTCCGAGTTAAAAATTTCTCCAAATAAGCGAGGTATTAAGGTCCGAATTTTAAATCTGCCTTGTGACGTAGGTAATGTGGATATACCAGAAGTAAACAAACAGTGGTTCACAAGCCACGAAAAAATGTTAAACAAACTACAAAATAATGTATATTTAAATTGTAATATTATAATTCATTATTAGAGACATAAATAAATTATTATACTTAATTTATTTCACCTTTTTTTCTCATTTTATAAAAACAAAGAAATTAGAACGTCACCCGAACAGTAACAGAATAGATCCGACACACCCGAAGAAGTATATTCTTAGTTAGGGCGGGGCTTCTCAAAACCGGAGGTCATACTTGGATCCTATTTTTTCAAAAACTCGTACACATGTCCTGCATCATCAAAAGCAAAATTCCCCGTGTCTTCTAGAAGAAATAATTTATAATAAAAGAAATATGGTTTTCCTTATCCTTTAACTATTATCGTTCATATTTTCAATAAATTTTTACTATTTTTAATTACTGTGGAATAGCCTATTATAAATATATAAAATAATCCGTTGCAATGAACAGACCAAATAACTCCATATAGTCTATTATGGAAATGGTGAGAAGTCTTGTGCTGACAACATACTTTTTAAATAAAAAATACGCTGATACATAATAAAAAAAAAAAAAAAATTATATTCTACTTCTCTCAGAACAAAAATATTGTTAATAAATCATTTCCAAATCCTACCGACAGCGCCAAAATTTGAAATATTGTTTAATTAACTTGAATTAAGTTGAAAAATTAAAATGTTTGTAGCATAGTTTGTAAATAACAAACAAATGTCATTGTCAAAAATCAACAGTTTTAGTGACATTCTGAAAGTACATTTAATCTTTTTTATTGTTTTATTAATTAAATATATAAAATTATATGTAAGATGTATATATCGATAAGGAATACCACCAATCTTGTTAATGATTTGAAAGAATCTCTGACATTTAGAAACGTTCTCATACAATGAAAAAATAGATATAATTAAAATTTTATGTGTGCACAAATGTTAATGTCAATTCAGATATATTACTGAAAGCTTTATCTTAAAAATATATTTAATATTTATTTTATCATTAATTAAATATTTAAAATTTTAGATACATACCGTGATTTAGTGCTCTCGAGTGGTTTTCTGACTCCGCTAAATTTCGTACAATATTTAAATATAATACTTCTGTCAAATTCGTTCCCTATGTTTCATTTTAAATGGAACAGGCAAATACTTTACTGCCAGTTAAATATCGAGTTGTAACCATGGATATAACGAACCCATTCTTTCACGTTAAAAAATCTGATGTGGCCAACACAAAACCTCCCGCTATTTAATTTTTATTAATTTAAATACATACCTACCTACGGATTTACTAACGCTGCAAACTGTTCCATTGAAGAAAACTATTGCTTTATTTACTATTTTCTTTTTAAAATGTCACTATTATTAATTTGAAGTGACAGTGACATTTACTGTCAGTTGCATTAATTTGAAATATGAACTGTATAACAAAGGAATAGTTTTTATCTTAGGCTTCGCGACTAATAAAAAAAAAATATTTTTAAATTTATCTGTAAAATATATAGAAAAAGTATTAATGTATTCCTGTAGAAAAATCAATAATCTTTAATTTTCATAAGACATAAAATTCGAAAAAATGGCATTTAATGGTATTTTTTGAAGAAAAACCACTATGAGCTTCAGGTAAAGTGCCATTTCCGGTTATCCGATTTATACCAGAATCTAACGGCTTCTTTTCATATTAGAATAGGATAGAAATACAAGGTTTCAGAATTTTATGAATGATAGTATTTGAATTAGAGCGAAGACAAAATCTCTACACATACACACACACACACACACATATACACACACATACATACACACACACATACACACATACAGACATCATCGTGAAATTGTTAAAATTGGATTCTAGGGACCTTAAAACGTGGTCATTTACTAAAATCTCGATATGAGATTTTTAGCACGATCCCTATACCTCCCTTACCAAGGGTAGCGGGAGGTAAAAATATAAAAATATATTAATAATAGATGCAATTAGAATTTTTTTGTTTGTATAGCCTAATATGGAAATGACGAGATGTCGTGCTAGCCACAACAGATTTTCTCCAGTGTCTGCTATACTGCTTTAGTAAAATACTAAAGATACGGTTACAATTAGTTCCACTTTCTTTCGTCTCAACGAATAGAGTTTAGTAACAGAATTTTGGTAATCATCAGAGCTGGGCAAGTTACTTTTAAAATGTAACTAGTTACAGTTACAGTTACCTCCAAAAAAAAAGTTACTTAAGTTCCAGTTACTTTGGCGAAAGAAGTTAAAAGTAACTTAGTTACCTTGAGTTACTTTCTAACTACTTTTAATGGCGTGAAGTGTAGACTTTGACTGTTGACTTAGTTATTGTGTAGTATACATATCAGGGAGTTTTTGCACTAACTACGTTAACCTAAATTTTAACGTTATTGCTTGGCAACACCCAATCAGATTATTATTGTTAATGTTAACGGACCTACAGGGCCTTATTACCGCCTAGGCCCACGAGGCCACGGCCTAGGGCCCGCTTTGACAAGGGGCCATCAGGGCCCGGTTGCTGTGATAAAAAATCTGATAAAAACTGCGGACCTACATTATAATATAACATAAAAATTAAAAGTAACATTTTATCTTGTGAGAAGGGAATTTGCAAAAATGAGACGAATTCAAGTCTTGCAACCCTTGGAACAACGAACAAAATACACTATTTTTTGTATAACCTGAAAATTGGAAAACATTTGAAAATAATATATTTTATAAGTCAAATTTAACATTTAGTGACTTTTTAATTCTAGAATTAAAAGTTAAAATAATGTGTTATTTTTAGTTTTTCTGTTTACCGTACAAAAACTCTATTATTAATGAATATAATTACTTATTTTATTATCTATTATGGCTTGAAATCAATCAACAATAATATTAAATTTAATTATGTATTAAAATAAAAGTTACACATTACAAAGGGTATGCGCGATGCTGCGCTGAACAACTCCACTTTTTAAGTTACTTTAACTAACTTAAGTTACATTCTAATTTCTGAGTTACTTTAAGTAACTTAAGTTACTCAAGTAACTAGTACCTAAAAACCGTAAAGTTGCCAACTACTTTTCCGCAGCAAGTTAAGTTACAGTTACAGTTACCATATTTTAAAAAGTAACTAAGTTACGTTACAAGTTACGTAAAAGTAACTAGTTAGTAACTAAGTTTCTAAAGTAACTAGTTACTGTCCAGCTCTGGTAATCATTTAGAAGACACAACGTTGGTTCAAAATAATATATTCCATTTCGATATCTATTCCAGTCTCAAAGTTATCAATTGATTCCTATCTACTACATCCCGTTTTTTCTTTTTTTCCAATAAAAGTTCAATAATTTTCTAATTACTCTCCTCTTTTAAATTGCCTGCGAGACATTTAACTTTAATTTTTCTCCCGATCATTAAAAGCTAATAAATCCTGCCCAGACCACTAGTTCAAGCTTTGTTCTGTCTGCACATCGTAAATTTTCAAATTTATTTAATATTTTACCTCCAAGTGAGATCCATTGAATGAATGAATTCTCGTTTTTTGTTCGTTATTGAAAGTTTTGGATTTATGGGTTATTCACACGCTAATTCAGGTGGCTGTGGGGGTGACCCATTTTTGATAGCCATTTGTTTAAAGCAGACAGGGTTAATTTAATTTTATTGAGAACAATTGAAAAGATATTTGGAATGACGGATTAGAAAAGCAAGAGCATTTTTCAAGTTAATTAAACAATATTTCAAATTTTGGCGCAGTCGGTAGGATTTGGAAATGATTTATTAACAATATTTTTGTTTGGAGAGAAGTAGAATATAAAAATTATTTTTTTAAATTTAGTATCAGCGTATTTTTTATTTAAAAAGTATGTTGTTGCCAGCACAAGACTTCTCGCCATTTCCATAATAAGCTATATAAGTACATATCGTATTTAGCATTTCTGGTATACTCACAAACATTCTAATTCCATCCATTATTAATATATACAGGGTGTTCTGAAAATGGGTGAAAAGCTTCAGGTAGAACGATTCTTTGATTAATTCTGAGTCGATAATCCTAATGCAACAAATTTGTATGGCCCTTCGTAAAGCCGCACGAAGCCATCAAACTTGTAAATGTGCAACCAGAACTAAGCAATTTTTTAAAAATCTTTTACGTAATATCATTGCTCTTTACATTCTAGAAGAATTGTGTAAAATTTGATTTACGTAGCTAAACGTTTGATATCAAATCTTTAAAATTTTAACTTTTCTAAAATAGTTTTTTTTAATTTGAATACGTACGACAACCATGTATAAAACAGTTTTTTGTTTAAAAGAGAAATTATAAATAATTTGTCAAATTTTGACGTTTATCAGTTGATGTTTGATTTTATAATTTATTTCTTTTTGTATGGTGAATGAAACATTGGATAATTAGAATGTATACCTTTAACGAATACGCTAATATGTATTATTATTTTTGTTATTTTTATTACTACATAAAATATCGTTTACATTTTTTTTAATTAATAAAGCAAAGCTGACATCTTAAGTAAATAAATTCAATTCCCAATTTGAATTTCCACTGAGTGTACTTGTCAAAATAATGTTTACATAAAATTAGTACTGATTGGCATAGCTAGCTACCTGATAACTTCTATAACAATTTGATTCGGTGTTGCCAAATTTACATTTCTTTTAAGTAGCTTGTGTGACTTTAGGAAGGGCCGTACAATTTTTTTTGCATTAGGATTATCGACTCAGAATTAATCAAAGAATCGTTCTACCTGAAGCTTTTCATCCATTTTCAGAACACCCTGTATATATATATATATATATATATATATATATATATATATATATATATACCGTGAAACATTGGGTGTGTCATATCCATGGTTACGACATTTGATTGACAGCAATGTATTTGCGTGTCCTATTTAAAATGAAACATAGGGAACGAATTTGACAGAAGTATTATATTTAAATATTGTAAGAAATTTAATTGAGTCAGAAAACCACTCGAGAGCACTAAACATATTTCGGACACAAGGTGCACACAATATTTTGTCTAAAACTACATTTAATTTTTAGAAAACATGTATAATTATTTAAACACAATTAACCTCTAATGACATCTTGTCAATGTGACATTTGATTGACAGCAATGTATTTGCCTGTCTCATTTAAAATAAAACATAGGGAATGAATTTGACAGAAGTATTATATTTAAATATTGTAAGAAATTTAGCCAAGTCAGAAAATCACTAGGGCACAAGGTGCACACAATATTTTTTTTATAACTAAATTTAATTTAGAAATCAGGTACAATTATTTAAACAAAATTAACCTCTATTGACGTCTTGTCAAATGTCAAATTCGTTCCCTATGTTTCATTTTAAATGGGACACACAAATACATTGCTGTCAATCAAATGTCAAGTCGTAATCATGGATTTCACAAACCCAATGTTTCACGTTAAAAAATACTCACGGTATATATCCATATATCATTTTAAATATTTAATTAATAATAAAATAAGAAATGTTAAATATTATACTACCCCTAAAAAGCTTTCAGTAATGTATCTGAATTTTTCAGGCACATTTTTCTGTCAATTACAAACATTTTAAATTTTCAACTGATTTCCGTGGAGTTATTTGGGCTGTGAGATCTATTACAACGGATTATTTTACATATTTATAATTCTCTATCTCTAAACCTATAGAAAATATGATAGAAATATTCAATGTAATGGATAGAGAATTTTATAGATTGATGAAAGCGTTTATGTTACTATTCGCGAGTGAAGAAGAGGAGGAGCTTAGCGCGTGACGTAACAATATGGCCGGTTTAAGGTAGATGCTTCGTTTCCCGCAACTGTATTCTTATACACTGCGGCGTTTGAAATACAAAATAATATTAATATTATAGTTAATATTAAATAAAAATAATGGGTGAAATTCAGTGGGTTGTATTAAGGTCTGTATTAAAGCTTGTATTAAGTATATGGCAACATTGTAATATTTTCCACATGGATCAATGAGATTCAATTGTGATTTAGAAATTTTACCACAGGGAAAAGTAATTCAGATATCCTTTAGTCAAATGAGGAAGTATTATTGTAAATGGAAGGTATAAATGGAAACTCATTATTGCAAAATTAGGTTAGAAATATGTCATATTTTATGTGTCAAATATTTCATACCTGAATGTTAATGAATTTTAAAATATCTCAACCCCCGTTTTGAGCAGTTTTGACATTTGTCCTTTTTTTCTTACTTCTGTTAATAATATTTTTTTCTTTATTTGATCCTTTGATCTCTCACTTTTTTCTGACAGGTATTACAAAGTTGCCAAAATATTTTTGACAAAGGACTGTTTTAGCTTAAAACACGCTAATACAACCCACTGAATCGCACCCAATGTTTCTAGTATGAATAACATTTTGAATTTTGCGAACTAGTCCGTTTCATATAAAAATTGTTTAGCATTCTCTCGAATTTTGAATTTACATGATTCGAGTCTTTGTTTTCTTGAATCTACATAGTACTGCATTATTACAGTCTTTGGTAGATTAATGGAGAGATAAGTATTATTATTTTATTGTCATCTTTGTGCAGGCAGGTCTACAAGTTTAGATTTCATTACGAAGTATTTTAATAAAGACACTAAGTAATTATTATCTTGTAGTTATACCCGGCAAAATATAATCTTGCTTTACAAAATGCAAGGAGCACGCATATTTTTACTCGGTTCCTTTCCCATTTTTAAAAGATGAATGCATAACTTTCGTCTACCAACTATTTCAAATTGGCAAATTTCTCTAATAAATTTTTCTATAGAATATAGGTTCTTGTTTTCGGGAAATTATGGAAATGAATTATTTCTGGATTTCTGCGTGCTAATTATGTACATAGGTTAAACGCAACAAAAACGTGTTGAAGTTTTAGATTTTGTTATTATATTTTATTTCACGTAAGAATAGCGTTGGTTAAGTTAGGGATATATAAATTCTACCCTTTGATTGGTCAGAATATAAACCTATTTCACAGAAACGGAACAAATATCACCTGTCAGTTGGCAAATAAAATCTACAGAATTAAGTGATGTTTAACCATATTTTGTTGCAATTTTAGATTTTGACATTTTTACAGATAAATATATTTAGTATTGACAAAGCTTGGTTTCACAAATTTAAATTATTTATTTAATGCATGTAAAAACGGTCGGCTCTTAAAAGCAATCTATTATTTTCTTACATAAAATGAAGTATAACCTACAAATTTCACTCCACTCGTGATTTATTTGTTAAATAAGTGACAGAAACGATGCGTTCGCCGCTACCTCGGCTAGGACTTACTACCATGCACTAGTTCATATTTTCGCCGCTAGACGTCATATTGCTCTATTTCACTAGCGAATAGCTCAGAATAATCTACTTCTTAAAATACCGATTAACTAAAAATAAATTACGTTAAAAAGCGGTAAGTAAATGTCATCTAGTACCAACCTTCTAAAACAAAAAATTGCGTATCGAAATGAAGGACATTACGATACGCAATTGCGTTTAGTAATGACTTTATTATGAACGCAAAATCTAACAAATGAATTTTAAAAACTTGTAGTCTCATGCGGCAAGTCAGAACTCATATTCGTCGTACAGAAGAAAACAGGCCACTGCTACTATACAGTGTCCTACACTCTATGTTCAGTATAGGGTCTTATGGAGTACCATGTTGCCAAATTTACCTGCTGTTAGTCTGCAAGATAGAAAGAGCAAAATATATGCGCAAAAAGAGATGAAATATTCTGGGTACTTCATTGAATGTATTTATGACTAATGTACTTTCTGTGTATCTAAACAGGTGGGTGGAAAGAAAAAAAAATTAAATAATAAACTGGTCAGTTTAACAATTTACAAAAAATATAAAATAATACAAACACAAAATATAAGTAGGGTATAAAAATATAACAAGCGTAGGTAAATGAAAATAATTAACATATAAGCTCTAGTCAATTTAAAGTAAATAATATAAAACATTTTTGTACTTAATTGGACATTTTACAATCTTCGTCAACAGTATAAATTCCCTACGTTACATATTTCCATTCTACGAAAAGATAGCGCTACATGAAATAATTAACACTATATTTTCTACAGCGCATTTTTCTAACACTATACTTGCCGATTGGAGCAGAAAGATATTATGAATTGAAATCCCTAATTTTTTGTGTTCCTCCTACGATACGATTTTTTTTGTTTTATGCTACTTATGTCGACATATTATATGATGAACTCATAAAGAGTTAAAATTATTAAGCATTATTTTTACCTCTCGCTAAGAGAGGTATTGGATTCATGCTAAAATTCGCATATCCAGATTTCAGTGAATAAGCACGATTTAAGGTCCCTAAAATCCGATTATAACATTTTTAAAATGATGTCTGTGTGTGTGTGTGTGCGTGTGTGTGTGTGTGTGTGTGGATGTGTGTGTGTGTGTGTGTGTGTGTGCGTCTAAATGTTGTAGACACGATTCCTCAAAAATCATAAGACTTAAAAATTGTTTAACTATGGATTCCTCAATCTGACATTCCTGGGAAGAGCTGAAAAGGTTTTGGTAACAATTGAACAACCGGAAGTAGTAGTTTCTGAGAAAAATTCTTCTAAATATAATTTTTTGGAAATTTTTGTTATTAAATATTGAAGAACATAATATTCTCCATCTAATACATTTAAAATTTTTATTATATCTTGTATAGATTTAGAGATAAAGACACTATAATATATAGAGTAATTTAATCGCAAAGGCCAAGGTACTAAGGAAACCAGTTGACAAATTCCAATGTTTATAACATAGTTTTCAAATGACACACGTCAGTGTCAAAAATTAACAGTTTTAGTGACATTCTGACAGCTTTTTCTGGGAAGTATATTTAATCTTTCTTATTGTTTTATTAATTAAATATTTGAAATTATAGGTAAAATGCATATATCCATCAGAAATACCGCCAATCTGGTTAATGAATTGGAAGAATCTCTGAGATTTAGGAACTTCCTCATACAATGAAAAATAGATATAATTAGAATTATATGTGTGCAGAAGACATGTTAAATACAATAAAAATCAGTATTTGGGAAAAGTTTGTTATAAAACGACGGTTTGAAAGGGAAGTGCAATACAATACTTATATAGCCTAATATGGAAATGGCGAGAGGTCTTGTGCTGGCCACAACAGATTTTTTTTATTTAATTTATATCTTCTTATTTGATAATTTTCTATTATTTAGGCATGATAGAAATACTGCATATATTTTACATAGTTCATAAGTCTCTATTCTTTCTTTATAATCTTCCATTTGAATTTATAATATTTTAATCTCTAATGCATTTGATCGAGATTAGTATGACGGGCGGTTTTAAAATATTGTATTGAAATATTACTTATTACAGGTACAAATAGCTTCAGCATGTTTTTTACACCCCGGTTCCAACGCATCTTTTCACGCCCCTGTAAATAAAACTATTTAGAACTGCAGATAAATTTCAGGTGATTCCAATAAGCCCTTGGGTAAATAAGAGACCCTCATAAAACTTAAATTGTAGTGTTAAGTAATTTTGGTATAGCAATGAAAATTTATGAATGTTTCAATATTACATTACATTGAAAAATTGGCAACATGGTACAGAAATCGTCCATAAGAATAACATTGGCTATCTCTGCTACACTGAAGATAGTGTGTGGGACACTGTATAGCTCTACATTAAATATGAATGTTAAAGCTTTAGCTTCAGGGTTGAAAAAAACCCGGGTTTTTTTTATAAAAAACCCAGCCCACCTGGGTATTTTAATAAAACCCGGGTTTTATTAAATAAAAGCGGGTTTTATTGACAAATATCGAATTATAGTATGTATCATTTTTAACTTTAGTGTTATGAAGTATCTTAATACCCATACACAAGTCGGCATAATAGATAATAGATATTAATATTATCAATACTTATTTTTAAGACTGTAATGTAATAAAAAATAAATTAACTAGAGAGTGTACGAAGTTACGAATTAATATTAATAATTGCAAGTTAATACACAACTCAAAAAATAAAGAAAATGCTGACACAAAGATTGGAGTTGTTCAAATACAAGGAATTTATTTTAACATACAACATATGGCGAATCACTTCCATGGTTACTTACTATTGTCAAAAAATGACAGCAATGTAATATTTGTCCATTTTAAAATGCAACATACAAAATTTGTAGTTTTGTATTATCAAAACTAACTTCCTATAAATTAGCCTACATACGATTAACAAATAATCAAAACATGAATGTTGTACATCTTTAAAAAAAACTTTAGCTTACAAAAATTCATTACTTTCATGTAACGAATGTTAAAAAATACCCCCAATCACTCTGAGGCAATATTCTAGTCGGTCGTAATAAGAATTGACACCATTTGTGATGTGTTTTGGAGGTATCTCCTGTGCTGCAATACTATTTATAATGTTGCATTTTAAAATGGACAAATTTTACATTGCTGTCATTTTTTGACAATAGTGAGTAAACATGGAAGTGATGAACTATAATGTTGCATTTTAAAATAAATTCTCTGTATAAAAGAAACACTGTGCAAAGTTCGCACAGCAATGAAAAATATATTAAAAATGATCAGACACGAAGTACACAAAATGAAATTGATTGTAAAATGTTGCTGGTGACAAAAATTGATGTATATATGTGTGTACCATATAAGTATGTACCATATTTAATTAATAAAATATGATTTCATAAAAGTGGGTTTTTTAGATGGGTTTTTTTGGGTTTTTTTAGATGGGTTTTTTTAAAAAAACCCGGGTGGGTTTTTTTGGGTCGGGCAAAATTACAACAACCCTGTTTAGCTTTGAGTATTGTTGCAGCAAAAAGCAAATTTAATACATTGCCCTTAAACTTACGTGACACATGTTAGCCTCTATTGCATCCCCCTACTTTATTATAATAAAATTACGTATAAAATTCATAAACCACATTTAACAAGATTTCGGCAATCCATTTATCATCCCCCTCTGGAAAATGACTTGCACGTCACTGGTCGTTTATAGTTCTTTCCCCCAGATAAGGGAGAGTAACCCTAGCAACTATGTCAGCCGGCACAATCAAATTAATAGGGACGATACCATATAACGGATTATGAGTAATCTCGGAAAATTACTCACAGAATCCTGGGAGATATTGAGATATTTAGATGCTGACGTGGCAGTACAGTAGTGGAAGAAAATGTCCTGTTTTGTAACAAAGGATCGCTGTTATATTCTTCTTCAAATGATATTAATGAATTTGACAGAATAGGAGATTCCAGCTCAATCGAATTAAAGGAAAATAGTAAAAAAATACGAATGTGTATGCTGAATAACGAATATTAATAATAATAAAAAAAAATCTGTTGTGGCCAGCACAAAACCTTCCATCAATTCTATGTATTTTGTATATATCCTATATCAAAAGTTCCTTGAAAAATATTCTGTATATCCTAGAAAATTGTAACACGAACACACTATTTTTTACAAATTCTATACAGAAAGTTCCTTTCTCTATTTTATTAGGGGTCGCTGTTTCTTACTCTTCTCTTTTAATCATTCCTGTCCAACGCATCTTCTTCACACAATTCTTCCTCTCTCAAATCTTCTGCTACACAGTCCTTCCATCTTCTTCTCTTTGGAGGGACACTCTATCACATTCACACATAACTTTCTGACTCTATACTTGCAACTTTGGTTTTGCATTTGACACTGACATCTGTCAATTAAATTTTTCTGAATATGTCTGTTGTTTCCATAATTTTAACAAGGCTGACTAATTTTTGAAAGTTAATCTCTCTTAATGTCTCTATAACTCTATATCTATTGAATATGAACGAAACTGTATAATCAAACCGTATAGAGAATAAGATATTCTTTCATATTGATAATCACAAAATGTCGAAAAATAATATTTAACTGCGTTTTTTTAAGAAAAACTGTTAAAAACTTCAAAAAAGGGTACTTCCAGTGGATCAATTATAATCAAAATATAATCAACTCTTCATATGGATGTACAGAAGAGGAATACGAAAGAATTATAATTTTTAGAATTGTAGTATTGGAGTTATCGTCGGAGAAAAATTTGTCACACACGGACTCACATACACACACACACACACACACACACACACACACACACACACACACACATACATACAGACATCATCTTAAAAATAGTAAATTCGTATTGTAAGGACCCTAAAACGTGCTTATTCATTAAAAACTCACCACCGAATTTTTTGACCAAAGGCAATACCTTCCTTACCTAAAGGTGACGGAAGGTAAAAAGAAATGAAATGGTATAATTGAGATATTTCGGAAATGAGAGGTTTTTTTTTGTTATAGCGCTTCGACACGAATATGATATCAATATATAATATTTTGATTGGCGACCGAAAGATCGCCTATATATGCATAACAAATAGCGTGTTAGGAGGTGGGGGGTTACTATCAATGGAAGTTAAGAAATTCAAATTCGAAAGGAGGGGCTAACATTCCTGTACTGCAGTTTTCAAATACACCTGTAATTATAAAGTATGTAGACTTATACAGTGTTATAATATTCATTTATTTTATGTAAATATAACTTAAAAGATATTTCAAGAACATTTAGGTCCATGATGAAAACAGTTTGATATAAAAACACATAAGCGTGACGTCACGTCAATCTTTTCAAAATTCGGGAGACCATAACTCGCTTATTAAAAGGAATTTTTTCACCGGATTTTCATCAATAGTCTTAGTTTTCCTTATACTTTATTTAAAAAATGGAGGAATCCCCCATTCGAAGATGAATATGATCAAACATCTTTGAAAAATTAAATTGTGTCTCAAATTTTGTATTTTAAAAAGAATATAACAGCGATCCATTGTTACAAAACATGTCTCAAGAAATAGAA
This sequence comes from Ophonus ardosiacus, assembly GCA_943142095.1. NCBI lineage: Eukaryota > Metazoa > Arthropoda > Insecta > Coleoptera > Carabidae > Ophonus > Ophonus ardosiacus. Next base: position 7,335,809 of record OW964840.1, read on the forward strand.
GGCCATCCATATTTTATTACCTGCAAAATTCCAACAAAAGCAGGGACAAATACAAGGTCTAACGCCGGCTCGGGCAAATAGTGGCAGACCGGTCCGATTTGAAAAAGAATCATTTTAAATTATTGATTTTGCAAAATAAAAAATGTTTGTTTCATTTTGGATTAAAAATAAATTAGGTTTTAGACAGTTTTTACCTTTTACCGTCACCTTTAGGTAAGGAAGGTATTGTCTTTGGTCAAAAAATTCGGTGGTGAGTTTTTAATGAATAAGCACGTCTTAGGGTACCTACAATACGAATTTACTATTTTTAAGATGATGTCTGTATGTATGTGTATGTGTAGTGTGTGTGTGTGTGTGTGTGTGTGTGTGTGTGTGTGTGTGTCTGTGTGTCCGTGTGTGTGTGTGTGACAAATTTTTCTCCGATGATAACTCCAATACTATAATTCTAAAAATTATAATTCTTTCGTATTCCTCTTCTGTACATCCATATGAAGAGTTGATTAGATTTTGGTTATAATTGATCCACCGGAAGTACCCTTATTTGAAGTTTTTAACAGTTTTTCTTAAAAACACGCAGTTAAATATTATTTTTTGACATTTTGATATTATATTTATTAAAGAAAATACTCTTCTCTATATGGTTTGATTATTCATTTTCCTTCATATTCAATAGATGTAGAGTTAAAGCATTATAAAGAAATGAATTTTCAAAAATTAGTCAGCTTTGCTATTTATCATGGAAACAGCTGATACATTCAAAACTAGCGAAAACTCGGCTACGCCGAGTATTCCCTAGGGCTCCGTTCAAAATTCTAATTGACAGATGTGTGTTGCAAGTGCAAACTTTTTCAAATGAACTTTTGGTATGAAATTTGTAAAAAAATAGTATGTGTTCGTGTTGGATTTTACATGATATTATATAGAAACTGTTCCACGGTCCTTTTGGTATGGGATTTCTGCAAAATACATCGAATTGACGGAAGGTCTTGTGCTGGCAACAACAGATTTTTTTTTCTAAGATACATTGAATTTATTGTCGTATGGAGACTTTTTTGCATGAGTGTATTTAAAATTGCAGCGAAAAGTGACGTCACAATGTATTAATGCTATATATCCACCATACGTCTCCTTCCCGTGTATTGACGTCACTGTGACGTCATGGTAGCATTTCGCTTTAATGGAATTTATATGCCCCGGAAATAAGAGCCGGACTCTAGAGCCGGCAGGTTCAAACAAGTCGGCTTTGATGTGGTGACTAATAGTTACCGGTGGTTAGACTGTTATTGTTACCCTGTTGCCAGTTTTATTCATTAGGATCACTATTGTGGCATCTAAACATGCAGTGAACAATAATCAGATTAGTATGAATGGCAAGGCTGTGTAATATAGTATCCCACCGACTGCGCCAATGGGCTACTTGCGTACCTTTTTACCTCTCGCTAAGAGAGGTATTGGATTCATGCTAAAATTCGCATATTCAGATTTTATTGAATAAGCCCGATTTAAAGTTCCTAGAATCCGATTATAACAATTTTAAAATGATGTCTGTGTGTGTGTGTATGTGTGTGTGTGTGTGTGTGTGTGTGTGGATGTGTACAGTATGTGTGTCTGGATGTTGAACATTTTTAAAATGTCTCTCTGTCTCTCTGTGAGTGTGTGTGTGTGTGTGTATGTGGGGATATTGGAGGGACGATTCCTCAAAAACTATAAGACTTATATGGATTCCTCAATCTGACATTCCTGGGAAGAGCTGAAAAGGTTTTGGTAACAATTGAATAACCGGAAGTAGTAGTTTCAGTTTCTTAGAAAAATTCTTCTAAATATAATTTTTTGAAAATTTTTATTAGACATTATAATATATATAATATTCTAATCGCAGAGGCTAAGGCACTAAGGAAACCACTTGACAAATTCAAATGTTTATAACATAGTTTGTAAATTACATATGTCAGTGTCAAAAATCAACAGTTTTAGTGACATTCTGATAGTTTTTTTTTTCTGGGAAGTTTATTTAATCTTTCTTATTGTTTTAATAATTAAATATTTGAATTATAGGTAAAATACATATATCCATCAGAAATACCGCCAATCTGATTAATGAATTGGAAGAATCTCTGAAATTTAGGAATTTCCTCATTCAATGAAAAATAGATATAATTAGAATAATATATGTGTGCAGAAGACATGTTAAATATAATCAAAAACAATAATTGGGTAAAGTTCTGTGATATTTTGTTATAAAACGACGGTTCGATAGCGAAGTGCAATACAATACTTAGCCTAATATGGAAATGGCGACAGGTCTTGTGCTGGCCACAACAGATTTTTACCTCTCGCTAAGAGAGGTATTGGATTCATGCTAAAATTCGCACATCCAGATTTTATTGAATAAGCACGATTTAAGGTCCCTAGAATCCGATTAAAACATTTTTAAAATGATGTCTGTGTGTGTGTGTGGATGTGTGTATGTGTGTTTGTATGTCTGGATGTTGTAGACAAGATTCCTCAAAAACTATAAGACTTAAAAATATTTAACTGCAGTTTCTTCAATCTGACATTCCTGGGAAGAGCTAAAATGATTTTGGTAACAATTCAACAACCGAAAGTAGTAGTTTCTTAGAAAAATTCTTCTAAATATATTTTTTTGGGAGTTTTTTTTATTAAATATTGAAGAACATAGAATTCTTCATCTAATACACTTAAAATTTTTATTATATCTTGTATAGATTTAGAGCTAAAGACATTGGCTGGTAGCACAAGCCCTGTTTTAACTAAAACACTGTTTTAAGAAATGTCAAATTCAAATTTCAATATTTAATTTCACCTTTATGTTTGAAGAACGTTTTTTTTAAAAATATTTATTTGAATACAAACTATGTTCTGCTTTAAAATCAAATTTTGATCAATTTGATACTATTTATTTTTGTTATTAAATAATGAAATCTGACATTTCTTAAAACAGCGTTTTAGTTAAAACAGGGCTTGTGCTACCAGCCATTATAATTTATAGAGTAAACTAATCGCAGAGGCTAAGGCACTAAGGAAACCAGTTGACAAATTCCAATGTTTATAAAACATAATTTGTAAATGACACATGTACCTAAGTGTCAAAAAATCAACAGTTTTAGTGACATTCTGATAGCTTTTTCTGGGAAGTATATTTAATATTTCTTATAAAAAAAATAAAAAAAAAATATATCATCACGGCATATTACCCATTTCTGGGTGTGCCAGTATCTACAACACATGTAGACATCGGTAATAATGACGATATATTTTACCGTGTGGGCGCTTACCAGGCGTCACCTCACGGGCACTCATTAAATATTTGAAATTATAGGTAAAATTGTGGTAAAATGCATATATCCATCAGAAATACCGTCAATCTAGTTAATGAATTGGAAGAATCTCTGACATTAAAAACTTCCTCATACAATGAAAAATAGATATAATTCGATTTATATGTGTGCAGAAGACATGTTAAATACAATAAAAAACAATATTTAGGTAAATTTCTGTAATATTTTGTTATAAAACGACGGTTCGAAAGCGAAGTGCAATACAATACATATATAGCCTAATATGGAAATGGCGAGAGGTCTTGTGCTGGCCACAACAGATTTTTTCTGTTGTAATTATGCTGTTATTTTTCTAGAAACACTTGATCCTTATTTGTAGGTGACTGTTATAAATAATTTTTATCTTGTCACTTTTGTTTTTAGTTCTATCATCGTAACAGTTACGAAAATAATAATTACGTACACCTCCCAATAGACGACTAACCTTTTTTCTAATTAAAGGGCAATAAAATACAGCAAGGTTACCAAAAAGATATCATAAAGCCGTAGAAAGAAATATATCCCTAATATCCAGCAACATAAAAACATAAAAGTCTCTAACGACCAAACGACGAAAAGACGTGCCATTGCCAACTGTACAAAACGAAATTACCTAACAAGCCATTCAATTCACTTAATATAAAACACAAATTAAATCAACGGTAACACCTGGTTCGCACGCGATTCCACGCGTACCAACCATCGAACGCCAAAATCCCAAGGTGAATATTTAAAAATTTAAATTCCCTGGCCAACGAATATTGCTTCGTGTTTAAAGTTAGTTTGTGAGGCAGGGTTTTTTCTTTCTTTTTGTTGGCAACCGACGAGGCAATAATAACGAATAAAAGAACAGATGTTAGTTTCGAAGATAGCGATCTAAATATACAGTCTGTCCCATTTAGAGGTGCCACCATTGGGATCTCGAGAACTATAAGAGAGACGATATCGGTTAAATGAAACTTTTTGTGCGCCTTTGGGAGGCCGTCTCAGATGTGCTTTTGATTTTCCAAAAATTCTCATAAGGCACTAGATAATGACGAAAAACTGAATATTGTTGATTTTTTTCTTTTTCAAATAACTTCTAAACTATTAATAATTGAGAAAAACGTTTCAAATACATTTTATTAACTAACCAGTGGCGTACGAAATAAATTTTTATATCCGTAAATTTTCGAGATATAACACAAACTTATATTTTTTTAAATGGAACCCATATCTGATTTTAGTCTCAAAAAAATCATTATTTTTTTTCTTTTCAACGATGTAAGGGTTATGTTTTATATTTGTTTTGCCTTCAAAATTATTATTTTTTCCTTATTTTGTATTAAATTTATAATTATTTTGAAAATATTGGTAGATTTCTATTTAGATATACTCCTTCTATTTAAATAATTTATTTCGTTAGAAAATTTTGCTCAAAACTCGTATCAAACAAATTTTTATAATATTTTGTATCTGGTCGCCCTTGATACATTGTAGTGTAAGTTGTAATTATAAGTTTAGAATGAAAATATTAAGTAATAAGGGCATAAAACAAATTATTTCGACCAAATACAATATAATTAATAAAAATAATAATGTTTTTTTTGCGAAATAATAAGAAATTTCAGGAAAATAAAGAGAAAAATTAAATTTTAGGAGCAAAACAAATATAAAACATAATAACCCTTACATTTCTGAAAAGAGAAAAAAATAATAATTTTTTTGAGACTGAAATCAGATATGGGTTCCATTTAAAAAAGTATAAGTTTGTGTTATATCTCGAAAATTTACGGATATAACAATTTATTTCGTACGTCACTGGTTAGCTAGTAAAAATATCTATCTTTTATATTTGAAATGTTTTTCTCAATTACTAATAGTTTAGAAGTTATTTGAAAAAGAAAAAATCAACAATATTCAGTTTTTCGTCATTATCTAGTGCCCTATGAGAATTTTTGGAAAAACAAAAGCATATGTGAGGTGGCCTCCCAAAGGCGCACAAAAAGTTCCATTTAACCGACATCGTATCTCTTATAGTTCTCGAGATCCCAATGGTGGCACCTCTAAATGGGATACACTGTAATACAAGCGATTTAAACTAAAATGTTATATAAGGCAATAGATAAAGTTGCATGCAAAAGTTTTGGGCCAAACTTATTTTATTTATTATCATATTTATTTGTAATTTTTATTCTTATTTAAATTATTCATTAATAAAATAAGCATTAATATTAATAATAATAAACTTTGCAAGTTTTAAATACTAAACTGTTAAAAAAATTCCTATGAAATGAAAACTTCCTGTAATACGTAAATCAAAAACGTTAACTTTATAACAAATCCTATTCTTAGCTAAATAAATTTACATATGCAACAGAATAAAATTTAAGGTGAACCGTAACTTTAAGTAAAACTTAGCAAAGGAGAACTTAAGATTACATCGGTGCAAACGGCAATTATAAATCCACCTTTAGGCATGACTAAAGAAATGTGATTTTTTGATGTGCATGTTCTCGCGTTGGTTGTGTAGCTCTATTATTCGACGTAAAGAGTACAATTGGTTCTCTAATGTACTGTGACAACGCCATCTTCTCGCCTCGGAGGTCGGTGGATGACGTCATCATTGTGCTCCTTTAATTCCTGGGTATGAACGGTATGCTCGGGCGCCATTTTTACAGCGGTACAAAGGAGCTTGCCTTCGGATAGCCTAGTGGAGGTGAGGGCGCAGGGTTGGTTGATATCAACAGAAAAATACGTGTAGTTTAAATAAATATATTGTAACATACGAAGATATGTAAAACAAAGACACACAGTTTATAAATAAGCAAATACATCACCCTTCTTTGCATAACTGTGACCAGAGTTACCACGGTAAGTACGCGTATTGCAATTTTACTTTAGAAAAACTAACAATTTCTCTAGCGGACTCAGCCTTTACACGCGGCGGATTCTTCTAACGGACGGCGGCTTATAAACCCAATCTAACGGTACTCCTGATTAAAATTGCGGCGGGGATGATTTTACTTAGTACATGGGGTCACTACTGTCTCAAGTGATAAATAATATTTTTATAAAATTTACACAAATTCTCTGGTCACTTTTCTTTACCCTAAATCCATTTTACAACATCAAATAATTTACAAATATTATTTCAAATCAGAGCTGGGCAAGTTACTTTTAAATAGTAACTGGTTACAGTTACAGTTACCTCCAAAAAAAAGTAACTAAGTTACTTAAGTTCCAGTTACTTTGTTGAAAGAACTAAGTTATTTACTAATTACTCATTAAAAGTAACTTAGTTACCTTGAGTTACTTTCTAACTACTTTTAATGGCGTGAAATGTAGACTTTGACTGTTGACTTAGTTATTGTGTAGTATACATATCAGGGAGTTTTTGCACTAACGACGTTAACCTAAATTTTAACTTTATTGCTGGGCAACACCCAATCAGATTATTATTGTTAATGTTAACGGACCTACAGGGCCTTATTATCGCCTAGGCCCACGAGGCCACGGCCTAGGGCCCGCTTTGACAAGGGGCCATCAGGGCCCGGTTGCTGTGATAAAAAATCTGATAAAAACTGCGGACCTACATTATAATATAACATAAAAATTAAAAGTAACATTTTATCTTGTGAGAAGGGAATTTGCAAAAATAAGACGAATTCAAGTCTTGCAACCCTTGGAACAACGAACAAAATACACTATTTTTTGTATAACCTGAAAATTGGAATAATTTTGATGATTTAGTGGCAGTTTAATTATAATTTATTAAAACGTATCATTTGTAAGCGAGGAAAACATTTGAAAATAATATATTTTATAAGACAGATTTAACATTTAATGACATTTTAATTCTAGAATTAAAAGTTAAAATAATGTGTTATTTTTAGCTTTTCTGTTTACCGTACAAAAACTCTATTATTAATGAATATAATTACTTATTTTATTATCTATTATGGCTTGAAATCAATCAACAATAATATTGAATTTAATTATGTATTAAAATAAAAGTTACACATTACAGAGGGTATGCGCGATGCTGCGCTGAACAACTCCACTTTTTAAGTTACTTTAACTAACTTAAGTTACATTCTAATTTCTGAGTTACTTTAACTAACTTAAGTTACTCAAGTAACTAGTAACTAAAAACCGTAAAGTTACCAACTACTTTTCCGCAGCAAGTTAAGTTACAGTTACAGTTACCATATTTTAAAAAGTAACTAAGTTACGTTACAAGTTACGTAAAAGTAACTAGTTAGTAACTAAGTTCCTAAAGTAACTAGTTACTGCCCAGCTCTGTTTCAAATAAAACACAATTTCATTCACATATGCAGTGCGCCATGCGCGGGCATGTTGTGAATCACGACTCATCAAAATTTACAAGGTTACAACTGTCGGAATATTCTAAAAGTAAACAAACACAATAATGAAATTAAATGTGTAAACGAGAGTTACATTGTTTCACAACACTATTGTAAGTTAAATTACAAATATACACAATGCTATTTTTACATAAAATACATTTACTTGTAGCTAAAACGACAACAATAGGGGTTTCCAAGTTTTTTTCATTTTTTAATATGTTAATCTCTATATAAAAATATTAGACCCGTGTTTTTTATTTCGGCCAAAAAGCGTCTAATAAGCCCGAAAAAAATTATTAAAGTTTTTATAAATGAGGATCGAGAAAATCATCGGTGCGTGTGACGTCACAAACACCGCGAGAACATACGTTTCTAGAGCTGAGTGAGACGGATATATAACAAACACGGTGGGTATGTCGTTTCGCACATGAACATTGAACATGTAAGATCTGTAAGATGTAAACAAATGATACATAACCCAAGTAAGTAAAAAAAGTTAAATTCTGTTCCTCAACTTATTTTGTAGTACTTATCGAAAATATTTTTAAAAAAATTGTGATTGTACATATAAATCAGGTAAAACTTGAGTACTTATAGTAATTTTGGAGATAATTAAATATTATTTTTCTATTTTTTTGTGGTGGTGATGAAATACTGTTTCGTACCTGGCTGCTCTAATTCCTCAGCAAATAATCCAAAGAAAATATGTATATGTAACGGTTCCAAAAATGAAGAAACACGTGCAAGTTATAATGACTAAATATAAATATTCCGTATTATAATGGAGTTAAATCTAAACATGTTAATTAATTTACTAATTTAATTATTTGTGTATTCAATTTACAGCCAGAAAAAATACCAAAACTATGAAACTATTTATTTGATTTCATAAATTAATTTGGCGAATACTGCAATTTTCCAAAATGTTGTTGCCTCCTCCATCAACTGCTGACACAGTTCTTTCTCGACTGTCTGCTTTCACAAATTCAGGATCCATATTCTAAAGAAAGTGAACAGTTTTAATATAAACAGCATTATTGGTTATTTACTTCACTTGTTTTTTCAAAAGATTCTTCAAAAAACTAACAGGAAATTCAGTAAAAATTTCTTGTAACCTCAAATTTCGTCAAAATAGCACTTGTTCTGGCTCGCTCAAATGTCATGTCAGAACCAGCGCGAACATGATCTGCGCGCTCGGAAAGCCATTAGCCAATCAGAATTTTCGTGCCGTTGACGTCACAAAGATGGCCGATACTGAATTTTATGCACTCAATTTAAATGCATTACATTTTAATATTGATTTTAGAGTAATAAAAATAAGCAAATTAACGATTTTATTAATCTTAATATTACTTATACATGATGAACTCTGATATCCAATAAGTATTTCTTAAAAAGCTGTAGCCTTGGAAACCCCTATTGCACATATGTTTATTGTCTGTTCACATCATGACGGTCGGATATTGTCTTTTACAGGTACGTATTTTATTAAATATTTTAAAAATATTACAAATAAATCTTACTTTTCAGATTAAACAATACATAAACAATAAATAAACAACGTATATTGTTGAATAAACGTTCCTAAACATTCTAACTTTGACGGTACTACTACAGGTTTCCAAAAGGACGGAAAACCTTTGATGGACGAAAGGGCCTATCGTCACAGTACTTATAAACATATTTTAGCAAAGCATATACTTCCTTATGCCAGAAAAATATGCCATATATTTTATTTACAAAATAATGAATCGCACATCAAAAATTTTCAAACAAACAAAAACCATTAATCTTGTAATTATTATTGCGGGTTGTATTTTAAATAACATGAAAACGATATTTCGAGTGGAATTTAATTTGTCACAACTATAATACCAACAATAATTTATCATTTTTGACATTATATAATCGGCCTATATTCCTCACAATAATTTAGCAACGAATGCAAATATTGAAGGTAACTTTTAATGATAGATTAAATTATATTTGCGGATTACGAATTAATGTACAATGGTATTAGAAAATAGTTATTTGTTTCATTAATACAAAAAATCTGTTGTGGCCAGCACAAGACCTCTCGCCATTTTCATATTAGGCTATATAAGTATTGTATTGCACTTCGCTTTCGAACTGTCGTTTTATAACAAAATATTACAGAACTTTACCCAAATATTGTTTTTTATTATATTTAACATGACTTCTGCACACATATAATTCTAATTATAACTATTTTTCATTGTATGAGGAAGTTTTTAATATCAGAGATTCTTCCAATTCATTAACCAGATTGGCGATATTTCTGATGGATATATGCATTTTACCACAATTTTACCTATAATTTCAAATATTTAATTAATAAAACAATAAGAAAAATTAAATATATTTTCCAGAAAAAGCTTTCAGAATGTCACTAAAACTGTTAGTTTCTGATACTGACATGTGTCATTTACAAACTATGTTATAAACATTGGAATTTATCAACTGATTTCCTTAGTGTCTTAGCCTCTGCGATTGGATTACTCTATAAATTATAGTGTCTCTAAATGTATACAAGATATAATAAAAATTTTACGTGTATTAGATGGAGAATTTTATGTTCTTCAATATTTGATATAAAAAACTCCCAAAAAAATATATTTATAAGAATTTTTCTAAGAAACTACTACTTCCGGTTGTTACCGAAACCTTTTCAGCTCGTCCTAGGAATGTCAGATTGAGGAATTCATAGTTAAACAGTTCTTAAGTCTTATAGTTTTTGAGGAATCGTGTCTACAACATCCAGACATACATACACACACACACCACATACACACATCCACACACACACACACACACACACAGACATAATTTTAAAAATGCTATAATCGGATTCTAGGGACCTTAAATCGTGCTTATTCAATAAAATTTGGATATGCGAATTTTAGCATGAATCCAATACCTCTCCTAGCGAGAGGTAAAAATGATTTACTTTTTATAGAATTGCCATAGTGATATAAACATTACCTAAATAGCCCACTTTTTTACCTCTCGCTAAGAGAGGTATTGGATTCATGTTAAAATTCGTATACCCAGATTTTATTGAATAAGCACGATTTCAGGTCCCTAGAATCCGATTATAACTTTTTTAAAATGATGTCTGTGTGTGTGTGTGTGTGTGTGTGTGTGTGTGTGTATGTGTGTATGTGTGTATGTGTGTATGTCTGGATGTTGTAGACACGATTCTTCAAAAACTGTAAGACTTAAAAAATATTTAACTGCAGTTTCCTCAATCTGACATTCCTGGGAAGAGCTGAAAAGGTTTTGGTAACAATTGAACAACCGGAAGTAGTAGTTTCTTAGAAAAAATCTTCTAAATATAATCTTTTGGGAGTTTTTTTTTATTAAATATTGAAGAACATACAATTCTCCATCCAATACACTTAAAAATTTTATTGTATCTTGTATAGATTTAGAGATAAAGACTCTATAATTTATAGAGTAAACTAATCGCAGAGGCCAAGGCACTAAGGAAACCAGTTGACAAATTCCAATGTTTATAACATGACACATGTCATTGTCAAATATCAACATTTTTAGTAACATTGTGAAAGCTTTTTCTGGGAAGTATATTTAATTTTTCTTATTGTTTTATTAATTAAATATTTTAAATTATAGGTAAAATTGTGATAAAATGCACATATCCATCAAAAATACCGCCAATCTGGTTAATAAATTAGAACAATCTCTGACATGAAAATGATATAAAATAGATATAATTAGAATTATATGTGTGCAGAAGACATGTTAAATACAATAAAAAAACAATATTTGAGTAAAGTTCTGTAATTTTTTGTTATAAAACGACGGTTTGAAAGCGAAGTGCAATACAATACTTATATATCCTAATATGGAAATGGCGAGAGGTTTTGTGCTGGCCACAACAGATTTTTTTACAAAAAAATTAATGACATAATAGCATCAACTATGTACGGTTGGCGCAAAACAATATTTACTAAGTAAAAAGTGTTGTTATAAATTTATTTTTAATATTTTTTCATAGTATCCTACCGCCTGCGCCAGTTTTGAGCTAAGGAAAATATATTACAATCATTAGGATAGAAATTTATATAAATTACGGTAATATTTTATATTTCTTAGTGAAAAATAAGACGAATTAGCAAGAACTGCATTTCCTTCGTTTAATCTGGTAATATTAAACTAGAGAAATTCGCATTTCTGACAAATAACCGTCATAAAACATCAGACTGCTTAATGTGTTCATGATAAATTAGATATATTTTCATTTATTTGCTTATAAAATGCATAATAAATATCATTGGGGTCATGATGGTTCGAATATTATTATTCTGCATAAATTTTACAAATTACCCATTGAAACTACAAGATTTAAATTTTAAGCGATTTGTAACATGTGACACATAAGTTTTTGGAAAAAAATCTGTTGTGGCCAGCACAAGACCTCTCGCCATTTCCATTTTATGTTATATAAGTATTGTATTGCACTTCGCTATCTTACCGTCGTTTTATAACAAAACAATTACAGAACTTTACCCAAATATTGTTTTTTATTGTATTTTACATGTCGTCTGCACACATACAATTCTAATTTTATCTATTTTTCATTGAATGAGAAAGTTCCTAAATATCAGAGATTTTTCCAATTCATTAACTAGATTGGCAGTATTTTTGATGGATATATGCATTTTACGTACAATTTTAAATATTTAATTAATAAAACAATAAGAAAGATTAAATGTACTTCCCAGAAAAAGCTTTCAGAATGTCACTAAAACTGTTCATTTTTGACACTGGCATCTGTCATTTACAAACTATGTTATAAACATTTGAATTTGTCAACTGGTTTTCTTAATGCCTTTGCCTCTGCGATGTATTACATGTATTATTCTATATATTAGTGTCTTTATCTCTAAATCTATACAAGATATAATAAAATTTTGAAGTGTATTAGATGGAGAATTCGAGAATTTTATGTTCTTCAATATTAGTAATAACAGAAATTTTCAAAAAATAATATTTAGAAGATTTTTTAAAAGAAACTATTACTTCCGGTTGTCCAATTATTACCAAACTCTAATCAGCTCTTCCCAGGAGTGTCATATTGAGGAAACTGCAGTTAAATGTTTTTTAATTCTTATAGTATTTGAGAAACTGTGGTTCCAACATCTACACACACATCCACCCATCCACACACACATACACACATGAATATCATCGTAAAAATGTTATAATCGGATTATAGGGTCCTTAAAACGTGCTTATCCACTAAAATCTGGATATGCAATTTTTAGCATGATTCCAATACCTCTCTTAGCGAGAGATAATTAAATGACAACATAGATTTTTAGTAGTGAAATCTATTTTTCTTCTCTTTATGATCACGCAAATAAATCAAGATTGCATAATAAAAATTCTGAGAAAAATCTAGCTGAACATTTAATACGTAATGTCATCTTTTCATAATAATTTTCATGAAACTGATTTTTTTGTACTTCACAAGAAAAATTTAAAGCTCAAATTATTTCAATTTGTAATAACCTTTAAGTTAAACTCATTTTAGTATTGTTAGTTCTATTTGAATTTAATAGGCCCATTAACCAATTTTTAAAAATATTTAATTTTTAAGCAATTCATGGTATCAAAAAGACATAATTGTTTTTTGTATAACTGCATTTGATTTTTGAAGAAACCTATAGTTATCTTTCTCACACCAGTTTCTGTAGTAGGCTGTGCGAGAAAGATACCAATAGTGTGACGTCACCTGTACCCCTGGAAATAACTTCAAATATCTCGCAAGGTAATTATTAAAAAAAATATTTTTTTTTTATCTTAATCGTTATTTATTGAGTAGTACTTTAAGGATAACGTGTACATTTTTTACCTCTCGCTAAGAGAGGTATTGGAATCATGCTAAAAATCACATATACAGATTTTAATGAATAAGCACGTTTTAAGGTCTCTAGAATCCGATTTTAACATTTTTACAATGATGTCTGTGTGTGTGTGTGTGTGTGTGGATGTATATATATATATATATATATATATATATATATATATATATGTGTGTGTGTGTGTGTGTGTGTGTGTGTGTGTATGGCTGGATGTTGGACGGACGATTCTTCAAAAACTATAAGACATAAGACCTGTTTAACTATAAATTCCTCAATCTGACATTCCTGGGAAGAGCTGAAAAGGTTTTGGTAACAATTGAACAACCGAAAGTAGTAGTTTTTAAAAGAAATTCTTCCAAATAATAATTTTCGAAAATGTTTGATATTATTAATTTGGAAGAACAAAATTCTACACCTGATACATTTAAATTTTTTATTATATCTTCTATAAATTTAGAGATAAAGACGCTATAATATATAGAATATCGGGATATAACTAGTCGAGTAGGCGAAACTACACTAAGGAAACCAGTTCACAAATTCAAATGTTTATAACATAATTTGTAAATGACAGATTTCAGTGTCAAAAATCAACAGTTTTAGTGACATTTTGATAGCTTTTTCTGGGAAGTACATTTAATCTTTCTTATTGTTTTATTAATTAAATATTTGAAATTATATGTAATATGCATATATCCATCAGAAATACCGCCAATCTGGTTAATGAATTGGAAGAATCTGTGACATTTAGAAACTTCCTCATACAATGATAAATAGATATAATTAGAATTATATGTGTGCAGAAGACATGTTAAATACAATAAAAAACAATAATTGGGTAAAGTTCTGTAATATTTTGTTATAAAACGATGGTTCGATAGCAAAGTGCAATACAATACTTATATAGCCTAATATGGAAATGGCGAGAGGTCTTATGCTGACCACAACAGATTTTTTTTGTTATGGTTTATAGCCTGTATTTGTATTGGCTGTTGGCTTTTCTTCATTGTAAAATAAAATAAAAAAAATAAAAAAATGAACAATCAAGATACCTTGATAAAAATTTTAAATCTAGTCATCTGTTACATACAAGCGCACTCTCAATCTTATTAGAATTATTAGAATTGAACAATAAACTACAATTATTATGGCAAAAGCGTTGAAATGAGAATACACGCACACGCGCGCACACCAGGTCACACGAGCACACACGCACACACATACACGAACACACACGCACACACACATACTCGGACATCATCATCATCATAAAAATAATAAAATCAGATTCTAGGGAACTTAAAACATGCTAGCATGAATCCAATAGCTCTGTTAGCTGTTAGAGAGGTAAAAATCAAACCAAAATTGCTTTCTGATAAAAGAAAAGTAATTTCTTCTTTTTGTTTTATCGAATATTCAAATACGTCCATTTGATTTCTAGTCACGTAAATTGCTTTGCAATTAAAGATCTCGAAGCGTGATATTAAAATTCCTAGACTACACCACTGTCCCTTTAAATTAAGCTTGCGACCAAATACCAATCATTTATAATACGATTCAACGAACGAAAGTGATAGAGCAATTATATTACATTCACCCCTGAATTTAGGGGTGAATGGAAATATTTAATAGCGTGACAATTGTAAATGGTGAAGGGGGGTTTATTTGAAGAGTGATATATTAGGACTACACCGTAGAATATTCTCATGGCATCAAAATGACTAATGAAAATGAATAATTTTCCAAATATTATCACATGCAGTGATAAGAGTACAGTAAAATGTTATTACATTATTTGTTTGTGTTTGTGATTATAATTTAATCACATGGCTAACACCTTAACACCATAAAAAATCTGATGTGCCCAACACAATACCTCCCGCTATTTAATTTTTATTAATTTAAATACATACCTACGTTTTTACTAATGCTGCAAACTGTTCCATTGCAGAAAACTATTGCTTTATTTACTATTTTTTTTAAAAAGTCACTATTATTAATTTGAAGTGATAAGTTTTCTGACAGTGCCATTTACTGTCACTTACATTCATTTGAAAAATGAACTGTGTAACAAAGGAATAGTTTTTATCTTAGGCTTCGCGACTAATAAAAAAAATCTGATGTGGCCAACACAAAACCTCCCGCTATTTAATTTTTATTAATTTAAATACATACCTACGTATTTATTAACGCTGCAAACTATGCCATTGCATAAAACTATTGCTTTATTAACTATTTTTTTTAAATATCACTATTATTAATTTGAAGTGATTAGTTTTTTGACAGTAACAGTTACTGTCAGTTACATTCATTTGAAATATGAACTGTGTAACAAAGGAATTGTGTTTTTCTTAGGCTTCGGGACTTGTAAAAAAAAATATTTTTATATTTATCTGTAAAGTTCATAGAAAAAGTATTAATGTATTCCTGTAGAAAATTCAATAATCTTTAATTTTCATAATGACAAAATGCAAAAAATGGCATTTAATGGTATTTTTTTGAAGAAAAACCATTATGAGCTTCAGATAAAGTGCCATTTCCGGTTATCCGATTTACACCAAAATCTAATGGCTTCTTTTCTTATTAGAATAGGATAGAAATACAAGATTTCAGAATTTTCTGAATGATAGTATTTGAGTTAGAGCGAAGACAAAATCCCTACACATACACACACACACACACACACATACATACATACATACACACACATACATACACACACACATACACACACACAGACATCATCGTGAAAATGTTAATATTGGATTCTAGGGACCTTAAAACGTGGTCATTTACTAAAATCTTGATAAGTGATTTTTAGCACGATCCCTATACCTCCCTTACCAAGGGTAACGGGAGGTAAAAACCTAACTCTGAATAACTATGAACAAAAATCTGATGTGGTCAACACAAAACCTCCCGCTATTTAATTTTTATTAATTTAAATATATACCTACGTATTTAATAGCGCTGCAAACTGTTCCATTGCATAAAACTATTGCTTTATTTACTATTTTCTTTTTAAAATGTCACTATTATTAATTTGAAGTGATTAGTTTTTTGACAGTGACATTTACTGTCACTTATATTCATTTGAAATATGAACTGTGTAACAGAGGAATTGTGTTTATCTTAGGCTTCGGGACTCATAAAAAAAATTATATTTAAATTGATCTGTAAAATATATAGAAAAAGTATTAATGTATTCTTGTAGAAAATTCAATAATCTTTAATTTTCATAATGACAAAATGCAAAAATTGGCATTTAATGGTATTTTTTTGAAGAAAAACCATTATGAGCTTCAGATAAAGTGCCATTTCCGGTTATCCAATTTACACCAAAATCTAATGGCTACTTTTCTTATTAGAATAGGGAAGAATTACAAGGTTTCAGAATTTTCTGAATAATAGTATTTGAGTTAGAGCGAAGACAAAATTCTTACACATACACACACACATACAGACATCATCGTGAAAATGTTAAAATTGGATTCTAGGGACCTTAGAAGGTGGTCATTTACTAAAATTTCGATATGTGATTTTTAGCACGATCCCTATACCTCCCTTACCAAGGGTAGCGGGAGGTAAAAAAAACCTAACTCGGACTAACAATGAACAAAAAAACGTACGTCAATTTAATAGATATTTATACACCAAGTGAGCTAAGATATTGTTCATTCATGAGAAGAAAGTTTAGCACACGAGCCCGTAAGGGCAAGGGCGAGTGAGTTAAATTCTTCGAGTGAATAAACATTCTTAGCTCACGTGGTTTATACAATATTTTATTCAATTTTGACGATATAATAATAAAAACCATTATAATATTTAATTTGACAAAACAAAAAACTAATCATTTAGTAAACTGTGCATGGCAATCGTCGATGATAGACGTCAAGTCATCTATTTAAAAAGCATTATTGTCTGTCACATTGTGTCGTGAAAAATAATGAAAATGGCTGATAATGTCTGATAAATACTATAGTGAGTATTATTTTCGTCCCTAATGTTATTTTAAATCAGTGCATCGAACCCGCCAAAACTGTGTCTGTGTGTCTGTGTGTATGTGTGGATCATGTGGACACGATTACTCAAATACTATCAATCAGAAAAATTTGAAATTTTGTATACCCATTCTATACTAATATGGGAAGAGCTCATTAGATTTTAGTGTATATCGGATAACCGGAAGTATCATTTATACAAGCTTTTAACAGTTTTTCTTGTAAAAAATTCATTGAATATAATTTTTTAGCAACTTTTACTAATTAAAATGGAATATAATGGTTTAATCTTTAATTCTACGATAATAACATTTAGTAAATAACTCTAAATAACTTTAAATATGAATATATAATATAATTTATTTCCATGTATCACCTAGCCTATGCGTCAAACAAAATCATAATTTTAATAATATATTTTCCATCATACATAAATGTTAGATGTACAGGATGATCTGATTTAAATTTGCTAATTGCTATTTTTGCAGCACTATAAATTAATATTAATTTACAACTAGACATTTACGAAATGGATTATGTACGGCGAAGAATTTACAAAGATTGCGTTTTAGAGCACCTAGAAGATGATGCTGATTTTTATAAGAATGTACGTGTGTGACGATTTTTCCTTAAAGCCTATTAAAATATGATCCAAAACTTCTCAAATTTGGTATTTAAAACTCATATATAATTTGAAACAACATATTAGATTTTAACCATATATGATAAATCGGATGTAGTACTTAATTTGGAGCTCTAACAAATTTTTGAGGAAAAACAATAAAACAATCCAAAATTTCGTATTACAGACTTTTCTATTTATTGGACAACAAATTAGATTTTATTTACAAACGATTAACCGGAAATGACACTTTACTTAAAGCTCACTGCTATTTTAAACATGGAATTGGCGGGAGGTCATGTGTTGGCCACATCAGATTTTTTGAGAAATGGGTTCGGGTGCGGTTCTGGTTCAAGCATTAATAAAATTTGCGGTTTTGAATTAAAATTTTTTTGAATGAAACAAATAAAAATAATTTAAAATGAAAAATATTTTATTTTATTTGAATATTAATTCTGTCTGTTGTCTGTTCATTCATTTGTTTCTCTGGTTTATTCTTGCATTGATGTATTCGTACGCGTGTTGGCGTCAGTCCTCAGTTCCCAATGTTTTTGTGACGTGAAATGAGTGTTTTTGTTCCTATTTACGAACAATTTGAAAGTTTTATTTATTATTATAAACTTTATCAAGTGTTTTATGTGTTATTTATACTATATTTGTTTATTTAATAGTGAAATGTGGTATGATCCGTAGCTTGCAGTCCAAGGAAAGAAGCAAAGGCGGACTTCGTAAAGGTTAGATATTGTATTTTGTTTTAAAATTTGTTTATTATAAATGTTTTCATAAAAACAACAATATTTCCATAGCTTATTTCATTTAAAACTATATATTTTTAATGAAACAAAAGGTTAGGTTACATTGATACAAAAATACGTAGCAGTATAGGTATACGATAATAGTTTAATGAATGTTTGGAGAGTCTCTAATATATTTTGTTTTAATTCAGAATTAAAAGCATTATTAATATCCGGTTCGTTTCCAACTCGGGTTCAATTGAAAAATATACCTGAGGTTCGGTTCTGGGTTTGGGTTCGGTATAATGTTACGGTTAGGTTCCGGTTTTAGTTAGAAATTAGGTGTTTGACATTTGGATAGACTGCTAGATTAAATTTATTTTAAAAAAATCTGTTG
Organism: Ophonus ardosiacus; assembly: GCA_943142095.1. NCBI lineage: Eukaryota > Metazoa > Arthropoda > Insecta > Coleoptera > Carabidae > Ophonus > Ophonus ardosiacus. The sequence continues at coordinate 7,355,159 of OW964840.1, forward strand.
TAGACAGCACAAAACCTTCCGTCAATTCGATGTATTTTGTGCAAATCCCATACCAAAAGGTCCTTGGAACAGATTCTATATAATATCATGTAAAATCGAACACGAACACATACTGTTTTTTTACAAATTCCATACTAAAAGTTCATTTGAAAAGGTTCTTTAAATCCAATAAAATTATAACATAAGCTACACTAAGTAATGTCCTTCCATCTTCTCTTTGGCCTTTCTCTGCATGTCACTTGCGAGTAACAATATGACATACCAATTTTAGATCCTATACTTTTCACATTTGGTTTTGCGCTTGCAACTGACATCTGCCAATTAATTTTTTTTGAATAATTATGTCAGCTGTTTCCATAATAAATTGCAAAGCAGACTAATTTTTGAAAATTAATTTCTTTATAATGCTTTAAATTTACATCTATTAAATATGAAGGAAAATGTATAATTAAACCGTATAGAGAAGAGTATTTTCTTTAATATATATAATAACAAAATGTCAAAAAGTAATATTTAACTTCGTTTTTTTAAGAAAAACTGTTAAAAACTTCAAAAACGGGAACTTCCGGTGGATCGATTATAACCAAAATCTAATCAACTCTTCATATGGATGTACAGAAGAGGAATACGAAAGAATTATAATTTTTAGAATTGTAGTATTGGAGTTATCGTCGGAGAAAAATTTGTCACACACGGACATACATACACACACGGACACACACACACACACACACACACACACACACACACACATACAGACATCATCTTAAAAATAGTAAATTCGTATTGTAGGGACCCTAAAACGTGCTTATTCATTAAAAACTCACCACCGAATTTTTTGACCGAAGACAATACCTTCCTTACCTAAAGGTGACGGAAGGTAAAAATTCACGATGCAGTCACTCAGGTTTTATTTTTTTCTGTCTGAACCGTGACAGATATCACAAAGTAAACAGAGAGAGAAAAGTTTACTATTGAATGTATCTTTCTGAAGAAAAATAATTTTGTGTTATCGGCGTGGCCATTAAAAAGTTACGGTCTAATTAATGTTGGACACCTAAGTTTCATACACTAGTGGTTCACTAATAGTAACAATTATCACCTTGAAAGATGACTTATAACCATATGAACTGTCATACCAAATTTCATCCAAATCGAATGAGCAAAATTATTTTTTTTTCGAAGAACTTTGAAGCAGAATTCTGGTTAAATGGTACACTTTCCGGTAGAAGCAAGTTTAGTTAAATCGTCTTATTTTAGCCTCAGGAATCTATGGTTAAGCCATGTCCCCCTATTTAAGAGACACCCTGTATATATATGTGTGTGTGTATGACACAAATATCTCATATGAAGAGATTCTGGTTATAATTGGTCAACCGAAGGTTGAAGTTTTTAACAGTTTTTCTTGAAAAAACGCAGTTAAATATCATTTTTTGACATTTTATATGATTATCAATATGAAAGAATATCTTAATGTATCTAGCCTGTTTTTCGTGTTGCACCCGGTATGTTTTTTTTTGTTTGTTACTAAGTTATACCTTCTACAAAGAAAACATTCAGAAATAAAAACGATTTCTTTTCATATATTCCATATTTTGTTCATTCATATTTTGTTTTGATATATTATTTGTTCTTTTTTCAATTTCCTTGTGCAAGAACCAGAAAATGAGACGAATTTCATTTTTTCTTATTATCTTTTGTTCAATATATTTTTCAACGTTCACCCATCTGACAACTAACCATTTTTCACACTGCTTTACTTTACTATGTGTTAATACTTATTGGACACACATTAGGCGTGTTTCTTCAGACTGTGATTATGATTTTCTAAATAATGATTTGTTCAATAATGATTCCTTCGAATCATGATTAAATTTAATTCCAAAGAAACAACAAAATTAACTCGATTGACGCGAAACCTACACAACGTCAAACGAACTAGCGGCAAACGACAAATGATAAATCAACTGTTATGATTGAGATAATACCCAAATTGAAAATAGTTTAAAGATGGATTGTGCTGAAACAGAAATAATATTTTTCTACAGTCACTATAGAAAGTAGCCATTTGCGCTATCTTTTGTCAACGCAAAATGTCACTTTGCCGCTCATGCGCGACAAAGCAGAAAAAACGCTCGCTGTCCAAATTTCTAAGTATACAATGTTGAGAAATGTCACTTGTCTACATTCTTAATGAAAATGTTTAGTTAAGGACTAATGGCACTGTAATTACACATTTATCACGTTCACAAGTCAATTTGACATATGTTCTGTCGGTATTTAATATAACCTAACAAAATGCCACACTGCTGTGAAAATGAAATAGGGCATTCATTTACAAAAACGAAAGTATAAAATGCTTAGATTAGATTGAATAAAAACTCAAGAAGAACGGAAAATAACGATAAAATAAAATTAAATATAAAATAAATTGTGTGAACAGTTATGTTTAGTAATAGGAATGATTGTACACAGATGGCGGTAGGGTAGTTGCGAGTCGTACTGACATCTGATCTCTAGTTAACTATTTATTTTGATTACAATAAAGTTATTAGTTATTTCGTTACTTAAATAATTGCGAGAAGTCAGTCAATGCACATACATGTCTATATAATCACAAATTCCTTGAAATATATGTTAATTTTTTCAGTGTGACAGGCGTGACAACTAACCACACATTTTACTACAAAAACTCATCAAATCATCACAAATCCTTGCTTCCACGCTCTAATTTTTTTTTTTTTTTTTTATGGAATAGATGGCTAATGTAACAATATAATCATTTAAAAGCCTTTTTAAGTTTAAACCGTATCTTTTGTATTAGCCAATCGTTATTTATTGAGTAGTACTGTAAGTATAAAGTGTACATTTTATTATTTTTTGTTATGGTGGAGGACCCCATTGTGGCGACTGTAAAAAAAATCTTGTGTGTGTTTCGAGCGCAAATGGACATTGTCGATTTTGAGAGAATGCCGCGCTCCTTCGTCGTCCTCTCAATCGACAATGTCGCATTTTGCGCTCTTAATAAACAAATAGCTATTTTGGTATGGAAGGTGAAGTAAAATACGAAAACACGTTTCTTCAACTTTTTTTGTACTTTGCATTTTCAACCAACAATGAATTATCTGTGGTAAGAAATAAAACACTTTCTAAATATATTCTTAACACAATAAAACCTCATATTTTCTTTACCGGCCACATCTCAATATTTCATTGCTTGCTTTTTCCGCCATTTTCAGATCTTTTATTATTTGAATCACAGTGATCATGCGAAAAGACTGATTTAAAAGGGAAAGGAGAATGGCGTGTTGTGATCACAAAATGAAAGAGTGGGGATAACGAATAACTAACGAAGAAACAATTTTCTTTTTGATCATGTTCACTTTGTTCAATTTTATCACGAATCACAATCCGAAGAAACACGCCTATAATCGCACAATAACATGGAAAACAACCCCCCACTCCCATGACGTCAAAGTACAGGGTGTAAATCGAAAAGTGAGACATAGGCGTTTTTCTTTATGCAAAAAAAAAACTTCAAATAAAAGTTAAAGATATTCAAATTTTAAACGATTATTCTAGCTCTTCATATAAACAAAAAAAAATCTGTTGTAGCCAGCACAAGACCTCTCGCCATTTCCATATTAGCATACATAAGTATTGTATTGCACTTTGCTATCGAACCGTCGTTTTATAACAAAATATTACAGAACTTTACGCAAATATTGTTTTTTTTAACATGTCTTCTGCACACATATAATTCTAATTTTATCTATTTTTCATTGTAGGAGGAAGTTTCTAAATGTTACAGATTGGCGGTATTTCTGATGGATGCATATATGCATTTATGTATATTACCTATAGTTTCAAATATTTGATTAATAAAACAATAAGAAAGATTAAATGTACTTCCCAGAAAAAAGCTATCAAAATGTCACTAAAACTGTTGATTTTTGACACTGAAATCTGTCATTCACAAATTATGAATACATTTGAATTTGTCAACTGGTTTCCTTAGTGTAGTTTCGCCTACTCGACTTGTTATATCCCGATATTCTATATATTATTGCGTCCTTATCTCTAAATTTATAGAAGATATAATAAAAAATTTAAATGTATCAGGTGTAGAATTTTGTTCTTCAAAATTAGTAATATCAAAAAATTTTCAAAAATTAATATTTGGAAGAATTTCTTTTAAAAAGTACTACTTCCGGTTGTTCAATTGTTACCAAAACCTTTTCAGCTCTTCCCAGGAATGTCAGATTGAGGAATTCATAGTTAAACAGGTCTTATGTTTTATAGTTTTTGAGGAATCGTCCGTCCAACATAGCCATACACACACACACATACGCATATACACACACACACACACACATACATCATTGTAAAAATGTTAAAATCGGATTCTAGTGTTCTTGAAACGTGCTTACTCATTAAAATCTGGATATGTGATTTTTAGCATGATTCCAATACCTCTCTTAGCGAGAGGTAAAAAATAATAATAATTATAAAGCTTTATGACAAAAAATATACAAATGCGGTATTTTTAATTGTTATTATACAACAACACGATTGACAGTTAACTTATCATTTGTCATGTTTTTTCCAGAATGTTGAGTTGTACGGCAAATTATAGAGGCGCTGCGTGTAAGGTTAGTATCTAGGCCTACTAATCGCCAACATCAATATGTGAACAAAAATTAAGGAGTTGCCACACCTCACCTTCTATATTTATATACCGTTCTCTGCATAAATAAGAGTAGGCGATAGTTTGTTAGATGAAGCTGTACGAACTTTGACGTCACATTCTGTTTCAGAACTTGTGAATTTTTTCAAAATAACGTATGTCTCATAAGTTTTGGCACAAATTTCAGATGCTATAAAATCAATAATAACAAGAGAATCTCAAGTTGCTATGGAAACAAAAATTTTGTCTAACATCTTATCTTAACTTTGACAGCTCAATATTGTCAGTCATTTATGTAGATATGGCTTAGAAATTAGAAACCCGAAAGAGCATATATAATTTAGTTGGGCAAGTTCCTAAAGCCGAAATATTACGAATTTATGAAAATCAACATATATCCTGAAGAACCATTTATCGGCCAATTTCTGATTGTGAGCAAGGTATTCATTGTTTAAACCTGTCAAAAAGTGGAAGATCTAGAATTTTTACCAGTGTAAGAGCCGAAGCGCTGGTAAGAGAGCGAAAAACAGACTTGGTACCAGTGGCGGCTCGTGGTATTTTTGAGCGGGGGGGCAAATTAATCTGTGGTCATGGAACTTTATTTAGAAATCCGATTTGCTAACTAACAATTTTAATATTAATTATCAACAAGAATATAAATACAACAGAAAAAACTAGAAGAAGACCTCCAAAAACAAGAGATAACGATACAAAAATATATTACAATAGAAGGAAGTAGAAGTAACAAGATAAGAATAAGTAGTAAAATTGGAATATTACAGTACTATACATTCAAGATTCAAGTTATATACGACAGACATGAGACTGAGGTGCTTTGTGAGACTTGCTCTTACTACGCGAAACGCGAGGTACGAAGTGCTCCGAGTACGTACGATTCTTTCCGAATCACAACGTGGGCTTGCCACCTCTGCGGCTCTCTCACTCAGATATTGGGATTATTTTTATGAATTAATTTACAAGCTTGAAAAATAAGCAAAACATTCATTTGGAAATTAAAATATCAATTTTGTTAAAAAAAAACTCTTCGATGATTTTTTTAAATACATGCATATTTATTTATTAAAATTCGTAAATATTTTTTTTTTGAAAATACTTTATGTATGTTGTTATATCAGTTTAACAGAATGTTTACTTTAACTTTAAATTATTAATTTGTTTTATACAAATTAATTCTGTATAACTCCATATTAATCATTAATATCATAGAATTTATTATACATATAATATATACATATTTATTATTTAAATAATAAATCCAATGTTTAAATGCGAACAAACCGATAAAATAGATTTCATATTTTCATAAGAATAAGAAAATAATAAGAATACTGAAAACATAGTGTACCCATTAGCACGGGTAATTTGCTGTAGAACATAAGTAAAGAAATCAGTATTATAGATGGCCAGGGGGGGCTTGCCGCCTCTGTGTGCTGCGTGACCCGACGTACGTCTCACTTGTGCATCAATGGTGAGCGCTGCACTAGTTACTGCACAAGTTTGGAACGTATCGCGAAGTATAATGCCATAATTTTTCTCTGAAGGGGGCATGCCTTGTATTGTTTAATGCTAACTATAGGATCAGATTGATACTTTAATAATAATTAATCTATAATATATTGATGTAAAAAAATCTGATCTCTGCCACCCTGGGCGAGCCGCCACTGCTTGGTACTTCAATAAGAAAACTGGTACGCTAGTGTCGAACATCCAAGGACACCATATCGCGGGAACTGTCACGGAATGGTCAAAAATTCAGGAAACGAAGGAAAGCCCCAAAATATACCGCCAACCAACTAGCCAGAATCCCGATATGCTGCCGTAATCTAAGAAGGGTACATTTTGCGAATAACCGCTTGATAATTATGGATGATGAAAAGTACTTCACGCTGAGTAACTCCGAAATGAAAGGAAATGATAGTTTTTATACCGACAATGTTGAAGAAGACCCTAATAATGTCAGATATAAACAAAAACCCAAATTCGTAGATAAGGTGTTGGTTTGGTGCGCTATTTCCATAAGGGGTGTATCCAGGCTTTATGAGGGCCGAGTAAGAGGTGAAGCACTGGATAGTCAAAGGTACATCCATAATTGCCTAACGAAATTGGTTAATTTTATTGAAGAAGAACATTGGGGACGATATTATGTTCTGGCCAGACCTCGCATCTCGTCACTATGCAAGACAGACTCAAACTTGGCTAGCAGACCGAAACATACCATTTGTTCCGCGGAATGACAATCCCCCTAACCTTCCCCAGACTCGTCCCATAGAAGATTTTTGGGCTCTTTTATCTCGTAAAGTTTACGATGGAGGATGGGAAGTCCAAAATGAGGAGGAACTTCGACGCAGAGTATATAGAAAAGTCCGAGAAATCAATTTAAATGCCGTCCAAAACATAATGATAAGAGTTCGCAAAAAGCTGCGCTTTGTGGAAGAACATGGACCTCTTTATTTAATTTAGTTGCTAATGAAACTGTTAATTATTATGTAGTACAACACTTCAAGTAAAAGCATTGGGTGCGATTCAGTGGGTTATATTAAAGTCTGTACTAACACTTGTATTAACTAAAACACTGTATTAGCTTAAAACACATTTTAAAACAAAGGTGATTCACTGGTCTGTATTAAGCTACACTGTAATAACTGTCAAAGTGCGAAATTGGCGTCATTTGAAACGTCAATATTTTGTATTTGTGTTGTTTTAGGTTATATTACACTACTTTATGACCTATATTTTAAATTTTAACATATTAAAATGTCAGGAAAAAGAATTACAGAACCGATTGGTTTAATGAAGAAAAGATTATTTTAATAAGAGGCAATTACTAAACGGAACGGTATTATTGAAAATAAGGGAAATGACATTAAAATAATGAAAAATAAAAAAGCTGCATCATTTTGAGTGGTAAATTGGAATGTCCAAAGAAATAAGAGTTTGTGCTGATTGATATTTTTTATTATTGTAATCAAGTTTCCATTATTGTAAATAAGCATTTCTTTGTTGTAATCAAAATTTCTTTGAGGATTTCTTTGTTTGTAATAAAAAAAATTAAAATCAAATCAATATTATTTTATTTCAATGTAGGGGGGCCCTTAAAATGTGAGGGGCCCATAGGCAATAACCTACTCTGCCTAATGGGTAATCCGGCACTGATTGAAATGCAATTCAAAGTGTAAAATTGCACATTATTTAAAAGAAAAATTAAAACTGGAGGAGGTACATCACCGCCAAACCCAGATATGTCAATTCGAATTAAATTCATTACATTCTGAAATACATTTTTTGATAATCGGCATCACTTTCGGAGAGAGTATTGTCATAGTTTTTCGTCTTCTGTATATCCTTCTTCGTTTTCTACAATCAACAACAAGCCAAACGTGCTCAATTCTTTCAACAGCACGTATTGTGTCACCTATTTTACTTAAACAAACTCAGAAAATAAACAACATATAAATAATTGTTGTAACTTGCCAGAATTTATTCATATTAACCTCAATTTTTTAAATTATTCATTTTCTCTTTTATTATATCATTTTAAGTTCAATATTTGCTTTAGTATACTTTATGAAGAGACAAATATATAATTTTACTTCAATATTTCATATTTGACATTATGACTTAAGGTTAATACAATACTTAAAACAGATATAACCCATTCTAAGAAGTGTTTTAATTTCCTCGGCAACTAATACACATGTATTAAAATAAACAGTCTAATACAAGCCACTGAATCAGGATTTTTAATATAACTCTTAATACAGATCTTAAAACAGCCTAATACAACCCACTGAATCGCACCCATTATTTCTGCAAAAAAAATTGTTGAAATTTGTGGCAAAACTTATGAGACATACGTTATTACACAGATTTCAATAATTAATCGAAAAATATCTAACGGATATTTCGTGGTATTTTTAAATTTGAGGTTATTCAAAGAACAATATTTAGGACTTGTCAAATATACAAAAAACGCAAAGCATCGTTAGATATTAATTGTTATTTCGTTCTATTTTTCAAACATTGAAAAAGTCCTTTCATTCTTTGTACTTAAAATCTAGTTTAATGATTAAACGAATTTTTAACTATCCTACCGACTGCGCCAATTTTAATATTTTACTTATTCAGCTTTTGTAATACAAACAAGCATAACAATAGAAAGTTTAACAAACTAAATGTACACAATCCTTTATTCTCATTGAAATATAACTAGGGTACGTAAAAATAATTAAAAATAATTTAATTAAAAATGCAATTAAAAGTTTCAACACTGCATTTACATAGTTATTAACGAGATATAATCAAAACTAGAGACACACAGCTTTGTGTACGTAGCTTAAACTAATATCTGGATTATTGAATACAAGCCTTTCATCTTGGTAATTTAATAAAATATGCTAAATACTTAACATTCTGCGTTCAAAACTATATTAAGCTAGTAGATAATAGTTTATTACACATCATCTGCAGTATCGCACATAAATAGAGGTATTGGATTCATAATAAAAATCGCATATCCAGATTCTAGTAAATAAGCACGTTTTACGGTCTCTAGAATCCGATTATAATACAGGGTGTCCCAATAAGCTTGCTCACTATTGGTAACTTTTTTATCTGAAGAGGTACGAGGTTGGTTAAATGAGCAAAATTGTGCCATTTTATATTAGAAAATTGGTCATGTAGACAAAATAAAATTTGTGTCAGCTGTTCTCAAAATTTGGGACAATATATATATTTTTTAAATGGAACCATGTATTTTTTATTATCTCATTGCAAAGAGTATTTTTTCTCTTTCCAATAAGGTAATGTTGTTTACGTACAATTTTTTCAAATAAACGAGTTATTTACGGTTAAAAATTTAAATTTTGTAAACTATTTTATTAGTTTTTTAGTCAAGTAAGCCATGGAAACAATTGATTCTTTGTTTGTTTGACGTTTAATAATTTCTACCGTAAAGTTCTCTGTGTTTAATAATGTTTAATAACTTTACAAATGAAGAAAAGTTAGATATGATCATGCTATATGGAAAGTTATATCTGGACACCAGTTACTTAGAACGGTCGGCTCTCTTTCCAAAAGAGTTTAAATGTGGGAAAGAAATAATGGCTTTCAATTTGAATATTTTCTTTGTTTTGTTATTACTGTAAAATAAATTAATAAAATAATAATTTTATAAAAGACAATTGTTTCCATAGTTTACTTGACCTGAACTAATAAAAGATCATTTTTATATTTAAACGTAAATAACTCGTTTATTTGAAAAAATTGTACATAAACAACATTACGTTATTGGAAAGAGAAAAAAAGATAATAAAAAATATATAGTTCCATTTAAAAAATATATATTCTGTCCCAAATTTTGGGAACCGCTGACACAATTTTTATTTTGTCTACATGACCAATTTTCTAATATAAAATGGCACAATTTTGCTAATTTAACCAACCTCGTATCTCTTCAAATAAAAAAGTTACCAATAGTGAGCAAGCTTATTGAGACACCCTGTATTACAAAGATGATGTCTATCTGTGTGCGTGTGTGTGTGTGTGTGTGTGTGTGTGTGTGTGTGTGTGTGTGTGTGTGTGTGTGTGTGTGTGTGTGTGTGTGTGTGTGTGTGTGTGTGTGTGTGTGTGTGTGTGTGTGTGTGTGTGTGTGTGTGTGTGTGTGTGTGTGTGTGTGTGTGTGTGTGTGTGTGTGTGTGTGTGTGTGTGTGTGTGTGTGTGTGTGTGTGTGTGTGTGTGTGTGTGTGTGTGTGTGTGTGTGTGTGTGTGTGTGTGTGTGTGTGTGTGTGTGTGTGTGTGTGTGTGTGTGTGTGTGTGTGTGTGTGTGTGTGTGTGTGTGTGTGTGTGTGTGTGTGTGTGTGTGTGTGTGTGTGTGTGTGTGTGTGTGTGTGTGTGTGTGTGTGTGTGTGTGTGTGTGTGTGTGTGTGTGTGTGTGTGTGTGTGTGTGTGTGTGTGTGTGTGTGTGTGTGTGTGTGTGTGTGTGTGTGTGTGTGTGTGTGTGTGTGTGTGTGTGTGTGTGTGTGTGTGTGTGTGTGTGTGTGTGTGTGTGTGTGTGTGTGTGTGTGTGTGTGTGTGTGTGTGTGTGTGTGTGTGTGTGTGTGTGTGTGTGTGTGTGTGTGTGTGTGTGTGTGTGTGTGTGTGTGTGTGTGTGTGTGTGTGTGTGTGTGTGTGTGTGTGTGTGTGTGTGTGTGTGTGTGTGTGTGTGTGTGTGTGTGTGTGTGTGTGTGTGTGTGTGTGTGTGTGTGTGTGTGTGTGTGTGTGTGTGTGTGTGTGTGTGTGTGTGTGTGTGTGTGTGTGTGTGTGTGTGTGTGTGTGTGTGTGTGTGTGTGTGTGTGTGGTAGTTTCTTAAAAAAATTCTTCTAAATATTATTTTTTGAAAACTTTTTGGTACTATAAATATTGCAGAACATAAAATTCTCTACACTGTAAAAAATTTCTCTGAAAAATTACTATAATTGTTATTGGCGTCCAAATTGCCTAAGTGAATTATAGTAAATTTACAGTTAAATGTAATTTTGTCTACCATTTTTAAAATTACATAAACATAAATTCCATAAAAATTTTGATACATACTTTAAGTAAATTTACATATTAATAATATACATAATTTAAATTTAAATATAAATAATTTAAATTTAATATAATAAATTTAGAATTTGTCCATAACTCCTGTAAAAATAGAAACTAAAATAAAAGGAATTGAGTTTTTACATAGTTATTATAAAACTTGACAAAATTGATATAGAAATATGAACATATCACTGTGAAATTTTATATATTTATTGTAATATGAATATTACATAGTAGTTCAAGTAATTTTTTTATATTTGTAAGGGTAAATTAGCAAATTTATATAATTATTTGCTATGTAAATGTAAGTTTACATAGTTTATGTAAAATTTGTTATCGCATACACATTATAGTAAAAAATTTACTATAACTTTACGATAAAATCACTATTATTTTTTACAGTGTATCTAATACACATATTATATTATTATATATATTATATTATTATATTTTCTATAGATTTAAATATAATATATAAAATATAATACCGTGAGTATTTTTTAACGTGAAACATTGGGTTTGTCATTTCCATGGTTACGACTTGACATTTGATTGACAGCAATGTATTTGCCCGTTCCATTTAAAATGAAACAGGGAACGAATTTGACATTTGATAAGACATCAATAGAGGTTAATTTTATTTAAATAATTATACCTGCATGCTAAATTACAATTAGTTGTAAAAAAAATATAGTGTGCACCTTGTACCCGAGTGATTTTCTGACTCGGCTAAATTTCTTACAATATTTAAATATAATACTTCTGTCAAATTCATTCCCCATGTATAATTTTAAATGAGACAGACAAATACATTGCTGTCACTCAAATGTCAAATCATTACTTATAGGAAAATTCAACGGTTATCTGTCATATTGACAAGATGTCATTAGAGGTTAATTTTGTTTAAATAATTATACCTGTTTTTAAAAATTAAATTTAGATGTAGAAAAAATACAGTGTGCAACTTGTGCCCGAAATATGTTTAGTGCTCTCGAGTAATTTTCTGACTCCGCTAAATTTCTTACAATATTCGTTCCTTATGTTTCATTTTAAATGGAACGGGCAAATACCGTGAGTATTTTTTAACGTGAAAAATAGGGTTTGTCATAACCATGGTTACGTTTCGACATTTGATTGACAGTGTATTTGCGTGTCCCATTTAAAATGAAACATAGGGAACGAATTTGACAGATGCATCATATTTAAATATGAGAAGAAATTTAGCCAAGTTAAAAAACCACTCGAGAGCACTAAACATATTTCGAGCACAAGGTGCACACAAAATTTTTCAACTAAATTTAAATTTCCAAACAGGTGTAATTATTTAAACAAAATTAACCTCTAATGACATCTTGTCAATATGACAGATAACAGCTGAATTTTCCTATAAGTTACTACTTGACATTTGATTGACAGCTATGTAATTGCCTGTCTCAATTAAAACATAGGGAATGAATTTGACAGAAGTATTACATTTAAATATTGTAAGAAATTTAGCCGAGTCAGAAAACCACTCGGGCACAAGGTGCACACAATATTTTTTCTACATCTAAATTTAATTTAGAAAGCAGGTATAATTATTTAAACAATTGTCAAATGTCAAATTCGTTCCCTATGTTTAATTTTAAAAGGGACACGCAAATACATTGCTGTCAATCAAATGTACAATCGTAACCATGGATATGACAAACCCTATGTTTCACGTTAAAAAATACTCACGGTACATTGCTGTCAATCAAATATAAGTCGTCACCATGGATATGACATACCCAATGTTTCACGTTAAAAAATACTCACGGTATATAGAATAATCCGTTGCAATACATTGCACACTCCAAACTACACCAAGAAAACCAGTTGTCAAATTCAAATGTTTGTAATTAATAGATAAATGTCAGTGTCAAAAATGAACAGTTTTACTGACATTACTAAAAGCTTTTTCTGGGATTAATGAATTATTAATCAAATATTTAAATTTGTAGGTAGGTATGTATATTAATAGTAATAGTACATATATCCTTAAGAAATACCGCCAATAGGGTATTCCACCATAACAAAAAAAACTAAATAAATAAATATCAGTTAAAACAATGAAAACATTTTTTAAATAATTACTTTACGAGATATTTCACATTTGCTAAAAGGAGAAATTGACGTCATACAATAGTTATCTTTCTCTCGTAGCGTAATCAGAGCAAATACGGGCAAATACATTGCTGCCAATTAAATATCAAGTCGTAACCATGGATATGACAAACCCAATGTTTCACGTTAAAAAATACTCACGGTATAGGCTCATTCACAGCTACGAAAAAAGAAATATAATTAAAATTATAAATAAGACTTTATGGTTGGTGTTCACAGCTTCGAACATAAAATATCAACTGTCATTTAATACATTCATGATTAACAATCAATAATAACAACTCCATACCTTTTAAAGCATTATACAGGATGTCTCTTAAATAGGGGGACATGGCTTAACCACAGATTCCTGAGGCTAAAATAAGACGATTTAACCAAACTTGCTTCTACCGGAAAGTGTACCATTTAGCCAGAATTCTGCATCAAAGTTTTTCGAAAAAAAAAATAATTTTGCTTATAATAATCGGACGCTTTATTCGATTTGGATGAAATTTGGTATGCCAGTTTATATGGTTGGAAGTCATCTTTTGAGGTGATACTTGTTATTATTAGTGAACCACTAGTGTATGAAACTTAGGTGTCCCAACATTAATTAGACCGTAACTTTTTAATGGCAATGCCGAAAACGTGAAATTATTTTTCTACAGAAAGATTCATTCAATAGTAAACTTTTCTCTTTCTGTTTAATTTTTGATATCTGTTACGGTTCAGACAGAAAAAAATAAAACTTGAGTGACTACATCGTGAATTTTTTAAAAATAAATTTAATCTAGCAGTCTATCCAAATGTCAAACAAGTAATTTTTAATGACAGTAACGAGTTGTCAATCTTCACAACTTGTTTAGGAGTAAACTGAGATATGTAATCGTCTTATTTATAATAATGGTAGTAAAATACTATTACACCGAACAAACGGATGTTACTAATTTTAGAATATTGCGAAGAAAATTTTTGACAACCCGTAAAACAATTGTTACTGTCACAGATATCACAAATTACACAGAGAGACAAAAGTTTACTTTTGAATGAATCTTTCCGAAAAAAAATAATTTCACGTTTTCGGCATTGCTATTAAAAAGTTACGGTCTAATTAATGTTAGGACATCTAAAGGCCGTATCCCACGATGAAAAATACGAGCAACTTGAGTTGCCGATATCGGCAAAATGACGATTATTCTATCCCACGGAATGTATGTTCCCTTAAAATCTAGGGAAATACGTTGCTTAAAGTTTCTACCAGATATAGGGAAATTTTGATATTTGATCTTTAACATCCGATAAAACTGGGAAACTTTTCAAAAGGTTAATCAGTTCCTCTTCCACATGTTTATTATTTAAAGTATCAGTCTTCAATTGTATGTACTTAATATGCGAGCACACGTATTGTTGACAATAAAAGTATGGTTTTGACAAGAATGACGCCTGCGTGATCATACGATGCTTCAAACATAAGTTATTTTTGGTTGCTGCATGCTGCATCTGTGATCTAGCGCATGCGCGTAAACGAGTTGCTTCTAGAAAGTTGCCGTTATCAAAAAAGTTTAGCTGCGTACATCTAAACTAATTGCAGCTAAAAAGTTGCCTAGCACACAGCGTTTTGTCACACATACGAGCAACTGTTGCAGTTAACTGCAATAAATTGCCGATACGTTGTATCGTGGGATACAGGCTTAAGATTCATATACTAGTGGTTCACTAATAATAACAAGTATCACCTTAAAAGATGACCTATAACCATATAAACTGTCATACCAAATTTCATCCAAATTAAATAAAGCGTCCGATTACTATAAGCAAAATTAATTTTTTTTCGAAGAACTTTGAAGTAGATTTCTGGCTAAATGGTACACTTTCCGGTAGAAGCAAGTTTGGTTAAATCGTCTTATTTTAGCCTCAGGAATCTGTGGTTAAGCCATGTCCCCCTATTTAAGAGACACCCTGTATGTAATCATATTTGCGAACCTTTGTCTTATGACAGCTTTTTAAAATTATATTTAAATTGAAATCTTTTTGCAGGACCGTAAAATGACAGTTCAAATGACATTTGTTATGTATGTGCTTATTTTTGTGTAAAATATTTAACATTTGCAAATTTTTGTGTTTATGTCTTATGTTTAATTTTATTTTCGAGAGCTGTAAACACTTTCATAAGAATCTATTATTTATATCGTTATTTTTATTTTTATGTATAATGGGGGATTACGGCTCAATCGAATTAAAGGAAAATAGTAAAAAAATACGAATGTATATGCTGAGTAACGAATATTAATAAAAAAATGAAATGGTATAATTGAGATATTTCGGAAATAAAGGGTTTTTTGTTATAACGCTTCGACACTAATATGAAAATATTTTGATTGGCGACCGAGAAATCGCCTATACAAGCATTACAAATAGCGTGTTAGGAGGTGGGATTACTACCAATGGAAGTTAAGAAATTCAAATTCGAAAGGAGGGGCTAACATTCCTGTACGACAGTTTCCAAACAGTTTTTATTTTAACATAAATTTCTTGCATTAAACTTAATAATTTAAATACACCTGTAATTATAAAGTATGTATACTTATACAGTGTTATAATATTCATTTATTTTTATGTAAATATAACTTAAAATAGCATATATTTCAAGAACATTTAGGTCCATGATGAAAACAGTTTGATATAAAAACACATAAATGTGACGTCACGTCAATCTTTTCAAAATTCGGGAGACTATAACTCGCTTATTAATAGGAATTTTTCACCGGATTTTCATCAATATTCTTAGTTTTCCTAATATTTTCAGATGAAATTATAAAAAAAAATGGTATAATCTCCCATTTTATTTTTATTTTCGGAGCTGTGAATGAGGCTTATATGTCTTTAGATTGAATCCAGGCCTACAACTTTGAATCAACCGTTACTATCTCTATTAATTTTCTAGTTATTGTTTTCTGGAGAGAAAATCGTTCTTGAAACTCTATTAATTCTTTTAATTTCCTTCAGGTTCAGATAAGAAATCATTTCTTTGGGTAACACTTCATTTCTTTTTCGTTTCTTTCTTTTCTTTCAAGATGCCGTTAGATAAAAAGATTCTATCTGTTTTCGGGAAGACTATTGTTTGAGATTTACTTCCATTGATTGCTCAAAACAAAACAGTTTTGTCTTTAGATTTTCACGTGCTTTACTTTCTCTTTTCTTATTTATAAATCCAGATAATACGAAACCGTTAGTTGGGAAATATTGTTGTGTATTAATTCTAAAAAATCTGATGTGGCCAACACAGAACCTCCCGCTATTTAATTTTTATTAATTTAAATACATACCTACGTATTTACTAATGCTGCAATAGTATATTGTGTTATTAGGAGTAAAAGTGAAACTTTGTGTGGCGAGCATGTAAGTTTGAACGACGAGATTTAGCGAGTCGGACAATTACATGCGAGGCACACAATGACACTTTTACTCCGAATGACACATTTTATTTTTTCTTCAAACATACATATTTAAATAAAATAATTACAACTTCGAACCGTTGTTTTATAACAAAAAATTACAGAACTTTACTCAAATATTGTTTTTTATTGTATTTAACATGTCTTCTGCACACATATAATTCTAATTATATCTATTTTTCATTGTATGAGGAAGTTTCTAAATGTCAGAGATTCTTCCAATTCATTAACCAGATTGGCGGTGTTTCTGATGGATATATGCATTTTACCACAATTTTACCTATAATTTCAAATATTTAATTAATAAAACAATAAGAAAAGTTAAATATACTTCAAAGAAAAAGCTATTGGAATGTCACTAAAACTGTTGATTTTTGACAATAACATGTGTCATTTACAAACTATTTTATAAACATTGGAATTTGTCAACTGGTTTCCTTAGTGCCTTAGTCTCTGCGATTAGTTTACTCTATAAATTATAGTGTCTTTATCTCTAAATCTATACAAGATATAATAAAGTGTATTAGATGGAACATTTTATGTTCTTCAATATTTAGTAAAAAACCTCCCAAAAAATTATATTTAGAAGAATTTTTCTAAGAAACTACTACTTCCGGTTGTTAAATTGTTACCAAAACCTTTTCAGCTCTTCCCAGGAATGTCAGATTGAGGAAACTGCAGTTAAATATTTTTTAAGTCTTATAGTTTTTGAGGAATCGTCCCTCCAACATCCATACATACATACGCACATACACACATCCACACACACACACAGCCCTGGAAGAATTCCACCAAATTAAATTTGAAGATACTAAAATTATTGCAAGACCTACTCGACTTAACAACAGATTAATTAGAAAAGCCATTGAGATTTATAAAACAAGAAATATCAATCTCAATCATTGTGATGGATTAGAACTTAGTCGCGCATGGCTTCCAATATTAAATATTTTGTAATTTGTAATAATGTATACAATTTTTTCTAGACTTTTTCTAACATCTGCTAATAAAGAGTACGGCTGCGGTATTTCGCTACCAAAAAAGAGTCTCTGAGTTTTACAGATCACTTCTCTGCCAGTTTTTGGGACGATTTTTCCTCTGGCTAGAGAAGATGCATGTATTGTATTGAACTTAGCTTTCGAACCGTCGTTTTATAACAAAAAATTACAGAACTTTACTCAAATATTGTTTTTTATTGTATTTAACATGTCTTCTGCACACATATGATTCTAATTATATCTATTTTTCATTGTATGAGGAAGTTTCTAAATGTCAGAGATTCTTCCAATTCATTAATCAGATTGGCGGTGTTTCTGATAGATATATGCATTTTACCACAATTTTACCTATAATTTCAAATAATTAATTAATAAAACAATAAGAAAAATTAATTTTACTTCCCAGAAAAAGCTATCAGAATGTCACTAAAACTGTTGATATGAAAATGACATGTGTCATGTTATAAACATTGGAATTTGTCAACTGGTTTCCGTAGTGCCTTGGCCTCTGTGATTAAATTACTCTATATATTATAGTGTCTTTATCTCTAAATCTATACAAGATATATAAATATTTTAAGTGTATTAGATAGACAATTTTATGTTCTTCAATATTTAATAACAAAAATTTCCAAAAAATTATATTTAGAAGAATTTTTCTCAGAAACTACTACTTCCGGTTGTTCAATTGTTACCAAAACCTTTTCAGCTCTTCCTAGGAATGTCAGATTGAAGAAACTGCAGTTAAATATTTTTAAGTCTTATAGTTTTTGAGGAATCGTCCCTCTAACATCCATACATACACACACACACATCCACACACACACACACACACACACACATCATATTAAAAATGTTATAATCGGATTCTAGGGACCTTAAATCGTGCTTATTCAATCAAATCTGGATATGCGAATTTTTTTTTTTTACCTCTTAGCGAGAGGTAAAAATATAACATTTACAAACTTTTCTTGTTACCTTGGTTACTTGTTGTTTTTGTTTTTTCACATTTTTACGTCAATTTCCCCTGAAGAAGGCACCAGTTTATGGTGCCGAAACGTTGGGTTTTTATAATAAATAAATACAGAACTTAAACTGCCACGTGCCTGAGTGTCTGGTCGCGAACCTGGGGGAACCGGGTTCGATCCCGACAGGCGCCAAATATTTCCAATTTTAAATGGCACAAAAGTGACCCCTGTGGTGCACTCTCCACACCATCTATGAGAGCCCGTGAGGTGACGCCTGGTAAGCGCCCACACGGTAAAATATATCGTTATCATTACCGATGTCTACATGTGTTGTAGATACTGGCACACCCAGAAATAATAATGTGCCGTGATGATATATTTATTTATTTATTTATTTAAACTAAAAACAAGGTAGTATTATTCCAATTATTTTATCAAATTTTAAAGTAACAATACAACTTTTTAATAAGTTTAAATATAATCTAGTTATATATCTCTAGTTAATGTCCATCTATTAACTAGCTATGCTGTACTGATGAGCTCTAATAAGAGCGAAACACGTGTCTACAGCTGCTATTGAGCGATTACCCTACGAACAACATTTTACTAGTTTTTTTAACTTTACGCTCGCAATATATGTATATTTTCGTTTAATTACCTTGGGGTCCAAGTAACGGGTCTGGTGGGTGGTTATAAATTCCGCCGCTGCGACGTTGTATTTATCCACAAACCGTGGAAATGCTGACCGAAGCAACAAATGTGTGTTTGGCTGCTTACTGGTGCTGTTACAATTTGTCTATTTTTATCTCTAGTTAATGTCCATCTATTAACTAGCTATGCTGTACTGATGAGCTCTAATAAGAGCGAAACACGTGTCTACAGCTGCTATTGAGCGATTACCCTACGAACAACATTTTACTAGTTTTTTTTTTAACTTTACGCTCGCAATATATGTATATTTTCGTTTAAATATAATGACTTACGCGTTCCAACGTTTTATGGCGATCCTTTGGGTTTCCATGAAACAGAATATAAAATAGAAATCTCCCGCGTTCTCTCTCTCAAATATCTATTTGCCTACCTTCTTTCCTTGAGTGTTTCCAGCATTTTCAATTTTCATCATTCCTATTCTTATTCTTATTCATAAACTATGTGCTTTTTCGTGTTCAATGGTGTTGAAATAATTCATTCAATGTGAATTCCAAGTAAAAATAAGAATTCCAAGTAAAAATAAAAGTATTTCAGATATTTTCCGACCAAATTTCTTCTTGATGTCGTGAAATTTTCAGTGAAAATGACTTTTCTTTCTTTTTCCGCGGCATTCAAGAAGGAAAAATTATCTGCAGATTCCATGCACACAATGGAAAGAAGACATTGTTTGTACAGTGATTTTCCTTGCGTTACATTTAGAGAAAAAGGGTAATTTGTAGACCTAAGGATTTGAATCATTCTAATTTAAAAAATTGTTGGCTTGAAGTCTTGGGGTCCACTCGCCATATTATTTTTATTATTATTAATTAATAGGGTCATTTCATAAATTTTAATTTCCTGTAAAAACTACATAAAATTGTTCTTAAAACACTGTGTAAATAAAATCACCTAAAATTTTCAAATTTCAGAACGCGATGTGATTGATTTGACGTCATTCGATCGAGTACCAGATTTCTTCCCGTTTAATTTACATTGACTGTCACAGATGAGACTGACTATTTTTGAGTTTAAACTATTTAAACTGAAATAACTGAAAAGTAATTATTGCGCTCTTATAATATGAAGAGTGTACCACAGAGGTCACTTTTGTATAGTGTTAAGACGAGACGAGATAAAATATATATCTTTTACCTCTCACTAATAGGCCTATTCTACTAAAAAATTGTGTATCGTTATGACTCGTTACCAGGCGATAAGTCGTTATGATAACGATTTTTGCCAAAACCCTATTCTGTTAATTTATTTATCGTTACGAATCGTTACATATCGTTAATTCATATCGTTTACTAACGACAAGTTCACATGCATCGTTGAAGTCGTAAAGTTTGACATATATTGAGAACAAAAGTAAAAATGGCCGAAGAAGATATTTTGTTAATTATAGCTGACCAAGAGATTCTGCAAAGATGAGTATTTATTCACTTCTGTACAATTTTATTACTTATACTTTTTGATATTAGACATTTTATTAATTTCTTTAATTATTTCAGCTATTGCAGTAGCGAAACTAGTTATCAATCAATAAAATTTTGTGAAACTAAAAACCGAGTATTTCAATATATTATAATTAGACATTTTACTTATATTTCAGAAACATATTTAAAAATTTAGATTTAGATAATATTATTTAATATATTGTTATATAATATAATATAGATGCACTATCTATGTATTTAAAAATTATATATTTGTATAGGGATGTGAGATTATATAATCGTACTCTGCGTGATACATCAGATCCTTTTACCCTGTCCCATAGAATTTAAATGACTTGTAAGTCTTCTCCATATTTCTTCCAATTCTTCAGTGGACAATTTATTAATTCTCAATGAACTATTATTTTCCAGTTCTTCAACATATATTTCATACTGTCTTTGAGTTGTCCTCGAA
The DNA here is from genome assembly GCA_943142095.1 of Ophonus ardosiacus. NCBI lineage: Eukaryota > Metazoa > Arthropoda > Insecta > Coleoptera > Carabidae > Ophonus > Ophonus ardosiacus. Next base: position 7,376,580 of record OW964840.1, read on the forward strand.
GCTCTTTTCTTTATATCCATTGTCAAATTCAATTAAATAAACAAACAATGAATCGATATGTCAAATTTAAATTGAAAAACGTATGAAAATTTATCCTGTCAAAATATACATGAAGTTAGATATTATCGTTATAATCCTGATAACGATAATTTATAACGATATGATTAGTAGAATAGGTTTTTGGCATTTGTCGTTATTAAAGTCGTTTAACCAAATGCTTAGCGACAGTCGTTCAGTAACGATATCATTATACATTTTTTTAGTAGAATAGGCCTGTAAGAGAGGTATTGGATACATGCTAAAAATCACATATCCAGATTTTAGTTAATAAGCACGTTTTAAGGTCCCTACAATCCGATTTACATTTTTACGATGATCTCTCTGTGTGTGTGTGTGTGTGTGTGTGTGTGTGTGTGTGTGTGTGTGTGTGTGTGTGTGTGTGTGTGTGTGTGTGTGTGTGTGTGTGTGTGTGTGTGTGTGTGTGTGTGTGCGCGTGCGCGTGTATACATATAGAATAATTGGATGTAACAAATCGCGCAGGCTAAAAACTACACCAAGGAAACCTGTTGACAAATTCGAATATCGAATATTTGTAACATTAATTATAATGGCAGCTAAATGCCAGTGTCAAAAATCAACAGTTTTAGTGACATTCTGAGCTTTTTTTAGGTAGTATATTTTATCATTCTTATTGTTTTATTAATCAAATATTTAAATTACAGGTAAAATGCATATATCCATAAGAAATACCGCCAGTATTGTTAATGTATTGGAAGAATACATAATTTTTTTGAGAAATGTAAATAAAAATGCGAACCTGGCGGAGAAATTTTGAATTAAAACAAGGGAGCAATTTTATTTTATTTGTATGTTTTAAATAGTCGTGCACACTTTAATAGAGATGCACTCGATTTCGAGCCGGGCCGACGATATTTTTTATCGGCCCGAATCGGGCTAATCATTTTCAAAAATCGAGGCGAGTCGGACTTTAGATTTTGGCCCGGCCCGAAAATTCGAGCTTTTCGGGCCGGCCCGAAAAATCTTATAGTTCAATCAAATGCACAGTTTCCTTAATATTTTAGTGAAATTGAAAAAAGGATCAAAATGATTTAATAACAACACACTTCACATATTAATAAATAAAAATGTATTATTTTACTTCAAGAATTCAAGGTTATTCATTAAAGCATAAAAATTATATTTTGATGTTGCTATTATTATTGTTATTACTCGTATACTTAAATAAAAGTGATTTTAGTTCCTACCATAATGATTTCTTGTTCTATTTTTGAGCAGAAACAAAGTTAGATAAAAAATCCTTATGTAAATTATAATTATATTTTTTTATATAAGATTTGTGAAAAAGTTGTTTAAATTCTTTGGTGAACAAAGTGTTAAATACTCGTAGGTCTGTAATTTTTATAACAAACTTACACTAGAAGGGTCTCTTTTTCAACTACTTATGTTAACTAATGTTAAAAGTTATAAGAATGTAGAGGTTTTTATAAGTTTGATACGAAAAAAGTTAAACATTTCGCCTTAACATAAAAATCAACTTTAGGAATGCCAGATGCACCCAATTTCGAGCTTTGACCCGGCCCGGCTCGAAGCCCGGCCCGATTTCGAGTCAATTTTCGCGCCGGGCTAGCTAATTTTTTTGTCGAGTCGATCTTCGAGTCGGGCCGGTAATTTTTATTTTCGGGCCGAGTCGATCCAAACCTCAAAGCCCGGCCCGGCCCGACCCGACCCGAATGCATCTTTACACTTTATGTATGGGAAAACAGATAATAGAACTAATATTTACAATTAATTAATCTACTATAATACAATATTTATTGTAAAATAATTGAGCCTAAGAAAATAATAAACTATGAACATAACCTAACAACTACTAATTAAAGTATTTAAAATGAAAAATAATAATGAATCTACTGTTACAACTAATAAACGGGAAGTAAGGATTTTCGCGCCAAATGTGAATCTTAACCTCACTAATGTAGGCCAGTATAATTCTAAGGATGTAACTTAGGCAATTTCCGAAACCGCACGGCAATTTGACTAAATTTCAATCGAATGCTATCGCTTCCCTGTCTAATAATGAACTTATATTGTATTAGCTAAGCGTAACCAAACCTATTTCAACGCCTAGCATAAATGGATTAGTTACAGTACTACGATTACACAATATAGCCAACAAAAATTTGATAAGAATTTAAAACTTTATACCGTAAATATGTTTGTTATCTTAATTATCAGTTAAAAGGAAAAATATAATATCGTATGAACTTGAGTGATAATCCACTGAGAAATGGATGACGGTTCCCGAAGGAAAAATAATCGGACAAGCAGTCTGCAGTGAAATTATTTATTTCAAGCCAACGTTTCGACTAACACGAAAGTCTTCTTCAGGGCAAGAAATGTCTAATTGCATACGGTTTTTGTGGCAACGATCCATGAGGAACAAATTTCAATAAAATTATCACAGAGTATTGTCATACATAAATAAATAACATTTAAAACGATGAAAAGTCAATAATAATAATAATAATAATAATAATAATAATAATAAAAAATAGCTATTTGTGTAGTAAGAGCGCAAAATGCGACATTGTCGATTGAGCGGCATTCTCTCGACATCGACAATGTCCATTTGCGCTCGAAACACACACAAGATTTTTTCTACAGTCGCCAGAATGGGGTCCTCCACCATAACAAAAAATAATAAAATGTACACTTTATACTTACAGTACTGCTCAATAAATAACGATTGGCTAATACAAAAGATACGGTTTAAACTTAAAAAGGCTTTTAAATGATTATATCGTTACATTAGCTATCTATTCCATAAAAAAAAACCAAAATTAGAGCGTGGAAGCAAGGATTTGTGATGATTTGATGAGTTTTTGTAGCAAAATGTATGGTTAGTTGTCACAATATGGAAATGGCGAGAGATCTTGTCCTGGCTCCTGGCCACAACAGATTTTTACTGTAGCTTTTAACTTATTTAAAATTTATAATGTTTGTGTTGTGTTTATTGGTGTTTTGCTAGATTAAAATTATAGTTTAGATTTTGTCTTTTTAAGTAAACAATGTCCCGTGTTGTGGGAGTTTACAAATGTTTGCATTTAATCCCTCGTATCGTATCTGCGTTGAACTATCTAAGTTTGAGATCATTGCCCTGATATCTGCTGGCACATAACTGCACTAACAGCTCAGGTCAACCGTAGTAAACATAAGCTATATCTGGTTACTTTCATTATGTTTGTTTCAGCGTTGCTTTCCTTGTTCGCTTGTACATTTCGTCTTTCGTCGGCTGACTATTGAAATGTACTAAGTCCACTTTTTGAAAAAAAAGTCTGTTGTGGACAGCACAAGACCTCTCGCCATTTACATAGGCTATATAAGTATTGTATTACATTTCGCTATCGAACCGTCGTTTATAACAAAAAAATCTGTTGTGGCCAGCACAAAACCTTCCGTCAATTCCATGTATTTTGTACAAATCCCATACCAAAAGGTCCTTGGAACAGATTCTATATAATATCATGTAAAAACACATACTATTTTTTACAAATTCCATACCAAAAGTTCATTTGAAAAGGTTCTATAAATCCAATAAAATTATAACATAAACTACACTAAGTAATGTCCTTCCATCTTATCTTTGGCCTTTCTCTGCGTGTCACTTGCGAGCAACACTATGACATACCAATTTTAGATCCTATACTTTTTTCCATATTTGGTTTTGCACTTGCAACTGACATCTGTCAATTAAATTTTTTTGAATAATTATGTCAGCTGTTTCCATGATAAATAACAAAGCTGACTAATTTTTGAAAATTAATTTCTTTATAATGCTTTAAATTTACATCTATTGAATATGAAGGAAAATGTATAATCAAACTGTATAGAGAAGAGTATTTTCTTTAATATATATAATAACAAAATGTCAAAAAATAATATTTAACTGCGTTTTTTTAAGAAAAACTGTTAAAACTTCAAATAAGGGTACTTCCGGTGGATCAATTATAACCAAAATCTAATCAACTCTTCATATGGATGTACAGAAGAGGAATACGAAAGAATTATAATTTTTAGAATTGTAGTATTGGAGTTATCGTCGGAGATAAATTTGTCACACACACACATGGACACACACACAGACACACACACACAGACACACACACATACACACACACACAGACACACACACGGACACACATACAGACATCAATGTAAAATTTGTAAAATCGTATTCTAGGGATCTTAAAACGTACTTATTCATTAAAAACTCACCAACGAATTTTTTGAACAAAGACAATACCTTCCTTTTGACGGAAGGTAAAAAAGTCTGTTGTGGACAGCACAAGACCTCTCGCCATTTCCATATGCTATATAAGTATTGTATTACATTTCGCTTTCGAACCGTCGTTTTATAACAAAAAATTACAGAACTTTACCCAAATATTGTTTTTATTGAATTTATCATGGCTTCTGCACACATATAATTCTAATTATATCTACTTTTCATTGTATGAGGAAGTTCCTAAATGTCAGAGATTCTTCCAATTCATTAACCAGATTGGCGGTATTTCTGATGGATATATGCATTTTACCTACAATTTTAAATATTTAATTAATAAAACAATAAGAAAAAGCTTTATTTATTCAAATATCAAGTTATTGACATGCCTGTATAGCATTTTTCAAGAGCTTTCATTTGATATGTCACAAGGAGTATATTGCCATTTAAGATTTAAAAGTTGAAAGTGGTGGGGGTGAGATTAGTGAATTAAAAAAAAAAATATTAATAAAATGTTAAAACATTTAGCGTAAACCAGGTATGACTATCACAATTCGTTTCAAAGGTATTACAGGTGGATTGTCTTAAGCGCGCCACTCTGTTTGTATTTAAATTAATAAAATTTAAATAGCGAGAGGTATTGTGTTGACCACATCAGATTTTTTACCTCCCGCTACCCTTGGTAAGGGAGGTATAGGGATCGTGCTAAAAATCACTTATTGAGATTTTAGTAAATGACCACGTTTTAAGGTCCCTAGAATCCAAATTTAACATTTTCACGATGATGTCTGTATATATATATATATATATATATATATATACAGGGTGTAAATTTTAAAACGGGTCATAGGGCTATAACATAGAAAAACAGTTTTTTAGGCGCCAAAAGTTTCTATATTAATTTACTGAAAAAATAATTAGGGCATATTATAAAGAAAAAAATTACGAATTTTTTGACATCAAACACATTACATTTTTGTTTCATATAAAGCCAGAATATAAATTTAAAAATTTGCACAATTAAGAAAAAATATTATTAGCCTTGAAGCTGACAGAAACAAAACAAAACTATTTTTGACAAGACTGTCATTGATAAACTTTTTTTGGACATTATTTGTTAAATTATTATTATTTTCATTTTATTAACAAGAAATCATGGATAATTTGTCCCAAGAAGAAAAATTACAAAATATTTTTCCCTTGTAGTTTGCATTTTTTCTCGTTTCTTATAACTTATTTCTTATTACATGTAGATCATCTTTAATTTGTAAATACCTATTACAATAAATATAATTGTTTCTTAAATAAATATCCCAGTGTCTTCTTTATTTTATGTTATTTTATATTAATTCATAAATTAATAACTTTAATATTTAATTGTCCCCTATCATGTTGACAATGTTTTGTTACTGTCAGTTTCATGGCTATTGTTTTGTCTTGATAATATGCACTAATTATTTTTTCAATAAATTAATATAGAAACTTTTGGCGTCTAATAAACTGTTTTCTATGTTATAGCCCTATGACCCGTTTTAAAATTTACACCCTGTATATATATATATATATATATATATATATATATATATATATATATATATATATATATATATATATATGTGTGTATGTATGTATGTGTGTGTGTATGTGTGTGTATGTGTATGGATTTTGTTGACGCTCTAACTCAAATACTATCATTCAGAAAATTCTGAAACCTTGTATTTCTATCCTATTCTAATATAGAAAGAAGCCATTAGATTTTGGTGTAAATCAGATAATTGGAAATGGCACTTTACCTGAAGCTCATAATGGTTTTTCTTCAAAAAATATCATTAAATGCCATTTTTTCGCATTTTATATCATTATGAAAATTAAAGATTATTGAATTTTCTACAGGAATATATTAATACTTTTTCTATATACTTTACAGATAAATATAAAAATAATTTTATTTATAAATCCCGAAGCCTAAGATAAACACAATTTCTTTGTTATACAGTTCATATTTCAAATGAATGTAACTGACAGTAAATGTCACTGTCAAAAAACTAATCACTTCAAATTAATAATATTACATATATATACATTTTAAAAAGAAAATAGTAAACAAAGCAACAGTTATATGCAATGGAACATAATAATTCACCTCATTGGTTTTTTTTTTAATTCTTGTAAGTTCATTTATAATTTAAATGTAAAACTTTTTAATTTTTTAAAATTTTAATAATTGCTTGAAAATGGTTCTAAACAGAACCGAAACGTCGCAATTGGAATTGCAAATCATTGACTATGTTGAAATAAATGAAGCATTCATCCAAAAACCATTTCGTTTAAAAAAATTTTTTTATTTGCTTCCAAAAACTGGAACATAATATAGTTTGCAGCATTAGTAAAAACGTAGGTATGTATTTAAATTAATAAATATTAAATAGAGGGAGGTATTGTGTTAACCACATCATATTTATTTATCTAAAATAATTAAAGAAGGCGAAAAGTACGAAAGTATGATTTTACATGTTTAAGTCTTATATGATCGAGAATGGGGTATCGGTCATCTGTCTGTATGTTATTTTCGCAACGAAAAAGAATCGGAGATAAAAAAGAAAGAAGATTGAAATAAACCGATTTTCGCTGTAATCCGCACTTTGAATCCTATTAGTTCTAATCCTATATTAGGGATAATCCTGTCAAAAAGAGAAACGCTATTACTTTCAATTTGTTCTGTCCGAGTAAAATTTAGACGAAAGACGAAAATAAGATATATTTCATTCATTGGGAAAGAGCAGTATAGACAGACTAACAAAAAAATGTGTGTGATTAAGATCGCACGTCCGAAGTGAAAACTTCTATTTTATTGTAATATTTCATACAAAAAATATCTGTTGTGGTAAGCACAATACCTCTCGCCATTTCCATTTTATGTTATATAAGTATTGTATTGTACTTCCCTATCGAACCGTAGTTTTATAACAAAAACATTACAGAACTTTATCCAAATATTATCTTTAATGTATTTAACATGTCTTCTGCACAAATACAATTCTAATTATGTCTATTTTTCATTGTATGAGGAAGTTCCTAAATGTCAGACATTCTTCCAATTCATTAGTCAGATTGGCGGTATTTCTTAGGATATATGCATTTTACCTACAATTTTAAATATTTAATTAATAAAACAATAAGAAAGATTAAATGTACTTCCCAGAAAAAAGCGTACAGAATGTCACTAAAACTGTTGATTTTTGACACTTACATCTGTCATTTACAAACTATGTTACAAACATTTGAATTTGTCAACTGGTTTCCTTATAGTCCAGTCATAGAATTTTTCCCCCTACAAAAGGTGGGGAAAAACGATTTTAACATATGTTGTTTGGGTCGAGACAGGGATGAAAAATTCAAATTTGTGACCTTGGGGAGGCTCGGCGTGAGCCGCCATCTTGGATCAAAGGTGCAAAAAATGAGTTTTTCGCTATTATCTCGAAAACAGTGGCCCATATCAAAATTTTACTAGAATACAAAATTAAAGCTCGTTACTTTTTGTACAAAAAGGGTTCTTGCATTTTTTACCTAGGATGAACTCTCAAAGGGTTATGTTCAAAAATAGGTAACCAGAACAACAATTTATGAAAGAAGATTTAATCACTCAAAATATACACAATATTAATTTTTTAATACTTAGTCTAATAGATTTTGTTATTTGTAACAGTTTACATTTGTCGTGGCATCAGAAGAAGTTAATTATCGATGATTTTTAAATAATTTTTGTCAGCGTTTTTCACAAATTCATCAACCACTCTGACCCGGTTAAAGATACGGTACCGCGGTTTAAAAATTTTAATTCAGTTTGGAATTCTCCTTCATGTCATGTTAAACGATTTTTGCTCCGATGAGCGGTTAACGAATTATTAACAATTTGAACTTATATGGAATTTCACTAAAATTTTAAACATCTGCAAATCAGCTTAGTGTTCATTTTTTCTTCTGAAATATGAACACGATTAAAGATAAGCTTTACTGTGCATTTAATTAGTGCTGAAATTTCAGAAGAAAAAATGAAAACTATGAGGAATATGAGGAAGGCCAAAAAGATTGAAGGACTGTATCGTAGAAGATTTGAGAGAGGAAGAACTATGTGAAAAAGATGCGTTCGACAGAAATGAATGGAAAAGAAGAGTAAGAAATAGCGACCCCTAATAAAATAGGGAAAGCTGAGGAATAAAGAAGGAAGTGTCAAATGCATTTTACATAATTTATGTTTATATTATAATTTTATTGGATTTATAAAAACTTTTCAAAGGAACTTTTGATATGGAATTTGTAAAAAACAGTATGTGTTCGTGTTCGATTTTACATGATATTATATAGAATTTTTTCCAATGAACTTCTGGTATGGGATTTGTACAAAATACATCGAATTGACGGAAGATATTGTGCTGGCCACAACAGATTTTTTACCTTCCGTCACCTTTAGGTAAGGAAGGTATTGTCTTTGGTCAAAAAATTCGTTGGTGAGTTTTTAATGAATAAGCACGTTTTAGGGCCCCTAGAATACGAATTTACTATTTTTAAGATGATGTCTGTATGTGTGTGTCCGTGTGTGACAAATTTTTCTCCAACGATAACTCCAATACTACAATTCTAAAAATTATAATTCTTTCGTATTCCTCTTCTTTACATCCATATGAAGAGCTGATTAGATTTTGGTTATAATTGATCCACCGGAAGTAAGCTTATTTGAAGTTTTTAACAGTATTTCTTGAAAAAACGCAGTTAAATATCATTTTTCGACATTTTGTGATTATCAGTATGAAAGAATATCGTATTCTCTATACTGTTTGATTATACATTTTCCTTCATATTCAATAGATATAGTTATAGAGACATTAAGAGAGATTAACTTTCAAAAATTAGTCAGCTTTGCTAAAATTATGGAAACAGCAGATATATTCAAAAATATTTAACTGACAGATGTCAGTGTCAAATGCAAAATCCTCAGCAAAACCTAAGTTGAAAGTATAGGGTCAGAAAGTTATATGTGAATGTGATAGAGTGTCCCTCACAAGTGACTTGCAGTTGCAGCCTCGCCTCAAGATTGGAATTTTCAATGCCGGAAGTACGAGAAAGGCCAAAGAGAAAATTGAAGGACTGTGTAGCAGAAGATTTGAGAGAAGAAGAATTGTGTGAAGAAGATGCGTTGGACAGGAATGAGTAAAAGAGAAGAGTAAGAAACAGCGACCCCTAATAAAATAGGGAAAGGAACTTTCGGTATAGAATTTGTAAGAAATAGTGTGTTCGTGTTACAATTTTATAGGATATACAGAATCTTTTTCAAGGAACTATTGGTATGGGATATATACAAAATACATCGAATTGACGGAAGGTTTTGTGCTGACCACAACAGATTTTTACCTTCCGTCAAAAGGAAGGTATTGTCTTTGGTCAAAAAATTCTATGGTGACTTTTTAACAAATAAGCACGTTTTAAGATCCTTAGAATACGATTTTACTAATTTTACATTGATGTCTGTATGTATGTGTGTGTGTGTGTGTGTGTGTGTGTGTGTCTGTGTGTGTGTCCGTGTGTGTGTGTGTGACAAATTTTTCTCCGACGATAACTTCAAAACTATAATTCTAAAAATTATGATTCTTTCGTATTCCTCTTCTTTACAACCATATGAAGAGCTGATTAGATTTTAGTTATAATTGGTCAACCGGAAGTACCCTTATTTGAAGTTCTTAACAGTTTTTCTGGGAAAAACGCAGTTAAATATCATTTTTCAACATTTTATGATCATTAATATGAAAGAAAATCTTATTCTCTATACGATTTGATTATACGTTTTTCTTCATATTCAATAGATATAGAGTTATAGAGAGATTAAGAGAGGTTAACTTTCAAAAACTAGTCAGCTTTGCAAAAATTATGGAAACAGCAGATAATATTCAAAAAATTTTAATTGACAGATGTCCGTGTCAAGTGCAAAATCAAAGTGGAAAGTATAGGATCAGAAAGTAATTTAAGTGACAGAGAGTCCCTCGCAAATGTCTTGCAGTTTCAATGCCGGGAGTACAAGAAAGGCCAAAGAGAAGATGGAAGGACTGTGTAGCAGAATATTTGAGAGAGGAAGAACTGTGTGAAGAAGATGCGTTGGATAGGAATGAGGAAGTGCGAAGTGCAATTTACAGAATGTACATTCGTGTTATAATTATACTGGATATATAGAATCTTTTCCAAGGAACTTTTGGTATCGGATTTGTACAAAATACATTGAATTGACGGAAGGTTTTGTGCTGGCCACAACAGTTTTTTACCTCTCGCTAAGAGAGGTATTGGATTCATGCTGAAATTCGCATATCCAGATTTTATTGAATAAGCACGATTTAAGGTCCCTAGAATCCGATTATAACATTTTTAAAATGATGTTTGTGTGTGTGTGTGTGTGTGTGTGTGGATGTGTGTATGTATGTGTGTGTGTGTGTGTGTGTGTATGGCTGGATGTTGGACGGACGATTCCTCAAAAACTATAAGAGATAAGACCTGTTTAACTATGAAGTCCTCAATCTGACATTCCTGGGAAGAGCTGAAAAGGTTTTGGTAACAATTGAGCAACCGGAAGTAGTAGTTTTTAAAAGAAATTCTTCCAAATATTAATTTTTGAAAATTTTTGATATTACTAATTATGAAGAACAAAATTCTACACCTGATACATTTAAATTTTTTATTATATCTTCTATAAATTTAGAGATAAAGACGCTATAATATATAGAATATCGGGATATAACAAGTCGAGTTGGCGAAACTACACTAAGGAAACCAGTTGACAAATTCAAATGTTTATAACATAATTTGTAAATGACAGATTTTAGTGTCAAAAATCAACAGTTTTAATGACATTTTGATAGCTTTTTCTGGGAAGTACATTTAATCTTTCTTATTGTTTTATTAATTAAATATTTGAAATTATAGGTAATATGCATGTATCCATCAGATATTCCGCCAATCTGGTTAATGAATAGGAAGAATCTGTGACATTTAGAAACTTCCTCATACAATGAAAAATAGATATAATTAGAATTATATGTGTGGAGAAGACATGTTAAATACAATAAAAGACAATATTTGGGTAAAGTTCTGTAATATTTTGTTGTAAAACGACGGTTCGATAACAAAGTGCAATACAATATTTATATAGCCTAATATGGAAATGGCGAGAGGTCTTGTGCTGGCCACAACAGATTTTTTTATTATAAAACGACGTTTCGACGGGTGAAGTACAATACAAAATACAACACTTATACAGGGTGTCTCTAAAATAGGGGAACATGGCTTAACCACTGATTCCTGAGGCTAAAATAAGACGATTTAACTAAACTTGAATGAATACAACATACATCGAATTGACGGAAGGTTTTGTGCTGGCCGTAACAGATTTTTTATTAATGACATACATCGTCTGCTTGGTCGATTTGGTTATAAAACTAATTTCGATTTATGAATGAACTTTTAGTAAAATTAAATTTAATCGTAATAATATCATCGGAAATACGATTATCACTGTTGCAAATCAAGAAATAAATGTCAAACTATCAGCCAATTGGCACTTCTGGTACAATCCATTTCTTTCTGGCGTACGAAAGCTCGTATATATCTCTCTCCATCATCTCGGCTGATTTGATCTGCCGAACGACGAGTAGTAATTTGACGTATGAATGCCCAGCTCCAGTTCAGAAATGATTCAATTCAGCGCTGAATGTTGATTTTCAAAGTAATAGAAAATGTAAGACTCCGGTTTTTTATTTCCGAATGCAGAGCTGGATTCCAATATGTGCTGCAATCGATTCAGAACTTAATAAAGTGGAAGATATCGGACATGGAGTTGAAAGAGGTAATTAGATATAGGATTAAAATGCAAGAGAATTCATGCATTTTAATTTGAAAAGATTTAAATGACAGTTTTGTGTTTTAAAGTTAAAAAATCTGTTGTGGCCAGCACAAGACCTTCCGTCAATTCGATGTATTTTGTACAAATCCCATACCAAAAGGTCCTTGGAACAGATTCTATAAATCCAATAAAATTATAACATAAATATACACTAAGTAAAATGCACTAGACACTTCCTTCATTTCTTCTTCAGCTATCCCCTATTTTATTAAGGGTCGCTGTTTCCTCTTCTCTTCCACTCATTCCTGTCCAACGCATCACACAGTCCGTCCTTTCTCAAGTCTTTTGCGATACAGTCCTTCGATCTTCTCTTTGGCATTTCTCTGCGTGTCACTTGCGAGCAACACTATTACATACCAATTTTAGATCCTATACCTTCCATATTTGGTTTTGCACTTCCAACTGACATCTGTCAATTAGAAGTTTTTGAATATATCATGTTTCCATGATAAATAGCAAAGCTGACTAATTTTTCAAAATTAATTTCTTTATAACGCTTTAAATCTACATCTATTGATTATGAAGGAAAATGTATAATAAAACCATACAGAGAAGAGTATTTTCTTTAATATGTATAATAACAAAATGTCAAAAAATAATATTTAACTGCGTTTTTTAGGAAAAACTGTTAAAAACTTCAAATAAGGGTACTTCCGGTGGAGTAATTATAACCAAAATCTAATCAACTCTTCATATGGTTGTACAGAAGAGGGATACGAAAGAATTATAATTTTTAGAATTGTAGTATTGGAGTTATCGTCGGAGAAAAATTTGTCACACACGGACACACACACGTACACACACACGGACACACAGACACACACACACACGGACACATACAGACATCATCTTAAAAATGGTATATTCGTATTGCAGGGACTCTAAAACGTGCTTATTCATTAAAAACTCACCACTGAATTTTTTGACCAAAGACAATACCTTCCTTACCTAAAGGTGACGGAAGGTAAAAAGTGTTCTGCAAGATATAGGCTGTGTCCGATGTTACACTTTTATCAGAAGTAATATCACAAGACCTCCTGATTTTATCGATAAATTTCTATTTTGCACGAATTCTTACCTCTCGCTAAGAGAGGTATTGGATTCATGCTAAAATTCGCATATCCAGATTTTATTGAATAAGCACGATTTAAGGTTCCTAGAATCCGATTATAACATTTTTAAAATGATGTCTGTGGATGTGTGTATGTGTGTGTGTATGTATGTCTGGATGTTGTAGACACGATTCCTCAAAAACTATAAGACTTAAAAAATATTTAACTGCAGTTTCTTCAATCTGAAATTCCTGGGAAGAGCTGAAAAGGTTTTGGTAACAATTGAACAACTGGAAGTAGTAGTTTCTTAGAAAAATTCTTCTAAATATAATTTTTTGGTATTTTTTTTTTATTAAATATTGAAGAACATAACATTCTCCATCTAATACACTTAAAAATTTTATTATATCTTGTATAGATTTAGAGATAAAGACACTATAATTTATAGAGTAAACTAATCGCACAGGCCAAGGCACTAAGAAAACCAGTTGACAAATTTCAATTTCAATGTTTATAACATGACACATGTCATTGTCAAATATCAACAGTTTTAGTGACATTCTGATAGCTTTTTCAGGGAAGTATATTTAACTTTTCTTATTGTTTTATTAATTAAATATTTGAAATTATAGGTAAAATTGTGGTAAAGTGCATAATCCATCAGAAATACCGCCAATCTGGTTAATGAATTGGAACAATCTTTGCAATTTAGAAACTTCCTCATACAATGAAAAATAGATATAATTAGAATTATATGTGTGCAGAAGACATGTTAAATATAATAAAAAACAATATTTGGGTAATGTTCTGTAAGATTTTGTTATAAAACGACGGTTCGAAAGCGAAGTGCAATACAATAATTATATAGCCTAATATGGAAATGGCGAGAGGTCTTGTGCTGGCCACAACAGATTTTTTAAGTGTATTAGATGGAGAATTTTATGTCCTTCTAAGAAACCACTACTTCCGGTTGTCCAATTGTTACCAGCTCTTCCCAGGAATGTCAGATTGAGGAATTCATAGTTATACAGGTCTTAAGTCTTACAGTTTTTGAGGAAACGTCCTTCCAACATACATACACACACACATACACACACACACACACACACACACACACACACACAGAGAGAGAGAGAGAGAGAGAGAGAGAGAGAGAGAGAAAGAGATTATCGCAAAAATGTTAAAATCAGATTATAGGGACCTTAAATCGTGCTTATTCACTAAAATCTGGATATGCGATTTTCAGCATATCCAATACCTCGCCTGATTTATAGATTGCATAAAATAGAATGGAATAAAATAGAACAGAATAGCACAGAGAATAGAAATATAAACCAATGTTAATGCATGGAACCATTTAAACTTGCACAGAATGGAATAGAATAGAATGGAATAGAATAGAATATGACCAAATTTTATTTCTTATTCTATTCCATTCGGTGGGGTCCCGTGGCCACGTGCCTGAGTGTCTGGTCGCGAACCTGGGGGAACCGGGTTCGTTCCCGACCGGCGCCAAATATTTCGAATTTTAAATGGCACAAAAATGACCCCTGTGGCGCACTCTCCACACCAGCAATGAGTGCCCGTGAAGTGACGCCTGGAAAAGGCCCGCACAGCACAAATATGTCATCATCATTATCTGCGACTAAGCAGATTGGCACACCTAGAAATAGGTAATATGCCGTGATGATATACAGGATGTCTCTTAAATAGGGGGACATGGCTTAACCACAGATTCCTGAGACTACAATAAGACGATTTAACCAAACTTGCTTCTACCGGAAAGTGTACCAATTAGCCAGAATTCTGCTTCAAAGTTCTTAGCAAAAAAAATAATTTTGCTTATAAAAACCGGACGCTTTATTCGATTTGGATGAAATTTGGTATGACAGTTTATATGGTTATAAGTAATATTATAAGGTGATACTTGCTATTATTAGTGAACCAGTAGTGTATGACACTTAGGTGTCCCAACATTAATTAGACCGTAACTTTTTAATGGCAATGCCGAAAACGTGAAATTATTTTTCTTCAGAAAGATACATTCAATAGTAAACTTTACTCTCTGTGTGTAATTTGTGATATCTGTTACGGTTCACACAGAAAAAAATAAAATCTGAGTGTCTGCATTGCTAAATTTTTATAATAAATTTAATCTAGCAGTCTATCCAAATGTCAAACAAGTAATTTTTAATGACAGTAACGAGTTGTCAATCTTCACAACTTGTTTAGGAGTAAGCTGAGATATGTAATCGTCTTATTTATAATAATATTAGTATTAGTAAAATATGATTAGGCCGAACAAACGGATGTAACTAATTTTAGAATATTGCAAAGAAAATTTTTAACAACCCGTAAAACAATTGTTACTGTCATTAAAAATTACTTGTTTGACATTTGGATAGACTAGTAGATTAAATTTATTTTAAAAATTTAGCAGTGCAAACACTCATATTTTATTTTTTTCATAATTTCACGTTTTCGGCATTGCCATTAAAAATTTACGGTCTAATTAATGTTGGGACACCTAAGTTTCATATACTAGTGGTTCACTAATAATAACAAGTATTACCTTAAAAGATGACTTATAACCATATAAAGTGTCATACCAAATTTCATCCAAATCGAATAAAGCGTCCGATTATTATAAGTAAAATGATTTTTTTTTCGAAGAACTTTGAAGCAGAATTCTGTCTAAATGGTACACTTTCCGGTAGAAGCAAGTTTGATTAAATCGTCTTATTTTAGCCTCAGGAATCTGTGGTTATTAGTGGGTATTTATTTATTTATTTATTCCATTCGGCTTGCTCCGATAATATTCGTGAGACTTGTTAACATAAAAACTTTCTGTAGAAAACAGTTCTTTTGCAGAAATACCATATTTTATAGTAAAAAAAGGCAAAAACAAACAATGACATTATTCAAATCACCAATAAATATAGTTAATTTACCTTAAAAGTGACACAAAAGTCTTCTAATCTATGGAATCTATTGTCTTAAAAAATTCTATTCCATTCCTTATTCGCTTATTCTATTCTATTCCATTCTATTCCATTCTATTCTGTGCAATCTATAAATCAGGCTTTAGCGAGAGGTAAAAATAAATAAAGCATTTTCAAGCCTGAAATCTTGTTTATAATATTTATTATATAGTACCATTTATATTCATTTTATTACATAAACACTTTCTGTTCTGCTGTGTTCTGTTATCGTCTTTAAAGTGCATCACCTCTCATAATATCTGAATATCTTCCACTTTAACATTTCTCGATCGAGCGGAGGTCATCAAAGGTCAAGTAACAAGTAACAAGTCGAGTCAGGCTCGTCTATTCATTTGAAACCTCCAGCTCCAACCAATGTGTAGGTTGCACCATTCATGCATAGTGGAACATGGTGTACTAACCGGTATAAATATATCGACCCACAAATAGCAAGAAAAGGACGCTAAGATTATATATATATACAGTGTGTCTCAATAAGCTTGCTCACTATTGGTAACTTTTTCATTTGAAGAGGTGCGAGGTTGGTTAAATGAGCAAAATTGTGCCATTTTATATTAGAAAATTGGTCATGTAGACAAAATAAAATTTGTGTCAGCGGTTCTCAAAATTTGGGACAATATATATATATTTTTTAAATGGAACCATATATTTTTTATTATCTTACTGGAAAGAGTATTTTTTTCTCTTTCCAATAAGGTAATGTTGTTTATGTACAATTTTTTCAAATAAACGAGTTATTTACGGTTAAAAATTTAAATTTTGTAAACTATTTTATTGGTTTTTTAGTCAAGTAAGTTTGTTTGACATTTAATAATATCTCCCGTAAAGTTATCTGTGTTCAATATTGTTTAATAACTTTACAAATAAAGAAAAGTTAGATATGATCTTGCTATATGGAAAGTTATAACTAGTACCTAGACACCAGTTACGTAGAACGGTCGGCTCTCTTTCCAAAAGAGTTTAAATGTGCGAAAGAAATAATGGCTTTCAATTTAAATATTTTCTTTGTTTTGTTATTACTGTAAAATAAATTAATAAAATAATAATTTTATAAAAGACAATTGTTTCCATAGTTTACTTGACCTAAACTAATAAAAGATAATTTTTATCTTTAAACGTAAATAACTCGTTTATTTGAAAAAATTGGACATAAACAACATTACCTTATTGGAAAGAGAAAAAAATTCTCTTTCTAATAAGATAATAAAAAATATATAGTTCCATTTAAAAAATATATATTTTGTCCCAAATTTTGGGAACCG
The DNA here is from genome assembly GCA_943142095.1 of Ophonus ardosiacus. NCBI lineage: Eukaryota > Metazoa > Arthropoda > Insecta > Coleoptera > Carabidae > Ophonus > Ophonus ardosiacus. The sequence continues at coordinate 7,394,141 of OW964840.1, forward strand.
CTGATACAATTTTTATTTTGTATACATGACCAATTTTTTAATATAAAATGGCACAATTTTGCTAATTTAACCAACCTCGTATCTCTTCAAATAAAAAAGTTACCAATAGTGAGCAAGCTTATTGAGACACCCTGTATAATGTATTCCGAAATTAAACCATGGTAACCACTAAAAATTTTATATTTTTTGATATAAAACAAGTACAATAATAAAATCAGGCACAACAAATAAATTTTGAGCAATAGAAATATAAATTTGTAGTTAAGTATTGATCCACCATTTTACACAAAACTGTTAAATTCGTTTTCCGCATTAAACATAGGATTATAAAATGACAATATTTGCTTTTAATTTTAATTTATATCAACATATAAAGTTATTTTCTTCTTTTGCATTATTCCGTTCGTATATTAGAATATTATGGACTATAAAATGAAGTTACTGAAGTTATTCTGTGCCCAATAAACTTTTATTATTTTCAGAAGGGATGTGACACATTCAAACTGAAATATGATATAAAACGATATTATTTTAAAGCTATTTTCAGCAAATTACCAACGGCTTCAATTTCATATTCAAGGCGAACTTAATATACGATGTAATTAAATTATATCAAGGACGATTATTGTGTTACTCCCGGCAAAATTATGAACGAATAATATAAAGTTTTGAAAAAAATTTACGATCCAAATTTAATTAGTAAATAAGATCTAATATAGTTGTCACTGAACATAATATATTCATGATAATTAAATAAGGTATTTAAAAAATCTATTGTGGCCAGCACAAAACCTTCCGTCAATTCGATGTATTTTGTACAAATCCCATACCAACATTTCCTTGGAAAAGATTCTATACAGCGTGTACCATTTAGAAGTGCCACCATTGGGATCTCGAGAACTGTAAGAGATACGATGACGGCTAAATGGAACTTTTTGTGCGCGTTTGGGAGGCCATCTCAGATGCGCTTTTGTTCTTCCAAAAATTCTCATAGGGCACTAGATAATAACGAAAAAATGAATATTGTTGATTTTTTCTTTTTCAAATAACTTCTAAACTATTAGTAATTGAAAAAAACGTTTCAAATATAAAAGATAGATATTTTTATTAACTACCAGCAACGTACGAAATAAATTTTTATATCCGTAAATTTTCGAGATATAACATAAACTTATATTTTTTTAAATGGAACCCATATCTTATTTTAGTCTCAAAAAAATAATTATTTTTTCTCTTTTCAATGATGTAAGGGTTAATATGTTTTATATTTGTTTTGCTCCTAAAATTTATTTTTTTTCTTTATTTTTGTGAATTTTCTTATTATTTCTCAAAAAAAATATTATTTTTATTTATTATATTATATTTGATCGATATAATTTATTTTATGCCTTTATTACTTAGTATTTTTATTCTAGAGTTATAATTACAAATTACACTATAATATGCCAAGGGCGACCTGATACAAAATATTATAAAAATTTATTTGATACTAGTTTTGAGCAAATTTTTCTCACGAAATAAATTATTTAAATACAAGGAGTATTTCTAAAAAGAAATCTACCATTATTTTCAAAATAATTGTAAATTTAATACAAAATAAGGACAAAATAATAATTTTGAAGGCAAAACAAATATAAAACATAATAACCCTTACAACATTGAAAAGAGAAAAAAATAGTTATTTTTTTGAGACTAAAATCAGATATGGGTTCCATTTAAAAAAATATAAGTTTGTGTTATATCTCGAAAATTTACGTTATTCAGTTTTTCGTCATTATCTAGTGCCCTATGAGAATTTTTGGAAAAATAAAAACACATCTGAGATATCCTCCCAAAGGCGCATAAAAAGTTCCATTTAACCGACATCGTATCTCTTATAGTTCTCGAGATCCCAATGGTGGCACCTCTAAATGGGACACACTGTATATCCTGTAAAATTGTAACACGAACATACTGACTGGTAGTATTTACTCTTAAACAGGGATGATTAAGCGTTGACTAAAGTAACAAATTCAGTTGTTATTTAATCACCTCAATGTATTTCTAAATGGTAGTCATGGTATTTAGTTAGGCAGGGTGACTAAAATTTTGAGTAAATACTACCGGTCAAATTTTTTTACAAATCCATACCAAAAGTTTCTTTGAAAAGATTCTATAAATCCAATAAAATTATAACATGTACATTCACTATGTAAATGCACTTGACACTTCCTTCTTTCTTCTTCAGCTTTCCCTATTTTATTAGGGGTCGCTGTTTCTTACTCTTCTCTTCCACTCATTCCTGTACAACGCATCTTCTTCACACAGTTCTTCCTCTCTCAAGTCTTCTGCTTCTGCGATACAGTCCTTCCATCTCTCGGGCCTTCCTCGTGTTCCCCGCATTGAAAGTTCCAATCTTGAGGCGAGGCTGCAACTGCATGTCACTTGCGAGGAACACTATGACTTACACCACATCCTGATCCTATACTTTCCATCTTTGGTTATGCACTTGACACTGACATCCGTCAATTAGAATTTTTTGAATATATCAGCTGTTTCCGTGATAAATAACAAAGCTCACTGATTTTTGAAAGTTAATCTGTTTATAATTCTTTAACTTCTAAATATATTGAATATGAAGGAAAATGTAGGTATAATCAAACCGTATAGAGAAGAGCATTTTCTTTAATATTTATAATAACATAAAATGTCAAAAAATATTTAACTGGGGTTTTTTGAGAAAACTATTAAAAACTTTAAATAAGGGTACTTCCGGTGGATCGATTATAACCAAAATCTAATAAGCTCTTCATATGGATATAAAGAAGAGGAATACGAAAGAATTATAATTTTTAGAATTATAGTATTGTATTGGAGTTATCGTTGGAGAAAGAATTGTCATACACGGACACACATACAGACATCATCTTAAAAATAGTAAATTCGTGATCTAGGGACCCTAAAAAATGCTTATTCATTAAAAACTCACCATCGATTTTTTTGTCCAAAGACAATAACTCTGTAACAATGTTCTTCAGTATTATTAGTTTAATTTGTAATTAATGGTAGTAAATAAATAATTCGGCAAAAGTCATTAATCTAAATTTTGTTGTTGTTGGTCATTATCAAAAACGTAATATTTAAAGTACTGTTCGGAATTTTCTTATAACAGACATTGTATTTGCCGAATTATTTATTATCTCGTTGTTCGGCAAACATCATCGGTCTGATTCTCATGGGTCATGAGAATGTGAGTCATCTGGGTCTTGACAAGGGTTGTTTCTCTCGTGATGCTTCTGATGAACGCAGTACTTGATTGGTGCGCTGACGTCAGAATTGACCAATAAGAATCCAGATTGGTGATGTAGTGTCAAACAATGGGATAATCATGGACAATAAATTGACGATCGAAGTAGTTAGTCGGAGTTAGTCGGAGTAAGAAGCCGTTAGTTAGTCAGGATGTAAGTGTAAATATTCATAGTTGTGTAAGTTAATAATAATATTTTTCATAATGTAACTTTTTCCGCTCTGTTTCCAAATTATTTTATAAAATTCTACTTGTTTTTATTTTTATTGTATTGTAATCGTCTATTTTACTTATATTTTGTTAATACAGTTATTTAATAGAAAATCGTTTAATCATTATATCGCCTTGCCCTCCAAACAAATAAAATTATAGTTTATATCCAAATTCAAAATTAGGTTTTGGTTATTTACCAATAAATAACCTGGTGGCACGCTACCAATAATTTGGATTATTTAATTGTTGTTTTTTAATTCCAAATTATTTAATTTAGATTCTCGCGTTTTCCCCTTTTTAAATAGTCCCGTTAATTTTAAATTCGTCGTCGTGTTACAACTCCCTTACCTAAAGGTGACGGAAGGTAAAAATATCAGGACCCAAGAAATCTCTATTGAAAAATCTGATGTGGCCAACACAAAACCTCCTGCTATTTAATTTTTATTAATTTAAATACATACCTACGTATTTACTAACGCTGCAAACTGTTCCATTGCATAAAACTATTGTTTTATTACTATTTTCTTTTTAAAATATCACTATTATTAATTTGAAGTGATTAGTTTTTTGACAGTGACATTTACTGTCAGTTACATTCATTTGAAATATGAACTGTGTAACAAAGGAATAAAGTATTCATGTATTCCTATAGAAAATTCAATAATCTAAATTTTCATAATGACATAAAATGCGAAAAATGACATTTAATGGTATTTTTTGAAGAAAAACCATTATGAGCTTCAGGTAAAGTGCTATTTCCGGTTATCCGATTTACACCAAAATCTAATGGCTTCTTTTCTTATTAGAATAGGATCGAAATACAAGGTTTCAGAATTTTCTGAATTATAGTATTTGAGTTAGAGCGACGACAAAATCCCTATACATAGACACACACACACATACACACACATGCAGACATCATCGTGAAAATGCTAAAATTTGATTCTAGAGACCTTAAAACGTGGTCATTTACTAAAATCTCGATATGTGATTTTTAGCACGATCCCTATACCGCCCTTACCAGGGGCAGCGGGAGGAAAAAGATTTTTAAATTTATCTGTAAAATATATAGAAAAAGTATTAATGTATTCCTGTAGAAAATTAAATAGTCTTTAATTTTCATAAGACGTAAAATGCGAAAAAATGGCATTTAATTGTATTTTTTGAAGAAAACCATTATGAGCTGCAGGTACCATTTCCGGTTATCCGATTTACACCAAAATCTAATGGCTTCTTTTCAAAGAGCGAAGACAAAATCCATACACACACACACACACACACGACACACACACACACACACACACACACACACATACATACCCACAGACATCATTGTAAAAATGTTAAAACCGGATTCTGGGGACATCAAAATGTGCTTATTCACTAAAATCTCTATATGCGATTTTTAGCACGATACCTATGCCTCCCTAACCTGGGTAGCGGGAGATAAAAGAAATAATATCAGGACCCAAGAAATCTCTATTGAAAAACACTAGTTTGAAATTGTGACTCTGTGAACGCTTTTATGTAACTGCGCATGCCCCTGATGGTTCCTGACGGTTTCATACCGTTTAATGAACAAAGCTATATACTTAACCGTACGATATTCTGAGGACGTTAATGCGTTTTAAATTACGTAACATTCACGTAAGACTCAATGGAAAACGTGGTATTAAATAGGGATAAGCTAAGGCATTGTATTATTATCGGGGATTTTTGACATAGATAAATGTACTTTTAATAGATGTCATCCTTGTACTTCGTACAGATTTCCATCAGAAGGGAGATATTGACTTTTGACTTTCGTGTTACATTGATTTTCACAAAAATTGTCATGTAACCTTCAAATATACAGTATGTCCACGGATCGAGTGAGAGGAAAAACTTTTTATCTCTCGCTAATGGCCGTTTGCACCAGTTTCCCTTAAATATTCGGCTTAGTAAAGGGGTACTTAATTTCTAAGGTATCCTTAAGCTTAGTTCGTTTGCACGGTTGCAGTTTGATCGTCGCTTAGCTAAGTGTCACTTAGGAGAAATTCTAGTGTTTTTTTTACTTTGCATATTGCATAAATGTAGTAACTTATATGTCAAATGTGACATGACATATGTATCAGTGTTCTGAATTTTTACCTTCCGTCACCTTTAGGTAAGGAAGGTATTGTCTTTGGTCAAAAAATTCGGTAGTGAGTTTTTAATGAATAAGCACGTTTTAGGGTCCCTACAATACGAATTTACTATTTTTAAGATGATGTCTGTATGTATGTGTGTGTGTGTGTGTGTCCGTGTGTGTGTGCGTGTGTGTGTATGTGTGTCCGTGTGTGACAATTTTTTCTCCGACGATAACTCCAATACTACAGTTCTAAAAATTATAATTCTTTCGTATTCCTCTTCTGTACATCCATATGAAGAGTTGATTAGATTTTGGTTATAATTGATCCACCGGAAGTACCCTTATTTGAAGTTTTTAACAGTTTTTCTTAAAAAAACGCAGTTAAATATTATTTTTTGACATTTTGTTATTATATTTATTAAAGAAAATACTCTTCTCTATATGGTTTGATTATTCATTTTCCTTCATATTCAATAGATGTAGAGTTAAAGCATTATAAAGAAATTAATTTTCAAAAATTAGTTAGCTTTGCTATTTATCATGGAAACAGCTGACATAATTATTCAAAAAAAATTAATTGACAGATGTCAGTTGCAAGTGCAAAACCAAATATGGAAAAAAGTATAGGATCTAAAATTGGTATGTCATAGTGTTGCCAGAGAAAGGCCAAAGAGAAGATGGAAGGACATTACTTAGTGTAGTTTATGTTATAATTTTATTGGATTTATAGAACCTTTTTAAATGAACTTTTGGTATGGAATTTGTAAAAAATAGTATGTATTCGTGTTCGATTTTACATGATATTATATAGAATCTGTTCCAAGGACCTTTTGGTATGGGATTTGTACAAAATACATCGAATTGACGGAAGGTTTTGTGCTGGCCACAACAGATTTTTTGAGTTGTAATAAAACTGTCACAATAACTTGGAATGACAAAGAACCTGCATGGACTCAAATAACAAATAAACTTAATTCGTCAAATTATATCAAAAGAACTAAAAGCTCTCTTCAGAAATTTTGCGAAAACAAAAAAAAAGCAAGTAAGAAAATCTATTGCAAAAGAGAGATGTGAATTCATAAAATTCTTTTTGAGATTTTATTATTTTTTTCTTGTTGGCATTTTGGTAAATTGGTGGTATAATCTAGCTACAGCTGTACAACAAATCGGCTTGCTGTAGAAGTATGCATCCCACTAAAATCGGCAACGCTAAATTACTTCCTGTTGCGTAATATCGTAGAGTCATCAGTTTTTGATTAATTGGTGACACAATTATTCCTGAAGAAAGTTATTTTAGAAATAATTTTATGAGGAACATAAAATACGTACAAATTATAAGGGAATTCTAATTCATGTTCAATGCTTCTTATTAAGTCTAGTACGATATTTTTTGTTAGACGAAAACGTTGAAAAAAAATTAGTTTGTCAAATGAGTAAAAATAATTAGCTCTCTCATAAATTTGTCACGGAATTCGATTTTCCACAAATTCTAACATCTCTATCTCTAAAATATCATCATCTATAATATTTAGCTCTAATTCCATTTTATAAATTAATATCAACCAGCTATCAAAAATACAAATGTCAAGTGACATTTGTAGAATAATTGCGATCAAGTGCATCTTTGAATTAAGGGGTCCTTAAGGGGAAGAAAAATTTGCGCTTACCTTAAGGGTACCTATTTGTAAGTTAAGGTACCCTTAACAATTGGTGCAACGAATTTTTATTCTTAAGGTGTACTTCATATTTAAGGGAAACTGGTGCAAACGGCCATAAGAGAGGTATTGGATTCATGCTAAAATTCGCATATCCAGATTTTATTGAATAAGCACGATTTAAGGTCCCTAGAATACGATTATAACATTATTAAAATGATGTCTGTGTGTGTGTATGTATGTATGTATGTCTGGATGGTGTAGTCACGATTCCTCAAAAACTATAAGACTTCAAAAATATTTAACTGCAGTTTCCTCAATCTGACATTCCTGGGAAGAGCTGAAAAGGTTTTGGTAACAATTGAACAACCGGAAGTAGTAGTTTCTTAGAAAAATGCTTCTAAATATAATTTTTGGGAGGTTTTTTTTATTAAATATTGAAGAACATAAAATTCTCCATCTAATACACTTAAAATTTTTATTATATCTTGTATAGATTTAGAGATAAAGACACTATAATTTATAGAGTGAACTAATCGCAGAGGCTACGGCACTAAGGAAACCACGTGACAAATTCCAATGTTTATAACATAGTTTGTAAATGACACATGTCAGTGTCAAAAATCAACAGTTTTAGTGACATTCTGATAGCTTTTACTGGGAAGTATATTTAATTTTTCTTATTGTTTTATTAATTAAATATTTGAAATTATAGGTAAAATTGTGGTAAAATGCATATATCCATCAGAAATACCGCCAATCTGGTTAATGAATTGGAACAATCTCTGACATTTAAAAACTTCCTCATACAATGAAAAATAGATGTAATTAGAATTATATGTGTGTAGAAGACATGTTAAATATAATAAAAAACAATATTTGGGTAATGTTCTATAATATTTTGTTATAAAACGACGGTTCTAAAGCGAAGTACAATACAATACTTATATAGCCTAATATGGAAATGGCGAGAGGTCTTGTGCTGGCCACAACAGATTTTTTATTTTACAAAAAAATGTATCAAGACGACACGTCCTTTTTTGTCAAATATATGTACATTGTTTTATGAACTGTATTAGCTGGACATCTTGTTCAATGACTTTCATTTTTACCTCCCGCTAGCCTTGGTAAGGGAGGTATAGGAATCGTGCTAAAAATCACATATCGAGATTTTAGTAAATGACCACGTTTTAAGGTCCCTAGAATCCAATTTTAACATTTACACGATGGTGTCTGTATGTGTGTATGTGTGTGTATGTGTGTGTATGTGTGTGTGTGTGTGTGTGTGTGTATGTGTATGGATTTTGTCTTCGCTCTAACTCAAATACTATCATTTAGAAAATTCGGAAACCTTGTATTTCTATCCTATTCTAATATAAAAAGAACCCATTAGATTTTGGTGTAAATCGGACAACCGGAAATGGCACTTTACCTGAAGCTCATAATGGTTTTTCTTCAAAAAATACCATTAAATGCCATTTTTTCGCATTTTATGTCTTATGAAAATTAAATATTATTGAATTTTCTACAGGAATACATTAATACTTTTTATATATATTTTACAGATAAATTTGAAAATTTATTTTTTTAATTAGCCCCTAAGCCTAAGATAAACACAATTCCTTTGTTACACAGTTCATATTTCAAATGAATGTAACTGACAGTAAATGTCACTGGCAAAAAACTAATCACTTCAAATTAATAATAGTGACATTTTAAAAAGAAAATAGTAAATAAAGCAATAGTTTTCTGCAATGAAACAGTTTGCAGCGTTAGTAAATACGTAGGTATGTATTTAAATTAATAAAAATTAAATAGCGGGAGGTTTTTTGTTGGCCACATCAGATTTTTAGTCAAGACATTGTGACAGAAATATTCCAAAATAACAAAATGATTATAAATGTTAAATTGACTGTTAAACATCTCCAGAATCAAGCTGTCGTTCACAAACATATACTCTTCTGTTCTGATTGGTCGGCATTACCAATATGACTTAAAATTTAGAAATTGTCATATTCTAGGAAAACGGCATACTGCTAAGGTTATAGCTACATGTACCGCAGCACGCATTTGTCTATATTTGAATTATTAATGCAAAGTCATAATGCTAATGCTAAGGTAAATTCTTTACATTTTTATTTATGGCAGATAGAATAGGGCTGTTGCAAGAATTTTTATATGACTTCTAAGTATTAAATTTTAAAAGATATTGTTCTTTAAAGAGCCTCAAATTTGAAAATTTCACGAAATATCCTTTAGATATTTTACAATTAATTTTTGAAATTTGGATAAAATTTTGAATAAGTCACGTGATCTGAAATAGAATGTGACGTCAGAGTACATATATCTTCAGCGGTTCTAAGCTGTCAAGTGTATTGTAAAAATTGTCAAACAAGCGTCAAATTTTTAGATTGGTTCAAGTTGTATAATATGTAAATAATAAAAAGTTCAAGATAAAATGAGTAATTTACGATATTGTATTGTGCCTTCTTACAAAAATACTGTTAGGAACAAACCTACTATAGAGTTCATAAATTTTACAAAAGATGCGAAAAAAAGAAAATTGTGGCTAGAAGCAGTAGGTCGAAGAGCTGATAATTTGTCAGAAAAATCGTGTCTTCATGTTTGTGAAGATCATTTCAACTTTCATCCACCTTCACGATAACAGTGTATTTCTGTAGCTTCACTTTATGTTCAGTGCAATCTTTACATCTGATTATACAGATATTTTTTTCTCGGCATAGATCTACATGTCCTATAGCAGATTCAATGTAAGAATCACGACCAGAACTTTAAAGTAAAATATATTATCAATTTATATAGTAAATTCAGTTTTTATATTTTATTTTATCTCAACTCTTTAACACCCCTTATTTCGGTAGCAGTAAAACAATCGTTCTGATATAAATTCAGCCATCATCCAGCTATCGACCTTTGGTAAATTGTCCGACTTAGCTTGAGTGTAATTTGAATTAGCCATTATTACTTTATTATTCATTTACAATGAGCAATGTCAGCGTCAAATGTCAAATTAAAAGATTTTGGGTGAGATTTAGTGGGTTGTATTAGCGTGTTTTAAGCTAAAACAGTCCTTTGTCAAAAATATTTTGGCAACTTTGTAATATCTGTCAGAAAAAAGTGAGAGACCAAAGGATCAAATAAAGAAAAAAATATTATTAACAGAAGTAAGAAAAAAGGACAAATGTCAAAACTGATCAAAACGGGGGTTGAGATATTTTAAATTTCATGAACATTCAGGTATGAAATATTTGACACATAAAATTTGACATATTTCTAACCTAATTTTGCAATAATGAGTTTCCTTTTACACTTTCCATTTACAATAATACTTCTTCATTTGACTAAAGGATATCTGTATTACTTTTCCATGTGGTAAAATATCTAAATCACAATTGAATCTCGTTGATACATGTGGAAAATATTACAATGTTGCCATATACTTAATACAAGATTTAATACAGACCTTAATACAACCCACTGAATTCCACCCATTGTTATTAACATGTGACAAACTTTAGCCTACGTTTATTTATATAAATAATATGAATAAACGTAGGTGATGGAAAAACTATTTTCCTATTGGCTATTAATGATGTGCTTCTACGTCACAGGAGTGGGGGGTAGTTTTTCAGGACGCCAATCTTTTTATTTAATTATTTCCACAAATAACAACAAATTATTAAAATAAAAATTATTACTAAGAAAATCATTCCATAAACTTTCATTTAAAATGGTTTTTGAAAAATGTGAGACAGACTCATTTGAGGTTTCTTTGTGAACGTAATTTGATGGGTATTTAAATGGTTTATTATGCGAGTTGTGGTACACCTGCATAAATTAACATTAGCTTTGTTCGATGAGAAGTGCTTGAAGTACAGAGCAGAATAGTGCAGTGCAGTGTAGTGTACACTAGTATAGTCTAATTCTTGTGGTTTCATAAAACACACTAGTGTATATTTGGGCAAGTTTGCTTAGCTGTGAGTAATCAAGCCAAGCATAGCCAAAGGTGTAAAAGGTTAGGTTGTTTATAAACACAGTCATATCATAAAGTTGCAAAGAAGTGACTGCAGAAATGTCTGTTTTAAAGAGCATAGTGAACTAATAAACGATTCTGACGAAGATCAATCATCACTTGATTCTTCATCAGATTCAGAGACAGATATATTAATTAATTCTTTATATAGCAAAACAAAATTTTAGGTTAAATAAACAGATGTGTAGATAGGATAGAATTAAAATGTCTACCGAACAACATTTAGCTACCCCCACTCCTAGTCTGCACTTTTTACACTACGTCGCGAGTCAGGTCAGAAAAGTGAGCACTAGTTCTTAAAATTTTTGTCATCGAACAGCCTGCCAGAAGCTACCCGTTTCTCATAAAACATGTTAGTGCAAGAAAGTTAACACTAGGACGGCCTAGTACATGTCATCGAACAAAGCTATTACTAAACTTCAATTTCCACTGAATCTACTCTAATCTTACCACTTCAGCCTCAGCTATACCAATCTGTGTTCGAATCCCGACTGATCATCCTGCATCCATGTTTCCAGATAGGTCCCCGGGGATTTATAAAAGCCACCCTGTATGGTTATTCCAGTAATTAATTCTGGCCTGAGCGCAAGTACATAGCATAAATGAGATATACAATGCATCAGGGACGGCTATGCTACAATGGATCTCCAAGGAAGCCAAAATAAGTTTCTAATTAAATTCAAAGATTAATTGACGGTGTGTAGGGACATTAAATACAGCGATCGATCTAAATATTTACCTACTATGGATATGTTATAGAATGTAAGAGGACTGTAAAATGACGACCTATACGGCATTAAGGTCCAGTCTTACCATCTCTGGTTATAATTTTAACTGTTATACTTGCCGTTAAATAATTATGGACTGGAGATTTCTACAATGATGCCAAATTTTTTAAGTGTCTACCTGTACAAATATCTGTAATCTGTCAATGTCATTTTATATTCTGACATTTTCGTTAGTATTTGCGTGCGCTTTTTATTTCTAATCTTAAAAATTGCATTATACAGGGTGTTCTGAAAATGGGTGAAAAGCTTCAGGTAGAACGATTCTTTGATTAATTCTGAGTCGGAAATCCTACTGGTCAGCACAAAACCTTCCGTCAATTCGATGTATTTTGTACATATCCTATACCAAAAGTTCCTTGAAAAAGATTCTATATATCCTGTATAATTGTAACAAGAACACAGTATTTTTTACATATCCATACTGAAAGTTCCTTTGAAAAGATTCTAAAATCTAATAAAATTTTAATACGAATACGAACGTACATTATGTATTGCACTTAACACTTCCTCCTGCTTCAACTTTTCCCTATATTATTAGAAGTCGCTGTTTCTTACTCTTCTCTTCTACTCATTCCTGTCCAAAGCACCTTCGTGACACAGTTCTTCCTCTCTCAAATCTTCTGCTATACAGTCCTTCCATCTTCTCTTTTACCTTTCTCGTACTTCTGGCATTATAAGTTCCTATCTTGAGGCGAGGCCGCAAATGCAAGTTACTGGCGAGGGACACTCTGTCACTTATAAAAATTTCAGATCATATACTCTCCACTTTGGTTTTGCACTTGAAACTGACATCTGTCAATTAGATTTTTTTGAATATCTGTTGTTTTCATAATTTTTGCAAAGCTGACTGATTTTCGAAAGTTAATCTCTCTTAATCTCTCTATAACTCTATATCTATTGAATATGAAGGAAAATGTATAATCGAACCGTATAGAGAATAAGATATTCTTTCTATTGATAATCACATAAAATGTCGAAAATGATATTTAACTGCGATTTTTCAAGAAAAACTGTTAAGAACTTCAAATAAGGGTACTTCTGGTTGACCAATTAAAACCAAAATTTAATCAACTCTTCATAGGTTTGTAAGAAAGAGGAATACGAAAGAATCATAATTTTTAGAATTGTAGTTTTGGAGTTATCGTCGGAGAAAAATTTGTCACACACATACACACACACGGACACACATACAGACACACACACAGACACACACACGGACACACACACGGACACACACACGGACACACACACACACATACAGACAACATCGTAAAACCAGTAAAATCGTATTGTAGGGACCTTAAAACGTGCTTATTCATTAAAAACTCACCACCGATTTTTTTGACCAAAGACAATACCTCCTTTACCTAAAAGTGACGGAAGGTAAAAAAATAACTAAATACAGGATGTTCTGAAAATGGGTGAAAAGCTTCAGGTAGAACGATTCTTTGATTAATTCTGAATCGATAATCCTAATGCAAAAAAATACAGTACTTTACCCGAATATTTTTTTTTTTACCTCCCGCTACCCTTGGTAAGGGAGATATAGGGATCATGCTAAAAATCACAAATCGAGATTTTAGTAAATGACCACGATTTAAGGTCCCTAGAACCTAGAATCCAATATTAACATTTTCACGATGATGTCTGTATGTGTGTGTGTATGTATGTGTGTATGTGTGTGTGTGTGTGTGTGTGTGTGTGTATGTGTGTATGTATGTGTGTGTTTATGAACTTTGTCTTCGCTCTAACTCAAATACTATCATTCAGAAAATTCTGAAACCTTGTATTTCTACCCTATTCTAATATAAAAAGAAGCCATTACATTTCGGTGCAAATTGGACAAACGGAAATGGCACTTTACTTGAAGCTCATAATGGTTTTTCTTCAAAAAATAACATTAAATGCAATTTTTTCGCATTTTTTCATTAGGAAATTTAAAGAATATTAAATTTTCTACACAATACTTTTCTATATATTTTACAGATAAATTTAAAAATCATTTTTTTCTTTTAATCCTAAAGCACAGAATAGACATTCATATTGAAGCGACACTCCCTGTCGGCACCATTGTTGTTGCGATTTTACGTTTATGACCTTGAACTTTAAATTTGTTGGCAAATTTACGCGCGAAATTTAAATTGTTTTAAATGGTAAAAGAAAAATTAGAATACAAAAGTACTAAAATTTTAATTTTATTAATGAATTAAAAAGAAATCAGATAAACATATAATTATATTTTTATTAAACAAATACGTGAATTTTACAAATTCAATACAATGCAGAATTTTCAATATCTTTGATGTGGGAAACACAAACGTCAGACTCGATTTTATGTCCCAAATATTCTTCCCCATCAAATCTTCTCTTCGTCAGGCCTTTAGCCACATTTTACACCTATTTGTTAAATGAATATACATTTTGCATGATATGGAAGTCGTTGTGCATTACTTACATTTCTGTATCTTTCGGAAACGAAAAAAACTTACACTTCACTTTCTCCATTTTTTAAATTTACTTATACAATTTTTATATGAACAAACAAGTCCTCCCGATTCTACCTTCTTCGTTTTTTTTTTTTTCATTTTATTAGAAATTAACACCACTTCTAAAATTCACAAACAGTTCACAAAATGACATATGTCAAAAGTGAGAAGACGTGTTTGGTTTGCTTGAATTAGCCATAACCCTAAAATACATGGGCGTGACAAGCTGAGACAACCGCTCCTCCAGAATATGTGAAATATAATGATTTTCTTTATGATAACGATTTTTCCTATCGCTAGTTGAAAAAATAACAAGTTTATTCGCATTAGAAATCAATTTTTGTTTCTCAATATACTTTTATTATTGACCCCTAACAGAAAATTTTCTCGTCGAGATAATGAAAAGAACAAAGAATCGTAAGATACGAAGATATGCCGAAATAATCCGATTTTATCCGATTAGCCCTTTAAATTTGTTGGCATACTCTTTCTCTTTTTAATTTTCGTTTCTCTCTCTGACTGTCGCTTCTGTATGAATGTCTATTCTGTGTCTAAAGCCTAAGATATACAATTCCTTTGTTACAGAGTTCATTTTTCAAATGAATGTAACTGACAGGTAAACGTCATTGTCAAAAATCGAATCACTTCAAATTAATAATAGTGACATTAAATAATAAAGAAAATCGTAAATAAAGCTATAGTTATATGTTATATGCAAAAGAACTTATATAGTTTGCTGCATTAGTTAATATGTAGGTATATATTTAAATTGATAAAAATTAAGTTACTGTCAAAAAACTAATCACTTCAAATTAATAATAGTGACATTTTAAAAAGAAAATAGTAAATAAAGCAATAGTTATATGCAATGGAACAGTCTGCAGCATTAATAAATACGTAGGTATGTATTTTAATTAATAATAATTAAATTGCGGGAGGTTTTGTGTTGGCCATATCAGATTTTTACCTTCCGTCACCTTTAGGTAAGGAAGGTATTGTCTTTGGTAAAAAAATTCGGTAGTGAGTTTTTAATGAATAAGCACGTTTTAGGGTCCCTACAATACGAATATACAATTTTTAAGATGTCTGTATGTATGTATGTGTGTGTGTCCGTGTGTGTCCGTGTGTGTGTGTGTGTGTGTGTGTGTGTGTATGTGTGTCCGTGTGTGACAAATTTTTCTCCGACGATAACTCCAATACTACAATTCTAAAAATTATAATTCTTTCGTATTCCTCTTCTGTACAACCATATGAAGAGTTGATTAGATTTTGGTTATAATTGATCCACCGGAAGTACCCTAATTTGAAGTTTTTAACAGTTTTTCTTGAAAAAACGCAGTTAAATATTGCTTTTTGACATTTTGTTATTATACATATTAAAATAAAATATTCTTCTCTATACAGTTTGATTATACATTTTCCTTCATATTCAATAGATGTAGATTTAAAGCATTATAAAGAAATTAATTTTCAAAAATTAGTCAGCTTTGCTATTTATCATGGAAACAGCTGATAATTTAAAAAAAAAAAAATAATTGACAGATGTCAGTTGCAAGTGCAAAACCAAATATGGAAAGTATAGGATCTAAAATTGGTATGTCATAGTGTTCCTCGCAAGTGACGTGCACAGAAAGGCCAAAGAGAAGATGGAAGGACTGTATTGCAGAAGACTTGAGAAAGGAAGGAATGTGTGAAGAAGATGCGTTGGACAGGAATGAGTAGAAGAGAAGAGGAAACAGCGACCCGTAATAAAATAGGGGAAAGCTGAAGAATAAATGAAGGAAGTATCAAGTGCATTTTACTTAGTGTACGTTTGTTATAATTTTATTGGATTTATAGAACCTTTTCAAATGAACTTTTGGTATGGAATTTGTAAAAAATAGTATGTGTTCCTGTTCGATTTTACATGATATTATATAGAATATGTTCCAAGGACCTTTTGGTATGGGATTTGTACAAAATACATCGAATTGACGGAAGGTCTTGTGCTGGCCACAACAGATTTTTTTTATTGTATTTAACATGTCTTGTGCACACATAAAATTTTAATTACAGTCGAACTTCGATAACACAAACCATGACTTGCCACAAAAAAAGTTCGAGTTATCAAGACTTCGGGTTATTAAATATAATGCACATGTATAAATATTATTCATGTATGTATTTATTCGAGTAAAAACCACTTACCTTATGATATACTTATACAGATTGATATATAAGTACAGATCAAAGTTATAAACATTACTTTAGTGTAAAAAAGTCAGTTATTTGTGACTGACGAGAGTATTTGTTATTTTGATTTTCAATAAAAAAAAGCTTCAATGTTATTTAAACCATTATACAGGGAATCGGTTGTATGTTCATTAGTTTTTAAATACGAACGCAAAACGCTCAACGAATTTTCAACCAACTCGTTTGAAGGTGATTGTTGCAAATCATCCTCCATCATATCACTTTCGCTGTCATCTGTATTGTCGAGCTCTACAGATTCGGATTCAGATTTGTAGAGCTCGACTATATCTTCATCTGTGGGAAACTCCGAAGTAACAATATCGTAATCCACATGTATACAATCATTTAACGTGACACCTTCTGGTGTAATTTTGACAATTTTCCCCCCAGAATTCGACTTATTGAAGCTGGCGCCAAATATTCTGTTCGAATTACAAAGATATTCGAGTAATCGAAGTTCGAGTTATCAAATAAAAATTACCCATAATTCTCACTCTTGGCGCTATTGCCAACCAGTTTGATTCGAGTTATCAAAAATACGAGTTATCGAAGTTCGACTTACTGAAGTTCGACTGTATATCTATTTATTTTTTTTTTTTTTTTTTTTTTTTTTTTTTATTGTATGAGTTCCTAAATGTCAGAGATTCTTCCAATTCATTAACAAATTGGTGGTTTAGTTACACAAGAAAAGTATATTGTATAATTTCGCCAGTTGCGGCATCATCAAAGTATTGGCGAGAGGTATTGCTCGCCACAATAGATTTTTTAAAGTTTCATGTGTATATTTAAAGTAGCCAAAAGAATTTTGTAGAAATTTTTAATCACTTGTGTAGATTTTATAATTTGTTGAAAATGTTAACCGACCTCATTATTATGAATTTGGGCTCATATATTCCTCAGCATTTATCTTTCAGTCCTAGAACTACGGCCCGTCTTTTAAAATATTTAATAACGTTAATGTCTCTTTTAAAATCCCATTTCAGTTTTTAAATTCTCCCTTAATGCGTTAAATCTTCTTTAATGTCGCACACATCTTAGCGGAAGTAGATCTCATCCCTGGGGACCAGCACGTCATTTCCGGTCTCGCAGCCAACTTAGAAAACTGCACAACACTTGGCCAACTTTAGTTTAATTACTTTAAACATTCGATGTTAGGGCTTAATTAAAATGTATATTCGTTTGGAGACTCCCTTAGAAACTACTCCTAAACTGGACCAGAGAAAGAAATTTTTGTTGGCGAAGATTATAATATGTAGTTTAATAATCTAGGATCTGCAGACAACTTTATAAACCACGTTAGAGTAACGGTCAATTTGTGGCGACAAATTCAAACTAAAACCATAGAATAAATATGTATACAGAAGCGACAGTCAGAGAGAGAAACGAAAATTAGAGAGAGAAAGAGTATGTCAACAAATTTAAAAGGCTAATCGGATAAAATCGGATTGTTTCGGCATATCTTCGTATCTTACGATTCTTTGTTCTTTTCATTATCTCGACGTGAACATTTTCCGTTAGGGGTCAATAATAAAAGTATATTGAGAAATACAAATTGATTTCTAATAAAAACAAATCTGTTGTGGCCAGCACAAAACCTTCCGTCCCTTTGATGTATTTTGTACATATCCTATACCAAAAGTTCCTTGAAAAAGATTCTATATATCCTGTATAATTGTAACAAGAACACACTATTTTTTACATATCCATACTGAAAGTTCCTTTGAAAAGATTCTAAAATCTAATAAAATTTTAATACGAATACGAACGTACATTATGTATTGCACTTAACACTTCCTCCTGCTTCAACTTTTCCCTATTTTATTAGAAGTCGCTGTTTCTTACTCTTCTCTTCTAGTCATTCCTGTCCAAAGCACCTTCGTGACACAGTTCTTCCTCTCTCAAATCTTCTGCTATACAGTCCTTCCATCTTCTCTTTTGCCTTTCTCGTACTTCTGGCATTATAAGTTCCTATCTTGAGGCGAGGCCGCAAATGCAAATCACTGGCGAGGGACACTCTGTCACTTATATCACTTTCAGATCATATACTTTCCACTTTGGCTTTGCACTTGACACTGACATCTGTCAATTAGATTTTTTAGAATATGTCTGTTGTTTTCATAATTTTTGCAACGCTGACTGATTTTCGAAAGTTAATCTCTCTTATGCCCTTGCACCAACAAGGCTTAAATTTTAAGCTAGGCTTAAACAAAAAAATACAAATCGAAATTTTGACAGCATTATAGTATTATACTTCATTTGACATTTCATTTCGATGCAATATTGTCAATTTAAGCCGAGTTTAATATTTAAGTTACGTTGGTGCAAACGGCCATTAATCTCTCTATAACTCTATATCTATTGAATATGAAGGAAAATGTATAATCGAACCGTATAGAGAATAAGATATTCTTTCTATTGATAATCACATAAAATGTCGAAAATGATATTTAACTGCGATTTTTCAAGAAAAACTGTTAAGAACTTCAAATAAGGGTACTTCCGGTTGACCAATTATAACCAAAATCTAATCAGCTCTTCATAGGGTTGTAAGGAAGAGGAATACGAAAGAATCATAATTTTTAGAATTGTAGTTTTGGAGTTATCGTCGGAGAAAAATTTGTCACACACACACGGACTCACAGACACACACACGGACACACACACACACACACACACACACACATACATACAGACATCATCGTAAAACCAGTAAAATCGTATTGTAGGGACCTTAAAACGTGCTTATTCATTAAAAACTCACCACCGAATTTTTTGGCCAAAGACAATACCTCCCTTACCTAAAGGTGACGGAAGGTAAAAATATATTATTTTTTTAACAAACGATGGGAAAAATCGTTATCATAAGGAAAATCATTATATTTAACATATTCTGGAAGAGCTGTTGTCTCAGCTTGTCACGCCCATGTATTTTAGGGTTATGGCTAATTCAAGCAAACCAAACATGTCTTCTCACTTTTGACATATGTATGTCATTTTGTGAACTGTTTGTGAATTTTAGAAATGGTGTTAGTTTCTAATGAAATGGATAAAATGAAGAAAGTAGAATCGGGAGGGCTTGTTTGTTCATATAAGGACTGTATAAATAGATTTAAAAAATGGAGAAAGGGAAATGTAAGTTTTTTTCGTTTCCGAAAGATCCAGAAATGTAAGTTATGTAAAACGACTACCATATCATGTAAAATGTATATTCATTTAATAAATATAGGTGTAAAATGTGGCTCAAGGCCTGCGGAAGAGAAGATTTGATGGAGAAGGATATATAGGACATATTCATCGAGTCTGACGTTTGTGTTTCCCACATCAAAGACAGAGAAAATGAATTTGTAAAATTCAGGTATTTGTTTAATAAAAATATAATTATATGATTATTTTATCTGATTTCTATTTAATTCGTTAATAAAATTAAAATTTTAGTACTTTTATGTTCTAATTTTTCTTTTACCATTTAAAACAATTTAAATTTCGCGCGTAAATTTGCCAACAAATTTAAAGTTCAAGGTCATAAACGTAAAATCACAACAACAATGGTGCCAACAAGGAGTGTCGCTTCTGTATAAATGTATTCTGTGCTAAAACTCTAACTCGCCTTTGCCGATTTATACTTCCATGTTATTCATACGGGAACAAAAATATGCTATTTTCAAAATGTACAAAAGAACTTTAAAATGCAAATCTTATTTATTAAACTTTATAAATACAAATAGAGATGCACTCGATTTCGAACTTTGGCCCGGCCCGGCCCGAAGCCCGCCTCGATTTCGAGTCGATCATCGAGCCGGGCCGAAGATATTTTTTATCGGGCCGAATCGGGCTAATCATTTTCAAAAATCGAGGCGAGTCGGAATTTTGATTTTGGCCCGGCCCGAAAATTCGAGCTTTTCGGGCCGGCCCGAAAAATCTTATAGTTCAATCAAATGCACAGTTTCCTTAATATTTTAATGAAAATGGATGAAGTTAAAAAGGATCAAAATGATTTAATAACAAAACACTTCACATATTAATAAATAAAAATGTAATATTTTACTTCAAGAATTCAAGGTTATTCATTAAAGCATAATAATTATATTGTGATGTTGCTATTATTATTGTTATTTTGAGCAGAAACAAAGTTAGATAAAAAATCTTTATGTAATTATATTTTTTTATATAAGATTTCTGAAAAAGTTGTTTAAATTCTTTGGTAAACAAAGTGTTAAATACTTGTAGGTCTGTAATTTTTATAACAAACTTACACTACAAGGGTCTCTTTTTTAACTACTTATGTTAACTAATGTTGAAAGTTATAAGAATGTAGAGGTTTTTTTTATAAGTTTGACACAAAAAAAGTTAAACATTTCGCCTTAACATAAAAATCAACGTTAGGAATGCCGGATGCACCCAATTTCGAGCTTTGGCCCGGCCTGGCCTGAAGCCCGGCCCGATTTCGAGTCAATTTTCGGGCCGGGCTAGCTAATTTTTTTGTCGAGTCGATCTTCGAGTCGGGCCGGTAATTTTTATTTTCGGGCCGAGTCGATCCAAACATCAAAGCCCGGCCCGGCCCGGCCCGAATGCATCTCTAAATACAAATCTCTAATGTATTGTCTATCTACTTATGTCGTATAAATATCTAAATCGCTTAAAATTATAGTTTGTAAATGACAGATGTCAATGTCAGTGTCAAAAATCAACAGTTTTAGTGACATTCTGATAGCTTTTTCTGGGAAGTATATGTAATCTTTCTTATTGTTTTATTAATTAAATATTTAAAATTATAGGTAAAATGCATATATCCATCAGAAATACCGCCAATCTTGTTAATGAATTGGAAGAATCTCTCACATTTAGAAACTTTCTCATACAATGAAAAATAGATATAATTAGAATTATATGTGTGCAGAAGACATGTTAAATACAATAAAAAACAGTATTTGGGTAAAGTTCTGTAATTTTTTGTTATAAAACGACGGTTCGAAAGCGAAGTGCAATACAATACTTATATAGCCTAATATGGAAATGGCGAGAGGTCTTGTGCTGGCCACAACAGATTTTTTCATATAGATTAATATACACTATGTCCCAGGATTGAGTTTACAAGAGGAAAAAAATTTTTATATTTAATTTTACGAAAAAATTTTGCTTGAAATAAAACGCATATTTCAGTTATTAAAACTTTTAATTAATGCAAGGTTCTTTCATTATAACGTTTTTTCGTATTTTGTCCTCTTAATAATATAATTATTACATTGAATCTAACATTATATTAGTTAGCTTTGAAATATTGACAAATGACTATTAATTCTAATATCAGATAAAAAGTGTTGAATAAACTAAAAGTATTTTGATTTTCGCTGTTCTTTTTTTTCTGAAATTAGAATTAATAATCATTCGTCAATATTTCAAAGCTAACTAACATCATGTTAGATTCAATGTAATAACTGTATTATTAGGAGGACGGAATACGAAAAAACGTTATAATAAAAGAACCTTACATACATTAAAAATTTTAATAACTGAAACATGCGTTTTAATTCAAGCAAAAATTTTTCTTCCCTTGGCATTTTTTCGTAAAATCAAAAATAAGAATTTTTACCTCCCGCTACCCTTGGTAAGGGAGGTATAGGGATCGTGCTAAAAATCACTTATCGAGATTTTAGTAAATGACCACGTTTTAAGGTCCCTAGAATCCAATTTTAACATTTTCACGATGATGTCTGTATGTGTATATGTGTGTGTGCGCATGTATGTATGTGCGTGTGTATGTGTGTGTGTGTGTGTATGTGTAGGGGTTTTGTCTTCGCTCTAACTCAAATACTATCATTCAAAAAATTCTGAAACCTTGTATTTCTATCCTATTCTAATAAAAAATGAAGCCATTAGATTTTGGTGTAAATCGGATAATCGGAAATGGCACTTTACCTGAAGTTCATAATAGTTTTTCTTCAAAAAATTTCATTAAATGTCATTTTTTCGCATTTTTTCTTATATTATTGAATTTTCTACAGGAATACATTAATACTTTTTCTATATATTTTGCAGATAAATTTAAAAATATTTTTTTTTATTAGTCCCGACGCCTAAGATAAACACAATCCTTTTGTTACACAGTTCATATTTCAAATGAATGTAACTGACAGTAAATGTCACTGTCGAAAAATTAATCACTTCAATTTAATAATAGTGACATTTTAAAAAGAAAATAGTTTTATGCAGTGGAACAGTTTGCAGCGTTAGTAAATACGTAAGTATGTATTTAAATCAATAAAAATGGATAGGAATGTGTGTCGAAGGATGATTGTTGCGTAACTATTATTGTGGTCCAGATGCGGTTATTCGCTGCCGAAAATCAGTCACTTTAATATGTTCTTATGTATGAATGCTATGATGATTGTGGACAAGGCGAAAGAAGAATGTTGTTAAAGAGTGAAGTGAATTATACCTTTTATTATTGTTACTATTATTTCCGGGTTTTTGCTAACCCACTAAGTGGGAAACGCGTGATTTTATGTATGTATGTAAAAATTAAATAGCGGGAGGTTTTGTGTTGGTCACATCAGATTTTTTACCTCCCGCTACCCTTGGTAAGGGAGGTATAGGGATCGTGCTAAAAATCTCATATCGAGATTTTAGTAAATGACCACGTTTTAAGGTCCCTAGAATACATTTTTAACATTTTCACGATGATGTCTGTATGTGTGTATGTGTGTATGTGTGTGTGTGTGTATGTGTGTATGTATGTATGTGTGTATGTGTACGAATTTTGTTTGCACTCTAACTCAAATACTATCATTCAGAAAATTCTGAAACTTTGTATTTTTATCCTATTCTAATAGGAATAGAAGCCATTAGATTTTGGTGTAAATCGGATAAACGGAAATCGTACTTTACTTGAAGCTCATAATGGTTTTTCTTCAAAAAATACCATTAAATGCCATTTTTTCGCATTTTATGTCTTATGAAAATTAAAGATTATTGAATTTTCTACAGGAATACATTAATACTTTTTCTATATATTTTACAGATAAATTTAAAAATAATTTTTTTTACAAGTCCCGAAGCCTAAGAAAAACACAATTCCTTTGTTCCACAGTTCATATTTCAAATGAATGTAACTGACATTAAATGTCACTGTCAAAAAACTAATCACTTCAAATTAATAATAGTGACATTTTAAAAAGAAAATAGTAAATAAAGCAATAGTTTTATGCAATGGAACCGTTTGCAGTGTTAGTAAATCCGTAAGTATGTATTTAAATTAATAAAAATTAAATAGCGGGAGGTTTTGTGTTGGCCACATCAGATTTTTTTCCTTTTGTAAACTCAATCCGGGGACATATACTGTATATAATTTTCAAAAATTGTAAAACTCCCCCATTGACGGAAGGTAATGTGCTGGCTACATCAGATTTTTCTGACTTAACACTCGTTATCCTGGATATTGTATAGTTTTAAAAACAATCACGTTAAACACAATTAAAATGAAAACAGTCTTAATTGAAACTAAATTTTCAATGGATATAATCCGTTGAACTTCTAAATTTTGAATGATCATTCCAACCCGTGTTAATTAAAACACATTCTAGCATACCCCATATTTGACTAATGTTTCAGACCCTAGTTAACCAGACTTAATTAAAACCCTTTCAATAAATTAAAATTTCAGAAAATCCGTCAGGGGATTTTGGTTTAATCTCACGTATCACTCAAAATGTCAACAAGAGAGAAACACATTGCAGACTTCAGGATTCGGGAATTAACCTTTCAAGTGCACGATCTATTTTTGTTTTGTAATATATTGTGCACAAGGGGTCTTTACTACCCCATTGACATTTTAAATAAGTTTATATTTATTTCAGCATCGATTTTTACCTCTCGCTAAGAGAGGTATTGGATTCAAATCGTATATCCATATAAGCAGTGGCGTAAATAGGGTCCGCAAAACCCCGTAATGCGGGGGGGCCCTACAGATATGAGGGCCCTAAATTGCCACGAAACTACCATTAATTAATTTATATTTTAGTAATGTAAACGCCAGTGTAAAAATTTCAAAATTTGCGCGCTAAATTAGCCAGGAAGAGGGTTGTACTGTTTTAAATGAAGTTAGTTGACCATGCTTTAAATAAAAATAACTTGTAAATTTTAAATTTGACAATGATAGCAACCACACTATAGGTGGCAGCGCAAGACATAGCTAAAGAACCGACGTACGATGAGTAGTAAGCAAGAACTTTATAGTAGACGGAATTATTTTAATTAAATATAGTGTTTCTGTTTCTTTTTATATGATTATAAAGAAATCAAAGGTAAGATTATAAATTGAACTTGTATATCGTACGGTAAATCTAATGTTATTATTATTGTAGAATTATGGATAAACGAAAACACGAGAGGGGGCGCAAAAACGAAAAAAGAAAAAAACAGAGTAAAGAAAAGCTCGCTAAAAATAATAAAATTAAAAAAATATTGTATTTATAATTATTTATACTAAAATTAATCAAAATATACATTGTATTTTCTTGTACCTAATCATATAAATAATTTTCAGAAGTTTATTGGGGGGGGGGGCTACATTTTTTGCAGGGGGGCCTTTAAATCCTAGTTACGCCACTGCATATAAGCATGTTTTAAGGTCAATTTTAACATTTTTACGATGAAGCGTGTGTGTGAATGTGTGTTTGTGTATTCGAGGGACGGTTTCTCAAATTCTGTAAGATAAGAGACCAATTTAACTACGAATTCCTTAATCTAACATTAATGGGAAAGCTGAAAAGGTTTTGGTAACAATTGGACAACTGGCAGTATTTATTTCTTATAAAAACTCTTCTAAATATTATTGTCTGTGTGTCTGTGTGTCTGTGTGTGCGTGTGTGTGCGTGTGTGTTACAGTTACAGTTATTACAATGGGGTATTCCACCATAACAAAAAAATTTTAAAAAAATCTGTTGTGGCCAGCACAAGACCTTCCGTCAATTCCATGTATTTTGTACAAATCCCATACCAAAAGGTCCTTGGAACAGATTCTATATAATATCATGTAAAATCGAACACGAACACATACTATTTTTTACAAATTCCATACCAAAAGTTCATTTGAAAAGGTTCTATAAATCCAATAAAATTATAACATAAACTACACTAAGTAATGTCCTTCCATCTTCTCTTTGGCCTTTCTCTGCGTCTCACTTGCGAGCAACACTATGACATACCAATTTTAGATCCTATACTTTTTTCCATATTTGGTTTTGCACTTGCAACTGACATCTGTCAATTAAGTTTTTTTGAATAATTATGTCAGCTGTTTCCATGATAAATGGCAAAGCTGACTCATTTTTCAAAAATTAATTTCTTTATAATGCTTTAACTCTACATCTATTGAATATGAAGGAAAATGAATAAGCAAACCAAATAGAGAAGAGTATTTTCTTTAATTAATATAATAACAAAATGTCAAAAAATAATATTTAACTGCGTTTTTTTAAGAAAAACTGTTAAAAACTTCAAATAAGGGTACTTCCGGTGGATCAATTATAACCAAAATCTAATCAACTCGTCATATGAATGTACAGAAGAGGAATACGAAAGAATTATAATTTTTAGAATTATAGTATTGGAGTTATCGTCGGAGAAAAATTTGTCACACACGGACACACATACACACACACGGACACACACACACACACACACGGACACACACACACACACACATACATACATACAGACATCATCTTAAAAATAGTAAATTCGTATTCTAGGGACCCTAAAACGTGCTTATTCATTAAAAACTCACCACCGAATTTTTTGACCAAAGACAATACCTTCCTTACCTAAAGGTGACGGAAGGTAAAAATCATTTTAACTTAAAGTATGGCTCAATAAACAATGATTAAAACAATGAAAACATTTTTTAAATAATTGCTTCTCTATCTAATACACTTAAAAATTATTATATTTTCTATAGATTTAGATATAAAGAAAATATTATATATAGAATAATCCGTTGCAATAAATCGCACAGTCCAAACTACACCAAGAAAACCAGTTGTCTAATTCAAATGTTTGTAATTAATAGATAAATGTCAGTGTCAAAAATCAACAGTTTTACTGACATTACTGAAGACTTTTTCTGGGAAGTACATTTAATATTTCTTATTGAATTATTAATCAAATATTTAAAATTGTAGGTAGGTATGTATATTAATAGTAATAATACATTTTAAAAAAATCAATTTAACCTAAAGTATGTCTCAATAAATGATATTTAAAACAATGAAAACATTTTTTTAAATAAATACTTTACGAGATATTTCACATTTGCTAAAAGGGGAAATTGACGTCATACTATTGTCATCTTTCTCTCGCAGCGTACTCAGAGCAGTGTGTGTGAGAAAGACAAGTATCGGGGGAATGTGACGTTACACTGATTTCTCGAAAATAAAATACTGTTAAACTAGGAATAATTAAGATGTTTTAATATTATGAATTGCTTCAAAACTGAATGAAGTTTTATTTAAAATAATAAAAAAAAATCTGTTGTGGCCAGCACAAGACCTCTCGCCATTTCCATATTAGGATATATAAGTATTGTATTGCACTTCGCTTTCGAATCGTCGTTATATAACAAAAAATTACAGAACTTTACTCAAATATTGTTTTTTATTATATTTAATATGTCTTCTGCACACATATAATTCTAATTATATCTATTTTTCATTGTATGAGGAAGTTTCTAAATGTCAAGGGATTCTTCCAATTCATTAACCAGATTGGCGGTATTTCTGATGGATATATGCATTTTACCACAATTTTACCTATAATTTCAAATATTTAATTAATAAAACATTAAGAAATTTTAAATATACTTCCCAGAAAAAGCTATCAGAATGTCACTAAAACTGTTGATATTTGATAATGACATGTGTCACGTTATAAACATTGGAATTTGTCAACTGGTTTCCTTAGTGGCCTGGCCTCTGCGATTAGTTTACTCTATAAATTATAGTGTCTTTATATCTAAATCTATACAAGATATAATAAAAATTTTAAGTGCATTAGATGGAGAATTTTATGTTCTTCAATATTTAATAAAACTCCCAAAAAATTATATTTAGAAGATTTTTTTTAAGAAACTACTACTTCCGGTTGTTCAATTGTTACCAAAACATTTTCAGCTCTTCCCAGGAATGTCAGATTGAAGAAACTGCAGTTAAATATTTTTTAAGTCTTATAGTTTTTAAAGAATCGTCCCTCCAACATCCATACATACACACACACACACACACACATACACACATCCACACACACACACAGACATCATTTTAAAAATGTTATAATCGGATTCTAGGAACCTTAAATCGTGCTTATTCAATAAAATCTGGATATGCGAATTTTAGCATGAATCCAATACCTCTCTTAGCGAGAGGTAAAAATTATGTAGAATACGCCATTATTAAAGAATATAAAATTATCTATCCGATATATTGAACAATTTATTATATCTTCTATAGATTTAGAGATAGAGAAATATAAATATATAAAATAATCCGTTGTAATGAATCTCACAGCTCAAATAGCTCCATAGAAACATGTTGAAAAATAAAATGTTTGTAATTGACAAAAAAATGTCAGTGTCAAATACAGTAGAACCCCGATTATCCGTGCGCGTTTAATCCGGGCGGCATTTTACGATTGGTCTTCCGATGATTTTTATCTAAATAACCAGACTTCTACAGAAAGTTCTAGCAAAGTAGTAATGATGATGAAAATAATTTCGTCATCAAAACAAGTGATCCAGACGCCAGAGATGCGGTAAATGTACTCATCTAATATTTTGAAGAACAACCTGAAACTGATAGCATTGATCTGCAGTTACTTTAACTTAGAAAAATGAAGGAATTTATAAGAAGAAAAATTTACGAAGCCCAAAAACAAAAAAAAAAAATAACTGATTTTTCAAATGATTTCGTTGATATCGTTTGTTGTGTTCCTCTGACATATGTATTTGTCCAAATAAATGATTAAAAAAATCTGATGTGGCCAACACAAAACCTCCCGCTATTTAATTTTTACATACATACATACGTACATAAAATCACTCGATTCCCACTTAGGGGGTTAGCCAGGGCCGCATTTATATCTTCAGAGGCCCGAGGCGCAGTGACCTGTTGAGGCCCCTATTTTTATATACTTTAAAATATATCCGGTGAGAAACACCTGTCTATTTTAAATTAAAAGATAAGTTGTTAATGGTTATTAAATCAAAATAAATTATGGAGTATTAATAATAGTAAATAATTTTATTATTATTAGTATCACATAACAAAAACAAAAATAATTCGAAAACTGTAAATAAAAATATTATCTACCTATATAGTACACATCTACATAACATTTAATGGTTACTATGGTTACCCTACAGTGATATTATCAAAGTAAAAATAGAAAAGAGGCATTCTGATTGGCTTAACACTGATTTCCTCCAGAGGTTATTTTAAGGATTTTTTCCACTGCACATAAAGGAAATAAATCGTTGTTGATAAGTTGGGGGAGGGTTAGGGAAAATATGCGCCGCAGGCGATTTTTTGAAAATTTTCAAGGTCAAACGAGTTTTAATGCAAAGTACGATAATATAGAGTTCTTTACAAAGACACTAATTTAACAAATTTAAAAAATAAAATAAATATTTTGACGAAAACGCGTATATGCGCTCCAAAAGTGTATAGCTGGGCTGTCTTACTAAGCTATTCGGCTTTTTTCTGAGGCCCCCCGGAAGATGAGGCCCCCAGCTAGCGCCTCATGCGCCTCTGCTTAAATGCGACCCTGGGGTTAGCAAATACCCGGAAACAATAGTAACAATAAGAAAAGGGATAAGAGTAAGAGCTCAGCTTTAACAATATTCTTCTTTCGCCTCTCCACAATCACCATAGCATTCATACATAAGAACATATTAAAGTGACCGATTTTCGGTAGCGAATAACCCCATCCGGACCACAATAATAGTTACGCAACAATCTTCCTTCGCCACACTTTCCTATCCATTTTTATTAATTTAAATACATACTTACGTATTTACTAACGCTGCAAACTGTTCCATTGCATAAAACTATTGATTTATTTACTATTTTCTTTTTAAAATGTCACTATTATTAATTTGAAGTGATTAGTTTTTTGACAGTGACATTCACCTGTCAGTTACATTCATTTGAAATGTGATGTGTAACAAAGAAATAGTGTTTATCTTAGGCTTCGGGATGTTAAAAAAAAAGATTTTTAAATTTATCTGTAAATTATATAGAAAAAGTATTAATGTATTCCTATAGAAAATTCAATAATCTTTAATTTTCATAATGACAAAATGCGAAAAATTCGCATTTAATGGTATTTTTTGAAGAAAAACCATTATGAGCTTCAGGTAAAGTGCCATTTCCGGTTATCCGATTTACACCAAAATCTAATGGGATCTTTCCATATTAGAATAGAGTAGAAATACAAGGTTTCAGAATTTTCTGTATGGTAGTATTTGAGTTAGAGCGAAGACAAAATTCCTACACATACACACACACACACACATACATACACACACACACATACACACACACATACACACATACAGACATCATCGTGAAAATGTTAAAATTGGATTCTAGGGACCTTAAAACGTGATCATTTACTAAAATCTCGAAACATGATTTTTAGCACGATCCCTATACCTCCCTTACCAAGGGTAGCGGGAGGTAAAAAATGGAAAACGAGGTGTTTGGATTATCCGTGATTTTTCCGGGAAGTACCTACATTTAATATTTTTTATTTTATTATTCATTAAATATTTAAAATTATAGATACAAACAGGGAGTTATTCAAAAAGCGGGCTATAGGCGCTTAACATGAAATTTAAACAAAATTACAAAGAAATGTATATCGTTTGAAATATCAGAAATTCTATTCTCCAATAAAAATTACAGATAATTACATTCAGAGCTGGGCAGTAACTAGTTACTTTAGGAACTTAGTTACTAACTAGTTACTTTTACGTAACTTGTAACGTAACTTAGTTACTTTTTAAAATATGGTAACTGTAACTGTAACTTAACTTGCTGCGGAAAAGTAGTTGGTAACTTTACGGTTTTTAGTTACTAGTTACTTAAGTAACTTAAGTTACTTAAAGTAACTCAGAAATTAGAATGTAACTTAAGTTAGTCAAAGTAACTTAAAAAGTGGAATGTAACTTAGTTATAAAAAGTAACGGGGGGCATTAAAATTTCTAAAAAATATTTTGTTGAGGCTGATGCCTTTTTTAGAAACACTAACTAAAACTGTTTTGTTTTAATTAATGTCTGTCCAGGGTGGGAGTGTTGAGCGCAGCATCGCGCATAGCCTCTGTAATGTGTAACTTTTATTTTAATACATAATTAAATTCAATATTATTGTTGATTGATTTCAAGCCATAATAGATAATAAAATAAGTAATTATATTCATTAATAATAGAGTTTTTGTACGGTAAACAGAAAAACTAAAAATAACACATTATTTTAACTTTTAATTCTAGAATTAAAAAGTCACTAAATGTTAAATTTGACATAAAATATATTATTTTCAAATGTTTTCCTCGCTTACAAATGATACGTTTTAATAAATTATAATTAAACTGCCACTAAATCATCAAAATTATTTCAATTTTCAGGTTATACAAAAAATTGTGTATTTTGTTCGTTGTTCCAAGTGTTGCAAGACTTGAATTCGTCTCATTTTTGCAAATTCCCTTCTCACAAGATAAAATGTAACTTTTAATTTTTATATTATAATGTAGGTCCGCAGGGCCTTTTTATCAGATTTTTGGGCCCTAGGCCAAATGTTTTTTCGGGCCCCCCTCCCTCTTTATAGTAAAAAACAAGTACGTACAAATATTTGTATAATTATAATGTAAGTTTATTTATTAAAGAAAAAAAAATGCCTGCTGAGAGAAAAGCTGATCAATTATACAGTACCGCATGCTCGATTCTAGTTTTAGGTGAAATTTTAGCGTAATATTTTGTTACCCCTCTTTAGGGACGGTTGGCGATTTTGCCGGGTCTCGGGAATATGTTATTAGAGTAGCGGGGCCCCAAATATTTATAAAAATATACTTTTTCATCAAATTTTCTTAGATATTTGAATGTGCGGGGCCCATGTGAGCGCGGGGCCTCAGATTGAAAATCGACGTCTGATCCGAGGTTTCCAATAAATTAATCATTATCCACTAATAAGTCTGCATGTTTTATACATTATAATGGTCATGTCATGTTAGAAAGAAAGTAGATTCTTTATATCTTGGTATAAGAAATCAAAATTGAAAAATAAATTAATAAATATTAAAAAAATCACAGCAACCGGGCCCTGCGGGCCCCTTGTCCGTTAACATTAACAATAATAATCTGATTGGGTGTTGCCAAGCAATAACGTTAAAATTTAGGTTGACGTAGTTAGTGCAAAAACTCCGTGATATGTATACTACACAATAACTAACTCAACAGTCTAAGTCTACACTTCACGCCATTAAAAGTAGTTAAAAAGTAACTCAAGGTAACTAAGTTACTTTTAATGAGTAACTAGTAAATAACTTAGTTCTTTCACCAAAGTAACTGTAACTTAAGTAACTTAGTTACTTTTTTGGAGGTAACTGTAACTAGTGTTGCCAGAAGTCGAGACGAGACGAGACTAGGGGCCGGTCTTGTCTTGGTCTTGAGTTGGTCTCGACTAGAGTGGTCTCGTCTTGGTCTTGTCGAGACGAGACTTGATGTCAGTCTCGTCTCGTCTCGAGTCTCGACAAGACTCTCGACTTTGCCTCCATTAACATTTTTTTTATAATCCCATCTAATAGTACATAAAATTCTAAGAATAGCAGTACAATCGCGATTCAAAAATTCAAAATAGTATAAGAGATATTTATTATTTTTTCTGTAAATATCAACTTGATACTTGAGCTCTTGAAATAATTAATATGAAAATATACATACATACCGAGTGTTGTTTCTTGTTAATAAACATAAAATATATAATTTCAAATCCTTAGCTACAGAATAAATCACAGCAATGCATTTCTATTGTTAGCAATAGTTAAATAGGTATGTATATGTTTAAATTAAGCAGTAAGTAAATGGACAAAAATCCCCAAAAAAAAAACTTCTTTCGCTATTTTTTTTATATTTTTCTAAATAAATGTTAAATAAGTAGATAACTAAAACTTAACCTTTCGCATATCTCCTAGTACGCGTACCACAGGTTGAGAACTTCTGCTTTATATCAAAATTTTGACTAATAAAAATATAGTTAGTCATATATTTATATGTTATTTATTTGCCAAAACTTATTCCAAAAACGTATTTAGAATAATAATGGTATATTCAATAAAAACTGTAGGTAGTTACATAAACACAATTCTCTAACAAAAAAAAAACACTTATTTGAAAAACAAATAAATTATAATAAACGTGCTTAAATTTATAAAATTAGTAAAAAAAATTAGTAACTAAGAAACTTTAATAATAACACTTGTACGGTTTAACGAATTATAAATAGAGTAACTTTCCAAAATCAGTCAGCTTTACTATAATCATAGAAACAGCTGATATATTCAAAAAATTGTAATTGACAGATGTCAGTGTCAAGTACAATATACATAATGATTGTTCGTGTTATAATTGTATTGGATTTATATTTTTTCTAAAGAACGTTCGGTATGGAATTCGTAAAAAATAATATGTGTTATAATTTTATTGAATATATAGAATCTTTTCTAGGGAACTTTTGATGTGGGATTGGTACAAAATACATCAAATTGACGGAAGGTCTTGTGTAGCCACACAGATTTTTTATGTATCTACTAAAACTTCTTTTACATGTTGTAGAAGGTAGAGTTAAAAATAAAATCAAGCCATGGAGTAAAAATGGATAGAATTTTTTGGAGATATCTAATAATTCTTCATATGGTATTTCTTTCTCAAGAGGTTCCTCTTTCCACTTACGAAACCATAATAATGATTCCTCATAAAAATTGTCTATGTTATGTTTCATTTAATTCTTTATCATACGTTTATACTTTTCTTTATTACATGGTTTTATATTTTTAGGATGCAAAATTGTTAGATTGACTAAAGTATTGTATTCGGAAATATTTGGATTTGGGTTGGGCAAACCTACCTACTTTTATTACTAGCAGATGTCTAAAAGTGGTTGTTATTGTCTGGTAATATGCAGCATTTATAGCACCGTTGTAAAATTTATTGTTCCATTATTGGATTTTTACAAGAAAAGAAATGTTGTGTTATTTTTAACCCATTTTTTAAAAATTATATTATATTAGGGAATTGGAAAAACAGTTTGTTTTACACATTTGTGCATACAAAGTTTTAAGAAAATTGTTAAAGAAGGGCTTGTACATTACGACTTTTATATTTCTATTTTCTTTAAGGCTTTAAGTAAACGTTGATTATTGTTTTCAATTTTTTCATATGAATGAATTTATACAATGTATTTTCATTTTCATAGGGGGTGCGAGCGCCCCCCCCCCCCCCCCCCCCCCCCCTGGCCTCTTGTATACGCCCATGGGCACTGGGCGAGTGTACTTGCATTTTGCATGTGTTCTTACGAGAAATTCTTAATACCAGTTTCTTAGAATATCTGATACCAATTTTACCAAATTGTTATACCTGTAACTACATATTTTAACAATGTCCCCTACATTTCACTTTGTTGAGATAAAGTTTTACTTTCATTATACATAAACTTTTATCTTTTGAAGCAGATATTTTCCATTTTTTTTTTACTAAATGATACATGCGATATTATTCATATGTTTCAATGGAAGAATTATTTAGGTGAATAAGAAGTACATACGTTGAAAATGTAGAATATGGTTATTTTAAAACGGGAATTTCCCTAAGATCGTAAAATCTTTGTGTGCATTTTCGCAAAATTCTAAGAATCACAATAGATTCTTTAAAAATAAAAGAAAAATAATGTATATTTGAAGGGAACGTTACTTTTGTTATAATATATTAATTTAATAAATAAAACTGAAGTACATGCTAACTTGCAGAATGCACCACAGATGTAACTTTTGTGTGCTATTTGAAAATTAGAAATATTTTTGAAGATGTAGTCAGTATTTCATATACCCAGTTGTACCAATATATTAATTGAGAATTAAACAAAAATTAAATTAAACTAACATGTGTAGTATAAAATAAAGGTTGATCTGAATTTAATAAAAAATATTGGTGCATTAAAATAACATAAGAATTTTAAATTGATACTTTTTTATTTCATCCCACTTACATTGTAATTTAAATTCATTTAAAACTTATATTTGGATTATTTAGATGAATAAGGAATACATCATATTTACATAAATTAATGTTTCTGGGACACAATTATGAAAGTAGAAAATTACAAAATTTGAAAAATTAATATCTCTCTTATTTATTCGAATTTTCAATCAGTATTTACAGCAATACTCTCAGTTTTTGAAGGACTTTTAGAATAGGTATATCTTTAAAAAAATACCTTTGATCTGAAGTCGAGAGTCTTGTCGAGACTCAAGACTTTCTCGACAAGACTTGATACTAGTCTCGTCTCGTCTCGACTTTTCTAGTCGAGACCAAATGATGGTCTCGTCTCGACAAGACCAAGACGAGACGAGACCAAGACCAAGACTGGTCTTGGTCTTGTGGCAACACTAACTGTAACTAGTTACATTTTAAAAGTAACTTGCCCAGCTCTGTACATTCTACACCTAATTCCCTAAAAATATTTTGTATTCCAAGCATTAATTGCAATTATCGTCAGAGAATTTTTTGTCACATACACACATACACACATACACATAGAGACAACATCGTAAAACAAGTAAAATCGTATTCGAAGGGTCCTGAAACGTGCTTATTCATTAAAAACTCTCCCCGAATTTTTGACCTTGACATTACCTTCTTTTCCTGAAGTTGACGGAAGGTAAAAACAATGCTAAACAAATACTCGCCAATCTCCTTTAATCACTTATTCATGTTACCAGTTTATAAAATCATAACTTCTAATACGCCTTGTTTTAGAGGCCGAAAAATGTCTCACCGCCATCACCGGGTATAAATATTATCCTTTCCACCTTTGGGTTAGAGAATTAAATTAATCTCCCAAATCTGAAAAAATCTGCGGAGGTTAAAGTTCACAAGATATGACCGAGTTTACAACGCAGAGAAAAATAAACCGCGTTTTTTATGTCTTCACTTCCCTACCCAGCGTTGAGATAAAGTTATAACCCTTATCTTCACAGGGACAGTTAACTTAATTAATAACTGGGACGCCTCCTGAGGGATACAGGCCCGGCTTATTAATAAATCCAGGGCAGGACGCAGGGCTAATAAATTTCAACCTCAATCGATTTTATATTCATCATCATCGGAGACAGTCTTAAGTAAAAGATTACTTTTAGTTTAGGGTTTGAACGAGGGTGAACTTTATCACTTCAATAGCCGAATTATGGACACAACTGTATTATGATGGTAGAAGAATATAAGTGTGACGTGAATAATAAGAAGAAGAAGGGTTTTTACCTTCCGTCACCTTTAGGTAAGGAAGGTATTGTCTTTGGTCAAAAAATTCGGTGGTGAGTTTTTAATGAATAAGCACGTTTTAGGGTCCCTACAATACGAATTTACTATTTTTAAGATGATGTCTGTATGTATGTGCATGTGTTCGTGTGTGTGTCCGTGTGTGTGTGTGTGTGTGTGTGTGTGTGTGTGTGTGTGTGTGTGTGTGTATGTGTGTCCGTGTGTGACAAATTTTTCTCCGACGATAACTTCAATACTACAATTCTAAAAATTATAATTCTTTCGTATTCCTCTTCTGTACATCCATATGAAGAGTTGATTAGATTTTGGTTACAATTGATCTACCGGAAGTACCCTTATATGAAGGAAGGACTGTATCGCAGAAGAAGGAATGCCTGTGTCAAGAAGATGTGTTGGACAGGAATGATTGGAAGAAAAGAGGAAACAGCTACCTCTAATAAAATAGGGGAACCTGAAGAATAAGAAGAAGTGTCAAGTGCATTTTACTATTTTACTTAGTGTATGTTTATGTTATAATTTTATTGGATTTATAGAATAGAAATAGTATGTTTTCGTGTTTGATTTTACATGATATTATATAGACTCTGTTCCAAGGACCTTTTGGTATGGGATTTGTACAAAATACATCGAATTGACGGAAGGTTTTGTGCTGGCCACAACAGATTTTTTACCTCCTGCTATCCTAGCTAAGGGAGGTATGGGTCATCCAGCGAATCAAGCGGTTTACGTCATAAATACAATATCACTAGAAACAGTGACGTCATATGTTAAAAAGTTTACATGGGCATGTAAAACGGATTAAACTATGATCTGTGGGCTGCCTTCATAAATCCAAATCTTTCTTAAAAAGGTAACACGTCTCGTATCATTTTTTCCAGCGAAATCCAATTTTATTTAAAATATTCTGAACGATACTGCTTACGCCGTTATAAATACTTCATTCTTGTAGTATATGCAAAAAACTATCTAGTATTATGTGAGATCCTTAAAAAAATACAGAATACTGCATACCATACAATTTCTCACTGTTTCTGTACATTGCGTATAGCGTTTGCCACACGCTGTACATATAGATTTAATTTTCAAATTATTACTAACAAATAGAACAAAATATTACCTCAATATTACAATTCAGTGAAAGTTAGAGCCACCAATCTATTTTTAATTTTCAAAATAAGTCAATAAATAAACTACAAGCTCTTGAATTAGACATGACAGAGCATTTGACATTTTGTCAATGAACAACGAAACCAAAAACAAAATGAACTCACAATACAGGTTGAAAAGTATAATATAGACACATAATATTTAGTAATATACATATTCAAAATTACCAATATTAAAAAAATATAATCAAACGTCATTTTGCAAAAATTTACAAAATTTTATTTAATAATAATATTTCCAAATATAATTATTTTTATTAAAGGTGTCAAATACATGATAATAATAAAAAACCAAAAAAATACCGTTAATAAAATATATTCACAAAAATAAAGAAAATTTCAAAAATCCCTAAACGATGACGTAAACCGCTTGATTCGCTGGATAGCCCATACCTAATATTTACAATGGGGGGGATTCCAGCTCAATCGAATTAAAGGAAAATAGTAAAAAATATACGAATGTATATGCTGAATAACGAATATGAAATGGTATAATTGAGATATTTCGGAAATAAGGGGTTTTTTGTTATAGCGCTTCGACACCAATATGAAATCTATATATATAATATTTTGATTGGCGACCGAAACATGCATAACAAATAGCGTGTTAGGAGGTGGGGGTTAGTACCAATGGAAGTTAAGAAATTCAAATTCGAAAGGAGGGGCTAACATTCCTGTACTGCAGTCTTCAAACAGTTTTTATTTTAACATAAATTTCTTGCATTAAACTTAATAATTTAAATACACCTGTAATTATAAAGTATGTAGACTTATACAGTGTTATAATATTCGTTGATTTTATGTAAATATAACTTAAAATAGCATATATTTCAAGAACATTTAGGTTCATGATGAAAACAGTTTAATATAAAAACACATAAGCGTCACGTCAATCTTTTCAAAATTCGGGACACCATAACTCGCTTATTAATAGGATTTTTTTCACCGGATTTTCATTAGTAGTCTTAGTTTTCCTAATATTTTCAGATAAAATTATGAAAAAAAAAATCTGTTGTGGCCAGCACAAGACCTCTCGCCATTTCCATATTAGGCTATATAAGTATTGTATTGCACTTCGCTTTCGAACCGTCGTTTTATAACAAAATATTACAGAACTTTACCCAAATATTGTTTTTTATTGTATTTAACATGTCTTCTGCACACATATAATTCTAATTATATATATTTTTCATTGTATGAGGAAGTTTCTAAATGTCATAGATTGTTCCAATTCATTAACCAGATTGGCGGTATTTCTGATGGATATATGCATTTTACCACAATTTTACCTATAATTTCAAATATTTAATTAATAATACAATAAGAAAAATTAAATATACTTCCCAGAAAAAGCTATCAGAATGTCACTAAAACTGTTGATATTTGACAATGACATGTGTCATGTTATAAACATTGGAATTTGTCAACTGGTTTCCTTAGTGCCTTGGCCTCTGCGATTAGTGTACTCTTTAAATTATAGTGTCTTTATCTCTAAATCTATGCAAGATATAATAAAAATATTAAGTGTATTAGATGGAGCATTTTATGTTCTTCAATATTTAATAAAAAAAACTCCCAAAAAATTATATTTAGAAGAATTTTTCTAAGAAACTACTACTTCCGGTTGTTCAATTGTTACCAAAACCTTTTCAGCTCTTTCCAGGAATGTCAGATTGAGAAAACTGCAGTTAAATATTTTTTAAGTCTCATAGTATTTGAGGAATCGTGTCTACAACATCCAGACATACACACATACACACATCCACACACACACACACACACACAGATATCATTTTAAAAATGTTATAATCGGATTCTAGGGACCTTAAATCGTGCTTATTTAATAAAATCTGAGTATGTGAATTTTAGCATGAATCCAATACCTCTCTTAGCGAGAGGTAAAAATGGTGGAATCCCCATTAGCTAATATAATGAAGGAATGGGATTTCTAAGTCCACTGTTGAACAAAAGGCTTCTTCATATTCTTCCTTATATGTAATATGAATAAATAATGATTAATGAATGGTGTTACTTGCAAGTTTAAATTGTGTCCAAAATGCATTTAATCATTTTTGGCGCTTACGGAAGACTTCAATTTCGAAATCTTCGCAATAAGTAATCCATCCCATTTGCCCGATTATGAATTTATCAAATGTTCTAGATTATTAAAGCACTGTGTTTTAGATGTAATTACCGCTCTTACACCTTTGTTGAGAAATCCAATAATTAATAAATTCATAATTAATGTTACATTAACTAATTGCTAATACAGGTTCTATACAGTGTCCCACACCTCTATCTTCAGTGTGGCAGAGATAGCCAATGTTATTCTTATGGAGGTTTTCTGTACCATGTTGCCAATTTTTCAATGTAATGTAATATTGAAACATTCATAAATTGTCATTGCTATACCAAAATTAGTTAACACTGTACAATTTAAGTTTTATGAGGGTCTCTTATTTACCCAAGGGCTTATTGTATACACCCAATATTTGTCTAAATAGTTTTATATACAGGGCGGTTTGTACCTGTAATAAATAATATTTCAATACAATATTTTAAGACTGCCCAGCATACTAATCTTGATTAAATGCATTAGAAATTAGAATTTTAAAATATTATAAATTCAAATTGAAGAATACAAAGAAAGAATAAAGACTTATGAACTATGTAAAATATATGCAGTATTTCAATCAAGCTTAAATATTAGTAAATTATCAAATAAGAAGATATAAATTAAATAAAAAATATGTATTATTAAACTGACCAGTGTGTTATTCAATTTCATTTTTTTCTTCGCACCTATGCTATTTTACATCTATATTTTGTACTCATATATGTATTATTTTTATATCTTTTCGTAGAATGGAAATATGTAACATAAGGAATTTATATTGTTGACGACGATTGTAAAATGTCCAATTAAGTACAAAAATGTTTCATATTATTTACTTTAAATTGACTAGAGTTTATATGTTAATTCATTTCATTTACCTACGCTCGTTATAATTTTATATCCTACTTGCATTTTGTTTGTATTATTTTATATTTTTTGTAACTTATTAAACTGACCAGTTCATTATTTAATTTTTTTTTTTACTTTTCTATTCTAATTCATAGCCACATGTGCTATCCGCTATCCGCTATATAAGTTCCACTACTAGCCAACAGATGGGGGTCCCCATCCCGCTATCTTAAAGTCACTGACTTGAATCCATCTGTTGGCTAGTAGTGGAACTTATAAATATTGCCACATGTCAAGTTGACAAGTAGTTCGAATTTTCAATTTTGTGATCAAATCCTTGTGTTCGTGTGTTAAATCAATAATATTTGATTAATATACAGTGTGTCCCATTTAGAAGTGCCACCATTGGGATCTCGAGAACTATAAGAGATACAATGTCGGTTAAATGGAACTTTTTGTGCGCCTTTGGAAGGCCATCTCAGATGTGCTTTTGTTTTTCCAAAAATTTTCATAGGGCACTAGATAATGACGAAAATCTGAATATTGTTGATTTTTTCTTTTTAAAATAACTTCTAAACTATTAGTAATTGAGAAAAACATTTCAAATATAAAAGATAGATATTTTTATTAGCTAACCAGTGACGTACGAAATAAATTTTTATATCCGTAAATTTTCGAGATATAACACAAACTTATATTTTTTTAAATGGAACCCATATCTGATTTTAGTCTCAAAAAAATTAATATTTTTTTCTCTTTTCAATAATGTAAGGGTTATTATGTTTTATATTTGTCTTGCTCCTAAAATTTAATTTTTCTCTTTATTTTCCTGAATTTTGTTATTATTTCCCAAAAAAACATTATTATTTTTATTAATTATATTGTATTTGATCAAAATAATTTGTTTTATGCCTTTATTACTTAATATTTTCATTCTAGAATCATAATTACAATTTACACTATAATGAGCCAAGGGCGACCTGATACAAAATATTATCAAAATTAATTTGATACGAATTTTGAGCAAAATTTTCTAACGAAATAAATTATTTAAATACAAGGAGTATTTCCAAATAGAAATCTACCAATATTTTCAAAATAACTGTAAATTTAGTACAAAATAAGGAAAAAATAATAATTTTGAAGGCAAAACAAATATAAAACATAATAACCCTTACATCGTTGAAAAGAGAAAAAAATAAAGATTTTTTTGAGACTAAAATAAGATATGGGTTCCATTTAAAAAAATATAAGTTTGTGTTATATCTCAAAAATTTACGGATATAAAAATTTATTCCGTACGCCACTGGTTAGTTAATAAAAATATCTATCTTTTATATTTGAAACTTTTTTCTCAATTATTAATAGTTTAGAAGTTATTTGAAAAAGAAAAAATCAACAATATTCAGTTTTTCGTCATTATCTAGTGCCCTATGAGAAGTTTTGGAAAAATAAAAGCACATCTGAGATGGCCTCCCAAAGGCGCATAAAAAGTTCCATTTAACCGACATCGTATCTCTTATAGTTCTCGAGATCCCAATGGTGGCACCTCTAAATGGGACACACTGTATATATTATAAGTACCTATTTAAATTATAACAATTATTTATAATTCTAAGAAATAGCACATGTGGCTATCCGACTTAAATCCATCTGTTGGCTAGTAGTGGAACTTATATAGCGGATAGCGGATAGCACATGTGGCTATGAATTAGAATAGACCTCCTGTTTAGACACACTGAAAGTACACCAGTCATAAATACATTCAATGAAGTACCCAGAATATTTCATCTCTTTTTGGGCATCTATTTTGCTCTTTCTATCTTGCAGATTTACAGCAGATAAATATGGCAACTTGGTACTCCATAAGACTCTATACTGAACATAGAGTGTAGGACACTGTATAGCTATTAACTACTTGTATATCTTCTGGATTTAAGTTTCCAGCAAGCAAAATTTTGTTTTCTCAACAATGGGGGATTACGCCATTTTTTTTTTTATAATTTCATCTGAAAATATTAGGAAAACTAAGACTATTGATGAAAATCCGGTGAAAAATTCCTATTAATAAGCGAGTTATGGTCTCCCGAATTTTGAAAAGATTGACGTGACGTCACATTTATGTGTTTTTATATCAAACTGTTTTCATCATGGACCTAAATATTTTTAAAATATATGCTATTTTAAGTTATATTTACATAAAAATAAATGAATATTATAACACTGTATAAGTATACATACTTTATAATTACAGGTGTATTTAAATTATTAAGTTTAATGCAAGAAATTTATGTTGAAATAAAAACTGTTTGGAAACTGTAGTACAGGAATGTTAGCCGCTCCTTTCGAATTTGAATTTCTTAACTTCCATTGGTAGTAACCCCCACTTCCTAACACGCTATTTGTAATGCATTTATAGGCGGTTTCTCGGTCGCCAATCAAAATATTTTCATATTAGTGTCGAAGCGCTATAACAAAAAACCCTTTATTTCCAATATGTCTCAATTATACCATTTCATTTTTTTATTAATATTCGTTACTTAGCATATACATTCGTATTTTTTTACTATTTTCCTTTAATTCGATTGAGCCGTAATCCCCCATTCAATTTGCTTTTATTGTGGCCCGTGGAGCCGTGGACCTCTTTTCTTTGATTCTGCAAATCACATATTATTGAAAATATTGCAAATACATATTTGAATTTATCAAATTACCGTTGTCAGACATTATATTCATAAATACAGGATACAGGGTGATCAAAAAGAAATGATGAAGTTGGCAATACAATTCTGCAAAGATCCCCAGAATTTCTGGAAATCTTTTTATCCTAAAGTTTACACAAAACCAGGTGAAAGCGAAAATACAATTTAACGAGTCATTTTGACAATATATACAAATAGGTTATATCAGAGGTAAGGCCTGACAGCTAATAGGATTTTGAATGATTGAAATGCTTTAGATTATTGCTTATGGGTAATGTAAGAAGTAAAAGTACGTCGGTAAGTGAAATAACAATTATTTTAATAAAAAAAATCTGTTGTGGCCAGCACAAAACCTTCCGTCATATTTTGTACATATCCCATACCAAAAGTTCCTTGATAAAGATGCTGTATATCCTGTAAAATTTTAACACCAACATACTATTTTTTACAAATTCCATACCGAAAGTTCCTTTTCCTATTTTATTAGGGGCGCTGTTTCTTACTCTTCTCTTTTACTCATTCCTGTCCAACCCATTTTCTTCACATAATTCTTCCTCTCTCATATCTACTCAGTCCTTTCATTTCTCTTTGGCCTTTCTTGTACTTCTGGCATTGAAAATTCCAATCTTGAAGCGAGTCTGCAACTGCAAGTCACTTGCGAGGGACACTCTATCATATTCACATATAACTTTCTGACCCTACACTTTCAACTTTGGTTTTGCATTTGACACTGACATCTGTCAATTAAAAATTTTTGAATTATCTGCTGTTTCCATAATTTTAGCAAAGCTAACTAATTTTTGA
The DNA here is from genome assembly GCA_943142095.1 of Ophonus ardosiacus. Taxonomy (NCBI): domain Eukaryota; kingdom Metazoa; phylum Arthropoda; class Insecta; order Coleoptera; family Carabidae; genus Ophonus; species Ophonus ardosiacus. Next base: position 7,438,198 of record OW964840.1, read on the forward strand.
AAGTTAATCTCTCTTAATGTCTCTATAACTCTATATGTATTGAATCTAAAGGAAAATGTATAATCAAACCGTATAGAGAATAAGATATTCTTTCATATTGATAATCACAAAATGTCGAAAAATGATATTTAACTGCGTTTTTTCAAGAAAAACTGTTAAAAATTTCAAATAAGGGTACTTCCGGTAGATCAATTATAACCAAAATCTAATCAGCTCTTCACATGGATGCAAAGAACAGGAATACGAAAGAATTATAATTTTTGGAATTGTAGTATTGGAGTTATCGTCGGAGAAAAATTTGTCACACACGGACACACACACACACACGAACACACACACACACACACACGGACACACACACATGCAGACATTATCTTAAAAATAGTAAATTCGTATTGTAGGGACCCTAAAACGTGCTTAACCATTAAAAACTCACCACCGAATTTTTTGACCAAAGACAATACCTTCCTTACCTAAAGGTGACGGAAGCTAAAAATCTGTTGTGGCCAGCACAAGACCTCTCGCTATTTCCATTTTATGTTATATAAGTACTGGTTTCCACTTCGCTATCGAACCGTCGTTTTATAACAAAAATATTACAGAACTTTACCCAAGTATTGTTTTTACCTTCCGTTAGATAAGGAAGGTATTGTCTTTGGTCAAAAAATTAGGTTGTGAGTTTTTAATGAATAAGCACGTTTTAGGGCCCCTACTTTACGAATTTACTAATTTTACATTGATGTTTGTATATGTGTGTGTGTGTGTATCCGTTTGTGTGTGTGTGTGTGTGTCCGTGTGTGTGTGTCTGTGTGTGTCCATGTGTCCGTGTGTGTATGTATGACAATTTTTTCTCCGTCGATAACTCCAAAACTACAATTCTGAAAATTATGATTCTTTCGTATTCCTCTTCTTTACAACTATATGAAGAGCTGATTAGATTTTGGTTATAATTGGTCAACCGGAAGTACCCTGACAATTTTTTCTCCGACGATAACTCCAAAACTACAATTTTGAAAATTATGATTCTTTCGTATTCCTCTTCCTTACAACCCTATGAAGAGCTGATTAGAATTTGGTTATAATTGGTCAACCGGAAGTACCCTTATTTGAAGTTCTTAACAGTTTTTCTGGAAAAAACGCAGTTAAATATTATTTTTCGACATTTTATGATCATTAATATGAAAGAAAATCTTATTCTCTATACGATTTGATTATACATTTTCCTTCATATTCAATAGATATAGAGTTATAGAGAGATTAAGAGAGGTTAACTTTCAAAAATCAGTCAGCTTTGTAAAAATTATGGAAACAGCAGATATATTCAAAAAATTCTAATTGCAGATGTCAGTGTTAAGTGCAAAACCAAAGTGGAAAGTATAGGATCAGAAAATAAGATAAGTGACAGTGTCCCTCGCAAGTGACTTGCAGTTTCAATGCCGGGATTACGAGGTAGGCCAAAGAGAAGATGGAATGACTGTGTAGCGGAATATTTGAGAGAGGAAGAACTGTGTGAAGAAGATGCGTTGGAGAGGAATGAGGAAGTGTGAAGTGCAATTTACAGAATGTACATTCGTGTTATAATTATATTGAATTTATAGAATCTTTTCAAAGGAACTTGCAATATGGAATTTGTAAAAAATAGTGTGGTCGTGTTACAATTTTACAGGATATATAGAATATTTTTCAAGGAACTTTTGGTATCGGATTTGTGCGAAATACATTGAATTGACGGAAGGTTTTGTGCTGGCCACAACAGATTTTTATACAGTTTTGATTATAACATTCACAATCTTGATAGACTCAATTACAGTACAATCGCGTTAATAAATAATAATCTATAGGCCGTTATTTCTATCTTTTCATTTTCACCTCCCGCTACCCTTGGTAAGGGAGGTATAGGGATCGTGCTAAAAATCACATATCGAGATTTTAGTAAATGACCACGTTTTAAGGTCCCTAGAATCCAATTTTAACATTTTCAGATGATGTCTGTATGATTGTATGTGTGTGTGTATGTGTGTGTGTTTTTGTTGGATTTTGTCTTCACTCTAATTCAAATACTATCATTCAGAAAATTCTGAAACCTTGTATTTCCATCCCATTCTAATATGAAAAGAAGCCATTAGATTTTGGGGTAAATCGGATAACCGGAAATGGAACTTTACCTGAAGCTCATAATGGTTTTTCTTCAAAAATACCATTAAATGCCATTTTTCGCATTTTATGTCTTATGAAAATTAAAGATTATTGAATTTTCTACAGGAATACATTAATACTTTTTCTATATATTTTACAGATACATTTAAAAATAATTTTTTTTGTTAGTCGCGAAGCCTAAGGTAAACACAATAATTCCTTTATTACACAATTCATATTTCAAATGAATGTAACTGACAGTAAATGTCGCTGTCAGAAAACTAATCTCTTCAAATTAATAATAGTGACATTTTAAAAAGAAAATAGTAAATAAAGCAATAGTTTTCTGCAATGGAACAGTTTGCAGCGTTAGTAAATACGTAAGTATGTATTTAAATTAATAAAAATTCAATAGCGGGAGGTTTTGTGTTGGCCACATCAGATTTTTTATTTTAGTCCTGTTATGTCATAATAACAGTATGGTATTACGAAAAAGAACTTCTTATTTACATATATGAGTAAATATATAAACAAAACCTCTCTGAAAAGTTTCTATATACACTTGTATGAAAATTTGGAGGCGTTCCGAAAAAATTGTCCCCATTAATCAATTTAAAACATGAAATTAGTGGAAATATACACCCTATAATAAAGGGACATTATTCTAATTGGGGTAATTAAGAAGTATTTAAGTATTTTTAATTTATTTTGACACAGAAATATTGTTAGTAATTTGCACAATTTTTCTGATATAAATCTTTTTTTACCCTTCGCTGCATGTTGGAGGGACGGTTTCTCAAATTCTATAACACCAATTTAATTACGTATTCTTTAATCTAACATTAATGGGAAGAGCTGAAAAGGTTTTGGTAACATTTGGACAACCGGAAGTAGTAGTTTCTTTAAAAAAAGCTTTTAAATATTATTTTTTAGAAATTTATGTTATTACAAATATTAAAGAATATAAAATTGTCTATCCGATACATATCTATTGAATATGAAGGAAAATGTATAATCAAATCGTATAGAGGATAAGATTTTCTTTCATATTAATGATCATAAAATGTCGAAAATTGATATTTAAATACGTTTTTTCCAGAAAAACTATTAAGAACTTCAAATAAGGGTACTTCCGATTGACCAATTATAACCAAAATCTAATCAGCTCTTCATATGGTGGTAAAGAAGAGGAATACGAAAGAATCATAATTTTTAGAATTGTAGTTTTGGAATTATCGTCGGAGAAGAATTTGTCACACACATACGGACACACACACGGACACACACACAGATACACATACATACAGACATCAATGTAAAATTAGTAAAATCGTATTCTAGGGATCTTAAAACGTGCTTATTCATTAAAAACACCACCGAATTTTTTGACCAAAGACAATACCTCCCTTACCCACGATTTAAAATATACTGGTTGTGCCATTCTGCACAAAACGAGGGTCTAAAGCGATACGTGTTTCCTCGTTTTTTCCGCTAGAGGCGCAACGTGAGAACGACCCAACTGACACCTGTCATTTGCACGTCATTTTGAAAATATTACATGTTATATCTTATAGAAAAGTAAATAAAACAGGTTTTGAAGAACATATTCGTATTATATGTAATGTAATATAAATATTTTGTTGAAAGATATTGCAATTAATGAAAAATGAAAAGAAAATTAAATAGAAAATGTTTCATTCCTGGATGTGAAACCGGTTACAAGAAATCCACTGAAAAAGAATCTCTGTTTGCTGCTCCACTCGACATCACTTTTTAAAAAATGGCAATGTGCAATTAGTAGAGATGATCGCGAATTAAGATTGAATGATGTTTGTCGAAAACATTTTCGGGAAGAAGATATTATTACCGAATAGAAATCTGGAAGCGTACGGTTCTATCAATTTATTTAGTTTTTCCAATTTTAAATGTATTGATTCAGATTATTAAAATATCTTTCAGAACTCATATTATTAATTGGAAAAATACTATCTTTTTTACCTTCCGTCACCTTTAGGTAGGGAAGGTATTGTCTTTGGTCAAAAAATTCGGTGGTGAATTTTTAATGAATAAGCACGTTTTAGGGTCCCTACAATACGAATTTACTATTTTTAAGATGATGTCTGTATGCCTGTATGTATGTGTGTGTGTGTGTGTGTGTGTGTGTGTGTGTGTGTATGTGTGTCCGTGTGTGACAAATTTTTCTCCGACGATAACTCCAATACTACAATTCTAAAAATTATAATTCTTTCGTATTCCTCTTCTGTACATCCATATGAAGAGTTGATTATATTTTGGTTATAATTGATCCACCGGAAGTACCCATATTTGAAGTTTTTAACAGTTTTTCCTAAAAAAAAACGCAGTTAAATATTGTTTTCTGACATTTTGTTATTATACATATTAAAGAAAATATTCTTTTCTATACAGTTTGATTATACATTTTCCTTCATATTCAATAGATGTAGATTTAAAGCATTATAAAGAAATTAATTTTCAAAAATTAGTCGCAGCTTTGCTATTTATCATGGAAACAGCTGATGCTGATATATTAAAAAAATTCTAATTGACAGATGTCAGTTGCAAGTGCAAAACCAAATATGGAAAGTGTAGGATCACAAAATTGGTATGTCATAGTGCTCCTCACAAGTGACACGCAGAGAAAGGCCAAAGAGAAGATGGAAGGACTGTATCGCAGAAGACTGAAAGGAATGCCTGGGTCAAAAAGATGTGTTGAACAGGAATGAGTGGAAGAAAAGAGGAAACAGCTACCTCTAATAAAATAGGGGAAGCTGAAGAATAAGAAGAAGTGTCAAGTGCATTTTACTTAGTGTATGTTTATGTTATAATTTTATTGGATATAGAAATAGTATGTGTTCGTGTTTGATTTTACATGATATTATATAGAATCTGTTCCAAGGACCTTTTGGTATGGGATTTGTACAAAATACATCGAATTGACGGAAGGTTTTGTGCTGGCCACAACAGATTTTTTTAGTTTAAGTTCTGTAATTTATTATTTTAACCCAACGTTTCGGCACCATAAACTGGTGCCTTCTTCAGGGGATACAATGACATATTTTTTGAAATAACAAAAACAACAAGTAACCAAGGTAACAAGAAATGTTCATAAATGTTACCTTAGTATTGATTCAGGTTTCCATTAAATATAAATTTCTATTAAAAATAAATTCATTATGCATTTAATTTTTTATATTTTATGTAAAAATAGTTTGCTGTGGTAGGGTCGTTCTCACGTAGCGCATCTAGCGGATTATTCAAGGAAACACGTATCAAGCGGACCATCAGAAACAATGAAAAACATGACAAGTGGCATAACCAGTATATTTTAAATCGTGTCCTTACCTAAAGGTGACGGAAGGTAAAAACAGTTGAATATATAGTTACCTTTAATAATTCTTTTATCTTAAGTTAAACCGCTTTATCATCAACTCTTCCACGATGGTAGTATTTCATACACAGCAAAATTTCTTCACGAAGTAATCTTTCTAATATACCTCTATCTATTCAACGAGTGACAAGCAAAAATAAAAAACTTCGTATGGAACGAACGCTTGCATAATATGGTCGTGGAAAAATTCTAATAGAGTTAATTATCGAAGAAAGATGACAGGAAACGAGTTGAAAGAACAAGAAAACTGCACGAAAAGCCAGCTCAGGACTTGAGGAAAATTTAGATTGGATTTCTGATTTTGACGTAGATTTAAATTATTTACAGTTAAATCATTGAAATCATCAACATAAGATATACGATAATGAGCCTGTTTCATATTTTTTTTCGCGATCTCCCAGAAAATGAGCTCTTTCTGATCACTATTTAGACCGAAAAGTCCTTCTTTGCTGAGCTAGCTCGGAAAGTACTTTACCGATCCCGGGACCGGTAAAGCTAAATGTTTCCATGGAGATCAGTTGTTTATTTATTTCTTATTTGCTCGCAGTAAAAAATAAAATAATACTTTTTTATTCTTTTTTCAGGATCGCAAAAAAATATTGTACCCAACATGACCTGAAAGTGTCTATACAGTAAAGTATCACTTTCAGGTCTTGTTACGTAAATTACTATTACCTCCCGCTATCCTTGGTAAGGGAGGTATAGGGATCGTGCTAAAAATCTCATATCGAGATTTTAGTAAATGACCACGTTTTAAGGTACCTAGAATCCATTTTTAACATTTTCACGATGATGTCTGTATGTGTGTATGTGTGTGTATGTATGTATGTGTGTGTGTGTATGTATTTTGTCTTCGCTCTAACTCAAATACTATCATTCAGAAAATTCTGAAACCTTGTATTTCTACCCTATTCTAATATGAAAAGAAGCCATTAGATTTTTGTGTAAATCGGATAACCGGAAATGGGACTTTACCTGAAGCTCATGGTGTTTTTTCTTCAAAAAATACCATTAAATGCCATTTTTTCGAATTTTATGTCTTATGAAAATTAAAGATTATTGAATTTTTTACAGGAATACATTAATACTTTTTCTATATATTTTACAGATAAATATAAAAATAATTTTTTTTATTAGTCGCGAAGCCTAAGATAAAAACTATTCCTTTGTTACACAGTTCATTTTTCAAATGAATGTAACTGACAGTAAATGTCACTGCCAGAAAACTTATCACTTCAAATTAATAATAGTGACATATTAAAAAGAAAATAGTAAATAAAGCAATAGTTTTTTTTTGCAATGGAACAGTTTGCAGCGTTAGTAAATACGTAGGTATGTATTTAAATTAATAAAAATTAAATAGCAGGAGGTTTTGTGTTGGCCACATCAGATTTTTTAAATAGTAATTTAAAGGAAAGTTTCTGCATTATTTTTCGTTTTAATAAAAACAATAATAATTTGTCATTTTCGTAAATAATTAATTAAAAATCAGTTGTGGCCAGCACAAGACCTCTCGCCATTTCCATTTTATGTTATATAAGTATTGTATAGCACTTCGCTATCGAATCGTCGTTTTATAACAAAAAAATTACAGAACTTTACCCAAATATTGTTTTTTATTGTATTTAACATGTCTTCTGCACATATACAATTCTAATTATATCTATTTTTCATTGTATGAGGAAGTTCCTAAATGTCAGAGATTCTTCCAATTCATTAACAAGATTGGTGGTATTTCTAATGGATATATGCATGTTACCTATAATTTTAAATATTTAATTAATAAAACAACAAGAAAGATTAAATGTACTTCCCAGAAAAAGCTTTCAGAATGTAACTAAAACTTTTGATTTTTGACACTGACATTTGTCATTTACAAATTATGTTATAGAATCCGATTATAACATTTTTAAAATGATGTCTGTGTGGATGTGTGTATGTGTGTATGTGTGTGTGTGTGTGTGTGTGTGTGTGTGTGTGTGTGTGTGTGTGTGTGTGTGTGTGTATGTATGGATGGATGGATGTTGGAGGGACGATTCCTCAAAAACTATAAGACTTAAAAAATATTTAACTGCAGTTTCCTCAATCTGACATTCCTGGGAAGAGGTGAAAAGGTTTTGGTAACAATTGAACAACCGGAAGTAGTAGTTTCTTAGAAAAATTCTTCTAAATATAATTTTTTGGGTGTTTTTTTTTATTAAATATTGAAGAACATAAAATTTTCCATCTAATACACTTAAAAGTTTTATTATATCTTGTATAAATTTAGAGATAAAGACACTATAATTTATAGAGTAAACTAATCGCAGAGGCCAAGGCACTAAGGAAACCAGTTGACAAATTCCAATGTTTATAACATAGTTTATAAATGACACATGTCATTGTCAAATATCAACAGTTTTAGTGACATTCTGATAGCTTTTTCTAGGAAGTATATTTAATCTTTCTTATTGTTTTATTAATTAAATATTTGAAATTATAGGTAAAATTGTGGTAAAATGCATATATCCATCAGAAATACCGCCAATCTGGTTAATGAATTGGTACAATCTCTAACTTTTGGAAACTTCCTCATACAATGAAAAAAAGATATAATTAGTATTATATGTGTGCAGAAGACATGTTAAATACAATAAAAAACAATATTTAGGTAAAGTTCTGTAATATTTTGTTATAAAACGACGGTTCGAAAGCGAAGTGCAATACTTATACCGCCTAATATGGAAATGGCGAGAGGTCTTGTGCTGTCCACAACAGATTTTTTTTTGTATAATTACACTCTAAACCTAACTTGAATTGAATATTTATTGGTACCCACATAAGAGAATTTAAAAAGTCTTCACATTTAATGTAAATGTATTGCAGACAAAGTAATTAAAAAGCAATTCCAAAATCAATTTCAAAAGTTTCAGTAAAATTGTCTATTCGACAGTTTGCAAATACCCTGAAAAGTCTCAACTTAATTGCTGTCCAAGATAATTAAAATTATAATCTAATCAGACTTTTCAAAGTTTAAAATAATGAATCGAAGAATTCTGAACCAATGAAGCTGTCCGAAACAGTAACAGAGTAATCATAAAGATATTGGAAAAGACGTCATACCTTAATTATTAAAAATTAGGTAAATTCGACATTCTTAATTTTTTTACCTCTTGCTAAGAGAGGTATTGGATTCATCATGCTAATAATTGCTTATCTAGATTTTAGTGAATAAGTGCGTTTTAAGGTTACTAGAATCCGATTATAATATTTTTACAATGACGTGTGTATGTACATGGTGGGGCAGAATGACCTCCCTGATTTGAAGGAATAATTGTAAGAAAACGGTTCAAGATACAAAAAAAGATTTTTTCTACAGTCACTATAGAAAGTAGCCATTTGCGCTCTCTTTTGTCAACGCAAAATGTCACTTTGCCGCTCATGCGCGACAAAGTAGAAAAAACGCTCGCTGTCCAAATTTCTAAGTATACAATGTTGAGAAATGTCACTTGTCTACATTCTTAATGAAAATGTTTAGTTAAGAACTAATGGCACTGTAATTACACATTTATCACGTTCACAAGTCAATTTGACATGTGTTCTGTCGGTATTTAACATAACCTAACAAAATGCTACACTGCTGTGAAAATGAAATAGGGCATTCATTTACAAAAACAAAAGTATAAAATGCTTAGATTAGATTGAATAAAAACTCAAGAAGAATGGAAAATAACGATAAAATAAAATTAAATATAAAATAAATTGTGTGAACAGTTATGTTTAGTAATAGGAATGATTGTACACAGATGGCGGTAGGATAGTTGCGAGTCGTACTGACATCTGATCTCTAGTTAACTATTTATTTTGATTACAATAAAGTTATTAGTTATTTCGTTACTTAAATAATTGCGAGAAGTCAGTCAATGTACATACATGTCTATATAATCACAAATTCCTTGAAATATTTGTTAATTTTTTCAGTGTGACAGGTGTGACAACTAACCACACATCTTGCTACAAAAACTCATCAAATCGTCACAAATCCTTGCTTCCACGCTCTAATTTTGTTTTTTTTTTTAATGGAATAGATGGCTAATGTAACGATATAATCATTTAAAAGCCTTTTTAAGTTTAAACCGTATCTTTTGTATTAGCCAATCGTTCTTTATTGAGCAGTACTGTAAGTATAAAGTGTCCATTTTATTATTTTTTGTTATGGTGGAGGACCCCATTGTGGCGACTGTAGAAAAAATCTTGTGTGTGTTTCGAGCGCAAATGGACATTGTCGATTTCGAGAGAATGCCTCTCAATCGACAATGTCGCATTTTGCGCTCTTAATACACATATAGCTATTTATTGCTCAAAAGTACATATAATGCCGTTTTATTTTCACAATGTTTGGAAAATGATATCGTCCAAATGGCGGGTAATGCACATATTAAGCCTTTCGACGAAGCGTATTTTCATCTTTGTTGCACAGTAAATAAACAAAATTTTCGTTACTGGGCATCTGAGAACCCTCGTGTACTGCATCAAAGACCTCTTCACAGCCCCAAAGTAACAGTTTGGTGCGTTGTGTCCTCTATACGCATTATAGGGCCTTATTTTTTGAATCCGAAGAATTAACTGTTCTGTTACCGTCAATTCGGCTCGCTATTGTGACATGGAGAACTTTTTGCCCCAAAATGGGAGAGTATGGCGAGGAATACGACACAGAAGCCTTCTGGTTTCAGCTACGGCCCATACTGCCCGTCGATCACGCGAAATTCTACAAGAGCTCTTTTCCGGTCGCCTGATCTCTCACCGGGAGGATGTTCCATGGCCCCCTCGCTCCTTCGATTAGAGCCCGTGTGACTTTTTTCTTTGGGGATATGTCAAACCTGTAGCTTGAAGCTCTGAATGAGGCAATTGAGGACGTCATCGCTGGAAATTCGCTAGATATACTGGGAAGAGTAGTCGAAAACTTCTTTGAAAGGCTCAATATGTGCGTTGCTCGCAAAGGCCGCCACTTGGACGATATCATTTTCCAAACATCGTGAAAATAAAACGGCATTATATGCACATTTGAGCAATAAAAACCTTTTTTATGTATCTTGAACCGTTTTCTTACAATTAACCCTTCAAATCAGGGAGGTCATTCTGCCCCACCCTGTATATACAGGGTGACTCACAACTCGCGCCCCAGACGAAACTGACACTTGCCGACGACAATAGATTGCCAACAAATAGAAGAAAATAATTTGCGGCTGCTTGCATAACGGAGTTACAAGACATTTTAATCCACCAATCCCGGAAGGATATCTTGAGGTGTGATAATATTATTACAAAATAAAACTGGTTGCTGGGTTTTAAAAATACTACTAGTGAGTTACAAAATTTGTTTGACACTGTAATTTTGACACTTTAGAGTTGACTTTTCACTGTCAACAAATTTAGTTTAAAACATTTAAAACAGCTTCTTCGTTCTCAACTGTACGAGCGATTCTGGGAGCAGTTTCTCTTCGATCTGGCATAACTTGACCGCTCTCATGCGTCCTTGCGAAGGCTCTCAATATCACTTTATGATCCACAAGATTTCTATCCGAAAAACGTTCCGAATAGACTCGTGCTGCCTCTCTGGCGTTACGTCCACATTCTCCGAAAATTATAATCATTTCTAAGTAATCAGCGGCTGAATACATGGTAAGAATTTGCCTTTTTTTATTCACCTTGTCAAATTTAATTTGACACTGACATTTTTCGAAAACTACAGTCGCCCACACATTTTAAAGAAGATTTGATTTGCATAAAACCCTAGTAACGTAAAATTACCGCAAACACACATTAAAGGTGTAGGTCTCTGGTCAATTTTAAGACGTCTTTTCTCTAATATCTTTTAAGCTAGATTTTTTTTTCTTCGAAATTACACATCCGAGTGCAGTCTCGTGTTTCCTCATTCGCTCTGGGGCACCCTATATATATATATATATAATAAATATATAATAAATGCGAAAGTAACTCTGTTTGTCTGTTACGTTTTCACGCCTGAACCGTTGAACCAATTTTGATGAATTTTGGTATAGAGATAGATTGGACCTAGGAGAAGGACATAGGCTACCTTTCGTCACGAAAATAAAACTTGAAGGGGTGAAATAGGAAATGAAAAATTGTATGTTCGAACCCATCATTTCTCCCGCTGAACCAATTTTGATGAATTTTGGTATAAAGATATATTGGACCAAGGAGAAGAACATAGGCTACCTTTTGTCGCGATAATAAAACTTGAAGGGGGTGAAATAGGGGACGAAAGTTTGTATGGAGAACCCATCATTTCTCAAGGGATATACAAATTCTTATTTATGCTTTTGGTAAGAAATAAAGTGTTTTAGCGTTTTTAAAAATCATCCATCAAGGCTAGCAAGAGATAGCTTGCATAATATGTACATAAGTAAAAGTACCCGAGACATGTTTAGAAAAGGCGCTTTTAGGTGCGGTGCGGGGATCGGGCGGAGCCTGTTACATGTACGATGCGAGGCAGCATGCCGGCTCCCTACGCAGCGCATGTCTCCGAAGTAAATGTGAAAAATTACTGGTACACGTGTAGCTAATCGTTATTTTAGCTTTACCCGTGCGAAGCCGGGGCGGGTCAGCTAGTATATATATATATATATATATATATATATATATATATATATATATATATATATATATATATATATACCGGGAGTTTATTTTATCAGTAAACATAGGGTATATCATTGCCATAGTTACGGTATGAATGTTTGACAGCAATGTATTGAAGCGTTTATTTTATGAGTAAACATAGGCGTTTAACATGGGAAGCAGTTTTTGGTAAATACAAAGGTCTGGCAATAAATCAAGCCATGCTATTGAACATGATAATAGTACATTACATCTTGTATATTATTTAATATTAATTACTTTAATAATATTGCAAAAATTGCAATAAATTACAAAAATTGTCAAATAAATATTTGTTTCATTCTTAGTATGTAATATGAAAAAATTTCTGAATGTCTCCGTGGCGCAGTGGTCATAACACTAGCGTGAAAATAATAACATTGTAATAAATTTAAGAGAAAATGATTGAGAATAATTGATTACAATAATCAAAATATTGATGTAATAACAATGCATTGTATTTTATTTGATAAATACAGTAAAGACATAATATTTCTACAAATTTATTATATTTCAGTTATTTTTATTAATATCAAAGGAAATACAATGCATTGTTATTGCATTAATATTTTGATTATTGTAATCAATTATTCTCAATTATTTTCTCTTTATTTATTACAATGTTATTATTATTTTTAAATGATTGTAATATAGAAATATAAACTGATTTTTAAAAGTTCAACAATTCTTATGTAAAAAAAATAAAATAATTACCCCAATGGGGAATCGAACCCCAACCAAAAATTTTTGACGCTAGTGTTATGACCACTGCGCCACGGAGACATTTCGAAATATTTCCATATTGCATAATAAAGAACTGAAACAATTATTTATTTGACAATTTTTGTAATTTATTGCAATTTTTGAAATATTATTAAAGTAATTAATATTAAATAATGTACAAGATGTAATGTACTATTATCATGTACAATAGCATGGTTAGATATTTAGCCGGACACTTTGTATTTACAAAAAACTGGTTCCCATGTTAAACGCTTATGTTTACTCATAAAATAAACGCTTCAATACATTGCTGTCAAACATTCATACCGTAACTATGGCAATGGTATACCCTATGTTTACTGATAAAATAAACTCCCGGTATATATATATATATATATATATATATATA